>JAUPFR010000001.1:32080095-33344679 GCA_036925125.1 Oreortyx pictus
TATCAGAATCTTTGTTCTCCTGTAAGTGTTTCCTTTCATTGTCATATTGCATATTTATATTTTAATTTTCACCTTTACCTACTGAGCATCTATCAGTATCCAAATTTTATTTTTCCTCCAGTGCCTCCACTTGCCTTTCAACTTTCATTATCCTCATTAGAAACACATCCGTATTTTCACTTTCATCTTTTCCTTTAAGGAGCTGAAGGATGGAAAAATAGTTTTCAAAGGGAGCTAGGTCAGGAGCATTTCTGATGAGAATTCTACTGTGCAAAGCAGAGCAAAACAGGACACGGGAGGAAACACACTAGGTCTGTGTGAAATTAGTATTTTTTTTCCTTTCTCAAATTGTTTTCTAAGAAAGCAGACTTTTTTTATCTAGCCTATCTAGTAATTTGGGAAATATTTTGAATAAAATTCTACTGTTACTGGATGATTCCTCTGATAGTTATATTGTCCATAAATTTTTCTGACAGAGATTGTATATTCCAGCATTCCTGTTCCTACTCTATGTAGTCCTTTAGATAGTTCTTGTTTTTCACAAAAGTGTCTTAAGAAGGTATTACTAAAACTTAGGGAAGTCTACTTATTACTGATACAGGTAAGAATCAATACTGAAAAATTTTTTATCATGGACCTTTCACACCTGTAATACTCATCAATTTCTAATTTTTGCTATAAGAAACATGAAAGAAGAAAAAGAAATCCTGTAAGCACCGAGAATAAGAAGCAAATATCATTTTTTCATGGTTCCTGTATAAACATGTTTTGTCAACTGTTTCACCAATTACAGCAGAGCTGTAAATCTACTAGCATGTGCTAGCTTCAAGAATCTCTTCATTTTGCTCACAGCATCTAAGTGTGAGTCTGAAATAGTTCTTTTTTTAACACCATTCTTTATCTTGTGTGGCATCTCTGCTACATACAAAGTTAAGGAAATGCTATTTTTCAAAGCAAACAAAAAAAACCCCAATCTGTTATCTTAATTAAAATAAAATCATGGAACTTTTTAAAATGACAAATGAGTTAGTTAAATCAAAAACCAATAGGAAGGAGATTTTTCAAGGCATTACATAAATAATCTTTCCCAAATCAAACTAATTTTCTGCACAATATGACCAGAAATATTTAAAGCATATGCAGAACTTTGCCAAAGATTGATAAAGGTTTTAGGGGCTCAGATGTGGACTTCTACAGTTATTTTATGTGAGTTCCATTTATGATAGTTTTGACCTTTGACTTATTTTCCCTATTTTATTTTTTTTGTTGTTGTTGTTGATCGTTTGTTTGTTTGTTTTTGTTTTTGTTTTTAGGATATGTCCCAGTGCGGAAAGTACATTATTACAGGTGTTTTTTGATTTTGAAATGTCTAGAAAATTTAGACATTCTCCAAAGTGAAGTGATCGCAAATACAGTCAATAAATATGAAGAAAAAAAGGCAATTCAACACAGTGCGTAATAAATAACACATAAAGTTTGCATATTTTATGTACATATGATATTTATATGTAGTTCCCTTGAAAACAATGGCTCTGATTACTTATGTCACTTAGAGACAACAGAACCTGAATTTTAATGACAGAATAGCTATTTAATTTGACACCATTCTCATGATTAGGGTCTTAGTTATCTACAAAAATTGCTACATTTCTTTCTTTGGTAATTTCTATGATGGCTATTGTCGCACATAAAACGACTAGTAGAAGATAGACCAAAAAAAAAAAAAAAAAAAGAAATGACATCACTGGAATACTTAGTACATAAGAATGAAAGAATGTCCTCTCTGGGGTCAGGTTAATGATCGATTTAGACTAATGTTCTGCCTCTAATTGAGGCCAGGAAAGATGCTTTTGAGAAAGATATAAGAAAATTGTGGAAGAGTAAAGTGATTCTTCCCTCCCATAAGGCTTTGGAAATTCTAGCAGTTTCATGTGCAAAGACCTCTTAAGCAAAATATTACATCTGTATCATGGATCTGTATCATCTCCAAGAATTTTTAACTCTATAAGAATTCTGTTAAATTTGTAGAAAGCATCCTACGAAAATGAATTCTGATTCAATTCTGAATTGTATGAAATTCTTTTACCTAATTATATTCTTTCTGATTTCATATGTCTGCATCATACCACTTCTGTCAATCATTACTTATTCTCAAGTTCTACAATGTCATTGCTGAAAAGAATGAAGACTGTATATAGTAATCTGGGTAGAACTACTATAGAAATATCTACTATCACAGTTCAATTATCTTTCTTATTGTTTACCCTCTTAATAAATTATTATTTTTTATTAGGAATTCGCTAAATATTTCATAGAATCATAGAATCACAGAATCGCCAAGGTTGGAAAAGACCAACAGGATCACCCAGTCCAACCATCCACCCATCACCAATAGTTCTCATTAAACCGTGTCCCTCTATACAACATCCTAACGTTCCTTGAACTCCAGAGTCAGTGACTCCACCACCTCCCTGGGCAACTCATTCCAGTGCCTGACCACTCTTTCAGAGTAGTACTTCCTAATGCCCTGCCTGAACCTCCCCTGCTTGAAGCCATTCCCTCTCATCCTATCACTAGTTACATGAAAGAAGAGGCCTACCCCCAGCTCACTACAATCTCCCTTCAGGTAGTTAATAGAGAGCAATAAGGTCTCCCCTGAGCCTCCTCTTCTCCAGACTGAAAAATCCCAGCTCCTTCAGCCATTCCTCATTAGGCTCCATTGTGCTCCAGACCCCTCACCAGCTTTCTTGGCATTCTTTGAACTTGTTTCAGTTCTTAATGTCTTTCTTGCAGTGAGGGGCCCAAAACTGGACACAGTACTTGAGGTGCAGCCTCACCAGCACTGAGTACAGGGGGACAATTACTTCCCTGTTCCTGCTGGCAACATTGCTTCTGATGCAAACCAGGATGTCTTTGGCCTTCTTGGCCACCTGGACACGCTGCTGGCTCATGTCCAGTCATTTAAAATAATCTAAGAACTTCTTACCAGGGTATTTATACCTATCTTGTACCTATTCGAGATACCAAACACAAGGTTGACTTCTTTCTATTTCTGTGCATTATTTTGCATTTATTGTCATTGAACTTCATCTGTCATCCTAGCGACTGCTCTTTACTGTGAAATAGTTGTGCATATTAAGTCTGTATAAGTTTAGGTCAAGATGAAAAGTGATTTAAAAAAAAATTAATAATCTTGTTGTTCATCCCATATCCTAGATTTATTATGTAAGAGTATTTAAACAGCATGGATCCAAGAACCAAGCCTTGTGGATTGCTTAGATTAATTATTATATTAATTATATTACTTTTTCACTATTCAAGTGAATATATTTTTTTTGCCTTTAACCTGTTATTGGTCATGAAGTTCTCCTACTCACTGATAACTTTGTTTCTTTAAGAATCAGTGGTGAAGGATCCAGTTGATAGTACCTGTAAACAGATGTCTGGTGTTTCAGCCAAATGATAGGTACACTTAAAAAAAGAAAACTTATCACTCTTTTGAAGCCCAGACTTCCAGCTAAAAATATCCTGTTTAATCACAGTCTCATATTATCATTTTTAGCATGTGTGTTAGTGTGTTTATGAGCTGTGTTATTTAGCATAGTCTCCAACATTTGCCTGAAATAGAAGTCAGACATAAAGATGTTTGATTTCACAGATGCTTTTGGTGTCCTTTAGAAAATAATCATTATATTCATTTATTCATCTCATACTAAAGTCAATGTGACCAATATTCTATCCACCACAAACAAGATGAGCAATTCTAAATCAGATTTTCTTTAAAACTCTTGGGTAAATGTCATTTCCTTGCAATAATATGCTGCTATTATTTTTTTTCTAAAGCTTTTTATACTTCTGGGACAGTTCTTTAGCTGTGACACCCATTTAAGAACTTCTATAATGGCCTTCATCATTAATACTAAGGCAATTAATTCATTTAACTATTATGCAGTGGCCTTCTGATATTTTTCTTTTGATGGTTTGGTCATATGTTGGTAATGAAAATTTTTTGGTGCGTATACTGCTTCTGATATCTTTAAACACATGTGCGTATGTGGATAGATAGATTACATAGATAATAGATGATGTTAGATAGATTAGATAGATAGATAGACAGATAGATAATTTTAATCTGTTAGCAGATAGCTCCACAAATTTTTTTTTATTTTTGGTTTGGCTTATTGTGTAATTAAATTACTGTGCCAAAGTCTAGGCTATCTTCTTTGTGCATTTGGACATATATTCTGCTTTTCGGTTTTAATACTTTCCTCCCTTCTTGTGGAAACTGGGTGCTGTCAGGCAGAAGTGGTAGTGGACAAGGAAACCAATAAATAGGAATGAGCTTGAATCTAACGCTAAAAAAGCAGGAAAAAAAAGTGAGCTCCTAACTTTTTTTCTAGGAAGAACTACTATATTTTTATTTGATGATGATCTATTTTTACTTTATGATATAAAGTGTATACACTCTGCCAGAATCAGGACTTAGGTTCCCAGTCCATTTGCTTCCAGGTGAGATTTGTGCTCTTTTCTAGCTCTTCAGTTTTCAGTCTTGGTTTAAGGAAACTATGGCCCCTTATTCACTGCTACAAAAGTCTGGAACATTCTCACAGGTAAAAAATGTTAATTTAACCTCTCCTAAGACTTGAAATGAAGAATTCACATTTCTGGAGTAAGAATTCAATTAGACTATTAAGCACAGAGCAGGTCCCAGCTCTAACACAGATAGGAACTTAAAAATAAGAGTGACTCATCCTTTAGGAAACTTACTTCACTGTTGTTTTCTAGGAGGGATGTAATAAATGTAATCATGAAACTATATGTTCATAATTATGGAGTTGGCTATGCACAATGATTATGGCTATGTAAATTAGAATACATCTAGTCCTTGAGAACTAGCAGAGATAATCTATACTGTTAAATATTTACTAATGCTTTTACTTTGTTATTGCCAGTTCTTTTTGCACATCACTTGTCATTGTACTTTTATTTTTTGTATTACATTTATATACACTCTGATTTTTTATAACACATTCATTTTAGTGTTTGAAACAGCACAAACAAAAGCTCTGAATATTAGATCATATTTAAATGAAACATTTTTTACTAGTAACGGGAAAAACAAGGTAATGCATCTCTGTAATGAAATTAAAGAATTAGATGCATGCTCTATGACATGAGCATATCAGAAATCATGTTTCTGTGTATTTAAGAAAAAAAATATGATACAAGAAAAAAAAAAGACTGAAAGCAGCAATATTTTTTTTTTATAAACTATGTGTATGGTCAATATATTTATTATTCTCTCAGTCATACCTAGTCCTGTTCTCTGCTTCCGTGCAGGTGAATAGCAGGTTGTAACTCATCTTCACTGCCACAAACTGGAAAGACTTGAGAGAACACTCTGTTCATTAGCTCAAAAGTACAGCCTGAAAGTTTTCCAGTAGTATAAGCATTTTTGCTTTTCATTTTATAACTTGACTAGATCTCCTTTACGTTCTCACATTTTGATACATTGCTGCAGTTTTTACTTATCTCATAACACTGTGACTGTAAGCCACAGTTTTGAAGTTGAGATAATTTAGATTAGGCAAATTGTCTCTTTTGGAATTTGTGAATACACTATACAGTGGACTGACACCTCATTCAAGATTCGGATCATCTCTAGAACTCAAAGATGGAGTTCCTTTCCCACTTCAAGTCAACCCAATGATGTGAAATGGCCAGCCCTCAGATTACCCTTTTTTAATCTCTCTGTTTGTTAAGGGAAAACCTTTTTAGTGCTTCTTTCTTTCTGTTCATTTTAAAAATGGAAGAATAACTATACAAATTGCACTCTCCTGGAAGCTAAATAATGTAGTGACAGGACAAGGGGAAATGGCTTTCAACTGCAAGAGGGTAGATATAGACTAGATATTAGGAAAACACTATTGTGATGGTGGTGAGAAACTGGAACAGGCTGTCCAGAGGGGTTGTGGATGCCCCATCCCTGAAGGCATTCATGGCAAGGCTGGATGTGGCTCTAGGCATCCTGGTCTAGTGGTTGGCAACCTTGTCTATGGCAGGGAATTTGAAAGTAGGTAGTCTTTGAGGTCCATTTCAACCCAGGCCATTCTTTGATACTATGATTCTGTGACTAATGGGTGGCAGCCCTGCCCACTGAAGTGTGATTGGGACTAAGTAATCTTTAAGGTCTCTTCTAACTTAAACTATTCTATCATTCTATGACTCTGTGATTCTGTGATGCTTTAGTTTTTACCTAAAATTGATTTGATATGTATTAAAAGATGAATGTATCAGCAACAACAACAAAAGTAAAAAATAAAAAAACAAAACAGCCAGTTAGCATATGCAGTTAAGAATGCAGGCTTCAGGTTCTGTTTCCTCTATACCAGTCCAGACAAGATGCATTCACACTTTCATAACTGAGATAAACAAGATGTTATTGTATCCAACTTGCTTTTCTTCTGTAGAAATTAATCCTCCATTTTCTACTGTGCTTTTCAGAGTTAATACTTAATGGGTTTTTATATAAGGATCTGAGAAACTCTTATTTGAGCTTGAGTCCCACTATTGTTAAATATGTCTTCCAGCTCTTTAATTGTCATTATTTTGTTTTGTTTTTAAGAGAAAACTGTGATAGTGTCATGAAATGTATTTTGAGATCATAACACATTTTAATTAGGTATTTCATTTCTAAATTGCTGTGATCCTAGTAACAATAAGTAAGAGTTTTTTCAGACTGGAGATTATTTTTGTATCTAGGCAACATCAGCGTAAAATTTGAATTTAATATTTCTAAATTCTGGTTTTAGACCTGACCAAAAAAGAAAACAGACCCAATTTCACCAGTCAATGAAAGTATAGTTAATGCAAATCAGAACTCCTAATGAAAGCTCAATAAAATCAAAATCATAGTCGTTATCTAAAGGTGTTAAAATAATTGCCACTTGCAGACACCAGTGTGGATTACACTTGAGATATACATAGTGAAGAACCGATTAATAGAAACTAGTTTTCTCTCTCCTGAAATCATGACATTTTGAAGACATTAATGCCTGAATATCACAAGCAATTGCACAAATCAGCAAGCAGCTTCCCAGGATTGCAAAGATGGGAACATATGTTCCAGTGTTTCATCTGCACATATATTACACACAGTGCCATGAAAGTTATTTTGTGTAAAGTAAAAAATATAAAAGAAAATGGAATCCAAAGGAGACATGTAAAGAAGGAAAAAAATATATTTTAAGAATTACTTGCAACAGAAAATTCTTTGCAGCAAAAATCTTTATTTGTCAGATGGAAGAAAGCGTAACTCAGGTCAAGTTAACAAAAGTAAAAAGAAAATGTGAACCATATTACGATAAAGAAATAAATTATTATTTTTTTCAAGTTAAAGAAGTGCCGCTCTTAAAAGAAAATGTATATTTTCATTGCATATCTAGAAAAATACCATAAGGATGAACTATATGAACAACTTAGTTAAATGAAGCTCAACTGATTTGATTAAAATACTACAGATACTCTGCTGCACAAACTATCTTTACTTTTTGAATCAATTTTATTCTTTTAAAGACCTGAATAATGGTGCACAGATTCCTCAGGATGTGTATTAAGAAATTTAATGATGAAGTTCTATAGCCTTCATCATGTAAGTAAGAATAGTCAATTGTAATTGTTACTGTTGACTTTAAATCCTACAATGTAAGCCTAAGATGCACTAGGCAAGAAAATATACATCCATCTGGACTTAGTTATAGACAGAGATGTTTCTTTCTTGATCACAATATTCTGAATAGTGTGAAGTAACGTTTTCTAAGCATCTGGATCTCTTTGCACCTGGCTGTTATATTTTACAGTTTAATCTTAGAAATAAGAAGCAGGATGTCAGAAAGTACTCACAAATTTTGGATCTTATTCAGTCCTCTCAAGCAGTGGAGATCATTTTTAGACTTTCTAAATTTTTTTTCCTTTTCAGAATAAGCAGTAGTTAGCAAAGATGGTATCTATAAAACTTATAACTAAAGCTACTGTTAACACAACACAGCTATGTGGTACCTTGACTTAGACTGAAAACAGGATATGATACTGACTGCATTGCTTTATGTATGATTTTGGCTATAGGCAATCCCTTAGCTTGACCACTTTACAAGAAGAGGTTGTTAAATTCATAGGAATCTTGTAATACATTTTGTGGTGACATTCTCAGAGTTTATTCTTTTCTATGTGAAAACAGGTAAGTCACTGAAGAGAAACAGCAAAAAATTTCTCCCTTTTTTTTCAGACATTCATATGGAATAACTCAAGCTTATTTGTGTAAAGGGTTTACTTATTATTCTTTTTCCTTAGTGACCAAATCTCAGTCATGTACTACAGAGCATTAAGAAAACTCTTTCTTTCCTTTTAGTCTCTATAGATGCATTATCTAAAATGCAAACTAATCAAGAAACAACTATATTGTGCATGTGGGAAATGCTATGTATTGTGTTTTTTCAGGACATGCAGTCTATTATGGCACATGCATTCAAGAAATGTAAATGTTCTGAGACTTTTAATTAAAATATCAACATACAAAGCACTTCACGTACATTAATTCTAAAACAAAAAAAGGACAGAGTTTTGTATAGTTGATACAGCAGTAGCAAAGCTAAATAATTCTTAGGTGGTACTGGCAGTCAAATATTAAAAAAAATGAAAAAAATACTTATTGGGAGAAAGTTAGCTTCCTTTTGCATTCTGAATAGAAATCTAATCTCTTCATTAGTCATAGATATCCTTTGGTGTTATATTAAGAAATTCCAACATTTAAAAAGTATATTTTGAAGTCAATCCAGCAATATCCTGCAACAACATCACTGCAAAAATATATCTTACACACTAAACACAGACACTGTTGGAACATTATTTTTTTTCTATTTTTTTTTAGACAAATGTTGCAGATACAGAGAAATATCAACCCACAGCTCTGAATTTGTTCAGTCTTCTTCCACTGCTTTATTTTCAGTCAAATGTTCATGTATATATGCTCTGAAGAGTTTTACAAAATTCACCTCCATTAACATATCTTCATACTGCCATATGATGACTACCAAATTATAAATTTAAACAAGGTAACACAGAAAATCCTTTCATGGTAAACAAGCACTATTGCTGCTGGCAAACAGAGCCCCTTCAAGCATCCTCCTTGAAGCTATGTATGCCTTGAAAGTGCCCATCTGTTTTACAGTTTCTTTTTCGGAAAAGAATGCATGTTTTCACCCTAGGGATGCCTTGTTCAGTTGCTAATAGATTTAATTTCCTCATTAAGTAAGAATGTAACCTGGTGAGGATCCTTTGTGAGTCAATAACTACTTAGTTAAAATTAAATAAGTTACTTAGTTAATATCTTAGTAAAATGTGGACTTAACATCTGAGGTGTTCAGTGATGGGATACTGTTCATTGCAATGCCAAACAGTTCATGATACATGACCAAAATTCCATTAACCTTTAGTAAACATTACTTCATAATATTTGCCAAGTGTTCCAAGTTGCAATGTGATGCAGAATGGGAGGGCACTTACCAGTCCAGCAATTTGCCTTATATCTACAGACCTAATAATGCTCTAGTACTAAAGACTCAGTGGATGATGAATATAAATTAGGAGATTGGAGTCTGAAGAGAACTAAAAAAGAAAGAAAAATAAGTAGATCACAGTTTATGTCCCATAACAACAAAAGACAGATAACAGTTAGAGGAGTTATTTAAATGCATTATTCCATGAGAAAAGCGTAAGTAAGCATTCACTTGAACTTCTCAAGCCAGTTCCAGCAGAACTGACATTTTACAGCAAGCTCACTTGATGACATTTTGGCACAATTACCAGCAAAGCCTAGTAGAGAAGGAATATAGTTATAGATCTAAAAGATTGCCACTTTTTTTCCAGCATGCTGGCAAGGCTATGTGATGGAATTTGTAGGTTATCGATCATTTACTGCCTGTAGTGCATCTGTATTTTGAAAAAAGGAGTTCTCCATGCAGGAACATCTTTTTGGTATTGTACAGAAGCACTAAATTCAAAATGAAATACTGGAAAACAAGAAGTCAAAGCAAAACAGGGGAAACATATCTCGTATAGACATGTGCAGTATAAGAACAGTTTGTCTGCAAAGGAAACCAAAACAAAGTTTTATTCCAAAAGCATGACTTAAATAAGAAAGACATAACATGAGAAAATACAGAATACAGACATTGAGTTGCACTTCATATCTGTTCCAAGGGAATTGAACACAGAAGTAGCAACCACGATCTTAATTTCTCTTTTTCAAATTTTCTTATGTGAACTTTATAACAGATGTTTGAAATTTTTTTTCTTTGTGAAATTGAAGTTGGGAAGTGGCAGAATAACTTGGTTATAATTTCTACAGTATATAATAACACATGTTGTGCTTTTCTCTCACGTGGACTCTTTGTCTAATAACTGTTCAGAGGCAAGGTGAGATTTACTACTATGCCTAAATTTAATGTTAAAAAAAAGAAGTCATCTGTCCAAGTCTTAGAATTCGCAACACTTCTTTGTTTTCATTCATAGTCCATACACTGCAAAATAATTTTATTTTGTAGCTGTTGTTTTTTGTTTGCTCTTAAATCTTTATCAGCACTGCACTAAAAAAAAAAAAAAAAACCCTTGTTAAAAATACCTTTTTTGTCAGATTTTGGCGCCTAAGGATTATAAGGGCCAACACAGCCAAGGGAGATTTTAAAAGGCAGAAAAGATTATGCTTCAGTGGTAATTTGAAAAAAGAAGGAAAGAAAAGAAAAGGAAAAAAAAAAGCACAAATTGATTCTAAACACCACTATGCAATGAAACATAAAGTATGAAAGCATGATAGCTTTCAAATCTATCAGTTAAATAAAGGCTAAAAATGCACAACTGATACTGCCAGAAGTAAACAGTACCTAGTGATGATTCCTTAAGGCCCCAAGGACAATACTCATTTCACTTAGGGAGTTCTCAAGTTTAGCATAATTTTCTGACCTACTATAATAAAGCTTTCTTAAAGTCAGGCAAAAAGAATAGAGCAGAGTGGAAAGGATCCATATCCAAGAAAAGGAAAGGAAAGGAGAAGTTAGGGAAGGAAAGGGTAGGAAAGGGAAGCAAACTCAAAAGAGCAGTATGCCTGACTGGACATACTGACCTTAGGGGACAGCATTAAAGAGCACTGTCTATGTAAGATTCATTTTAGTAGATGAAATAAATAATGCTTGGAGCAGTATAGAAACTATAATGTTATTTTATTTATTTGTTTGCTTGTTTTTTGTTTGTTTGTTTTGCTGCATTTTGCACAGCATTTTAGGTGTGGCAATATTTATAGCTTTGTCCTCCATTACTAGTTGATATAAAGGAATCTTTAGACACTAGAATGTACCACTTTCTCTCCCTTTTAATATTAAACCATTTAGTATTTTATTTTTTATTTTATTTTATTTTGTTATTATTTTTTATGTGGGACAATCTTTAGACACCTGAGGAATATGAGAGTTTAAAATGCCCTCAGATACCCATACAACTCTTTAGTATTATGCAGAATATAAGTTGAGATTTCACGTGAACTATTTATTTATCTGTATTTCCTAATAGATCTAATATGAAGACTTCTGAATCACCCTAAGAACCTAAGTATGACTTCTTCATTGTCACAAATTCAGTCTGAGAAAAACAAGGAAATATCCATTTCTTCTACCCAAAGTTCTGTGCTAGCAACCACGTCATCAAATTGTCCTCTGTCACACTCAGAGACAAATTTCAGTGAGTCCCAATAACTTTAATAACATTTTCTTCATGAACTTATGTTGTAAAATATAACTTTTTGAAAAAGAATTATCAGCACTGCTTTTGATTAACAAATTAAATCCAAAACCCAGTTTGGTCACAGTACACCTTAAGGAAATCAACTTGCTTGTTTTTGAGAAGCAGTTCTCTGTCTTATCTTTCCATGAATTATTTTATTTTGTTCTCATATTGTACTGTGGTTAAAGCACAAAAAGAAAAACAATTTATGAGAACAAATTATATAGACTGCAACAGCTATATTTTCCGTCACCAACTGGCTTCTCTTGTCCTTGTAAGCTAGACAGCAAAAAGATAAGCAATAGAATAAAAATGAATAAATCCTTTGTTGACTTCAGAAAAAATAATGATTGTATCATTATGAAAATGGTGCTTCTTTTCAAAGCGTCATACATAATTGTGCATAGCCAGAGTTAAATGAACCAGTAAATGGATTGGTGTTAATAATTATATTGAATATGCATGCAATTTCAAGTATTAACTAATAAAAATGATTGATAATTTTTAGATAATTATAGTTAAGAATATGAAAGAAGTTTTAACAAAATGTGACTTGTAGCTTTTTAGAGAAGTTAATTAAATACTTGTTAAACATAATAATAATTTATTATATCACCGGTCTTTTATGAATAAAATAAAATAAAAAAATAAAATAAAATAAAATAAAATAAAATAAAATAAAATAAAATAAAATAAAATAAATAAAATAAAATAAAATAAAATATAAAATAAAATAAAATAATAAAATAAATAAAACAGAATAATCTTGAACAGCCCCAGTTACGTGATGAATAGGGTGGGGGACTTACTTTCCCGGGGAAAGGGGAAGGAGGGAAAGGGAAAGGCGATGGGCCTAAAAAACAAAATAGACATCAGAATACAAAATAGCACAATATAATACAATATAATTGGAATTGACGCTAACAAATCAAATGATGAGAGAGAGTGTCTGAAAACAGAAGTCCTTAACACTAAAGATGAAGGCAAGGCAACTAGAAACCTCCAGCTGATGAGATGAACAGCATAAAGTGAAAGTCTCATGACCTGTGTGCAGTTTTATTGTTCCCTCAGGGAGAAAAACGAGAACGTAAAGTCCTATGGGGAATGTAGTTCTCTTCTGAAAGCCAGGTAGGTACCCAGAAATTCACCAGTCCATGCACCTGGAGCATTAGCTCATTAACTCCCAGTGCCTCACATGATAGTATGATGTGGAATACTGATAACAAAAAAAAAAAAAAAATCATAAAACCTTGACAAATCTGCAATTTTTTAAAGTGCTGGAGTGTCACAAGTCTGTAAACATAAACCTCAAGTCTTTAAGATTGTTACTCTCTTCTGTCTGTACTATCAGTCTGATTCCTGAAATATTTTCTGGTTTGACATCCTGTAATGAACAATGGCAGATTTACCTTTAATTCTCATTACATGCATAGTAGAGGAAAGCGAAGGGAAAGGTAGAAAAGGATAACATAAAATGAAAATACACGGGAATTCAAAATAAGTCCCATGGCTTCTGACCTGTGATACTTAAATTATCTTGAGATACTTCAAAAGGGGAATGACAATTCTTTATACTGCATTTATTAATTAATTTATTAAATTTTATCTGGTAGGGAGTATTAAATATCCATCTCAGAGAAGCAATTAGTGTATCAAATAACATCTACTTTTTAAGGACTGTGGCATATTTCTAACAACCTTTACTAAATAAGGGAGAGAGGGAATATTCTTGGAAGTTACAAAATACTAGTTCATAGAATCGTAGAGTATTCTGATTTGTAATGCATTCACAAGGGTCATCGAGTCCAACTCCTGGTTCCACAAAGGACCACCCAATAATCAAGCCATGTTCGAGAATGCTGTCCAAAAGCACTTCTTGAACTACAAAAACCTGGTTCTGCAACCACTGTCCTGGGGAAGCTGTTCCAGTTCTTGACCACACTACGGAGCAGAGGCTTTTCTTAGAACCCAATGAGAACTTCTTTCATTTAGTGCATCTTCATGATATTTACTTAGGTCTTAATTCAATACATAAAGATACAAAGATAAACTCTGAACTACAAATCACTGTACATATAACATCTTCTGTTTGTGGGAGAAAGAAAGCTCAAAAACAGTCTTTCTCGTAAGAGACTGGGAAATAACTATCCCTTAGCAGTATTCTTTTGTCTGTTAAAGATTTAAAACATCATAAAAGTAATCAAAGGGAGGCAAGTCTTAATATTGTGCCCAACAGAAATTTAATATTTGTTAGTCCAAAATGAAAATTCAGTGAATATTTTTTGCCTTAAAAACAGGGAATTCTTGAGTAATAGTATCACTTTAACATGTTTCGTGTTTAATAAAATCTCTGAAGAAGTAGAATGTAACCCAACTTCATATTTCCACTCCTTCCATATATTTCATCATTCAGTCATTATAGTCTGTCTCTGTATTTGTTACATTTGTAATGCAAAAACGACTGAAGGAACAGACCAGTACAAAGAAATGCAAGTAACAGAATGAGGTATTCAGAAGTTAAGAAGTGCTGGAATCTTCATTAACCTCTCTCAGCTCTAGATTTCCTAATACAGTTCATAATTATGTGATAATATTTTTGCTTAAGACCATTCATCGCAGAAAAGGGATAATGTTCAGTAACTAAACAAAAATCTTTCACTAAGCTGGCTTTGGTTACTTGCCTTAGCTCATAGGGACTTACCACAAGTCAAAGAAGACAAAGAACAAGTGTCATAAGGAGGATTTGAACTCCTGAAAGTAACCTCTGAGATTAGTGTCCTAACCAGTATGACTGTGAAGGGTGAAAGAGGTTTCCAATTTCTCTTAGACACTGTTCAATTTTGATAAGTAAAATGATAGGAGAAGGAGCAAGAATTCCTGTGAACATCTTAGTAACCTGCCTAATAATGTTTCTATTGCTTTCTCTTTCAAAATACAATTAATCATTTTAAAGGATACACAACAGCTCCAAGAACTGAGTTAAAAAATAATCTTAATTGAAAGAACTTGTGGGGTCAAAAAGTAGGAAATTCATCAAAGCATATTTAAACACCTCCTAATATTTAGCGAATATAGGGATATTAATTAATATCATATTCCTTATATATATATTACATTTCTTGAATTCCCTAAGTTTAAATTTATGAAATAATAGGAAAATTAAATACCTTCAATTCTAAAGCATGATATATGTGGAAGTTCCAAAATATTTTCCAACACAGAATTCTCACCTTTTAAATGAAGAAGTCACATATATCTAAAAATCTTCTGACTTATAAGGAGATTCTCTTATATCAAGATCAAAGAGAGATTGTGTAGAAAAATTGCATCATGTAATCACAATAAATTAGAACAATCAAAAGTAGGCAAGGGCAAGGGCAGGGCAGAGAAGGGTGGGAAGGGGGAAGGGGGAAGGGGGAAGGGGGAAGGGGGAAGGGGGAAGGGGGAAGGGGGAAGGGGGAAGGGGGAAGGGAGAAGGGGGAAGGGGGAAGGGGGAAGGGGGAAGGGGGAGAGGAAAGGGAAGGGGAAGGGGAGGGGGAAGGGGAAGGGGAAGGGGAAGGGGAAGGGGAAGGGGAAGGGAAGGGAAGGGAAGGGAAGGGAAGGGAAGGGAAGGGAAGGGAAGGGAAGGGAAGGGAAGGGAAGGGAAGGGAAGGGAAGGGAAGGGAAGGGAAGGGAAGGGAAGGGAAGGGAAGGGAAGGGAAGGGAAGGGAAGGGAAGGGAAGGGAAGGGAAGGGAAGGGAAGGGAAGGGAAGGGAAGGGAAGGGAAGGGAAGGGAAGGGAAGGGAAGGGAAGGGAAGGGAAGGGAAGGGAAGGGAAGGGAAACCAACAAATAACCTTAAGGTTTAACTGTAAAAGAACACATAAATTTTCTGTTTGACAATAATTATGCCACTACATCATACGTACATTGCCACCCAGTTTACATCAACATTTCTGACAAATAGTGATGGTTTTCAATGGCAGGCAGCAGTTCTTATCAATGTATCAAATGGAAATGAAGGAATATTTAAAGGAAACTATCAATTTCTCATAGCGAGGAGCAATATTTCATCCTCTATACAATTATATATATATATATATATAATGGGATCTCATTGTGTTTCTGGAAGACCATCAAGATCAGGTTGTTTCAGTAATTCTAGAGAAGGAATTCTGAATATTGACAAGATACAGATAATCAGTTCTACACGGTGTGTGACCTAATATGAATACCTGGAATGGACCCAGAATTTCTTAACACATTATATTTTCTCCCCTGAACAGCTCTTGGCATTTTAAATTGCAATAAGTGTTTTAAAATAACATCACCTGCTGAAACAAAGATGTAGAAATTGTTCCAGATAATTCCACAGTTAAAATAAAATTTAAAACAAACAAACAAAAAACAAATAGGCAAATAAATAAAATAATTAATAATAAATAAAAGGTTTTGTGAGAAACAAAAAGGGAAAAAGAAAGAAAAAATAAAAGAAAAGAGAAAAGATGCAATAAAAACAGTTGACAACAATTCATCGGTCAAAAGAGCAGTAAAGGCTTATTAAAAAGCAGTAGTGATAATCAGCTAAACAGTAAAGAGCGTTGACCAGAAGATGCCATGGTAACATAATTTTTTTTAAGCTGTAGGACATTTCAAATCTGAAGAAAATAACAGAATGGGAAAAATGAAATGTGATGAAAGCACCACTAGTTCATGAAGATTCAGTG
Source organism: Oreortyx pictus (assembly GCA_036925125.1). Taxonomy (NCBI): domain Eukaryota; kingdom Metazoa; phylum Chordata; class Aves; order Galliformes; family Odontophoridae; genus Oreortyx; species Oreortyx pictus. The sequence continues at coordinate 32,096,629 of JAUPFR010000001.1, forward strand.
TACTCTAGTCACTTTTCTTTCTTGGGGAATGAATTTGTTCTTTAGTTAATCCCACAATTTACATTTTATCAAGCAGGTAGCTAACAAGACTACATGCTGTATAGGACACAAATTGAAACAATATCATTATTTTATGATAATTTATATCCTAAGCAAACACAGTATTTTTTTAACAGAAATAGCTGTACAGGTTCTGTGAAGAGATTATACCACATGGACTGAAGGGAAATTTGTTTCTCTTGGAATAAACTCTGAACAACAGTATGAAAACAGATTTATCATTTTGAAGGAAGATCAAGGGCAGCTCTGTGGAGAACATTTTTTTTTTCTTTTCCCGTAGCAGCACATAATGGAAAAGTTTTGCATTGTGCTAGTATGTAAAATATCTCTACAAAATATCTAAAGTGCAGATCTCCCTACAAGTCACAAACAAAATATAGGTTAAGGTATTGTAGGTACTGCAAAAACTTTTCAGGCCAGTGCTTTGACCCATCTCTAACAAGAAATCCAACATATTGCTGCATAATGCTTCTTTACTCACAGTTCTGTAAATATGTTTGAGACCAACTAATTGACAGCAATCTTAGGCGGATAACTCAGAATTAAAAGGACAATTTAATACATATTCTATTACCTTTTATTCAGACAAGTCATTATATCAGGTGGTGAGTACTGAATATCAAGAATCATCTACTCTTACAATGGCCAGACAAATAGAAATGTCATGACAAAAATGAAGTAATAAATGAATAAATAAATAAATAATACAATAAATGAAGCACCGCTTACCACTTACATTAGTATGTCCATTTATACAACATACCAGGCTAAGCTTTTTATGCAACATCACTCATCTTCTGAATTCATTTGGCTAAGGATATATGTATTTTTCAATTTTGACACTTTTTCATCAGTTCTACATGCAGAAAAAAGAAAGAAGATTTTGAAAATACGAGATAGACTTCCTTTATGGAGTGGCTCATATATATATGAGTCAATTATGTATATAATCACACATACTGTAGACTTTTCTCCAACTTCTCTCAGCGCTTTACAAAATATTTTGGACCAAGTTAGTTCTAGGAGTGACTGTGTTAACATCCAGAATCATACTAGGTTGAATTTTTCCCTTTCTACTCTCCCCAACACTAGTCATGTTAACTCTTAAAGAGCTCTTTTCCTAATCTCAGAGCTTTGAATCCTGTATGTCACTGCATTTCTCAGAGTAATTTTGTGTAATATTTCATTGACTAATGTTCTTTGTGATGTGTGTTGTAATATTATCTAGTAAGTCCAATAATCCCTTGGTAATTGTGCTTGTTACTGTAATTCCCTTAGTCACAAATGCACTTGTTTCACTGCAATAAATAAAAAAATTTACATGGCTTGTGGGTGTGGATAATATTCAGAGTTCAGCTTTGTGCCACTCTAATCCGTATTTGCACAAAAATATTCACCTTTGAACACAAACAAGGAATTATTTCCCCAAAACCCTATTTAATAAGACCACATTGACCACGATTACAAAACAAGCTATTCTTTTGAATGAAAAATCTGAAACTTTTAACAGTCTTTCTATTTCAGCTACTCCCCTGAAAATGGGTTCTTCACTATAATTATAACTTATTTGAAAGTCCATTCAAATCCAACTAGACAAGCTGAAAAACAGTTACAGCCTTGATCTAAGTCTATGAATAGTGCCTCAAATATAATTTTATTGTTTTGTGCTGATTTCGATCCCTTGCCAGCCATGTATTTCCTGATCTATGAACTCCATTTTTTGCATCTTTGTGTTTGCATCTGTGTTGAGAGTGAGAAGAAGAAAAAGTTAAAGAAAGCAATACATCAAGAGGAACTGTGGAAAGCATAACTAAAAAAAAGTATGCATGAAATTTCTCAGAGATAGAGGCAGTTATTAGTGACACATTTTGCAGAAAACTGTGGGGACATGGTCATGGGTAATCTACTCTAAGTGGCTCTACTTGAGCAGCAGGGTTGAAACAGATTGCCTCCAGCACTCCATTCCCAACTCAAACATTCTGTGATTCTGTAACATTTTTTTCTACCTCACTATTTATGTTATCAAGAAATTGTCCTGGGAAATCCTCCATAAAAGGTGTTCTCATTGTGTGCTTAGGTTTTCATTGTATTTTTCCAAACATTAATTTGATACGTGCAATATCTACCATTTTAATATATATATATTTTTTTTAAAGCATCAGTTAACAGTAAGGAACTAAATAAGTTATGCATTGAGGTAAAAGATGAAGAAAAATCAATAAATAAAATATCAACAGAAATTATCTGATGAATTGCTATTTTAAAAGGCATGATCTGTATCTCTCTACAGGGCAGTGAAGGATAACAAGAAAATTATTTAAATTATTGCCTAATTGGTTATTTGTAATGGTCTAAAATCCCTATAATTTTGTAATTTCTGAAGATCTAATGTATTCATAACTTGTTTTGCTTTAAGGCTTGAAAGATGACTACATAGTCTTTTGTGGGTTTTTTTTGTTTTTTTTTTTTCAGGGCAAAAGCTATCTTATGGCTCTGCATTATCAGAGACCTTTGTAAAGGATAGGGATTGTTCTAGTTTGACCTGTTCACGAATCATTATGAATTCCTTAGAAAATTTTATGTATGAAGGAAACATTTCAGAAAGAACCAAGGATTCGCTTCTCTCTCAATAAAGCAGATATTCGTAAGATTGAACAAAAGGTTTAGTATACAGCAGCACAGAATGTCCTACTCTCCACCTCATTGACTTTAACTAAAACCACTTCAGTTTCTGAAACCTTGGGAAAAGGATTTTTATTATAACTATGTTTCCTCTTTCACTTTGTGCATTCTCCAATTATCATGGCTATTTGTGCTTGAAAGTAATTTAAATAAACCAAAGGCTTGGATCTAATTGCCATCCTCAGCTACCTAGTGGTGAGTTACAAAGTTTTCAGAGATGTATCATGACGAACAAGATGAAGCAAAATAATGTCCACTAAGAACAAGGAAAAGACATTTCCTTATAGAAAAGCTTAAGCACTGAAATGGAAAAAGTTGCCCAAGGAGGTTGTAAAACATCCATTTTGAGGTCCAGGTATTGAGCAACATCTATTTGTAAAATTAATACTACTTTGATTATTTCCCAGCCAATCTAAAACCCTCAGTGCATTAATGAGGATTAAAGTTCAAAATAGCCCAAGTGACCATTTTGCTAATATTCTCATAAAAAATGTTGCCTTACTTGTCAGTGGTTTATGGGCTGGTTTGGCCCACATATAAGTCACTTGTAAGACTGCACAGAATGTCCTGGTGGACAACAAGTTGCCTATGAGTCAACAGTGTGACATAGATATGAAGGAAAAAGGTACCTGGGGTGCATTAAAGAAGTGGCCAGCAGGTCAAGGGAGATTATTAGACAATATGACAGAACTGTTGGATTTAGACGGGAATTCTGGAGATCATGTTAATTGTTTCTCCTATTCAGCTGGAACTTCCTGTGTTCCTGTTTATACCCATTGCTCTTTCCCATGTCATTGGGCTTCACTGAAAACAGCTTGGTCCCATTCACCTGATAACTCCCCTTTAGACATTTGCAACTGTTGATAAAATTTCCCCTCAGTTTTCTCTTCTCCAGGCTAAACAGTCCCAGGTCTTTCAGCCTTTACTCATAGGGGAGATGCTCCAGGCCTTTAATCATATCTGTAGCCCTCTGCTGGACTCTCTAGAACTTCCCTGGGGAGGGAACTGAGGAGCACAGAGCTGGACACAGTTCTCCAGATGAATCCTCATTAGGGCAGAGTAGAGGGGTAGGATAACTTCCCTTGATTTGCAGGACACTTACTAAACTTATGGGAAACTCTATCAAAAGCCATTATGAACTCAAGGTACACAACATCCACTGTTCTCCCATTATCTACCCAGCCCATCAGGACATTCACAGATTCATAGATTCATAGAAACACACTAGGCTGGAAAGGACTTACAAGGTCATCTAGCCCAACCATCCTCCTATCACCAACCCTACCCACTAAGCTAATAAATCATATCCCTTAGCATCTCATCCAGACACTCATTATAGAAGACTAGATTGATCAAGCATGTTTTCTTATTGGTAAATGCATATTGACTACTCTTGATTACCTCTTTTTCTTCCACTTGCTTGGAGATGATATCAGAAATCAAGTAGAATGGTTTCATCCAGCTCAAGACATCTACCTTTCTAAACTTTTCTTCAGGCAATGATGAAAAATAGAACTTCTGGGAGGAAGTCTATCACAACTAATTTGGTTATCTGTGTTATAATTAGATAAATTGGCTCTTTCTTTACATACACCACCTAATCGTTGCAACTAGGGTATTTAGGGTATCTTGAACAGGAATAGAGTTCACACAAGTCACACTTTGATAATTAACAGATTGCATACTTAGTTGCAAACCTATTAGCCTAATGTTTACAAAAAGTAGCTGACTATTTCATCCAACATCAGCCTCTTGACTCTTGACTCTGGATGCCAAACTTTCTGCTTTTTCAAGTAGACTGCCTAACGTTTTAAATACAAGACTGCCTCCTCTCCAATAAAAGACCTCAACACACTCAATAATTTTTAATCACACTTTTTAAGATAAGGTATTTTACAGTGTTTTTTTTTCTGTTAGGGGATATGAAAATAACTCTTTATGGTAGTGACCATGTAAAATATACTAAGATAACTTCTGCAGAAGCATAAATCAAAATAACTCACAATTACTTAACAAGCCGTGTTCAGGCATTTTTACTTGGTTAATTAGTTTACTCATGCACTCAGCGTAATTGAACTTATTATCATTTATTTATTCATTATTTATCTACATAAACCACATTTCTATTCACGTCCCATATCATCAAATGTTAGATGTAATTATTTCCATGTCATTCTGTTAGTAACATAGCCTATGCAAACTTTGTTAACTCAGTAGATGACAGAAAATATTCAGCTTATCAAATAACCACCAATTCAATAACACAGCTAATATAAGTAGGTTTCCCAGTCCTTACATTTATACAGCATTGCTTCATTCTGAACTAATACTGTTATGTTCAACATTATAAAAATTCCTACAGCAGACACAATTTCAGAATAATTGTACCTAGGTTTTGTATTTCTTGCTTATAGAAACATGGTTGACTATACAAAGTATCAATGGTTTGTGGGCTGGTTCGGCCTGGTTCCGTGACAATTGGTGTGGAGGACCCACGGACCCACTCCCCAGGAAACGGGAAGGGGGAAAAGGAAAAGGGAAAAGGGAGATGGGCCTAGGAACAAAGCAGCAGCAATGATCTGAAGAGGAAAGCTAATTTACTAAATAAGATATCAGAAAGCAAAATAACACAATAGAATACAATAGAATTGGAATTGAAACTAATAAATCAAATAGAATGAGCAAGAGAGAGAGTGTCCAATAAACCAAAGGCCTTACACTAAACGCTGAAGGCGAGACAGCAGCAAGAAAGGTAAATCCCACATATTAAGGAGGAAATAATGCAGAATATGAGAACTAGACTGTAGGTTTCCTGAAGATATGATCTTATAAAGGGACTGTCATGCTTGAATGTCAGTATAGTATTTCTATGCTCTTATCATGCTTGGGACATAATCAGAACCTCTAGTAAGTGTTTGATGCTGTATTCCACAGGTCATACCAACATCTCAGGCATTAACAACACATAAAACTAAAGGTGTAATGCAACCCTGTCCTGATATTGTACAGTCCTGGTAGTCAGAGAAGAATCATACCCTCTCGGACTTATCCCCACAGATCTACATTTCTTCCCACAATAACCCTAAATAAATTTGGATTTATAGAAGGGAACTATAGTGCAGTTTTACAACATTCCAGTTATGCACTATCAGTGGACCAGTAGATCCTAGCTTGACAAAAGATCAAACTACCTGTAGCATTGAATCAACAGATATCTGTGAGATCTCTGATGAAGCATTTAAAAGCCCTGTTAAAACTGAAATTCATGGAAAGAAAGATTTAATTTGAGCTGTTTAAAAAGTACTGATTCATTTTGTTTCACCATTGGAAAAGGCAACAAAAAAAAATGAAAGCAGCTGGTGCTGAAACATTTAATGTTTGTAGTAGTTTGCAGTTCATTCAGGTAGATGAGGCTTAGGCAGAGGAGGCTAACTACAGAGATAAAATACAGAGATTTGAGAAGTATTGTAGATTACATGAAAACAAAACATCAGCAGTACATTTCTAAGCAGGGAGCTTAACAAACAGAAAATATAGAGGTGCTCAAGTATGAAGAGCTACTTCAGGGACAAACTGAATCCTTGATAACATCAAATCATGATTGGAATCTGGAACAAAACACCCAAAAGGTGAAATTAATGTAAGACTCAGATTTAACTCCTGACCAGCAATTATAATTTGTCTGGCAAAGAGAGTTACATAGACTAGACAAATTCATGGACTTCAGACTGTGTCTGGAGACTTAAAAACATGACAGAGAATCCAAAACACTGCAAGTAAGGACACCTGAGGCAGAAAAGAAACCAAAGGTCAAAGTCAGAATCTATTGAAACTAGAACATGATGCTTCACATGCTGTGGTAAACAGCTGGAGTCAGCTGAAACAACTGAGCCCCAGGATATGGAGAGAACAGAACTAATAGACACTGCCATCTGACAGCAGTTATCTTTATTTTTCAAAGAAACCACCCTCCCCACTCCCACATTGTCCCAGGACTGCATGCAGGGCATTTCTAAGATTAAATCACACGTTCCTACTTAGTTGTAATTGGCATCTGGTCATGCAGATTTGAATTTTTACATTATGCTAAGTTATATGTTAACTACTGGGTTGCTAGAAGTCTATCTAAAAACAAAAGATACAGGACAATGCATATTGGAGAAGTCTTTATACAAGCTATAGTTAAAACTAGCTTTCAATGTAGTATCAGTGTATAAAAAAACTAAGTAGTCACAATTTACTTGCTGAAAAATCCCAGATTTAACTGCCTCATTCTCAGTGAACTGAGTGCTTTCTATTCATGAAACTGAAGAAGAAAACTTTCCTATAAAGAAAATGAGATGTTGCGTAATGGGCAGAACTGGATGGAATGTGTTAGAGTATTTTAGGGTCCCTGTATGGAGAGCTAAAATATTTAAATTCATTGGGTAGTCTCAATCCTTGAACCCTCTGCTCCTTCAAGGATCTCAGAACATTCTATCAAAATTGTGGCTTGAAGGATTCACTTAAGAAGTTCCTCATAGGATGTTGCTTTCAACATTCACAAAGAATGTAAAATTTTGGCTTTGATTCTCATTAAAAAGAAAAAAAAAAAAAAAAGGAAAACTGAACTCGTTTCCCATTTACCAAGAAAATGCTGAAATGTTTGAGCAACTTGTCTGTAGCACAAGAGGGTGGAGAACACTACAATTTCAGCATATAAATCTCAAAAGATATCAGCACGTGACAGTAAAGGGGTACTTAGATCTGTAAAACAACTGGGCCAGATAACATTTTGAAAATGAGAAAAGACATGCATTGACAAAAATTCACTTTGATAGACCAGGAGGATTGCATACATACCCTTTTTTTTCTTCTTCCTGAAAATATCTTTGAAATGAAACAGGTACCTGAGTAGACTTAAAAGTTTTGAAGGTATTCCTTCAATCCTATATAATTTCTTGTCAACTTTTGTAGGGTATGACAAGTAATATTATGAAGAATAATATATTCTTATTCAAGACACACAGTATTATAAATATTCTTGTACAGTAGAAACACACGTAGTCAATCTATTTTTCATATAACTTATACACTTTGATATGTATTGCAAATCACAGTAGAAGTATTTTTCTTTGCTGTTGTATTGGAGTATTGAGAGAAAGAAGAAGCATTTGAAAATATGATCACTATAAATAGATACAAAGTCATTTCTAAAAAAATGAGAAAGCTGTTATAAGAGGACTATATATGAAAAGTAAATATATCATAATAGTTATACATATCAATTACAAGATGTATGAAGAAGCTACAGTCTTTATGCAAAAGAGACACTCTGCTCTATAGTTTCAAACTGAGTACATTTTTAACTTCCATTTTGGATAGCTTTTATCATATTCACACTTTTCTACATTGCTCAGAAATAATGAACAACTTCAAAAGGTTATATTTTTAGTTGAAAAGACTTCCAAGTGAATTTAAATGTAAAAGAGAAAAATGAAAAAAAAATGGAAGAAGAAAGAGAAAATTGGAGAAAAGAAGGAAAATGTATAGCAAAACTACAACAGAATTGCCTCCAGCAAATGCTTGTTTTCTAATATGGTATACAATGCACAGAGGTATACACAAGCAGTTTTGATATCTGTGAGAACGGTACAGAAATATAGTAAACACCACATAATAGAAAAAGAACCAGTAGCAACTGGATTTGTCATCTGACTCAAAGAAACAAAAAAAAAAACCACTTACTAGCTGTCTCAAAATTGTAGGTACTTTCAATCAGATACCAAGAAACAGGTTTCCCCAGAAGCAAATTTCAGACAGTTGAATCCACAGTCCTGAAGCCAGTTTAGTTTTTAGATTTGTTTTCATTATTAAAACAGACCATTTTTACACTGTCTTGGCCTCTCATAAATTATTCCTACAAACACACACTAATAACTTTCTATGACTTATTTGCACAGTAATGCCCTATACATACATAATTATTTGCAAGATCAGATCACTGAACTAGGTTAGAACATTACGCTCTGCTCACAAGCAGAAACTTAGCATACTACAGAGAGTTAAAAACCCTCATCATTTGTGAAGAATAATGCCTCAAAATCCACATATAGTATGGAAAACAATATTACTAAATATGCCTGCTTACATACTTCCAAGTATATATCTGAAGTAGTATGTATACAAAGCCACAGAATGCTTTCTGACTCCTGGATAGCATAATCCCGATCACAAAATTGATTAAAGTACAACAGTAGTACTGGAAATCAGCGCGGCCTACAGAGAGTAATTTGTGGCCTGTTCGAGATGTGAAATGAAAGGGCTTAATGATTAACCATTTAATAATCAAGAACTGCATGAAAAAATGTTTTGAAGTTAACATTTTTATGTCCTGCAATTAAGCACATGGGAATAATGAAAGAATAATTTTTCATATAGTTGAGTTATAGGTAATCCCTTGCATCTCTGAAGTTTTGCTGATTTACTTATTTTCAGACAGAATCACAAAAAGTGCAGGGCCTTCTAAAGCAGATTTCCTGCCATAGGCCGCTCAGGTAGGCATCCAGACAGTTCTTGAATGTTTCTATAGAAGGAGACTCCACAGCCTCTTTGAGCAACCTGCTTTAATACTCCATGATCCTTGCTGTAAATAACTTCTGCATGTTTGTATGGAACTTCCGATGTACAAATTTTAGGCCATTACTCCTTGTCCTACCACTACACACCACTGAGAAGAGCCTGACCTCGTCCATTTGCCTCCCAACTCCATTTAGATATTTATAAACAATAATAGGATCCCCTCTCAGTATTCTTTCTCCCAGGCTGAATAGACCCAGTTTACTCAGTCTTTCCTCAAAGGAGAGGTGCTCCAGGTCCTCTATAATCTTTGCGGCCCTCCACTGCACTCCTTCCAGGAGATCCCTCTCTTCTTTGAACGGAATCCTAGGGTTTTTTTGATGGGTATAGCATCATAGCAATCTGAAAGCTCTCCAAAGTTCTGCAGAACTCTTGAAGCAGATCTGTCTGAATGTAGGCCACTGTATAAAACAAATTAAATAGATTTTCATATATGCTGAATTACATATAAGCAACCCAGAGGAAGGAAGAACAGATAAATTTTAATGAGACATGACATGAAGTCAACAAAGAAAATTACGTTTCTTCACTATGGAGCCAAGGTGTCATTAAAATAAAGAAGGTACCAAAAGTCGTAACAAATTAAACCAAATTGTACCTAACTGCAGATATGTGTATAAAATCTCCCACTGAGTTACCAAAACAGTGTTCTTTGGGTCATACGGATGCGATCAAGACAGGATGTGGCCTACGAAGTTCAAGCAGAAAAATATTGTGGACCTGTTGCTGTAAATTGTAACTGGCTTGAGAAGTAGACTTGTCCAGGCTTGAGAAGAAATTACCTATAATAGTCTGCTAAAATGTCTGGAAAACACAGTACCACATTTTTCACAGCAAGGGAAATACAATGAAATACAGACAACATCCTACAAATATCTTCAGCAATATGTCTTCAATGTCAAACCATAGCACTTTTTGGCAATTCTTTATTTAGTAAGCAACAAGTAATCATGAATATCTGCTGAATATGTGATCCTGGATGTGAATTGTAGATCTTTGGTGTCATGACAATACCAGAATGCTTCCAATAACAGCAGCCAGATGCATCATTTAGTTATATTTCTAGACAGTGGGATAAAATTCTTTTGCTCTGATGACCTGCACGTACCCTCTACTTTGGAAGTTCACTTTGTCCTGAGCTTCACCACTGAAGTGATGAATTCAAGGAAGAGATTCTTTGCCTATGTTATTCATCTATTAGCCTTGGACATTAACTACTGTCACCACCTGACAGATCACCTTTTTAGTCACTGCCGTAATTAGTGATTTTCTCTTTTGTCTACTGCACAGTTCAGTTAATACATACTATGAAGGCAATACTGCACTTTCACTTGCAAGACATGTCATGTTTTATTCTTGAAACTTCTATGTGGAAAAAATGTTACCTTTATTTACTAGTTTCTACATTCAGTATAGTTTTCCAGTGGTGAAGGTTGCTTGCTTTGTTTAACTATACCTCTGATCACAGATGCTTAACTTCTATTTTCAGATGAGAAGTATCGCAGACTAATGAAATGAATGTACAAAGAGAGACAGAAATTCAAGAAACAAACTCTATTGCAGTAGCATACTGATAAGCAGTTTCAGATACTCAGAAATGTGTTGACACTGCATATCAAGATATGTAGAAATTTTCAAGATAAATGTATGCATGATTCATCCAAGAATGTAATTCCTACAGTAACAAGGGGCTAAACCATTTTAAGAGTTGTACCTTTTGTTCATATATGTTTAGGATGTGATGGAGTTAATTCTACAGTGAGTAATCCATTCCTCTATCCTGGCCTGAAATAGTGGATATTTTCTCCTACAAAATATAAAGTAGAATTACTTGAACCATTTGTATTCATATGAGGTCTATCTTACCTTTTATTTGTTTCATGAACTTCTACTTGTGGCTGACATTAAAAAGCCAAAAGAGGTAATGTTTTTTAGGCCAACAGATATAACTGTTCGTAATTATCATTCAGATCATAAAACATACTGATAGATGGTGAAATCTAGAAAATAGAAATCATTTTCTCTTACTGTCTGTCAAGGATTCTGAAGAAATAACATTCATTACAGATTAGAATTCTCAGGAGTTTTGAGATTCGTGATTCTGAAGTGACATAGAACAGAAACCATTACAGTATATGCTCATATTCTACATTTCGTGTGTATGCATATATAAACATTTTCTTTTTTTCATAACTGAATAATGTTATTGCACTATTACATGTCTGAATGATTTTTCTGCTACAGTGAAATAGTTTCTATAAAAGTGAATTTTTATACTGGTGTCTTATCTAAACACATGTATTTACATAGCTATTTTATTTAAGTTGCTTGTGAGGTAAGTATGCAACATTAAAAAGAATATTCAGAATGAAAGAGCCTTAACTATTCTTGCTAGCAAAAATCATACAGTCACTGCAGGTAATTTTTATAATACTGATGTAGGTCAGAAGCATCTTGCTGTTTTTGAAGTAGAAAGTGTATTTTACTATTTAACCAGTGACACAGACAACCCTGACAAACTCTCAAAAACTTGCTGTAATTTCCAGTTATCATCTGTCTTGAAGCCAAAAGTAATTGGCAATAAGGAAGACTTGCAGTTTTTAACAAATTTAAAACACAGTTAAAATCTAGGAATCAGTGACAGAAGCAGTCACTGTTCCAAATGCTGTAAGGTAATTAGATTACAATCATGAGCACATATTTCTATTTGATAATTATTGTACTTTCCTGACAAGAATATGGTGCAGAGTACTGGACAGTTTCAATGGTGTGCTTTGATTTCCACCATTACTTATAGTACAGTGTTGATGATATCAATTTATCAGAAGTGGATGATGATACATTTTCTAAAATATTATATACATTGCAAAATCTGATCTACGATGAAATACACTACGATGAAAAGGTGAAAAGAAATGGTACACAAATACCCACTGGGATGATGTACTGTGTGTGATAATAGCATAAATAAGCCTCAGTCTCAGGAACACTGTTGAACATTGCTTGTGAGTCTAACGTATAATCAGCACTGTTCATATAAACGGCAGTAGGCTCTAGACTTACAACCTCAAGAGTTACAATCTCACAGCTATGACTTGATAAATAGATAATTCTCTTCTACTGTCTGCTAGAATAATTAAATGAGACATAAAGCCTGCTTATGCTCAAGTTCATGCTGGGGATGGCCATGCACTGTAGACACATTTGCCATTGATGTGTATAATACAGTACCAGGAAACTCTTCTTAATTCCCAGATCTGAATGTACACCCCCTGAGAGCTTCAAGTTCTGATTTCAACAGAGCAATAAATAAGTGAGTGGAAAAATGGGACCTGTGGTAAGATCTGTACAGGTGCAAGATATGGAGAGTGGGTATCCCACTGCCATACATCCCAATGCACCCCAGTACCTAGGTCCAGATTAGCTAGAGTATCCATTTGTTGCATTAAGTCCTGTTCATTAAACTCCCATTGAGGCTATAAACAATGTCATATCTAAAATGATCATCATTCTCCTTGTCATTGCCCTAATCTTACTGCATAGATGACCCTGGAATTGATAGAAATTAAACGTTGTTGAAGATCAGTTTTGGATATGTTTCTCAGCTATGTCAAATTCAGATTGTCTCAAGTCTGTGTGTTCAAATGTAAGGACCAGATTTTTTTTCTCTCTCCGGTATGTCAGAAAGGATTGTCAAAATATAGCAAGAAGAGGAGATACTGGTCTCATAGGTATAGCTTTACTGATTCCTCCAGTGTATGTGTCCTGTTAGATAAGGTTGGATTTTCAGTTGTTGTTGCATGGAAAAATAATAAGAAATAATAATGAAGAAATAATTAAAAATTGTTTTTTTTTTTATTTCTCACAAATCTGATGCACTTATTTACAAGTTTCAGAGCTTATGTCAAAATTGTAGCATAAAAGTCAGCAGGCATATATTCTTATATTTATATACACAAACACAAACATATGTGTATTAGAACATAGAAAGAAATAAATGTAATGAGTTTATTTTATTTTTACTTTTAGTGCACATTATTCCTTGCTTAGGTATGCAGTTTGCACAATAAATGTCTTCACAAATCTCAGTGATTTTGTGAATTTTAGCACATGTGATTTTTCTCTGGTCATTTTTATCAGTCTTTACTGTTTATCTTTTTTTTTTTCCTTTTAATTAGTAAAGCTCATTTCATCCCCTCAAGGAACAGGAATGGATTTCAAGTGTCCAGTCACAATAATTATAGCTAGCAATCCAGAGGAATATATGAATCTTGTTCAGACAGTGACATGATAAATTAGAAATTAGTAGCTCTTTGGGTATGTATGATGACCCAGATTCTATTACTTCAGAGATGCTACAGTGCCGGTATCTACATCTGTTTCCCTTTACAGCCAATGAGAGAGAAATATTGGTTTAAGATGCAGCACAACTGACCTGTTTTAGATATCTAGCTTGGGACAGTGCTTTGAATTACTCCTTATAAATTCTCATTTCTGCTGGATGATTCACTCCATCTTGCACATTCTCACATTTAATTAGTTGGATTTCACTCTTAGATATTCCCCACACAGTGTCTCCAGAGCAAAACAGCCATAAACTCTAAAGCAGATGTCCCCAGGATAATGATCCTTTTCCCAAGCAGTAAAGAAACATTCAACTTCTCCATAATTTTCTCAGCATCATGGGAATGGCTAGGTAAAGCAGGTATGACTAGTTAATGACTAGACCATTAGTATTTTGTTCACTGGGGACTGTAGCTCTTTGTAACCAATTATTTTGATTTTTGGCATGCCAAAATTAATCTTTATATATTTACAAGATAAAATTGGTAAACATTTTAACCTCTCAGAATAACACTCCAAACATTATGGTCTGCAAAATGAGACTATTCCTCTTACTTTTATATTCCTAACTCCATAAATCTTTAAACTTCCATTCAACTTGATAACAAGAAGATATTGATGAACTTACTCTATATATGAGCCTGAAGGAAAGGAGTAGAGCTGAGAGTTTGGCTCTTTCAGGATCAAAGAAAATCATTCTGAGCCTAGAGGATTCACAATTTGCAAACATTTGTTAGACAATCCTACCATACTGGGCAATTATGGAACTCATTTTAGTGCTACATGGAGATTCCTTTCTCATTCTTTGACAGAGGAAATGTAGCAATTAATTTACCTTCTAGAAGGTGTCCTGTGTAAGGGATCGTAAGGGTCTGGAGATATCTCCAGATGAGTTTTCAGACAGCCAGCAGATTTCAGAGATGGTCAGGCTGTCAGATATATGTCTTCAGCAATTCCCATGCTGACATCAAGGGAGATCTTCAAGTAGCAGAAAGGTTTCCTGGATTTAGCTATGTGTCTCTTAACGGTCTGTGGGTCCTAAGTTACAAATCTTACTCTGAGCTCTGAGTCCCACAGTATGCTCATTAAGAAAAGACACCGTGGAAATTTAAGGAATTCTTAACTTTGATCTAGCTCAATCTCTTCATGTCTTGGTACACTATAATTTGTTCCCTACAACATAAGATAAACATTAGCAATGCTAGTTGAGTCATGTAAATTCTCATTTCCATTATTTGAGAATATCTGGACGATAAGGCAATCCAGAAAGAAGTTTTTATTCCTGATTAGTCAGATCACCTTAAAACTGGAGTATTTGCTCTTGATAGAAGAGATCCCCAGACGTTTAAATTGAGAAAAAGTATGTTAAAGGTATACCTATTCACCAAAGATTTTTTCATAGGAAGAACTGTTTTAAGACTGTGAATGCAAAAGGTTAAAACAGTTGTCTTTAATCTGGAATTTCATGTTTTACTTTCCTATTGGTGAAATGGCTAAGTGAACTACTCATTTCTAAGTTCTCCACTTACAAATGAGTAAGTTATGTAACTTTTCAGTCTTTTATAGGGGATGACATGAGTTTATGATAAATACTCAACTTAAATTTAGTCCCCAAAACAAGAGAAAATAAAAAAACAAATTGCAATTATCTGTACTACTGAGTGCCATGACTCTTAAGAAACAAGAGATCCTTGGGCTACAATTATCTTTTTTTTTCATGTATTCAAGATAGTGTAAGGGAATACAACTTAAGATTAAAAAAAAAAAAATCAAGTAATGAACTTTGCCAAGGACAATTCTGTAAATAAATTTCTTGGGGAAAGAAAAAGGAAAAAAAGAAAAGGAAATAAGAACAAAAGAGGTGCTTTGTTGTTGTTCTTGTTTATGTATTTGTTCTCAGGGGAAAACTATGTCAGTGAGAAATAGAACAAAATATGTCTGTGAATAGGGGCAAAAGCGTGAAGGAGCAAAAAATTTAGAAGCCTGAAGTATGAAATAAAAGAAATATACAAATATATTGTCAGCTAGATGAAGGAAAACTATCTCTGCACTATCACCAGGACTGTGCTCAAAAATCAGTTGAGATACTGAGAGCAATAAGAGAGGTGAGAATAGCTATTGGTTGCTGATTGGAGAAGTGTCACATGAGGCAGGAGTGATGAAATGAACTGCTTTCTTTGCTAACTGAAGAAGAGAGAAGCTCTGATTTTCAAGCTTCCGATGAGAAATAAAGGAAAAAAAATTACATAGCAGAGTTGTTCCTGAAGACTTGGTAGGACAGGAGCTGGAGTACTACCAGGTTCTATGAACCATTGCTTGTTCAGGGCTATGTGACAGTAGTAAAAAGCAGAAAGTAAGACCACATGAAATTAGACCTACCTCTTTTTTTAGATCACTAATTAACAGATATGAAAGGTGACTGAATTAAATAAACTGCAAATAAAATGTACTACTGTTAAGAAAACTGTTACAGGTAGAGATGACATTATTGCTAGTTCAGACAATGTTACATTAACAGAATAGAATTCTCTTGTTACTTCGAATAAAAATAATGGAAATAAACGTGTCACCTTTGAATGGAGACTAAGCAACAGTTAAATTCATGGAATATTTAAGAAAGCTTGTTAGCAGTATCAAAAACTATAAACAAATAAGGTTTAGATTCTGTATTGCAGGGATGTTTGATAGCATTACAGACACCCATGCCAGGTACTGAATAAAGATAATGCCATAACAATTTCTGCATATTTTCTCTAATATCACTATCAGTTTTACATTTTTTAACACTAATTTACTGTACTCCCAGTGTATCTATAGAACTCACTTTTATATGCAACCTTTTTTTTCTTTTAATAGCTTTGCATAAATACATATATATGTATATATACTCCTTTCAGACTAAAAGAAATCTCCCTACACAGAGGTTCATTCCTGTAAAATTTGTGCCATTATTTAGACCTGAAGACAGATTATATGCTTTTTTAACAGGAATGGCTACAAAAACAAAACAAACAAATAAAATCACTGTGACATTTAATCTAGTAACTTCCTCCAAATATTTAATAGGGTAGAAAAAACTATTACTAGAACAGATGAAAACTGAAGAAAACCTTTTAAATCTGACTTTTTAGTAGAATATGAGATTTAAGATGGAAAATATTGAAAGACATTGGAAATTGAAACACAAAGCACTGATATATTTCAGGTAGAGGAATATCATTGTTAGGTCTATCACAAAAAAGGAGTTCCTTCTATCAAAGATATAGCAGCACTTTATGTTTTTTCTGCCTTTATTGCCCCACCTTCCTGATTATGGCACACAACAGTTGCACTCCTTTAAAGCACAGAGTGACTCAGTACTCTATGGAATACACTTTTGTTAAGTCAAACCATTATGAAATGCAAAATTTTCTTATTTCTTTATTTTATGGAAAAACTCCCAATTTATATATGATTTATGACAGGATACTGATGATCTTTGGACAATTCTCTGTGACTTTAAGGTTAGCTATACGTAATCCAATTTTTAAAATCTCCAAACTAACAACACAAAAGATCTGAATAACACAAGAAAGCTTTTATTCTCCCCATAGACAGTTTTCAGACAAAACATAAAGTTACCTCCTAATCTCACAATTCATCTACTATTATAATTTGACATCTTGGGGTTATTTTAAGTGTCATAAAATGAGGAAAATTGTAGGCATTATGAATTCTAATGCTTTGCAAATATATGATAGAATGCAAAACAGCACAATATTTGCTGCTTTCAGTATTTCTAACCATATAAATAGTCCATGAAGTATGCTGACCTATCCTGATGCTCCCCAATCCTGACATAATAATTCTAAGTAGACTTGCAGAAGAATGAAAAAAAAAACAATTTAAATAATTTTTATTCCTGGATCACACAGTTTTTCTTAGTTATTGTTATGTCCCATCCAAATTGAGGTCATGTATCCTAGAGATTTACTGTAGCGTGATAACAGGTTTCATCAGCTAATTCCTATCTTAAATCACAACTCGTGATGTTATGGGTTTTATCAGGATAGCCCCAAAGAATTCTGCTGAAAAGAACACTGAAAGACTGTTTAGCTTTGTTCTTCTGCATGGTATTTTCTAGACATAGCCAGTGGAATTTATTCACATGGTGTGTGAGGTAACCTGTAGAGAGACTTCTGTCATCTTTGATAAGTTACATGGTCAAAATTGAATAGCAAGTAGTTTGTTGGGATCGTTGATCAGTGACAAGGTATCTTTTCTCTTCTGTTTAGAGCCCTAATTTCTTCTGGATAATAAGAGAGAAGCATTCTTAACACCCTCTCCTACAAATTCTGTCTTTGTGTTCATAAATCTACATAGACTGAGCTGAGTGGATTTTGCTATATCAGGATAAGGGTGAATTATTTGGCCTTGAAACATTACCTTTACATTCTTTTTTGCCCGCAGAGAGAATAGTGTCACTTTATGAAGATAGTACAAAAGAAATAATTTTACGAGGCACCTTGTCATTTACAAGTAGAAGGACTCACACTTATTTTAGCTGCAGGTCACAGTGCATCTGCTGAAATCCCAAATACATTTAATACAAAAGCATCTCTCCATCAATTACCTACCATAATACTACATGCCTCTCTTCAACATCAACAGCAGCTAACTGAAAATTTCCTGCTTTGAAAATAATTTCCCAATTATTCAGTTTAATAGGAAACAACATTTACTTTTTATACTTGCTCCATTTCTCTTGAAGGCAATGAAAGTTATGCCCACTTACTCAGAAGTTGAATTTGAGATCTTCAGATTTCTAAGATTATCACACTTGCTCTTTCCAAGACACACATGCAACGAAATTGAAATTTACTGATTCAAGAAAATTCATTCTCTTTTTTATTTTTCAACATGTTCTTTAATTTGTGTTCCTAGACAAACTTTGTCAAAATTAAATGTCTTTTTTTACTTGTAGAATAAGTCTTAAACTACACAGAAAAGAGATAAGTTTATTTAGGATGAAATCATCTCCTTCAAAGTCTCATCAACTCTAGACTCTAGATAAGGCTTGTAGGGGACCGAAGACCAATCAAGTATATTTTGGATATGACAGTCCTTTTATGGAGCTGAGTGATTGATCTCCTTCTCCTAAACACAGAACACTATTTTGCCTTTGAGAACTTTCTTTGCTATCTCATCCTGCTTCAATTCACATGAATCACAAGAGCCAAAAATAAATAAATGTTTAACTAGCTTCTGCTTCCTAATCCTGGGTGGGATCTGCCCTGTGTTTTCACTGCATTATCCAGAAGCATTCCATTTGCAAAATACCTTACTTGAAAACATAAAGCATAAGTACTTGCTTTGGGAGTTTCCCTCTATCAATCCTGAAAAGTAGAAAAGACTGCAATCTTTAACTTTATTCTATAGAGATCAATTGAACTGTCCCCTGCTTCAGCAATGATAATCATGACAGAATACTGGCAGTACCATCCTCTAGTTGTTTGTTGTTCGTTTTCATCCTATCCCAGCTTTACTGTTTTCATTCCCTTTTGTGCAAATAGCCTGCAAAATATTTTTTGATGCTTGTATCTCCTGCAAACCAGCGGAATTGTTCATTGAAATAAGAATTCACAAAAATATTTCAGGTGTTTTGTACCCTTTGCACTACCTGTCACTGTCAGTAGAACAAACAAAAACAAGACATAAAAAGCAAGACAAATTTCAGTATATAGACAATACAGGCAGGATAAAGCCAGACGTTCTTATTTTTGCAACAGAACTAAGTGTAATTTAGTTAGTTCTCACAATTAAAACAATGTAACACAAATTTTAATGTTATTATATATTAATATTTATTTATAATATAATATTTATTTTAATATTTATTTTTATATATAATATAATATTAATATTTATTATATATTTAATACAAGAGAGGAATCTTGTAAATTCTTCTTAAAGGAGTTTACAGAAAATTTGAACCTTTGCTATTTATATAGCTCCATATGCAGTAAGACATCTTTCTCCATGATCAAGCTGAGAGTTGAGCCAGGTTGTGGAAATGACCTGAATGGAAAAATAATCCTTCAAAAAATAACAAGCATGTAAGACTGAAGGAGGAACCAGAAGCAATTTCCACCAGCATTACTGCTGAAGATCAGTGTGTTATCACTTAGAAGAAAT
The DNA here is from genome assembly GCA_036925125.1 of Oreortyx pictus. Classification (NCBI taxonomy): domain Eukaryota; kingdom Metazoa; phylum Chordata; class Aves; order Galliformes; family Odontophoridae; genus Oreortyx; species Oreortyx pictus. The sequence continues at coordinate 32,116,507 of JAUPFR010000001.1, forward strand.
GGAAGATCATCTTCTAATCAAGTCAAGAAAGGACAAAAAAAAAGCAAACCTATACATTTAGATATCTTCAGTAGACTATGAGAAACACTAAGCTGAAGTAACTCTATAAATCTCTAACTGCTGTTGACTATCATTAGGCCAGATGGAGAATCTACTCAGACAGAAATGAGTTGTAGCTGAAAGTGAGGACAAAATCTTTCCCTAGAAAAAATAGAAAGTACAGAAACAATTTCTTAGTTTTTCTAAGATTTCTTAAGATAAACATCCTAAGTTTTTCTTAGCCAGAGCTGTTAGCATTTGAGCATTGCACTGGTTTGTTCTTTGTCTCACTGTTTAAACAACATTTTATTCTTTTCTTATATACAAGCACATATCCTCTGTCTTAAGAAGGGAATGAAAATAAATACATAATAACTTCACTTAAACCCAAGTCAAGAGATTTCTTCTTTCTATTTCACTCATTGTGGTTTTATGTATTTTCCTTTACTGCTGATATTGCTAAAGTCCAGGGAAGGTACTATATTGTGGGATCTGTAAAAAAACCCCTAAAAACCTTAGGCAGGTGATAAAAATATAATGGGATTTCTCTAAAACTGTCGAGTTTTTTCCATGTTATGCAACTCACTGACATATTAACAAGGATCAACCTTTTTCTGCATTGGTACACAGCTAATTATGTTGTTACTTCATTACAAGGCAAAGGAGAAACTAACAGTTTAAGTTTGGGGTCAAGTGAAATATATCTGAGACTCTATGGGTAATTAGATTAGGTTACAAGAGTCAAGCCAATACTCATTAGTTGCAGGATGAATACTCAGCATGTATGTAGAGACGTACATTTCTGCTCCTTCCAAACTTGACTAGTATTGACATAACAATCACATTACAGGTACTATCTTCTTCCAGACAAATAAAAAATTGATTTGTAATAATCTTTAAAGTATACCATCAAAACTTTCTGAAGTAACTCCTTTAGAAAACTAATAGAACTATTTCTGCTTGTGTTATTGCTGACCTTTCCTTGAAGTTTTTTTAAAAGAACTTTCATTACATACTGAAAGCTGTAACTGTTGACATAATCTTATTATGTGCCATCATTCAATTTTGTACAGGGCATGATTGGCATATATATGTCTACAACCTTTATATCTCAGCTGTGAATCTTAAGATTTTAAAAGTCTGAAAAAAGATTGTCCAGAACAATCAAAAACTGCATTGCATTTTCTTAGAATCAGACATTTCTCAGCTCTTTCAGCCATTATCGTTTTGTACCAAATGCTTATACAGACTTCATGTCATATAGCAAAATTTCCCTCCTGTACATAGTATCTTATGCAAAGAATTCAAAACCAAATAATACCGAAATTGCTGCATAAAACTAAATCAAAATGAATGTATAGCTAAGATAGGTTTTCCTTTTTCAGGAGCTGAAAATAGATTAATCAGCCTCCATAATAATTGCTGACTTCAGCAGCCTCTTGTCTTTGAGTTCCAGTCATTTTCATTGGCTGCCCAGTCTTTCACACATGCTAAGCCAAAGTAATAATAATAAAAAAGACTTCTTAATGCTGAGTAGGCATGTGGGCACCCCTTCAACTCTACTTACCAATTCCTGAAACTGAACGAAAATGTAAAGTCTCATCACAAAGCTAGACCTTTTTCCATTGTTTTGAACAGCAACAAAATAAAATTGAACCAGTTTTTTTGTTTCCAATTCTTTCTTAGGAGTTCCATTTTAAATATGTAGAAATTTTCTAACTCTAAATATGTAGAAAACTGCTTCTGAATTTGAATTAACATGTAAACAAATACATATTTGGAAAGTCCATTCCATTGAAGCCAATTAAGGTTTAGTCACTGAATTCCACAAGACCAGCATTTTGCCAATTATATTTCCCTTCAGCTTAACAGCAGAGGATTTATACTATTCCATCAAATATGCAGGTATAATTTCTTCAAAGATTTGATTAAAGTATATATTTTAAAAAAGCTATCACAATTTAAGACACAGTTATTGTTGAAAAATATTTTCTTGTATTTTTTTATTCCAGATCCCTTTTACTTCTGTTTTCAAATGTCTAGTACTAAACTTCTATGATTCTATGAAAAGCATTAATAACATTGACAATATTTTGCAGAAAAGCTTTTGTATCTGGAAAGAAGACAATGGCCAGAAATATTCACCTGGCTATTCTGTTTGCATTTCCACACAAGAACCAGATGTTGAAAATTTCTTGAATATGAAAGAAAAAAAGAGCTTTGAGAAGGTAGTTATTTTCAAATTCCATTCCATTAAGTGAGCATACTGCATCAGAAATAGGAGGAGTGAAGGAGGTTGAATGACATTTTGGAGCACAAAAAAAAGGGTCTTTTCAGTAAGGACTTTGAAAAATACATGATTCATACACTCTGGAGCAAGATATTAACTATACATCCCAGTGGGAATTTTCATGTTTAGGACTATCTATAGTTTTTGGCAATATATTATGGTTATGAACATCATCTTGTGCCTATGAGGTCTGTGACCTATGACTAGAAAGTTAGAAAAAAAGTGTCCTGGCAACAGATAGACAAATTTTCAGAAAGAGAATGTCAGAGAACCATTTGCAAAATGTTTCAGGAAGACAAAAAATCCACTGTACTATTTTCTTTCCTACAGTAAGGAAGAAACCCAGCTCCTTCCAAAAAATGACTCAACACAAGTTTCCTAATGCAGAAGTAGTGAAGAATCTAAGCTACCCTTTAGGTTCCTTCATTGCCTTATTTATCACTCCAAAGCTTTATCATTGCCTCTTAGAACAAGTAAGAACTCCGGAGTTTTCAGCATACCCTGTTTCAGCAACTGGAAATCAGGTTATCCACTCAGGGAATAGCACCCTGTATAACTTGCTGCCCATTTACACAGATAAATTAGAGAATTCTAAATACTGAATACGTATATCAGATCCTATAAACTCCCATCACTTTATTATCTGAGTATTTCAAAGACAATTATTTAGCCTCAGAGTGTGTCAGCATGACCTACAGATGCAGTACTATCACCATTATACTAATAGACTAATACAGATAAGATTCACTCTGGATCACAGAGACAACCTACTGCACAGTAGTTTACTTCCCAACCAATCTTTATTTCACATTTTTTTCCAGAAAATTAATATCCACAAATATCAATGAAATAAAAGGACAATGTGCCTTTTTCGTTGTGATCAACTTTTCTTTACATTCCTCAGGCACTGTATACCCATATCAGGATGAGAAAAATAGTCACTTTTTTGGTGCTTGAATCAAGCTTCCGTAAGGTCCTCATTAAGAGATTGGTCTCTTCTAAATCATACACTTCCAGTGCAGAATCCCAACAAAGCCATAAGAGAACCCTGTTGGAGTAGAAGTTATTCAGCAGCTCCTCAGGCATCCTACTGGAGTTAATAATTTGAGACAGCATTTGTAGCTGTCATGGGAGAGCTATATTGCTTAGATACATAACAAGGCATGAGAAATCCAGTATTCTCAAAGCAGCTGAAAGGCCTAGAGCATGATATTGCTCCTTGTGGCCAATTAGAATATTTTTAGGAGAGAAAATAGAGACTTAAAACTCATTATAGATTATTTATTAAAAGCAATATTTGAACCTGCACAAACATTCCTTTATACCCTATCAGTTCTTGAAAAGCATTTCTTAAAATCTTAAATTTTACTCTAGTGAAATACATTGTAGATTCTTTTCATTGTATATTGGCATAACTGATATTCAAATCAGTCTCATTGTCTTTATTGTAAGCAAGTCATAAATGACCACTCTTCATGGTCATATAAAATGATACATTGATATTGGCAGAAAAAGAGGTCTCTTGGCACAATCATTACTTTTTCCATTTTCTGTAGATAAACAAACCCATAAAAAAGAACTGACAGATGTTATAACCCAGGAAAATGAAAGAAAACCCCGCAGTACAAAAAAACTAAAGAAATTCCAAATAAAGTCATATCATGGTAACCTCTTGGACTGCACCTGTTTGTATTTCAAGATGTGGGGAAAAAAAAAAAAAAAAGGGCACAGAAAAGCTTACAGCAATTACAACTGTCCGCTAAATCAGAGTGCTGTCCATATAACAAAAGATCCAGAACACTTATTTGGATTGTATAGTAAGTTTTCCTTCAGTTTGAGATACCACATTCGTATAAATCAATTAACTTGTAAATTAATGGGTTTTTCTTTTGTTCTCTGACTTTTGCAATAGCCTAAAGTGTTTGAATTACATCCACTACTCCCCCCAGAAAAGTGCACTTTTCCATACTCTGAACCAGAGCATGCTGTGATTTAAAATTAATTTTAAAATAACTGAAAGACTCAGGAACTGAAAGTTTTCTTCTTTGCTGAAACTGTGACCTCAAATTCAGCCTCAGCCACATCTGACTGTAGTTTGAAACTTCTGAAGTATCAGCACTCAGGCTGAAGCTGCACTCAATCCAGAAGAAAAAAAAGGCATTTCTTTGAAAATAAGCCTTTTCACAGACACATGCACAGGCAAGGGAGATTTACCAGATTCTCTGATTTGAGAGTGGTTTCAAAAGTAGAGATTTCAAAGGTCTCATTTAATAGGTACTATGGCTCAGGCTGAAGTTGAAAGTGCTGGTTTCAACATTGCTGGAGATTTCAGGAATGTAGGAATTAATAATGGATTGCACTGAATAAAACACAAACAAAGAGGTTTTCCTACTTTCCCCCTCTCCTACAGCATATGCAGCTAAGGGACAAAAATGTAACTGATATTCCCACTAATATTAATTAATGTCTCATAACAACATCAAATCTTGCCTGTAAAGATGGAAGCTGACTTTCAGATGTTTAAGATAAAATCTTCAGGTTCTGCAATTCTACAATTTTCTGACTCTTGAAATCTTCAGATTCCACTACTGAACTGATATTTTGAAAAAGAAATATGTATGTATTTATGTATATACATTTTTGCCTGTTTGTGCACCTCTTGCTTCTCCTTCACTTCTATCTTCCTATCTGAGCAGTAACAGTAGTTGGAAACTGAGAATATGAAAATGTAATTGCAGATACAGAACTCAACAAGCAAGTTGTCTCATCCTTGTACAGCTTTCTACTGAAGCATAAAACAGATATAAAGCCTTTCTCTGTAAAATTCACACAGAGCTATTGTAAGGTTCAATTAATGTTTTTTAAGTGGGTTAAAATGCTGAATAAATTGAACATAAGCATAGAAGAAATGATGCATACATGTTTATATGTGTTTAAAATCTGTCTCTATAGCTTTTAAACTTGACATGTTCTGGATGCTTTGCAATACTTGAGCAACACAAAGGAGCCATAAACCTGACTTAACCAACCAGTTAAAATACATTAACGGGTAATTTGTAACCTTGTGGTGGATGCCTCGGGTCATCAGATTAATTCAAAACAGTTGGAGTAAAGGAGGGAAGGCAGCCTATGAAGTAGGTGAGATCCCTTAGAACCTGATCCACAGCCAATTGACATTGGTAATAAGTCTTCTATTTGTCTTAAACTGTTGATGATAATTAGTCTAATTTAATGGAATGCATCAGCTATTTCACTTTGTACTTTAGTCTATGTATTGACCTGAAAAATTATTTTTGATAGCCTTTTTTCTATTTAACAACTAGAAACATCTGTAAGAAATAGGTTTGGGGTGCAAGAAAATGAGGAGGTGAGTAGGGAGGAGAGGGAGGCTCCACTTAAGAGGGGGACTAGGGCAAGGTGGTCATCCCCAAGCCTTGAGACTGCCTCTGCCAGGAAAGATGGAAGGGTAATTGTGGCGGGCGATTCCCTTCACAGGGGAACAGAGGGCACCATATGCAGACCCAACCCAACCCGACCTGTAGGGAGGTGTGCTGCATCCCTGGGGTCTGGGTCAGGGACATCACCAGAAACTCACAGGTCTGATTTGATTCTCTGATTAATATCTGTTATTGATAGTTCTGGCAGGCAGTGATGAAATTGCTCAGGGAAGCCTGCAAGCTATCAAAAGACACTTCAGGGATTTAGGGTAGTTGATTGGACGAATGGGAATGCAAGTCATACTCCTCCCTTCTGGGGTGGTGAGAGATATGGAGTGGTCTAGGAAGACTCAGGTCCCGAATATGTGGCTGAAAGGCTGTTCCCTCCACAAGAACTTTGGGTTCTTTGACCATGGGGCCATTTACTTGGTGACTGGCCTGATGACTGCAGATGGATCTTGCCTGTCTCCAAGTGGAAAGTGGATCCTAGGCCAGGAGATGGCAGGTCTCGCTGAGAGAGCTTTAAACTAGGTATGAAGGGGGAAGGTTAGAACATGTACTCACTAGGGTGGAGAGAATATTTCAGAGATGTCAACTAGATTTGATGGGGGAAGAGGCTGGAGGTCAACTGGACAGAGTATGTCTATGAGGACAGATGATATGCATCCCAGGGTTCTGGGAGAGATGGCTGATATGGTTGCTGAGCCACTCTCCATCATATTTGAAAAATCATGGCTGTCTCCTCAGAGAATGGCAAAAGGGAATCATTATTCCCATTTTTAAGGGAGAAAGCATGACCAGGGAATAAAAGGCTGATGAGTCTCACCTCTGTGCTGGGAAGATCGTGGAGCAGATCCTTCTTGCTACCATGTTAAGGCATGTACAAGAGAAAGAGGTGATCTGAGACAGCCAGCATGGCTTCAGCAAGGGCAGATCTTGCCTGACCAATCTGGTGTCCTACTATGGTGGTGTAATGGCATCTGTGGACAGAGGAAGGGCAACAGATTTCATCTACCTAGATTTCTGCAAAGCCTTTGACATGGTCCCTCGTCACATCCTTCTCTCTAAAATGGCGAGGTATGGATTTGAAAGATGGAGTATTTGATGGATTAAAAACTGGTTGGCTGGTTGCAGCCAAAGGGTTGTTCAACGATTCTGTGTCTGGGTGAAGGCTGGACATGAGTGGTTTCCCCCAAGGGTCAGTCTTGGGACCAGTGCTCTTCAATAGCTTAATTAGTGACATAGATGATGGAATAGAGTGCACCCTCAGCATGTTTGTGGATGACATCAAGCTGACCAGTGCAGTTGACACACTGGAGGGAAAGGAAGCCATCCAGAGGGACCTGGACAGGCTGGAGAAGTGGGCCCATGTGAACCTAACAAGGTTCGAAAAGGGTAATAGCAAGGTGCTTCACTGGGGCCAGGGCAATCCTTTATATAGACTGGGGGAAAAACTCCTGGAGAACAGCCCAGCAGAGAAATACTTGGGGGTCCAGGTGGACAAGAAGCTGGACATGAGTCAGCAGTAAGTGCTTGTAGCCCAGAGGGCAAACTATATCCTGGGCTGCATTAAAAAAGGGGTGGCCAGCATGGAGAGGGAGGTGATTGTTCCCCTCTACTCAGCTCTTGTGAGGACCTATCTGGAGTACTGCATTCAGGCCTGGGGCCCCCAGCACAAAAAAGACGTAGATTTCTTAAAATGGGTCATGAGGAATGCCACTAAAATGATCAGAGGGTTGGCGCACCTCTCCCATGAGGAAAGGTTGAGAGAACTGGGCTTGTTTAGCTTGGAGAAGAGAAAGCTTCAGGGAGACCATATTATGGCCTTCCTGTACTTGAAGGGAGTGTATGAACAGGATGAGGAGACACTGTTTACACAGGTTGATAGTGATAGGACAAGGGGGAATGGTTTTAAACTAAGACAGGGGAGGTTTAGGTTAGAAGTTAGGAGGAAATTTTTCACTCAGAGGGTGATGACGCACTGGAACAGGTTGCCCAGAGAGGCTGTGGATGCCTCATCCCTGGATGCATTCAAGGCAAGGCTGGATTTGGCTCTGGGAAGTGTGGTCTAGTGGTTGGTGACCCTGCTCACAGCAGGATGGTTGAAACTAGATGATCTTTGAGGACTTTTTCAATGCAGGCCATTCTATGACTAAATGATTGTTCTATTGCACAAATTCTCATGAGGATGTTTGTTTGTTTACCTGAATCACTAAGACAGAGGACTTTAGCTACCATGAATTTTAAATGTAAAGATAAAATTATGGCTTTTTGTTTCTATAATTTCTGCAATAATGTTGTTAGGCATGTCATTGATTACTTTCAATGATTAATGCTGCTCTAGTAATTTTCTGTTACATATGATAAACCTTGACTGATTGGGGTTTTGTGGTAGTTTCAGTGCCAAAAAAAATAAATTTCTTCATTTTAGTTTATGTACTTTTTTGGTCTTTATCTTGTACCAGCAGCAACGTCCTTTGTATAAGCATGCTAAAAGCTTAGTGACGCTGGTACTATTCTCTTCTTCCACTTTCTAATCAGTAGAATCCAAAAAGCTTCTTCAGAGTACCATAAATATTGCAAGAGAGAAACAAGCAGAATCTGTCATTCTGGTCAGGTTTTCATAGATGTCAAAAAATCACAATTTCTTTAACAATAACACCCATACTCTAGCACCTCTTGTCTGATGTTCATTCTTTATGCACATCACCTTAATTCCCTTTGACTTTCTCACTTTCTTCCTGTTTGTTTGATATACCTTATAGCTGCACTGAAACTGAAGCTGCCAAGCATGATTTTGCACAGTAGTTGTTAGCATAGCGATACATGAAACTAATCTTTAAAACTTAATTAAAAAGGTAAATCCAACTATTGTAGTGCCACCAACTTGAAGATTTTATATGTGTATGTATATCTATATATTAAATTCAAGATACAAGACAGAGTACATACGTGGATAAACGTTACAGAAAAGTCAAACTACTGCTTGGCAGTGCTAGCTTTTGAAAATAGTGGGGTTTTGTTTTAGTTCTGGGCAGTTGCTCAGCTGTCAGTCAAAAATCTTGTTATACATGAATCTGATGTCAGATCAATATTTGACAAGAGTTTTGACTGGCAGGACAAATTGTTAGACATGGATGTAGTGCCACATCCATGTATAACAAGGTCCATGTAGAACAGCTGCCAGTGATAGAATTCTGTCACTCATATACTATGATAACTGTTAGAACAGCTCTCTGAGATTTCATGCATTAAGTAACCACATCAGAGCCTGAATTTCATCTGAAGCCATAACTCAAATCCATTAAAATTTGGGAGCTCAGTTGAAGAAGTCAAGAATTCCGGAGTGTTTGTGCTTTTTGGTTTACCATTGCTAGAAATATTATTTATTTCTCCCCTAGGATCTCTGCAATATAGAAATGTTCATGTTCTGTTTTACTCCTGTATAAGACATGGAAACGTGTGGGGTTTATGCTATTGTGCTTAACCAGTGAGATAATCAAATGAGTGCCATCAGAGTAGGAGGTGTGGTAGCAAGAAGTGAAAGGAGGAGGAAAGGGATATATGTATGCTATATCCTCTTAAATCCTAAGTTAAATCACCATGAAGATCTGTGCAAAGAACATTTAAAATTCAGCAGCTATATAGAAATGACGTTATGCCACATCTACTAGGTTACGTCATAATTCTATAGATTATAGATTTCATTTATCTACCCGAGGTTTTTTCACACTACCCATCACCATGACAACTTATCAAGGACTGTCTTCTTTCTCTGAGCACAGCCCATGGAATGCTAATATCAAACTCAGATTTAGTCCAGTCTGCAAACATTTACATCATGCTATTAATATCTCAAATCTCCAGTGATACTGTATTCAAGAAGAATGACTTCTCAGCATGTGTATATTCATCGCTCATGTGCAACTCTTTTCTATTCTTAATATTTAAGTAGGTATTTTAGCCTTAAATATGGTCTTCCTAAATTAGGTAACTTTACATATCTCTCAGAGGCAAGACTAGTTATTTTATGCTACAGGTACATTTGAAATTCCCATCAAAGAATTAATATTAACAGCTAGTAGAGTTTTATAATCTCACAATACTACAAACAAGGGTTTGAATGAGAAATGAAGTATCCTTTATCTAAGCAATGTTCTGAAAAATATTTGGGTGCATGTATATTACTTCTGGCTCTAGAAATAAGTCAATTTTTTAACAGCTCTACTCTTATAGAGCATTTTTTTGTGACAGTTATTAATTTGGTCCTGAAACTTTTCACATTCTGTGACTTTGTACTAAGTTCAGAACCAAATATCTGTGTTTCATTGTATTAAGAATATGACACAGTATTTTCTAATGCCAAGAATTTTGTTAAAAGCTGAATTTGAAAATAGTCTTCTTTTTCATCAAAAATATGAGAATTTTCTCTGGAGTTTCTCTGGAGTAGTCGTGGATTCTGTCAAACCCTGAAGTCTCTCTGTGCAAGGAAGCATAGCTTTGGAAGTCCTGTGACAAAGCTAGTTCTGAAGGGATGAGTTGACTCAGGGACTCTACGACATGAGGTAAAGAGAACAAGGCAATGAAAATGCTGTGATTCCATGAAGATAAAAGATAAACTGTCAGGTAAGGCCTCTACAATGTTACTTTCAGTGTCAAGCCCAGATACGCTTGTGCTCAAACCTCTACTTTCAAAACAGAAAGATCAGGGAGTTAACCCCTTACGTATAATTTTCCTTAATAGAGACCTACAGTTCTTTGTAGAATTATTTTACATAGCAGCAGATTTTCAGTTTTGCTTTATCCATATTTCTGAATTATACAATTTAACACATTCATTTTATTACCCTACTGAACTGTGGAAGATACGTTGATAAGCTTCTTTTCATTTACTGTATCTTGTATACCTTCTGCTTTCTGACAGTATATTCTATTTTATGAATGGCCTTAAGTCACCTGAGCTGTGTGGTCTGAAGTTGCTCGTATGTATTTCCTTCCTGATGGCAAAGAATAACTTTCTCTGTTTGTTTGTTTGTTTTGTTTCTTTTTTTTTTAAATTATAATTAGTCTTGAGCTTTGCCTCTATACTCATTCATCATTTCCCCCTATTAGACTTATCACTCCACAGGACTAGTAAGTCAGTTTGAAATAAGGCTATCAAAATAGATAGGCTCATGTGCTAATTCTTTGGACAAAGTATAATTGTAAAGAATGGGGAAAAGTGGTAATAAGATGAAAAGCTTCAGCCTCTGGGAACCCTGTTGTGCTTCTCTCATCTTTATGTATTTCTGCAGGCAATTATTTATTACTCAACAAATAGAAGACAAAATCAGTGATGAGAAATTTCAGTTAATCATTTCATTTATGTTAATGTCGTCCTTTGTTTGTTATTATACTAAATATTCATTGCAATATTTTAAATTAAGGATTGTTCCTGTGGTTCTAAGATGACTTTGAAGAGCCTTTCACTGTCCATTTTTTTTCCATAAAAGTTGTTCTCTTGTCATGATTTATAGCTTTTAATAACAACAGGATATGATAGTAGAACTGGACAAGAAGGCTGCCTCAGTCTTAACTGGCAACTGCTTTATGCACCTGGGGGACCGGATGCCATTCAGAGAGACTTAGACAGGCTTGAGCTGTGGGCCCAGGTGAACATCATGAGATTCAATAAATCCAAGTGCAAGGTCATGCAACCCCATTGTCAAGCTAAGGAATGAAAGGATTGAGCACAGCCCTGCTGAAAAGGTCTTGGGAGTACTGGTGTATGACAAGCTGGACGTGAGCCAGCAATGTGTCCTCACAGTCCAGAAAGCCAACTGTATCCTGGGCCACATCTGAAGAAGTGAGGTCAGCAGATCAGAGGAGGTAGTCCTGTCCCTCTGCTCTGCGCTGATGAGACTTCACTTGGAGCACTGTGTCCAGACATAAAGTTCTCAGCACAAGAAAAATGTGGACCTGATGGAGTGCATTCAAAGGTGGACTTTTGAACTTTGGTGCTGTTCAGCCTGGAGAATGGAAGGCTCTTGGGGAGGCCTGATAGTGGCCTTTCAGTATCCAAAAGAGGAAGGAGAAGTATCCATACGAAGGAAGTGAACAGGCTCTTTTGCAGTGTCTGATGTGACAAGACAAGGGGAAATGGTTTCAAAAGAAACGAGGGCGATTTGGACTGGATATAAAGATATTTTTTAAAAGAAGTATGGTGAGATATTGGAGCAGATTGCCCAGATTGGTGGTGGATTCCACATCCTTGGAGGTATTCAAGGTCAAGTTGGACAGGGATCTGAACAACCTGATCGAGCTATAGATGTTCCTGCTGAGGACTAGGTGACCTTGAATTGTTCCTTTCTACTCAAAAGATTCTATGATTCCATGAACAGGGGAGGTTAGAATCTCCTCCTCTCTAAAGCACTAGTAAAAAAAATGTAGATGAAACAAATTGCTACTAAATATATTAATATTTTTTGCTGATTTTAACATGTTCTGGAGTGCACTAAGGATTCCTTTAAGCAACTGAAGCCCCATTAACATGTTTGAAATTATAAAATCAAAGGTGTTTGCAAACAAACAAGCAGTTGCTAAGCTAATGTAAGATATTACATAGTTTTAGGAAATCAACTTTCTGATCACAAAACAGCCTCAGCTCTTCTGAAATTCAAGCAATTTATTCTAACAGGAATTTCCATTTCTAAGATGTGTGAATATGACTATTTACAGAATCTGAACCTTTTCTGAAATCAGAAGAAATTCCTGAAGTTGCTGAAAATCAGTGTGTCAGCTTATCCTACATTTTCATGGTCTGTATGTTCCAAATGACTACAGAAGGATCCAGAAATAGTATTTCTTCTTTACATTTTAAGATTATATTTTTAGACATTTATAACCTTATTCAGAAACTGGAATTCACATCACTTAAAATATGTAAAACGTAAATTGTCAGTCCTGAATTAGACTCACCTTAGAGGTACTAAAGAGAACAGTTATGTCTGAGGTGTGAGTTAAATGTGGGCAGGCTGAGATAAATTCATCTTACAAGTAAGTATTTATTTCCATTCACTTTACAAATGTCCTAAGTTACCAGCTGAGACTAACAAATGAATCCTTCCCAGAAACAGAGTACCATACTGCACTTGAAAAGCAAAAGTCTCATCCCCACAGGATTGCAAAAGCAGATAAAATCAGGTATTTAGTTTACAGTACTAGCTTCTACCTAGTACTAAGAGAATGGTTTGGCTTATAATTATGCTGATCAAGATGCTTCAAATAAACAATCACTTATGAACAAACTGTGATTGGAGAGTCACCCTTTTGTGAGATACAATACTTAAACTCTGTAAGTTGATTTATACCTTTCCCACACTTAGTCTTTGAAACCTTTAGTGGACTGGAAATATGAGCTTGAGGATGTCTAGGACTCATGTCTCTTGCTTGGTGGTCACTGCTCCAGTAAATGAACTACTATGGAGACCAAGAGAACTAAGCAGCTGCTCTATGGCCAGTTGTATTTTAAAAAATTCTACTGCTCTGTCATCTTTGTATGTCAGTCACATTCTTTCCTCCAGAAACATAAAATAAGGTTAGCCAGCTTCTCTATAAGATGATTCACAGTAAGGCTTAGAAGGAAGTTAAACACCTGTTCACATGTAACAATGTACTTCTAGTTGTTCATAGAAACTACGTGTTAGCTCATGAAAGTTATGTGTGTACCTAGCCAATTAACTGAGGTCAAACATCTTATCTGATGTTGAGTCCAAGAAACAGAGAAATAATAGTTAAAATGTTCATTCTCCCTAAAGAGTGTGACTGACTCTGGACCACCTACAAGGAATGATCATAACCTCTCTTCAATTATTAACAAGTCTGAGAATCGTGTGGGATAACATAATACTATTTAGAAAGTATTAACTAATAGTAACTAAAAAATAATTATTAATAATAAGTAATTTAAACAATTATATTGTTCTCAGGTGCCAATATCAACAGATCACAAAGGCTGTTTTTGTTGTAAAATGAGGGAACTATTAAACGCGTACATTTTCATGATTAGATTTTTCCAAAAGGCAATGTTGTGAGCCATTCCCTTAACTTTAAAAACAGGTTTTTTGATACACTTTCCTGGATAGAAAGCTAATTCCTACAGAAATTTTTTTCAAATCTCATTTCAGTAGATCCAGCCCTGGAGGAGTTATCAAGGCACAAAGACAGTGTAAAACTTAAGAGTAGCTGTGAAGGGATTGTTAATTCATTTATGAGCTTAAGTCCAAATGAAAGCCAGTTGTTTTTGGACTGCTAAATTGTTTAGTTTAGCTATAGCACATGGACATCTCCACATGGTTCTGGGCAGCCTGCTCTAGCTGGCAGTGCTTGAGCAGGTGGGTTGGACAAGATGGTCTCCAGAAGTCCCTTGTAAGTGATTCATTCTGTGATTCTGTGAACACTGAAGAAGGGAGGATACATCACCAGGAAGATGAATGCAACATCAAGATTAGAAGACTCAGGATTATGCTAGAGTCTATCTGAGAAGTATAGAATATTTTAATGCAGTATTCAATGGGATTAATCTTGTTAATTCAACAGGAATCAGCAGCACAGAAAGCATAGACTTATATGAATATAAAATGATTGGGTTGTTATCTGTAATTCTCTACTCTGTGCCTGTCTCGTTTATATTATAGGCTTTTTGGAACTGACAGCAGTTCAGTTGACATCAAGCTGAATATGAGTCAGACAAAATGAAGATCAGTCTGGTGTGCATCAGGCCCAGCACTGCCAGTGGGCAAGGGAACTCGTTGTCCCACTTTGCTTTACACTGTGGCACATTTGGACACCACAATGTAAGAAGGACATAAACTATTCAGGAGTATCTAAAGGAGGGCAATGAAATGTTGGAGGAGCTGAAGGGCAAGATGTATGAGGAGTGGCTGAAATACATCGGTTTGTTCAGCCTAGAGAAGAAGAGACTGAGGGGAGACCTCCTGATGTCATATAGCTTCCTCTTCAGAGGATCAGAAGGACAAGTAGTAGCTGATCTCTTAGTTCTTGTGAACAGTGACAGGACCTGGGGAAACGATGCGATGCTTTGACAAGGGATGTTGAGGTTTGTTATTAGAAAAAGTATCTTTTGTGAGAAGGTGGTCAGGCAGGGGGACAGATTCTCCAGATCACAGCATCAACTTGACAGAGTTCAAGAAACATTTTGACAACTCTCTCAGACAGAGCTTGAATTTTGAGTGATTATGTGTGGAGCCAGGAGTTGGGCTCAGTGATCCTTGTGGATCCCTTCAAAATTAGGATATTTTTTGATTCTGTGATTCTGACTTTGTCTTTAGGTGCTACTATGATTAACATGACTAAAAGTATAGTCAGAAATTGAGCTTTTCAGAACAATAAAGATTGCGTTGGTGTGATTAGATATTATAGACAGAATACCCTATTTTATAGCCATCTGAATATTTACATTTTTTGGGGGGACCCTCCTCATCAATATAAGGAAAGATTTTCAACACAGGATAAGCCTTTATAGCTTCCAGTTACATTTTCAGCAAAAGTTATTGTCAGTGTTCCCCATTATGATTAACATATATGTTGCTAATTAGTCCCTGATTATGTCAGGACAAAGTTCTAGGGTATTTTGTCCAATTCAAAATGCTCAGTATTCAGCTGAGCATGATTTACAAGTTGCAGAATCTGAGACAGAATACCTCAAAACCTGTGGAGTTTCTGATAAGGTAAGACTTTCAAAAAATATATTAAAAATACTGGCAGAATTTCCATCCTTGACGTAAGAAGACAACAGAAAATATCTTAGTTTGTTCTGTTAGCATCAAGCTATGCATTTTTATGTACCTTCCTACAGAAAAAGTATAGAATTTCATCTCAAAGGTCTGAGATAAAGATAAGGTGATATTTATTATGAAAATGAAATACAATGTGTAAAGTCCTTATCAGGATTGTGTAAAACCTTGGAGAAAGCATGGCAATACCATCCTTCTTCCCTTATCTTCAGTGTTGTACAGATTTTTGAGGAATAATATTGCATATTGGATATGGAGAATAGCAACATATTTGAGTGCAACTCATTCAAATCTACTCCACTAGGTTCTCATAGGAGCTTTAATGACTTCCACTTACTCAAATGGAGTGCTTAATGCAGAAGAAATCGTTGTTAGTATGGATGAAAGAAGATTTTGACAGGCAGAGACATTCACAGATTCATCTGGTGACTAATAAAAATCACCTTTGTATCTACTCTTTGTTGTGACTTACCAGTGTTGCTGGAGTCAGAACAAATTAACAGGTTGTGAGGACAGAAATTCAAGCCATAATGAAGAAATTACATTACTTTTAATATCATATCAAGCTATGTCTTTTTTCTTATCTGTTTTCCTTGTGTAGACAAGAGCAGTTAGTGACATATTTTCTCCAGGATTTTCTCCCTAACTTTTTTACCTTTGCATTGCTTTTATCAATAAGGCCAAAGCCTGGCGCTAAGTAACTTCTCTGGAGGTGAGGAGAGAATAAAATACATAAGAACAAAAAGGGAAATAAGATCTCTTAAAATATGCACATATTTATATATCATTTTAAACAGACTTTGGCCATAGAAATGCCTGTTAACTGGGAAGAATAGATAACAAAGGAAGAAGTAGACAGAATCTGAAAGAGAGAGAGAGAAGATGAAAACAGTAAAGAGAGGGAAGAAGGAAGAAAGGAAAAGTAGATTAAAAGGGATTGAAAGGAGAGAAGAGATAGGAGAAGGGGAAGGGAAGGGAAGGGAAGGGAAAGTAAATTTAGCAAAAAGAAAATGATAGTGCAATCATAACAGCCCCAAGCACTAAGGATTTTTTTATCAAGTTAAAAAAAATTGCAGTTAAACATGGAAAGTTCAAATTAAATATTTAATGAAAAGAATATTACTTTGCTGACTGAAACAAACTACACTGCACAGCTAAAAATCAAAGCCCTGCTACCTACTTATGCTTTGTCATTGCCTTAAGATTACGCAAAGTGAGCATTGCTGAACTTAGATTTTGCAGGTTTTATCTTTAACTGTGAATTTCCATCCTTTGGTTGTTGAGGCCAGTCAACCTGCTTTTCATGTTGCTTTTTAGGTGAATATTTCTAAGGCCAAACCTGCTTTTAATGGAAATTGTGATAGTATTTCTGCAGTAGCAAACAAAATGTTGTAGATAGCAGAGCACCTTCTCAAGTATGACAAGAACACATGGAAAGCAGCCAACCCGATGATCCACATACACCTGTTAAGACTGCTGAAGTAGAATAGAAGATAAGCAGGGAAGCACAGCAAAGCATAGAAAATCAGCAGGCTTCCAAAAAGACTGAAAAATACAAGCATCTTTTTCTTCTTCTTTCTTTTTTCTTTTTTCTTCTTTTATTTTATATTCTCTCTCAGGTACTAACAGTAACTTCAGGAAGAAAAATAATAAACTGAATATAAGGATTTATTATATTCCACTCAATCTGATATTGTACCTGAGGCAATATATGTTTTGAATGAGGCTACGATTTGAGATAAGAGTTGGGATTGTCCCAATATGATCCCCTTTCTGAGATACTTTTTTTAAGAACAATTGTGTTGACATATGAAACCAACATCAAAAAAACTCCAACATCCCTTATTCCAAGAAGAATTAGTTCCTGCCATATACTATACTGGTGGGACTAAAGACTTTATTCTGTGTACAGAGAGCACAGCTAATCCTTGAGCCTCATCAGAGACTGGAAGCCTTTGTTGTTCAAAGAGCAAGCACAGAAGCAACAAGTTGATATGAAACAGCCAGTTAACTCATTAAGTACTTGGATAGATACTAGGATGCTGAAAATAACCACAACCAAAGTCTCTTTTATTCTTTTAATGGAATAAGTATAAATGTTACCAGGAACTTTTCTGAATGGATGTCATTTTCTTTGAAGAAATTATGTTTTCAAGACTTTCCCCTTAAACATTTTTTTTCACTTTTTTTTGTTTGTTTATTATCTAAATTTATTTAAAGCCCTTTCTCTTTCTGGTCTTTGATTCTCACTCTTGTAATTTGAAGTCATTGTAGCTAGTAACAGAACAGCTATGGCAGTTCTATAGCTGAACAACTAAATTCCTTACCACTTTTAATGAGGAAAATGAAATGGAAAGACAAGTAAGATAAAATTGAAGTAATTTTAACTTTAATTTTGAAAAGGTTATCCAAAAATAAGTGTTCAAGATTTGCAGTTTAATGTAATTTGGAGAGGAGGCAAATGTAGTCTTCTAATTGTTTTAACGCACCTACTATTTTTAATTAAAATTAGATAATTCTTAATTAAAAAAAAAAAACAGCATTATTTTCCCTCTCTGCAAATGATGAGAAATCACCCATTAGAAATATGTATTTTGCTTAGATTCATGCCAGTAGAAACCAAGCAATCAAACAAACAAACTACAACAACAAAAAAACTGGGTCAGTTCATTAGTTCAAATGCTGGCCTTCAGTTACTCATTCTTTAATGATAAGCATCCTTCTGGCTATGCTGACTCTCGCAGTGGATGTTCAGGCGCAGAGTAGGGAACAGCGCATGCCAGTAACATTTTCTGTTATGGATCTAGATAGGATATTTGTTTTGCCTCGTGGATGTAATACCATGCCACTTGGTCCATGCTTTATTTACTCAGAGGCAATAAATATTCCTATGCTGCCAGCCTGGATTCTGCCTTCCTACTCTCTTGTCATCTACAATACACAAATATTAATTCATCCAGTCACAACCTACACAGTCAGCTGGCTTTTGAACAAAACTTCTGGTGGATGCTGAGAGACTTGTTTGCTTCAGGAGCAGCCTCCAGAAAGTACAGTGGAACAAGCTCTGAATTCTGCCACACCAAAAAGTCTGCTGGCACTGTAACAGAAGGTTTGCATCTGTGAATAATCTCATATTTCGTGTACCATGCCATAAGGTATGCATAAAATGCATCCACTTCATGGCACAAAACCAAACAAACAAGAGTTCTGTAAGCTGAATTATAGCCATTATGTTCCTGACTTTCTTGTTCATGCACACACGTACACACAAAAGTTTTTTCTTAGATCCAAGAAATACAAGGTCCAAGTGCTTCACAGAAAGACTACAACAGCCTGATCAAGAAAAGGCTGATTGTGAATAGAGTGTATGCATCACTGAACACCATATGAAACAGAAGCGAAAAATAATTCCTTGACAATATGGGTTTTAATACTGTAGTTGTATCCTGTGACCCTACTTGGACTTCTTTACTGTCAAAATGGGGAAGGATCTCACTGCAGTGGACTTCCTCTGGAAGGAAGTCTTTGTCTATCAAAGAAAGCAAAAAACTGTGTGCTAGATGGAAACGAGTTTCATTTACTACTTGTCCAAATTCAAACTACAGTCTTAGTGCAGTGCTAATTGATAAACAATGAGAGTGAAAAAGTTCATGCAAGTGTTATTATTTTTTTCAGTATGTAAAGTATTTTTCAAATGCTATCAAAAAGATACTGACCTGTTATCAGCCTTCTGAGAACTTAACTTCTCACAACTTTCCTAATGTAGAGCATAATGTCATATACTGCAAACTAATATATCGCCAGCTGTTTCTTTGAAGCAACAAGTAGTCCTGTAGAAAGAAGAAATAATAAAGCTTGCCATTAACGAATTTGTGTATCAGTATGTTTGACTTTTTAACAACTTCTATAATCATAGGACCTAAACTCAGTCTTTTTTAGATTTGTTAGTCTTCAAATGAGAAAACTGAGTATGAGTGGAAATTCCAATCCTCAATATACTACATCTGAATAACTATTCTCCTATAGGTTAGGGCATTTACAGAGTATATCTCCTTCATGATTAAGAAAACATGTATGTATGTGTCACAAAAAAATTCAGTCTTTTACAGTTTTCCTCAGAACTAACTTAGGTAAAAACTTTCTCCTGTACACTGTTGGTGATGAAAAAAGTCATTTTTTTCTGTATCATAGGCTTAAAAAGACCAGGAGGCTTATAAGTTAGTGAGGCAGAATGATAGCTTTACAAATAAGGAAGTACAAGCACAACTCCAAAAGTAAAGTCTTCATTATATTATGTTTGCCCACAACATCAGAGGATGGATGTTGGAGGTATGTCTGTAGAGGCTGAACTTTCCCACCAATATTCCATTAAATTTTGTTGCTGTGTAACAGATGGTAGTTGAGGGGCAGTCTGATAAAATGTCTGACATGGAAGTGCATATGATACAAAGGTGTAGTACTGAATTTCTCCATGAAGGAAAAATAGCATCCACTGACATTCAACGACACTTGCTGAATACTTATGGAGAACAGAAAGGAGATGTGAGCTCAGTGAGCTGATGCATTTTAGCAGTGGTGATTGTGACATGACAGGCAAGCCACGTCAGAGCACAGCGTAAAAGTTCTGTCAAAAATGCATAATTAATGGCGGTGACTATTGAAAAACAGTGTTTAGTAGCTGAGAATTTGTTCTATCAAATAGTGTTATTGTGCTCTTTGTATCTGTTGCAATTTCAACAGAAATAAATAATAGACACTACTTTCAGAGTGGCATACATATTCTATGCTTGTGTCCTGTTTCTTCATTCCTCCCTGCTTATTCATGACAAGAGCTGGATCCCATAATATTTGGTTAGGAAATATGGCAAAAAGAATAATAGCTCTCTCTATCAGAGCATTTTATTAGCATTTTTAGCTCACAAATCCAAGAAATTGTACTAAAACCTTCATTCAAGTGGAAAAATAAGTATGGATATCTTCCTTGGACGGATTGTGTTTGCTAATACCTTGAGAAAATAGTAAATGCCTTAACTATGCTTTCAGAGATAATACAAAATATTGATCCAGCCTTTTATAAGACCATAAAATGGTATTTATACATATATACACAGAAAACTGAGTTATCTCTAGGAACACTATAAACATGATTTGATACTCAGAAATGAACATAAGAAACCAGAGGTTTTAAGGCTTTTTATCCAGTTTTCCAGTTCTCAAGGGAACTTAGGGATGGAAAGATAACCTTGGGAAAGGAGATCAGATACTGTGGTGGAAGGAAGCTTGAGAAGGATTAAATCAATCTCACCAAAGTGCTTCAGCTGAGATACTAAAATGGATTAACAGAGGCCTGCAATCAACATGTTTTGAGCTGTACTCTACCTAAACTATTTTAGCTTCATCTTATCTTTCAGTCATTGTTCCTCACAGACATGTTTTGTCTTCTAAGAATCATCCCAGTAGAGAATTTGAGAAAATGAATAAAACCACTGTTTAAAATACTCTTAAACTAGCAAGAAAAGGAGTTATCAACTCATTTATACCTCAGCAATACCCACTCTCACCAGTGTACAATCTTCCTCAAAGTTTTGAAATATCTTGCACTGCTATAAAATTGTATTAGATTAATTTGCCTTATATTGTCCACTGCTCCAACTCAGCAGATGCAAGGAGTGCCTTGCTCACTGTGCACCACCTGAAATATTTCTGCCTTTCAGCAGAAGCAGATACTCCAGATCAAAATTTACTTTCACACAGAGAGGGTTTACTGATCCTGTTTTTTTGTTTTCCTTTTTATCACTTCATATACATTTTGTTCATGATTTTTCTCTGCCTAGCTGTCATTTCTTGAACATTTCATTGTTCATTCTTAGCACTGTCAATAACTTTAACAGTTCTCCTAATATTTCCTTTGCAAAGGTTTCTATCTCCATTCTCCTCCTCATTTTCTTTGCTGAGAGTTATAATAATAAGAATTAATTTGCACTAAGGTACACGATGGTTTGGTTTCCTTCCTAACTCTTTACATGACCTTTCTTTTATCTTCTCGGGTCCACTGTACTGATCACTAAAGGCACCATTGATGTAATTTTCACATCTCTGTGAGGTGCAGGAAAGCACTATTGCACACCCTGAGCTGTAGAGATAAGAAAAAACAGTACTAAATAAAGTCTTCCTGATGCTTCAAGATGATGATAGATAGAACTAACCTTCTTCCCTCCTACATGAGTTATTCTAGTCAACATCACCTGGTGGATGACAGATTGACTGTGAGCCAGCAGTTGTGCCCTTTGTGGCCAAGAGGGAAACTGATATCCTGGGGTGCATTAAAGAGAGAGTGGCCAGGATGTCAAGGGAGATGATCTCCCTCCTCTACTCTGCCTTGGGGAGGCCTCACATCAAGTACTGTGTCCAGTTCTGGGCTCCTCCATACAAGAAAGACAGGGACCCCCTTGAAAGAGTCCAGCAGAGGGCTACAAAGATGATTCCGGGTGTGAAGCACCTCTCTTATGAGGAAAGGCTGAGAGATCTGGGTCTGTTCAGCTTTAAGAAAAGAAGACTCAGAGGGGATCTGATCCACATCGACAAATGTCTAAGGTGTGGGAGGCAAAGGGACAAGGCCAACCAGGTGATAAGCTGAGGGGAAATGGGCACAAACTGATGTGTAGGAAGTTCTGCAAAAATGTGTGTATGAACTTCTTCACAGTGCAGGTGATGGAGCACTGGAACAGGCTGCCCAGAAAGGCCGTTGAGTCTCCTTCTCTGGAGATATTCAAGACCTGCCTGGACACCTACCTGTGCCACCTGGTCTAGGAAGCCCTCTTTGGCAGGGCGGTCAGACTCAATGATCTCTAGAGGTCCCTTCCAAAGCCTAAAATTCTGTGATTCTGTGATCACTATATTCTTTTATTTCTTTAAGGTTGGAGACCAAGCTGAGGTAGTTAGGATTAGATAAAGCTGGAAAAAATAATGAATCAGACAGTCATTTATGGTTAGAGGTGTTAAAACTGATAATAGAACATAATGAGTTAAGTATTTAAATTCTCTATAAAAATTATCTACAGTTTGAGAACAAGTGAGGTCAAACACTATGTAGATATACCTCATCTGGAATTACACTTGCTGCCTTTAGTAGTAATGCCTAGCTGTGGTTGTAAAGTGAAAGGGACACCCAACTAGTTGCTGTGTATCATGTGTTCTGAAACCCTCTGTTGAATTTTATTTGATCACAGTTATCCCAGAAAAGTATGGATGAGAGCAAGGCTGCAGAAAGGCTGATCATGTCTGTACAAGTTGCTGTCACACTAATGATCACATCCTGTAAGCTTATTATCTTTGCCACCTCAGCAGTGACTGCAAACTGAGAGAAATCTCAGAACTGTTACACTGCCTTCCCTTCTAAGTGCAAACTCCCCTTAAAAAAAAAAAATTTTCCTGATGACTGTAGCAAAGTTCTATCTTTTTACATTTTTAAACAATTAGAGATTAAATTATAGTGAAATAAAATCAAGGTAATAAAAATGAGGCCCAAATTATTTTAGTGTTATAATACCAAACATGGGATCAGTTATCAATACTCTGAGTCTGCTACCTCAAGGATTATTGTTATCAAAGACAAACGGGTCATAATGATACAAGGAAAAAGAGGCATGCAGGAAGGTGATGAACTTAGGTATTTGTCACCTCACTGAGAAATCCAACACCCATGACCTGGAACACAGAGAAAAGAAACTGGCTTTAAATTATATTAAAATATATTCAAGTGTATATTAAAATACAGCCTGACCCTGACCAAAAGAGAGTCAGGAGAAGGAATATACTGCGTTTTGAAATGCTTGCCTAGCTCATTCTGTTTAAAAAAAAAGTACTCACATGGAGACAAAAAGGTAAGCAAAAGGAAAAAAAAAAAAAACAACCAGTCATGATCACTCTACTCTTCAATACAAAACAAGCTAGAAAGGTGGAGACTGCGCAACTTCCTTGGGTTGCAGGTTATATACCAGTATCTTTTGCCCTTTCACAAGTTCATAGAGTGTTTGCAGTGAGGAAATGAATTTTATACTCTGATTAGTAAAGCCATTAATCTCTGGGGAACAAGCAAACAAACAAAACAAATCATGATTCACTGAACTACAGAGAAGGAGTATGACACTTAATCCTGCTAGTGCATTAAGTTATTAGAGTCGTGGGTTCTCATCCCACTTCCATGGACTGGATCTGTATTTTAACCCATGTGCATTTCCTGTAGAAGGCACGCTGGCAGACAGTGCTGAGACGTGTAGCACTCACTGTGGAGCAAATCTCTAAAAAAAATATTATAGAATATAAGAAGGCCTCAGAGCCCTAAAATTAGAAAGAAACTCATGACAAGCATTAATTTTTCTTCTCCTTAGTTTGCAATTTTTCCGAATGAAAAAAGAAAAAAAAAAAAGGAAAGAGTAAAGAAATTACAAGGATTTAAATTCAGTGGACTAAATGCATATGCAGAGTAAAAATTGCTTATTTCAAATCGGTAGCTAGTACATCGTTTTGAAAATTGTTAAATGTTTCACCTACCTCCTCTGGGATTTTCTCCTTCTAGATAAGCCATTGCCCATAATTAGACACAAGAAAGAATTATCTTCCACTCCTAGGTCAGATTCCAAATCCTTATCTACTTGTCAGAGCAATACATTTATTTCTTAAGAAATCAAATAGAAAAATTTTGGTGTTAGTTCCATGAATCTCATTCTCTCTCTCTTTGAATTTGAATTTGTCTGAAAAAGGTTGACATAAACATGAATAATTCCCACTGGGAGAACTACTGACATTCATTATGGCTTTCTGTTTTAAGAGATCTTTTCCTTTTTCATTTTATTGTTAAAAAAAAAAAAAGGTACCTTTTTTATCCCAAGAAATGCTAATTTGATTGGTGTACTCAAGAAAGGGTCACAAATAATTGCCCATAGAAGTTCCATGTCTCATAAACAGGATACTTTTATATTATGTAAGTAGGTAGCATTATGCTGACTCATATCAACTGGATATTTCCAATTGTTATAAACATTATTTAAAAGAAATTAAAACAGTCTCCCAGAGGTTTCAATTTTGTGGATTCAGAATTAATGAACTTTGACAGACCCATAGTTGCAAAAGACTGTTGTTTTTTAACTTTATGTTGAAATAAAACAACATAGCATTTTGGTGATCTCTACATGAGGAGCTAAATATCAACCCGCATAAAAATTGATGGAGAACAGCAGAAAGAATGACTTATGTTATAACACAAGAGAAACTCAGTGAGGCCAGTGCAGCCTAATTTCTTTCTATCTGTATAGCTTTTTTTTATCTGTGGATGCTATTTTCCATACAAATCAGTGTTAACTTTGAGAAGCACTTACTTTTCACAATGGGCACAGGAAAAACTAGCTGCTGGCAGTTTTGGTGACAGCACAAGGACACACAAATGAAACGAATAATCAAAAGTGCCATCAGTCTAATGACACTGAATTCAAAATGTTTTGACAAACCAGAAAGGTTGGAAATAACTTTTTGGAAAGTTTAGAAAACATACTCAATTTAACTTCATAAAGAATCAATGCATGCATCCACTCAGGCTTCATCTATATGAGTAAATTAAACATGATCAGGAATATTCTATGGCACAAGGGGCAACTGGCACGAAATAGTTCACAAACACACTAATAAACTTGTCTATTCTCTAAAATAGGGTGACTGTATGCAAACTGCATATTGGAGCTTGATCATTGGCTCATAATGATTCCCCCAGTCCATATTTGAAAACTGTCAGTACAATTGAAAATCTCACCAAGACTTTTTCAATAATTCAGTAGAACAGACAGTCAAAATTTTGTACCCAGCAATATTTTCATGCAATCGTGTAATTTACTTGCATAAATACTTGCCCCACTGGACAAAAGCCCTGAAGTGGTCCTGGTAGCATAAACAACAAGGAGATTTTTTCTAATTCTGATACTATTTTGATAATTTCTGGAATAGGCTCAGTGTTCATTGAAGTTTTCATGTCTTTCTGTTGGTGCCATCCACTTAGTCAGTTCCTGGAAAACAGTTCCTGACAAAAGTCTCCCATGAATCACTCATGCAGCCCACAGTGGTAAAAGTAATGATTTACTGAGTGGGTTTTGTCAGTACAAGAGTAAATTTTTCCAAAGCACTAATCCTCTCTGAAGTCTCTAAACCCACATCATCTACAGATTGAAGGAAGTGCTCTGAGAATTTCCTTCCACTGAAAGGCAGATATTCAAAGATTAATGTGGCCCAGAACTAGCACATCTAGAAGGTGACTGGCTCAAAAACAGGTGATGTATATATATGAAATTATGATGTAGATATCTAAAATTAAGTGACATCTCTCCTATGAAAACTATTTCTACAGGAGAGGAATTGCTGGGGAAAATGACTGACAGTTTGTGATATCCATCTACCTGTCATTAGGGCTGACAGGCAGAAACTTTAGCCAAACCCAGAATTAAGGCTTGAAAGAGAAGAAAGTGTCACCAATGAATGAGTACTCAAAGTTAGGCAATAAACAAGGAGATTTCACATTGCACTTCACTGGGTGTGAAGAGTGACATCATCTTAGAGGCAACAGTCATGATATATCCATACATACTTTAAAATGCTGTGTACACTACTGCAACCGGGAACAATTCCAACAAAAGCAACAGCAATAACAAAATTAGAACCAATGGCTCTTCTATCTTTTATTTTTTCCTTCCCGTGATGTTTCTTGGATCAGCAAGCTTTCAGACAATGTCAAGCTGTACGGTGTGGTTGAAGAACTGAGGAAAACAATGTCAGCCAGAGGGACCTTGACAGTCTTTAAAGGTTGGCTCATGCAAGGTACATCAAATTCTAAAAGACCAAGTGCAAACAAGGTGGTGCACCTCAGCTGAGGCAATCTCAAACACAAATACTGGATGGGCATAGAATGGATTGAGGGCAACACTGTGGAGAAGATTTGGGGGTACTGGTGAATTAGAAACTCAACATGACAATGTACACTTGCTGCCCAGAAAGTCAATCATACCCTGGGCTGCATCTAAAGAATCATGACCAGCAAGCTGAAGGAGGTGATTCTGTCCTTCCTCTCTACTCCCATGAGAATCCACCTGGAGTAGTGTATTCATCTCAGTGGTACAAAATGTGAGAAGGATATGGTTTTGTTGGAGTGAGTCCAGAGGATGGCTATGAGGATGATGAGAGGGCTAGAGGACTTCTCCTTTGAAGACAGGCTGAGAGAGCTGGGGTTTAGCCCGAAGAAAAGTCCACAGGCTACAGTAAACCTGGAAAGGGAGTCCTGCTGTTAGGAAGTGCAATGATAGGACAAGAAGTAGTGGTCTTATAATAAAAGAGGGTAGAATGAGATTTGATACAGGGAAGAAATTTTTCACTATGAGAGTTGGGAGGAAATGGAACAGGTTGCCCAGGGAAGTTGTGGATGCCTTGTCCCTGAAGATGTTTAAGGACAGGTTGGATTGGACTTTTGGCAATCTAATTTAGTTGAAATTGACCCTGCCCATGGCAGGAGGACTGGAACTAGATGATCTTTAATGTTGTTTCTCACCCAGATCATTCTAGGATTCTGTGATTATTTTGCATAAGTTTTCTTCAGATAGAGCTGTGTATCAGCAGTTCTCCATTGTCTTTAAAAAATGAATTGATTTAATAACTGGGTATGGAAAAGACAATACCATTTAAGGAATTTGCTTCTTTGTCAAGATGACTAACCTTTATAAATAAAAAGGTAACGAAAAAGACTTTAAGAGGCTGCATGGCGTCATGATAGTAGCTATTATATACTACTCTACCTTCAGTATGTAATTAGTCACGGAAAAGATGACAGAGCAATGTTCCATTGATGTACAGTAGTGGAAGAGCAAAAAAAGAGATGTGTGATGATACCATGAAACACAAGGTTAAACTAGTTCACCATTTCTTTTCTGATTGTAAGTGGGATAGCCTGAAGTAGTAACATCTTTCCATTCAAACCTTAATTATTCACATTTTACTCTAAAATTATAACTCCTTTTAGGCTTTTCTAGGAAACAATCACTTTTCAGTAGACAATACAGAGAAAATGTGATTCACTGTATGCCATCAATAGTTTGAAATGTCTTTATAAGCTTAATAGAAATAATAGAAATACAGCAATTACATTTTTCTGTAGTGCAAAACAATAGTTCCAGGAGTGAGCGTAACTGGAACTAATGAAATAGCAAGATTATTCTTTAAAATAATTAATGGTGGACTTCAGATTTCATCATCCATGAAAATCTTGTCTTTCACCAGTGAGTACATCATACATCAGATGTCAGCAGAAAGAAAAGGAGGTCTTATAACACAGAAGTAATGCAAAGATTCTCCACTTCCACTGACATGAATCAGTCTAGCTGTCTTATCCCTGTTTCTTCTTTGCTCCATGGTTGTGCAAGGAAGTACATCAGGAGGATGGCATCAGTGGAGTCATCTTATTGTCTGCTGCAGGTTACCATAGCTGCTAGGCTGTCATGAAATCTAACACAAAGACACTAACCATACCCTTCTTCTAAAAGAAAGTGCTAGTCTTGGCTCTATTTATTCAATATCCAGTCTTTTCTGCAGAATACTCTGAGAATGCAACCTACATTTAATCCCTTTGGGATCTAGAAGAAAAAAATGTGAAAATACGAGCTTTATCTCAACTAGCTTCCAATGGATTCATCTGAGATATCTGATTAGATTCCCTGTACAGTTAACATAGAGAAATGTATAATGTTATGGTACGATTCATTTAACCTATTTTGATTCTTGAACATAAAATGAGATTAATCTCACACTGAAATTACCTACTGTATAGTAGTACTTCATAGTAGTACTTTATAGTACCGACCATACAAAGAGTCTGTCATGATTAGTTCAGATGTTGACTCTGTATTATAACTGGCTAAAGCCAATTGCAAGTAAACTTTATTGTGATTTCTGAATATCATTCAGCTTGTACCGTGCAGATCAGTCAGTTCAAAGTCCTCTGAGGTATATCGAAAGACAAGGACTCTGCACGTATACAGTGTCAAATATAATAACATGATTTATACATAAAATTTACATGTTGCAAGTCTCAGACAACAGCTGATTGTGAGTTTCCAGGTCTTGGGTCCTAGTATCCACTTCATACCTGTTCCATTTAATGAGCCAGACACTAACTTCTCTTTGAGATCTTAAATGGGTTGTCATGCTCAAAATCCTATGAAGAAGTCTTAAAAAGACAGGTAGAAATGTTTTAATTTTGCTGTTGGCCTACAAATGTTAAAGTTACTTCAAATCAAATGAGATCACTGAAGGTGCTCTGAATAAATGAGTACTAAGTGAGTGCTGAATAAACAAGATCAGTGAGTGCTGAATAAACGAGGGATACAGTACAGTACCTGATCACAAAGGCTTTAGCTAACAAAGATAACAGAAGAATATGGTTTATCCCTGTCACAAATCTCTGTAGCAGAGAAAAGGATGTGACATAAACTTATTAGCTTTTTACAGAATACCAAAGGAGAATTGGAAGTAAGGGCCCTAATCCAAGTGGCAAACGCAGTCCTACATTACACCATAACTCAAATCTCCATTCTATACATACTGTACATGATTGTGTGACAGAAAAAAAAGACAAAAAAAAAATTGGAAGAAAGAAAAGGTATTGACAGGTTCAAGGCGATGTTACTCAGCATAATCTCACTGTTTCTCTAACGTTACTTTATATCCACAAAAAAGTAATTTTAAATCCAACTTGTCTGCTTGGGTTGATTTAATTCTAACGAAAGCCCAGAATTCTTTGTCTTTTGCCACAGGTCTAGAAAAATATATTCACACTAGCACTTATAGAGAAGACAGAATGCGAAGAACTCATCTCCGTATCTCTTTTCTTCACCTGAGCAAGGGGATGCCATGAAAGGGGCAGATCCCCCAGACAATTTTCAGACCTGGTTTTTCAATAAGAATTTTTTCTCATAATTCTAAACGTACTTGCTTGATCATGCTGAGTATTCTTCTCTGTTACGATGTGTTTTTCACCCAGTTCCAAGGAACTCATTAGTTTCTTCTCTATTTTTCTCACATAAAGAAAGTTGGCTAGAAAAGTTACATAAATCTATCTGGTGGTTATTAATTTAGAGAATGAAAGATGAAGGTACACAACAAAGCCCCTTTAGATACTTACAATCAGGTAAGACATCCTCTAAGTGTTTTATCTTCTAGCAGACTGTATTTATCTTCCCCAAGTTAACAGAACAAAGACATATTTTGTATTTTATTTTATTATTAATAGTAGAGTTCAATCCACAAATGTGTGAGCACTAAACTAGTTGGATTTGTAGAAATGAGATATAATTCTTGCTTTTGATGAGTCACAACTTTCAAGGGAATGTGGTGTCAGAAGCTGGAATAGAACTTATGCTATGGGCCTATTAATTTTTGGTCTACATTTTATTTTTACCCCTGGAAAAAATGATCTGACCATTTTCAGAATGTCCCATAAAATGGCAGGAAAGAATGCAGATTGAGAATGCAGTTCCAGCATCTTGCTCTGTAAAAAGCTTTTAAAGCCTGTCTTATTCATTCATCTTCTAACAAAGATGAATGCACACAACAGATTTTATCGTGGTATGACTGGGAAGGTAAGAATAATGTCAAATCAATGCCAAAGTGATTGTAAATGAGACTGGAACCAAAATTCTGATCAGCTAGGATTGATTATGCTGTCCTAAATATTAAAAAAGAAGTTACTTTAGTAAAGGAATAATTGGAAAAATATAAATCTGTCCCTCAGTCAGTCAATGCACCTCACTAGTACATCAACCAAATTTTATTCACTGAGGAAATGATACCTGTGGAGAGAAAAGCAAAACATAAACTTAGTGGAGAATACAGCCACTGTGGAATTACAAAAGAATTGTCTTGACTACAAAGCAGTACCTTACGTATCTGGCTACCAGGAGAAAGATGAAGGGGAGGAGACATTCTTAGTTAATGAATATCTATATCTATAGAGTGCTAATCCTTAAATCGCTGTGAATATCTTAAACTTTTCTCAAAAGGTGTTTCACTTGGGTTGAGACAAACCCAAATATGTGTACAGAATGGGAGAATAACTCACTGAAAGCAGCCCTGCAGAAAAGTACTGGGGGGGTTATGATGGATGAAAAACTTAATGTGAGCCAGCAGTGTGAACTTGCCATCCAGAAAGTCAATTGTATGCTGCATCAAAAGAAGGGTAGCCAGCAGGGCAAGGGAGGAGATTGTCCCACCCCTACTCTACCCTCATTAGGCCCCATCTGGAGTACTGCATCCAGGTTTGGGACCCCTAGTAAAGGAAGGAAGCAGAGCTTCCACGCCTAGACGAGGGTGACAAAGGTGATTGAAGTATTGAAGTACCTCTCCTATGAAGAAAAGTTGAGAGTGTTGGGTTTGTTAGCTTGGAGAAATGAAGGCTCTGGGAGCTGGGAGGAACAGCTGACACACCAGAAGGCTGTTACCATTCAACAGGGCCTGAACAGAGTGAAGAGTTGGGCAGAAGGGAACCTGACAAGGTTTAACAAGGGCAAGTGTAGAATCATGCACCTGGGGAGGAATAGTCAAATGCATCAGTATAGGTTGGGGCATGACCTGCTGGAGAGGAGCTCAGCGGAGAAGGATCTGGGGGTCCTGGTTTATAAGAGGTTGGCCAGGAGCTAGCAGTTTCTCCTTGTGACCAAGAAGGACAATGGTACCTTGGGGTGCATTAAAGGGAGAGTGGCCAGCAGGTTGAGTGAGGTGATCCTCCCCTTCTACTATGCCCTGGTGAGTTCACATTTAGAATACCATGTCCAATTCTGGGCTTCTCAGTTCTAAAATGACAGGGGTCTCCTGGAAGGAGTCCAGCAGAGGGCCACAAAGATTACTAAGGGTCTGGAGTACCTCCCGTATGAGGAAAGGTGAGTAACCTGGGTCTGTTCAGCCTGAGGAAAAGATGACTGAGAGGGGAGCTGATAAATGTTTGTAAATATCTAAAGGGAGATGGGAGGCAAACAGATGAGGCCAGGCTCTACTTGGTGGTGTGTAGTGATAGAACAAGGAGCAACGGCCTAAAACTTGAACACAGAAAGTTCCATACAAACATGAGGAAGAATATCTTTACAGAAAAGATGATGGAGCACTGGAATAGGTTGCCCAGTGTCATGGTTTTATGATTTTTGGTACTGGTATTCCACATCATAACATCATGTAGTGCATTAAGAGTTAAAGAGTTATAACTCCAGCTCCATGGATCATTGATAATTCCAGGTATACCTGTCACAGAAGAGAGGGAGAACTACATTCCCCAGAGGACTTTGCGATGTTTTGCATTTTTATGTTATTTTCACTCAGAGGGAAAAGATAAAACTCTCTGCGGTCACAGGACACTTCTCTTTCCTTCGGGATCAACTCAGCAGTGGGTGCTCGCTGCCGTCTCACCTTCAGCATTAGCGTAAGGCCTTCGGTCAATCAGACACTCTCTCTTGCTCATTTTATTTGATTAATTAGCTTCAATTCCAATTATATTGTATTCCATTGTGTTATTTTGCTTTCTGATATCTTATTTAGTAAATTAGCTTTTTAGCTGTTTTGTTTCTAGGCTCATCTCCCTTTTCCCTTTCCCCCTTCCCCTTTCCTGGGGCATGGGTCCCCCACACCAATTGTCACGGAACCGGGCCAATCCAGCTCGGTAAACCTTTGACACCCAGGGAAGATGTAGAGCCTGCTTCCATGGAGATATTCAAGACTTACCTGTATGACCTATCGTAGGGAACCTGCTTTAGCAGAGGATTTGGACTTGATGATCTCATGGCTCCTTCCAACCCCTGCAATTCAGTGATTCTGTGTGATTCTGCAAGACCTCATTGCAGCCTTCCAGAACTTACACAGAGCTCATAATCAGGAGAGAGTCTGATATTTAACATGATCTGGTAGCAATAGAACAAGGGGAAAAGTTTTTAAACTAAAGAGAGGAGATTTTGGTTAGATATTAGGAAGAACATTTTTACTCTGAGAGTGGTGAGGCACTGGAACAGGATGTTCAGAGGAGTTGCAGATCACCCATCCCTGGAGGCATTCAAGGCCAGTTTGGAGGGGAACCTCAGGAGCCTGATCTAGTGGGTGGCAACTCTGTCCATGTTAGGGAGACTGGAACTTGTTGGACTTTAAGGTCCCTTCCAGTATATGAGCTGATGCATGATTCTATGATTCTATGAATTTATATTGATTATAGCTAGTGGGACAGTTAATGACTATCTCAAAATGACTTAAAATGAGAATAATGAAATGCTTCCAAAATTTGTTGAAGTCAGATTTATTAGGATTTTAAAGTGTTTAAATTATTAAAATAGACAATAAAAAAACTTGTATTAATATGATTACCCATACTACATACTACTTGCAGGACTTAACTTTATAACCTATATGAATGTAGGAACAAAGACATAACATACTCCTTGCACCGCTTTCCTGAATAAGTCTTGCATAAATCCCTGTAATATCAATGAAGGTCATTATCACGTATCAAAGATCCTCACAATTTTTAGATTTGACAGTAGAAAGACCCAAGGAATATTAAACATCCAAATCTTTCAACAGAAATTATCCTTATTTAATAAAACCTTTATCAGCTGTATCTTCAGTATAAAAGAAATTACAAGCACCAAGACACATCCACAACATAAATCCACAGCTATACCTGCTTTCTGCAAGAGAATATTAATCAAGAAAAGTTTTAACTTTATCAAATGCAATAATGAAAAGGCATTTTCCATTACCAATTACACAAAGCCGAACAGGGTGAAGAAGAGAAAATCTTAAGCCTTCAGATTTTATCAGATGTATTATTTCTCCAAGTTCAGAATAATTCTGAAGTACCTTAAGTTTCAAATCAAGGGACATACAATTTAAATTGGATTTATGAAATAAAATTAATATCTGCCTGAATATTCCGTGTGGTACTGATATAGTTTGTCTTGAAGTATGAGTTGGTGTATTTATGAAACAAGTCGATTTTGAGACAGTTATTCTAGAACATAAAGCACATTTTGTTTTAGATTTGATCAATACGTATTTGGCAATGTAGAGTGCAGTAAAATGCATGCATGTATAGGAACAGGTCATACAATCAAAGCACCGAATTTTCAAGCGAAAATTTGGTCTGATTTCCATTTTACATGAATTCTACCAGGTTACACAATGTCAGAAACATAACATTCATTTTGTGAATCCAGCTCTTAGAGCAGTTTTAAAGGCATATTTTAATAATGCATTTAATTAAATCAAATTTAAAAATCAAGACCTTCATCTCAAACTACAGTCCAGAAAACTTCATGGCAAGCTGTTGTATGCACAGTTATGAGTGCACATTTGTCTCACTCCAATTTATAGGAGGGAGATGAGGTTCTTTTGATATATGTATACCTAATGGAGAGATTAAAACTTGATGGGTCAAATGTTTGCCCTATCACTGAATTACAAATCCTAGTTGCTTAGGGAGATGAGAAAGGAAGCTGGGTGATAGAAAAGAGATAGGAAATGAAAGCAAGGACTCTGTGTAGAAATCGAAAGAGATAATCACCACCAGGATTTCAGCTGTTGCTTTAAGTTCAGACGTTGGTCTTCAGTAGTGATTGGTCATTGGACATTGTGTTGTTCAGTTGACAATGATTTTTTACTAATAACAATACAAATTTATTTATAACTCCAAAGTGGTTAAGTCAGCTCTCTTTGGAGTGACAACTTCTTGCTTTTTGGACCTCAGCAGGAACTCTTTTGTTCCCATCCTCCAGTCCTTGCAAACTTAAACCAGTAGATAAAAGGAAGCAGGGAGACGCCAAATGGCATCATCCCCCAATCTCCTGTACCAAGCTGTAGTTATCTGGTCAGAGGACAGATTTCTGCCCATAAACACTCCTGAGCACTCCCTTTAGAAGGCAAACACTTCCAACGAAATGCTTTCAAATGTAAAACTGTTCACAAAGTGATGCCGACTACCACATGGTGACATCCACCACTGACCTCCTAGATAAGTCAGTCTCTTATTGCAAAAAATGTCTCAGAAAGTGAGCTTTGAGACAAGAAAAAAAAAAGGAATGGCTCAGACAATATCTAACATGCACAACATGCTCATAATATGGCTAAAGGGAAGTTATGCAATGTTTCTTTTTCCTATGTCACAGAATATTTAAAAAGTAGTTGGACAATACGAGATCAAGATGTAGCCACATCTATATTCCATGCTATATCTGGAAAAGCACAGGACTCTAAAATTGTTCTCATTAGAGTGCATGGTAGGCTCTTTCCCACCCTCATCTCATGCTGTCCAATGTTTTTAGCATGCATTTGCTTCTCTAATATAATACTGCATCTGAAATTTAAACATAATGAACAAAAATGTCCTGCTCATGCAATGGATTTTGCTGTCAAAGACATAAACAGGAATATACAAACAGATCAAAGAATATAACAACTCAGAAATCCACACTTCCACCAAGCTTATATCATTAACTAATTAGTAAGGGAAAAAAGTCCCATTGCTTTTCCTAAGATAGTCTGAAACTTCCTCAGTGTAGATCTTTGGAAAAGTAGACAAAACCATACATAATACATTTCTACACACACACACAAAAAAAAAAAAAAAAAAAAAAGAATTGATAGCTATGAAAAGCAGCCTGGATCAGCAGTGGAGCCCCAGCTAATCTTGTGTGATGGCACTAGATCCACAGCCAATTTGGAAAGAAAATATCCCTTAAAATTTGAGTCACAAATTATGCTGGCATATATCCCATGGCCACAGGAGAGATGGAGCTAAAATTTGACCACAACTGTTTATGAAATAAGCAATATCTTATCTATCCAGAATGGGCAGCTGTGAAATCAGTGTGCTAGAAACCTACTAGAAATATGAAATGGTGGTGAATTAGATGTGATTTCAAAGCAAGATACATTGCCAAAGGTGCTGATCTCAAGTATGTTCCAAGATTTGGAAATGGACAACTTCTGGGCTTCAGGCCCAATGCAACTGGTATCTGAGCATGAGTATTTGTGAATCGGAATGAAGTTGCCATACAAAGAGAAACAGGTAAGGAAAATGACACCAGAATGAGACTCCACTTATTCAGTAAAAGATCTCAATAACTAGTACAAGTAAAGATGACTGTGTGAGACAGTGTGTCTTATGGAGCTTATTGTCATGGCAAAGAACAGTATGGAAAATCCTTACATTCTCTGGAAAAGGAATGAAGGAAAGCATCAAGGAAACAAGGTGTCCATCATCAGTGACAAAAGTAAATATTTTAACAGAAGGAGAATCACGGAATCTGCAACCTCTTCTAAGACCGTGTCAGCCTTTGTTTGCCAAGTCACTGCAAAAGTAATAACTAACATCTGTTGTAGATTATTTTACGAGTGTAAACAGTGTTTTGTACACAACATAGACTTTCTGAGAGATCAGATTTAACAAAGGTTAAGTCTATGATAAAATCATAGATAAAAATCATAGATCAAATTGCTCAGGAACAAACCTTCCTTTAGATCTTTACTTAGAGCTACTCTATCTTCAAACCACAAAAGTGATCTTTTCTCCAAATTCTACCTTATAAGTTTAACACTAACATACTTCCTTAATCTCCTGAGAAAACTCTTAAAGATTGAGCCTAAGTATTATGTTTTGTGATGTATTGACTAACTGGAGAACAGCAAAATTTTGGTAGTCTTTTGTCCTAGTCCTAAATGTCCTTATTGAGTTTTTCTTTGAGAATGAAGAAATAGTAAGAAAGAGAATTATTGAAGAAAAGTCAGTGTAAATAAAAATTATTTCCACTTCTCCCCCTGTTTATTCTGTATCATTTTCCCACTTTTTCTTCATGTATTCTTCCCATTCCTTTTAGCTGTTTTCCAGCAAGGCTCAGTTCTTAGGATTCTGTTTATCTATCCTATTAATTTATGTAGATTTTTTTCTAATTTGGTTTTATTTTTTTCTACAGAACCGTGAATATACATTATGATGCCTGGTAAGAAAATACAAACCATGGTTTCATTCCTGTGAGGTAGGGTTCTTTTTCCAGAGCTTTGTATGCGTGAAAATACATGTTTCTTGGGTTACCATTTTCCCATAGGATGATTTCAGCTGAGTAGTCAGCTGAGGATGCTTGTTCCTTCTACCATTAGCTCTCTCTACCCCGAAGTCTGTACAATCTTAGCCCTGTGAAGACTCATTGTTGTGGGGCCATATCATACAATGGTCAGTTGAATTATATGGTTTACGAAGAGTAGATTTATGTCAGCAAAAGAGTACGTTTAAAGCACATTTTATTATGAAGTTTTGGAAGTTCTCTATTTTTATTTGCAGTAATTACATTATAACCTAGTTAAAAATATTACTGCACTTTAAAAAACATACTATATTAAACGTAGTTAAGCATTCTCTGTAGAATAGTGACTGCCCTCTGGACTCTAGAAAAAAATTTTTCCTTTACTTATACTGTTTTGATTAAGATTGTTTAAAACTAAGGGTATTTATTCTTGAACTTACAAGCACAAAAACTTTGCATTTTGAAACTCCTTTGATGACCAGAGTTTTTGCCTACTCTGAAGAAGCTGAACAGACAAGATTGACAGTTTAGTCAGAACATCTAGTGCTACTGACTAGGTGAAAAACACAAAGCATTCACAACCATGTATTAAGTGAATATTTTAGGGGAGAATACAGAGGAAGAGCAGTAAACAAATTGGAAAATAATTTTCTTGAGATTTATAAAAAACTTCATGAAAGAGAATTAAAAAGCAGGGAGTTGACGTTTTGCCTTGGAGTTCATATGATGGATGCCCCATTCTTGGAGATATTCAAGGTCAAGCTGGACCAGGCTTTGAGCATCCAGATCTAGCTGTAGGTGTCCCTGTTCATTGCAAGGGAGTTGGACTAGATGACCTTTAATGGTCCCTTCCAACTCAAATGATTCTATGATTCTATGAACTATCACAATGCTATTTTGGCTTGGTGAGCTTTCCAGCTTTGTACCAGGAAACTCAAAGCAGGGAGACCGCAAATCTGGGAGCATGGCCATTTGCAAATATGGAATCTCAGCTGCAGCCTCTGAGGTCAGACTGAAAAATGAATTTTTGGAATCTGTCAGATTTGCTGTGATGTGAATGGAGTGCACAGATCTGCCAAAACAGCATAACAGTTCCCTAACCTTATCTGCAGCATTTTTTTCCTTTCGGCAACGTAACCACAGTTTTAGCAGAACTCCTTTTAAAATTGGTTATCCCACAGAGACTTTTGCAGTATATAAACCTACGGAAGGGAGGGTGCTGTGCCTGCAAGTGCAAGGTCTTGCACATGTGTCAAGGCAACATTTGTTACCAAATACAAACTGGGGGATGAAAGGGTTGAACACAGTCCTTACAAAAGTGTCCTGGGGGTATTGATAGATAGGAACCTTTACATGAGCCAGCAGTATGCCCTCATAGCCCAGAAAGCCAAATGTATTCTGGGCTGCATCTAAAGTAGCGTGGCCAGAAGGGCAAGGGAGGAGATCCTGCCCCTCTACTCTGTGTTGACGAGGCCTCACCTGGAATACTATGTTAAAATGTGAAGTCCTCATTATAGGAAAGACATGGATCTTCTGGAGCAATTTCAGAGGAGGGCCAGAAAAATGATCCAAGGGATGGAACACTTCTCCTATGAGGACAGGCTGAAATTTCTGGGGCTGTTCAGCATGAGGAAGAGAAGGCTCCAAGAAGACCTGATAGTGGCCTTTCAGTATCTAAAGAGGAGCTACAGGAAAGAAGGTGACAGACTCACAAGGTCTGTTGTGATGGAACAAGGGAAAATAGGTTGAAGCTTAAAGATGGTTGATTTAGGTTAGATATAAGGAGAAAGCCTTTTAGAGTGAGAGTGGTAAGGTACTGAAACGGGTTGCCTAGAGGCATGGTGGCTGCTCCATCCCTGGAGACTTTCAAGACATGGCTGGACCAGGGTATGGGAACTTGATCTAGCCATTAATGTCCCTGTCCATTGCAGGGGAGTTGGATTAGGTGACCTTTCAAGGTCGCTTTGAACTCTAAGGGTTCTATGATTCTATGCTTTCATGATTCTAAATCAGGACTGATGACATTAATCAGTTCCATCAACTCTCTGATTTTCACAGAGTCCTGTCAGTTTCTATAATCTCCCTTCTCTCTGACACCCTAGAGTTGTCAAGGAAGACACCTGATAAAAATGGTTTTGTGCTATACTCGGTGTCTACTGCACAGAGAGCCACAGGCTCTCCAGGCTCATACCAGCTATTAGGAAATGATCCAGTTTTAATACTTAAATTAAATAATGACTTATTCATTTATGTGAAATTTATTACTTCATATTTGAGATACAAGAACTAAATTTACTTAAGTAATGTTTTATTAATTTTTAAAAATTACTTGAAAGATTAACAAATTCCAGTTTCAATTTAAATAATTTAATTCCTTAACTTAGTAATTGTTTTACTTTACATTTCAAAAAGTGTAAGAACTCACAATTATGTCATGCTGGGAAACAGCTTTTACCTTTTAAGAAACGAAATTGTGTCTCAGAAATGTTTAAATGTTAAAATTACTCTGTGTGTTTGTCTCATGTGGCAAGGTCTTGGCAGCAGGGGAGACCACAGGGCAGTGGAGGTACAACCCATGGAGAGCACTTACAGGAGCAGCCCTGGGCCGGAGCTGCAGCCCATGGAGAGGAGTGCACAGTGAGGCAGGAGGGCTGGGAACCATGGGGACACATGTGGAGCAGCTCCTGAAAGATGGGCTCCATGGTCCAGAGCCATGTTGGAGCAATTCTCAAAGAACTGCAGCCTGTGGGAAGCCCATGCAGGATCAGCTGGACAGCATCTTGTGGAAAGTATCCCATGCTGGAACAGGGACAGAGAGTGACAATGAAAGAGCTGCAGATACAACGCATTATGGGTTGACCACAACACCCATTCTCCATTCCCTTGCTGCATTTGGAGTCAGGAAGTAGAAGGGGGTGGTTGGAGGAGGAAGGCATTTTCAGCTCGTTTTTAGCTCTCACTCCTCTAGTCTATTATCAATAAGCAATAAATTGCATTAATCTCTCATGCTGGTTTGCCTATGACAGTAATTGGTGACTGATCTCCCTGTCCTTCGCTCAAGAGTTTTTTTTCCATCTTATTTTCTCTGCCTGTTCTGCCTGTTTGCTGCACTCTGCTGCCTTAAAACAGAGAATAAACACGCATCTGTATTACGTGTCAGTCCATAAAACTGAATTTTTAATCACTGTCTAAATATAAACTTCTAGTTTATACGATATATCCAAATAATTAAGTTATACACCATTTTTCTTGTTATGTTGGTAACATGGTGAATTCAAGTGATACTAACTTGGAAAAGGAGCAGGCAGAACTCCTAGCAGATGGAAATCTTTATACAGTCCACAAATAAAGATGGCCTACATCTGAAAATTGGGATTAACAATAAATAAATAAAGCATGAGATCATATCTTTTCTCCTCGGTAAAACTTGTTGCCTTGAATGCTGTCTGAGGAACCTGTCTACCCCTTGCCCACTCTGTTACTCTTTCCATGAATGCAGGCACACTCTCACGTCAGAAACAGTGACCTGGAGAAGTTTCAGCCAAGAGCAACGAGGATGATAAAAATTACAAAATGATATCCTTAAGCAGAAATAATTCTTCTTTTTAGAACAGAATGTTCATAAAGGACTTCAGTCGATGGGTAGGTTCCTCTGCTGGTGCAGGGGAAATACATGAGGATGGAGGAATGGCAGTGAGTAAACATTAGGGACTGACAGTCACTGCTCATCCTACCAGCATTCCTTAAAAGCTGGGAAGGAGGTAGAAGGACCAGAAAAGGAGTAAATTTAAGCCTGGGAAAAGCAGAAGAATGAGGTTCAGGGAAATGGTTTTAGTTGTTTTGTGTTTATTTCTCACCATACAATTCTTTTAACCGATAAAAAGTTAAATTAATTTTCCCAAAGCCTGTTTTTGCCCATGGTAATTGGTAAAGTGATCTCTCTGTCTTTATCTTATCCATGAGATTTTTCCATATTATTTCTACCCCCTTTGCTGTTGATGAAGGAGGGTGAAAAAGTTGCTGCTTGAATGTCTGGCTGCTGACAAAGCCCAGTGCATTGACCCAGGAGGTCTCTGATTCACTGGATACTGGCACAGTATTATATCTGTCAAAACAATCTCATGTGGCTCATGTCTGAAATGGGAACACTAGACTAATCCATTCAGCCTTCCCCATGGAATACTGAAACAACCCCATATCCTTTCAGTGTTGCTCTGCTTGGTGATATGACACGTAGATTTAATATTAGCTGTAGTAGGTGGAAGAAAAGGTGGCTAGATTTACCTCATAAGAGGCAAAAGAAGATCCCACAAGTGGTTTATCCTTCCAGTGCTTTGCATTAGCACATAAACAAAGTCAATTTCTAGAGGAAACATGCTGTAAATAAATAAGTAAATATATAATAAAATATCCTGACCCAACAACAGTTGTATTTGGCAAAATCATATGGACTTCTCTCCTTGCACACAGACAAAAATAATTTCAGAGATTGAACAGTGATTTTAGCCCAAATATAGTTACAGATATAAAGTATACATTCTACTTTTACTCAGATGGGTAACCTCAATATCTGGGGCAAGATTATAGGCTAAATTACTCAAGTCCTGTGAGTGTACCAGTACCTCCCAGCAATTATTCCTGCATTTTTAGAAGACACATGTAACTTCATATTATACAATGCAAATGAATCAACAAGAATGAAGATTCACAGGATAAACCAATGAAGGGATTATAGCTGGAATAAAGGGAAAGGAAGTACAAATACAAAAAAAAAAAAAAAAAAGGATGCAGAAGGGACTAGATTAATGTGGAAGTTCCTAAAGGGAAAAAACACATATATACTCTTTGTATAATGTAAGAACTATGGCTACATCCATTCCTAAATAACACAGGGATAGCCTTATGCTATTGACCAGATATCATTTTTTGCCAAATCTGGAATGCCAAAAACAAAAGTCTATCAGGTCTGATCCTGAAGATTTCAACAAATTAAGCTGGACAGATCTCATTTGCTTAAGAAGCAGTGCATATATTGACAGAAGAAAAATGGCAGATTATACAAGGAAGGGCAGGTTAAATAAAGCCAAATAATATAGGTTTTGCATTGTTAAAGATAGCTCAAGATGGTAATGTCATGCGTACTTTGCGGCCTGCTTTTTGAACTTGCAGGTGCACCTTGTCCTGAATGCAAATAGTGTGAAAGCAAGAACAGTACTAAGGGCTTACAAAGAAAAGAAAGTAACCATCATAATAGAACTTTTGCTATGGAAAAATCTGTGATTTTCTGCATTTCCAGCTTACTACAATGTAAAATATAAAACCTAAATTAAATTCTGTCTACTATTTGTTACAAAACCTACGCAGAAGAAAATCATTTCACTCCACAATGTCATGGGAACTCATATTAATAACATCACAACAAATACTCATGAAAAAATGCTTACGTTATCAATCTGCTCATTGCTCAAAACAAATTCCTAAAACAGTCAGGAAAGCACCAGCTTGAAAAGAATAACTGGCAATTGTGCTGTGTTCCTGGGTGATCATGTCTTTTGTCAGGACTTAAACAGATGATGTAAACAAATTACATGGCATCATATAACCTTCACCCACATCGGTAAGTAGTTTCTTTGGTGATGTTCTGCACCATAATTCCAAAATTAAACAAACAATTAGCATGTTGAATTGTAAGTCAATTAGATCCAACTAATCTCCAATTACCTGTCTCCATTTTCTAGTTTGGTTAGGTGAAATATGTAAAATCTTTAAAAAAAAGTTCTAGAAAAAAATAAAATAAAATAAAATAAAGGCACTGAAGAAAAGTGTGCTTTTATGTTAAAGTCATTGCAGTGAACACCTGTGAACTGTTGTGCTTAATTGGGCTACATCTGTTTCTGATTTTTTGAATTCTGACTGATTATCCATCTGTATACTGGATTGCAATGTCTCTTTCTTCTTTCTTCCCATATTTCTTTTGGGGTACACTTTATACAGAATGATACATCTGGGAAATTAGCACGTGAAAAATCTAGTAATGTACTTCACAAAGAAAGACGTTCAAAAAGCAGAAAAATTAACAAACTTAGTTGTTAAAGTTTCAGTAAGAATAACAGTGGATCATGGTATGTGTCTGTGATGACATTATACTGACGTCCCCAAAAATCGATAGTAATGGATATTCAAAGCCATATACAATAAAAACACCAAGGAGAAATGGCAGTTTCTAGATAAAACATTTCTGCCCTGCATTGTAAAAACAGCGCTCTTGTTACGTTCTTCACAGAAATTCCATCTGCCATCACAAGACAGTAAAAAGGCCAGATCAAGTCCTAAAATATCTGCAATGTGAGTTATACTGATTCCTTGCAGCAAAAATCCTATTCACTTCCAGGATCAGACTCTTACTGAGGCGGAGCAGCAGTGAATCATTATCTCAACAATTCTGAAGAAAAGTAGAGTATCACAAGACAATCCATGAGCAAGACTTTGCAAGTTCAAGTTTTCAACCATGAATTTCTATTCTGTTACCATTAGTCCTATTAAACATTATTCTGCTCCTAGAGTTCCTAGAATTTTGCTTTTGCTCAATTGAGAACTCCTCCCTCTTTGGATTCTGTGTCAGTCCCATTACAAATAGCTG
Organism: Oreortyx pictus; assembly: GCA_036925125.1. Lineage (NCBI taxonomy): Eukaryota > Metazoa > Chordata > Aves > Galliformes > Odontophoridae > Oreortyx > Oreortyx pictus. The sequence continues at coordinate 32,159,844 of JAUPFR010000001.1, forward strand.
TGACTTAACCAACCTGTATTCCCAGAGCACAGAAATTTCTGGAGAATCAGACAGCCCATGTAATGTGGACAATTTTCTTTAGAGAGGAAGATCAAGTTGCATCTATGTGTATGATTATAACCAAATAGCTCAAACACTTATATGATAGATGAGAAATTCATATTCGTTATCCTATTCAGCACGAGGAAGTTCAAACTGATGTTCCCCAAAAACTACCCTGATCAATGAGATGAGAGCTATACCAAACGTGATATCTCATGTGCTTCTCAAAGCTGTGCTACAGAGGGACACATCAAAATGATACTACAAATTTAAACTCTCGCTGCTGGTGGTCTCTCAGGAGTGAAATCAGAAGAACTCAAGGAACTTGAATAACAGATTTTCGAGAAGGAAGACAAAAGTGGAGATTAAAATATAGAATAAGAATTTCAAAATCAGTGTTTGTCTATATCTGTGTGCACTGGACTTGAGAACACTATTACAACTGATATTTAATCATAGAAAGTCCTAGATTGGAAGAGACCTTAAAAATTGTTTAGTTCCAAGCCCCAAGCAGTGCCAAATGTTTTTGAAAAGACCACTTTAACTATTATATATATATTTATTTGAGAAAAAGTGATAGCAAGCCCTCAGGCAGACAGGAAAACTCAGACATTACTTTATGCATAATTTAAATAGAGACGTAGGAGAGAAGTGGGAAACAAAATGTTGTTGCTCTTTTCAAATGACAGCAGATCTGCAGCCTGGAGAGAGTTCAATTTTCCCCTGACAGGGGTTCAGGGGTGGGGTGGAAATTAGTCTTAAATGTAAAAATATTTTATTAGCTTTTTGCTTGCAGAATGTAGATGAGTTCAGTTTATCTGGAATATAAAAAAATAAAACTGGCTATGTTTTTCCAGAAACCTCAGCTAACATATTTTTCTCCAGAAGTTTTCTCACCTGTCAACAAGAACCATCTATCTGTTTAGATAAACTCTTTGTTTATTCAAGTGATTTCTTTTTTTTTTTTTTTTTAATAAATGACAGAATCACAGGGTTTAGAAGGGATCTTTTTAAAGACTGTGTTGCCTTAGTAAGTTCCTGTAGGTGCTGAGGAACAGAGTTTTAACAACTTTCCAGATCAGGGAGGATATACAAGGAAACGGGGCGATGGAAAAACAACCCTGCAATATATCCAAAGGAAAAAAAAATGCTTTCTTACAGTTTAAAGTAATACTTAATAATGAGTTTTAAATTAAAAAATAATTACATTTAATTGTTTGTTTCTTTTAAATTCATTATTTTAAATCTGGGGGAAAAAAGACCATTCATGTTCTTTTTAACAATATAGTAGATTTAAATGATCTTTAAAGGACATTTTCAACACATTAAGAAAAAAAAGCACATTTTTACTTCCATTCCATTCATTTCTGCTCTTTTATTCTCTTTACTGAATTGGGTCAGTTCATTTTTTTAACTTATTCTTTCATTTTTTTTTCTAATTGCTCCATATCTGAAACATTAACTAAAATGTGACTGTGGGAATACAGAAAGGGTTGAACAACATTTCTGGGGAAAAAAAAAAAAAAAAAAAACTTGTTTAAAATCATATGGATCCTGTAATTACTGGTAATGTCTCCTTCTATTTCCATTAATTGCAAAGGTCTCATCTCATTATATTATTGAGTCATTTGTCATAATTTCTTGTTTTCTACAAGACAAAAAATATCAAATACAAATAGTACCTACGACTATAAATTTCTCAAGTTAAATATAAAAAAAAACCATATAATACAATATTTGTATTTAATAAAAAAATAGAAAAATAAAACCACAAGATTACCTTTTACTTGAAGTAGATACTGGAAAGACACTGAAAACACTAATTAGTCATTAATGAATCTCAATTTGTTGCTTTAATACCTCACAGAAAAAAAAGGTTTTTAACTGTTGCTCTTATTTGTGGAACAGGAGAATTACAAGTTCCCAGTTCACACTCCCCTCACGCTAGGAATTGCAGAAATACATAATGATTAAAAAATATTTCATAAAATTAGACTTAAATAAGTGACATAAGTAATGAAAATGACAGTAGTCAGAAAAAGCTATATCTTCCGGAAAGCAATTATATATAAGTGCTATATTCAGCTATACCGCCAGATAAACCAGTGGGTTTGTTCAAAACAAGGTCCAATGGTTTCCTTTCGTTCAAATGTTTTTTGTATTCCAGTTAGTCGAAGAATCATAATTAAATGCAAACAGAATGCTGACTAATTATAACTTGCAATAATAAATACAGTAACTTATGTAAAAGAACTCCCAAATTATTTATGCACATGAAGAAAATCTTAATTTACTTATTTTACTGTTATTCAGTTATGTCTCTTCTTGCAGCTTGGGTTATCATCATATGAACAATAACTTCTGGGGAAAGATGTTTAGAACTGTTAGTTGAAAAGTAACCCTTATGCTTGAAAATTTTAAACAAATAAGGAATCCTGACAGATGAGGTAGTCTTCATAAGACAAAGCAGTATGGTAGAAAATAACACACAACAGAGAAGAAAATAAGGATACAATAGCTAATGTAAGGGAAGAGATTGTACAGGTTTCCTACAGCTGTAGAAAGAAAAGCTCTAAATGAAACAAGAACTGCTTTATTCCTTAAAATATATATTTTTAAAGCCAGTTCTGTAGTATTATAAAGCTAAACAAATGGCTTTTAATTAGTGAACAGACTGAAATGAAAACACGTAAAAAAAAGAATCAGCTCTTGAGACTAAAAGTTGTGATTCTGTGTTTCAGTGTGGCTGGTTCCCACAAATGTATAAGGTGAGTTTAATAGTCACTGCGCAAGCCCTGAAATATTGCATGATATTGTATAGCAACTATAAGCTGAGTGTTGAAAGTGGTTACAAGCCTGTATCTTCCCTAGCCTCCTGACATTAATTCTGCTTCTGCATCACCAATGTCAATACAAATCACCATCATTTTTCCACCTCAATTATGGAATATGTACCTTCAATTTCTCTTTAACATAAAGGCCTTAAGTTGTGCTAGGGGAGGTTCAGTTTGGATATTAGGAAAAATTTATTCTCAAAAAGAGCAGAAAAGCATGGGAACAGGTTGCCCAGGGAGGTGGTGGATCTACCAGTTCTGGTGGTTTTCAAGAAGTGGGTAGATGTGGCACTTAGGGACATAATTTAGTAGGTATGGTGCTACTGAGTTGATGGTTAGACTAGGTGATTTTAGTGGCCATGTCTAACCTTAATAATTCTTTGATCCTCAGAGTAGAAATTAAGGTGGCCAGAATTATTTGCCACTTTGCACAATTTTTTCAATAATTTCCACAAAAAGTAAAGTGACAGAAAGGAGAGCTGACTTATCTTGTAAGTTCTTTTTGTCATTTTCCTGTAGGAGGATTGTGCTAAATAACTTTGGAACAGAAAGGATTCAAACCTGAGTGTTACCCTTTGTTGGTTAATTCCCCTCTCTACTGTGTTGCTATATGAAACAAGCACTAGGTAGGGAGAAACACAAACTCAAACTGTTGATTCTATTTCCTGAATCTAGACTGTTTTTGACTCAGCTTCTTTATACAGTACTCTACACAGATCCATAAGTGTAAAAAAGACATTTTGCACAGCCCTAAATAATTTGCTTGATATAACTCCTGATGTTCCTCTCAGTTATACTTCAATTACAAGAAAGTCTTCTCTTCCTTCTCTGATTCTACTTTATTATGTTATCCTTCTTTTTGGTCCCTAACACAATACAGCTTACCTTTTTTTCATTTGGACACTTCAGGATGGGAATAGGAAAGGGAAAGGGAAAGGGAAAGGGAAAGGGAAAGGGAAAGGGAAAGGGAAAGGGAAAGGGAAAGGGAAGGGGGAAAGGGGAAAGGGGAAAGGGGAAAAGGGAAAGGGAAGGGAAGGGAAGGGAAGGGAAGGGAAGGGAAGGGAAGGGAAGGGAAGGGAAGGGAAAGGAAAACGGAAAGGAAAATGGAAAGGAAAACAGAAATAGAGGAAATAAAAGGAAAAAGAAACAGGAAAAGGAATACGGTATTAAAGAAAAACTGCATTTTTTTTTTTTTGAGTTCGTATGATACTCTTTCAGAATTGAAACTAAGCCCACAATCTTAAAACTGTAACAGAAGCAGAAGTTAAAATGAGTGTGTTCTGAAATTTTATTTATGCACAAAAATATCATAAACACAAAAGAAATACTTTTTTACAGAATACGCATCTGGAATAGAATAGAGATTTCAAGGCATAAAAACAGAAGAGAACAAGTGCTCAGCTGTGAGAGTTATTTCTATCACCCATGAGAGGATGATTTTGAATGGTATTGGCTTAAGAGATGCCTCAGCTACGGTTAAAGAACAACACCAACTGCAAACAAGCAGCAAAATATCTTTACAACAGGTAAATATTGTTATTATGGGCATATGCTATATATAAACATATTACTTTCATCTGATCTGGCATACTAGCTAATAGCAACTAGAAATAATTATAAGCTGGGATGCTTGCGGATAGACTGTGACCTCATTAATCACTGTAATGGAGATACTGGTAGTTCCCTGCAGTGAGTCATTATAGAAGTGCATCAAATAAGAAGCAATGACAGCTAGCTAGTAGTGAGTGAAGTCTGACAGATGGTCAATAAATTCAAAACTGGCATATTTTTGTGACTAAAAAGTAGGTCTGAAGGCTTTTGGGTTTCTGACAGTCCTTCTCCAGGGCACCAATCTGGGTCATAAAAGTTAACATCCAGTTCAAGCCCTTTGAATATAAAGGAAAAGGTAAAAACTTAATCCTTGAAAGAGGAACGTGCAAGAGGTTCAAAATACCAGTGACACTTACTAGTTCTCTATTGTCAGGAATGCTGCATCATTTCTCGTCTGCCACCACACCATGCTGTGCACCATCACAACATATTTTATGCTAATGTGATGAGACATCACACAGTTTGATATGATGCGGAACAACACAGTAGTGAAAACTTATGGACCAACATAATTACTTTCAGATAAGAATTATTAACTCAGCTGGCAGAACTCTGATCTAAATGTGCATGATCTGAAGATAAATAAATAGATTAGATAGATTTACAGAGAACAATTTACAAAAATGGATATTCCATTGTGTCTGACTCTGCACACAGCCCTATTTAAAGTGTGTCTCCCTGTACAGTAGTACATACACGTGTTAATCTCCCCCTTGATCTTTTCACAACTGCTTTTATTAGTATCTGCTTGTTTTCCTGGTTTTGCCCTTTATGATTAATTAAAACAAACATTTTGGGGTGTGTTTGTTTTTGTTTTTTGTTTTTTGTTTTTTGTTTTTTGTTTTTCATTTTTTGTTTTTTGTTTTTTGTTTTTTTTAAGTAGCTAAATTAGCTAACATTGCGTTAATGAAATAACTCTCTTTGGAAAGAGCATTATTGAAGGAGTAATCACAAAACTCGTAATTAAAAATAGATGCCTAGGTCCTTAGTGAGAGTAAAGTAGTTTTAAACTCTGGAACAGAGCTGGTTTCCTCTTCTGCAGGATAGTCCCCGGAGTGTTCATGACCCGTTTATTGAGGAAGCTACACCGGACCAGGGAAATACAGCAAAAGAAATACTGCAAAATGGGCTTGCAAGTAATGGCACTTGCAAGTAATGGCACTTGCCAACTAATTTGGCTCATAGTTCTTGCTAGCATTGAAGAGAGAAGGATTTTATTCAAAATTCAGAAACCAAAAATATAATCTGTTTAAGCATTAATAAGAAAGAGAAAATAAGAACATAGGTGCTATGCTTTCAAAATCTGAATAAAGGAAAGGCTATATAAGCACAGGAAACCAAAGTAAGCAGTGAGCAGCAGTAGCAGGAGATAGAAGTCACAGAGCAAAGTGTTACCTCTCCAAGAATTCAAGAGGGACACGTTTCCTGGAAGACGCTGATGTCCAAAGATACATCTAGTAATTCTGCTGATTGCCTGAATGCGGCTAAGCATCGACAGAATAGATGACCTTTCAGTTTCATCTGGTTTAGGATTCTTAACAGAGCAGTAAGATGTTGTTCTCTAAAAGCCTAAAGAAGATACCTGGCACTAATATATCCAATACAAGACAAAGACCACTGTGCACACTCACGCTTCTAGGAATATAAAATAGCTGGTGACAGCATGCTGCTAAGTGAAGAACACAGTGTTCAACCCATGCCCTTCTTTGGTAGATATATAAAAGTGATCCATTGTTTATAGGAGGAAGAAATGACACAGCAGCTTCATAAGGACTGCGGTGTTTAGATACAGAACAAAGGAGATGAAGAATACACACATTTAGGTTCAAGTTTCTTATTAAAAAATGTCCTTAGTTTGAATTGCAAGGTTTGAATATGACAAGAGAAAACTGGATTAAAGCTAAAGACAACAAATCTGCTTATGAGTTTAAAAAGACATTTTTCATATCTGGGATTCCTAGAGAAGGATGTTCTGCATTAGGCTAAGGGAAGTCAGCAAAATATTTAAAATAACCTACCATTTCCTATGCCAGCATATTACTTCTATCTACCATTCCCTAAACTCCAAGAATAATTTGCTTTAATCAGGCTTAATGATTATAATCAAAACTGCGTATTTTTTCTTCAGGCACATTGTTTAGAAAGTATTTTCACCCCATCCATACCAAAAACATCACTAATAAGATGAAGGAACCAATCATGCAACTCAAAACATTACAATTAACTTGCAGCAAACTGTTTCGGAATGACTGATAGGCAGCAATTTGTCCAAAGATATTATTTATTCACCAGTTACAAGTAATAACTAATCAGTCAAAATTATGATTTGAAGTCAAATAACCCAAAATAAGATAAAGAATAAATTCAATGAAACCATAAATGTAGTGAACCAAAATGAGAATCAAGCCTTTTGACAACCACTTGTTACCCGTTGTCATTTGCTGTCCCTGACTTTCAAAAAAGAGCCCTTCAAATATATCTGGTTCTGAAAAACACTTTCTTGCTTTGTATTGTATCTTTGTTATTTTCCTTTTCCATTTGTTTCATTTACAAAAGGTTTTGTTAAAACCTTTTTTTTTTTTTTTAAGGAAGTAGTATTTCAAAGCTAGAATTGATAATGGAAGGAGAAAAAAAAATGTTGCTTATCATTTTTTGCTAATTAACTCCAGACTTTTCTTTTTAAAATAACTATTAAAAAACATAACCTTCTTCCTATCACCTACGCTAAGCCCTGTAATATTTTCACTGGCTGCAGTGCAAAATAACTGTAAATGATAGAGTGGTTAAGGATTTCTTTAAGCAGGCTGTTATGAGAATTAGTTGACCCCATCCCCTTTTGTCAATAAAGTAGGATATTACCAAAAGGCAGCCCTTGCAATCACATCTGAATTAGTTTTCAGGCTTCACAGAAAGGTCGATTAAAACAGTGGCAAACATCACCTTGGGTAGGCACCACTGCCTACCTCCAATTTGGAAAAGCTTTTTATTAGTTCACATTCAAGATGAGGGTCAGCTTTCAGTGTTCCTTTTCTGAGAGACTGAGGCATGAAAACTCTTGAAATCTCCATTTACTTAATGAAAATAATATTACTGAATGAATGATAATCAAGCGATGTTTTCATTATGGCAAGTAATTTTCAGCCGTTATTTCGATTCTCCTTAGCAACACGTATCTGCAAGGGTTGCAACCTATAGTCTCTTTACAATAACTGTCTCTCACTCCTGCAAAGGACATCCTAATCAGTATGGGAGGGTTAGTTATTTGAATGTACTAAGATAGCTATCTAGCACTGTCTTTGTCATTGTGCTCCTAGACAGAAATTTATTCATCATTCCCTTTTTTCTCTTTATTTCTGGAAAACATTACTCTTACTTCAGCCACTCTAAATGAACTGAGCTTTTCCAGCAGTCACTATACATCTGGATGATCTCATTTAGCAAGCCCCACTGCTGGGGAGTGAACAGCAGGGAGCCCTCAGTGACAGCAAGTAATGGCAGTGACCTGGCTGAGAAGGGAAGCAGACTCCTAGCAAGCTGGGCTGAGCAAGTAACATGAAAGTCTAACAGCCAAGCAAGGCCATATTGATGAGTGTGATCCAGAAATTTGAATCAGTGTGTCTGGTGGTGGCACACCTATCATACAGCTTAGGCAAAAACCAAGGTTGAATGCCTCTGTTCATATGCCACTTCTAAGCAAACAGAGGCAGGGATGCAGCTTTTTACCCATCAGTCTCATGCATGGTCACAGCTGCACCACATCAATGCTGGCCAGGAGCCCTCCTTAGTTATTTCTTTTAGATGTCATTTATCTGTTTTCATGAGCACTCAGTTGTGCTGTAGGACCAAAGGAAGGTTACATAAGATCCTAGTGATTGAAACAGATATTTCTGTCATAGAGATACATAGAGCTAGAGGACTCATGAACAAAGCAGAGGATTTGAAGAGTAATGTTTGAGTCCTAATGCTGAAAAGAAAAACTCAGTAACACTGCAAACAAAATAGGACTTTTCATGTTTTCCACCGATTTTACTGAAAACAACTTTTTCATTTCAGCTAATTGCAGCCATTCTGAAGTCAGGAGCTTAATTTCATGCATAGGACTTAATAAATAAGAAGATGTAGTCATGATAATAAGTATTTTTTTATCACTTTCTATGTTGTGTAATAAAAAAACTAATAATGGAGGAAGTTAAAATCATTCACGGATTTGAACTGTGGCTGGCTAATAGTTTCAACCTAGAAAGCCATATCAGTGTTAAAAAGACAAAAAATATATATTTCTTTTCCTTTGGAATCTGAACATATCCATTCAAAAATGTTGCTAAATCTTATTTTTAAAATAAATAAATGATGACAAGAAAAGAAAGTTTAAGCCAACAGCCATATTTTCTTCAGAGTAACTTTATAGATATATACATATATTATATGTATGTATGTATTTATACATATATATGTGTACACATATATATATATAAACAATGTATATATACATGTATATACATAATTTTGCAGAGAGCATACAGGATTGTCTCATACTTTTCTCTGGAATTTAAAATAACTTATTCACACCAGTCTAGTTAAGACACAAAAATGCTTTGATAAGTTGTTAAATAAGTTTCAGCATCTACAAAATCTTTACAGTATTCTGTTTCACAGAATATTTTACAGTTTTTAGTCTTAAGAAACAAAAGCTTATGAAGTTCTAGGTTTACTGAGAGCTAGAATTCCCTGATGAGTTGAAAAACTAGTATAAGTCTTCTGACTTTTCTAGTGTATTTGAGTTCTAGAAACATTTTGCAAATTATATTAGTGCTAATCCACTCTGGGATAACAGGATCTAATAGAATATGAGGAGATGCAGTTATGGTTTTCTGTGTACAATTCAATAACTTCAAAATGCAAATACATCTCTTAAAGACCTAGATATGTTTTACTCCAATAGCTTTTGTATTATTTATGAGCACAGATATGCACCATAATATAGGTCACAGCAACACCAATGATGGCAGTGTAATCTAACTGTTTATGTAACAAAGAAAATAATTAATGTAACAAAGAAAATAATTAATGTAAACTTCTTCATTTTTTCTGAGAAACCAGGGCACCCTAAGAAGCAACCTGGAAGTCCAGGAGAAAACTACTTTGAGTACATAATATAATTTATTTAAAGCTTCCTTCGGTGCCTTTACATTACACTGAAGTCTGCAGTGTGGTCATATCCAAATATAAGGACTGTAAAGCTGGGATTAATAACATTTACTAGATGAGGTTAGGATTGGATTATGTTTATTAGGAAAGATACATAGTCATTATTAGCAGGCATATCACAGAAGGCTCAATAAAGTCTACAAAGGATCAAAAGAACCTGGTGAAATATGCTGTTTATTCAAGGTAAGGATGCAAAGAAGCCTTATAAACACATACACCATTTGGAGTGCTGGTCCAAGTTTCACAAGTTTTTCTGGCTTATCACATTCCACCTTGTGATGTTCATGTTTAAAATTATATATGGCACTTCTCCCAGAAATGCTATCAACAAATACAAAAGTCAAGGGGTTAGGGTAACTAATATGACTGACACCCTTAATAGGACACCTCAAATGAACTTTGCAAAGAATTGGATTAATTACTTAATGGGTTAATTAGTTAATAATATACACCATGAAAGGTATGGAAGCATGAGTAACATTTCTTAGGGGTATGTAATAATTAATAACAAAGATTCTGTGAAAAAAAAATGTTCTTCTTTAACAGTTAACTTCTTTAACAGTAGAAAATAATAGCTGGCAGCAAAAGGTATCACAATGAAAACGCTATCAGTAGCACTTTATTACCAGCTGTATTCCCACCACTAGTTCTCACCAGCCCTGTCAGCAGCTGCTGGATGCTAGGAGACAGCCAGGCCATTTTGGCCAATTTCTATTCATCACAGTGCAATGTAATTTGGTAACTACCATATGGCAATAAACATGGCTACACAGATAGAGTACAGCCCCTTTATCACTGTGCTATTAGGAGATAGAAATATTATGTGACAAAAAGGGAGCAGACCATCCAGGGTTGCCTTGCTGCTGTCTGCATATATGAAATATGTTAGCATAATGTTTTGTTTTGCAGACTCAAAGAGATATGTGTCCTTTCTGAAACTAAATAAACAAATATTTCATTACTGCAGCCAGTTTAAATACACTGATCCTTCCACATCTACAGTTAGAGAACTGATATGAGTCTGAAGGATAAAGCTGGATTGCTTTACAGACTACACAAAAGATTACAGAGAGAATTTCTTAAGTAGTTAGACTGGCCACAGTTTCTTACACAGAAGAGATTGTTTCCACTATTCTTATATATGTGGAAAACTGAAGAACTGAAGTTGAAATCTTTAAAGCAGAAATGTATAAAACTTGATAGAATCTGATGTATCTGACGTGTGTGCTATTCTTTTTTTTTTTTTTTTTTTTTTGCTGTGCACATCTGTCAGGAAGCTACAGTGTGCCTCTAATAACATCAACTAGCCTCTATTTTCTCTTGTCTTTCAGTATTACGCTTAAAGTGCAGCTACCTGCTGAGACAATAAACATGACTTCCCATGACTTTTCAGTAAATGAAGCTCACTTCTGAGGCCCCAGGGTACAGTCAATCTAAAATATAGATATGAGGGCTGGAATTAGAAATTTCCTGATCAGCCAAGTGTACTTACAGCAGCTACATTTTGAAGGGGCATTCTTTCATCTATTAATTATATTCTACTTCCCCCCTCTCACCAATACTGGCAACTCATCATTTTACATATTTAATGGAACATGACTAAAAATACATCAGAAAATTAATCAGTATTCATAATGTATCAAGGAATTTTCAGAGTTACTATATATTTCTTTCAGGCAGGCAGCTACTTCTTGGAAAATCTAGAAACAAAAGGAAAGAATTTACAAAAAAAAATTATTATGACAAGATAGCTGCAGGATATAACAGAAAATCAGTGTTCTCTGCACAGCATAGTTCAATATAGAAAGTAATTTCCCAATCTTTTTCTGTATCTTTGTCTGCCTACTTCTTGCATGTCAGATATCACAATACAGATTTTGCAAAGTAGATTGCATAGTGACACTGTCAACCTCCCTAGGCCTTGTCTTTTAACTTAAAAAGATGTAGAAATGAAGAGGGAAAATTACGCAGATTTGTTTTACTCGAACTTTGATTTTGTTGATCCCATGAAATAAAGAAGAAAAAAGTAAACTCAAAAGAACAGAGCTTACTGTAAGGAAAACTTACTTTTCTGATGCAATCTTCCTGCTTGATATCTCAGAGTTTGAGTTATCTTAAAGGAAGGTGGTGTCAACCCCATGTGAGAAGATGCTCTTTTAAAGTATGATATTTTAAAATGCCAAAAAATAGCAAATAAAAACAAAAAAAAAATCGTGTTTATTTTCAGAGAGATTTTGATCTTTAAAGTCTCACTCATCTGTACTGGGGAATCTAGGATTTACAACTTCTTGTATTGGAATTAAGATTTATGGAATATTAAAAACATCTAGATCTTGTCCTGGTTTCAGATGGGACTTAGTTGATTTTCTCCAAATCCATGAAACTTACTCTTGGTGGATTTTCAGTTTTGGACAGCAAGGTTGAGGCTGAATATTTCTAATAGAAAAAATACTATGCTGATATTTGATATCTTCCCCTCATATCTGATGTGATAGAACAGGCTGCGCAGAAGAGTTGCAGATGCCCCATGCCTGGAGGTGCTCAATATCAGGTTGGATGGGGCACTGGACAACCTGATCTAGTCCCTGATACAGTGGATGGCAGCCCTGCTCACTGAAGGTTGGAATTACATTATCTCTGAAATCTCTTCCAACCTAAGCCATTCTATGATTCTATGATATTCAGTGTGGTAGCTAGAAGGAACTAACATGTGACAGTATGTGAGGAAAAATGAGTTTTAATTTAGTATTAAAAACAACAAGAGTTAAAGAAAGTGTGCAGAGAATGAAGGATTCTCTTGTTTACTAAAAGAACATGGTCTCAAGAATTGCAATTATCCTGGAAGGTATGATAACCCCTATCTAATGAACTATGAACAATGACTAGCAAGAAATAGTTATGCAATTAAATGCATGAAAAGTAATATTTTTAGTAAGTCTGTTCATCTGCTGTGCTATAAAGAAGGGCACCTGTTAGAAACCCTCTTAAATCAGTATTCTAATACTGATCTTAGCACTAATCTTAATATTAAGCACCAAATAGTTGCCCCCTGTTACTTCCTCTGGCCCTATAAATCTTTCATTACTCTATGCAAAGTGCAACGGCGTAAAAAGCAGGAAGTCAGAAGAATCTTGTCCTAGAAACCTCAAGAGCATGGTGATAAGACGTTTTCAAATACACGTGTTTATATTCCTCAGAACTGCTTTCTTGGTGAGTGTCTTGAACACCTGCTCAGCTTCTGGACAAGAGGAGAAAGTGATCACTCTAAAACACTGTTTTGTGAAAAAATGTTGATACAAACTTCCAGAAAGCTACTTCTTGTGCAAAAGAAATTAATCCCTGGATACTTTCAAGGTGAGGCTAGATCATGCTCTGAGCAGCCTGATCTAGCTGTGGATGTCCCTGTTGATTACCGGAGAGTTGGACTAGATGACCTTTAAAGGTCCCTTTCAACTCTAAAGATTCTATGATTCTGTGACTGTAGTTATATCTCTGAAGTCATCTTCCTGTAAAAAAATTATTTTAGGAAGGTATTTCTCAAATATCATGGGACTCCTCAGGAATTATCTCATATTTGTAGGACTCATTTCCAAAACCACTACAATTTTTCACAAGTGCTTTACATCTCAAAATATTCTACCACCAAGAAAGCAGAAAGCTCACAAAACCAAGAAAAATATTGAAATGGTACAATACTACCACTACTACTACTACTACTACTACTACTATTACTACTACTACTACTACTACTACTACTACTACTACTACTACTAATAATAATAATAATATAATTATAATATTATTAATTATATTATTATATATTATATATATATATTATATTAATTATATTAATTAATATTATAATAATTAATAATAATAATAATAATAATAATAATAACTTGTCAGTGACAAATGGTTTTAAGTTTTTAAGGTGTTTGAAAAATGTCACTTACAATCATGTTAAAGACACAAGAAATACATCCTTATAGAAACCCAGTGTAGAAACAAGGTATGTTAAGGACACATAAAGGTTCATTTATCTGCTTCTGGAATCTGCGTGTCTAGTATGTGGGAAAATGAAAAATTTTCACATCTGTTCTCCAAGGCAGTGCTCAAGATACACATAACATTTTAAGTTATGCTAATTTATACCCTTTTCAGGTAACAGCATGTAAAATATTTGATTAGGAAATGATTATCACATATAATTTATATTGCCATTATTATTATTATGGTCTGAAATGACGTAGGTTTTTAATGCTTATGATGTAAATTTCTATCAAAAATAAACTTTTTTTATGGGAAGTCTGATGCATTTTTTCATTCATTGTTAAAATTTATTATAATAGTATACCACAAGCTTGCTTTTTAATAGGCATAATTAAACAGAATGTCAATCTAGTTATCTATTCCTAAATTGTTTGGAGGATAATCACTAGGAAAGTTATGTGCCTAAAGTAGGTTGAACAGATGGATTTTACATAGAAAACAAAGCGATACATTATGGAACATGATTATTCAGTTTCTTCAGTTAAGCATGTAGCACAGAACTGACAGTATTACCAAAACAATTTTGAATATATAAAAGCATTATTTCTGCCCTGGAAGGCAAAGGTCATAGTTCAATTTTCTATTTCTTTTTTCTCTCCAGTTACAATTCACTGCCTCTTTCCACCTTCTCCCTTTAATGTTTAATGATATACTTTCTCCGTAATCTCTTGTGTTTCTAAACACACCTAAAAACAGTACTGAAAAGGAAACTGGAACCAGAAACAGAAAAGCTTAAGCAATGTTGCCAGCATGCCTAATGTGTAAATTTTCAATGCTGTTGAATTAGTGGGAGAGATTAGTTCACTGGTTTGTTCCACTGATTAGAAAAGAAATTAACTTCCATAAACCTGAGAGACTTATATTCAGTAATTTTTATTTTTACTTAATCTTATTTTACTTTGGAAACTTATGCATAGGAGGATTTGTGGCAATATATATTTTTCTTTTATTAATCCCAAATATCAACATAGAATTCTGACTCCAAAGTTTTGGGTGATCAACCCTCTAAAACATATATATTTCTAGGATACCTCCAAGCATTCCAATATGATAAATGGGATGTACATTCTGTATTTTTCAGGGTTTTTTGTTTTATTTTGGTTTGTTTTTTGCATTTTTATTAGAAAATTTTCATTAGTCTTTCTTTAAAATATCACTGTATTGACCTCTGTAAGTATTAAGATAAAAAGCAAATACATAATTGCTTATCACTTTGGTACACGTTACAAACTCTCTAATGTAAAGTACACATCACTTAAATGAATGAGACAAAGGTTAAGACTGAGATGCTACTGAGATGCTTTACTGAGTTATATGAGTTTCCAAAGTGCTAACATTTAGCACTGGCTGTGATTTAACTGTGACCTACTGGTATGAATACCAGCATTTAGCAAGTACTTTTACATGAGTGTATGTCAAAGCTGTGAACTGTCTGTGTGAAAATATTAAAGATTAAAAAAACCAAAAGGTAAGAGTGAAAAAGAAGAGTCAGAAAGGAAAGTGATAAATAAAGAACTAATATGTAGTTACAGGTTGAAGAGCCAAAGACCAACAAGCCCTGACAGGAGCCAAAGGAAAATATATATATGTCTTGGAAATACAAAGATACAAGCTGGCATTGCACAGAACTAGAGAAGTGAGAATCCGAATTGGTCAAAATAACCTGGTGCTCAAGAAGTGTAGTACATAACAGCTGTAAAAGTGTTGGGATTTAGTCTTCAAGCAAGAGACAAAATGAACCTAATTTGAAGTGACTGTTCACTGGAGAAATTTGAAACAATGATATAAATATGAATTATAAAGTTGATATAAAAAGTAAAATAAGTCCCTTGTCTGTTCTAAGAAATCAAGGAAATTTTGAAATTTGATTTGTAGTCTATGAAGTACAATGTTAATATTTCAATTAAGTAAGCACAATAAAAATTAGGCCTCAGAATTGAGCGCTTTGTTTTTCTTGCCTAACATATGAAAACAAATAATGGTACCCTAAAAAGATACAGCTAAACTCTTACCCTGCAGAAAAACCTCCATTTCTCTTCAATGAAGACAGGACTCACAACTGGAGCTTAATGCCCTGCTACATGGGTCTGCTCCCTTGGTGTCAAGGATCTTGCTCAGAGCTAGCTTTGAAACACTCTATTTGAATTACTGTATTTTAAATATGAGTTGACACACCTAAACAAGCATGTAATCAATTACTTAGTAATAATTTAGCACCAATTGTGTAAATAAAAATTCTAAAAAAAAATAAAATTATATACATTGCATTTGGTTAGTATGCTGAAGGTCCTTTGTTATGAATAGAAGTCATAATCAGTGGCAGTTAATGGATATTTGCTAAACTGGTGTGTATTAATTGGACATTATGTACATTCACTCACATTTTGCCATTGAAATGAGTGCAGATGGGTTTCCTGGCTAAAATTTTATTACGGCTATTTCTTATAAAATTTCATTCTGTAAACTGCTTATAAAACCATGTAAATACCCTTTAACATTCAGAGCAGTATATAAACTAGAAAACTGCAGAAAACATTCAGTCCAATGAAAGTTTCTCTATGGTCTTGAAAAGTGAGTGTTTCAAGTTAATCATCTAATGATATTGCATTGCCTGTTTTGTGTGGCTGATGGGTCATTAATAAATAAATGAAATGAATATCTTAAGGAATCTCTTTGGCAGATCCATGTTAATTATCGTCACATAAGTTTTATTTATGTAGATGTTTGAATTTTTTCATACAATTTGCAGGCATTGATTTACTGTATTTTGTCAAATTTTTGAATCCTTTCACAAAGATATTACAATTCTTTATCATTTTTCTAGTTTCAGAACACAAAATTGTTGTAACTGGACCTTCTTTATACTGAAAAAAATAAAAATTAAGTTTTATGATTCTCTGTTGACAAAAGCAGCCGTTTTTGCAAATAAACTTGAAGGAATGGGATAATCAAACTGACTTTAATTGTCAGAAATTGCTTGAGATCATTTATTTGAAGACTGATCGTATTCAAATAACTTGGAAAAGGTAATAAGAAAGCATAACGAATAACAGATGCTGTTAGAATAATAACATAGATGTTACAGACTAGAAGAGTTCTACATGTTTCGTGGACTTGAAAATGAGTTGCAACACTGACAATTCCATCAACAAAATGAACAGGAACCCTAGGATCTTTTTAATTATAATCTTAAGTGTTTAAAAGAAGCCCTTTTGGGTCTTCGGGGTTAAACCTTTTGCCAGTAGATTATATTTCAGCCACTAGAAGAGGAATATAACCAAACTCTATATAACAACACACAGGCATGTACACTGATACTATACAGCTGAAGATACTCACATTTCTGACTTCTGATGCCAAGCTTCTATGTAGAGAGATTCAGAGGGATGAGAATATGAACATGATCAGAAACAATGGATGATGTTTCCCTAGGAGCAGAAGAAATGCAAGATCCTGCCTCCCTAAAGCCCTAGCATTTTTTACAAAATTGTAGGCAGAAGAAGTGGATGAAAGTGAACACACTAGATAATAAAAGATATCCTCCCTACAGTTTTCTTTTGCCTGAAGGATGAATTGCTCCAGTGGATGGCCTCTCTGCTTTTCATGATGAGGTCAAGAAACTTGCTGTCACTACCACTGTTATGATTAATGATCCAACTGGTAGTGACAGTAATCAAACCACAGTCTCTGGAGTACAGTTCGACTGTGCTAGCCTCCCAGTAGGCTGAGTCACTGTACTGCCAGGAGATATACCTGCTTGTGCTACAGGCATGCTCCTGTGTTCTTCTCAAAGCAATATTTTGTGAAAGTATAGGCAAAACTAGAATGAGTCATGACTGCTAAGAAGGATAAAACATTAAATTAATTTTTTAAATACCAAATGCAAAAAATAACCTTTATAACAATTGGAAAAATACTGCATAATGAATAATTAAACTATTAATAATATAATCCTCTTAAAACATGGAACTATTAGTTGAGAAGCTTAAGTATATAAAAGCTTCCAGTGCAATGAAAATGGTATAAGGGAAGAAGCTGACTTTCCTGCTGCCTTTCTCCCTTTTTCTTTGTAGCTGATTTTCAGAACATTCACTTTAATTAAATTTTGATAAATGTGCTGTGGTTGATCTCTCTGTACGGATTTGTAAATAAAAGTCTAGTTAAACTGGTAAGGATTAAGGGGTTAACTTTTGAAACTGGGAAGATGACAAAGTCCACTGAAAACAGAAGGTGAAACAGAATGCAGAAGAGAAAAAAAAAAAAAAAAAGAGATGACAGTTGAAAAGAAAGAGACTAATAATAATTAACAATGGAAAAATCTATTGAAGCTTGCTATATTCTCAGAAAACATTTTCAAGTTCCATCTGGTTAAGGGCTGTCTAAATTAATTCTTTGAGCCACACAGAAGAAACAGTACTAGAAATAGAAAGTAGTTATATTCTTGTACCTAGTTGACAAGCCAACTTGCATTTTCTGTTTCTCAGCATTTGAAGTTGCCTATGCAGGCTTATCCCATGGCATGAGTTTTAACAGATCATCCTGCTACGAGGGAGATAAGGGTGGAAAGCAACAATATATGACGTTGGTAAGTGAAAAGGGGGCACATGCAGAAAATGATAATATTTGTGGAGAGAACAAATGACATATTACTGGAGGCAGCTAGGATTCGGGCTTCCCTGCCTGTCCAAGAACAACATTCATTACTGTTTTGCACTTCGTAACTTAAATATTTAATATATGTAGTCAGTCAAAGGTATAAGTCACTGTTCTGGCAGGTGAATTTTTCAGTTTAAGGAGGGAGTCCAGTTGATTGTATGAAGAGGTGAGGAAGCTGATTACACAAGACAATATGTTTTATTTGGGGAAATATATCTGTTTTGCCTTGTTACTTGCCTCTAGGACAGATGCTGCTATGTAGTTGTGGCTTTTATGTAAAAGAGTGGACCCTGTGGTAAAATCCATAAGCTGTGTAAGTTTATGGATAAAAAGTGTAAGCACTGCTTCAGAAAGCTGTGACTCTGATCCCTTTCCTTAAGAAAACTGATTAGCTACCCTTTACCATCTTTATGATGATGTATTAGTTTACTTATTGTGATCAAAAACAAACAAAACCAAAACAAAACAAAAAAATGAAGTTCTTGCTAAAGATTAAAAAAAAAAAGGGTATATTCAAATCTCTAGGCGAAACTTCAACCCTCAAAGACAGCGAAGTTCCAATAATCAGTCTAATACAAAAAGATCTACAAAAAAGATTTGCTAGTTACTGCCGCTAAAAATGTGTGAGAGATGGATTTCACTCTAATTTTAAGCTCTTTTATTACAGTTCAGAAAACAATTTTCCTCCTTCTCATAGTGTTTTACTTGAACAATCATCTACCAGATAGACATTGATTAGATTGTCATTGAGGGAAGAATGCACGTTTCACTTAAAATTAATCTAATCAGTAAAACATTCATGGAAAAGAGCTGAACTGCATTTATTTGCAGCTGAGTACTAGCCAGAGAACTACATTTAAGCTCATTATAATATGACCTTCCAAAGTCCACTGCTCTGTTGCTTAGCCCCTTCTGGGATGGAGGAGAGACTGGTTGCTGTGTTTTGCTCTTAACTTAAATGATATTTAAGGCAGAAGATGTGCCAAGTCAAGTATCTAGTTAGCCTAAATAAAATGTGGATGTGAAGGAAAGAGCAGTAATAAGCTTTAATATGGATATGAACATAGCCTTCATAAAACAAGGATAAACAACACTGCAGTCTAATTTACCCCCACATAAAATGCAAAATAGAATTCAATGTAATAAAACATTAGTATTTTTATTGCCAGCATAATCTTAACTAATCTTTTCTTACATTACTTCTGTAGTTACAGTAATTCATCTGCATGAAATTTGACTGAATAAGGTTATCCTTGCAATTGAAACTAAAATGATTTTTCCCTCCTTCCTATTGTCACAACCCTTCATTAATATTTGCATATGCTCCTAAGTCAGTCCCAGACAGGATCAGCCTCAAGCCTCCTCAGAATGTCAGCAGCCCAATACAGTTTGCCTCTGAGCATCCCCTTCCTTTGTAATAGATAAATACAATCTTCTGGGGCTCTGTAATTATCCAAAATGAGCTTTACTATTGCAAATTACTTCAGCACCCCTATGATTTATCTGTCGTAAACACACTTTATAAAATTTATATTCCTATTAGAACCTCCACTAATAATGAACTGACAGTACATAAATATTTACATGATCGTACATGGACAAATGCTTGATGCCCTTATATTAGTTACATTTCTTGTTCTCCGTATCATATTCTGAAAAAAAGTAAACCTTGGCAATTTGCCTTGTTCACAAAAATACTTTGAAAAAGGCTCAGAACATTAGCAGAGCTTCACATTTGCCACACTTTTCTTTAAAAGAATGGCATTCCTTCATACTTATGCAGTCTGGGTTATTGCTTCTTCACATTATGCATCATTACTCTGAGTAGGTGTCTTATCAGCAGCTCCAGTTGTTGTGGAGACGATTGGAATTAAGCACTGGAAGCTTTTTATTTATCTTACATGCTTTATTCCTACAAGATTTTCAGCATATAAGCTTCTTTGTTCAGCTCAGAATTGGATACATTGCCAGGCATTGTAAAATTTACATCTTTCTTTTTTCGTATTTGTTCCTAAATTGGATTGAAAACAAAGTATAGCTTTAATTAAAGCTCTGCTTGACAATAGACAATTTTTCCATGCAGCAGAATTTCTGATCAGTAGTGAGGATTTTGCAAAGACCTATGAGGTGACATTCACCACTAAGACCCAAATTTAACTGCAGTATAGTTACCTGTGCTAAGTGCCTGACTGACAATATTCACACAAAGAAAACTGTAATAATGCTGTTGAAGTACTGATTTAGCCAACAAAAGCCATGGAATTTAAAGTGAAGGTTACTTTAAACTGCATATGATATGTAATAACTCACAAGTTCAAAGGATAAATTTAGAGGTTTAGAGAACCAAAAGAGAAGAAAGGAAAGTGAGGGAAGAAAGAGATGGAAGGGAGGAATGGAAGACAGGATGAAAGGGAGGAAATTTGCTATTGCCTGATGAAACTGAAGACATTTGTTACTTTAAGTAATTCTTAAGAATATTGTAATTTTTATAGAGGTTGTAATGTGTGAGAAAAGGACACTTCCCAGTCCTCATGGAACAAAGGGCCAATGACTGTAGTTTTCTTGAGGGCTTTCGGAAAGTTCTGAAGCATTCATACTACGTTTCATTTGTGGCTACATGATTACATGCTAGTAACCTAGTGGATCTGTTTTGAGAGCTGAGCAACAGGCTCTCCCTTTTTGGAAGAAGATAAAGAGAAGCAGATTTGCCGGGACTCCCTGCTAAGGTGGGGGTGAGAAAACTTGAAAGAAGTTACCCAAGCAAGTACTACTGCAAATCAGATAACTTTTAAGCATACTGAATATATATACCTGACACAGAAAATATATACCTAACAGATGACTCAAATTCCTACAATGACCATTTCTATATCTGAGTTCCTCACATACTAAAATTGAAAATAATGGCAAAAAAGGAAATGTGTTGAAGCAAAATCTTCCACAAAAGGCAATGAGTTCACATAGAAGTGTATGAAAACAAAGCATGATGTGTGAAAAGAAGAGTAAGAATTTTTGAAGTATGTAAGGTTTTTCTTGCTTACAACCTTATGCTTATGCCTTACTGTTCTAAGCAGGTTATATCAAGAGTGGATGCAGTTGCTCTAGTAAAAAGGAATATTATCATGCTGCTGTATCAAAAGCTGCTCAACAGAGACATAGTCCAACTTAAGAGAACATCAATGTCCAGAGAGCCGGGCTGCGCAGCCAATACTGCAAAACTGAGGGACGGATCATCTTGCTCCCATTTTTACTTTTTCCACGTAAGCTTTGTGTGCTTTAGCCTTTCATCTGTGTTTTTACAGAAAGAAAAAAAAAAAAGTGTCAACTTTATGCTAGTAGAATTACTGAGAATTACTGAGAGGTATGTAGGTTTACAACAGCTTTTTAACCCATAAAAGCCCCAGAAGTACTATAAAACAAAGCAATAATATAACTTGGGAATTTCATTTTCACTTAGTGATTGTACAAACAAAAACAAAGGAACTCCCCAAGCAGTCAAGGTCTTGGAAACATAAAAATAAGAACTGCAATATTCAATTAGTCTCACAGTTCATCTAGTCATGCATCTTTTCTCCTGCAATTGCTTATCCCATAGTAAAAAACTCACAAAGTAGACTGATGTCATATAATGTACTATGTACTTCATGTAGCTATGCTTCAACTACAAATGGCTACAGATCATTTTAAACCCTGAAAAAGGGGAATGTAATGGCCATCATTC
Organism: Oreortyx pictus; assembly: GCA_036925125.1. Lineage (NCBI taxonomy): Eukaryota > Metazoa > Chordata > Aves > Galliformes > Odontophoridae > Oreortyx > Oreortyx pictus. The sequence continues at coordinate 32,181,966 of JAUPFR010000001.1, forward strand.
TCATACTGATACACACACACACACACGCACACACAAAAAGGTTATATATTTTTCCCTTATGGAGTTTTCATTGGTCAAATGCAGTGAGAAAAGATTACATTATAGATAAATCAGATGCCAAATGTAATTTCTGAAATGGAGAATATTTTTAGATTGTGTGACAGAAAAAAAAAAAATATGGCTCTAAAATGGGTAATCTTCTATTTCACTAAATGTGCTCCCTGACTGAGACCTTGTACGCCAAGCTTCAGCCTGAAGCAAATTGTTATAGCCGAGCTATTAACTTCTAAAAATAGGGGGATGTAATGGAAACATTAAGAAACCCGCTATTGGGCACAACCACAATCCAGGGAAGGATGAAACAACGTTCCTTATTTTTCCTTCTTTACCTCATCACATTAGTGCTGTTTGTGGCACTGAACTGTGTCTATGCCAAATGTGTTTTGTTTAGTTAGTTTTCTTCCAAACAGCAGGTCATGATGTTCATGTTCAATCCCTCCCTCTCCCTTCTCCTCCCTCTCTCCCATTCTCTCTCTCTCTCTCTCTCTGTTTTTAAAGAAACTTAATAGCAGACCAATACTTCAGGTCAGGCTCTTACCATTTTTGACTCAATACTTAAAAAAGGTGCTACTTCCTAGGGGAAAGAACGAGAGGCTAGAGGATTGCAAGAGAAATCTGAAATTAAAATGCATTGCAAAAGGAGGTTTTCACATTTTCACTTAAACCTTGAGAAACAGAATAGTAGAGTGCATATTTTGTAACAAAATGTGATTTACTTTTCTGCCAGGAGATGTGTATTCCCTGTGTTTTATTGCAGTGTACATTTCTCATCACTTGTTTTTTATTTTACTTTCAGCACTGTAAAACCAAAGAATCACTGACTCACAAGCCAGTAGGTGGGTACTCCTGTTCAGAGGCATTCTGTGTTTTTTTGCCAAACCATTTAGCACATCTGTAGCCTTCACTAAATCATTTTTAAAAGTAATATCAGTAATAAGAGTCAGAGAGCCTTGAAAGGTATGTGTGGTATGTGTTCTGCAAACAGGCTCTCAACAAAAATCCCCAGAGCTAGGAACAACAGTAAAAATCATCTCAAAGGAGCAGTAGAGAGTGGAGAAAATGGATCTTGGTATAGAGGACATGCTATTTATGGAGGTCAATCTGCATCAGCGACATAACATTTCAGGGCTATTCAGCTATAAACACATTCTCGTGAGTTGTGCAGGGCTTTAAAGAAGAGATCAAAAGATGAGCACTGAAAATGAGCGTGTATGAATGCTTCTGCGACAAACCCTAACAGAATGCTTTTCTACTCTGCCCACAGTGAGGCGCATTTCAGTCTGGGCAAAGGAAAACTGGAACACAGGCATTAGCACTTCAGAAGGGATAACTAAATCAGTACATACAGGTCGAATAACATGTGCTTGCAATGCTGGAGTTTCCAGGCAGTGTAAAGGAGACTTAGAAGCTCATTAGTGCCCATGTTCCTAAGCCACCTGGATAATTCAAAAATCACTCCTGCTTCTCCTGCTAGGCACAGACACAATTGTGCAAACAGGTCACAGCTGGTAGATTTTTCTCTGGATACAAACAACAAGTTAAAATTAAGTTTGATTCACATGGAGTGCGTAAGGCACAGGAAACTTGCCCCTGGGTACAATTGTGTAGAACTACCCAATTCAGAAATGTAAAGATCAATAAATGACTTCATAGTGCATTTTCCTTTCTTCTGAGACAAGAGAGAAGATTTTTAGAGCTTAAATATCTAATTGTATTGGAAACCCATATTCAAATCTATCTCAACCCTTTTGGTAACACTTTTCTTCAGCAAGTTAATGACTTGTCATCCAGGTCTCTCCTGTTGAGCTTTTCAAAAGCTTTATTGGTTTCAGAAACAATGTTTTCTTGAGTATTGTTCTCCAATTGCTACCAGGATAAGCTTCCAACCATCTGGTCATTTCAGCAAGACTACCCCAGTCCTTTCCCCAGGAGCATAATGCCACACAGACACAGAAGCAGAACAGCATGTGACAGTAGTAAAATCTCTTGATTTCTGTCAATATAGTTTAGACACTATTTGGAACAGACAAAAAACAGTCTCCAATCCAGTTCAGTTTCAAGAAGATGAATTTTTATCTGTCTCCAGACTCCTTCTTTTCAGTCACTTTTGGCACAAGGAAACTCCAAAGAACTTAATAACAGAAAATTACTTTTTATATGGAATTTTCAGAGTTTGTGCAAATATTTGTTCTTTCCTCTTTGCAGAACTATTTTCCAGAGCTTTAAATACTTCATCCGCTTGCCTGGATACTGGATTTCAGTAAATACGCAGTCCTCGATGTTTCAGAAATATTATGTTGTACAGAAAAAGCTTTCTGCCTTTCTATGATTTTGAATGTGGAAGTTACTCTTCTTCAGTATTTTATTTGTAGGGCTTCCTCCTAACAGTTAGTCCTATGAAGTTCAAAAAGCAAAGCAATTGATACAAAGTGACTGATCGTTTTGATGGGTTGTGCACTGAAATGTCATATCTGCCTCCTGAGCTGTAATGTAATTAATAGAAGATAGAGAAGTGGAGTACATAAAATAATTCTGAAGATAAAATTTGGTGAAAAAGAAAGTAAGCATGAGAAAAAGAAAAAATCCATTAATACTGCAGAAAAGCTCAAGATTAACCAAAGATACCATGTTAGCATACAGGACAATTGTCCTAAGTAATGCAGACAGAATTCATATCAAATACTTTTCTTCTTTGCCTCACCTCATACAACAGTGGCCAAGAATATACTTGCAAGCTCCATCTGTGTGCTGTTGTTCATGACAATAAAAGAGTTCACTTCCTGCCAACTGATTCTACTCTGGAAGCACAACAGTAAAAAATAGTTTAAGGGAAGAAAGAAATGCTCTGAAGAGGTTGCTGGAGTAATACAATCATGAGAGAAATAAAAAACCCTTGAGTGAAGAATTTCCTTTCTGTTATTTTGAAGAGGAAATGGTATTGTTAGCCTTCTGCTTGAAAGACAGAAGAGCTGACAAACTCAGAAAAATTCAGTCTTACCTGGAAAACAACCAGTAGTTTTTATTGCACAGGACTTTAATGATTGTATTAGCCATTATCAGACAAATTTTGTTATTTCAGGTCATCAGGCTCAGGGTACCAGTACTTACTATATCGCTCCTTATTAATGCAGGCTTTTGTTCAGACATTGTCCATGTCTCCATGACCCACTCCTGGAGGTGTTAAAGACCAGGTTGGATGGATTCCTTGACAGTCTGATCTAGTGGGTGGAAATCCTGCCCATAGAAGAGATTGGAACTGGATGGGCTTTAAGGTTTCTTCCAACCCAGACATTCTATGATTCTATGACTTCCTTCAAAACCTTGCAGCTTCCACCACATACTTCATACTGTAACTGTGCCACATATGAAAAAAGAAAAATAAAAAAAAGGCAAAAGCCAATACTTCCAGTCTGGTCTGACAAGATATACTTTCTTTATTCCTTGCCATTATCTATATGGAAAAGTTATCAGTGAAGTACAATTGTCTCAGTGTCACTTAACTTATTAGCTACCTACAGTGAATCCTTAAGGGGAATGAATCCCTTAAGTCTATTTGTTAACTGGTACTGATGCACGAAATATACAAAATGAACACATTTCCCATTTGGAAGGTATGCACTCACTTCAGGAGCAACAGCGTTTGCCTTTCCCTTTCCAGACAGTTGGCAGATTGCATCAGGTGAGGTTTATTCAAAAAGCAATAAAGTTACTTCACAGTGCATATACCACTGAAAGTGAATTAAATCCACGCTTCTGTTCCACACAGACACATTTGAAAATCTCAACTCTGATCAAACTTCATAGAAAAATGTGTCTGGATATGACTGCTGTGCCTCATATTATACATTCAGATACTGCTTTGTGTTGTAAGCTTCTCATAGCTTTATGGTACTTATATTTCTGCTTTAAAGTCACACTGCCACCTACACAGATAAGAATTTGTATGTTTGGCTGGATGTTTCAAAATGTCACCTGGGATCTAGGACTTCTGATTCTTTGTAGATTTCTGGGGGTTGGGAGTTTGGTTGGTTTGATTTAGAGTTTTATTTTGCATATATAATTAAAAAAAAAAAATGGATAGCTCAGAGAAGATATAAAGAAAATATTAGCTCCTCATAGACTACTGGTTTTTGTTATATTTTTCCTCTGGGCTGTAGGTAGCTGGGATTTATTTATTTATTTATTTTCTATCTAAGCTATGCCACTGAGACTTGAAGATAGGGCTCAGCTTTGTCCCAATATCTGCTGTATTGAATATCCAAAGGTGTCAGGGAAATCTTTGCTTGCCTCCCAAAAGAAAGAACTGGCCAAAAGTACTTAATTCTAAAAAGTTCATAGCTGACAATTTGGTAACAGAGGGATTTCCAGTGGGAAATCATTGCCTTCCAGTGTTCTGGAATATGATGGCTGACTACATTCAACTCTCAAGGCCCCTTCCTTAATTTCAGCTTCCCTAAGCAACAAGCCTGCTGAGTATCAGACTCCTCCTGTTCATATATATTTTTAAAGATTATCTCATTAATGTGGTCAAGGAATGTTTGTTGTTTTGCAGAAGTGTGGGGGTGGAGGTTATTTTTTGAAGGAACATAAAGAAATCATGAGCCTATGGCTCCATACTTATAATAAACTTGTTTTCCTTTCAGAAAAAATGAAAGATCCAGAATTTCTAAATAGTTGCTTCTATTTTGTTACCTCTTGTTTACAGTTTCAGCCTCAAAAGTAGGTCAGATTTTCAGAGTATTGGTGAACAATATTTTAACATTTGGCAGAACTCAAAAATCTATTACAGAAGAGAGACCTAAACTCCTCTGAGAATGTTGAGAGGTGAGCTCAGTCAGCTTCCTGACTTCAAGTTTGAAGAACAACCAGTAGAACCACAGTAACATTCACACCACAATAATAAGCTTAAAAGAAAATCTGGTTAGATGTACAACACAGACATGAAATCTTGATGTAACAGAAACAGAGACAGCCTTTTAAGATTGACATTATGTAGCTGAAAGATGGGTTTCTACAGGTAGCAAACCCTTACCTTAACTGCCTCAAAAGAGAATGACATTACAACCACCAGGCAGCACCTATTTTGTAGTACACAAAGATTCACATCTGAATCTTTTGTCTTAGAACAAAATGTTGACAAAAAAAACTACAGCTACTAATGTTATTTCTGGTAGGATTAACAGTATTATTCTGTACATTAATATTCTAATTTAAAAAGGTTTAAAAAAATTTATCATGCTAACAAGCATCTAATTCAGTGAGGAAACATATCTCATTAGAATTGCATTTAAAGATTTAGTTAAGTTGTTAGTGATTATTTTTCTGAAACACATAAAAATATATTTTTCCATTAAAAAAATAAACCAAAGTTACACAGTTTTAATTATCATCTCCTTCAGCATAAGAGCACAAAGGATGGAAATGTAACACTAAATGTAATAAAAACACAACAAAAGTGTTTGGATAATATTTCAGAAGAAATAAAATATTGCTAAGCTTGGAATTACACACCAGGAATCTAATATAAATTTAAATGAAAAGTTCTGATGGGAGGCCTTTTAATCTAATGAAAACATATGAATTTGCAAAGGACAGTGTCTTTCATTTAAGCTATCATATTTGATAAAATGCTCTCAGAAAGGTTTAGGTCTAATTGTGTTTTCAAAAAATAAGAGCTGACAGATAAATGCAATAATCTTCTTGAAGAGAGCCAACAGAAAAAAAAATCAATTAATCCAGGATGCTACAGTAGAGAAAATAAGGCTGATATGCTCCTTGTTTATGAGGATACACACACATCCAGCAAGTACATAAAGAAACATCAAACTAGTCTTTTTAGTATTGTTTCATCAGTGTATCAACAGTTTAAAAGATTACTTTTTAAAAAGTTCTTTCTTCATGACTTTTCAAGTTGATCTATCTATGAACACCTGTATATGAACCAGTGAAACACTAAAGAACTACTTTGCTCTAATACACTTCTTTCAGTGACAAATATTCATACTAGTTAATGAATTAATTAGATGGTGCTTGGTAAATTATCTGACATTATTTTTCATAGTAGCAGCGATAAATGAAACACTTTATGCTTGCAGATTTCAGTACATTTGGATACCAGTGTTGCTTCTTCAGGCTTTCTAGCAAGGTTAAAAACCTGTTTCCAATTTATTACTCTTCATAAGCATGTCTTAATAAAGTGAATGCAGTAACTGATAATGACTGGTGATACATTAATATTCATCATGTTTTTAAAACGAATTTATACTATTTGGTTTGTTTATAACGAGTAAAAACTTTTTGAAAAAGTGGAGTGAATGATTTTGTATATGTATTGCACTAATTAAATGAAAGCCTCCTTTATTTTCAAATAAGATGAAAAAAATAATTTTCCTTAGATAAAAAGAAAACTGTTTTTTTAAGTAATTCTGTGTGATACCTGAGTATAAATTTTAAAACTTTTTTTTTACTAAGGATAATATTGGCTAATATGATTAAATGTATATTATTGGCTTCTAAACCAATATTATTTTGACAATATGAATGGAATATTTGGTTTTATAAGGAAATTTGGAGAAGCACAAGCATTACTCATTTTTGTTCTGTAAACTATCTTCAATTTAATTTTGATTTGAAGCAGGCTTCTGATACAATTAACTATATAAGGTTTGAATATCAAAGAATATTTTAGACTTATTCTCTTTGAATTACAGACCAGATCTGAAGAAAGTTTTAAAGGACCTAGCTCATTGAAAGTCATTATGCTTTTCATGGGCAGTCAGAACAAATGTTATTAAAATGAATATCTCAGCAAGATTCAATTATTTATCACAGGTTTTGCTTATAATGATACCACTTTCCTTTTTTTAAATCCTGACAAAAATTTGTATGAAATAATAGTTATTCACAAGCTAGTATTATTTGACTTCAGTAAAGAAAAAGATTTTTTCTGCCTCACATATATATACGTTCATTTGCTGTGCTTTCTAAAGGCAGATTCAGTTGGTTATTTTTTTTTGTGTTGAAAGAAGTTTTCAGAATTAGATTTTCAGAAGGAGACATTACATGCAACTAATCTGTAATTAACTCTTTCCTCCTAAACCCTTATACTGAATATACTTCGCTCAAGTTTTTTAAATTAACCTCGGCACTAGAGAAAAAGCATAGCCAACAAGCTCTGAATATGCCACTATGCAAAATGGTACCCAAGCAGGTTCCCAATGGCATATTATCGAAGGAAAATGTAACTAATTATAGTAACTGAAGTTCATTTTACAGATGACTTACTGATAACATTTAAGCAAAAATAGTAGATGTTACCCACTTTTAAAAGCAAGATTTGTTTTATAATCTCCATTTTCAAACATCAAAATTAATGCCTAAGTATGTGCTATAAACTGGCCTGTATTCAATTGCTCTTTCCAGTATATTACTAAATGTCATGATTTTCTAGCTATTTCTGAGACTTCATCAACTGCATAAATTTTTGTGAAAGTTTTCAGTCATTATATCCAGAGATTGCATTCAGGAGAGTAAGCCCAAAACTAGGAAAAGCTACATATTTTTAATGCTATCTACTCTTTTGCAACCTTCTTGTACTCTTTTCAGATGAAAATCTCTGCACCTTACTGCCACTCTCCCATTTCTTTAATCTAAATTGAGATCAAGCTATTAGCACATCTACCTACTGCCTCATACACACAAACATGTACTTCAGTGAAATTCAGTTTCTCTCGTTGTGGTGATGATCTGAACTGTTCAAGTTCAGCCAAGACTAGATGGTGTTACTTCAGTGAGCTACAACACCCTTTTCCATCCCATGAAGTAATGCTCTAGCAACATTTTAAAGCTTTTGCATACACAAAATCATACATATCCTTGAATGATAATTTGTGTAACTGATTAATTTCTCTACTTAACACTCATTGCATTTTTTCTTTTTGAAGAACAATGTGACTGAGTAGCTGAGAATTAAGTTTACATTATCTTGACTTCTACATTCTGCAGCCATAGGATCACTCTGAGAAGAGACTGCATATTTCCAGAAGAGCTGCAGGGAAAGTGGGAGGTATAGACATCTCATGAACAACTATTACGAGTAAGGACCAGAATGCAGTATTAATCACTCTGTAGATTTTATTGTAAACCAGAAATTGGATTAAAAATAAAATTGAAAACAAATGGTCTACCCTGAGAGACCAAGGGTTGGAGGGAGATTAGTTTGCAATTTATATTTTAATTTGTGATATCAATTTTAAAATTTTAGAGTAAGTAAAGTCTCCATTTCTGGACAAGTGTCTTCTTTCCATGTAGAGAAAGATCTAGATCCCAAGATCATAGTACTGAACAGAAATATTCTGGTTTGCATTGAGATTCCTTGAACAAATCAGAGTAGAGCAGTGCTTCACAAACCAACCTGAGCTCAGGGAAATTGATCTCCAAAGGCACCCACTACAGCTGATGGAGAGATTAAAGCATCTCTACAGGTAATTCAGTAGAGTATACTATCATCTTCAGAAGAGAGATTCTGAACCTTATTCTTGATTCTACTTTGCTCTCAGGAGGAACTTGTCTCTTCGTACTTATTAGAGAAGAAACCTGGGGAATTTTATCATCAGAGACGATGAATAATCTTCATGTTCACACCCCAAGTATTAAACTATTCTAGAGTAACTTAGATGCAACCTGATCTAAACTGTAAACTCAAATGTTATCTGTGCTGTTATCTTCACTTATTTTTACTTAGAAATTTTCATAACTTGAAATATTAAGTGGTAATTTTTCATGTTCCATTAAGCAGCAATAAATAATAAATATTTACTTCCAAAATATGTATTCGTATTGGTTTTAGATATGTATGTATATATGCATATTTTGAATTTTGGAGTAAAATTAGATTTTTAAAAATCTTTCTTATTTTTGAAGATTTTGTGACCTTTTTTTTTATTCAGAGTGACTTAATGAAAATTTTTGACTTAATTAAAACAAGACTCACAGGGTAGGTTAAATAAAAAGAGAAAATAATACTTCAACTATTTTTGGAAATTTTCTACTTCTCTTTCCTTCATTTTCTACATGACTGAAATATTTAACGAACATTCATAGCACTTCAGCAGTTACAACTGCAACTTAACAAACCTTGTGAAGAAACCATGTTGTTAGAAATTAAATTCCACTTCAACAAATAAATTAAAAAATAAAATAAAAAAAAAATCATATTGATCAATTTTGGACGCATGTAACATGTACTACCAGGAATATTTTGCCTTAATATTATTCCCTGTCTTCTGTGCGAAGGAGAAAGCAAAAGATATCCAATATGGCAGAAGCATCCTTATGAATCACTGATGTTAGATGCAAAAGGATCAATTAATTCTTAGACCTCTTATCCATTGATGCAGCCTTGTTCCATAGAATACATTTTTTCGAACTCTGTCAGACTCTTTAATGTCTCAAACAAAAGGACTATTACAGTTGCCCTTTTAAGGTTATCCATAGCTAGGTAAATCACTAATTGATAAATAATCTACATTTTCTTTTAATTTACTTTCTGTGGTGAATTGACCTCTGCCAGCTGCCAGATGCCTACCCAGCCACTCACTCATTGCCCATCCTCAGCAGAACAGATGAGAAAATAGGATGAAAAAGGATGTGGGTCAAAATAAAGACACAGAGATCGCTTACCAATTACAGTCAGAGGCAAAAAAGACTATAGTACTGGAAGATTAATGCAAGTTATTGCCAGTTAAAATAGAATAGGTCAGTGAGAAATAAGAATTGAGAAACAAAACCTGAAACATTTCCCATTCTTCATTCCCAGTTTCTCTCCCCCAGTCTTAGTGTGTGGCACAAGGGGATGGGGAAGAAAGGATTATGGGCAGAAAACCATAATAATTTCTCTTTGCCTCTCCTTCCTCCTCATGTTTTTCCTCTGCATGATCCACTGATCCTTCTGGAAATATCAACATGACTGACTGTGGACTGACCTTCACTCTTCTCTAGTGTGGAGTCCTCCATGAAACACAGAATCACAGACATGACCTTCAGTGTGGATAGTTGCACTGGCATGATCCTCTCTAGAGGCTACAGGATAGCTTTTCCAGGCTAGCTTCTCCACTGTGGGCCTCTCCACAGGCTGCAAAGAATATCAGCTCCTGGAACAAATCCTCCCTTCCTGCACTGACTTTGGTGTCTGCAAGGCTGCCTCTCATGTGTGTTTTTCAACTCCCTCCTCACTGCCATGCAACATTTCTTAAATACACCTTCCTCAAGGTGCTACCGTCTTGGATGCTTGGCCTAATCGTACACTGCAGTTGGGCCATTGGAGTCCTTGACGGCACAGACCTGGTCTCATCTCACAGGGGAGCCCTGCAACCTCTGTAACAAACACCTGGGCATATGTAGCCTATACAATACTAAAAATCTGACAAGAGTTTTAAAAAAATCCTCTCCTTGGTATAATATCTTGGCCCCAATAACATGCATGGTGATATTTTCATAGTGCGTTTTACCTCTGGTAATGCTTTGGTTTTACTTAATTAAGGCAAACATATGTAGTGCTTTGAAACTTTTTTTTATGACAGGGTAAGTTCCCTTTCTTGTTCTTGCAGCACGCTCATTGTTTTTACACTTACTACTGTGAGTGAAAGAATGGAAATCCTTAAATGTGCAACTTGATATATTGTTGTTTTTCCTTATTATCTTTTGTTTATAATTCCTCAGTTCTCAGCCTACAATAAATCATTTCTATTGATCTCACTTTGTCGAGTAAGATTTCATGAAATTTTGATTCTGATGCCTTATTAAAATAATAATATATCAGAGCTAACCTTTCATCTTCATCCACTCAGCAACTTTGCAAAAATCTTTTGTCTTCTAGCAAAGCAAATCCTTTGTATTTCAAGAATGCTCATTACCCAACACTGTTTTTGATGTTCATTTCATCTTTAGCAGAAATTTCATTTTGAGAAACAGTGATTCCAAAATAAGCAGATAGTTTCATGAGATGAGGAATGTGGGGAGCAGTACTGGCAATTCTGGAGACTAGAACAAGTAAAGTTTGAGGATAAGCCTGGTGAACACAGCCAAGAAATAAAACAGAGGTGGAAAGAAAGTAATCATGCTGAAAGACACAAGACTACAATTACTGAACACTCCCTTGATTAAGCTAAAGAATAGGACATCAGTTACTTTTGTCAAAGGAATGAGAGAATTAAATTCATTTGGAAAAGAGGAATAGAAAAGTTGAAGTAGAAGGATAGATTATTCATGTTTTGCACACAGCTAATTTCCCATGATAATGCAATGCCATCTGTAGGCAGGTATAATAGTATCTATAAAATAAAAGAAAGAATACATTTTTACATTATGAATACACCTAAAGACTGCTAAAGCAGGCCAGTGGACAGAAATCCTTGAAGTTGTATTTCATAATATTTAGTAACATGTATCAGGACTTGTGTTTCTATTCTATTTTGCTTAAATAGAGCACTGGAACAGGCTGCCCAGAGAGGCTGTGGAGTTTCCTTCTTTGGAGACATTGAAGACCCACCTAGATGTCTACCCATGCAACCTGATCTAGGGAACCTGCTATGGCAGGGGGCTGGACTACATCATCTCTAGAGGTCCCTTCCAACCCCTACAATTCTGAGATTCTGTGAACGTGACTTGAAAGAAATGAGCAATGGTGACCATTGACAGAAAAACTGATTGAGAAGTTCAGCTACTAGTCATTCTCTGGAACTCTCAGAGGGCCTAATCTAGGAAAACATACCATGGGTACTCAAGTAGGGATTTCAAAGACAGATTTAAGGGCTACAACACACAGGAGGCACTTTACCTTTAATGAACACACACATCATTAACAACCTGTCATGTAACAGATGTAGAGCACACAATAACTACTTAGAGACACTATTCCAAGGAGAGCAAGTCATCATATTTTTGGTCCTTTTGATATATGGCTTAAATTACTAACCTTACATTTATTTTATATGACAAATGCTGCATAATGATCATATCTGTTTTGGGAACAGCGATAAAGCTCTTGTAGGCATCATTCTATGTCTTTCAATGTATTTCATGCAAAAAATCAGGAAAACAGTTTATTTTCTTATAAATGACATGAAGTTATGAGTTAAAAGTGACCCGCTGTTTACTTTTGAATAACTAAATCTTTTTTTCTAATCTGCTGAACGTCACAAATATTGAGGTTAATAGGAACAATCTTCAGATAAAATAGTTACATTTTTTAGTGTCTCTGCAACACAGATCCCTTGAAATCCAAACTGAAACACTCATTAACAAATGCACCAGCATTCTCATCTAGGGAAGAAAGTCATTTAAGCACAACTAATTTGAATAAATAGAGGAATTTTATAATGATCAAATTCAGCATTATTTCTTATGTTAAAGAATATATAAACATAAAACCATCGTGGCAAGTGAATATCTTGCACAAGAGAGTTATTTTATGGCTGCTGAAAATTCTGAGATAAATAATCACAACATGAATGATCCCATTCAAAAAAAATAAAGACTCAGAAAAGTAGCTCTGAGTCCAGACAACATGTTTTATGGATCAAAAAAATATGTTATATTGTCAAGATTTTCCATATTTATGAAATATATAAAGTATGGTATGACTGTACAGTTTATTCAGCTTACAAATTTTAGAAGAGTTTCCTGCATCTCTCATGCATTCAGATACTAACTGACATTTCCTTTTGCCCATTATGAAGTCATTAGATCATGTAGAAAGAAACTCAATATCTATCTGCTAATCATTCCTTATCTCAGTTCAAATTATTTATAATACCTAGGTAGTTCTGAAAATAATGTCACCTATTTACTGCCTTGAAAAGCACAATAGGCACAAAGAATGCAGAAACAAAAGTTTAAACACACTATTAACACATTAAATGCTCATCGCTGCAGAGACCAGCTTCAAGGCAGCTACGACTGCACAGAGCAAGGGATCTAAAGAAAAAATGCAAACCAAAAAGCTCTTCATCTTTTTTGAAGCCAACAAAAGTGCTGTGCTTGTGCCACGGGCTGGCAGCTTGTGGGCAGGCTGCTGAGTTAGCAGGGGTGGAGACCCCCAGACCTTGACCTTAACCCCTGGCTGCTAGGCTAAAAGCCGACCTGTGAAAGGTTGAAGCTGCCCACATAGCACATCAGGTGAGAAAAGGGTGTTGCTGCCCACTGACAACAGGAAGGGGAAGTCAGAGTGTGAGCACAGCCCATGCTGCTCATACAGTACAGCAACAGCAAGTGCAAGAGGTGGGTTGAGCAGAAGGCTGTCTAAGTGCTGTCCTACTTTGCTCACCAGTGCTCTTATTGGTAGTCTCTGAGTCTGTAGGTTTAAACATGGTCTCCGCAAAGCTTGCTTGAAGGAGTCTGTGACGACTCAGACAGAGGGCCTGCCCAGAAATGTGGCAGTCCAGATCTCTGGTTGCAGGGAGTGCCTGAGCCTGCTGCTGTTGCTGCATAGGGTGTGAGCAGGTGGTTGAGCTGCTCAGCCTGGTGGTGGAGCTCAGGGAGGTGGTGGAGAGATTGAGAGCCATCAGGGAATGTGAGCAGGAGACTGACTTGCTGATGGGCTGGAGGAAAGGCTGCCAGGGAGATACCCTCAGAAAAGTGTTGGACCCCCTGCCCTGTCACAGTTGGACATATCTGATGCAGAAGAAAGATTTAAGAAATCATGAGTTGCTAGTTGTCTTTTTAAATAAAGGATTGTAGAAACATTTGTTTCAAGCTTACTATAATTTCAAAGACTTTTTTTTGTGTTAATATAAGTACAGCCCAAACATGCTTACTTACCCTGAAGAGAGCCTCTGGCATTAAAATTTTACAATTTAGGGGCATGGTTTAAGTTCTTTAACACCTTTGAGCAGAAATAGTTTAGAGGGGACAGGTTTACACAAGGTACGCTGTTTTGATTTTCATCTAGCTTGGCATTTTTTCTCTCATTACCCTTCTTGTCACTGTGGGACTTACTGCAATTGGTGCAGTGGCCCAGTATGCAAGAAGCAGGAAATCAGTATGTATGTTAATGTTAATATATAAAACCATTAAGAAAATGTTCTGTAGTAAACTAACAATCAAGCAGTCAGATAAGGACTGGCGTATTTCACTGCTTTCATAATTAAAACAGTGGACTTTACCTACTGAAAAGTATAGTCTTATCAAGCTACAATACGCCAACTGTCTTTGTACCATACTTCTAATTATCCAAAGGTGATATTCATTATACAATCAGTATTCAGCAGCATTTTATATGACCTACATACTTTGGTCAAAATGTACAAATCAAAAAGAGGAATGACTGATGTTGTGTTGTACTGACAAAGTAACCTAAAACTGCCAGAAAACATAGCCCAGTAGTTTCAAAGTTTCTCCGTTTCTGGCATAACAGTCTTTAATTTCCAAGATCTGTATTCACGGTTCATAGATGAAAGCAGAGGGATCTGTGCTATGTTCATCCAGGAACTGCTTACATACATTATGGCTAACATATAGTCTAGGCACCTGAGGAAAATGTCAAACACCAGAATACAAACTCTGTATACATGGTGAGCCAAAATCCTTTAAGCATATTTTATTATAGCCCAGAAGACAGACAGTCTTCCTTTTGGTGAGATACGTAATACAAGAATTCTTTCACGTTGCAGTGGTCTCCTACTCTGTTTAATTAATCCTGCGGAACTTTTCTAGATAACCTCCAGTTTATTGTCACTGCATTTATGAGGGGATATCATATAATTTTCCTACTAAATTATAAGAAACTCTAGTGATATTCTAACAATAGTTGCCTAAGGCTTCTGTTTTATGTCATGAGGAATGAAGTCCCCTGGACTACTGAAGGCTGTTTCAGCTTTTTAAATTCTTCCTGATTTTTCAGGTACATAAGGAGTCAGTCTTCCAGTGTACAGGACGATTTGGCGATCTGATATTTGTAAATATGTAAATTTCTCTATCTGTATGACTATATGTATGAATCTTCTGAGCTGTATTTGTGCTGTATTTGTAGCTGCCGAATTTATCATATGAATGATTATCATGCAAAATATTTTTTCTAATTTGTTCCTAACTCAGAAAAAGATACGATCATTCTTTTTTAACAGAAAGTGCAGCACATTATTCTTCTGCCTAAATGATTTTTCCTAAAAGAAACATAAATGTTGATTTTAAGATTCTAGTCCTGTGAATTGTCCCCTCGGGCTTCTGTTTCACCAACCTGGTGAAAAATAAGCAGTTCCAATTCTGCTTGTTTAATACCCATTCACCTAACATCAGTGTATAAACAATTAAAGAAATACAGCTCTCTTTGTCCTTTGGTGTTCTGGTTATGTTCTCAGCCCCTGAACTCTGTGCTGAAAGTTCATACTTTTTCTTCTCACCTTTTTTTTTTTTTTTTTAATTTGGCATCATCCTAACCACTGCAGTGTACTTCTTTGGTACTTCTCTCATGTTTTCCAATGTTTGCTAAGGAACATTAGGAAGGGAAAAGAAAAAAAAGCAAGTCCTACTACCATGAAAAAGAGAGAAATAAAATTCTTCCTCAGATATCTAGACAAATTCAGACAAATGCAAACTGATCATTTTTTTCTCTATAGTAAATTGCTCTAATCACACTCTCTCAAGCATTTATAACTCAGATAAATGAGGACTGTTCCAAAAGAAATGCTACTTATTTTGTTATGTTGGCCCATGATGTCAGAGGTGGATGTTGGTAGCAATAGAGGCTGAACCTTCCCACCAGTATTTTATTAGATTTGTTGATACACAAAGATGGCAGCAGAGGGTTGGTCTAACAGAATGGCATCTGATAAGGAAGTGTATATGAAGGTGTGTTATTGAGTTCCTCTATGTAGAAAAAATTGTACTCACTAACATTTATTAATACCTCCCTAATATTTATGCAGATCAAGTAATTAATATAAGTACAGTGACGTTGTGGGTGATGCATTTCAGAAATGGTGACAGCAACAGTGGATCACCTCCACTGCTGCAGACATTTACGAGGGCAATGTGTAGACTCTTGTTCATCACTGGAGAAAATGCACAGCTAGTGATATTGACTGTGTTGAAAATTAGTGTTTTTCAGCTGAGAATTTGATTTATTAAATAGTGTTGCTGTGTATCTGTTTTAGTTTTCGTGGAAATTAATAGGAAAAATTACTTCCAGAGCCTCCTATGCGTAAGTGGTGGAAAAAAGGAAAAGCAATTCAAGTTTTATATTCATCATTAAACTTTTAATATAACTTAATCATGAACTTGACATTCAGTCAAGCATTTCTTTAAATATCTATGCTGTAGAACTCCAGAGGGGAAAAAAAAAAAAAAAAAAAAAAAAGGGGAAGTTAGAGATATGAAGGAAATCCTGATGGATCTAAATTGTGTTTTATTTTCCATGTGAATTAATGCATACTCTTCTTCCTTACTTTCATTATCCAATAAAATAATATACTTTGTATTTACTTGCCTCTAAATCACCTTAATCTGTTTTATTATGTTCTCTTACACTTCATATCCTCTGTTTTCTCATATAAGAAACTGTTCTTAAATTTAGTCTTCTGTTAATCCAAAATCTTTTTTTTTTAAATGTATCATAAGGCATTTCAGAATTAATTTCAATCTCAGCAATTTCAAGTACATGTACAAATGCCTTTGGGTATGGACACAAAGCCAGCCATTACAAACTTTTCCTTCAGACAGAACCAATTTTATTCCTCCATGATACACAGTTGAATATCTCTACTCATACAATTTCCAGAGAAGCTGATGGTGCATAAGAGGAATAACGAACTATAATGCAGACATGACAGCAAATGTCCTGGAAGTTATACATACACTTTAACATATCGCTGATATTCTTACTTCAGCTATTCTTATATACCTTTCCCAGTTGGTATAAAAATTTTAGGTTTTCTGTGGAATTTTGAAACATCTGAGATAAGTTCATTTATGTTGCTACGTTCTTCCACTGATTATATGATTTTCATAATATGCAACTCCCTCTAAGGGCAAAAGGAGTAGCAAAATAATGTAATATGTACACATACATATATCATAAATCAGATCTAACTGTTCTGATCTTCTGTGTTGAGTGAAAAAAAGAGGACAATAGAAATTCACTTGATTTTTCAGATATCAAGCTCCAGTTTTCTTCAAATGAGATAGGAATGAAATCAGCTTAAGATTATAGAATATTGAATTTGAGAACATAAAGATGTTTACATATCTACTAAGTATTCCGAACATTGTTCATGGATAACTGCTCAACACAGCCAGTATAGTCCTCAGCGTGGCTGAACAAATGTGACTAACTTGCTATGTGAAGATTTTTGCTCCATTGCTGTGCTGATCAGTTTTCTGTAATGAGAGATCAGCTAACATGAAGGCAGGGCATTTTTAAAAACCATCTGGAACAGTCTAGTTTAGAATTATTTCATTATGAAAAACAACTATCCTTATTACCTCATCCCAACTGACCCCCGGTATACTGTAAAACCATACAATTAGCAAATAATGCTCATACTTTACAATGGAATTCTAAAACCAGTGAAATGGCTGCTAGTGGATTCTTTACTTGGAATCAGGTATCCCAGATGGAAGAAAGTCTTTTTTCTTTCACCATAAAAATATATTATTATACATTAATATTTATACATTAATATTAATACATTAATATCTTTATTGATGACCTGGATGAGGGGATTGAGTGTACCCTCAGTAAGTTTGCGGATGACACCAAGTTGGGAGGATGTGTCGATCTGCCTAAGGGTGGGGAGGCCCTTCAGCGGGATCTGGATAGACTGGACAGCTGGGCTGAGGTCAATGGGATGAGGTTCAATAAGGCCAAGTGCCGGGTCCTGCACTTTGGCCACAATAACCCCATGCAATGCTATAGGCTTGGGGCAGAATGGCTTGAGGAGTGTATAGAGGAAAAGGACCTGGGGGTGTTGGTTGATGCTCGGCTCAACAGGAGCCGGCAGTGTGCCCAGGTGGCCAAGAAGGCCAATGGCATCCTGGCCTGTATCAGGAATGGTGTGGCCAGCAGGAGCAGGGAGGTGATCATCCCCCTGTACTCAGCTCTGGTGCGGCCGCACCTCGAGTACTGTGTTCAGTTTTGGGCCCCTCACTACAAGAAAGACATCGAGGCCCTGGAGCGTGTTCAGAGAAGGGCAACAAAACTGGTGAGGGGTCTGGAGCACAAGTCTTACGAGGAGCGGCTGAGGGAGCTGGGATTGTTTAGTCTGGAGAAAAGGAGGCTCAGAGGAGACCTCGTTGCTCTCTACCACTTCCTGAAGGGAGGCTGTGGTGAGGAGGGGGTCGGCCTCTTCTCCCAGGTAACTAATGACAGGACAAGAGGGAATGGCCACAAGTTGCGCCGGGGAAGATTTAGATTAGATTTGAGGAAAAATTTTTTCTCTGAGAGAGTGGTCCGGCACTGGAATGGCCTGCCTAGGGAGGTGGTTGAGGCACCGTCCCTAGCGCTGTTCAAGAAGCGTTTAGATGAGGTGCTAAGGGATTTGATTTAGTAGCTTGAAGGGTAGGGATGGTGGTGTGAGGATGGCTGGACTAGATGATCTTGTAGGTCCTTTCCAACCTAATGAATCTATGAATCTATGAATCTATTTAATAGATTCTGACACTTGTAAAGATTCACTCTGAGCGTGTGAAGGCCATGAATGAAAGGTGAGTAATCAAATTGAATGAACTTAGAAACATCTCAGAATGTATGAGTATTGTATCTATGACTCACAAATTTGCAAACTAAAGGCAGTTAAAAGGAGGAAGATTGAGGAATTAAAACTAAATAAGTAATAGTTTATATTTCAGATGAATCCAATTTTGATCATTGCAGTATCTTGTAATAATGCAAGAATTGTGGTGAAATGAAGGTATATGCAATTCAAGGTTTTGTCAAATTAGTCTACTTAATCCTTCTTACACTATTGGAAACAATTTTCTATGTAGCCCCCCCAAAAAACTAATATTTATCTCACATGACTGTAATTTCCTCAGAAAAACCCTAGAATTTTTTCAAGATAATTTTGAAGGACAAGAAAAGACACATACTGAAAAAAGAAAAAAGAAAAAAGAAAGAAAGAAAAAAAGAAGTATCTATTCTTTGTCTCACAGTGTTATTTCATGAGTAAGTCTTGCAGAGAAAAAAGAAAGTCACTTTGCAGTCCTCCTGGAATACAGCAATCGTGTATGAATCCATAATGTCCTCTCATCCATGCATCACCGGGGAGGGAAAAATCAAAGTACGCTCTCTCTTCCAGTCCTGCAGTGTGCTTGCTTTCTCTTTTTGCTGATTACATGCTCTCTTTACCTTTGAAATTATATTAAAGCACATAATAAGAACGTAAACTGTTTGATTTAAACCATGTTGTTTGTCTTATAAGTTATAACTTATACAGAATATAACTTATACAGAATGACTTAAACAGAAATGGTCATCTGCCAAACAAGCTCCCAGAAAACAAACAAACAAAATCAACAATAGCGGCCACAAATTAGTTGAGTGTTTTACATTTCCTTCAGCATAAGAGGGAAAAATAAATCCCATCAGTAAGTAAATGAAGTGGATCTCAGCGTAACCAATCTATGAGTTGAAAATTACTTTAAATCCCATGATAGGAAGGTTAACAGATTCATAGATTAGAAGGCCAAAAGACGCTGTTGTGATCAAATTCATAAACTTATGCAGAGATTTTCAAAGGCACAGAATACATTTGGCTACCTTATTCCCACTGACTTTCCAAAGAAGTCAGATTTTTAGTTGCAGCTTCATAAAAAAAACAATACTTCCCTTTCTCAATGTTGTGATTTCACCAATATCCAAAATGCTAGATAGTAAAACATAATAGTGTCATGGCCTATACTTTGGTTATCAATGTCTCAACATAGTAAAAATGCAGGCAAACTAAGACACTTCATGACCAGATATTTTCCCTCTGTTATCACCAACTGAGAAGTTAAAAAGATCTTGACTGCCAGACCTACTCATAAACTTAGTACTGAAAGTCCCTTTAGACTAAAATATGGGACCCATATTTTGAACTGTTTCTATCTGGTGTAAGCATATGAACACACTAAATCTTACTGAGAACTCGTATGAAAACATTTCTTATTTTATCACAGAACTGTAGGGTTAGAAGGGACCTCTGGAGATCACTGAGTGCAACTCCCCTGCTAAAGCAAGTTCCAAGGAGAAGATTGCAAAGGAAACAGCTCAGGTGGGTTTTGAATATTTCCAGATAAGGGAACTCTATAAACTCCCTGAGCAACTTGTTCCAGTGCTCTGTCATTCTCACAGTAGTTTTTTCATGTTCACATAGAACTTCTGTTCCAGTTTATGTCCACTGCCTTTTGTCTTGTCGCTGAGCACTGCTGAAAAGAGCCTGAACCCATCCACCTGACTTTCTCCTATTAAATATTTAATAGCATTTATATGAACCTCCCTCAGTCATCTTTTCAATAGGGTGAAGAGTCCCAGGTCTCTCAGCCTTTCCTTGTAAGGGAAGTGCTTCAGGCCCCTAATCATCTTTGTGGTGGACTCTTTCTAGAAGTCCCCTTTCTTCACTTAACTGAGGAGCCCCAGAACTGGACACAGTATTCCAGATGTGTCCTCATCACACCACACATTTAATGGACTCGATAAAACTATTATTTCTCTATGCAAGATGAATTGATTGCACTAGAACATGATGATAAATTATAGAGTTCCAAGCTTATTAAAGTACAGGCAAGATTTACCGTCTTCAACTGGTAAGGGGTTAAACGCATTCTAGTTGGACTGTCATTTGTGAAGAAAATGACACATTCATCAAAAACTTAAAGAAATTTCTTTGTCTTTTAGAATAAACTGTTTATCTGCAATCTACTTCCTATATTTAAGTACAATTTGTCTTAGTTTTAAAAATAGAATGCTAATTTAACAACAGAGTGCAGAGGAAGTACTATACTGGATAAGACAATGATTCATCTATTCCTGCTATAGTTTACTGAGAAAAGTTTTTAACAGTCTGATTATAACTCTCTTTGGTTATGTTTTGTTATATTTATTTATTTGACCATTACTGTTTTGTTTGTTTGTTTGTTTGTTCTGAATAGTCATTAGAATTGTATTTGAATACTTTTTTTTTTTTTTAATTGCAACTTTGCTATCTCTAAAAAGAACAGTTGCTACCTTTATCCGATAGCCATTCCTGTCATCCTGGAGGATTCTCTCTAGCTTCAGAGTCAGAAAGTAAATATATTTAAGAGCGGGAAGACATGTAGAGATTAAGTTTTCTTAAAGTAGGAGAAATATTTTCAGTGAATAGCTCCTACTGTTTCTAAGGTGACTGACACATAAGCTCTGGCTTCTACTATGCTGACCTCTGCAGAACAAAAAAAAAGTAATTTCAGAAACATATTTACTAATACTGCCTAAATATTGCACTATTGCTATAAATCCATAGGTTGAAGAGATTTCTGAAGAGTTTCTGTAAGCAGTACTCAGCTATAAGTAATCTCTGAGTAGAGGTGGGAGAAGTGATGGTGTCATCTTTTCTCACAGGTGTGTTTTCCAGTTGAGCATCCTATCCTGAAAAAAAATAGTCTTTCTGATTTCAACCATCGTACCAATGCCTGTTCTGAAAGTTCAAGCATATCCAAACTGTTTTGAAATGTTAGTTAAACTATTGGAAAGAGGTGCATTTTTCCTTATGTCTTCTCCAATTAGTAGCACCACCTTCTATTTCTCCACTAAGTGGTGTAGTAAAGACTTACTACTAACTTCAGTAAAGATGAGAAGGCCATAGAGGGCAACAGAAAATCCTGTTTACAGACTTAGCTGTACATTCTTCTGTGAAAGATAGAGACAATTTTCCAACCAACCACTCTTTAAATTTTCATGCTCAAAGTTGGATAAAATATAATTTTTGAAGCTTATGGGGACGAACTGTTCCCTATGTTCATTTTAGATAAAATCCTTCATTTTATAAGGATATTTCATATCACTAATATCTTATGAGATCATTTCATTTGAATCTCTTACCATTGATTATTAATGCATGGCTTCTGTTATACAGCTCAGATAATACCTCCCAAGATAGATTCTTACCAAGCGGCTACCTTTGGCTTCTATCACATAGAATTCCTGTTCTTTTATGCTTTCTTTGTTCTTTTTTTTCTAATTTCACACACTTCCTAAACACAGTTCTCTGTCCATTCTTCTTCATGGAAATGAGATGTAACGGACTTGGTGCCTTAATTCACACTTTGTCTTATCTGTCCCATCTCTCTTCACATTGGCCAGTGTTGAGGTTCTGTGGATGCTCATGTGGGTTAAGTATCCATTTCTCAGAGGTCATCACACATGTGACAGTAAAATTCATTTTTCAGTCTGCACTTAAACTATTTCTAAGATGCAGGTCTAAAGAAAATTTTAAAATATTTTCCCTGCTGCTATTCCTTTATTGCTCTTGGTCCTTTGATAGTTCTGTTGCTCCGAGTCCTTCATTTTAACTCTGTTGAGACAAATTTAGGGTGGCAACATTCTCTACAGACCTCAAACTGTTTACAAACACCAGGGTTTGTCCAAGGTAGCTGCAATTTCACCAACTTTACACTAACCACGGGAAGATTCAGTTCCTAAAACTCTCTCATTTTTCAATAGCAATACCATTTACATATCTAAGCATGTAGTAGCAAGTGTCAGGCATTGTACTGTTCTTCAAAAGTGACTTATAGGAGCCCCTGCTCTCTAAGTCATGAGGGAAGAGCAAGAAGTTTATTTAATTAGAAAGTAGTTCTGCTACACAGGTATTTTGGAAGTAGGAGTAAGTAGTAGTAAAGGTACCCTTTGTGACTAGATTATTATTTAATATGTGTATGGGTTCCCTTACTTTATACAGATGCTGAAACTTTATTTGGTAGGCATTGTTTAAGATCACCACATAAGCAGTTTGTTTTTGATTGTCTGACTGGTTTTCTTGATAATCTTAATTTTTCTTGCTTCCTTCCTGTGATGAAGCATCAAGGGTGACTGCTGTGCTTACTCAACAACATAATATTGTCACTGGAATTAGTTTATAGAAGAAGAGCAATAGTAATCAGAGATAGTAAAAATGTTCCATTTGGATGAAAATCCCATTTTTTTTTAAATAGGCTACTCTGGAAAATACAGTTTTTATGAATATTACTTAGCATATTCACTCCTAGAGAGTTTGGATGAGAAACTGTAGTGGTAAGAAAAATTTTGTATTTGAAAGCTGATCAAAATCACAGACATGGTAAATATCCTCTAATTAGGAAAAATAAAAAAAAAGAAGCAGTAATGTTTATCATATATTTAAATAAAACTACATCATGTCTCTATCACTTTGCATGAGTACAGAACAGGGTGCAGCTGTAGTTCACTGCAAATATGAAATGTTAGGAATAATTAATAATGTTTTAGTAAGTAATATATTGCTTATAATGGTATTTGTAAGTATATACCAAAAATATAATTCTTGGGATTAGTTCACATCAATGCATATTTGCTTCATTGATGTAATTCCTCTTTTTCTCTTTCAGGCCATAATCTTCCTTTCTAGATGTCCAGGAGAGAAAGAAAAGATTCAAAACACAAGGGAGAGATTTTAAGATTTATATAACTGTTTGAATATATGTTGCTTTTAGATCATAATTATTGTATAATAGTTCCTTGCAAATTCTAAGTTTTAAAGTCTTGAATGTTGTATGAGATGAATGAAAGAAGAATTTTAAGCATTTTAGGCAAACTATCTGGAAAAGTATATTTTAAAAATGTATCAAACTCATTTGAAAGCTTTCTTTGGTATCAGTGTACTGAAGAAGATTTTCAGAGCAGGACCAACGTCATACCAAGCAGAGTTAGCCTGTAATTTGAGTTAGTGCATCTTTGTTACTGCTATACTCACAAGTGAGTGACTGTGAGTGATTATGGTAGATTTCAGATTTTGTTACGTAGTGTATTAGTAGTGTGCTAATTATAGCGGTACAAATAAGAAGTTTGAAAAAGGTGTATGTATAAAAGGTACAAATGAGGAAAATTGCACCTGACTTCTTTGTTGACATATAGCAAAGAAAGTACATCCTTTCTATTTAAGATGAAGTAATTCCTGGGATCTTTTTGAAGTAGAACTGTCTTCATTTGGTTTAAGATCGCCTAGGTAAGTAGATTTTTTGCTTTTATGAATCTAAAGAAATAATTCTTTCACATGGAAAGATTTCTTTTTTCCTCCCAGATGAATTATTAAGAGTTTGTACAAAGATTTCAGTCTCCTGTGAAGCTTCCTAATTTGCTCATCTTCAAGCATACACAAGGAAGTGATAACCTAATATTTTTAATGTAAAAATATGCAGAAAATGCACTTAAAAATACCACAGGGACATTTAATACAGAAAAGAAAGAAACTGGAAAGGCACATCTACATTTTGTTCGCCTCTCACTTAAGCCATCCATGGAAATGGTGGCTTGAATATTGCCCATGTGACATTCTGAATACTTTATGTCTTGTTATGAAGTTTGTCTCAGAGATTTTCCTCTACTTTCTGTCTGCCAGTACATAGGCGATCTTGAAAGCACGCTTTAAATAGCATCTTTCATATATTACTCTATATATTTTTTTTAATGTCTTTCAGAGAATGGGTTGTGAATGCAACTCTCTCTACTTTTCACGGGCAGAAATACTGTTCCTGGAGTTGTCAGCTCCAGCTGTGCAAAAGGAATCTAAAAATAAATGGAAATACTGCAACCTGGTGAGACTGTTATACTCCTGTGGTGCTCATTCTTGCTCCTCAGTGAGTTACACTAGTTCATCAGGTCTAGTCCAAGGGAAGTTCCTCCTTGCTCTCATGTATTTGTAGAGAAAGGTTTTGAAGTAGTAGCCTCTTTCTTGGGAATGGGGAGGAATCTTGTCTGTTCTTGTTAAGCATATAATAAAACGCATTGAAGTCCTTTCAAGTCTGCAGCAGCTCTGACATCACATGGTGCCAGCAGCACAAGCTTTATTCCTGCACAGACCTAGATTCTGAAGTAATAGGTAATCAATCCATTTCTACAAATCAGTTGAATAAAAATCATTCATTAAAAACACTGCTGTTCCCTCGAACTATATACCCTCTGTTTTCTATTCATACTCATTAATCTACTTACTGTATACATGAGAATTATCCAGGCTTTGAATACAATCACTGATGTGCTTACATAGCTTTTCTTTTTTGGAACAGACTTCTGTAAGCATTTTGGTATTTTCTCCAAACAATGTAGCATCTTAATATGAGTTTTTTCCTTTCAGAAAACAGAGGAAAACAGCTACACCTCGAAATACTATCAAAGCCACGGCCTCAAATTAAAGAAAATTAGCTTCAGAAATATAAATACACTGGATGTCTCCTCCCTGAAGATAAAAAAAAAAAAAAAGAGTGGAGTGTCTTAAATATTTTCAGCAAAGGCAGTGAAGTTAAAAATCAGCATTAAATTTGGTCTCTGTAACAAAGACAGAGAAAGCAGACAGTAAAAAAAATTCATTAAGTCATTTGTAATAACCATCAGAAACTGCAGTCCACTTCACCCCATAAAAAAAATAAATTAAAAAAAAATTCTATCAAAAGCTGACAAACAGGAAATTGGAATTTGCATCAGGATTTAAAAATTTGGTAGCTAATAAAAAGAAAGGCATTATATATGCTGTCTCCTCAGTGATTTGACTTCAGCTCCAGCAACTGCAAAGCAAAGAGGTCAGGGTTAAAGAACAGCCTGAACACTTTGGCACCAGAAGTGCTGAGAAGGATCTGTCCATCTGAATTCAGGGAAGGAAGGAGTTGCAGCTCACGTCTCCCTAGCACATTTCTCCAGCAGCCTCCAAGTAGATGTCTAGCTGCAGCAATGACAACAGTAATTATAATCTGAAAGATAGTAGAATTGCTGAAATTGTAAGGGCCAGTATGAAAAAAAAAAAAAAAAAGATGAAGAATCCTGAGGAGCTATTGAAGACCCTCAGGAATGCAGAGAGTATGCATAAAATTCAAGTCTGCTTGCTGAAGGAATTTCCCTTAACAGTGGCAAAAACAATTTAAAACAGCAGGTACAAAAACATGCATTGTTGGAATCTAAGACGGAGGAAAGGAAAAATGTGAATCATCATTAGTCATTATAAGGAAATAAAGGGATATGCTCTGAATACAGATGAAGCCCTTGACAGATGAAATGACAGCTACTGAAAAGACAACAGAGCTCTCAAGCCTCCCTTATAATGATGGCATTACAATTGGATTTTACATGAAGCATAGTCTGCTTGCTCCTTAGTTGTCATTTCTGAATCAGCTAGGGCCTGACACATCGCTGCTCCAACAAATAGCTTATCATTGAGCATACAAGAGGTTAAAGTTCTCCTTATTTATAGATCACAAGAGTAGAGCAGCAGTGAGAGACAGTACTCAAATATTCACATCTCTTTCTTGCAATTGTGTCCCTAAATGCTGAACCGTGACAGAGGATTTTAGTGAAGGATATTGTAAGTATTCATTGACTGTGCAAAAGAGTGCTGGAAACTTTTCATATTGCTCCTTGCTACACTGTGCACTAACCCTTACCTTAGATTTCACATGTAAGTTAGACTGTAGGAAATTAGTTTTAAAATCTCATCACATTCTCAAGTGTAGTGGTCACAAACATTTTCAGGTGGGTCTCACAGCTCCCCACTACCATTCTGTCTGTTCTTATTCCCCTCACTAACTTTTCCTCTTTCTAGATTCTTGTCTTCATGCATGGATGAGAGAAAACTTCCTGTCTCCCTTTGGGATGCAGCTCAGATTTTGGACCTCTCCGGTCTCTGCAAGAGTCCTAGAGTCAACTGTCTTTTTTACATGCAAACAAACAAACAAACAAACAGAAAGGTCAGAATGAAGTTGTTAGCACTCCCAGGACAGTAGCAGACACTGAAATCTCTTGCCAAAGACTTTAGTGTGTGGGGCTGCACAGAAACTGTGTAGGTAATAATCCCTTTTAATCGGATCACAGCAGAAGACCAGGAAGAATCATTAGATTGTTTTGTCTGACATCTCATATATCAGAAACCATCACAACTTGGAACATTACACTGCATCCCATTTACAGAGGTCAATAAATTGCATTTGATTAAAACAGATCCAGCAAATTATCATTAAGAAGAAACAAGGAAATGTATAATTTCTCACTTCCTGCAGTAGTTTGTTCCACTAGTAAACCAATCATGAATATCAGTGTTCAAGACAAGATATTTATTTCCTGTTTAATCTCCTCTTACAAAAGCACCTTGCTATTGGTTCTTTTTTCCTTTTCTTTTCCTCCACAGTATAAGAAAGCCTTTTCATATAGAAGGTGTTCTCACAAAAAGATATTTAATAACTGGAATCAAATCACCTGTAAACTTACTCTTTGACAGATTAAACTAACAGAACATCTCACTGGAAGATATCTCTCCAAAACGCTTACATCATTCTTGTTTCTCTTTTCTGTACTACCTACAGTTTTTTAACATCTTCAAAATACATGAGCTAGACCTGAATCCCTCTCAAGTATCAGACTCCTCTCTACAATGCATAGAAACAGGATAAAGTTAATATAAAAAAAAAAAAAAAAGACAGACACTGAAGAAATATAGGTAATGGCCTCTATATGTGAGAGAGGCAATGTGATTTTACAGGTAAAGTGCAGAATGGGAATTGAAATGTCTGGGGCTTCATTCTCATTGTATTGAAGACTGTTATGTAAATTCAGGTAATTCTTTTTCAAAATTTTCAGATTTTTTTTTGCACCAGATGTACTAAACTGCAAGTAGGATCTTCTCAAGGGTTTTGCGGTATTTAGTTCTTTATACTCTCTAAGTGCTTTGGGGTGCCCATCTGAAATCATTCTTATTATTAATATTCATGTACCTCACCGCATTTTTGTTAAAGTGACATCAGTAAAGGTATTCTAGAAATTATCATCAAATCTTTATGAAGTACTTCTTTGTGATCTGAAGGAATATTCAATAAAATTGAAGAGATTAGAGCATTTTTTGGATTTCATGTCTGATAATTGAAGCTTTGAAAGACAGAAACAATCTTTCAGAAATTTCACATTTGCCTTTATCAAGGAATTCCAGTATGTGTATGCATCTCTACTCTTTCAGTATAATTATTCTATGTGCACAAACAGAAATGCATATTTATGTGCAAAGTTTAATTCTAAGGTTGGGAGGCGTAATGGAGTCTAATTTTATTATACCAGATATTTTTCCTAGAGGTGCATATTGATTTCACACTGTCAAACAAACTGCAAAATACATTATAACAAAACAATTAAAACTGCTGATAATTATTACAATTAACTCGCTGCTTCATACTAATGGAATGTTCAAGCATCCGAGAATTCCTGATTATCAGAAACTAATGGATGTTCGGAAGAGGATGTCATTTTCTGTTGCAATTTGTTCTTGGCCGATTTAATGTTCCCTCAAAACAGTTTTCCATTCCCAAATGTCTCATTTGTGGCTTTGCAAAGGAAAAGATCGTGACAGTATTTTTTCTGTTCCTTTTTTGTTTTCAGAATGCTTACGGCTTTTCATTTTGCTGTTCTGCCAGGAGCATATAGTCTAAAATAATAAAATAAAATAAAAGACTTCTAGATTCTATGCACTCGTTTGTTAAAGTATAACTGGAAAATTCTCATTTACAGCAGTGTTAAATGTGAACTAGTGCTACTGATGTGTGTATACTTCTGGACGAAAGGACACTGAAATCCGGTCCATTTTATACAGCAGTATTTCTGTGTCATGAGGGCTACTCTGGTTGCATGAAATCTCTTTATTATAAAGCCCTTGATCCCTGTTGTGCTGCTGTAACTCTTGTGATGTTGCTCCAGTGCCTGACAGTGATGCTGCTCTAGCGTTGCAAGAACAAGCATCCAAATGGAGTTTAGCGATTCAAATCCAGACAGTGCCTGCAGTAGCCCTTTGATAGAAAGAGCAAGTTGGGAACAGCAAGGGACAATCCCTCCAAGCTTAATTCTGTCCACTTGCATTTTCTGCACTTGCATGCCAGCTGCACATCAATTAAATGTTGCCCTGAAATGGCATCTTTTCTGCAGGGAGTCATACAGCTGATCTGGCAACCCCTGCATTGTGGCACTGTAAAAACTCATGATACAACAATTTGATCTGAAACACTGTTATGTATTTTTCAGTTGAGAGCACTGAGATCAAGGATGGCACGAATTCTATAGGACATCTGTTTTACAGAACAAAACTTCTCCAGTGGCTACTATCTTGAGAAAATACATGTCATGCAAAAGCATGAGACAATTAAATTCCTTGCTGATATTTATATTTCCAGTATCTCCATTTTGTTATTTGGAGTAATAATGTAATTAACAGGGACAAGCAAGTACTATTAATTATTTCTTCAGCATCACCAGTGTGTTTTTATCTATTGAACCTACAGGATAACATGATTTGTGATGCAAGGATTCTATGGTCTTTTACAAGTAAGTAATATAACTCAAATAAACAAGTCAACACAGTGTCATGAACTTTCCCACAGAAAGCAAGAAAGTGAATGTGAAAAAAAAACAAACGATATTCTTTCATTAATTGTGTTTAAGATATTATGTAATTTGAAGAATAACAGCATATGTTTGAATTTTTAAATAAAATTCTCAATAAGATGGAGAAGAATTTCCAAGGATTACTTTAAGACCTTTAATCTTTTTTTTAAAGCAGGAAATACATTAGTGCTTTGCTGATTTTTAAAGCAGGAAATGTATCACTGCTTTGCTGAATCAGGGCCTAAAAGAGCAATCCAGTCACACTCTGGGACAAAAATATCATGGTGTGTAAAATATCCATAATGTGATTAAAAAGAAAAAGGTCATTCTGGAAGCTTAAGAAAATTTAAGAGTTGAAGCTTTGAAATGTTTCCACACACAGGGAAAACAACACACGGCTTTACTAATATGTTCCCGTAATATTGTAGCTTAGCTAATTACACAGCTTGAATGGTTTTGTGTCACTAGTGATAGAGGTAAGGATCAGGTAAGACTCTTCTGGAGTAAAAGGGCAGAAAAATAGTTGTTAAAAATGTCTATTAAATAAATATTAAAGTGCAGAGTACATTGCTGCAGGAAAAAATGCAAATGCTATCTATTGCTTATTGACCACTGAAACTAATTTTGCCAGTTGGAAATAAAAGGGGACTGAAAAGAAATGACACTTCTTGAGTGAAAACACAGACAGCAGGTCTACTCTTTGCATTAGAGCACAGTGAAGATGCCACAGCTGACAAATGCTAAAGCCAGACATCTTCCTCATTGAATGCTTCATACCTGCAGGTGGAAAGAAGCCAAGTATATCAAGATGTCTGTGATAAGAATTAAGTTTTGATAGTCAGGATTGAAGAAGGAAAGATTTAGAAGCAAGTGAACAAAGAATTTGCCTGTTACTGAAGCCTAACTGTGTTCACTGAAAGAGCACTCGACTGTTTTGTAAATAAGCAGGGCAGTGATAAATAAATATCCACCTCTGCCATGAACTTCTCCTAATAGGAAGATTCCACAGTATCTCAAACATAGGTTTGTCCACTTAGATCATACAATGGCATATTTCTGCCAGGTTGGCAGAAATGGCATTTAGCCATTGGAGCCTTGATTTTGACTAGAAACTGTAGGTACTGTCACAGTACAAAGCAAAAATTTCCTTCCTGTTTCATCTTAACTTTAAATAGCAAAATCAAGTAAAATATAGGTGAAAAATCGAAACAGACAGTAAAGATTTTGGAGGAATTTGGAGTACCCTGTGCTAGAATACAAAAGTCCTATTAGCTTCTTTTTCTGAAAACATAAATGTGGGCTAACATCTGTGGCAAATATCTGAGAGCAGTTGAATTATACTACAATTTCTAGCATAGTGTTCTTTTATGATCTTTTTTTAGCTACAGCCTTATCCCTCCCACCCTTTTTTCATACTCCATAGCCAGGCTGTCATAAAGAGTTGCTTAGACTGATTCACATTTTAAGAGTACTATGGATATGTAAAACATGAATTAGTATTTCCAGGAGAATTAGAATCAGAATGTAAAGCCAAAAAAAAAAAAAAATTACATTTTCCAGTAGCTCCAATGTTCTCTTTAGTTTCAGTACCATGTTCAGCTCTTGGGTTTTACTGTTTCATGGAAACAGCACACAGTACAGCACAGCAGATTGAGAACCGACAATGTACATCTTCGCTACATAGTTCAATTAGACATATCTAAGGTGCACAGGCTTGGCAGACTTGACAATTTATCCGTGGCAATAAAGTAGTATTTTTTTTCTTTTTTTTTTCCCTCAAATGAAACTTTCACAAATATTTTCATGAATGAAAGCCTGCAAATATAAAGCATCACATCTCAGTTCTGACATCTCAGTACCCTTCTTGGACCTAAAGGTCATTATCATATCCGAGGGTCTGCAGTGCATGTAACACACATTCAAATTCTGGCAATGTGAAGAACAAGATGGGAACTAACTAATAAAGACATGTGTCAGTGGGAGGTATTGACAGTAAACACACTAACAACATGACCCATACCTAGCTGTATTTCAGTGGAAAAATGAGAAAACAAGCAAAGATATTTGAAGTCCCAGCCAAGTTATATTACACCATTAAGCACAGAAAAAACCTTTCACTTGAAATCAGCATTATTAGATAAGTTTACAATTATTCATTGTTCACAGCAGAATGAACCTTCCTAAAAATTCAAAACTGCTGGCAGCCTAAGCCAAATAAAAAAATTGCTAACTATTGATAACTGGGAAAAACTCTTTAATTTAAGAATTCTGAAGGACAAAATAAAATGAAGAAAGACAGCTGAATGACTTCTTGCCTCCTGCAGTGAATTTTAAATACACAGTGAAATAAAAGGCTGTCATCACCTCAAGCAGTTTATGGCCAGACTTGTAGATGGGCTGATGTAGTGTGCTGTGAGAGTGTGGGGCCAAGAGAGAGAGTCGAACTCAAGCTCTTTGCTTCCCTGCTGAACAGAGGTTCAAACAGGTCACAGAGGTGAATCGCACAGAGTTTTTGATAGAGTGTTTAAAACAGGGAAGTGTTTTCCATTGTTCACCTTGCTTCTGTAGACACACAGAAAGCATATTTGTGTTGCCCATGGGAAAAGACTTGCCTTTTTACCACAGGAGGTTTCATCTGCCATTTTTCTGTGACCAAAATACTGACATTAACTCATCACAAAACAAATGTGATAGGTACAAGAGTAATCAAGCAATGACTGAGTTTGATGAGTGCATTTCACATCTCAGGCTTGTTTCCCCTTTTCCATCCCAGGCTGAAGAAGCTGTGAATTATTTTAATTAATCTGACATAGGATGTCATAGTCTAAATGAGTTCAAAAGATTTCGATACAATCCGCAGCACATCACAAATATCACCTTCAGCTACAGCCATTTCTGTAGTCTTAAATGAGACATGCAGATATGATGACAGGTGTAGCATAAAAGGATAAAATATAGTAGAAATCAATTACAGTCAAGTCATTTTTCTTCCTTAACAAAATTTTATTATAAAATGGAAATTACTACAACAAAAGTGGTTGTAATTTCCTTAATGATCAAAAGATCTACATATACTCTCTAAAAACTAAATTTCACACTTAGAGAGTAACTTACAAATAAATTGTCTAGTACGTCATGATTGCTGTAGTTCATCATATTGGAAAGTGTGCCACCTGCACTGAGACATACATCCAGTCACTCATGTCCTAAGTAATCAGATGTAGTTAATATGATAGACAAAATTAATATGATGTTCTCACATCTAAGATGAAGCAGGCAGATGGGGACAAGAGTCTCACATGCACCTGGTACCCAATAATAGGAATCTGGTAAGAGATTTCTTTTTTTTTTTCCTTGGCTTGTTGTTTACATATTTGACTAAGTACAAAGAGATTTTATGTGTAAATTGCAGATCAAGACATACCATAAAAATTTCAGCATGGCAGTCTTTCACTTTCAGATGTAAAATTTAAATACAGTGCATGTATTTCATTATTTTCCTGTCTTCAGAAGGGAATCATCTATTTCAGTGCATGTTAATGCCATTCTCAGAAATGTAATAGTTTACATTCTTAAGAATACGAATCCTTTTTGAAAGTACAGGTCCAATTAAGAAATGAAACACAGATAGTGAATGAATTTCCTGCTTTTTTTTTTCCCGGTCTAAAACTCCCACAGAGTTTTACTGGGATAATAGCTATGCTACCAGCATCAGTTAGCATGGATTCTCCCTCCACCCTTTCTGAAAACAGCCTTCACAGAACTCTGTAGAAATTCAGCGTCCTCTCTAAGTGCATCCTTTTTACCTTTCTTGGGTTGCATCTAGTATACCTGTAACCTACACCACTAGCATATATCTGCTGCATGGTAATTGTTGGGATGGAATCTGAATTCCAGGGAGAAATCATTCCACTCCCTGTTCAGTTCCAGGGTAGGCCAACAGGAAAATGTTGAGCCTGAGATGGAGTAGAAATCCTGTCTCTTCCCCAGTTAGACCTCTATGGATGGTGTGAGACATGTCCACTAAGACTAAAAAGCACATAATCTAATAATTACTTGAAAAAAACACACACTTAAAACAAGATCTTTATAAAAAGTATATTATCTATATGCCTTTAATGAAATTGCCTTTCAATTCAAATATTCATACAAAAAAAAAATTGGATTCTAGGCCAATTTTGACACAAGAATAAACCTTCAATCCTCAGTGCCAGAACCCTCAGCTCCAGACTACAGCCTAGTGGTAGTACAGGGAAAAAAAAAAAAAAAAGGGAAAGAGCAAATTGAACTTCATCACATTTAAAGAAACTGAGCCTTTGTGAATCAAGAATTCAAGTGTCAGTATGACAAAAAACATGTAAGAGCAGCGTCTAGTGGTCAGTTCAATTTTGTCAAGGATATTCCTGGTTTCTACTCAATTATTAAAATATAGGTGTAGTATGTAAGCTGTATTGGGAAGAAAAAAAAATACAACTGTGCCAAAACAATTACATTGTGATCATCAGATTGCTGGTAAAGTATAAAGAGCAGTGTAGAAGGCAAAAGAGTGAGTCTGTAAAATATCATCTTACTACCAGAAAGAGAAATAATCCCATTCCACAGATCTGAGGCAAGATATTAGATAGCTCATTCAATTTTATGCAACAAATATGTGGCGTAGCAAAGACTAGGAGTTTCATTCCAGATACACCAAAGAGACAAGCATGTTTCTGAAGTACCTATGGCTAAAGTCACCTAAAGACAACATGATTCTCTCAAAAACCTTAAATAACTTCAGCAAAAATTCCAGGAACTTTTTTCCCTTGAAGACATGAGAAGTGTAAACAGCAGTATTGGACAAACCTGACCCTGTCTTCTGCTGTTACATTTCTGGGCCTATTTTATTTCAGAAAGTTCAGCCGGAAGTTGAAATAGTAACTACTGTCTGGTTATAGGTTGTTTGGGGGGAATTTTTTTGAGCTCTCATGATATGCAAAAGATAAAATCCATCTTGTAGATTTAGTTCCTGCACATTTTGACTCTTTCATGAGCGTCTTTCTTTCTTATTCAAATTGTTCTCCTTTCCATGAAATAATTAGCACTGGATTAAAGCAGCAGTCAAAGTGACCCTTCTTTTCTGTTAGCTTTGAATTACAGGACTCAAGCTAAGATCTACTCCTAGATGTGAAATAATTTTGTCTCTTTTTCATAAGCATTTTCTATGCAATTACATTATTTTCTTATAAATATTACTTTGAGACATAATAAAATACATGTTATTTGCTAGTTTGCTAGTAGTTATTTGCAGTCTGCCTTGACAGTTCAGATAGTGCAGTAGCAGTAATCCTCCACTACTACTTGGTGGTTTTCCTTCAGTTATTGCGCTATGTCTAAACTTTACCACTCATTTCCTGATTTCTTTACCCCCTCTACCACCTCCACAGGTAATTCCTAGAAACGGGAAATAGAGTACTCAGTCTTGGAACAGAAATGGCAGCTGTTCAAAATTATCCTTCTATAAAGAAAGCGCGACTGTCTACTTTTGATAAATCCATGTGAATTCATATTAATTATATTTCCCACCAGGAATTCTGTAATAGTAGAGACTCAGATGAGGCACTACTATTAAAAACTCTTTATAAAGAGGTTGTAAGTGGTGTAACTTCGGATTAAGTGGTTGTGAGTGACTCAGTGGAAACGAAGGGGAACCAAATAAAAGCAACTTGATAATTAAGGTTTAAAATTCAAAAGAGAATTCTTGCAGGAGTGGAATTGAATGTGGCAGAGGCTTAGAATCTGACTTAGTCAAAAGTACAGGAATTCTCTTCAATTTCATTACCAGCAAAGTAGAGGAAACTTATAGAAAAGAGCCCCATATCTAAGTGGATGAATAGTGTCTTCAAAAGTGAGAAAAGTGGTAAGACTGCACAAAAAAGAAAAAGGGTTTAATCAGAAGTGAGAGCTATGTGTTACAGGTCAATATGTTTAGAGAAGGAGTGAGAACTGAAAAAACCAAGATAAATTAGATCTTGCAAAGGATATTAAAACAAATACTGAGAAGTTCCTTATCCACATTATTAAAAATAGATCAAGGAAAGAAATTAAATACACTCTAGATATGGATCGAAAACTGAATTAATATTTTGCCTCAGTTTACAGTAAAGTTGGGGGCATTAAGCATACTAAAATGCAGAAGCTATTTTACAGATATCAGGGTCTGCAAATGTAAATTACCGTAAATAAGATGAAAAAAGTTCCTCTAAATATTCAGTGCACTCAAGTCAGTGGAGAAGATGATCCCTATCAGAAAGATGAAATGATACATTGTGTAATTTTAACACATCTGTTGTTTTCAAGCCATACAGTACTATCAGGGTTGAGGAAAAAAAGAGCTTGAATAATTATTGCTATGTAATGATTTAGAGTTAATTTGAAGAAAAACATGAGTTAAGTAAAGAGAAAATAAGATTAAAAAAAAAAAAAAAACCAGCTCATTAAAACTGTGATAGCCAGGCTAAAAGACTAGTTAAATATTCTTCATAAATGATTTTAAATGATCAGCAAATAAAGGAAATGAAGGAGAAGTGACAGACACAGGCTACAATAACGATTTTAATTTAGTAAAATATACTAACAGAAATTAAAGTGAATAGTGTTGAGTACAGTACCGTGTAACTTGGGATTAATAACAATTCATCTTGATATCAAATGGAAGTTCATCCATTTGAATAAAATAAAAGGGAAAGAACTGCCGTTGATCATGAGATGTCTTTGGTCTGTTGAAGTGATGTACTTGCAAAAGAGGCAACCTTACAATTCATTAGACAAGAAAAAGAAAAAAAAAATGAACACCGTCATATATCTGTGTGTACTGTTGTGCAAAATTGTTGACATTCATATTAAAAAATATTCATACATACTAAAACAAATACAAATATGAGTTAGCAGAATTATTGGGTTTATGGAACCCTCTCTTGAGATAAGCTTCCAGTGTTTGATCTTAACAAAATGGAAGCCAGAGGACACTATGGCCATTCCCTTTAAACACATGAGGAAGAAACACCAGGAAGATATAAGAAGTACTTAAAGATGTTCTTGGCACAACAACAAATGCCTGTTATCTGGGTAGGAATATATTTCATATGGAAATTAAGAATAGGTTTCTAACTCAGAGGGTTCCGTTTGTACAACAACTTTTCGATAGGAATAAGAGGACAAAAATCTGAAGCTTCTGAATGCATGAAGTGTTATTGGGGCAAAGTTACCTCTGTCAGTTGGAATGGTTAACTTTATGTTCTTATGTTCAGTGCTCCTAATAACTATTAGTTTAATCTGATTCCTAGTGGAATCATACATCTTTAGTTAAAGGAGAAATCTCACATAGATTATGATATGCACTTCTTTAAAAATAAAGTAAGATTCCCAATTAGGCAGACAGAGATTCATTCCACAGAAATGGTACTACTCAAAACCAAATACTATAATAATGGCACATAAAAAAAACACAAAGACACACACAGAAAGTAAAAAGAATGCTACAGCAGAGGTTGAAAATATATGAGCTTGGGACTAATGACAATTTTTCTTCAGACAGTGTCATATGCACTCCATAAGTAGAAATTTAGATAGAGTATGGGGAATAATAACATACTTGTATATCATCATTTGACTGTATCACAACTTTAGATCAAATTTCTATTTGCAATACAAAAGGACATATGCTGCAAAGTGTTCAACCCAAGGTTCAATTCAAAACTATATTGGAGGACATTGCATGGAAATAAGTGTCAAAGCTCAAAAGGCTTTGAAGAAAGTGACAGATTTTTATTTTTTTTATTTTTTTTTTTGCCAGATTTGTTGGCCTTATTTTGCCTTCTACAAGCAGCTGGAAGTAGCCTCGCAATCTCAGGTGCTGGATCATACTGGGGACTTGAATTATTCAGATATTTGTTGGTTAAGCAACATGACCAGGCTCGTGCACTTCATACAGTTCCTGCAATGTACTGAAGATAAGTTTCTGATGCAGATGGTGGAGGAGCCAATGAGGAGTGGGATGTTGCTGGACCTTGTCCTTACTAATAAGCATGGGCTTGTCAGATAAGTGAATTTTGGGGCAGCTTGGGATGTAGAAATCACAAGTTGGTGGAGTTCAAGATCTTGAGGGGAAGAAGAAAACTAAAAAGTGGGATTGCTACTGTGGACTTCAGGAGAGCTGACTTCTGTTTCTTTTGGGACCTTCTTGAAGCTATCCCATGGGCTAGAGTGTTAGAAGGTAAGGGGGCCTGTGAGAGCTGGTCAGCATTTATACAGTGCTTTTTCAAAGCTCAGGATTTCTGCTTTCCTGTGAGTAAGAAATAAGGCCAGGGTGGCAGGAGATCTGTGTGGATGAGCAAGGAGCTCATGCATAAACTCAAATGGAAGAGAAAGGCCCATGAAATGTGGAAAAAGGATCTGACCACTTGGGAAGAATATAGGAATGTTGTCAGGGCCTGCAGGGATGCAATGGGAAAAGCCAAAGCCAACCTGGAATTAGATCTGGCAAAGGAGATAAAGGATAATAAGTAAGGGTTCTTTTTAGGTATGTCAACAGTAACAGAATGACTAGGGAAAATGTGGGTCCCCTACTAACTGGGGTGTGTTCTGGAAATGGGATACTGAGAAGGCAGAGACACTAAATGCCTTCTTTACTTCTGTCTTTACTGTGTGAACTCCCACTTGGGACTCTTGGACCCTGGGGGTAAGTGAGAGGACCTGGGGAATGGAAAGATCCCCTTTGGTGAGGGAGGAGATGGCCCTTGAGTGTCTATCCAACATCAATGTGTGCAAATCCATGAGCCCCAATGCGATGCATCTGTGTCTGCTGAAGGAGTTGGCAGAGCTGATTGCTGAACTGCTCTCTATCATCTCTGTGAGGTCTTGGAGAATGGGAAAGGGGGATCTGATCCACATCTATGAATATCTAAGGTGTGGGAGGCAAAGGGAAGAGGCTGGACTCTTTTCAGTGTTGTGCGGCACTAGGACAAGGGGAAATGGCCACAAACTAATGCATAGGAAGTTCCACACAAATGTGTGTAAGAACTTCTTCATGGAAAGTGCAACAGAGCTCTGGAACAGATTGCCCAGAGAGGTTGTGGAGTCTCTTTCTATGGAGACATTGAAGATCCACCCAGATGTCTACCCATGCAACCTGGTCTAGGAAACTTGCTATGGCAGGGGAGCTGAACTACATCGTCTCTAGAGGTCCCTTCCAATCCCTACAATTTTGTGATTCTGTGATTTCCTTCTTACAACAAAATATACCATTTATATCATATATACTTCTGATTTCACATTCCACAGAAGATTTTGTATTTCAATAAAACTACTAAAAAATTCATTTTGGAGCATACAAACTCAAAATAATATTTAGCAGCATTTAGCTGAGCAAACAAGTGACAGAGTCAACCAAATCCAAAGAAAATCCATGTATTATATAGATATAGATATAGATATAGAGGGAACTGAAGTGTAATTATTTGTTCAGAAATGCTTCACAAGTTAAAATTTTTCATTGACAGTACATCCCAGGTGCAACGCAACAAAGAGCATTCTGTTAAAATCGACCCCCAAGGGCACTTTCAATTTCTGGAATACAAAACTGGTGTACAGTAAAAAATCTCCCAGTTTTTTCATGTCCTAAGTTTTGCATACAGTTCATAGATATCAAAGGTATAGTTTTTGTATTAGTTTGTTAATCAGAAATTCAAGATCTCATTTTGAAAAAATTTTTAAAAGAAAAGGCTATTTAGTAGTTCAGTAAATAATATCATAAAATTTAGAAGATCTAATTGAACAACACAGAGATGTTGTGTATGGCATCCTTACAGAAAATTCAGGCTCATGTATAACAATAACTTCTAGTATTTCTGTAAATATAATCCAGTATTTCTACTTTGTCTGTTGAGCTATTGATTTGCAACCAGCATGACACAACCCCCTATCTGAAAGTATCTAATTCAAAACCTATTGAGGTTTTCAAATTTTTAAGAATGAATGTAAGAAGATAAATGTCAGATAGTTTGGCATAAAATTTTGCCGTTTTTCCAATGAAAAAAATACTGTTTTGTTTTCCATTGTTCAAAATGTTCTTTTATTCAAACCAATTTGTTTATGTATGTGCGTAAAAGAAGTAATTCATTTTTCTCAAGAAGAGTCCCTACAGCTTTTACAGGCTTCCGTGGATTAATCATAGGCTAGCTTTTTTTTTCTAGTAAGTTTTACTGAAAATTAAATTGATCTACAGAGTCCCTCACAATAGCAATTTGCCAAGCAAAGATATCATCAGTACACATATAAATGTATAAAAGCATATCAACATTGTTTAGAAACAACATATAGTCTCTAACTAAATTAAACAATGAAATTATATGCCTTAATGTCATGATTGAGAAACATACCTTCAAATTCTTATTTTGAAAATGGTATGACTAAAATCAATAATTCTTCCGTGACACTACCACCTGTGTCCATTTTTTTATAAAACTTACTGCTAAATAGTTATTTTGTTGATTTAAATATCTAGAATAATTTACTATCTTGACATGATAAATCACTCACAGTGAATTCATGTCTCCTATTATGAACTCTCAAAAAAGGAAGTTAAAATGACAAGGCTTTTTCTTTTTTTGCCTGACAGAAATCTCCTTAAGAGGAATATCCTTTCTGAGACATTACATTTTCTTCAAGTTCTCCAATGCTATTGCTAAGAGGATCTAAAGAACAACTCAGTCAAAGTTGCATTAATTCCAAAGGAATTAATATCATTAGATATATTAATATCATTAGAATTAAAATTCATGGGATATCATTCCAACCAAAATTGTTTATGTGGCAATTTCTGCTTTTGTAGACTGGAGGCTGTATACAGATCAGTAAAATGACTTATTAAATAAAACTAAAGAGTTCACAAATAAACCGTTTTTCATGAGAAGCATTGAAGTTTCTTTCTCCTATTCAACCCAGTATGCCAAGGTTCGTATTTATTGTAAATCAAATGCAATGTTTGTAAAGTAAAACCATGTAATCATTACAGCTAGGGAGTCAATGGAAATGTTGTGTTTTATTTCAGTCAGGTCAAGATTTCACCCATGATGACAGCGTTTGGAAGAGGGAACAGCTGTAATAAATGTTGCCAGGTGACTTAATATCACTTTTCAGAACACTTGCTGTAAAGGACCCTGCCCCAGGCAAGAAAACTCTAATTTTACAATGTGACATGAACACAGGTTAGAGACTACTCATGTTCTTTTCACATATATAATACTGGTGACTTTTCCCTAATTGGAGTAAAGGTCTGATTATCCCCAGTGACACCTCAGTGTATTTCTTCAGATCAGATTTTAATCCTTCTGCTGATACATCATTTCTTGACTGTTCCATTTGACAAGACCTTGATCAAAGCCATACTTCAAAATTCTCTAATCAAGAGTCTGTAATTGATTGCTCCTGAACATCTTGAAGACCTGTGCCCCCACTAGTGAACCATAGGTCATGGATCATTGTATTAAACCTTGATTGCAGCCGAAAAACTCTCGTATCATGTTTCAGATCAACACATAAGCAGACACACTACTTACACTGCACATACAGTATTATCATCTGTTAAATAATATCTATCTGACGTTGACTGTGTTATGACTGAAGTGTGGATACATCAGAAATGTGGAAAAAATGAGCATGAACTTTGTGATTGCTTTCAAGGTAGTATTTATTTCTATATTCTAGGTAGAAGGTACCCACTCATGAAAGGAAAGGAAAGGAGTAATCCCAAAGTATAGCTTTCTCCTTCCTCTGCCTGAGTTTTTTTATAAATCTTTTTCTATCTCAGTGTGCTCCAAGTGTTCTTTCGGTCACGAATGCTACCAGAGGCAGCAGAATAATTCTTTAATATAAATGTAACATTTAATGTCACCTTCTGTCTCTATACTGACAATGTTGACTGCCAACTTTCAGTTTTTTTCACTGTTCCATGAAACGTAGAATTTCCTCTTTTGAAGTAAGAAGTACTCATAAATAGAAGTTGGAAAATGAGTTTGAATAACTTATTAGCAGGAAGAGGTAAAAATATTTGGACATAACCTGACCTTTTTTTGGGATGCAGGCTGTACTTGGACCTTTTTTTTCATTGTTATTGTTTTAACAGGTAGTTGATGTGAAATTACAAAAGTGCATAATAATAATTTACAGTCATATAATAGTTTATGGTCATATAAGAGGAACTAGTTTCAGGTGTGAAATTGAGCATTCTTTTTATTACACACAGGTGTTGCTTTGTATTTTTCTACAGTAGTTACACTTTCAACCTCATTCTTTAACTTAATTCTATCCCTAATTAAATTGCCGTGAAATTACATACATGTCACCTAGGTTGTTGTGCACCTTGAACCTGTATTTCTTAAGAAAAAATAAAAACAAGTTATTTAACAGCCAGTGCGTTACTCTCAAACTGTCACAGGAAATCCATATTGTGTTTATGCTGCTCTAAGGCTTATGATGACTAATAGTCAATGCAACTACAGAATACATGGTGTAAAAGCTGAAATTAGTTTAATATTCAGGGTATACTTCTCCTGAATTACTACTGCTACAGGTGAAATAGGTTTACTGGAAAAATGCAGTCTGTGATTCTGTTGTTGATTATTTCTCTGCCCTGAAGTATAAAAGAAGGTCATTCCTAAAGAAAAAATTTAAAAAAATTAAAGATATAAGGCTAAGGTAAAAATAGTGTTGATCTGATCTCATTTACACAGATTTCACATTTCTAAATCAGGGAAGTTAATTTCATTGTTATTCTTCATGGATTAGAGTTGTGCTTCCCTGTTCTAAGTATTTCTGTTGGATTTTTATTCTTGTCTATGTTGTTTTCACTCACTAATGACAACTTCATTCTATTTTCAATTTATGAGGAAGATGTCAAAAGAAAGCATCATTATTGAATGCAGAGTTCTTCAAAAATTGAGCTCTCAAACCTGGGAAAATCAGGATGCTAATATTTAAATACAGATTCCTTCATTTGACAAAAGCAATCTGGCAGTCTTTTACCTGCCAGGATAACTGAACTCACAGTCTAACACAATGAGCCTTTTGGGTTGCTGGGAGTTAAACCAAGCTGCCAGGAAAACCAGGGGAGAGGATCTGATTCCCAGATGCTTGTGTTAGAGAAATTAATCCTGGAGTTTAGCATTTGGATCCTTCAACTGCCAAGATTGCCCCAGTCGTCTGTTTCATCGCAGGGCCAGATTAAAAGAGAATGATGAACAAGAGCAGGTTCTGCACCATCAGTGACAAGATAGGAGGAAAAAAAATAAGTGAGAAAAAAAAAAAAAAGCAGAAACAAAAAACCCTGAAATCAAGCGTGTCTTGCCATTTCATGTGCATGCTAATGAACTCTGAAACAATGCCCTGCTTTAAAGCTGTCAAGAAAAGCCAGTCAGGTCTGTCGATTTGTTTTTGTGAACAGTGTGAAAGTTAGAGGTGGCAAATTTGTGCAGGTTCAAACTCCTATTAGGGTGCCACCTGTCAAGTTTTTCTGCGTGCACACACATTCATAAAATGCACTTTGTTACAAGGTGGTACAACTCAGATCATACTCTGCTCTCACAGGCATTCCACACAGTCAAATAATGTGATTTTAAGATACAGATGCATTCCACCAGCTAAACTGAAATCTTGATCTGGACATATTTCCCCATACAAAGTTCATGCATGTTGCATTCTGGGAATTTGAGTTAGTCTCATCATAGTTTGGACAACTGTAAAGTTGGATGTGCATTCAGATTCCAAAATCTCCACTTTTTAATTCATGTCAAGATACACATATTTTTATTTAAATAAGAATAGGGCGCTAAGGAGAAAATGCTATCTTTTTGTCTATCTTTTCTTTAAAGAAAAAAAAAAAGATTTTAACTCCATCATTGCACCATTTTGTAATCTAACATTTATAAACCTCAGAAAACTTGTCCCTTGCTTTTTTTCTTCTCAAAACAAACTTTGAGAGCTTCAGTCATACCATGAGGAGGTAAAAAACAGTTCGAAGCATTACTGATCTTTTCACCATATTGATGACAGAGATGGAGTGTATCAGCAAGGTGAGATCCAATATAACAAAACTCTCAAAGGGCCCTCAAAGATAATGAGTTCCCTGCTGAGTTCTGACTGATTCAGAGGAAGAAAAAACTAACCCAGCTTCATAGTCTTAGTAAGATAGCTGGAGTTTTGTGCTGCAAGATGACTCTGTGGATGTTACATCTGAGGAATATGCTGTCTTGGTAGGAAATGTATCTTTCTGAATAGCTACAATCTACTATGGGGAAGAATAATTTATTTGTCTGCTTATAGAGAGGCCGAGGCACCTTGAAGTTGGTGGTAAGAAGGAACAAGCTCTTGGAGAAGGAGACAGATGGGAAGCCTGTAAATACCATTCACCTACTCTTAGTATTGCTGATGAAGACAGCATATAAAGAAACAAGCAGAAAATAAGTAAGCAGGCAAAGGTTTGTCACAGTGTGATAAACAGTAAAAACCCTTCTTTCATTTAGAAAGTTCAAACAGCAGAGCACTTTATTCTAACTCTTGAAATACAAGTCTATATGTAGATGTTCCATTCAAAATACGCTGTCTTGATTATACCATTCAAAATATGTTTTCTTGATTACTGGCTTGTTCTTAAGACAATGAAGTTTAAAAAAATACCAGTTTAGATAGACATGAAGTAAAGATATTTTAAAAACACAGATTTAATTTTCTTAAATGCAAAAGTAGATCTATGTTATTCAAAAAGCTATTCACTTTGAAAAGACTGGATCACTCTAATGATTCATGTCATCTACATACAACATTGGTATAGCTTATATGTATTATTGCTACAATGGAGATAAGAAAACATTGGGATAACAAATGGAAATGTTTCTACATGCAGAAAAATTGGTTTATACAGAAGAAAAATAATTGATAGAAGAATCCTCTTCACAAATGGATTTTTTTAAAATCTTGTTTTTCAGACTTTTTTTATATCCAGTTTCTTGGAAGAAAAAAAAAAAAAAGAAAAGCAGCTATATTTCACAAATTAAAATGTAAGTCAAT
The DNA here is from genome assembly GCA_036925125.1 of Oreortyx pictus. Classification (NCBI taxonomy): domain Eukaryota; kingdom Metazoa; phylum Chordata; class Aves; order Galliformes; family Odontophoridae; genus Oreortyx; species Oreortyx pictus. The sequence goes on from JAUPFR010000001.1 coordinate 32,226,718, forward strand.
TTCTCCATTATTTTCTGACAGTGTATATGTATATGTACTTTATAACAGAACAAATTTAGGCTCTAAAAACACAGAGATCACAAATGACCAGAAGTAATTCAAATGAGAATTCACTAGTTTGCAGGTAAGTGCAAATGGTTCTAACAAACAGTACAGTGTTATTTGTTAGTTATAGCTTACTATGTGAACATAATAATATTTGTAAATAATTGAAGGAGCTAAGGCTAAGGGGGAAAGTTCTCCTTACACCTTGTTATGGTAGTTTTACTCTGGACCAGATGGACTCCTGCCTCAGAAGACCTGGCCTTCTCTCAAAAGCAACTCTGCAAGCTCCTCTGGAAGAAATATCTGAAAAATACAGTAAAGCAGGCAGAGAAAAACACATGAAATTGGAAACTTTAAAAACAAACAAAGCCAAGAAACTTATGTGAGAAATAAAGAATTTTCCCATAGCAGAGATGAAAGAGAATAATCTAGAGTTTATTGAAAGTATTCTGTTCAAAACCAGCTTTGTGAAAAGCAAGACGAACATTTTACTATATTTTTGTTTGAGTGTGTTTTTGTTTGTTATAGTTGTGACAACACAGCGTCAGTGATTCAAATATACAAAGACTGATTTTGGTATCTTTAAGTATGCTACCTGTAAAGAAAGAGTGGAGCTGTTCTACTCAATTGCCTTTGTTTCCTGATGTGCTATCATAAGCTCCTTAAAGAAAGCACAAAAGTAGCTAGCATAATATAGAATGTTTGACTGTACAATAAAAAAAAAAAAAACACAGAAATTATTCATCAAAGAAAGAAAATTTGCACCCTTTTGTGATGATGGTAAGACTAGGCTTGATGATATGGGACACCTAGAAGTTTTGAAATGGAACAAACTACAGTTGGTGTTAATTGTTGAATGTTAATTGGAAAATTGATTCATAATATTAAATCATGCAATTTAAATCAAGCTTTAAATTTATTAGCTGATGACAAATGTTGAAGAAGTAGTAGAAAAGCTCTCAGAATAAAACCTGCTTCCTAAATCAGCTCAAAAACACATATTCTGTAAAGCAAATGAGTCAAACTGCAATTTTATAGTTCCAAATGCACAAACTGAATATTTTGAATCATAATTTCAAAAGAGGTGATCATTATATAAATTCACAGGACATTGTGTGGATCATCTACTCCATACCGTTATTTTTCCCCAAAGTCCTTCTGGGAAGCAGAATCTGGCTTGATTTCTCATGTTCTTTCAAGTGACAACCCACGGTACCTGAGCAAGAGAGCCATCCATACTCTTTCCATTTTGTATTCTAGCCTTAATTAGGCAGTTTTTCCAGGAGGTTAAAAAAGGTGATCCTTCTCCTTTCCTCTGTACCAGTAATGCTACAGCTGGAATGCTGTGTCCAGTTCTGGGCCCTGCAGTACAACAGCAATATGGACATCAAAGAAAGGTGATGAAGATAATCAAGGGGCTGGAGCATTCCTCCTGTGAGGAAAAGCTAAGAGAGTCGGTACTCTTCTACCTGAAGAAGAGAAGGATCAAGGGTAACTATATATACAAATACCTGAAAGGAGGATGCAAAGACAGAACCTGGCTGTAATCAGTGGTGCACAAAGTGAAACACAGGAGATTCCTTCTGTATATCAAGAAATACTGCTTTGTTCTGAGAGTTACCAAGCACTGACAAAGTTGATCTCTCATTGGAGATCTTTCAAAGACCTCTGGACATAATCCTGGTGTACCTTCTCTTGGTGGCCCTTTATGACCAAGGAGTTGGGCCAAAGAACTGCTAGAGATCCCTTTCAACTATTTTGTGATTCTTTGATTCAGAGTGAAAATAATTAAAAAGTGGCAAGAATTAAAATATGCTTTTTATTTTTACCATGTGATGAAATTAGCAAAATTGATTTATTATTAACTCAGTAATGCAAAATTAGTTGTCACATTACATACTTTTCTACATGAAGCCAATTTACAGAGAGCTACAGGAAGGTTGACAAAATTTAAAAATCTAATTTAAGCACAATAAATGCAGAATATGTAGATCTACAGTCTGAAGGTTAAGAGCTATTTATTACCCAGAAAAGAAATAAATCCATTGACTCTATTAAAACAGATAAATATAAATTATGCTAAAGAAATAAAGGAGGTATGGAGACAGATATTCCTTAAATTCTTTTTATAAGTAAAATATATTTTTTAGATGGCTGCAGAAAATAGTCACAGAACTAGCAAAAGTACATTAAAAACTAATTAATTGTCTAGGGTTTTAATTTAAGTATAGGAGACCTGTATACCAATGAGTTGCATCTTGGGTGGTTATCCATACCCCTCAAAAAATAACTTGTTCTAGCTTATCTATTTTCTGTATTTTTTAGTGGACTAATAGTGGTTACAAACAGTAAGGAATCAGGCCTTGTGCCTTCAGCAGCTACAGGTCATAATCTCTTTTGATATAATCTAGTAGTAATAATCATGAACATAATTGTGTAGAAAAACTCATGACTATATCAGTACAACAATGGTAAAGTTCTGATGGCAAAAACAAAGTCACATTTTACATGTTTTAGAAGCTTATAGCTTGAGAAAAAAGACATTATACATTCTGAGATCTTTGGGGAAAAAAATGGATATTTCACAATAAAAGTGCATTTTCCACCTCTATGTAGTTACTTATGTAAATAAATAAATAAATAGATAAAATAGAAGAATGGGAAGAATTGTTTTGGGCAGAGAAGTATCAATACAAAGCAAACATGGCAGATCTCTGAGTCTTACAGAAATTATTTTTAAGAGCCTACTCCGAATCACACTGAAGTAGAATCACAAAGGACATCACTGATAAATACAGTAAGGTATTAAGAAATTAGGTTTCATTTTAATTTGTTGCATATATACATACAGGTCTATATGATGATGAGACTTAAAAGTCTGTAAGTATGATTACGTTACTGATTACTCAATTCATAAAAGAAAAATCAAAATAAATGAGTGAAAAGAAGTATTACCTAAATGGTTTGTTAGGAGTCAAACATATGAGGTCTTGAATAGCACTAGTAGCTGCCACACAGTGTTGTAACAGTGAAGCAACTAGATAAGCATTGCGTGGAATTAGCCCCGAAAGTCTCAAAAGTCATAAGAAATGTTACAGGTGGATTCATGCACTAGTGCTCCATAAAACAGCACTATGATAAAACAGAAGTATGATCAGAATAGAAAGGACTATTCCTACATGTATATGAATCAGCAGTTATTTTAGGAACCACTTTAAGCAGTATTGTTGTGCCCCTTCTGTGCTTTAAACTGGGATAGGTCTGTTATTTCAATTCACTTATTTCATCTGCATTACACAGCCATCAAAGTGAAGAAAATCAGTAATGAGACAGGCAACTGTTTCCAAAATTCTTTGGGGACATTATATATCTATTTATTACTCTTCCTTTTCCCTCTTCTGACCAGTAACTGTCATTTTCTTTTTCTTTACCCTTCTCCAGCAATGCTTCCAGTGCCATTAGTAAATTCTTTGTTACCCTCTGGAGTTAAACAGCTTCCATTGAAGTCAGTGCAATAATAGTCATTCATTTTAATGGTCCAATGCTAAGGCCTAACTTACTAATTTTTCTGAATTAAATCTCTCTCTGTTTTACTTTCTTTTTTTTTTTCCTTTGTTTGTTTATTTCTTTGTATTAGTTTATGATTGAATACTCTTCCTCCATTAGAAAATCTCTCTACTAGTGCTGAATTTCATTTATACTCTATAGCGTTTGTATTTAATTATGTGAAGAGTTCTGGGAAATGATATAATGAAAGGCATTATACAAAGTAAATGTACACTGTATTGTAATTTGGTTTGGTTACTTCAATGTGTTTATATGTTTCAATACTTTCTTTCCTGATAGTTAAATTCATTTATGTCACAGATGTTTGGTTATTGGTCTCTTGCCTCTTCTTAGAGGTACTGTAATTGAGCACCTGCATGTGGGGACAGAGGGAATTGGGAGTTCTTGATTAATTTTCTCCAGCTATAAATTATTTATTGTCTTTTACCATTTTCCTGTCATCCTCTTTGGGACTCTTTTAAGCTGTCAGAGATACCTACTTACTTTTAATTGATTGTTACTTTGTGCTCATTGAGCTATCCTAGATGACAAACAGAGAAGAAATATTAAAACTAGCTCTAACTAGGTACAACAAGAAGTGAAGGCATAGCACAAATTATTGCTAAGAGTGACATCTAACCCTTTGAATTCCACTTAGAAAATAATGGGAAATTGCTCAAGGATGTGCAGAGAAGAGTGAAATTGTTGGTGAAGGGGCTAGAGCACAAGATACATAGGGACTGGCTGAGGGACCTGAAAGGAAGTTGCAACAGTGAGGGCACTGCTGTCTTTTCTCAGATGACTAGTGATAGCATGTGAAAAAAACAGTCCCAAGTCATACCAGGAGAGGTTTAGATTGGAAATCAGGAAGAATTTCTTCACTGAAAGATTGGCTAGACATTGGAACAGGCTGTTGATGGAGTTTGAGTAACCACTCCTGGAATATTTAAGAAATGTGTGAATGTGTTGTCTAGGAGCATGATCTAACGGTGGACATGTAGTGTTAGATGGATGACTGGATTTGATTTTAAAAAGTCTTTTCCAACCTAAATGATCCTATGAGTCTATGATCTTCAAGTTCTTCAGCAGCTTGCTGTAGCTTGTGTTATCTCCAGAGGTTCCTTGGTAATTCTGTGACAATGCTAAGAATCGAGTTATGTTTTTTCACAGAAAATTAAGTGAATGTGTATCTTTATAATCCCATGAACAAACTTAGGCAAGTCCCATTGATCCTCTGACCTGTTTTGGCATATATAGTATGGACCTAATTGTTCTTGCATTCTTTGTGTGTATTTACACATATGTATACAAAAAGAATTAAATTTTGAATACATTTTAGAATCTAAGAATCACAGAATCATAAGTTGGAAGGAACAATTAAAGATCTTCTAGTCCAATTTCCCTGCGATGAACAGGGACATCAGCGTGGCCTTGATCCTGTCTTTTCTTAAATGTCTCCAGGGACAGGGCATTTGCCACCTCTCTGAGAAACCTGTTCCAGTGTCTCACCATCCTCTCTGTAAAATAATTTTTCGTTATATTCAACCTAAATATACCCTCTTTAAGCTTGAAATCATTTCGCTTTCTCCTGTCACCACAGACCCTGCTAAAGAGTCTGTACCCTTCTTTCCAATAGTTCCCCTTTAGGTACTGAAAGGCCACTATGAGGTCACCTCAGAGTCTTCTCTTTTCCAGGCTGAACAGCCCCAGCTCTTTCAGCTTGTCTTCGTAGGAGAGGTGTTCCATCCCTTGGATCATTTTTGTGGCCCTCTGCTGGATTTTTTTCCAACAGGTCCATCTCTTTTGTACTGAGGACTCCGCATCTGGATGCAGTACCCCAGGTGAGTCTCACCAGTGCTGAGTAGACACGCGGGTTCAAATCCCTTACCCTGCTGGCCATGCTTCTTTTGATGCAGCCCAGGATTTGTTTGACTTTCTGGACTGTGAGGACGCATTGCTGGCTTCTGTCCAGCTTCCTATCCACAAGTACTCCCAGTTCTTTTTCGGCAGGGCTGCAAAATTTTATTTTAATATTATTACCATCTCTGTATTATCACAATGTATCTTCAGATTCTGCCAAGCATTCATCTCACAAAAATTAATGGGACACTACAAAAAAAAGAAAAAGTGAATTCTTTAGATTTTAATTTTTGTCATTCTGGTTCACAAACAGCCCTTGAATAAGACCAGGTATATATATATTTTTTTATATATATAGTCACAGAAAAATACTGCCCTTACTGTCATCTGGAAAAGCAATACCTGACAATATCTGGAGCAGAATCTTTATGATACACCCAATAAACAGAAGGTCAAAGGTAAAGCACCAGGAAAGTCAGGAAGATAACATTTATAGGAGTCTGTGGTACAGTTAGCAAAATAAATTCAAGTTCAATATCTTCAACAAATGAATGACTGCAAGACAACGTCATCTGTGGAAAACATCGTGGTACATAGAACACATATTGTAACTGGCTAGTTAAATTACATAAAGAAATAATGCAGGGAGGCATGACAAAATCTATAATTATCCTCAGAAATGATATAGTATACCAAAAAAATATTTTTTTTTAACTGTTCAAGTAAGCTGGAAATAAAAACCAACATATTTACAAGGGCTACTCTGAAAGTATTTCTTCCTATTTTATTATGTTGACCCACAACCTCAGGCAGACGCTGATTTTGTGGTAATAGAGGTTGAACTGTTCCATCAGTATTCCATTAAATTTTGTTTCCATACAACAGATGGCAGCAGAGGGGCAGACTGACAAAATAGTGTCTGACATGGAAGTGCATATGAAGCAAAGGTGGGTAACGAAATTCCGCCATGTAGAAAAATGATTGCTGAATGCTTAGGGAGACCAAGCAGCAGAGCACAGTGTGGGCACTGTGATATAGTGGTACATTTCAGCAGTGGCGACAGTGACATGAAAGACAAGCTATGTTCCATACAGTTACACGTAGGTGTCACAGCACAAAATGAAGAGTGTCTTGATCAGCTTATACATGTGGATCAGTGGATGATGATCAGGAAACTGCATAGAGCTGAATATCCATTTCAGTGAGTGAGTGATGGTGGCAACGCTGGATTATTGCAACATCTGCTCCAAGTGGATCACACAAATGTTCACATGGAGAAAGAATGTGCAAATTTGTCAGGAACTATTGGATCAGTGTGAGACTGAAGGTAACAGTTTCTTGAATTGCATCATTACCAGCAACAAGAAGTGGTGTCAACACTATGAGCCAGAGTCAAAATGTAACAGTCTATGGAGTGGTGATGTGAATTCTCCATCAAAGAAAACATTCAAGACAAACTTCAGTGGGTAATGTGAAGTACACTGCATTTTGGGATAGGACAGGTACAATCCTCCTGGGTTTCCTAGAACCCAGACAAACCATCAGCTCTGACCCTACATCATGACATTGACTAAGCTGAAGGCTCAAACTTGTACAGTAAGGCTGGAAAAGGTGATAACCTTTCTCTTGCAATGTGGTAACACCAGACCCTATGCCAGTTTGAAGACTGTATAGAACACTGCCAGTGCTGGCTGGACTTTCCTACCACACTCACTGTACAGTCCAGATTTGGCACCTTCTACTTCTGTGTGTTAGGACCAATGAAAAATGGACTACATGGACATGTGGGCAGTACTTTCCAAACAGTGATGCTGTCATATCAGTTGTGATACAGTGGCTTACCTCCACTATTGTAGATTTTTACAATCATGGCATGCAGAGGTAAGAAAAACTTCATTGTTCACTATACCAGCTCTTTCTGAAAACCTGCACCCAACTTCCTGAAAAAAATTCTTGCTGACAAAGAAACATTTGAAATGAGAACACATCCATCCTTTTAATATTCATTTTATATATATAAATAAATATAATGCACAGACTAGAATGGTCAGCACACTTAAAATAGACATTGTCATACAAAATGTCTACAAGGCCTTATTGGCAGGAATATAAACCTACACCATTCCATTATGTTCTATCATGAAGACAAAATGATGATGTATAACATACTGCTCTATCAAAAGCTCCAGTTATGATGATGCTGGTGTGCTGCTGCTCAGCTTTGATCAAATTACTTTACACTCATATTTTACACATGTGATGAGAGATCCACAAAAAGATAATTGAACTCATCTTTCCTGGACAGTCAAATAAATCCTTTTGTTCCCTCTGCACCTACTACCTGCATACAAGATTGCAGTCAAAAGAAGACTGTGGAAAGTAAACCATGCATTGCCTGCTTTGTATTAGTGTCTCAGGCCTTTAGCACCTTTTGTTGAAACTAGCAGGCAAAGAACATGTGTTGGATCACAAAATCTGGAATAAGTATTTTCATTTACTCTTATGTGGTTATTTATTTATTAATCTATTCCATTTTGTATATTATTGACTCACTTACAAAGCAGGAAGACATTTACAGAACACTATTTAGCACATTCTATATGAACAAGGTCATTAGTATTTGCACTTGAATTTGAAAATATAAATGCAATGGTATTTGTTCATCCCCGAATATATTCATCCCCCTCTCAGACCAGGAATCTTTCAGAGTGGACTGACTCTTAATCCCAGAAGTATTTCTACATTCATACACACTGATATGAAAAAACAAAAGAATCGTAAAAGATTTTGCATGTATACATTGAAAATCTTAAAGGGAGAATAGAAAGATTCACTTATTTGAATATAACGCGCAGAACACTGGAGTTCTCATTTCCTAGCCAAGTATACTGATAGTATTTTAACTAAGCCATCATCTTTATAGCTCTTCTACAAAGACCTTATCATAAACTAATCATGCTTGAGGCATACTAAAATTGTCAGGCTTTTCTTTCTCAAAGAATTAACACAATGTCCCCTTGGCACTGTTTAGAAATTATTCATTTGCTCTACAAACATTAAAATGCTGGCAAAGCATTAATGTAAGAGAGAACACCAAATTAGCATTATTTAACAAGATTCAAAATCTTCCTAGCTTTTACAAATGATTTTTTTGAAGGTTACTATCATGTACGACAACAAATGATAGAAAATAAAAAGACAAAAAGATTTTGAAATTAAAACAAAAGTTAAAAACGTTGTAAATATGAGTGATTTTACACCATGTCCCAAATACTTTTGATTAGTAGTGTTAAAGCAGTGCTATTGGGCCTGCTGGAGCAGTAAAAATTCTGAATGATCAGCACTGTATTTTTCTCTCTTTCATACTTCTGTTAACCTGTCATGGGTAGCTATCACAAGTATTCTACACCACGTTACTGCATTTTAATCAATTTTGAACTGTAAGTATGTGATTGTAGTTTCTGTTAAGGATATTAATTTCAGATCCTTCCTAAAAGTTTTCTCCAGTTTCTGCAGTTTCTCCAGAAACTTGATGAAAGTATATGTTGAGCATTTGTTCCAACTGACTTCTGGTTAGAGACTGCCAACATCATTTCAGCAAGCAGTAGAAAGGTTTTGTCATGAAATCCGTGCCTAGCATGTATCTCATAGAGACAGCAGTTTGTGCAGAAGGGAACAGGAAACTGCTGAGGGCAGTGTATAATTCCTCAGTAGCAGTGGTGATATACCTCAGTTCCTAGCATCCACTGCAGTAACTACCATGGCTGCACAGAAGTTTGCGGTCTCTTGCTGGTTCTGGGGCCAGGAATGATGGGCTCCTTGCCTGCGGGACATGAATAGTGGAAAGAATCTGCACCAACAAGTAGGGAAGCTGTGGAAGATCAACAGGATACACAGAATCGGTGATGGTGAGAAAGAGATTGGCTGTATGTTTTCCAAGAACCTATAGGATACAACAACAAGCCTGAGATGCCATCTGTTCGAAATGTGGAGCAAGCAGAGCCTGTGCTTACTGAGCTGGGAATTGGAGACTCACAGGATGGAAAATGCTGGAAGCTCATGATTTCTGACACCAGGTGGACAACCCTTGCTCTACCAGAAAATCTTTAACTAGAGAATAGGATCAGTGCCCTCGTAGCAGATAAGATACTGTGTCCATCCAAGTCTCTGAGCTTGAACAACACAACAGTGCAAGGAGGAAGGTGTGAATAATGGAAGACCTCCTGCTGTAGGGAAGAAAGGTCTCACTGTCTACTCATCTGGCTTGCTACCCTGGGAGAATGCCCAGAGAGACTGTGGAGTCTCTCTATTTCTTCTTACTCCAAATGTGACTGGAAATGGCCCTGAGCAACCTGCTGTAATTGACCCTTCTCTGTTGAAGTGATTTATAGAATCATAGAATCGTTTCAGTTCGAAGGGACCTTCAAAAGTCATCTTGTCCAACTCCCCTACAATGAAAAAAGACACGCACTGCTAGATCAGGTTGCCCAGGGCTTGATCCAGACTTGCCTTGAAAGTCTCAAGGGACAGGGCATCTAGGCAACCTGTTTTAGTGCTTCTGATTTTGTAATCATGTGAAATTAAATTCTTTCCAATTTGTTTAATATTCCACAATGAAAAACAATTAGCAAACAGCATTGTCAAGCTTGACAAAGGGACTTGACTGGCTCTGTCTCACTGCAAATGATCCTCATTTTATCTTTTTATTAATGAATACTGTAGCAATATGAACTGTTATATGTAATCTTTCACTAATGCTACATCTTAAGAGCAGCTACGAAAAAAGTTTTAAAATTTCCTCAGTGCAGATGCTAATGGAAATTTTAATATCATGTTATTCATATTTTTGAAAATGTTCTTTAGAAAATGCAGCTTCTAAACATCGAGATCAAGGTATGATGAGTTAAGCATTTATCCTAAGGCTATTTTTCAGCCTCAGTTTCATCTACTCAAGATCTAAGACAGAATCATAGAATCATTAAGGTTAGAAATGGCTTCCAAGATCATCTAGTCCAATTGTTCACCTACCACCATATTGTTTACTAAACCTTGTTTTTTAGTATATCTACCCCGTTCTTCACATCTCTATGGACAGTGTCTCAACTACCTCCCTGGGCACCCATTCCAGTGCCTGACCACTCTTCCAGAGAAGAAACTTTCCTGACATACAACCTGAGCCTCCCCTGGAGCAACTTGAGGCCATCACCTCTCATCCTATTGCTCTTAACTGTGACAGGAGGCCGTACCCCACCTTTCCACAACCTCCTTTGAGGTAGTTGTAGAGTTCATCCCTGGGTCTTCTCTTCTCCAGGCTGAACAACCTCAGTTCCCTCAGCCACTCCTCATAAGACTTGTGCTCCAGAACCCTCCACAACTTCATTCCTTCTCTCTGGACATGCTCCAGGGCCTTGATGTCTTCCTTATAACAAGAGGCTTAAAACTGAACACAGTACTTGAGATGCAGCCTCACCAGAGATGAGCATAGGGGGATGATTATCCCCCTGATCGTGCCGTCATCACTGTTTCTGATACAAGATCTTGCAGGTGGGATCTTTAAGAAGTCCCAAGTTTTATAATCTTTCTATTCTCAATGAAAAACATATGCCTGAGACAACAGGTTACTTGTGGTTATACCATTTCTAATTATAAGTGTTTTGAACACAAGTCTCTAAGACTCGTTGGAAATAAATATCCTAATACAAAGCAAATATCCATTCTAAACAGTGTAGGTGTTTATCCTCAGTATATCTGACATCATTTTGAGCTTTTTGTTTCTGTCAAAGCTATTTTTATATGTATATAGAAAGCATATATTTTGATAGTATGAAAAATGAAGGTATTGGCCTCATTCTTATGAGGTACTGTTCTATACTCCTACATTTACTAGCATCTCTACTTCTTCCCTCAACAGTGCAAATAAATACACGGTTATTTACAGCAACTTAGATCTACACATCTTTTTCACAGACCTCTAAAACTTTCAAACTAAAACAAATTTTAATTGTGAATTTCAGAGAAACCAATAAAATAAATCATAGGCAAGTATCCTAGAAAATTCCAAGAAAAACAAGGAAGAGTGCATGCACATGGAGAGGTGCCTGTAGATTGGAGGATAGCCAATGTCACTCCTTTCCTCCAAAAAGGGAAAGAAGGAGGATTAGGAAACTACAGGCCAGTCAGCCTGACCACCGTCCCTGGAAAGGTAATGGAACAGCTTGTTCTAGATGCCATCTCCAAGCAATTGGAAGAGAAGGTCATTAGGAATAGTCAGCATGGATTTACCAAGTGAAAATCATGCTCAACCAACCTGGTAGCCTTCTGATGTCATCACTGCCTGGGTGGATGGGGGCAGAGCAGTGGATGTCATCTACCTTGACTTCAGCAAGGCTTTTGATACTGTCTTCCACAACATCCTGATAACAAAGCTGAGAAACTGTGAGATAGATGAGTGGACAGTAAGGTGGATTGAGGACTGGCTGACTGGCTGAGCACAGAGGGTAGTGATCGGCCATGCAGAGTCTGGTTGGAGACCTATTACTCATGGTGCTCCCTAGGAGTTGGTGCTGGGTCTGGTCTTGTTCAATGTCTTCATCAATGGCCTTGATGAGAAGGTAGAGTCCAGCCTCAGCAAGTATGCTGGTGATGCAAAGCTGGGAGGAATGTCTGACATGCTGGAAGGCTGTGCCGCCATTCTGCAAGACCTGGACAGACTGGAGAGCTGGGCAGCAAGAAACCAGATGAGGTTTAACAAAAGCAAGTGTAAAGTCTTGCACCTGGAAAGGAATAGCCACAAGTTTCATTACAGGTTGGGACATGACCTGCTGGAGAGCAGCTCTTCAGAGAAGGATCTGGGTGTCCTGGTGGACAACAGTTTGCCCATGAGCCAGCAGTGTGCCCTGGCAGCCAAAAAGGCCAATGGGATCCTGGGGTGCATTAAAAAGAGCATGGCCAGCATGTCAAGGGAGGTGATCCTCCCCCTCTGCTCTGGCCTTGTGAGGTCTCACCTGGAGTATTGTGTCCAGTTCTGGCTTCCTGGTGCAAAAAAAAAAAAAAAAAAAAAGGCAGGGATCTCTTTTAAAGAGTCCAGCAGAGGGCCACAAAGGTAATAAAAAGCCTGGAGCATTTCCCCTGTGAGGAAAGGTTGAGAGACCTGGGTCTGTTCAGCCTTGAAAAAGGAAGACTCAGAGGTGATCTTACAAATGTTTAAAATACCTTCAGTGTGGAAGTCAAAGGGGCATGGTCAAACTCTTCAGCAGTCTGAGGGGACACAACAAGGGGAAACAGCCATAAACTTGAGCATAGGAAGTTTTGCACCAATAAGTAAAGGAACTTCTTCACAGTGAGAGTGAAGGAGCACTGGCACAGGCTGCCCAGGGAGGTTGTGGATTCTCCTTCTCTCTAGATATTCAAAACCAGCCTGGACACCTACCCATGTAGCCTGCTGCAGGGAGCCTGTTTTGCAGGGGGGTTGGACTAGGTGATCTCTAGAGGTCCCTCCCAACCCCTACGATTCTGTGATTCTGTGATTCTCTTGCAAGGCAACAGTATAATGTAGTTTATTTAAATATTGTCAGTCTGTATTTTGTGATAGGTGGAAAAATGAGCCAAATGCTATTGTAAATAAACACAGTGCAAAGGGCAAGGAAGGAAATACAGCTGAGATTCTAATTTGAATGGATCATAAAGGCAGGTGAAAAGGAGGAGGAAAAAAGAAAAAGGAAAAGGGAAGATGGTGTTCGCAGAGTTTCTGTGAATGAGTGGCATAGAGCAGTGAACCGAGCAGCTCTGGGCCACCATCTCTGAACACATCTCTGCGTCATTCTTCATTAAGGGATTCAGAGACTGAGTTTCTGCTGGAAGTAATAGCTACATATTTCCAAACTAATACCAGCCAGTGCTAATTCTCTCTGTGGTGAAGGTAACTATTGCCCTTGAGCATGGAATGCTCTGGGAAATGAGTTATCTTTCTAATGCTCAGAAAAGGGAAAATGATGTTAGTACAGGAACAGCACTAGTGTGTGCAGCAGTCATGGGCAATGCTTCATTTACTTCAATAGCTCTCTTTCCCTCACTCTCCTTCCAAACTCCTTCCCAGTTATTCATTATTGCTGAACTGAGGTGAATTAGTGGTGCTTTAAATAGAAGGAAGAAATTGCATAATAAAAGAAGATCTAGAATGTGAAATATGAGAAATGTACTAAACTCAAAAGTAAATGTCATAAATTAATAAATAAAAGAACAAAGCATAATAACACCACTTACTTTTCAGCAACATCTGTGACTTGACAGTGCCTACATCACATAGCACACATCGTTGATTAGATTAATAATTTAATTAACTAATATTAAAAAACAGTGTTGAAACTCTATATGCATACATACAAATTGATGAATGTAGGTTTTCTTTTTTTAATTGTTTTCATAATCCCAATTAAAGTTTGTATTTAAATATCTTACTGCTCTTTTTCAGGTAGAATAGGCACATGGAAGAAAACCGAATATATGATATCATTCTTAATCTTGGTGATCAGTTTCTTCAAATGGAGCTTGACTGGTTTTCATTTGTTCAGGTAAAATTAGGAATATATTTACTGAAGTTTGAGTTAGTTAAACACACCTTGTGATACACAAGGAATAAACTCTATTGCTATTGACAAAAAAGGGGAGAAGAGGGTGGGAAGGGGAGGTGAGGGGAAAAGAAGTATATACCTTGACTCACTGTTTCAGCGACATATTTCATCTTAAACTGGGAATTCATGAAATTAATGCCCCAACTCAGCCTATAGAATCATTGTATATCTTGAGACTCTGAGTGGCATTTAGCTTGAAAATAATTATTAAAGAATTTAATTAATTTAATATATACAAAATTGAATATATACAGTTAGCCTTTCCTGTAGCAGTACGGGGAATTAGAGGGGAGATGAAGGAGAGATGGGGGTTACTGTCAGCAGTGAACAACTTTCAGCCTCACAATTGCCTTTGAATGGTGACTCCTGAATAATCATTTCAGGGTCGCATTCCTGAGCATAAAGGCAGTGTGTATATGACAAATCTGAAGAAATAAAGGACTATTTGGGTGCAGCGATAAAGCTGAAACCAACTAAATTGTCTATTCGGTATCATGATTTGCTGCATTAAGCAATGTAAATGAGCTTTATATAACATTCCTTCCTGCATGATCTTAAACAAAAATCTCCACAATACAACACCATTCAAATATTCTGGAGAGTACAATAACTTAAACAAACTAGGCTGACACTTTGAAATGATTCTTGGAGGGAGAAGAACAGTTGGACTAGATGATCTTAGAGGTCTTTTACAACATGAATTATTCTATGAATGGTGCTGTGAAGGTGAAGGGACCTAAGTTCTCATAATACAGATATTCTCAAACTGCTTCAGCTCTCTGGGTAGAATTCAGAGAAGTCTAAAAATCTGCAGTAAATATGCCCAAGGATAATAGCTTGAAGATCCATTCTCCAGCTGTAAAAAAATATTCCATACCTAACTACCATGACCTGCGAATATCTTTTTTAATCAAATTACCTATTTCATTTTTATTAAAAAGACAAGATGCCATTAGAAGAGAAACTTGACCCAGTATTTTTCTCTTCTACAAACCTTCATAGTTTAAGAAGAGAGGAGCAAGGTACATTTTGCTGCAGTGTTAGCCACATCTCTGGTATTTCATCCACTTACAAAGTCCGCTTAATATTTTGGGAAGCATTCAGTTGCCTGAACATCAGTGTCTAATGACTTTTGAGATGTTCCAAGGAAGTCAAGTTGTGTATGTAGGGTTGACAGATATCATATGGGAATACAAGGGAATTGCAGCCTTCATTAGCAGCAGCTGGGAGCCAGGCATCATAGCCCACAGCATTTCATAAGTAAAAGATTATTTATACATGACTCAAATGCATAATGCTATCCAGGTATTTTAGATAGCCTGACTTTGCCAGGGAGGCAGAGTATAATGACAGATCTTATAAGTCAGTCTGAAAGACTGTAAGCATGAAATTAGCCCAGGGAAAGAATTTCCTACCCATCCTTCCTTCTTCAGCACTGGACTGTTGGCACTGTTAAATTCTGTTGATATTTAATAAAAGCAACATCTGTGTTTTGTATGCCTCCAATTACCAAGCTTCGTCCTAGGGCCACTTTGAAGATTCTTACAAGCATCAATGCTTGAAGCACAGCTATAGCAAAAGAAAGGACTGATAGCTTGCTTGTTTGTTTCTGCCTCTAGCTACTAGTCAGTCTTGTTTTTTGTTTTTTTTTGCCTCAATTTCGTTTTTGGTTGGTCACCCTAAATAACCTGCCGGCAGCAATGGCACCCCTGTAGGAAACTACATGACCATATGATCAATTTTCTCTCTATGTAAGGCCTCCCAGGAACAGAAAATATCAGTGAAGGATGTTGCAATGCCCCAATTACATACAAACACACATAAACACTACTACAGCACTGTCATAGCTATTGAACTGGCTAGAGAGAATAATGGGGATTCTTCGTGATAAACCATGATAGATTAAGTGAAAGTACAGTTTATAATTGTTAGTAATGAACTCAATATCTGAAGGTTACTCCAGCATTTCTGTATAAATATACTTCAGGGATAAAATTCACTTCAGATCATGGTCAGCATCTGTCAGAGAAAATTGCACCTATGCAATTTTATCAGATCTTACCTAAGAGTCTTCTTTGATAGCTAGATGACTAGGAATAATTGGCTTAGAATCTCACAATTAGAGAGGAGACAATATGAAATAAGAAAGTATGAAAAAAAAGAGAAAATATGAAAGGAAAATAAAGCAGTTAACTGATACTTGAGTTACACTGAAATAGGCATGCCTTCACTATCACATAAGCACTTGTTAGTTATAGAGATTCAATTTTTTTTTTGAGTTTTCAGTCTTTAACTATTCCAGTTTCTATGCAACATAACTGTTGGCCTTTCCTCAGTATCAGTGTCAGAACTGATTATCTTTATTGTCAGCAATTCAGTTATGATTCAAAAGTGCATTTACACCATAAGATGCTTAAAAGTCCTGCTTTCCTATATAAAACTATAACTGTAGAACAGAATAGAATTTCTTGAAACTATTATACATTAGAGGAATCAATAATGTATATAAGTTTAACGTATATTTTATTGTATACATATTTACACATAATATATATTTCTGAGAACGAGTACATAGGGAACACTAAAACTGGTGTAAACAAAAATGCAGTTTGGTGGATAAATTCCTAATGTAATTTTGTACTGAATGGTTTAACACGAACTATAGAATTTGATTGTATAAATTCTTTCCAAACTATCCAAGATTCGATTTTCAGCATGCTACAAAAAAAAAAACTACTTAGACAGATAACTCTGAAATTCTTGAATTTAAGGTTAAGAAAACAAGTTATCTTCTATAAATTGGCATTTAAAATATCAAGGAGAATTACTGATCCTGCTCAGAAACGTCTATATAATTTATCATGCAAACAAACAGATAACCACATATTACTTCTGTATTGCAAAACGTTACTCCTGGGAGATGTCTGTTATTCCCATCGTACTAGTTAAAGACAAGATTAAGACAAGTATTGCAAGTAATAGGAATATGCTTTTTGCATGCCAGGAATTCAGGGTAAATCCAATAACCTCTGAGATACAGTAGATTTTTCCCCTTTTCCCCTAAGGACCTCCAGGTTATTCAGTAAATGGAGCTGAACCACTCTACCATTTTTCAGTCAGTGCGCAATAGGCCCTAAATGGAAAAATAGTCTAACCGTGACATAAAACTTCAGACCCTGATTTGTCATCCAGCTCAACAAAAATGCTTTGCTGAAGAGAACAGAGATCTTAAATTTCTTCTCATACTCATACCTGCATTTAACTACAGATTTGGCCTCACGAACAAAAAGCCAGAATAGACAATCCCCACTGATGAGAACTGGGCCAAAGAAAAGCTAAGAACACACTAGATGTGCATTTTTATCTTTGATATAACTTTCTTCTTAGTGACAACAAATAAACAACCTTTCTCCATATATATATATATATACTTCATCTTCAAGATTTACTTTCACTAAAAACTACATAATTATGTCACTATTCATAAATATACAGTGAATTACATGATAAATTGTACAACTGTGATAAATTAGTGAAGCTTTTATGATTTAGGCCAAGCTTGTATAAAAATCTGATCTATATGACACTTGTAGACAACCATTTGGGATTATTTATTTATTTTAAATTAAAAGTAACATGGAGTCATTACTTCCTTCTCTTTTCAAACAAAGTTTTGTTTTTCCAGAAAACTACTTCCTTGTGTACAGGAGGAACAGGACTCAAATCTCTTCCTAGAACTAAAATGTTAGAAGCTAAGTCCATTTATTTGAAGACTTGCAATGGAAAGGATCGGTTTCCCAGTTTCTAACTTTGGAGCATCCCAAGATACTGGATGATAATGTCATGACATTTTAGGTTTAGAGAAACTCTTTTAAGCTATATTTAGAGATTTCAAAGGCTCCCTCTGAAACCTGCACACAATTGGACCTACAGCAACAAAGAGATCTAAATTTATATCTACAGCGCAAGAGATAATCCATAAACATACTTTAATGCTTTGAAATGCAGCTAAAATATTTTATTTCCAATATGTGACACGTACAGAAAATATGATGATGTGATTATACATTAAAGGTTTTACCATCATAAATATAGGTCAGCCAGAACAAATACAACTGATGGCACTGATTTTCAGAAAGGGTAGCCTGAAGTGAAGATTTCAGTCCAGGCTTAGAGTGGTGAACAGTAAGTCATTTCATGTATATATTTATTAGGTCCACAAAGGAAATATTTGTCATTAAAGATACTGCTTTTTCATTCCAGAATTTGGATTAGAAAAAGCCATTTGCATCCCTGAATGAAACTTCAGTTTTTCTTCAGCATCAGGAATTCCACAGATCAATTTAATTATTTATTTAAAGAATAATGAAAACGAAGTTTTCTGCTTTACAGTTTCATTCTATGTGTTTCCCTTAGGCTAATATTATTTCTGTGTGATAATATCCTTCTGTTATTAAGCTTGGTTTAAATGATTTCTTCACGAATTAAAGAGTAAATAATGCCCAACACCCCCTTGTCACTCCAATGAAACTTTGTGTAAAACAATATTTTACAGGTGCAATAGTAAAACTATTGATTAGCTTTAATGAAATGTATCTAGTACATTTCTTTTCCTTTTCCTTTGCATATATGATCATCCACACACAAGTTAGCCATAAGATTTATTGTATATTGTGTTATTACTCAGCAGAATGCTGAAACATTAGGAAACAGACCTCTCAGAAAGACAGTAATTTAAGACTGTCTTACAAAGCTCTGAAAAACTAAATGTTCACACACAGCCACTTTCCCGTAAATGAGGTTAATTTGTGTTAACAAACTGTCAAAGAACCTGTCATATTCTATTGTCTTTCCAAGTACAAAAATGTTAAACAGATTACAAGAGTGAAATAATACTCTGAAGAAATCACACACAAAGAAGAAAATCAACTGGTTTATAGCTTCTTATTTTGAAATTACATTTACATCTGATTCTAAGGAGTATTTGTTTGCTTAATTGTGTATATGGAAGAATACTAGTTTGCATTTTCATTTTCATAATATATTCTTTAATATTGCTGCAATAATAACAACAGTTCTGGGGAACGTGTGTGCAAGGTCAAATGATTCATTTCATCATAAACTTGAATTAGTAAGTTGATCCTTTCAATTCTCTGCATTTTTAATGAAGTAAAAGATTAAATTTCACATATCTATGAAAACAAATCCAGAGTAAAATGGATAAGAAATGTTAATTTAACACAACTCTTTAAATGACAAAAAATACACTCACCCATACTGGAAATGTTCAGGAGATATTTTAATTTTGTTGTAGCTGTTATATGACTAATGCAGTTATTGATATTACATGTGCAATTTTAGACAGTACTCTTAAGAAACTTTAGGAGGATTTATCACTGAAGATGTAAGTCTGAGGTAATTTTAAAGAAACAGAAAACAGGAGTAACCTGACACAATAACAAGTTAGACTTATTACTTGCATTACCAATTCTTAGTCTAATAAACTGGAATTCAGAATATCAAAATACAAGGCAAATTCTGGTCTCACAATACCATGGTTTTCAGAATAATTACTTTGATTTTCTAGAACTTAAGTTAGCACAGAAATATAGAACAAAGAGTGAAAAAATTAACTATTCTATTAATGCTGAATAAAAATATGCAGTTAAGATATTAAATTTCATAAAGTGATTAACTTCTTTCACACAATTCTACTACCACTAATATAAAAATACAGGGGGAAATTGACCAATAACCTCTATTTCTTGTTCCCATAAAAGATTAGATCAAACGATTTATGTTAATATAGAATACTGAAAATAAATAAGTGGATATTTTCCTCTCAAATAATTCTAAATCGCTTCTTTGTAGGCAATCTATGAACACAGTATCTGCTTACTGAAATCACATCATATTTGCTTTTGTATCATTGAAAGCAAACAGCCTTCTTTACTGTGTAAAGTTAATGAGTCCAATTAATGAGCCTCCAATAAATGGGAAGAGATAGAAGAAAATAACATTGAATTCAGCCACGTTACTGGGTTTGTCTTATTGTGCCTTTGAACTCCAGTTCTCTCTGATAGATACATTAACTGATATTTCAGTTTAGTTCTAATATTCAGAAAATATTTTTGAGAAGTTTAATTAGAATTGTAACAAGAAAGCTTGAAAACATCACCGTGTCTACCATACATTTATAAAATCATAGAACATCCTGAGTTTGAATGATCATTGAATTCAACTCTTGGCTCCACACAGATCCGCCCAAAATTCAAACTCCATGTCTGGGAACATTGTTTAAATGCTACAGCATTTGGTGCTTGCCCATTGCCATGGGCAGCCTGTTCCATGCCCACCACTTTCAGAAGAAACTTTCCCTAAATCTGAGATGCCCCTCCCCTGACACAGCCCCATGCCAATCCCTTAGGTCCTGTTGCTGTCAGAGAGAGCAGAACTCAGCATTCCCCCTCCGCTCCCTGTGAGGAGCTAAAGCTGCCTTGAGCCTCCCCTCAGCTCCTCTGCTCTATGCTGGGCAGACCTACTGACCTGAACCACTCCTCATAAGTCTTGCCCTCCAGCTCATTCACCATCTTTGTAGTCTTCCTTTGAATGCTCTCCAATAGTTTTGTGCCCTTATTATACTGTGGTACCAATCTTGCCCACAGTGCTTGAGGTAAGTCTGCCCAGCACAGAACAGAGAAGGACAATTCCTTCCCTCACCGCTAGCGATGCTGGGCCTGGTGCACCCCAGGGCACAGTTGGCCCTTTTGACTGCCAGGGTAAGCTGCTGGATCTTGTTCAACTTGACATCAACCAGAACTCCCAGATCCCTGTCCCTTGGGCTGCTCTCCAACGTATCTTCCCTGAGAATGTACACGTGCCCTTAGAGTGACAAGCATAATTTCACATGGACAGAGTTTATTCTCATTATCTGCTATGAGGTGTAAGTACCTCTAACTCTTATTGATTTCAGGTCATTCAACATTTTTCAAGAGTCAGACAGAGAGAGAAACATGAATGTACATTAACAATTTATCCAGACAATTAAATTGTAAGTGCAAATTTAAAGCACGGTAGTTACATCTGCACACCTCTGTCATATGGAACACTTTTTCTGATGAAGTGTATAGGTATATATACATATACACACATCTGTATGTGTGCATATGTATAAACATGCAGATATGTATATACACATACATGCATATTAGAAGAAATGACATTATTTGGAAGTGGATTAAGCAAACCAAAGAATTAACCATATTCTGGAACAGGAGACATCATGCACACACACACATATATATATTTATATACACACACTAACTTCATCTTACCCTGACACTGCCATTATACCAATAGAATATAGAAGCAGATCCTAATAATGCAGCATTATCTGAAATATTTCTAAGCAAGTGAGACAGACTCACACGAAAAAATACAGTCTACTAATCCTTCAGTGTATTTCTTATTGAAAAATGTAGCCTCTGGATTTAAGTTTTAGGATTTTGATTCACAGAGGCAAACATACTTACTGGATGACTAAATTAAAACAAGCCTATTATTCACAGTATACTGTGTCATATTCTTAGTCTTCTATGTCCTGAGTCATTTCATTTGTTTACCCACGAAAAGCTAAATTGACTGCAACTCTTTCTTTGCACATAAAAGCATACCATCTATTACCTTAAGCACAAACTTATCCCAAACAAAACTGTCCTTGTTATCATTTTTTGCATTAAACATGAAAAGCAAATGTATTTTCAATCCTCATTTTTTTATTTATTATTGTTGCACAAACTGATAATTAGAAAATATATTTCATACAAATAATTAGCTCTTATGTCTGCTTTAACACTCAAAAGGTTACAGCAACAGGAAAGGGAAGAGTTTTAATTAAAGAATGAATTATTGAATACTCAATTTTCATTGATGCACTTTTCTGCTTTTTTTGTGTGTTTATAGATATTTTATGTGATTCTGTAATCAAGATGATGCGCACAGACAAAAGCAAGACTTTAACTCTGAGGCTAAAGAAGGAAGGGCTGCTGTATGATCAACATTCAGCCATTTAAGTTCAAGAACCATGTGAAGTGTGGTTTCCATGACAACAAGTCACTAATTGCTAACATAAAGTAAAAATCAACCTTGACAGAATTTGGCAGTGACATGGAAACTGAAAAAAACCCTTCAAAATAATTATAGGACAATTTTCCTATGCAAGGGAGAAATACAAGCAACCCTATGTTCTGAGACAGAATGAAAGCATCCAGGGTTCCAGGGTTATTTCAGATTTGGCAAAGCTGGCTTCATACAGTAGTCACTGTGTATTATACTTGATAGTCAACACCTACCTTCAGCAACAGATAAGGAAAGACATTTGTGATGAGGCGATGAAGGATTTTTGCATCCTTGGGCTACAGATCAGTGAAGAAAAATGCTGTGGAGAATTCATGAAGTAAATAAAAGACACAAATAACATGATCTTAGCAAAAACTCACAGGGTAAGAAAAAAACAAATTAAAGCAGAGCAGAGGTAAGAAAGGAGCTGAATTTGTACATTCCTCCCATGCCAACTTATTAGTAAGGGTTTCAGACACCTCTAGCATGCAGACAAAAAGAGTCATTTGAGACTAAGGGAAACTATCCGGGAAACACAATGGTACCATTCAAAATTTATCGATTTATGAACTGCTGCATATCATTTGTAAAAATTGCTTCAGCCTGCGTTACCTTTCACCAGCTCTGTAAGTCGACTCACTGGGTCACTAGGAGTGAACAAGAACATTTTGATAAATTCAGTTTCCATGACAATGAATTAGCCATGGAAAAGGGGGAGGTGTTGAAATATCTGTGTTCTATAGAATACTCTTCAAATGTTTGCCTGTTTTCATTTTTAGCCATTTAGTTCTCATGGCTCTGTTCCAGGACTCTTTAATTTGCCAGTAGCTGTTTTTCCTCTACAGATTAGAGGAGTAATTCATCAGTGAATGTTTCACTCTGTGGTCCCATCTAATGTAAGAGAATATAAAAATGATTTTTTTCCAATTATACTTTTTGTTTGCTTAAAAGAATGCAGCAGAATCTTTGTTGTTGTTCCTCTACAACTTGGATACAGAATTCTTAGTCTTATTTATAGCCTACTACTGTACTTATGAGTACAATTGTGACTTGCAAGACATAGGGAGTTTGTTTTAAGCACCAGTGAACAACCAAAACAAAACAATGATTTGCAATTGTATTTGAAAGAAAAAGGACAATAAAGGAAGGTTATATTCCAAAGCCTGGCATAGCCCACAGCAGTGGGGACTTTTAAGAAAACAACTAGTACTTATTTTTAATAGAATAGCTTAAAATTATTTTTCAGTTGTCTGACTTATGAAAGACAAAGCCATTAGGATATTCATTAGTACCAGAATTGAGGACTACTTAAATTAGTGAATGTCTTTTTACCATTTTTAGTTGATCTTAAATGAGGACCTTCTACTAACCAGATGAAGAGTGAAGGTATTTAAATATTTGCAAAAAAAAAAAAAAAAGTCTTAAATTCATAGTATCACAGAATGTCTTGGATTGGAAGGGACCTCAAAGTTCATCCAGTTCTAATCACCTGCCGTGGACAGAATTGCCACTCAGGCTGCCCAGGACTCCATCCATCCAGCCTTGTACATCTCCAGGGATGAGGAATCCACAGCTTCTCAAAGCAACCTGTTCCAATACTTCAACACATTCTGAGTAAAAAATTCCATTTAACTCTAATCTAAATCTCCCTTATTTTAGCTTAATTCCATTCTACCTTGTTCCACGAATATCTGACTGTATAATGAAAAAAAAATCCATGACCCTCCTATTTATAAGCTCCCTTTAAGTACTGGAAGACTGCAATGAGGTCTCCCCAGAGCCTTCTACAAGCTGACTGAGCCCAGTTCCTTTATCCTTTCTTCGCAGAAGAGGTGCTCCAACTCTCTGATAAACTACTCTCTGATAAATCCACTCCAGTCTCACGTCTTTCTTGTGCTGGGAATCCCAGACCTGGATGCAGAACTCTACATGGGGCCTCATGAAGGCAGAGGAGATGGAGACAACCACTTCCCCTGCCCTGCTGAACACCCCTGTTTTGATGCAGCCCAGGATACAGCTGGTTCTTGTCCAACTTTTAGCCCACAAGGGCCCTCAAGTCCTCATCCACAGTGCTGCTCTCAGATTTCTTCTCCCAGTCACTATGAGTGTTTGGGATTGCCCTGACTCAAGTACAATACTTTGTGCTTGGCCTTGTTGAATGTCATTAGGTTTGTGTGGGCCCACTATTTAAGTTAATCCAGGTCTCTCTGGATGGCATCCTTTCCATCTGTCATATCAATGGCACCACCTCAGCTTAGTGTTGTCTGCAAACTTGCTGAGATGCACTCATTCACGCTATCTACATCATTGTGAAAGATGATAAAGAATGCTGATCCAAGACCCTAAGGGTCAGAAGGGTCAGAACTCATCACCTGCCTCCACCTGGACACAGAGACATTGAGCACAACACTCTGACTGTCCAACCCATTCCTTATCTCCTGAATAGTCAACTCTTCATATCTTCAACGTAGAGATACGAAAGTGATTTGGATTGTATCCAGTGCCTTGCAGAAGTACAGGTAGATGACATCACCTGCTCTTCTTTGGTCTGCTGATACTGTTACTCCATCACAGGAGGCCTCCAGATTTCTCAGGCACAGTCTGCCATGGTGAATCCATGCTGGCTATCTCAGATCACCTCTTCATCTTACATGTGTTTTGACATAGCTTCCTGGAGAATCTGTTATATGACTTCCCTGGCATTTTGTAGTTCTCCAGATCTTCCTTTCTCCCTTTCTTACAATTGAGAGTGATATTTCCCTTTTTCCAGTCTCCAAAGTCTTCACCTGATAGCCATGACTTTCCAAATATGATGGAGAGTGAGTAAGCAATCGCATCAGCCAGTTCCTTCAGGACACAAAACTCACATCAGATAATCCCAGACCCTTGCACATATTTAGTGTCAACAGATAGCTTTGAACAGTTGTCATGGTTTTACGATTTTTGGTATTGGTATTCCACATCATAACATCATGTAGTGCATGAGAATTACAGAATTAATGTTCCAGCTCTGTGAATCGTCAATAGTTATGGGTATAACTGTCTCAGAAGAGAAGAAGAACTATGTTCCCCAGAGGATTTAGCGTTACTTTGCATTTTTACATTTTTCCACTCAGAGGGAAAGATAAAAACTGCTTGTGTGTCAGAGACACTCTCTTTCCTTTCAGAGTGATCCAGCAGGTGCTCGCTGCCATCTCATCTTCAGATTTTAGCATAAGGCCTTCAGTTTATTGGGCACACTCTCTTGCTCATTTTATTTGATTTATTATCTTCAATTCCAATTATACTGTATTATATTGTGTTATTTTGCTTTCCTATATCTTATTTAGTAAATTAGTTTTCCTCCTCAGATTGTTGCTGTTGTTTTGTTTCTAGGCCCAGCTCCCTTTTCCTTTTCCTACTTCCCCATTCACGGGGTATGGGTCCATGGGTCCCCCACACCAATTGTCATGGAACCGGGCCAAACCAGCCCGTAATCCATTGACAACAGTATCTTGTAATGGGATACAAATACTACAGAGCAATAGCAGGTAACAATGGAGAAAACTTAGCTCACTTTTTCCAACAACTAGCAACAGAAGTGCAAACTCCATCCAAAGAGATACTGCTCACTTGGCTGCTGACCATTAAATGAGGATGAAGAGGGGTGGATTCAGGCTCCACAAGTTCTAATCACTCAGGTGCATTACTTGCACCTGGGCTCCCTAGGTTAGTAATGCATTCTCACCTGGTGCTCAACCATTGGTTCAGGCTGTGACCTGGCAGTTCCGCAGCAGATACGCATTTTCATTTCATTTCCATTCATACACAGTTGCATATACACAAGAAAGGAGAAGAATACTTATTTAAAACTATATAACAGAATATACCTCTATCCCAAGATAAAAACTTATAATTGAAAATGTATACTAATTGTCCAAACTGCAAATGTTATTAATGCTAACCTATTGTGAAAATATTGCAGAGGTGGAAATCAAAGTAATTGTTTTAGTCAATGGGATTTAGTTGTTCTGAAGCAGCCATTCACAGAACAAAAATAAGAGGAAGAAAGGATGAATCTGAGTTGATTGAAATTGAGTAAATCCTTGAGTCTCTCAGTCTTGATTTAAATAGCAGGGGCAGCTGTCATCAAGCACTTAAGTATACCTGGACAAGAATAAGCCTAATGACTTCTTTTGTTCATCTGCAACTATTTCAACATTCTTATCTAGGACATGAGTGAGTTGTGCTAATAGCTCCAAGCTTCCACTCCTAGAACCTGGGTAGTAAATGCACTCAAGTCCCATTGATATTAATGGGTGAGATCACTCAACCTGCTGCTTTCAGTGAAAAGCACTGCAATGCCCACTGCGAGAGACAGATGTCAGATGCTTCTTCACTCTACCCATGACCTTCAGCTAACACCAGACACTGCTTCACATCTTGTCTTGTTAACATTTTCACAGGTGAGAGATGGATAAACAACCGTTTTCTCAAACCTGTAGATTGTTAATAAGTGTCACAAAATACACACTGGAGCTCAGGTGCAGATCATTAAAAAAGAAGCGAGAATGAGAGGAATAATGACGTGTCAATCTACCTTAAGCCAAGCTTGACACCCCCATGATACTTGTTAGCACCACGGACAGGGAATTTTACCTTCTGTTCTGTGGAACTTGAATCAGGAGTACAGCAGTGGAACTTATTTCCAGATGCTTTTGGTTAAACTTTGAGCCTTGGCTCAAATTAAAAAAGAGAACATTCAAACATTCAAAATTTCTTTTTTTTTTTTTTCCCTAAAAAAGGTTTAAATGATCTAGTCAAGCACTGTGAACTTTAACTAATAGTTTCATGCTACAGTAATGGCACCTATTATTCAAACTCATTTCCCATACTGACAGCACAATTCAGGCATACTCCTGACTATGACATTTTAAGTGACTGGTGATTTTCAGTTTTGTTTACTACAGCATGCATATCTAAACTACAGAGTAGAATATTTGGATCTGTGTATACACAAAAGCTTATGTGTTTTTTCTTCTTCTGTTATGTGGAAGCACATATTAAAAAAAAAACATATCTATGAAATATATGCATTTTCCCATGCTAATTTCATTAAATGGAGGGAAATATTAAGGTATATAATAAAATTTCAGAAATATTCATTATTTCAGTCAGATTTGTGATATTCCAGTATTTATCCTTTTCACTACATTTTATAATCCAACAATATGAAGTATAAGAAATAAATATAAATTTTAACTCTGCTACTGAGCAGAAAATTAGTCAAATATGCTTTTTTTTTAAAGGAGCTTTCATCTCTCACAGGGTCTGTCATAGGTACCACATGTAGATGTTCAATTTGAATGTGGCATTACTTACACATAAGAACTGTCTACTGGCTTCTCTTCCCATGCTCTGGAATTAGATATATAACTACAACTTGTTAAGCTGTACTGGTGTGTGAAACAGGAAGCTGATCATAAACCTTTCACAGAAAATGTGGCAGAAAAGTCTTTTTCTCTCCTTTTAGCTCACTAATGCATAGTTGAAGATTTCATTTTAAATGAGGACAGTGTTAGGCAACAAGCCCAATATATGTCTAGGCTTCTCCACATAGCTTGGGAATCTGGCCCTCTATGAAGTATAACTTGGCTTCGGCACATTTTATTTTCTTGTTTCATATTGCCAAGACCACTTACCTGTGATGCGCTAACTTCAGGTTAATTTCAGTTAAGGAACAAATTCTGCAGCTCACAGTTTGGCACTTTTTCTGAACTTAGCATAGGGATTCATGTAAGCACTTGAGTATTACCCCTGACCTGAAGCTGATCTAACAAAAAAATCATAGACATGACCACAGAATGGAGACCAAAGTAGCTCCTTGAAATAGCCCATCTACATATTTAGGAATCGATCTCTTTTCCTGTTAATGAGTTTTAGAAAAAAAAAAAAAAGTTCCAGAAATGTTTTAAATAAAAACAAACAAACAAACAAACAAAGAAAAATACAGATTTATGGGCCCTAAAAATATAAGAAAAACACCATGATGAATTATCATTTTTCATCTTTGCTTTTTCCAGCCATGATATGGAAATAAATGAAAAAATATTTCTGTCTTCTTGGTTTGCACAATTCTAGGGTGGTGTTTATTTTGTTGTTGTTATTGTTTGTTATTTTCATTTTGTTTTTGGAGCTGCTGGGGTTCTTTTTCCTGAGAATTAGGGGAAGCTCTTGAGAAACAATCACCAGATCTACCCTTACAGAAATTTTGTCAGTGTTAAAAATCAGTAAGAGCTGACACCAATAAACACTAGTAGATTCTCAATAATGCCAGAGTCAATAGCTGCTCTTGTAACGGTGTTACAGCTTAAGCACTGCTGCAGGCCCATGAGAGTCTTGAACATAGGATCAAAGAGATAAAAGTAGTGTTACTGCATCTCTTTGCCTTCATATTCTGTTACTCTAAGATTCTTTACAAGAGTTTCATTTTCAGTGACATTTTGTCATTGATCTTTTTTAACATATCTTTTGCATCAATGTTTTTTTCAGGAACTCCCTTCATGGAAGATGATGTATGAACAAATGGTGAGTATGTGTGTCTACTGTCTGTAATAATGTATAAAAGCTAACACTGATCTAACTAATTCAAATCTATTGTACATTTGTATGTAATAATTGGAGACTAGCATTTCATAACCGTAGTCTGGATGATACCAGTCCTTACAGTAATATATTATGAGCCAATTTTTTGAAGTGAGTGGGTGTCTTTCATTGTAAGTTTTTGTCCAGAGGTGCATTAGCTACAGATTTTTCCTAAAGCTCAGCACATCTACTGCTGAACTCCTGAAATCTGGCTACTATTTTGCTGACATGAATATGAGATAAGTTGTCTTTAAAAAACTCTTCTTGCATACCATACAAAAAAGTATCAGAAATTATGCTTTTCAGTGCTTTCAAACTTAGGTAGATGGCTAGGAAAATAAATAACTCCACAAAATTCAATTTAAACTGTGGGGAAATAAAAATTAAAAATAACTTGTTTTATTGCAAATACTGAGGTTCAACTATTTGTTTTCTGCTGTACTTTTGAAAGGAACTAGGACTTAAAAATGTTTTAAAATGACAGAGTAAGCAATCTTTCGATGCAAGATTGTATTCTTCTGTGACATATTCAACTTTTATATATGCAAAACCAGATTCACCTTACCTATCCTCTTTATGAAGAGCTAGTGATCTCCAGAGAGAAATCTGAACTTCACTGAATATTCTGTTAGGGGGTCTTTCCTTCACAGTAGAAGCATTGTGGGGAAATAAAAAACTAAAAACATAAAATAAGAAACTGGTAGTTTGGAGATTTTGGTTAAACTTCTAAAAGAAAGAAAAATTATGTCTATTGCAATGTGGTTTCCAGAATGTTTCATTATTCACACAAACAACCTTTACAGGAAGTATTGAGTAACCAAGTCCCACAACAGATGTATATCAAAGATCCAGAGTTGACTCTTCCATGCACTGAACTACAGTCCATGCAGGAAATTCTCTGTCTTCCTAGGTAAAAATTCCATCTAACCACAGTATCCAATCGTAAAATTACATGCATTAACATAAGATTTTATTCTCTATAAATCAAGAAACATTGACAATAGGAAGTCACATTTGATAAAATAGATTTTGACATTTCCTTTCCTTATTACACTAGACAACACTAGACTACACTTTCCTTTCTTAGTTACACTAGACAAACGAAACAGACCTTCCTTTGCAGGCTGTAACGAGCAGCCTTGTGTTTGGAAGAAAGAGATAAAGCTGACAGTCTCGAGGAGGACAAAATTCAGTTAAATATCATAACTGAGACTTTTTGGTTTCCAAAGACATTCATGAAGTAGTTGTGGAACTCAATCAACCTGAAATATATATAAAAAAACCAACCCTTATGTCATGATTAAAGAAAGCTTCTTGTCACATCAAGAAAAATCGTGATCCGTCAAAAGATAGCAGGTGAGAACATAAAAAATACAGATGGGAATTAATATTAGTAGCATGAAAACTCCATTTCGTCCAGCTTGAACTTGAAAGGAGATATTATATTCATTTGAGATACCTAACAATATTTTGTGAACAAGTTAGTGAAAGACTTGAATATAGTGAAGTACTTGACAGATAAGTCTGAATGCTGTAAGCCCAACCAGTAATGCACAGGAAAGTAGCTATATATAGACAAATGCAACAATTTCTTGAATTCACTTTCTTTTATTTATCATTTTGTCTAAGCCAATGCCTTGTTCCTCAATTCCTCTGTAGAAGATATATATTTTTATTAAAAGTTTCTCTGCACAGAATTTTTATTCCACTCTGAAAACAAGAAGTTTTCTCATCACACTTTTTTATTCAGAGGTAAATATATTAGTTATGGTCAATTCAAGCAAAGACCTGTTTTTTACATGCAGCTCATATAACATCATGTCTCTACAGGATAATACAAGTGTTCTCTAACTCACTAGCTTTTTTTTTATTTATTAATTTGAGCTTGTGCTTGTACAAACTGTGGTGATATCTCACAATTTTCCATATCAGCATGTAGGCTCTTTTGGCACCAAAATCAATTTTATTCTTTCAGAAACCAAGCAGCAGCATGGAACAATATAATCACGTAATTCTTTTCAATAAGTTAAAACATTAGCAATGTAGCCAAACTGCTGCAATATAAACAGACAGTGGAAGACACTTTTTGAGAAAGTAAATTTTTTTAAAAATGTGTTATTTATAACAAAATACCGGGTATTGATGCTGTTGTGATATTTCAAGCATGCAAGAGACAGGGATCAGGATTCATGTCATAACATAAAGAATGTAAACACTTCAATCTCAGTTCATTTTCTTTATAGTTAAGGGTGACAAATGGCCTCCAGGGGCAATTCTCCTGACCTACTGTATCTTTAGGATGAATTCTTTACTTTTATAAACAAAATTTTAAGAGTCTAACTCAGATTTTGTAATCTAATAATGAAATTCCTACTTGAGGAAATATTATCTAGCCTGAAAAGTGTTCTCCCCTTTTAAGCTTTGTGCCTCCACATAATCCTATGTTATCATGAAGTATCATTCAGCTTCACAGTTTTGTTTTCACTGATTTATATTTCACTGGTTTATAATTGTGTTGGCCATGAAATTGGGTTAGGGTTTTGAACCCTGCATGATACACAAACAATAGCTACTGTGGGAGTTCATATTGTGCTTAAAGCTTACTTTGTTTACATTGTATTTTTTTCTTTTTAAAAACATTGTCTTGTAATAATTTTACATTCTTACAACAAGTATTTGTACGTCTTTCCTGTCAAAGGAGATGATTACAACAAAATACTTCTATCAAAAATCCAAAAGCATCTATTTTGTTTCAGTGTAGATTTAATATTCTCCAGTGGCTTCCTCCTTTTCCAGTAACTCTTGATTGAAGAGAAGCAACATTTTCGTGATATATTTGTATTAAATGCATACTAGGGGGAGGTAGGAGGGAATTGAAAAAAAATTTCAACTCCCTTCAGGATGTGTCATTGTTAATGCTCTTCCACTTCCCCTGCTGAAAAAGAGCACATGTCAAATACACGGATCTCACTATACCTATGTCTGTAAGATCCATCACTTAATCACCACCTAGTAGCTTACCAGCAAAGTCACCAGTGGCCTCCAGGTTCACTGAAAACTGGAAGTGGTTCTCCTGCCATTTGCAAAATGGCAACTTCTCATTCTCATCGCAATGAACACTGTACACTATAAGAATAAATAATGCTTCTGAGCCTTTTCTGACGTGTTTCTAGCCTGAAACAAAGAGAAAGCTGAAAAATATTAGTATAAGAGAAGCAAAGCATTATAGTGAAGATAAACCACCTGAGAAAAGCTTTACTTGAAGTACAAGTCATGACATAGTATCCAAATAACATTTTTCACTGAGTGAAAGCACAGTAAATTATGCTAGTACTGTCTTCTCTTCTGTGTGGTTGTTGACAGATGTTTGGAAAAGAAAATCTTCCTTTCTGCTTGACCTTAAAAGCTGTCCCACGCAGATCTTGCATATCTACAATGCAAAACAGTAAAACAGTAAAATACAAAGGGGAATTCTTCTGGGCTAGAAGCATAACACTTTTGTTGTTTTACTCAAATTACAATAAAAATATGATTTTTTTTCCAATGATATTATTAACAACAAAAATATTAACGGCATTTATCATTTGTAATACATAACTGGAGTGGAAAAAATCCCAATGATTGCAATTTGTTTTGCCATACATCCATGAAAATTCCCAAGAATGAAAAGAAAGTAGTGCAGGCAGGATGATATGATAAAAACATATCTGTTTTCTCATATTTATTACTGCACTGAAGACATTTTTTCCCAAACAACTCTGTACAATATATACATTTGTAAATAGGGGTAATACTCCCTCAGGGTTAAGTAGAGTGAAAAACAGGAAGGATAATTTACATGAATGTGAATCTTGTAATAAAGAAAAATAGAGGGGCTGGCTATGGGGAAGAATGGGGATGGAACAATGGAAGACAGGAAATAGGATGCAGAAAACAAACTGGTCTAAATATATAAAATAACTGGCTATTTTTGTTCCAGGAAAACTGTTTTAAAAAGGAAGAGCAATTAAGTTTTAAACAATGACAGATACCAAATAATAGTAGCCTCAATAGGAGCGCTACTCTGCAACAGGAGAGTGATCCTGGGTTAACTCTGTAAGTAATATCATGTCTCGGACTAATTGGAAAAGCAATTCGTATTTTGCTATATTTTCTCAAGTCCTCGTGGACAGTCCTGCTATTCTACATCTTAAAGGAAAATCAGAGGAACATGACATTTTTCACATTTCTCTGGGATACGATATACAGTCAAAACAAGCTTGGGTGATAACTACATTCAGATGTACAAAAAAAAAAAAAGGGAGAAATGAATTCAGAATTGTAGAGCTAAAGAGCATGTGGGTTATGTCAACATAGAAATAACTTTCTCTACAAAGGAAGTATTTTTTTGTTTTCGATTTTTCAATTTAAATTTAAAAGATTAAATATCTTCCTTATTTTGCCAATATTCACATTTTTATTGGACAGAATTGTTTTCAAAACTGCTTAATACAAGAAGGAATATGCTGTTTTATTAGAACAGTTAATTGTCTTACAACCAAACAGGAAAGAAGTGATGAGACTAACACTTTTACTCTACTTGGCTCATAGTGAATATTTTATATGGAGTATTTACTGAAGTATTACACTGAGAAGTTCTAATTTGACAAAAAAATTATTCCTGGTTGTAGGTACTGACTGATATGGGGAAACTGTACAGTAAGCATTAGGAAAAATATGAGGAAAAATCATAAATAAAGAAAGAATGAGAAGGCAAAGATCTCTGACGCTTGGTACTGAGTTTGTGAATATGACATTAAGTCCACAACTGATAGAATTTAATGACACATTTAGAGAAATATTTGAACATTCTCATGTCTACATAAAATGCTGTCGTTCTTAGCAAATCTCTATGATTATCTTCACAATTTCCAAATTTATGTGAAAAATAAAAAAATACATTTTCTCCTTCTTCTAAATGGCAATACTCAGTAGACAACTATGGTTAACTGACATAAATAAAATTCATCAGATGCAAAAAAAAAGTTACACAAGGAGTTTGCTGTATATCAATTTTTTTAATTAAAGGACATAATTTGAATACTTTGATTAAGAATTGAAAGGCTAGGTAAAAAATCTTATCTTTAAAATATAGGGGAACTCAGTAGAGAAAGTCATGACAGCATAAAATAGAGAACTTTGGCTTCATGCAGTCGTGACTTAAATAGAAGTAGGCAAAAAATGAGATAGAATAAGTCCTCCATCTCTGCTCCTGTCCTCCAGCTGCCAGCAGCTCACCACACTTCTACCCAAGAAATATTACTGCTATAGAGCAATGCCGGAAAAGTCGCTAATGTATTACCATGGCCAGCCAGCAGACCTCTCTAGAATTTATTCATTGTTAATGAATTAGCAATACTCAGAGACTGTTTGTATGAATTAAATAAATAAATAAATAGAGAAAAAAACTCTAAAGTTTCATTACAACAATGAGCATTTGTACCTCTGACAACCTTCTTGGCAAGCATTATAAAATCTGTGTCTTTGAAAAGAAAAAAGTTGTAAGGGGGCAGCTTATTAAATTTTGTAAATCATAAGGCTTGTCTGCAAATGCAGAGCACTGTGGCTGATTTAGTTGTTGGCCTAGAAACTCTGCTGTTAGCACCATTAAACAGGTCCAGAGTTTAAGTTGCACAGTAAATTATAAAGGAGAAACAGACAGTCTCGCCTTGTGCTCCCTCCCTTTAAACTCCAAACTGGCTGTGTTGCATCCCGCAGGGACTCTGACTGGATATGTTTGTTGTTGGTCTCCAGTTTGAACTGGTATGCACTGATTTGCGTAGTTTTAATCGGTACAAAAAAATGAAGGTTACCACATTCTTTACTGAATCCAATGATAAGGATAAAAAGGAATAAACAGTACTGAAAGCAAAGCTTCTGTGATGCCAGTGAGGAGGCCCTGAACCAATGGTCTTTTATAGGTTTTCTTTCTACCATCAATAAATTACTCAAAACGCTAGCTAAAACAGCCATGTGTGGCCTTCTCATTCTGAGCTCTGCAAACGCTCTAGTTGCTATTCCTTAACACCAGATTCAACTTTACAAATAAACTACACTGCCTGCACAATGTAACGCACTAAAACACAAGGTAATTACAGTAGACATTGTGAGATGGTGACAACAGAAACTTTAAGAGAAAGGAAACATTACTTCTCTGTTTCCTCTCAGATGTTAAAGGTGAGTGTGCAATTACCAGAACATAATTAACAGAATTATACTCTGTTTTGATGGATGCCCAACTAGATGCAAGACATGTAGCAGTCTACAACAAAAGGATGCTAATTCAACAGAAGTGAGGTATGGATTGTTTTGATTTATAGTTCTTAACAAACTTCTTCATCCCTTTACTCTGACTTATGGTGCACCACGCTGAAGTGTAGTGTGATTAGAAACTGAGACTGTGCCCTTTTGTGAACAATAGAAGCAAATGCATCACACAAACAGGTTTGGTTTATATCTTCTCAGCAGCTGTCTTGGAGCTTAGTTTTCTTTCACTGAGCAAGGATTTTTTGTATAATAGCTGAACACAGGACTCAAGGTATTTAGCATTCTGCAGGCTGCCTTTTCATACTTAGGCTAATAACTGAAATATTGTATGCTTCATACTTTCAGTACATAAAGCAGCACACCCAAATAATAAAAATCTGACTACAAGCTGAAAAGTGGAAATCATTGTATGCCAGCAGTCACCAGGGGGAACTGTTAATTCGTGCAGCAATTTTTGAGGTTGATAAGAGATTACACCATAGAAGAATACAAGTGTTCAAAAAAGTAGGGACTGACAGCCATGTAATGACTAACCAAATGTTAAGAGCACAAAAACACGTGACACATATGAACAAAATAATTAAAAACAAGCAAAAATTATTCATTTTAGAATATTTTTGGGTATCAAAGGCCATATTTGCAATACAGCGTGACCTTGATCTATTATGGGTGATCATCCCTGTGTATTCAGTTCTGATGAGGTCATGCCTCAACTACAGTTCTGAGCTCCTCACTACAAGAAAGAAATTGAGGCCCTGGAGCATGTCCAAGAAGGTCAGCAACATTGATGAGGGGTCTGGAGCATAAGTCTTCAGAGAAGTGACTGAGGAAGCTAGGAGTGTTTGGTCTGGAAAAGAGGAGGCTCAGAGGAGACCTTATAGCTCTCTACAGCTATCTGAAAGGAGATTGTGGTGAGGTGGGGCTAGGCCTCACCTGCAAGGTAACAGTGACAGGATGAGAGGTAATGGATTTAGGTTGTACCAGGGGAGGTTCAGGTTGGATACTAGAAAAAAATTCTTCTCAAAAAGAGGGGTGAGGTATTAAAGCAAGCTGCCTAGGGAAGTGGTAGAGTAACTGTCCCAGGAGTTTTTCAAGGGGTATTCAAGGCACTTATGGATATGGTTTAGTGGGTATGGTGGTGGTGGAGGATGGAATGTTGGACTAGATGATCTTAGAGGTTTTTTCCAACCTTACTGATTCTATGAAAATATTTTCCTGAAATTGGTAGAAAATAATTCAATAGACTATTCAGCAGTGGTTACTGTAGCATAGCATAATCAAAGGTATCCATGATAGCTTCCCACCAAAACCTTTCAGCCTAAAACAACAGCATTTTGATGGTCCTTTGGCATTCATACCTCTCTTTGCAAGAGGAGTGTTCATGGCCATGAAGAAAAGGACCAAAGACACACTTGTCAAAGCTACTCAGAGTCATGTGCTTTGTCAAAAATGTCACAGAGTGACTAGTTCCTTGGCAGGAACATTTGGAAGGAGAACATAAAGAGTTGGAAAGCAGAGATCACAACTCAGTATGCTTGTGAACAGTAGTATTTTGACAAACTCCACCAAACTGATCTCTATCCTTTAGTCTTATGGAATCTAAACAGACCTTATCCAACCATAGGTAGCAAGATTTCTTCTGATTCATGTTACTGAGAAAGAAAGCAAATTACAGAAATAAGAATAAGTAGTAAGTAGGTCTAGAAACTCAGGAGGTTCAGAAAATACCTCTGTATCAGGGGGAGTAATGCTACATGGAGAAAGTTGGCTTGGATTTAAACAAAAAGATAATTTTACAGCAGCACACGCTCACAAAGACAAATATACTAAATAGTGTTAATAGGTATATCACATCTAAAACAAGCACGATCATTATTATGTTTTCTTTGACAATGATTAGGACTCTGTTACATTACCGAGTTCAGTTTTCAGCATCATATTTTTAAAAGACAGACACATTAGAAATAGTTCAGAGGAGAGCAACAACAATAATGAAAAGTTTGGAAAATATGATCTGTGAGAAAAGGCTATGCAAACTGGGTATGTTCAGACTAAGGAAGAGAAGACTGAAGGGAGGCATGATCTTTCTAAAAATACATAAAGAGTTGCTATGAAGAGGATAGGGACAAATTGTTTTCATTAGTCAATGAGGACAGAACAAGAAGTAATGGTCCTTTGCTGCAGTAAAGAACATCTAGGTTAAGTGTAAAGGAAAAACTTTAACTAACAGAACAGCTAGAAACACAGCTTGCTGCCAAAGGAGCCTGAAAAACTCCCTTTGAGATTCAGGTTTTCACTTATTCTTGCTTTAAATCTGATAGAGGGAGGATCGCACAGCAGTTAGGTCTCTAGCCAGTTTCTTTCTGCACTGCAGATTTCTTATGTGACCTCAAGCAAGCCAGTTAACACTGCATTTCAGCTCCCTTGCTGTAAAACAGTGACAAAAGCAATTCCCTCAGTCTCAGAGATGCTGTAAAGACAAATAGTTAAGGATTCTGAGACTCTCTATGAGCCATCTGAGCGTCTAATTTAAAAAGTGAAGAATATGAACTTGCCTCAAAGTAGAACCACCAACTACGAGACTACTTGCAGGCACCATATGAATTCTGTGACTGCTACAATGTACCTTAGCTGATACATCCAGCGCAGAGTGCACTAGGATGATCCAATATCTGAAAGAAAAATCATATCTGAGAAAAGAGATTGAAAAGTAACAGTAAAGCAGGAGCTGCATGGCTGATGTCACAGCTCATTAACAGCCTAACCCAACAATGCACTGATACCACTGGACTTTCTTGTCTCAGTGGAAGATGCATTAAGATAAAATACTAGTACTTAAGAGTGATTGGGTATCAAATATCAGAGTTTTCAAATGTTCTAACAGTTTAATTTGTAGAAAGAAGATTCAAATCTAGCTAGAATGCTAGAGAACATTAAAAATAATAAATATGTATTAAATAAAGATATCAAGGGAAAAAAATCCACTTTTTTTTTTTTTTTCAGGGGTTGTGGTTTAGATAATTTTAAAGGAAAGCTTATTCTTATTTATTGCTTAATTTCATGAAGTTACTTCTGATGGTTACAAAAAAAGCTGCTTTTCCTATATAAAAGCAATCATTCATAATAGATCTTGTGAAAAGATCAAAAATGATGGATCAGCAGCATCATGGCTTCAAAATAATTAGAATTTTATGACATTAAAAATATTTGAGACTGTGAAAGATAAAATATAATTGCAAATAAATGTGGTTTAAATTTTTCATTTATTTCCTATATTTTATCCAAAATGGAATCTGAGGGAAGTTTAATCACATTCTTTAAAAAAAAAAAATCCTCTATGGCATTTTCATTTTGTTTATATGGACAAAACACAGGTCTCCCTGGCCTTAAGTGCCAGGAGAATCATATTAACATAACACTCAAATTTCCAAGCTATTTTTCCTGTACATTCTTCTGAAGTAAACCCTGCTATTCACTGATCATTCCCCCCATTATCTCAGCAAAGATATCAGACCAAGGTTGCTAGGCTAGCACAGACAGTGGAAAAAAAAAGATAGCTTTCCAAACAGATCTCACAAATCCAGGCTTTGCTGCTCTAGTAGAAACACTTTCAGGAGTTCTAAAACACATATACTTAGAAGTGCAGTGTAAAAAAAAAAAAAAACAGATTTAGTATCTTCTATTTTCTCTGCTGCAATGGAAAACCCCAAATAGGTATAAAAACGGTAAGAAAGCTATGAGAAAAAAAAAGAAAGAAAAAAACTGATCTGCAACTAACATGTAGAACCCAAGAGGAAACAGAATATCTAACAAACCACTGCAACCTAGAACGTTTGTGTAAAAATAAAGAGAAACCATTTCACATTCTTACTGCTCAAAACAAAACACTTTTCAAGGAAAGAAAAAGAACATTTCCCTACAGGCACATGTGGTTTTACTAACTAGCATCTATTCAGGAAAAACAGGGTGCAAATGACAGGGTAACTGTAAAGTAAGTCATGATCCCTGCTGGAGCACATGAAAATCATGACAGAAAATCTCAGAAGACCTTGACGGCACATGGGCACAATTAACTACCATTAACCTCAATGAAATAGGCAGTTCATTTGAGGAGTTAAATAAACATGCACTGCAGAGAATTGTGTGCTATATGCTTATTCATATGTATCTCTATGCTCACCACAATATCCTTTCAAGTATAACTGTGTGAACAATGGATATTTATTTTTATTCAGTTGAGAAGACAACAATAAAAATTCAGCTTAATATTTGGCTTTGTTTTTGAGTTATTTCAGCTATCTTAGAATCCCCTAGGGAAAAGAAAAATTGTGTAGCAGAATTTGAAATAAATAGATTTTTTGAAATAAAGAGACAAAATGCTTATTTTCAAAATAAATAAACAAATAAATAAAAATAAATTTAAAGAAAAAAAAAGGAAGAAAAAGTGGAAATGAGAAAAAGACTGTTAGGAATGAAAAAAAAATCTACAAAGGGAAAACAAAGATGCAAGTCTAACTTTGAACTTAGACACTTTCCACATTGTAATCAAGTGACTTGCCAGCCAACCGCACATGTATACCAGGGAAACAAGTGAGAATGAGACTGTGGGGAGTGTGATAACAGTTCTGCACTCATAGCACTTTCATCTTGTAGTACATATATTTGTGCAGTCGATACATCTACCAGTAGCCTTTTTTCATGTTGCTGATGATTGTTTGCCCAATAGTTTGCAAACAGTGCTTTGCTGTTAGAAAGAAATTGTGTTTTGCTTATATAGAAAATAGTTATTAAGCAGTTTAATAAGATATAAGTAGGCCTTGTATGCACTGAATATAAGATAATGGTCTGTGAGAGTTTCACGTGTGTACTCCCCTGTCACCCAGTTGTAGTCAAATTACTTTTAGGCTTTAGATCAAAATGGAAATACACAATTCCTTCCTTCTTCCTTTGAAATTGTTTAAAAAGGCTATTTCTCTTATTTCAGACTTCGAGAAGCATTGAATGTCATAGAAAAAATAGAATGTTGCAAAGTATTTCCTGGTACTGTTTCAGACTGATTCATATTGCAATGCCTGCTTGTCTAGAGCCATTGTTAAATATATCAGTAAGTTTCATGTATTTATTTGCATTTGCTTTCCTTCAAGCTTTACAACTTGAATGATGCCAGTAATAGAGGGGAAGCATGTTTGTCTTCCCTAACTGTCACTGATGACACAGATAAGTAAAATGGATGTGGGTGTTTCTGTTTTGTTTCTTACTAATGAGGCTTTTCAAGTATTTCAGTAATGAAGAATTTGACATTCAAAGTGTTTGCAGCTATTGCACTCATCAGGGTATGCCATGAAGAAAGAAAGTCCAAAGTTTTGACTGATAGCAAATACAGGATTAATCTAGCAAAGACAACAGATATGAAACAGAAAATGAAAATGAAGAGAAAAATAAAACAACCAAATTCTTCATGTTTGGTGAAGCAAAAACTATCTGGAGGGTCACTTTGACATGAAAATAACATAGTGCCAACATATTGCCACTCGTGCAGCTAGTAAGTATGTCAACAGTGGAATGACAGCAGAGCCCACAAGCCTTCCTAAAGATGAGACAGGAGAAGAAAGAGGCAAGAACCAGTATTTAACAGGAAATAACTGTTTTCAACTGTGCACTTGAACCAATGCAATCTATTCTATTCCCCTGTGTACTATTAGATTGCTTTGACTACATCAATTAATCAAATTTTAGACTGCTTGGGGGAAGACAAAACCAGTAAGAGGAGTATATTGATGGTGGCATCAGATATGTTTGTTTCTGTTTAAAACAAAATGTAAATAGCACTTTTCCTTGAACACAGCAAGAGTCAAATGAAGCAGCTTCCTTGCTGACTGCTTCAAGCTCTTGTTAGGTAACATTCAGCTTCAAAATATTTATTTCAGCATTTCCTCTATTTCATATTATTCAGCTAACTGAAACCAGGTCCATTTTTTCCTTGTTGTCATTTCTTTCTTTCTCTAAAGCTCTTGCTCCTCTGTCAGAAGTTTCAGAACCCTAAAAATACAGTATCCAAGAGAATCTCTCAACTGACATTTGTTTCAAATGTCCTGTAGGTGACAGCTATTGTTTCAGTTGTCTAGTTTCATTTAGAAGTTTCACCAGTTTCTCACCTTAATCACAAAAATGAAACAATGTTGTTTGCATTTGTTAATGAAACTAGAAGGCATAACCAATAAAAATTACATCTTACACTTTCCCTTATATTTTGCCCATTCTTAAGTGAGTTTTAGCAAAAACACTGTCCAGATGTAAAAGTTACTCCTTTCCAAATGAAGAGAAAATCAATACAAATAAAATATCATGAAGATATTTAATCAAAATGTGACTCATTAAAAAAAAAAAACCTAAAAAAAAAAAAACAAATTAATTAACTGTATTTTTCCATCACAAAACAACAGATATCCCTCACCATACTCCACTGTCTAGGAGATGTAG
Organism: Oreortyx pictus; assembly: GCA_036925125.1. Classification (NCBI taxonomy): domain Eukaryota; kingdom Metazoa; phylum Chordata; class Aves; order Galliformes; family Odontophoridae; genus Oreortyx; species Oreortyx pictus. The sequence continues at coordinate 32,268,327 of JAUPFR010000001.1, forward strand.
TTACTCCCTTAAAAATTAGGCCAATGGAAAGCACAGTGAAACTTGGCAGAAGCAGCCTTCCCCATGGCAGACGCTGAGCTTGCATCAGCAACACTGATGGAAATTAATATTGAATAAGAAAGTAGATAACAAGGTGAGATTCATGTCACTTGCTTTTAGATAACCAAAATGTTGACACCTACTATTTTATAATTTACCGCAGTCACTTTTACAGCCAATAGACAGGAAATGGCATTCTAAAGATCTTTCATCTGACCTATCAGAAATGTTTACATTGGGATGAGATAAACTTCACTCTGTCAGTCTGTTACTCTCTCTAGGAGGAGCTGTAGAAGTTCAGATACAGATAGACATGTATCAGGCATCTCCAAGTGGTCGCAAAATCCTAGTGAAAAAAGAAACAGCACCACAGGAAAAGGTGGTCATCAGAACAAAAGAGACCCCAATATATGATGCATCCCAAAATTCAATAGGTAAGAAAACAGCAATATGAAAAAGAAAAAAGCAAAAGAGTATTTCAAAATGTATTTTAATATTTTACCTCGTCATCATATAATGCAATGGAGAAAGCAGCAGGTCTTTCCACTGAAAGAGATATGAAAAAGTCCTTTCTTCTGTTTTACATTTGTTACTGTCCTCATAGGTCTCAAAACATATGAACTCAAGTAATACTCTTTTCCTAAGAAAGGAAGAAACAGGTACTGTATAAAGCATCCTCAGATAAATTTTCTGCAATTAACTGTGAATATTTTATTCTATTTTGGATCCATTTCCTTCTCCTGCCTGCTGAATAATTTATTCTATTTTTACATATGTTAAGCTACTTATAAGTACTAATCTTGGAGAAAAGAAAGAGGGTTAAAGTCTGTTGTGCTACAAGTGTATCTGAACTTAACAAGGGGGTCAAAGAGCAATTAACAGATTTGTAGAAGAAATCCTGACACTAAATTACAATAACTGTGGGGATTTTTTTTAATTTCAAAATATATATAATTTCAACTGTGTGAAACTTTTCCTTTTTCACAGAATAAGACAGAATTTAAGATGAGAATTAAAGAGAATGAAAATGTACCTTAAGGATAAAGAGCTATGCATAAAATTTTCACTCTATCTGTGAAGGAGAGAGTACATTTTTCTTCCACTTATAGGATGAGACATACATAAGAAAACATTCTTTTTTAGATTTATTTCTGTTACACTCTTCACTTTACAAACAAACAGAACTGTGAAGCACTTTAAAAGACCACCATTTTTGAGCACTGTTTTTTTTAAATTTTTAGAGATTTTTAACAGCAGAGAAGGTTGATTGGAAGATTATAAATGAGGAGGAGAACTGAGTATGACAGGGAAGTTTTAGAGTCTTTTATCTTGATACATTTCAGTATTTCAACAATTCCTAACTGCTTCCTTTCTGTAACAGAGTTTAAGCATTCAGTTATACAATATTGCACTTCAGGTAATCCTTTTGCAAATGAATCTGTAGGGTCGATGCTCATATGGAGTCTAATTTGTCAGACACAATCTTGAAAATTCATAAACTCACTTTGCATCTTTACATACTCATATATTAAAGAGGCATAATTTATAATAAACATCTGCTTTATAATACCAATGTGACAGAAGGCATTAAGCAAGGAAAATTGACTGTGGGTGTGAGAGACACCAAACACAAATATGCACATATATAATTAAACCTATAAAATATAGCTGAGTGATTTTTTATGCCAGTCCAAGGACTATTAATACACATGTCAACATCAAATTTAATAATACTTTTGCATTAATTGTGGCTGTATTGCCTTGTACTAACACCTGTCAAGGTATTTCTGGTGCAGAAAATCTTTGTCATGAGCGAGCTAGATAACATAAATTATAAGTGAACTAGCCTTTTACCTCAGGAGACCTGAATTCAAATACTGCTTTTAGTCTCAAATGAGTTGTTTGTCACACCCCACTGAACCTACAAATATGGCACAGTTCTGCATGGCTGGAAGTCTGGACTCAGGAGACATGAAAGAGTAGAATATCAGGCAGTATCACTAATCAAGATTATGGTGTATTGGCAGAGACAAGTAGGGAACTGCATGTGTAGCAATTGCCAGCTCTGTCCCTCACAAGCCAGAACAACTGATGTCTTAAATTCTATAAGCAGGAAGTTTGTTAACAAATTTTGGAGTGATAAATAATCTGCTGTTAGTAATGTCAACTTCTGCAGATCAACCTCATACAATTTTCTACAATATTCTTCCATCAAAAGCAGTGAAGTTTTTTTGTAAATACATACCACCAGTGCTACTTGATGTTTAAAAAAACCTAATGCCATATTTTGAAGGTAGAAAGTAAAGATCTACAAAGAATGAAATCTGAATAAGTTTGAATTTTCTATAGATTTGTGTTCATATAAAATAAAAATTTAAGGAAGTATCTCTTTCAAGAAAAAAAAAAAAAAAGTAGTATGTGAAATGTAATAATCTGCCTGAGTTCAGTCAGTTAACAACTCATACACCAATATAAATATCACTTTCCTGAAATTCTATCCAGTAAAATTAATCCACCTATTTTTCATGGTAGATAATGCAACATACGTAAGAGCTCATACAGTGTTGGATCTGTGCAAAAACACAACACACCTTGATTAATACAAACATACAGAACCAGCAAGAGGTGGATCCAGACATGTTCATGTTTGCAATTAATCTTGGGAAAAACCTCCCATCTTTTGTTAGTGTGCAGAAGAAAGGGAGAAGAGAATGGTGGTATGCTATAACCATACAAGCATTACTAGTGGCAACGGTGAAGTCACATTTCAACCAGAAGTTCTCTTTGTTGAACATTCTCTTTCTTATACACTTAACTCCCTGATGAGTCTTAAAGAGTTTTTTGCCACAGTATGCATCACAGTATCTCAATTTTTTATAGGTTTATTAGGACTGCTTAGGTTGAATATGGAGATATGAAACTCCAACTCATAAGTTAAAATATTTTTGTTTTGAAAATAAAACACGGAAAACACTGGCTAGAACAGGGACAAGTTGTTAGTATGCAAAGAACTAGATTAGCTTTCAACATCCCATAGCCAGACCTCCAAAGAAAGTAAGAAGGAAACAGGATAAATAGGGTATATATAAGGCCAACTGCAGAGCACTGACAAGGTAGAGAGTGAATCTTACAGTATAAGCCTTCAGTGTTTTTTAACAGGTATTTAGCATATGTCTTCCCAGTTTTACTAGCACACCCCACTGTGAGTTTGTGAAAAGGAAGCGAGATCCATTTTACCTTTCTTGTCTTCCTAAGTGAAGGATCTCAGCTGACCAGAATCCAAAATAAAATAAACTACTTAGCAAGTGGTTTTTGTTTGTTTGTTTGTTTGTTTGTTTTGTTATGAGGCTTTAAGACAGAAAAAATATGTTCCTGTGTGAAAATCTGAAAGCACTGGAATTTTTCCTATGTTCAGGAAATTCCTGAACATATTTTTCATTTTCATGAAATGAAAAAAATTGCTTTGATTTTCATCAAAAATCCTTTTTCATATGATTTTTTAAAAAAAAAGCTTTTAATACAATTTTATCATAGTTATTAATAATAAACAAGAGACATAAAAATAAATGGAGGCCAAATGCTATGCTCAGGTATGTTTATTATGGGAAGATATTGTGTCGAGAAAAAATAGCTCTGTAATTCATGTGCTTGTGCCTACATCTTGTGGCTGATGTAGTCTTCTAGAACAGTACGGAAAAAATAAACAGTGTTTGGATACAGTGATTTATAATAGGGTAAGGAATAAATGGTGAGTTCAGAATGTTGATTTGCAAATAAGCATAGAATCTTAAGGAACATGAGTCACTTAATTCAGACTGTTTTCTGACATTTATCTTTAAACAGTGTAGGCATTAGAAGGCTATAGATGCACGTGAGTTTATTTCTTTTTTAAATAAATAAGGGGCTATAAGTATTTTTTTCTCTCTCAGAGATAAAATGGAAACAGGGACAGAAGTTTCTTTGCTGCTAAACCTGTTTATTCATAAAAATGCTCTGAATTTTGCTCTTCATAAGAAAGTTATGAATAAATAAAGGAATGAAAAAATCCATTAAACATTTTCTTTCATCTTTTGTCGCTGTTATTTTCAACCAAAACTTTTCTCAAATTCTTTTATTCTTATGTTTTTTCTCAGTCTGCATTCTCAGGATTTGTTCAAATACATCTGATCCTTACTTTCAGCTTTGCCTATCTGTTTCTCTGGACTTCTTTCACAGAGCACATCTCTCTTTCACAGATGCGGGCATCTTCAAAAACTAAGGTCAACAAAAGTCTTTTATCTTTATGGGCACACACTCATACTTACTTTCAGTGTTTTGGACAGTGACGGATGAATATACAGTGGAAGGTGATACCGTTTCAACTATCTGTTTTAATAAATGATAGTCATGGTAATTATTATTATTATTATCATCATCATCATCATCATCATCATCATCATCATCATCCTAAATGATCTGAAAGTGGACTTTGTCTGGTAAGTAAAAGAAGCAAGTTTGTGTATGCACAGATTTTAAAATGTAGTATAATACAACTGATGCAGAAACCTTGAATTATTACAGTACAGCATTAACTGAAGGTAGAACTGACCAAAAGAATTTGAGGAGAAGTTTGAGATTCTTATTCAGGAAAAAAAAAAAAAAAAGCAACAGTTTCAAATGGATGAAGACTAGTCAAAAATGAACTATGTGCTCTGAGATAATAAAGTGACTATATTGACCACCTGGTGAGTATATTTACTGGATGTTGAAGGGTCATAGATTTATAGAATCATAGAATCACAGGCTTAGAAGCAACTTTAATGATCATCTTGTTACAACCCTGATGTCATGGGGAGGAACACCTTCCTCTACACCAGGTTTCTCAAAGCCCCATCCACCCTGGCCTTGAACAATTCCAAGGATGGAATATCCAGTTTCTCAGGCAATCTGTTCCAGTGTCTCACCACCCCCATGGTGAAGAATTTCTTCCACACATCTAATCTAAATATACCCTTTTTTTGGTTTAAAATCATTACCCCTTGTTCTGTAACAATACTCACTGATAAAGTCTCTGTTCATTCTTCCCATAGTCCCCCTGTAAGTACTGAAAGGTTGCATAACATTTTCCTGGAACCTCCTCTTCTCCAGGCTAAAAGTCCCCAACTCTCCCAGCTAGTCATCAATAGGAGAAACAATCCAGCATTCTGATAACCTTCATGAACCTACTCTGGAATTACTACAACAGGTCTGTGTTTTTCTTACACCATAAGCCCCAGAGCTAAATTCAATACTCCAGGTGGTGTTTCACAAGAGCTTAGTGGAAAGGGACACTCTCCTCCCTTGCCTTGCTGATCACATTGTTTTTGATCAGCCCAGAATACAGTTGGCTCTCTGAACTGTAAGAGCACACAGTGATGGTTCATTGTTGTCACTATTAGTCCCCGAGTTCTTTTCCACAGGGATGCTCTTGATCCTCTCATTGCTCAGCTTCATGCTTGGGACTTCCACAACTTAGGTGCAGGACCTTGTACTTGGCCTTGCTGAATCCTGTTTTTTCATGGGCCCACCTCTCAAGCCTGTCAATTCCTTCCATCATGTCAACTGCATGTCAGTGTGATCCACAAACTTGATGAGAGTACACTCAATCCCACTGTCTATGTCATAGACAAAGATATAAAATAGCACCAGTCCTAATACTGACCTGAGGCGTAACATTCACCACTGGTCTCCACTTTGGCATCAAGCCATAGACTACAAGTCTTTGAGTGAAACCACACAGCTAGTTTCTTATTCACTAAGTGATCCATACATCAAATTAATGTATCTTCAATTTGGAGACAAGGATGAAATGCAGAGCTGTGTCAAATGCTTTGCACAAGTTCAGGTAGATCATAAACCTTGATCTGAGTATAGGTAAAAATAGCTGAGTAAAAAGAAAACAGGAAGAGAAATAATGAAGAATTTAGGCAATCCAAATCTGACTTATGGTAAAAAGTATAAAAAGATGTCTGGCTCTCTTTTTACTAAAAAGCCTAACCTTACTATGACTTTTGATTCTGATGTTATAGAAAGTTCTACAACTGACAAAGCAGGTGTTCAGGAAAAAAAAAAAAAAAGCAAAAGAATTCCATCTATACATGTTGAAAGATTTGGAAAAAGAAAAAAAAAAAAGCCAACAACTACAAAGTATCTGATTTCAAATTAAACAATCAAATGTGTAAATTTCTGGGACTAATGAACCTGAAAAACATGGTATGCCAGAAAAGACATTGCTCTTGATGTAGTTAAGACTGTTGTAATTGTGCCACCCCAAAATGACGAGGAAGAGATACAAGGATTCCTTGGAGTGGTAAAGCATGGAAGAAAATTTATGATGAGAACAAGAGTGCTACTGTGGAAAGAAAGACAAAGACAGTTATTTGCAAATCTTCATAAATACTTTCACATACCTTACCAAAAGATTCCCTTTTACCAAGGTTCTTTGGCAGTGAAATGGAAATTAAGTTGTCTCCAAATAAACATTTAGTACCATAAGAACAGTGTGGACAAAACTGGCTAATGAGTCATAAGCATTAACGAAATCTACATGTCAGTACAATCAAACACAGGAGACTGTAGCCTTAGTACACAGGAATAGTATGGCTCATCTCTTTAATTGCAGGAAGCAAGGATTAGCTGAAAACAAACTGTTTGTTTTGACATGTTTTGTTAAAACTTAGGCATGTGAAACTTAAGCAGGCAGGATCTCCCTCTGGAGGCATTCACAGGCATCCACTGCTTTTTATTGACTATAGGACAGTGAAGCATGCCTTTTTAGAGAACTGCTTCATTAGCTGATAAAATGTAGTTGGCGGTTAGGTAACTAAAGTGGAGCGCATAGGTCCCATTCTCCAAATAATATATATTCATGTATATACTTATTTGGTTACAGAAAACAGATTAGCAAATCAAACACAAATCTAAGGAAGTATTAAGGGCTGTAAATGCTCCTCCTGAAACACTTGTCCTTGAAGTAGAGTAGATTCAAGTACAAGATATTGGCACATCAAAATGCTTTTCTAAAAAGTCAGTCAAGAACTGTATGGAGATCCGGCTTCTCAGAACATTTCTCAGGTGAGAAAGTTGGAGAAAGTAATCTGAAGATATGAGTGGTTATCCCTTATCACTAGCCTTATCTGAAGACAGCTCTCTCACAAAACTCTCCTTAATGAGAGGAGAGGATAAAATATGTAAAATGTTGACAAACATACAGGAAGACAATTTGGGGCTGCAGAACTATAAGACAATGTTTGGAGATAATATTTGAGAAGTAGGTACCAGTGTTTACTGCATACAGCAAAAACAAAAGTCAAGTTAGGAAAAGAACTCATGTTTGTGACTCAAGAGGAATGGCACATGGAGCACGTATCAGGCACAGATTTGTTTATGTTAACTGAAGCAATGTATTGCTCCTGCATTCTTAGTCTCATTTGCCTGAGACAGATTTGAAAATGGATATTGCAGCTGACTGGATGGTTATGTATATTCTATCCATTCCTGCCAAGCATATTGTACTTAACACAGTAATATCTACATATGGATGTAGGGTTTTGGCTGCAAATACAAAAAAAAAAAAAAAAAAATTCTGAGGAGTTTGATGTAGTCATGTACATGAGACATGCAATATAAAATCCTTTAGGTCTAGAAGAGTTACAACAATTTTTCACTGTTTTTCTCTTTTAAAGTTATGGAAGGCTCTTTTCATGTTGGAAAATATCTGAAAATACAGCTCATTCTGAGATAGCTTGTAGAATCGACCACTGGCTTATGGTACAGCTAAATTACGGATAAATCATCAGTGAAGCATCATATCATTACATGTTGACTATTTATTTTTATGCAAATATATTATGAAAAAAAAAGAAAAGAAAAAAAAGAAAATGAAACCACCTCTCTTGTTAGAAAATTACAGTTAAAAAAAGGTATGTTAAGGCAAGTTCAAATAAACTAGAGATGATGAGCAATCAACAATTAATGTACAAGTTAAAAGGTTCTTGCACATAAGATCTCTCACACATAAATGTTTTCCCAATAAATCTTTTTTATCGGCCTGGACCTTTTCAACTTTTCCAAAAAGAAACAAATAATGAACACTAAGACTTCCATTTTGTCCCAGATGCTTTCATCAGGGAACAGTTTCATCAGAGTAAGGCAAATAAGGCATTGCACTATCTAAATGAGCTATTTTTTTACCAACAGCACTTTAATATCTCTGGGGAAACCCGCAAGTACAAATTACAGCTGACTGACTATTCTGAGGCAAAAAAAAAAAAAAAAAGACTAAAAACTAAGTTTTGAGATAATTTAAGCTACACATTAATATTGCTTGAGTGAATAAGCTGGATTTAGAAAGAAGAAAGATACTTTAATGTATTTTTCTATTTTGAAATGAAAAAACATACAGGAAAATGTTTAACTGATTCTATAAAATCTAGATATTTGGAGTAGAACCTTAATTTTCAGGACATAATTCATTCTTACTCTTGAGGATTAATTTGTAGATGTTTTCATTTCACTCAAAATATAAGCTCAAACATTTTCATTTAAATTAAACCCAACACCATTTTTCCAATGTTATTTAATCACATAAGCAAAAGAAAGAAAATCATTCCAGAGTTTTTTATACTGATCCTTCTTTTATTTATGAGGGAAAGCCATAAGTAGTCCTCCTACTTTTCAGATTCTCACATAATATAATGAGGTAGTTTGAACTGAAATGCCACAGACATAATTTTATCTACAACGTGACTAAAGCAAATCTCTGCTGACTAACTTGTTTTAGGATAACTTGTACATATGTCATTAATACCTCATTGTAGCACTCAGTGGATAATGTTTTTAGTTATTCCAGTTTTACATCCTAAATATGAGAAAAATATTATCAGAATACAAAATGTTTTATCGTAGAAGAAAAATTTAGAAACTGCTGGTCATGCAGTAATGAAAGAAGCTCCTTGTAAATTACCTTCAAGTACACTAATACAGACAGGATACTTTTCCACATACTTTTTCACCCCAAATTCCATATCTTTACAAACATACAGGAAAGAACGATAAACTATTACAGTATGTGTGCATGTGAGTAGTAACGTGTAATATATAATTAAATAAAAATGTAGGTACTAACTCCAGGATCATTGGTGGAACTGTAAGTCATTCTCATCCTATATACTGACTATTTTAGAAGTAATGTCATGCAATTTTTTTTAATGTAATACATCACTCTTCACAGAATTTATTTCCACATGAGAGTGTAACAACTTTTTTCAATTCTTCCTATATAATATACTCCAGCTTTATCTGGAGCTCAGCATAAAGGTATAAATCAATATATATTTGGTAGTCTGACCAAGAGTCTATCTTTCAAAAATACTAAGAAACCAAGGTCTCCATACAAAGAAATAGTATTTGCAGCTCTCTGTCAGTGCTATAGGCACTCATCCCCAGGGTTCTATCAGATTTTAATTAAAAAGAGAGACAGATTAGTAGCAAAATTTTCAGAAATTTAAATTATTTACAAATAGAAATAATGTCAAAAACTTACTTTTATTGTTGCTATTAAAGGCTGTGTTTAAAGACTGTCTGTTTATGCTTTAATAATGGATTATTCAGAGTTAATGTGACAAGGTCTCATTTAATTTGTTACTGGCGATTAGTAGTCCTGCCTGTGGCAGGGGTGTTGGAGACTGATGATCCTTGGAATCCCTTACAACCCAAGCCATTCTATGATTCTATGATTCCATGAAGCCTTAAAGAAAGCCTGCGTTCATTTACCCAATGAAATTTGGTTTCCGATGTTGTCAAATTACAAACAATGTAATCAACAGTTTGGGGGTAGGGAGGGTAATATTCCAGTAATGGGTATGTGTCTTTAAACTTTCATGTTGTAAATCTACACCCCATAAAGATTTCACATGCAATCAGTCATTTATGCATACATTTGTATCAACAGATGCAACATGCATGAATATCTGTGGGAATCCCAAAGTATCAATTAACCCAACACATGGCAAAAAAGCACAGGTAGTATATTTTCCTAAAGCACTAAGCAGCTTCCAACAGAATCAATATGGAAATGATTATTAGACTAATGGAGTGGTCGATAAGGAACCAAGACATTTCAGGCATGTCTCCAGCAAGCAATACAGTGTGGTTCAAAAGCCTTGGAACAGCCTCATCATTGTTATCCCCTTAACAAAGAGGAGCTTTCAGTGTATTTTTAAGATAACCAGCTCTGCTGAGAGGCTAGGATCACAAGCTCAGCCAAAGATGTCAAAAGTACTGTTTTTGGCAACTGAGTTTACTCCTTTGCACAACTACACTCTGCAGGATGTGACACACCAACCTGATGGACTCCAGCCAAGGAGTGTCTCCAATATAAACATGTGGAAATATTTGCTACGTATATACCTGAACCTATGAGAAGTTTTGCGCGTTTCAGCCACACCTTGCAATAATTTCATTGTGATTGTTCCATGAGAATATCATATATATGAATAGGTTATATATATATCATAACCTACCTCCCTTGTAGTCTAAGCATTTGACAAGCTGTGCCTTTAAATGGTAGCCCTTCCATGCAATTTCTGATTTCTCTGAAGAGAAGAATTCATACAGAATTCTTGTTTGTTTTATAAACTTTCAGCCCAAGAGTGGCTTCAGTTGGGAAAAAACACAGTCCACACACATCAAGTTTAGCAGTAGGAAGGCATTCAAAAACATCCTTTTTTTCTATGTTTCTTTATGAATTGCCTCTAGATATCATCCACACACTATTCTACTTCATGTGAATACATTCCTCGGGTATCTGTCTCCAAACACAATACACTAAGGGCCTAGATTGCAGTTCAGGGTCTAAGGCATGAAAGTTAGGCATTGTAAAGCTCAACATTATCTTTTCTTTTCTAGCCCCAGGCATGTTCAGTCTGAATCAACACCTAACCTATAAGCCATTGCAGCACCGCAGGCAAGACCCTTATACCATTTCCCCTCCATCCCTTCTATTACTAGCCTGCAGCACCTCTATTCTGTAACTTCATTGCACAGCTGCATAGATAACATTACCCGACCTTGGCCATCAAGAATTCAACAGGTCTGTTATATTTCACTCTGCTTTTACTTGTTTCTTGGGCTACAGAAAAGGTTTGCAGATGATAAGCAATACAGCTGAAAAAAAAGAAAAAAAAAAAAAAAAAAAAGGTGCTACAGCAATTAAACTCTGCCAGGAATTTTCTTTCCACTCTAAACCTTTCTACAGCAATGGGATAGAATTGGAACTTTCACTCGTGAACTTGCTGCTACTTGCACTAGAAGATTCTAATGTAAGTACATCATTATGAAAGATCTTCCTTGGCATTGTTTCCCAGACAGTGAAATCAATACATTCTTTCAGAAGTAATAGTACAGAAACTTTAAATGTGATTTTCTTAGTTTGTAATTTTCCCCAGATTTTTTTTGTTTATAGTTCTGCATTCTGAATGTTGTGAAAAGGAAACAAATAAATGAGTCTTCAAATTGTTGATATCAGTAGAGAATAGTAATTCTTATTTTTTAGAATTAAAGGGAAATTACAAGAGCTTTAATCAACAGCTTATCAATATCATACATGGATCTACATCCCTCAGAGCAGTTGGAATCTATGATCACTAAATAATCTATGGTTAGCATTATATACCATGTACAGGCAAGAAACCTGGATATTAAAGTCTTTATTGATGCAGTCATGTTGTATTCAGGGCAGTTGCTTGATTGGTCTCAGTATTCAATGCAGTTAGTTTTTCAATAAAAATATTCAATCTTTCATCATACTGTCTAGTACAGACTTTAGACAAAAATCTGAGCTGTGAAAATACATTAATCTTTTATCATTTCTGTACACTTTTCAGATAAGGATATTAATGCTATTTACATGCACGAGTAAAATCTTTCAACACCTCTGCAAAACAGCAAGATATCTTTTTCTATATTGTATAAACAAGGACTATAAATAGTAAGACCAGTAAGTTATAGTGAATTTAATTATTCAGTTCAGATCTTGGATTCATATTTCCTTTTGTTAAGGTAAACATCTCCTTGATACAGTGGCCTTTTACTGTAATCAGTAGGACCTTAAAAACTCCTGTTCCATAAGGCTATTGGTAGGAAAAAACAGCTTAAGTAAAGGAAAAAATAAGTCCTGGAATTATCATTGTCTTTCTACTCTGTTTTACTCTTTCTCCTCCACTTCCTTCTTTCTTCCACTCTCCTCCTTTAGCAATAAACACTTTGCACCAAAAATGAGTTCCAATAGAAATGTGAAATCATATAGAAAAACAACAATAACAAAAATAAACTAAGAGGAAGAAAAGTGCAGAGTTCAGTTGCATGAAAGTAATTTGCTTGGCTAAGTATGCAAACTTTTGCCCATACAGGGAAAAACTGCAAAAAAAAAACCTTGTAGAGTAAGACTGACTCCAGATTGCAGACCAAGCTTATGCCACCTCAACCTTTCCTCTGCTCAAACTGAAAGACAAAACAGAAGGGGACTGTGATTCTTCTGACAAATACAGATTTTTTTCATATAAGATCAAGGGTATGAAGAAGGGGAGAAGATGATGCCATTCCAAAAGGAGTTTCCAGTGTAAAAAGACAGGTTCATCAGGGCTCACATCTGAGAAGTACTGTTATAATCCTCAGCACAGACAAGCCTAAGAACAGAAACTGTATAAATGGCAATGTATGACTTAGGCTTTCATGGAATTTATGTATTTTGGGGAAAATCCTAGAACTTTCTAAAAGTTTTAATATATTCATATATGTCATAAGCATTTTCTCTATAACTGGAAGTGTCTGGTGAAATAATAGTGGACATTGCCAAAATTCACAGGATGGATGCTGTGTGACTCAGAAATTTCAGGAACTTACTGAGTCTGGTTGTGTTGGCTCAATTTCTTCATAGTGGCCCACATGGTCCTGTGATCAAAATGGGGTTGATCAAACACCAGTGTTTCAGCTACTGCTGAGCAGTGCTTGTGCAACATCAAGGTCTTCTCTGTTCTTCATTATGTCCCTACTGTGAGCAGGTGAACAAGAGGTTGGGAAGACATACAGATGATATAGCTGACTTGAAATGAAAGAGATAGTCTGTATCCTATGATGTCAAGCTCAACAACAAAACAGAGGGGGAGATTTTTTCCAAAAGAGTAGTTGCTCAGAGAGCAAGAAGGCATAAGTCTGCTGGATACAAGTTGATGAGCCATTACTTTTACAACAATTAATTTTTTTTCTTACTTTTTATTACATAGTGTTTATTTCAGTACGTGAGTTTTCCTCATTTTTGCTTTCCTGATTCTTTCCTCCACTCTGCTGGAGGACAGAAGTTCTGGGACTAGCAAGTGATTGACTGTGTGGGGACATAGATGCCTCTTGAGGACAATACCACAAAAAGAAATAAACTTATTTGTGATCAATCAGTAATAGATATGAAAAAACACAGCCAATGAAACTAAAATACTCATGTTTCCCAATGAAAGTCAACAGAAAGCAACACATGCAAAGCCAGAAGACTTGACACAACCAAGTTTAGAGCTTTAACAGAGCAGATAGAGAGGTAAGTAGCTGACCAGCATTGAGAATGAATAAAAATATCAGTAGAAATACCAAAATGCCATAAAAGAATAATGAGGTTAAAAAATATAACTGAAAGAAATACTAATTCTAAAAAGAAGATTTTAAAGCTTGGTGGTGGCAATGCTTTGACTGGAGGACATATACAACAGTTGCAAGATAGAGAAATCGGTACACTAAATCAAAAAAAAAAAAACAGAGTATTGACTTAAATAATCTTTTTTCTTTTTTTCTTTTTTTTTTTTTTTCACACACAGTGTTCTCTGTTGGCCAAGAAGGCCAATAGTATCCTGGTGTGCATCAAAAAGAGAGTGGCCAGCAGGTCAAGGGAGGTAATCCTCCTCCTCTACTCTGCCCTGGTGGGGCCTCACCTGGAGCACTGCGTCCAATTCTGGGCTCCCCGGTACAAAAAAGACAGGTATCCCCTTGAAAGAGTCTATCAGAGGGCTACAAAGATGATGAAGGGCGTGGAACACCTCCTGTATGAGGAAAGACTGAGAGACCTGAGTCTGTTCAGCTTTGAAAAAAGAAGACTCAGAGGGGATCTGATCCATGACTATAAATATCTAAGGAGCAGGAGGCAAGGGGACAAGGCTGGACTCTTCTCAGCAGTGTGTGGTAATAGAAGAAGGTGAAATGGCCACAAACTAATGCATAGGAAATCAGGAAAAATCAAAATGGTTTGCAAAATGTGGTCTGCCATCAACAGCAAAGATAAGATAGTAGATGTAGGAAGTACAGGAATCTTAAAGGCAGATAGTCAGCAAGTTCACTACATGACTATCTCCTAGGTGCTGTGTAAACAAAGAAAATTGCAATTAGGAAAGTCTATATTAAAAGTCAATTATAGAATTTGCATTATCAACTGAGGATCAGACTGAAAGAAAAGTATAAATGGTGGAATTGCAAGCACCTTGTATGACATAAGAATAATCCTTTCAAAGAAAACAAGTTAATTTGTAAATTCAATTCAGGCAAGGAGCAACAATATTTACATAAAATACAAAAAAGACTCACTGTGAAATATCTGTGGGCATGAAATATTACCTGATTTGGCAAAAGAAAAGCAACAAAAATTACAGGAAAATATCTAGTGCCAAATTCCAAAATACAGAGATTGATATTGGCAAGTACTACTAAGTGACAAAAGTGACTACCTCACCACATTCTGTAGAACGGAAGTGAATACAAATCATCTGAGCAGGTTCCTTGGATGAAGATTAGTCCAGCAAAGATGTAGTTGACAGTGGAGAGGAACATCATGGTATAACAGACCACAGACCTTTGTATGATAAAGGAGCAGGGAAGTCAGAAAAAACATGCATAAGTTCAAAATGATGTTGTGATCAGTAACATTTGCTTTTGTACAAGTTACATATAACAGACCTCTTTATTCTCAATAAGTCTAAGAAAGTAAGAACAAATTGGAAAATGTCCATATTTTAGATACTAATTACTCAAAGTCTACTAGTAATTACAAAATACGAAAATAAACAAAACACAAAAAAAAACACCATATGTGCAAATGTTTGATGTTAATACTGAATGAAGATGTCATACGACAATTAGTTCAATGAAACAGCCAGTAAATGCATCAGAACAGAAATGTGAATAGAGAAACCGCTCAGTTTCTTCACTCCCAATGTGATGAGGCACAGGGCAGCACTTTTACAGAAAAGACAGCCTGAAGTTGTCACATCTAGGTTTACTAGCATTGCCTAAAATCAAAATAAAATTGAAAAGCAGTGTCTTATAACAGTGTTTGCATATAAAAAGTTAGAAGAAAATGGTCAAAGATAGGAAAATCATCCCAGTAGAAAGTACCCATAAATCACCTGGGAGTATGTTTTAAAAAACAGTCAGTCACAGAAAGCCTATAGTGTATGCTACTGAAACTGCAAAGTGTAAGCATGAAAGAGACTGACAAATACATTGCTGATTTCTTATCCGGAGCAGCCTGCAGTGCTCATCTACAGCAACTTAACATGAACGTGAAATTCCTAGTCTGATATTAAAGAAGAAAATGCAGAGAGACAGAAGCATCGGCTCAGTCTGTTACGTGCCATTTTTAAGGTACGGGCTACAGCATATCTAAGAACAAATGATACAAGACATAGATTCACAAGTGTTTGCATCCATCATTTTGTCATGCTCTGTCAGGAGAGCCAGATGCCGTGGGAGAAGCTTTTTCTGCTTCCCAAGAATACTGAAACTGCCCAGATGAACTGAGAAGAACATCACATACAAAGCCAATTGAATTATAAAACCAAGGTCAGAAAAAATAAATTCTTTCAGATATACACTAAAGCTGTACAGCAAGAATGCAAAAACTCAGCAGTATCTACGATAAAATAGAAACTAATCTATAGAACAGCAAGCCTACTAAAATGTTCTATTCTAACGATAATAGTTGATAAAAAGCAACAAAATTACACAAAATCCCAGTGGTCCTGGCAACAGTCCTCCATCAAAATTACAATGAGACATTTTCCTTGCAGGCCACACAGACCATTTCTTCATCACAGTGTTTTATTCAAGTAGCAGTGGCAAAATTCAGATAATATAATATTGTTGTCTATAAACGTAGGTGTCCACATGTGAGTCAGATACAAAAGATCCTATTACAGGAAATGGAATTATAGTCAATACAGCCAATGAAGTCCTGAGGACTGTTCATCTGACCAAGTATGTAAGCCTACTTTGCAAAGGATTAACTGCTTTCCAGTCTCCAGGCTGATATATTGATGGGCTGCTACCAAATGATGGAATTCAGCACATCTGTTGCACATATAGTAGTGTAGCTATACTACACTCAACTAAATTGAGCCTCCAACTGAAAGCCACACTAATGAATTCATTCATGTCACTTAATTTTCTTCATTTAATATTTATTATCAACTCAAAGAACATTGTTGGCTTCTTTCTATAGCTAGCAAAAGCCTGAGAGGTAAGAACTTAGAAAGGCTGTCTCATCACACATCCTGAGATTTGATACGTTTATTAACAGATACCTATTTCTCCCCACTCATTTTAAAGGCAGTCTACTGAAGGAGACTAGGGAGAGTGAAATCTCATCATAAGGCACTATCACAGTTACAGTCAACTCTGTGGTGATGTACTTAAACAGGCATTGCATCCAATGTCAAGTCCAAAGAGTCTGGAGGAGGAGGAGAGCAATTTTGATTCCCTTGTCATCCTCCATGACACATATACTTAGCTGTCCACTCGGGGTGAGAGTGTTATCTCCCATGCATTACATTTTCCTAAGAAGCAGAAGGAGCAAAGGGCCTATGGTAGGTTCCCCAGAAAGAAATACACGAAGGCAGAAGATGAAAAGGATAGTATGCTATTGAGCCATGATGGCATGAACGGTCAGGTCCACTTGGGAGAAAGGTGCAGAAAAAAAAAAACGTTCAGGAAATCACATCAAAAAGATGTGGTTCCACTCTGGGAATAAAACACTTAAAATTTACTAATTGTGACATTATTTCATTTATTACATTTGGCTAAATAGTTTGCTTGAGTTTATTAAGTAAAGCAGTTAATCTCTTTTTAAAGAATATAACTGAATAGAAGTTTGCATCCATCAATAACAAATTCTAATGATTAGATTATAAGCATCTATGAAGTATTTATTCACAGTTTACCAGAATATTGCAGACATAAGTACCGTATGTTGTTGATAATTCTAGCCATGTTGATGGATATTAGAACTTATTACAGGCCACATATAACTCAGTTACATTTTATTAAAAATGATTCACCACTTTAAAGAATCATCTTGTAAACTCATTGTAAACTATTAATAAATGAATCTTCATTAAAAGGATTACAAGTTTTATTTGTTTTTCAGGATCAGTTGGCATACATCCGAGTGCACGTTTTTCAGTAAAGAAAGGCTGGCAGGTTAAACTATGGACGCATAAAATATATAATAGGGTAATAATTGAATAAAAATTGCTGCAAATAAATATGAAAAGACTGATTTATTAAATAGCTTTTCATGATACGTGCAATCTGGTACACCACTCATTTAAGTGATTGCCGTGACTAATTTATGTTCACATTCAGCTTTCGTTGGATCTCTGAAAAATATTCTATTTAAAATTTAAACAAACCCAGAGCATAGTGTCTATTCTGAGACTGTTTATTGCGAGCTTCATTCAGGACTGAAAAAATAAAAGCAATAATGATAATTTAAAAGCTGCCTTAAATTAGAATGTTTAATTACACCACTGACAACTGCGAGAAATAAGGTTTTACAGGAAAAACACTGACAACAAAAGCAGTATAGGTGAACACCAGTAAATATCCCCATCTATGGAAGAAAACATTCAGTTCTGATACATGCTTGTATTACAGACGGACACAGCTTAGCAGAGACATGCTCGGTGCTATAGCTGTTTACTTAAGCAGCAACAGAGTTCTAAGAAATAGTTGCTATGCCAACCCATCACAGGACTATATATATACATTCATGACCAGGGCTTATTTTGAGAGCTCGGTTACTCTCTCTTTCAAAAGTTTAGATATGCTACATCTATATTGTATCCATTAAGGTAAAACCCTATTGTTTGGGGACAATTTACAACCCTGATTTTTTTAGGTAGGGAGTGGAGTATATGAAATAACATGATCAGATTTCGAATGAGGAGCAGAACAGCCTTTTGACGTCACATTTCTACAATCACTGAACAGACTGTTCTATTTGCAAGCCTCTAAAGATTTGGTGTTTAGATGATAAAGGGCACTGCTTTTTATAATCTATTATTAACTGTCGTGTGTGTATTACTGCAGGAGTTCTCCAAAGAGAAAGCTAAGAGTGTTTTGGTGGTGCAGTGATGAAGTGCTTTTTTGTACTATTTACTATTTTCCTCATTAACTCCATCCAGTCATGCTTCTTTTCATAATACAGGAACAACGCATAGTAATTTACCTCTGGAGCTTAGAAGCAGTGTCCCAAGATAAACATGCATTTAAAAATAAAAATAAAAAATCATAGAGGGACTCTTTAATTAACTTTTTCTGTTTATGTTTCTAAATGGGCTGTTTTCAGGTTTGGTTTTATTTTTCTTGTTTTGTTTTCAAATGCATTTGAATTTTTAGTCTATTTATTTCATAGTTATTGGATGACTGCATGAAGCACTGCCATTTCAATTAGATTTTGATAGCTGATAAAATCATAGATGACAGCTATTGCACAAACGAATGAACAAAATCCAGACTAGTGAAGTTTATGTTGTTGCATTTAAATAAAATTAAATGTTCTGGTGACAATGCGATTAAATATAAAATCTAGAGATAGAAGAAAAACAGTAAATGGGATGGGAAGGAAGGGATCGGGTTGGAGATAATCATCTTTCTTACAGCACAGTTTTCTGAAGAAGGGCTGTTTCCTTTCGAGACATAATTTTAATTCCTGGAGAGTGTAGCCACCTCTTCAAAAAGATTAGAAGCCCAAAAAACAATCATATAATCCCTTCTAATGAGAATTTTGCAACTAGACTTCTTGAAATGTGAGAAAAGCAAGAAGATATGTAAAGATCACAAAGCAGATACAGTGTGCTCAACACACTAGAATTGATAAGGCAAGAAAAACTGTTGTGATAAATTCTAAAGGTTAAGACTTCCACTCTATTGTAAAGATCAATACAAAGGGGAAAGGAGAAGTATGATAACAGTTCCACATCCCGTTAAGAATGATGGTATACATGCCAGATGAGAACCTGTTATCAGACAGTTGTCCTATTTAAGGATAAAACACTGAGCATTGCTTCAGCAGTGATCACTTACGTCTCTCAGATTGAAATGAATGACACATTTCATATTCACTCCACTGTTTTTTGAGAGATTCAAGAAAGTGAAGGGGGAAAAAAAGAAAAAAACAAAACAAAATAAAACAAAAGAAAAACGTAAGATCTGAATCTCTGAATCTCTGAATTAATTTTGTTACACCAGTCTCAGATCATGATTAAAGTCAGTCATTTAGTCACTGAAGTTCTTTTTAGGAAATTTCTCTAATTACTAATTTTTTTTTTCAGTACCTACATGTTAGATTAGCATGACTAGATCATTAGAGAAAACTTGCTATTTTTTTTTTTTACTTAAAGTCTTTTTAAATATAAGAAAATTTAGAAGTTATTTACTTCACTCACAATTCATACAATTTCACTCTTCTTGGCTTTTGGACTTTTTTCCTCACACTTTTTCTACACACCACTTTTCTGCTTCTTGCCCTTTTTCCATAAGGTCAGATAGTCACTTTTTGATATGCATCCAAAAGAAACCTCTATCTGTAAGGACAAAGAGTCTTGCAAGTTACTGAAATTGACTGCAGCACCAGCACAAAAGCTCAAATCTTCATTTGAGAAACCTGGATATAGTCTGTCAAAAGGCAGCTACAAAATATAGGTCTGCTGTTCAAAAACAACATGCCAGGGACACTCCAGGTACAGATATTTGAACAGAACAGAGAGAGGGCAGCTCATGACTCTCATTTGTCTTTCTGAAACTGATTCAGACTGTGTCATCTTCCAAACATGTTACCTAACATTTGGCTTTGCCAGCATCAACGGCATCACGATACCTGTGTTCAGAGTACAGCAGCCGGTGAAAATTTCTATTGCAGAAGCGTTACATGGTTTTAAGGCCAGGAACAGACAGTGCAGATAATGAAGTAGTGAAAAGAGTAAGGTGTGTTTGTGATTAGCCTTGATTTTGAGAAGAATCTTAAAGTCAGGATGACTTCCATGATTACTGTAAGTCAGAGAGAGGAGAGGGCTGACCAGTTCTGAAGGTCATAAAAATATTTCTTACAAAACAACAATGGAACTGATATCTACATTTTAAATAATAGTATTAAAATGAATATAACCAGCCTGAGTTTCTATTTGTACTTGAATTGCTATTAAAGGCACAAACTTCTGAACAAATTTGTGAATTTCAAATGTAAACCTAAAAAAAATGTATTTTAAATTTATTGTTATTAGGTGCAAAAGTATGATTTTTCTTTTTCTTTTTTAAATGCAAAATAAAAACTCCTCTTTTACTACATATTCCATCTCAAGTAATCAAATTCAAAAAAGCCAGTGGGCCCTCATCCTAAAAACTAGAATACAGTAAATCAACAATTGACTGGAAATACTGCAACACAGAAAGTGTCTTCCTTTTTTCCTCCTTTTTAAATCGAACATAGCTCACTCTTAGAAGATTTATGGGGCTGGAAATCTTTCTTCTCTTACACCCTCAAAAACAGTCATGCTAAGCTGAAATGGTTTGAAAGGCTGAGCTAAGGAAGAATCTGTATCTTTTCCCCTTTAACACTCTGGTGCTCACTGATCTGTTTTCTCAGATTTCCATTTGCAACACAGCTGCTGATCTCAAACCAGCTGCATTATTTCTGTTTTAGTGCTCAGTCAGTAAAGAGAGAAAAACACAGAAGATTAATGAGGTCGCCGCCTTCTCACATTTCTCTGTTTATCTTATGAAATCCATTTATTGAGACTTTTTCTCTCAAGATCTGTCTGATATCCCTCCCAAACATCTCTCCATTTTCTCATTTTCTTTTCCAGTGCTTCCTCAGCAGTTTCTCAAATTACCATGTTATGAGAGAAAAGGTAATAATTAAGCTCATATTTTCTGATAGATTATGGATTCACAAATATTTAAATATGAACTGAAGATGAAGAAATTAAAAAATCTGCTGCCCACATACACCAAGGAAATTAATACAATTAATCATTTTATAAAAATAATGTTGTTTTTCTGTTTATCAGAAAAGCAGTAGATCTCCATACAGATGAATATTGAAAACTCCACAAAAACTCTTAGATGTGTGATAGGTATAATAACATGAACATTAAAATAAAAAATACAGTAATATAGAGTTTTTTATTGTTATTCTGTTATCGTGAAGAATTGATAGCATTGTTAAATTCTACTAATCCCTATTTGTAGACTATCCATAGTTCATATATTTCTATGTAATAAATAGTAGTGAAGTTTATTGCATTATTGTACAGTGAAACTCTTATGCTACTATAAATAAGGTAAAAGTACTTAAAAACAATTCACACCTTCCAAAAATAATAATAATAAAAATAATGACCAGCATTTCTACTCTGGAAGATAATATTATTGAATAAAGTTGCCTGAGGTCTCCTATCAAACTGTGTAAGAAAATCCCAGAGACTAAGACCAATACACTGATTTCAACAACTTCTGTTTCACATTCAGTAAATTTTCTTGATCTCACTTTCAATCAAAAACTTCCCTGGTATTTCACACATTAAATTTACAAGTATATACACCTTTCTACATCAAAAAATTTTCATGTAATTTTTCTCTCAAAGGAAGGAAAACAGAATAAGATGTTACAAATGCTCGTCACATCAATTAATGGATATACTGGATATATTCAATTCAAATATGTACTGTATATGTTACAATGATGAGAGTTGTATGAGAATCTGTACACAAGAGAACAAAAAATTCCAGTGAGCAATTACTTTCAAATCAAATTTCTTGTCATCATTTTGCAGTTAGAAACTACATTCCTTACAACTCTATACTACCCATTTTTAAAATTTTGTTGTGAATTTTTAAGAATGTACTGAGTTTGTAAATCAGATGTAACCATGTACCTACAGTTTGTCAAGCTATTTCATATGTTCAAATCATGGAATACATTTTTAATATATCTAACTGAAAATATGCTTATACATGTAAGTCATTGTCATTTAATCTATCATTAGAAAGCCTAAGAGCAAAAATAATGTGCAACAACATATCTGTATAGATTTTCTTGTAAACTTCACAAAATATTTAATAGAGCTGTCACAAACTACATCCTATCATCCAACTCAACACAGTTTGGGAGCAATTTTCATAAATTAAAACCAGCTTTCAATGGCATCAGTGGTTCAATCTCTAAAATCCAAGCAGGACTTTGATTTTAATTACAATGTGAAAAATCACGAAGAAATAGAATGTTGTTTTTTCTTTCTTGCAAAGTAGTCCTAGGCTTAAAGTGAAATGAAATTACACTGTCATTTCAGCTGGGCATCTTCTAAAATGACGTGAAGTGTTCCCTCAAACACAAAATAAGAGGGGTTTGAGGTGTGGAGAATTCTCAGTTGCAACTATTCGAGTTTAATGTGAATTAGTGAATTTTATTTATTTGATTTGAAATAGATTGATCTCTTTGTTCTTTTTTTCTTTTTTTTTTTTTTCTGATGTCAAACGTAAGTCCAGAATTCAATTTTAAAGAAATACTGAGATAGAATATATATCATTTTTCTCTAAAATACTCAACATACTTCTTTGGCAAGTAATACTCATGTCAACAACAAAGCAAAAAGAAGATGCACTACAGATCACACACTGCAATAAGAACAGAAGAAG
The DNA here is from genome assembly GCA_036925125.1 of Oreortyx pictus. Taxonomy (NCBI): domain Eukaryota; kingdom Metazoa; phylum Chordata; class Aves; order Galliformes; family Odontophoridae; genus Oreortyx; species Oreortyx pictus. Next base: position 32,291,391 of record JAUPFR010000001.1, read on the forward strand.
TATGGAAACCTGTGGTTCAACTGTCCCTGCAGGTGAGTAAAATTTTATTACAGATATTTCACATAGCAACAGTACAGCTAGCCCCAGTTGGTACCAGCAAAATCTTGGCTCATAAAGCTCATAATTCCTGCCTTCTATAGAAGTAAATGAAGCTTTAGCAGCCTATGAAGCCTTTGAATGTCAACACAAAAGCTTCTGGGAGTTGTTTCTGATAGCTGATTAGGAGACAAGTAAAATGAAAATCCTTGTTTTATTACCTAAGTGTGATGTTTAAAAATATATGAACTCAAGGGAGATATTTTTAGGTTTTTTTTTTTTTTATTCCTGCTTCTCTCTTCTGTTATTACAGCATTCAGACATATTCAGACAACACATATTTTCTACACACGGCCAGTACTTTATGAGGGTGAAGTCTGCTTGGTTTTCATGCTAAAGAAGTAAAAAGCTAGAACTATTCAACTTACAGATAAAGATCAATCACAACTGTTAGATGTACAGTTTTTCCGTCTTTTGCTCCTCCAGGAGACCCATTGCTCCTAAAAGAAGGAATAGGAAGGTAGTGATATGTGTAATTAACTTCTCCCACAAACCAAAAGCTTTACCTAGGAGACTGATATTAATAGTCACTTTCATTAATGTTCTAATTGCTGCCACATATACAATTACAGCCACAAATACTTCAGTAGTAAATAGTAAATTTTGAAGAAATTTGCAAATAACCTTTGATCATTCCTCCTGAGGTGGTGTAGGTCAGTGTTTTTTCAGAGTCAGTTAAACTGGAGTTACAGTGACATTAGGGGAAACAACATAAAGGTAAGAGTGAATTAATGAGAGAGTAAGAAAATAATTTCATCATGTTCCTGAAGAGAATGCCTTTGGCGCTATACAATAATTAGCTTTAATTTACTACATCACCAAAAAGAAATCTGCTTTAACTTTCAAAGCTTTGTCCCACATTTCTTGTGCCCTTGTTCTCATGTTTTTTTCTTGACAACAGACAAATTTAAATAACATTATGATGAGTATTGTGTTTCTATCACTCATGCTCAGACAGAATTCTCATTGAAGGAGTGAATGAGAGATCCCTTAGCATCAGCACACCTGTAATACTAATACTAGGGAAGCAGAAGATGGTCATTCATCAGAACGGCATAAATTCTGATAGCAGATACTCCATCTCACCCAGTTTGGTTTCAAGTTTATTACTGAAAGCAATATTCATCATACTGTCTTGTTACACTGATTTTTTTCCAGTACGTTCAATGGTACCTTAGAACACTTTGAATGCAATTTATTTTAAAAAGTATCTAAAGAGACTGAAACTCACAATTTCCACTGAAAAGTAATAGGACTCTAAGGTACTGTGAGATGCTTCTTAGCATTCTACCTCTGGTTGATAAATTTGAATAAATTTTTCCTCCACAAATTATAGCACTGGGAGAAAACCTCCCAAATGGGAAATTATGAGAGAGACCTTAGCTTCTGCAAAACTTTATGGTGGATAAGTGCACAAAGAAGAGTAAAATTTTTCCTGAGGATCAAGATTTATTGTCTAGTTGCAACTATCTAGTAATTAAGAATCAAATTTAAATTATATTTTAGAGTCAAAGAAAAGGAATAAACATTCTTAAAGAGGTGAATTTCATCATTAACATTCAGAATACCTAGCCTAAACCTTGGAGAAGACATTCTGGAGACAAAGTATTTTGGTTACAGAGTGTGTTGTCTAGCTCAGACCAAATATTTAACACTTTCCTGCCCAAAGTGGATGTTGTAAGCCTTTTGATTTTTTGTTTTTGTATCTAAAGACAGTAAAGACAGAAGTCGTAAGCAGTTTAGTGAAGTTAAAAGAGTGCAGAAACGTTTGAAGACACAGCGCTCAACAGTTTACTTGAGTATATTTTTTGTGCCTAGGTTTACTCTCACAGGAGTCAGTAAAAACTTTATTTTCAGCAAAACATGATCATGACAATAATATTCCATTTCTGAAAATTATACCACAGGCCTAAAACTTTTGTTGAAAGAAAATACAGACATTGGCTCAAAGATCCGAAAGGACTGGTAATGACTTAATTAGAACGGCTGACTACATGTCCACACACCTGCACAAGGTCACAGGGCTGCTAGAGCAATTACACCACAGTGCTGTTACAATGGAGCAGGTGAGCAGACTGACTCTTCTGCAATATTGATCTGAAGGATAGCTCTGAAGAGGTAAGATTGGGGGACATCTAACAGAGCATAGCTAAAATAAAATTTTTTTAGCAGCTTATTCCTTACTCTTGTCTTGAAAGGATCTTTAATCGATCAGAACAAAATAACACCATCACTGTCTTCTTTTTTCCCCATTCTCTGATTACAAAAGATGTAAAGGTGTCCTGCTTAGAACAAGGACAAGGAATGAAAACACATAAGTTTTTTTCAGTATATCCTCTGAAACAAAACAGAAATCTAGCATTCGTTCTAGTACTATCTTCTGTTAGCCTGTCATTCTTCTGTACTCTGTTCCAGATTTTGTGGTTAAAGAGGTGTTGAACCTATCTTACTGAAAAAGATTGGCCTACTACAGATTGATGAAAATAAACAATCAAATAAATACATAAATAAATAACAATAAAAAATGAAAACATTTTGCAAAACTTATGGACCCTGGCACAGTAACAGCAGATGAGACTTTGCAAAACTGGTATATATTAATAACCCACTTTCTTCTTATTTTCTCCTATTTTCTTCTCTCTCCATCAATGCATTTTTCATGATTTCTCCTAGGAGGAAATATCAGACTTCAAATAAAAAAATCAAAAATAAAACAAGAAAACGTAAGAATGAACAATTTGTATTAATCTCTTACTTTTTTTCAAAACGAGGATCAAGAAACAACTCCTAAGCATCCACTAGGCAGAAAGAGAGTAAATGTGCTAAAGAAAATCAATAAAATTAATGTTTCTTCATAACTTACGTCTTCACTACAGTATTAATAAGTATTCTGTATGTTCTGTGTAATTTTTACATTATAGTGTGTCAGAGAATGACAGTGCTACTTGCTACAGACCACTGACAATCCACAATCAAAAGGAAATTTAAAGACAAAGAAATGGAATAACCTCTGTAATGAGAAACCATTTTACACTGAGCTTTATCAACAGATAGAGTATGACATTTTTATTAATTGAATGATCACTTGGTCAGTCCAAATCTGCTGAGCTTTATGGAAATAGCTGAGCTACAAGAAGTTGGAATGAAGCTTAATGCAAGTCACAGCACAGTGACTCTTACATTATCATTACATCACTTCATTTACACAGTCACTCTAATTGACTTTAATAGGCTTTGGATCAGAGCAAATATACTGACATAAAGATTGATTATAGAAAAACAGAATGCTTTTATTAAACTTGCCTCAAGAATATACAATCTCACAAAAACATCTAAATCAGCAGTTTAAGGCTTTAGGAAGTTGTGACAGTCCTCACAGAGATATTTTGTCAGCTCCAATTTCATTTTGAGAAGATAAGGCTTCTAGAAACTTCTTCATTGGGTACAGTTTAACACAGAATCTGTCACCTAGACCATGTATTGTTCGCACCTTAACTTCTAATGATTTCACATGTAGCACTTACTTGCATGAAAACAAAATGCTAGGAAATCTGATTTTTTAGTTGACCATTTTTAAATATGAATAATAAGGAGAGAAGAAAACTAAGAGGGCTGAACTAAGTAATCAGCCACGATCTAAGTAGATAAAGCACTGGTTTTGCAAATCATAGGCAGTCCACATGCTACAGTTTAGGGAATAGTTCAAGCTGATCTTGTGTTACAAAGCCTCATTGCATGATTTCATTTTAGGAAGCAGACTTAAATCATAGGAAAAGCAATACAGAGAGTTTTGGGAAAAAAAAATCTTGCTGCTCATGCTGAGAATTGAAAATCACCAGAGTGTGCATTTTTGCCACAAAATGCTAAATAAGGAATGGAGGTAGAGTTCATGGCCTCATTTTCAGATTAGTCTCTGTTTCTCCATAAGAGATTTTGTATGTAAGAACACCTCCTTTTGATCAGTAGTCAGTTACTACTTATTGTCTGTGTGAAAGGAGTTGATCTTGGCACAACCACTACTGTTTCGTTCCTGATGAATTTCTTAAGGCCTATTCTGCTTGTGCAAGCTCACCTTACATACTGCTAGACTCAGTTAATCCCTCTCTCGCCCTCTGCTCCACCTCCTCCCTTCTCTCTATATAACCATTTCCTCAGCCTGTCATGTATTTTTTCTCACATTTCTTAAGCTGCTTGGTTTCTTTTTTTTCTTTTTTTTTTTTTTTATCGGGAACTTCAGCTTCTCTGATTTTTAAAGACAAGAGAAATGAAATGGGATATATAATCAAGACAGTTTTCACTTCACTTGTTTCTCTAAGAGCATTTAAAAAGAGATTTTGATGAAGGGGGAAAACAGCTCTACTATGTAATGATCTTTTCTATGGTAATCCACCCACAGGGGCATTTTAATATGTAAATCACGTTATTGTCTCACACATGACAATCTGATGGGTTTTAAATTCCTCATTTGTTAACATATAATGAACAACACTTTTGCTGTTTTTATTGGTGCAATAGCACTTTGCTCACACGTTAAGATACAGTTGTGCCAAGCTACATAAGGTGATACTATTAATAAATTGTTTGAGAGCTGGCAAATATAACTAGGAAGGAGCTCATTTTCATAAAAATACACTCTACCTCCAAGCTGGCAGAAAAGTACAGAGACACTTTCTTTCGCAGCAAGCAGGTGTTCTTTGGCCTGCCCAGGCAAAACATCCCCTTTAAAAAAATGTACATACTTAAATAAATATGCACAAATACATATATTCTCATTGTAGACAGATTTCTAGTTGCCCAATAAAATAAAACCAAGGACAGTCAGAGCTTTATGGCTAATGAATAGGTATCACATCTATGACAATAAAAGCACACTCCACTTCATAAATACTACTTCCCCTTAACAACTCCTAAGTATATATAAGCAAACACAAACAAAATGAATCTGAAGAGGAGATAAAAATAACTGGACTGTGCCTCAGAAAGATGCTGCGAATATACCTTGGCATATATTTATTGTGATGGCATTTTCTTTGCCCTATGTCTTTTGGAGAGTATGCAGCATACTCTTTTTTAAAGATGTAAACATGAGAAATACAGACTCAAAAATTGTGTGCACTTTATATTGTGATCTTAGAAAAAAAAACAACTCTATTTTCTATAAAGGGCAGAAGTCTCAGTACTGCTAATATCAGCAGAAATGAAGGAGCATAGAGTCAGAACAAGTCCCTTATTGACCTTATATCTTCTAAACCTTCAACACAAGAAAAAGTAGAAAAAACCACACACACACACAAAAAACCAACTCCCATTTGATCACTGAAACTCTGAAATCTATTCTAAAAAATATTGAAAATATTAAAAGACCAAAATAAAAACTGTCACCACATTTTCATGTGCTATAATTGACTTACATATGATACTTTAATCAATTTTAAAAGCCAAAGCATTTCTTCCAGGTCCCTCTGACAACACCTAGAACTAACCTAGAAGCTTATGGAACTCTAATTCAGTACTTCAGTATTTTTCACTCTCATTTTGGACACTTAGGAATGTGAGCTGAATCTGAATGAAAATTCCAAATGAACACAGACACTTTTTCAGACAAGCCATGATGGGCTTAACATGAAATTGATATCTTAATCAAAGCTAACTGTAAAGAACTTCGATGGATGGCAAAAGAAAATCATTCCTAAAGGGACTGACAAATCTTGCATAGCTTTGTCTATGAGAAGTGAAATCACTAAACAACTGTAGAAAAACAATGGTTTACTAAAACTAATATTATGACTCCCACGTGAGCATTGGAGAAAAGGGGACAAATATATTTTTGCTGTTTTCTTAAGCAATGTCTGGCAAAACGGTATTGATCATCACAGGACTAATGCTGTATAAACTCTAAATGAAATAAACAGAATATATCACAAGGGCTGGACATATTTAACGTATTTAAACATATTTAAGATTATTACCTGCAGCTAGTGGTTCTCAAATATTTCAAACTACTACATCACCAAAGTTTAAATGTCCATTGGATATTATTCTTAGTCTTAAAATATTTATTTGAAAACACTATGCATTTTTTTGTCTAATTACAGCTGTACACAAAAAGGTATGTGAAAGACACATTAAAATGTCACACAAGGTGCAGAAAAAAACTCAGCAACTGTGAATTTATTTGTACTCTAACCATCATTTTTCCAGATTATTTTCTAATCACGCATTGTGCAAACCACCGTTCACACAAACAAATGTATTCTGCTTTACTACAATCTGTCTTTGCTTTCAGTTTGGGTTTTTTTGTTTGTTTTGTTTGTTTGTTTGTTTGCTTATTTCCTCATGCCTGCAATTACCAAGGGGACAAAAGGTCTATTTCATAATTAATGTAATATTTTAAATTGGGCTCCATCTAGAAAATAAGAGTTGGCAACTATGGTGTAAGAATTAAGGTTATCACTTTTTTGTCTCCCACAGAGTAGACTGAGTGAACTGATTTATTTTTTCCTTCTTTGGAAAGCTAAGTAATTATGATTCCACCTCATTATCAAAGATAATATACACACAATGAAAGGCTTTAGATGAGATTTCTTTGAACAAATGTGGATGTCTAGAATGTAAACGTTTATAAATATGTCAAGGCAAGAAACTGTGATCTGACCCCCAAGACTAATTGATGCTGCTTGGCTCCCTGTCAATAATGTACAGATAATTACTTCTCTCAAAAGAGAAATCCAGTTGGAAGAACCCAAATTAAAGCCAAGAAGTAAAATAGTAACAAAGTAGTTTGGCTGCTCAAACTTTGACTTCTTGGCTGAGTTTTCCTAAGCAATGTAGACTTACCTTATGATTTAGACTGAGACTGGAACAATGGAGTTTCTTTCTATGGAAATAGGTAATATTCCTATTCATCTTGCTAAAGCTGCTATATGGTGAAAAAAAGGAGGAAGAATGAGGTCAAGAATGTTTACAGTTAAAGTGATAAGGATTGTTTAGCCAGCAGAACTGTGGTATACATACACGTCAATTCTATATTTGGTCTTCAGCCAAATGTGAGAAGAGTCTTTCTATGAAGGAAACCTTTACAAAATCATTAATGTAATCATCCAAACAACCTAATAATTTGTTATTTTAAAGTATGTTTTTAAAATACATTGTAGGTTTAGCTTTAAGGAAAGATGCTAGGTATTCTGTGATATTCTTGTATAACACATGTATGATGATATTGCAGCTCATATATACACAAGTATTTTTCAGATGAGTAATTTCATATTTTCATTAAAATAATTCGAGGCAATATGCTTTCACCACATTTTAGACCTGTATAGTATAGACTACTAAAGTTGAATCACTCATGTGAAATTACATTATTAGTCAAAAAAGAAAAACTGGCATTTGAAGGAAGGCACAAATCCATTGATCTGTTGTAGAAACAGATGATTCATACCCTGCAACAGCCTACTGCTCTTCATAAAGGTAGATTAAGTTTACTAGCATGAGTGTAGTCCTTTATGTTCTATGCCTATATCCAGTGAGCAGACTCCCACATTCTGAAAAGTTTCTGCATAACTTTAGGTTGTTTTCTTAACCTAGAGATCCTGAAAAATCAAATATTGTATTTTTGCCTCCATATCAATGACAGATAAGGGGGACTATATTCATATTTCAGTGTACATTCAGGATCAAGCAGGGGAACATGGTGATGGAGAGAGAATGGTTTATATGTGCACTTATTTAAACCTAAAGTTGTTTAAGACTTTAGTTATGCCTTCTCAGATGATCTGATTTCTTCCTTAGAAATTGGTATATTCCTGGTTTGGCAAGCAGAATTTTTTTTCTTATCTCCTAAACAATATTGTACGGGGTTTTTTTGTTTGTTTGTTTGTTTGTTTGTTTTTTCTGTAAGGAAAGGAAGACATCTGAAAAAGCAAGTAGTAGAGTCATAGATGGCACTTCACTGTGCTTATATGTGTAAATAATACAATAAATCATTTGTATGATTGTAGAAAGTAGATCTACTCTGCTGTGCTCTTGTGAGACCCCTTGTGGAGTATTGCAGTCAGCCCTGGGGACTCCAGTATAAGGAGATCGGGCCTGTTAGAGGGCATCCAGAAGTTGGCCACAAATAGGGGTGGAGGGTCATTCCTGTAAGGATAGGTTGCGCTGAGATTGTTGGAGCTGTTCATCCTGAAGAAGAGAAGGCTTCGTGAAGACATTATTGCAAACAACCATTACGTAAAGGAATAAGCCAAAAGAAAGACAGAGAGGGACATATTACAAGGACATGTAATGATGGGATAGTTGTAATGGATTTAAAGTAAAAGAGAATAGATGTAGACACGATATAAGGAAGAAATTCTTCACTGAGGATGGTGAGGCACTGGCACAGGCTGCCCAGAGAAGTTGTGGGTGCCCATCTCTGGGAATGTTCAGGGCCATGTTGCACGGAGCTTTCAGCAACTTGATCTAGGTGGAAGATACCCCAGTCTATGGCAGAGAGGTTGAAACTAAAAAGATCTTTATGGTCCCTTCCTACCCCAACCATCTGTGATTCTGTGATGATACAATTTTATGATTTGCATTCGTAAGTGTAAAATAGGCTTCATGAAGAAGTCAGTACAATATGATACAAAGAAGATAGCTAGAAGAACATTTGGAGAATGCTACTATTTTATCATGCGTTTCTTTAGCTTAAATTTCATAATTGTCAGCTTAAACTAAACCAAAATAAGTCCTCTACATTCATGGTAAGGAATGCAATTGTTCCATTCCATAGTTACACATTAATTCTTCCACAGTGATAGAACTACATCTTTTGTAAACCCCCAACTTACCCTATAGTCTGGTCAAATTTTCACAAAAAAGAAAAAAAAGTGATATGATTTTGCTAATTCCTTTTATACGACACATATTCTTCAGAACGAATAATTTCTGTTTGAACTTTACAGGTATTCCTATATCTACATTTTTTTCATGTTTAGCTTGTCCAACTCTTTTAACAGATCGGTTTTCATAGATATCGCATTTGTATTTGTGCAATCAGTTCTTTTTTGACTTGACAAGTTTTATATTCCTTCTTTTCTACTGTCAAGCATCTTGCATCTGGTTAAAAATATTCAGTAAACCTTTCCAAGAGGAGTTAACATTCACTCCATAATAAAAGACTAACATCATACCCTAGCCGATATCCTAGACCACTGTATGTTTTATCAGGATTACTACTTTTGATAGACAAAAGAGGAAAATAAATACATTTATCACAGATTTTTGCTTTTCTCTTTTCTATTCCTAAAACTGTGAATGCAGTATCAGATTCAGAATAGCATTGCCACTAAACATTGGAGATACACCTAGAGTAGTAGTATATGTTAAATAAGTATCATTCATTACTTCCCAATAGACAAGGAATTTTAAATCCATCAATTCCTCACTTGTGAGGCAGATTGCGATTTACATGTTAAAATGCCCCCGTGAATTGATTTGCATAGGAAAGAATTCTGAGGCATTGAAACAAAGGATTAGTGAGCATGACAAGAGTGCTATTAGCATAAAGAATATAGATTCTGCTATAACACATCCTTCAAAAAATGTAAATGTATTCATCATGAATATATAGATCTTGATGGGTGTCCTGTCCAGGAACAAAACAAAGGTTTTGCCTCAAGAATGGCAAATCTAGGGAGATAAACACTGAGACAAGGATTTGCAATCAGGCTTTCCTTACACCAAACTCTGTTAGACATTTGCATTAGCTTCAAGTGGTAAGATGTAAATATCTACATCTACTCTGCTCGATTTCCTTTTATAGACAGTGTGTGGAAATAGGAAATTAGCAGTCTGTTTCATCTCATCCTAAGGGAGACCTCTAAAATAATCAGAATTTCCTCTTCCCATAATTACATATTTTTCTTCCCCCTTTTTTATACCAGAAAGCAATTGTAGAGACAGTTGACAAAACTCTTATTATGGGCAATGCAGAACACATTACCACAGTCGCTGGAGTCTTTTGAGGCCTTTACTCCACATTCAAAGGAAAATAGTTTAATTGTAGACAATTACAGTTCAAACTTGAACCCCATCTATTTTAGATATCTGGAACAATACTGTGTAAACAAAATCTTGCATCGTTGTATAGCTCTGTGGAGTATCCTTCCTCTCTTGTGAATAACTCCATGAAATAGCAAATGACTCGCCTGTAATATCTGTCTGTTTTGGATACCTATGAAATCTCAGATGGCACTAGATGCCTGTGCATCTTACTTGAAATTTACAATCACATTTTGCAGTGAAGTTATATCAATAAAGTATTTTAACTATTTAAAAAACTAGCACATCAAAGGTATGGATTCTAGTACACAGAGCGAAGTAAGACTTCTCCATAATTTGTGAAGTTGAGTGAGGTCTGTGTTTTCTTCTAGGCAACAGAACAGCTGATCAGGAGTTTTTCTTCTTCCCTATTTTACCTTTACACATGTGAAATAAAATACTACTACTATCATAATTGTCAGTTAAGTCCCATTTTAGAATATAACTTTAGTTAAATCTACTGGACTTCCTAAATGATTTTCTATTTCAGTTTTATGTGATAGTAATATACTCATATAATATTCTGTTAAAGTAGACTTTCTGTGTACCCCACAGTGGAGTTACAATGCCCAGTATAATCACCATGAGTTTTTAGTATGCCTTTCTAGTATTGTTCATACCACAATCTTTCTTGATGTAAACGTCTTCTGCTTATTTTTATTTTAAATTTAGGAAACATCTGGTCTGAAAAGCCTTTATTGATCAAGTATTTCAAGTATTCAGAATTGCAAATTGCCTGCAAGGTCTTCAGTGTCACAATAAGCACTTGCCTGAAGATGATAATACCCCAGTATGAACAGAGTAAAAAAGAACCTGGACCTATAAGACATCCAAATTTTGAGTTTTAAAGACAGGACTCTCAAGAGTATTTACAGCTACCTTCAGCCTATCAAGAGTACTTTGCATAGGCTATGTCTACAGTCAGTAAAAGGGAAGATGAAGTAGTCTCACTCAGCTAAAGGTAACCTTCACAAATATTTCCATTTAGACTGTCTCAGGGGTTGGAAGCATTCTATGTAATTAATATCTACACCAAAACACTGCCAACTCAATCCTAATAGACTTGATCCCAGTCCTATAGTGTCTCCTACAAGCTCATGTCTGACTTTGCACTGCTGTGGTGCCTGCTCCCCTCAAAACCACAATAGCTGAGGCAAAGAAATATCATTTTAGGTCTCTTCTATGTAAGTTAGCCCAGGCGGCCTATTTGGGCAGGTACTCACATTTACAAGAAGAGAGGATTCTCCCAGTTGCCTCAATGCTTCTCCTATCGGGCTGGAAGGGTTGCATAGGTGGTAAATACAGGAGCACAAGAGGAAGCAAGTGATTGGCCCATTACATGCATCTTTTTGGAGGAAAGGTGGTCAGAGAAAAGTATCCATGGTGCTGTAGGCTACAAGATGTGGGGAGGTATGAATACATTCAGAGTCTTTGTATATTTCAATGTTATGCTGATTGAAAGTTCATTTTGGGCTGTACCTAGCCCATCATCTACCGTTTCCCCTCCAGGAGATTTGTGTATTAAATAGCATTGATTCTTCCTATGGAGATAAAAGACTGCAAATAAATTAACATTAAAAGGGAAATGCCCTTGAGAAAGCCATTGTCAAAACACTGAGCTAAAGAACATCAGCATTAAAAGATTTGGCTGAGGTTAGCATTCTTGATGTCTTAGTATTGTGGCACCAACTGCAAAAGTGAAATTCTTTGTCTTTTGTAACACATTGCCCAAGGCACTAATGCTACCAGGACTCAGAACAGAAGTATCTTTATACACAGACAGAGTCCCACTAAAGTCAGGTTGTTTCAGGGTTAGGTCCCCATTTCCTCCTTGTAGGAAAGATGCTGAATACAAATACGTAAATAGTGATGCTGCTTAATTTAACTGCAGAAAAAAAAAAGTATGATAATAATAAAGTGGATATCCAATGAGCATTTATAAATAGTTCACAACAAATTTTCACTCTTAATGGTTGTGCTACAAACATACAAGAGGAATAGAGGGGAAAAAAACTAAAATTCCTTAAGTTATAGAAATTGTTTATTATCTATGGAACATTTTTCGAATACTTATTTTTATTGAAAAAACAATAAAAATGCTGTTCTGTACTTCTTTCCTTCTATTAAGAACGCAAATTAATTGAAGTCATGTTTCTGTTAGGGGAACACAGTCATATTTCTAGAGAAAACACCATGAAAATTTAATTGGTGTCTGAGAGACTTTTGACCTTTCGAACTTAGAGACTATTTATTATTCCTATTTTATTTTATGTTAGGAGTCCTCACATTCATCTGTTCTCTTTAAATATTTACATTCTAACCTCTCTGTGTAAAATACCAGGTGCTTCACTTGTACATAATACTCATTTGTGCTACTGCCTTTCTCAACCGTTTTCCATTTTATCAGAGGGTTTTCCAAAATTACTAATAATAATATAAAATAAAAATATCCACTATTGCTTAATTATGTAGTATAAATTATCTTTAATGATTGCTTCAATGAAGTATGAAGAATAACTTACTGAATACAATTGCAACCTTCAATTTTTAATATATTGGTTTCACCTTCCTACTTTTATTCTAAGATCATTCACATTCCTCTAACTCAGGAAATAAATCTAAGTCTTCCAACCTCATTTATACTTTATATTTCATATTTTATTTATAGTCTTTATTTCAGTTGACTTTACTGATAATTTATTCCATTTGTTCATTTGTCTTTTTATGAAATACATTAATTCCGCGCAAGGTCCCTAATTTTCCTCTTCTGTTTATTATGCTTTCTTATATCTTCTAGTTTTTAGCCCCTTCTAAATATAAAGACTCTCTACATGTTCTGAATTGTTCCTTTATTCACAATTTTGAATTTCCTTTCAATTTTATATTTTTTATTCAAATATTTCCAGTATTTATTAGATCACACTGAACAGCAGTACTGTAGTATAACCAAAATGACTAGATATGCTATTCATGCAGGGTTGATTTTTTACCAAAAACTTCAAAAAAATGTAAGTTTCTAAACTCCCCAGAATTTTTTGAAGTCTGGCTCTTTAAGTAGCGATGCTTCCTGAAATCTTTGAATAATGTTTACACTACAGTTAATATCTTGAAGCATAATATCCCAGATTCTTCTCTGTGTCTCTGTCCTCTTTCATTACATAAAAGTAACCTTCATTTATTTTCTCTTACTACATGTGCTTTAATTGCTTTCTGGATTTTCTGGTTGGTACAGTATACAGAAACAGGGTTTTACATCAGTTCATCTAATGAATTTTTGTTCTCCTTTTTTTTAGATCTTGTGTGGATCCCTATCCTAATAAAACATTTTAAACACAACAAATATCTGTAGGAACAATATTCAGATTCTCTGTATGGAGTCATCTAAAATGTAGGCAGCCAGTCCTGAATGTAGAACAAGAATTTCCATACAGGGACAAGATTCTTCCCATCCCAAGATGGGAATAAGTATATGCTAAGAAATTAAGCAATGTTCAGACACGTTTCTGGGCACTGGAACTATTTATTAACCTTCCCAGCTAAAGCTCAGATTCACCCAATATTCAGGAAAAAGAGCAAGTTTCTGAGCAGATCACAATATCAAAATATTTCTAATATGGTGTTTTTCTTGTATATTTTTAATAACTGATCAAAAGGAAAAGAAAGTACCTAGCACAGAATTTTCTCTGTGGGGAACATCTTGAACCTTGCTGTAATGTATTTTTGTCATTTAACAATTGATAATAATATTCAAATTGCAGGAAATCCTCTTTAACTTTCTTATACTTTAATATTTGACAGAATATGATCAGCTGTGGAAAGTAGATGGATAAAAATTCTCCACTATTTTTTCTTTTGTGTTAGAATGTAGAGAAATCGTAGCTTGTAGCAAATGTTGAAATGCATAGGAAGTATTACTGGATTTAAATAATGGCAATTCTAACCTTCCCGTGCAATTTTTCAGACTCTTTTTACCATGTCTTACTAATGGCTCAGTCTTTTTTTACCACTTTGCTGATACTAGCCACATTTTCAGAGCTTACAAGGTAAAGAAAAAGTAGTACTTTCTAACTAAATTTCACTTTCATAGTACAGAAAGAAGTAAAATCTATAATAAAAAAAATCAGATAAAGGCTCGGATTTTCAAGATTCGAAACACAGCGAGTCTATCTGAGAAAAAAAGCTTTTAGAAAATTTATCTATTTCAGCATTGTAGGATGAGGTGTGAAGCTTGAACTATTATGAAAATCTGTCCATTCTTTACGCTTAGTATAAGAAAATATGAAATTCCCTGATACATCAAAGGCACGTCTTACTTTCTCAGTGGCCAACTTTGAATGCTTAGAGTATATAATAAGAAGGGTCTCTTTGGCTGACTACAGATGCTTAGGGTGTACTATATGAAGGGTATAAGTGAGTGATCCAGTTTCAGTTAGTCCTCCCTAATGTCAGTGATTTAGGACATTCCTGATAGTAGCACTACTTCATAGGTCTAATAGCATGAACCAAAACATGCTCATACAGTCAGACATATACAATGCAATTGTTTTTGTAACATCTGCCCACAAAAGAAGGATTCTGAGGAGACATATGGTATTGATGTTGGATGTAAGTAAACAAATCTGTAGATTAGCTACCTCTGTTATGCATCAATCACACGACTTCTGCAACCCTTTCCCTATTCTGATTTATTTTGCTAATAACTGTATCATGAGTTTTTCTCATAAAAGAAAACAGTTCCAAGTCTGCATGTTAATCACCGTTTCTTTGTACATTATAAAAGAAAATTCTAGTGTTTCATTTTTAGGCAGGGATGTAAATAGGATGAAATTTGTTCATCTCCAATTAATTATCATGATAAAGAATAGATCTTTCTGGACAATGAGAGAGATTAAGAGTACCTACCATTTCAGGTACTTATTGCCAAACCTTCTCTGTCCAGACTTATATTTATAAGGAAGAGTTAAGGGAGTATCTGCGTAAATGTGAACGTGTTGACAATATTCTTCAAAAAAAAAAAAAGGGGGGGTGGGAAAGCAAATTTATGCACTCCAAGCATAACTCCCTCAATAACTTAACAAGGGACTTATTTTGTTTTCCTTTTACCAGCTCCTCTGGGATACTTTATGGACCACTTCTCTCATCTCAAGTGTCTGATCCCAAGACATAAATTAATTTCAGATGCACCTCTTATTCTTTGCAGCTGCTAAGGCAATATTCACCATTTGTTTTGGTTGCTATGGAGATAATTGACTTCCTGAGGTGGCAAGAGCCTTGTTTGGGGTATTAAAGGGGCTTGGGTCCAGGGAATCTTTAATTTTCATGCAGTGAAGTAATTTCATCAACAAAACATTTGTAAGATTTCTCTTCCTCGTAATTTGAGTCATTCTTGTTATAATCGGATAAATATTTGGGATTCTTTTCCTTCCCCTCTCCTTATGTATCTCAGCCAGCACACTCCACAATGCTTACTCA
Source organism: Oreortyx pictus (assembly GCA_036925125.1). Lineage (NCBI taxonomy): Eukaryota > Metazoa > Chordata > Aves > Galliformes > Odontophoridae > Oreortyx > Oreortyx pictus. The sequence goes on from JAUPFR010000001.1 coordinate 32,307,039, forward strand.
AACCACAGGGAAGGAAGGGCACACAGCCTGCTTTTCAGTGTTGTACTTTGGTCAGGCACAAGCTCCCAGCAGCATATTTTCTGATGGAACATCAACAGAAACAAAGATACTAAAGCATTTGATTATAACATAGCTTTCAAGATGAACTGGTTAGGATTCAGAGACAGAAGATTCAAACAAATAATTAGGTGCTGAGACTGTCAATCAAGAAAAGAAAGCAAAGGCTGTGCTGCTTATATTAGCTGCCTTTTTTACACAGCACTAAATTTAAGGCACCTTAGATCAGAAGGGTGACAGACTTTCAGACTTTCAGCATCTGTATGCTCAGCAAAGAGAGAAAAGCAAGTACACTGTAGAAAAACCACCCATTAACAAACAAACAAAAAAAATGTTCAAAGGTAATTTCTAAGAAGTTCTAAATGTAGAAATGTAGAAGCAGCTTAAACCTGATGCTTCCAACCAGACAGAATGGTCAAAGACTTTGTGCTCTTCTTAACTTAGTTTTCACTTGGAAAAAAAGAAAAGAAAAAAAAAAAGAAAAAAGAAAGAAAAATGTTATTACAGCTGTTTAGCTCTTGCTACAAAAGCACGAAGTTATCATGGACAATTGCAATGGAATTACAGCATATATAACCCACCCCTTTCCCTGTTTCACTCACAGAATGTATCCTCCTGTCTTCTAGGTTCAGGCACTACCATGCTAACTATGAATAAAAACTTCAAATGAGGCAAAAGAAGCTGTGGGTTATCCTAGATGTCCTGGTTAGGGCTGGAAAGCTTTGCAGTAGTGTTGAGTGCATGTATGCTTGGTCAGGATTTATGCATTTTTCAGTAGCTTTGAACAGTTCAGAATAACAGCATGACACTGATCATGGATGGCATCACAAGCCTGGTGTCCAGCACAGTCAGCTACAGACTTGCCCACTGCACTGTAATGTGATGAATCAACAAATGTGTTCCTTCTGCACATATCTTGAACTTGACATGGCACTTCAAGGCCCTGAGGAAGACCCTCTAAATCCTCCAGCTGCAATGGTATGTATATGCATTTCCCAAGGGCAGGGCTTCCACACAAGACGCAGTAAAGCCTTTGGGCAAATCTTCATTAATAATGAGAATTAAAAGGGGATTTGTCCTGTTTCCAAACTAACAGTGGATAAAAGCATACAAACATGAGATGGATTATAAATGAAATCTACACTAATCCCATGATTAGCTCTCTGCCCTCCAACACTCACCTCCTGTATTGAGGGTTATGCCCTTGTGAGCTGCAGATCTGTTATAGTTTTAAAAAACCACACACACACAGTAGTCCTTGTACTTCTTTTCTGGTGCACTGTTCATTTATTTATTTTTATTGATTTGCTTTAAACTTGGTGTACAACTTCAAAATGCTCACAGGTATTATATTCAGGAATATATGAAGACTGTTCTGAACATAATGCCTCCCATTTTATTATGTTGGCCATGATGTCAGAGGTGTATGTTGGTGATATGGCAGTAGATGTAGAACCTTTCCACCAGTGTTCCATTATGTTTTGTTGCCATGCAACAGACGGCAGCATACGGGCACTCTGAGAAAATGGTGTCTATCATGGAAGTGCATATGAAGCAAAGCTATGTCATTGAATTCCTTTATGTGGAAAAAACTGCACCCGCTGACATTTAACACCACTTGCTGAATGTTTATGGAGATCGAACAGTGATGAGAGCACAGTGAGGAGGTGGGTGATGCATTTGAGCAATGGTGACAGCAATGTGAAAGATGAGTCACATTCTGGACAGCCATGCAGATTTTACAAATGTGAAATGCAGGCACTTGTTCCTCAGTAGCAAAAATGCATAACAGTAGTGTCTATGTTGAAGAATGTTATTTTGTAGCTGAAAAATTGCTCTATTAAATGTGCTACTGTGTTCTTTATTGTAGTTTCCACAGAAATAAACAGGAGGCATTACTTTCAGAGCAATTTAAGAATTATTGCCTCATGAAAATGATGTCATTTATTCTTCAAGCATCTCAAAGAAAACTCAAAAAATAAAAATCAATAAAAATGGAAATCTTTCAGAACAAGCTGTAGTAAGGCGAAAGTTTAGAAATCTCCTTTAAAGTGTACAACACAAAATCAATTTACCATGACCCTGAGAGTCAGCTATTCTTGCCCTCGTGACAGCAAATTAAAAACAAACAAATATATATATATAAAGAAAAAAAAAAAAAGGAGGTGTGTAAAAGTATTTTGGTTTCTAAAGACTCTGGGGTACTTTTGAGCTAGGAGAACACTTAAAACAAGCTTTTGAATTCTTATCAACATAGTGTTATAACATTTTTTGTGTGTCTTTCATAGCATTAGCCTTCTTGTGTATCTGTGATTTTTCTTTGCTTTTTTTTCTCTCTGCATGAAATTGTTCTCTAGGTAGGCTGTAATCTGAAAACTACTATTGCTCCTGCTGTTATCCCACCTCCTGTGTTTATAGTCTGTCCATCTAATCCATTTTTGTGTATTTATTAAGATTCCTTTTTCATATTCATCAAAATCTACATCTGAATAATAACTTAAGATATAAATCTGAAGATACACAGAAAATACTAAAATACACATATAAGCCAAGAGAATTAATCATACCAGATCAACATATTTGATTAAAAAAAATAGCAATGCAGTCTTCAGCAATCATGAAAAATAAATTTTTAAGCAACTGTCTCATTTCTGGACTGCTTTTGTGTTCAGCAGAAATTTCCTTTCTTAAACTAAATGAAAATAGGCATTCAGGGATTCTTTACAAAATTTTCATTCCTCTACAATATTTCTAAAAGAAGAGTACCTAATTTTGATTTCATACAAGAAAAATTTAAATAACAATTCCTTACCATCACTGAAAATCTAGTTATTGTAAGAGGTGTTTAAAACACTCTCTACCCACCTCAGCACTGATACTCCATTTGGAAATCCAAAGTAGAAAAGTTTCTATTATAAAGTCAAGTTGCATCCAGTTCTTGCCAGTAAAAACGATCTTTAACATCCTATTGGAATGTTAATGTATCTAAATCTCTGAGACTCAATATTGTGATGACTTACTGGAGACAAAATGCCTGTGCAGCTCCAGGAGCTTTATAAAACACAAGATTTTACTAAGTAGAAAAAGATTTTCAAGTTAAGTAACCATATGAAAAGATTCAATCCAGTCACACAGTCACTGAGTTTGGAACTCTGTGCTGTAGAAATCCAACATGAAGAGATTGTTCAAAAGTAATAACAGCTCATTCTTACACAGTTGTGGTAAAAGTGAAGCCCTTGCATCTTAGTAAGGTTCAGGAGTACAGAAAAAAAATTCTAGTTGCAAATAAGTTACTCAATAAAAGAGATTGCTAAAGTCTCCAGCACTTTCTTCCTCCCTATTCAATTCATATTTATTCATTTTATCCAAAACTGTGAACACAAACACAAGGTTTACAAGCTACAAGCAGAATTCCAATAAGGTTATGAGATTCCCATATTTTTGACCAAATAAAATATGTGCATAATTTCTGCAGTGAAAGATGAAATTCCCTTTCCAACAACATAAAGTTTGAGTCTGGTAAGGGACTAAAATAGAAGCAGTGGCAGGTGTTTGCAATCCTGAATTCATTAATGCCGAGGTTTAATAACCACAGGTGGTAAATACATTCAAAAGCATCAAAGAAAAAGACATCCAAAATTGAACATTTTCACTTCTTTTACCAAAATATTTTGAAAAAAAAACAAAAAAGCTTACTCAGAAATGTGTCTTACGGATGCTACAGATATATGTTTTTTCGTGTTTGTTGTTTGTGTTTATTTTTGTTTTTACAATGCAGATATTTTTCTAATGAACAGTGACATTTTAACCTTATTGATTTGGGAACACTAGTGCTAAAAATATCTCATCTTTGAGTAACCTTAGGCACAGGAATATACATAACTTTGCAGATCTACCCAGTTACGATCTTCTTTTCTTACTCTATTTCATTAAAAGCCTTATTAACTCAATGAATATTGGAATAAATTCTTTAGGGTTGTTTCCAAATGATTTCTACTCTAGCTAATACAGTATACCCACAGAGAATCGTGGTAATGAATCAACACAAGGGAGCAAACCTTGGTGATCAATGGTATGTTGGGTCTTATAAAGTCAAAATTTTATATTTTTAAATATATTTTTGAAATACATGTTTTCAAATACTATCAAAATGGTGTTTCCCTTGTTTCTATTCCAATGTTATCAAATAATAGCAAAGCCCAGAACAGGCAACTCTCTCTATCCTCTGAGTAACATGTTTAAGGGCCAATATCTTACAATCACGTAAGGCTATAAACATGAGCTCCACGCCATTGAAAAGAAGCCTCAACTTCTTACAATGGAAGGTCAGGCAACATCAAGCTATAAAGCAGTGACATTATTATGTATAGGAAAGCTATTTTACAGAAGGTAATTTTTAGAGGCTTCAAAAATTTATTAGCCATCATTTTCCTTTGCCTCTTTATCCCATGCTCTGGAGGGCATAGCAAAAAAAAATCAACCTGGTTCAAAGTAGAAGACCGTGAAAAATAACAATATTAAAAGCAAATGAATTAAATAGTTCCAAAATATTTTTTTTCTTGTTAAATGCACAGTGTAAACAACATGCACAATAGCGTAGTGCTGCACTTAGGGTTTACGGTATGTGATAATGGAGTAATGAGAGCAACCAAATTCTCAGTGGGAAAAAGTAGTTGTAACAAAGTACTATCTCAGGATCTTTCTGTCTTTTCTGCTCTTGCCAGATATTCAAGCTATTGAAATTGTAAAGAAGCACTAGCCTCTGTTATATGCTAATCAAGTCACATTAATTATTCATGTCTTTCTACGCAGTCATTCTTTTTTATTATTATTGAATTCTTATCCCCTTTGGTTAACCAAAAATACGGAAGCAATAGGCACACTGTTTAAATTCAGTGATCCACAATGGAACTTACATTGGACCTGGGCTTTATATTCGAATTAATATCTATTAAATACTACTTTATCTTTGAGTCTTTACATACATATTTCCATATCACATTTATCATGCATGATTATTATTAATTTTCTTCTGGACATTGCTTTTCTATTTCAGCAATTTGTAATAATATTTCTCCAAAATTCAGATTATACCACTGTCCAACTGGACCGCAAAACTAAAATAAGAGTTTGTCTACCTGTGAAATGCCTAACTTTTGCAGCTTTGACATTTTCTCATTGTTCAGTAGCGTAAAAACTGAGAACAACACTGTAAGATCATGATTGTCTATAATTACAATTTTTTAACATAAACTAAAAATTAGGTCTATTTTCTTTTACAGATAACTGCATAAACTAGTCAGAGGAGACATCAGAAGAAGTGAGATCTCTAGCTCTACAAGGCAGGTCTCTGTCTCTTGAACTAGTGGAATAAATACAAATATTCCCACTCAGTGCCTTCATCTGTGATACACATCCAAAGGTGAGAAAGCGCACATTTTCTCTGGTTGTAAGCAAACCCCAGTAGGATTTCACAGAGTCTGGGTGACAGTACCATTCCTGAATTTTGTATTCTTGCCTCCCATTCTCAGCAACATTTGCTATAAGCAAATCTAAGGAAACAGACAATGTTCAGCTGAAATATACAGAGAGAAAAGTTTATTTTAAAACTTATAAAAATGCAGAAGACAAATTATGCATTTTCAGTCAGAAAAAAACTGAAGGTAAACGACTGAACTTGACCAAGAAATCTATGATGAATCTTTAATGACACACCGTAGAGAAGTATGTGAAGAGACCTTTGCATGGCATGTGTAAGATTGATGCATATGATGTGATTATTCATTGGTCTTTCTCAGTACCATTTGTTCATAGAATTACAGAGTATCCTGAGTTGGAAAGGAACAAGAATGATTGAGTCCAACTCTGGCTCCACACAGGACCACGCAAAACTGAAATAGTCAGAGAATGTTGTCTAAACATTTCTTTAACCCTGGCAGCTTGAAGCCATGACCACTGCCTGGGGAGGCTGTTCTGGTGCCTCACCATCCTCTGGTGAAGAACCTTTACCTAATATTCAACCTGAGCTTCCCCTGGTGCAGCTCCACCTCATTCCCTCAGGTCCTATCGCTGTCACCAGAGAGCAGAGATCAGAGCTTCCCCTCCTCTTTCTTTGTGAGGAGGGGAGAGTATACTGTTACCCACAGTGTTTCACTGTGGTTAAAAAATTCATATTTATAGAGGTTATTCACCCTGGAAGAACATATGTTAATGTTTTCTGTTTAGGTCAAGCTTTTCTAGAGTAAAGCTTTTAAACGTCTGCATATTTGCATACTGAACAATATGGTTATATTCCAGAAAAAGGAAAATAATCTTTCCAATACCTATTGAGAAGCTTCATTACAGGGGAGTTTTACACATATTTTAAGCAAATAATAGTTGTATCTAATATCCAGAATATCTTTTACGAGAAAAATTCCTGCTTATTAACCTGACTAGAACATCATAAAAATTTCTTCACTTTCTAAGACACTGCATGATTTTTAAATATATTATTTTGCTGCAACATATTCAAAGGCAAAAAAATAATCTACAGATGCCTTCAGTGTGATTCCATGAAGAGTGACCATCTGTTTGCTGTCATTATTTTTAATCATGTCTTTATAATGCCTGGTGCTGAAATAAAATCACAGAATCACAGAATTGTGGGGGTTGGAAGGGACCTCTAGAGATCATCTAACCCCTCTGCCAAAGTAGTTCCCTAAACCAGGTTGCACAGGCAGGTGTCCAGGCAGGTCTTGAACGTCTCCAGAGAAGGAGATTCCTCAACTTCCTATGCTTCAGTATGTGGTCATTTCCCCTTGTCCTATCACCACACACTGCAGTGAAGAGTCCAGCCTCATCCCTTTGCTTCCCACTCCTCGAATACTTATAGACATGGATCAGATCCCCTCTGAGTCTTTTTTTTTTCTTTTTTTTCAGAGCAGAACAGATCCAGGTCTCTCATCCACTCATAAGGGAGGAGTTCCACTCCTTTTATAATTGTTGTAACCTTCTGCTGGACTCTTTCAAGGAGATCCCTGTCTTTTTTGTACTGGGGAGCCCAGAACAGGACACAATACCAAGTGAGACCCCACAAGGGCAGAGTAGAGAGGGAGGATCATCTCCCTTGACCTGCTGACCACTCTCTTTTTAATGCACCAAGCCTCAAACCAGATATCTTAATACATTGTTTAGAAATTCCCCTGCTTACATTGTCTACCTTCCCCAAGCTTCCTGAAGAAGAAACATTGCCAGCCTGAAACAGTACCCTTTTACTACAATTGCTCCTCAGGGCTTTCTGACGCTGTTTTACAAGACAAGTCTATAAGATAGAATCACAGAATCATAGAAAGGCTTGGGGTAGAAGGGAGCTCAAGGATCATCAGGTTCCAACTCCCCTGCCACAGGCAGGATTGTCAACCTCTACATCATACTAGATCAGTTTGCCCAGGGCCCCATCCAACCTGGCCTTGAACACCTCCAGGGACAGGACATACACAACCTCTCTAGGCAGCCTGTTCCCGCACCTCACTATCCTTTCAGTGAAAAACTTCCTTGAGACCTAATCTAAATCTTCCCTCTTTTAGTTTTAAACCATTTTCCCTTGTCCTATCACCATCCATGTAAAAAGTTGATTACTCTCCTGTTTGTAATCTCATTTCAAATTATAGAAAGCCATACTAAGGTCACCCTGCAGGCTCCTCCAGACTGAACAAGACCAGCCCCTTCAGCTTGCCCTCATTGGTGAGGTACTCCAACTCTGATCATTTTTGTGGCCCTCCTCTGAAACCTTTTCAAAAGCTGCACATCTTTCCATGTCGGTGGCCCAAGACCTGGATGCAACACCTCACATGGGACCTCACAAGGGCAGAGTAGAGAAGGACAGTCATCTCTCTCACCCTGTTGGCTACTTCTCTTCTGAAGCACCCCAGGATACCATTGGCCTTCCAGGCTGTAAGTGCACACTGCTGGCTCATCTTCAGTTTTTCATCTACCAGGTCCCTAGGGAAGGGAGTTTGCTCTCCAATTTCCCACCAAGAGGTTCAGGGATTCAGAGATCTGAGAAATAGGAAAATCCTGGCTGACAGAAAAGGCTGAGACAAAGAACTCATTGAGTACCTCAGCCTTCTCCACATCTGTTGTAGCCAGTTCTCCTTTCTCATTTACTAGAGCAGATACGCTCTCTTTGGCCTGTCTCTTCTGACCTATGTACCTGTAGAATCCCTTCTCATTTTTATCATCCCTCAGCTAGTTCAGTTCCACTGGCTTTCTTAATCCCATCTCTGCATGTCCAGACTGCATCCCTGTTTTCTTCCCAGGTGACATGTCCTTGTTCTGCTACCTGTACATGCCCTTCCTTTCCTTCAGTTTGACCAGCAGGTCCTTGCAAACCATGCCAGTTTCCTGCCTCTATCTGCTTTCTTATTCTGAGGGATGGAGACCTTCTGCACCCTCAGAAAGGCATTTTAAACAGTAGCCAGCTTTGTTCCACTGCTTTGTCTCTTAGATATCTTCCCAAGGGATCTCATCCAACAATTACTTAAACAGCCAGAAGGTCAGGGTCCTGACTTCACCCTTCGCAAGGCCCACATTCCTCAAGATCATAAACTCAGCCAGGGCATGGTCACTGCAGTCCAATCTACCTCTTATCTTAATGTCTTTAATGATCTCTTCCACATTGTTGAGCACCAGATCCAGCAAAACTCCACCTCTGGTTAACCTATTTAATACCTGACCCAGAATGCTATCATCAATAGACTCCAGAAGTGTCTTGGATCACTTGAAGCTCACTATGTTGTCTTCCCAGCAGTTATCCAGGTGGGTGAAATCCCCCATCAGGATGAGAGACTGCAAATGTGATGCTTCTTGCAGCTGAAGCAAGAAGACCTCACTGACAGACTCCCGCTGATCAGGTGGCCTGTAATAGACCCCAGCCACCATGGTTTCTAACTCTATCTGCATATTTTCCATGCTGAATGCATTGGAATAGGAGATACTTCAGCTGGGCTTTCAAACCAACTGCCTTCCTGGAGAACCCCTTCCACAAACCTCCGGGACAAATCTAAGGTTCTCCCTTCCTGTTTCTTAAAATCACAGTGTTCTCTGGCTCTTCTCTCTCACTCAGCAGTAAACCCACTTCCTCCAGCTGCTCTAGTTTAAAGCCCTGGTGATGAGTCCAGCCAGCTTGCTGCCTAATGTATTCTTGCCTCTTCTGGTCAGTTGCATCCTGTCCTCACATCAACATTCTTGGTTTGTCAAAGGTGCTATCTAAATCATAGAACTCACAGCCTTCAGTGTGACACCACCCATGCAGACTGGTCAGGCTAACATTTGACCCAGTGTGTCTTAATCTCACCATCAGGTATACATACATTAAAAAGAACCTCTTCTCCCTCCTATAAATTGGAGTGAGACACAAACCCGGTCTCTGTTCGGAAGGACTGAGGAGAGCACTTCCTATGCTCCCAATCCCTTCAGTATCTTCCCAAAGGATGTAAAGTCTTTTTTGATATTTTTTAATTTCCTGGTCGCAGCCTTGTGTAATCCAACTTGAAAGACTACGAGGAGATAGCAGTCTTCTGGCTTTATTGTACCTGATATCTTCTTCTTGATGTTCCAAATATGGGCTTCTGGCAGGCAACAAACCTCTCTAGAGAGGTTATATGACTGATACATGGGCTTCCCAGTGACTCTCCACAAAGAGTCTCCAATTACTAAGACCCTATGCCTATTTTTAGCAGCACAAGTTGTAATATGAGTCTTCAATTGGACTTTTTAATGTGATCACCCCTTTCTGGTTCCAAGCACCCTCACGTTCATCTCTCCCACACCAGAACTTGAAATCTATTGGTTAGTGTGACTGCAGGGGGAAGAGGGGGCTTCTTCTTTTGCCCTGAGCGGAGACAAGGTTCTGGTCTCCCTCACCCTGCACCTGTTTACCACCTGTCCCATCAGAAGCCTGCTTATCTTCCTCCCCTGGCTGCGCCCCAAGACAGGGCTGAATGTCTGCCTGTGCCACAACACAGCACCGGGCATCAGTCTGTCTCTCAGACTGCTCGATAATCTTAGCTAGGTGACTTCTCACAGCTTTCTCAGCTGCTCAAAAAGATTGTCATGATGGACACATGACATCCCTCACCTAACTCAGTCCCTCAGGGGACTTCAGGGATTCCAGAGTTCGCCCCAGCCAAAGGTCTGGACAGCTTTCTAGCTCCTTGGGAGGTCCATCTAGGTGCACGTGTCATCCCAGAAAGTCTGTTGGCCCCTGCCTGAATTTCTTCTGCCTCAACTTGTCTGCCACACAGAGTGGTCTCCATATTGGTATTAATAGAAAGTTATGCCCTCGCAGCTCAGGATGAGAAAAGCCCTGCTCACCCTCTCTACTAGAACACCCTGCATGAACTGCCAATGGAAACTGCCCTCACCACATCTTTCTGATGTGCCACATCCTGTTGCCTGTCCTGTCTTAAGGAGGGCTAGTAGCACCTGACAGATTATCCCTGACCCAGGGCTCCCATTGCTCAGTGAGGGGATTCCCTTGCTTCCTCTCTGAGAGGATCACAGCATCTTTGACATTTACTCCCTTCACCCTTTGACTCTAAAAAAAGAGACTGAAGTGGGCAGGTGAATCATAAATATTGCTCTTTGCAGAGGATGATCCTTTGTTCTCTATCTTTTATAGGTTTATATCTGCAAAGTCAAAATATATAGTATGCAGCAGATGTAGCAAAGATCTATTTCTATAGGTTCTGTTGGACAAAATATAGTTATAATAAAATTCATGTTCAAAGTAAAGAAATTTAGCAAGAAGTTAGGTTCTTTCTGTTCAAGATTTAATTCAGTCTGAAGGGTTTAATAGAGAATTATATACCAGCTATAGAGAAGTTTGTAGTTCCAGAAGAAAAGTGATTATTCTCTATTTAAGTCCCCAGAGGTCTTCCTATAAGGACAATTTCAGATTCACTAAGCTGATATGCTTCTACCACTTTGGAAATTCTCCCATTTCATTAATTTGGCATGCATCCATCAAGAGAACCAAAAACTTTAAATTCCCCTTCCTAAAATAGAAGTGAAATGCCACATCAATTCATAACTTCCCACTTGATATTTCATATATAGCAGTGCCATTACCTTCAACCAGATGTACACTGCCTTTTTTTATTTGTTTGTCTGTTGAAAGAGGTCTAGCATGAGCTAGAAAAATAATAACGTTAAAACTTTAGTATTTCAGCTTGTACTATGGCTGTGCCAGTGTCTCGCTCTATTCAGTCAAAGTGAAGTCAACTTTAGTTCTAAATTGGCCACCCAGAACACAAAGCATATCATCTTGTACACAGCAAGTGAAATGCAAGGGCTGCTCTGAAAGTAATGCCTCCTATTTTATTATGTTGCCCACAATGTCAGAGGCAGATGTTGGCAGTATGGCAGTAAAGGCTGAACCTTCCCCCACCAATATTCCATTACATTTTATTGGCAGATGGCTGATGAGGAGCAGTCTGACAGCTTGGCATCTGACATGGAAGTGCATATGTAGCAAAGGTGTATGATTGATTTCCTCCATGCAGAAAAAATTGCATCCACTGATATCCATAACTGTTACTGAACATTTATGGAGATCAAACTATGGATGTGAGCCCAGAGAGACAGGGGGTGGTGTGTTTCAGCAGTGGAGACAGTGGTGTGAAAGACAAGCCACCTTCAGGATGGCCATGCAGATTTCTATGAGTGCTGAATGTAGGCTCTTGTTCATCACTGGTGAAAGTGCATATCTAACAGTGGTGACTATGTTGAAAAATAGTTTTAAAAAAGCTAAGAATAGTGAAAAAAAAGCTAAGAATTTGCTCTATCAAATAATGTTATCGTGCTCTTTGTATCTACTGTAGTACCCATGGAAATAAATAGGAGGCATTATTTTCAGAATGACCAAAATATTTTTGTGTTATGAGTAAAAATCTTCTTATTCAGTATGTAAATATGTATAGATTGCAAGTAGATCAGGCCAGAAAATATCATTTCTTATATTCTGGTAAAATGCCACTCATATAAAAACACATAAATGGAAACACATTTCCTTGTGAGCTTTGCTTCGTACACAACAGCTTTTATGAAGTACATTTCAGTTACTGAAATGCAGCACAATGGAATTATAAATCAATCAATTACATTTTGACAGGAATAAAAGAATTCTATCATTAATAATTTCTCACTTGCATTCTGAAAGTCTTGTTAAAATCAACAATAGCTACATGTATCTTCCATGTATTAAAATCAGGTAAACTGAGTATAAACCATTAAATATGTTACACTCTGTAACATCAGTTAATTAAGAAAACATCAAAAACAACCCAGCCATCAATGAATTAGTACATGGTTTTAACTGATGAGACTGTAACTGTAGTATCTGGGTAAAAATGTCAGTCCAACAGCACAAAATTTCTGGAAACAAAGCAAAATAATAGGTGTCATGCAATTATATCAAAGAACATTAAATATTTCTGATTGGGGGATCCATCTCCAAGCTAATAACCTTGGATTCCTTGGTTTCAGTAGAGAGAAAAGTACATGTTAAGGTTTACATCAAAGTGATTTGACCTAATTAGGATGAGACTGCATGGCCTATGCACATCTACATCTCTCTGCTGATTATAAAGCCAGTCTATGGTAACTGGTCCACTGGTACTGTACAAGTCAATCTGTAGACAGATCTGATTTGAGCAGAAAGAAGAAAAATAGTTATCAGCAAAAAAAAAAAAAAAAAAAAAAAACACCTTTTTTTTTAACTGATGTCCCTGAAATAATTTTTTGGGGAACCCAGAAAAGCTGTTCATTTGAATCATAAAGAATTTTGCATTATTAATGTCAAGGAGGCTCTTTAAAGTTGATACTTACTAACTCCAGTGAACTGTGTGCTGTTAACCACAATTTTTCTGCCGGTGCTCTGCCAATATTTGAGAGATTGCACTCTTAGTGATTTAATAGATGGACATGCTCTGTAGTTTCTTGAGCAAATATTTCAACTTTGACATATCAAATTCAATTTGGATAACAATTAATAACAGGTTTCTGTAAAGCGAGCTCTGGTTCTAATAATACTTCTTGAGATGGCTGATATCTTCATGTTTTGATCACCAATAATTTCAACAGATTTGTTATTTCACTGGTATGTAAACATAGCTTCTGTGAACTTTTACATTTATATCTGTGTTTGCATCCCTTCTCAGAGCATGTGTAAAACAGTTCTTCTGATACAGTATATATTTTTCCTTTTGGTCTCGAATTGTTCATGTAAGGTGAATTCAAAGAAACTATACAATGTTCCATGAGGAGAGACACTGTGCAAACAGAAATATTCATTAAAAGATTGTCAAGACTGGAGTCACTAAATGGCTCTCACTTCGCCTTCTTTTAACCTTATGCTGAGTTCAGTTTTTAAAGGCACTACTTGAAATTTAAAATGTGAGTACATTTGGTATTTCCATGATGCCTATATATATATATTTAATTCTAAGTTACCTAATTGCAATCTGAGCTTTTAAAAAGATGTTGTGATTATAAATCTACACACTACAAAGAATTTGTGTTGTAAATGTTAGGGCATTAATATTCAGCAAAAAAAAAAAAGATAGCAATAAAGCTAACATTTGAAATCTGAAATACATCAATACAAGATTTTATATATATAAGAAGACAAACAAGCAAAACAAGATAAATAAAACGAAGAAAGAAAAATACACCTTCTCTTTAATGTGTGTGAAAACACACTGGAAAAATTTAACTTCACTGAATTCAGTTCTTCTTCAGGTGATAGAGAAACAGCATTTTCAGAAAGAAAGAAAGAAAGAAAGAAAGAAGAAAGAAAGAAAGAAGGAAAGAAGGAAAGAAGGAAAGAAGGAAAGAAGGAAAGAAGGAAAGAAGGAAAGAAAAGAAAGAAAGAAAGAAAGAAAGAAAGAAAGAAAGAAAGAAAGAAAGAAAGAAAGAAAGAAAGAAAGAAAGAAAGAAAGAAAGAAAGAAAGAAAGAAAGAAAGAAAGAAAGAAAGAAAGAAAGAAAGAAAGAAAGAAAGAAAGAAAGAAAGAAAGAAAGAAAGAAAGAAAGAAAGAAAGAAAGAAAGAAAAGAAAGAAAGGAAGAAAGGAAGAAAGGAAGAAAGGAAGAAAGGAAGAAAGGAAGAAAGGAAGAAAGGAAGAAAGAAAGAAAGAAAGAAAGAAAGAAAGAAAGAAAGAAAGAAAGAAAGAAAGAAAGAAAGAAAGAAAGAAAGAAAGAAAGAAAGAAAGAAAAAGAAACACAGAGGAGGAAAAGAAATCACCTGGATTTGCCAGCTATACAGTGGAATTTTGTTAAGACAATTGGTTATTACAGACTAGTAAATGCAACTGTTACCTTACATATCCACTCATATGTGGTATATTTCTTCAGAAAGCAAACCTTTTGTAATACTATGTGAGTGTGTGTATAAATGCATGCTTCTATTAGTGAGAGGGAGGGAGAAAAAGAGAGACAGAGAGAAAAGAAAAAATGTTCTTCCTGTAAGAACAGAAATATATATATTTATTGTTATTCCTGAAAGAGGAAGCATATATAGAAAACCAGAAGCTATTTTTACTGCTTAGTGCTAGAGATTCACTTAGCTGAAACAGAGGTGAAGAGAATAACTCTTGTAGAAGATATGATCCCTAACAAAAATACTTATTGCAGAGAAATTCACTTTGGTATAAGTTGTAAGCAGTCCCTGAGATGTCAGAGCTTTCATGAGGGCTGAATTTTGTTTTTAGGCTCACATATGGACAGTGCAAGATTTAGTATAAATGAAAAATACATTACTTTGCTTCCATTTATTAGATTTGAGGAACCTTTTTAAAAAGACACTTAAGTCTGTAATTTGTATCCACACTTTTAATAGAGGTCTGTTGTTTGTCTTTAACATGGCACTTTGAATGTGTCCTGATATCTTGTACAAGCCACGTCAAAATGGCAAAACAATAATGTGAGCAGTTTCGCTTCTTTTAGAATAGAGCATTTTTTTTCTTCTGTAATAATATTATCAGTCATGATTTATAAACTAACCTAGTCTCCCTTGAAAAGAAAAGCATATGTTGAATTTTTATTTTTGTTTTTGTACAGACTCTGTATGACATTCTTGTTTGATATACTCTGTTAATTTACATTAGTGCTGTACTCCAGGGTTTTAAAAAAAAATGTGTTCTTGTCCAGTATTAAGCATCTTGGCTTCCTGTGTAGGTCTCAGGGACCGCAAATAGCCTACCTGAATCTTCCTAAACAAGAGTAGCCAGGACTGCAAATCACTGAGAAAAAAGTTATAGTCTGTACGTCATTGATTCAAGGCTGAGGGTAAAAAAAGAGCGTAACAAATATTGCCTGCCACAGAAATATAGGAATCTGAATCAAACTGTCCTGCTGAACCACTCCATGACCTCTGATATTAACACAGTTTCATACTGAGTACAAACACAAATAAAAACAAAAATGTAAAAAATGATTCAATTTTCCCAAATTTGGAAAAAGAATTATAAACTATTTTACAAACCCACCTGTCCTTCCCCTTGCTCATTTCGCAAATCCAAATACAATTCTTGTAATTTGCTGTTGTTGTGTCATTTTTATGGTGTCTTTGTTGCTTTATGTTTTAGAAACCTAATAAGATGTATATGTGAACATATGTGACATTTAATGAACAAATTAAATCCAAATTGATTTACCTGCCCTACCTTTGTTTTCAAATAACTATTCTGCAGAGTAGGAGGATAGGGCATGCTGCTCATTTGCAGTAAGTGAGAAGTAAGGCTTAATTTAGAACAGCTTTATTTGTATTAAAATCTAACTAAATTTACTGTTATGGAAAAATGAAAAAAGTCTAAATGAACCAAGAGTGAGGCTTTGGCAACTGAAAAATCTCCACGAATAATTTACATAGATTTTATTTATGCTAATGAAAACCTCTAATTTGTCTCTATTTTTTGCATTTATTACACAATTGAAAAGACTCAAATGACAATAAAAACTAAAGGAAAGAGTCTGGCATACTTTTGTTGTGCACCGTTTGGCAGGTCAGCAGAGTTCAAGGTTATCTTATGAGTAAATGTTACAACTCTGTTGTGGACTGGATTTGTGCACCCCTCACAGATGGAAAGTCTGTATTATGATCTTTAAGAAACACCATCAAGACAGAGTCACAGGGAACAAGAACTCCTCTGTGTAGTCTGGGACTGAAAAATGGGAGAGCTGACGATAGTGAGGATGATGTTCCTATAGTTAAACCTATAGGAACAATTTTCTTTTAAAATGGTCCGACATAATTTAAGCTGTTCTGCAGCATGCATATTAAACATTTAGTTAGACTTTTGTACTAAAAGCTAAACACTGAAGAAAAACAAAATGGGTACAATGAATTGCTTTTGGATTAAATTTAGAAAAAAATATATCATTGGTAACTGGAGCAGTGGGTTATTGCTGCTTGGCCTATTTTTGCAAACGTTACGAATAGAATCTGGCAGACACGAGCCAACAAAATAATTTCTAGTTAAATATTTTTATTGCAAGGTTCAGATCCATATCAGATATTATCAAATTTCAATCACATGTGTAGGCTATACAAGTAATAGTTCTTCAGTGGAAAAATAAGTTCTGCATCCTCTGTGGCTATGGAACAGTCATGAATAATGCAAACGAAGTATAATGGTGATTCATGTAATGGTAAATCTTATCAATAAAATCTGAATGCATTCTACATTCAGATATGTGTGTATGTTTAAAATTCATTTTTTATGAAAATAACAGTTTTGAAAGTGTTAAAACATAAGTTTCAACAACTTAGGGTATATACAAAAGCTTGGACATTCAAACTTGATTTTCTGTAGGAACAAACATATAATTAAATTTTTTTATAGATGTTGCACATTTAGACAACAGGGATTTGGTGCAGCTACTTTTGAATGTCAGAAGAAAGTTTCTGGGTTATTTCCATTTCTCTTTTTCTTGCCAAGGAGATCAGAATAAAAAATTATCAGGACAGCCCAGCACCAAAAAAGTCTAAACATAAATGAGACAAGTAAAGTCTAAAACAATTATTCCAATTTCAGCTGTCCCTCTGGCTTTATTCTTACTACTCCAGGAATATTAAAAAGAAATTGGATGTTTTTTAATGGATTGTCAGCAGCATTGTTTTCATTAACAAAAGGAAACTCAATCAACTGCTCTGCCAAACCTCTCTGTCTGTTCTTTGATGGGCATGATAAATGGTGCCAAGCATTGTCAGATCCTGCCAGATTAAATTAAAATGATAGGTGTTCAAAATCTTGTAGGACTGAGCCTAATGTAATTTTGACCATATTTCTTCCTGAAAGAACAGTAAAAAAAAAGCAACCAAGAAAGACAATATAAGTTTAGAGATAAAGTCGATTAAAGGAAACATTCTGTCATTAAAAGTTTCTTTCCAAGGCAGTGAGAGAGACTGACTGAATTCAAGACGTGTCTATTTACACAACTGCCATGAGTCAGATCAAGACGGAAGATGGTAACTCACAATTGCACCACAGAACTAAACTTTAAAGGAGTGACATAAGACTAAAATGTATTTAGAGAGTGTTTTAAAACATGCCAAAGTATATCAGGTTTTAAACCACTATCTTAAAACAAGAAGGATTTTGCCTGGAATTCATGTTGATCCTAGTAAATGGGGAGAAAAGCCTTTTTTGGGGGGACAAGAAGTGAGTAATCACAGGTATAGAATAAAGAAGTTATAATGGTCACACTTGTACCAATATGAAATAGTCAACCAGTTTAAAAAGTGAAGTTCTTAAGAAGGTAGATTCCATTGAATCTTTCAGGCCAGTAAATTTGTTGTTGACACAGCTGAAAGATAAATCCAGTGGGTTTGACATACTGGCTCTTTCCCTCTTTAATTTCAGATGTCTGCCCTTCTGCCCCACATCACTTCCAAAATGTAAGCAAGCACCCTCACAAACCTCAGAGTGGTTTACTTCCTGAATTTGAAGGCAATATAATCCAGATTTGAAATAAATAAATAAATAAATAAACAAAATAAAACTAGGAAGAAAAAAAAAAAGAAAAAAACCTTACCACAGTAGTGATGCTATCACATACAAATTTCAGTGACAGTAGTTCCAAAAAACAACTTTTCATAGCTGCTGTTCTTGGCAGCAAGTGAAAAGCTCTGGATGAGTGGCGCGCACTGAGTGGCTGTTGTACCAGACAAAACATTAACACAACGTACAGGATTATATTTTGCTTAGAGCTGAAGGTTGGCAGCAGCTTTGTAATAAGTCTTCAGGAGGCATTGTATGATATACCACTATTATATTTATTGTTGGTGGTCTTGTGGGCCAGCGCTGGATAATACCAAAGATATTTATGAAATATTCTTTACCTTTCTAACTCTATTTTATGCCAGTAGTTCAGACAATTTATGACTGCTGTTATGTGTATAACTGTACTGTGAAACAGAGTTTGTTGTAGGAACTCCAGGTCTCATGTCTCCTCGTGTGTAGTATGTGTCTTCTTAATTTGCAGCTTAGCTGGCACAATATGCTTGATTAGGGACTACTGTTGAAGATAACTCTGTAGGATAAAATGCTTGCTCTCTTAGCTGCGCTGTTATATAAATCCTATCATGTCTACATGGAAAGAAAGAACGTGAGAGATGTAAAATGTAGCAGGGTTGGAATAGCTCTATTGTTTTTCAAGGAATTATACACCCACACATGCACACCAAAACAGAAAAAAAAAATCACCAAAAAAAACCTTGAGACTTTAACCCACAGTAATTATGAAATTAATATGGCAGGGTGATGGGGGGAGTATTACAGGAGAGCTGCTCCAAAAATAATGCCTCCTGTTTTATTATATCTGCCCACAATGTCAGAACCAGATGTTGGTGGAACAGCAGTAGAGGGTGAACTTTCCCACCAATATTCCATTTTGTTACCATGCAACAGATAGCAGCAGAGGGGTAGGCTGACAAAATGGTTTTTGACAGAGAAGTGCATATGAAAGCATGTCATTCAATTCCTACCTCCATGTGTAAAAAATTGTGCCCACTGACATTCATGTTGCGGAACATTTATGGAGACCAAATGGTGGATATGAAGCTGCAAGTGGTGGGTTTCAGCAGTGGAGACAGCGACATGAAAGACAAGCCACATTCTATACGGTCATGCAGAATTTTATGAGCACAGAACGTAGGCTTTTGTTCATCACTGGTGAAAATGCCTAGCTAGTGGTAGTGACTGTATGTTGAAAGACTGTTTTGTAGCTGAGAATTTGTTCATTCAAGTAATGTCATTGTGCTGCTTGTATCTGTTGTAATTGTTATGGAAATAAATAGGAGGCATTAATTTCAGAGTGAGTTACTTATACCCTATGTGACAAATCACTGGTTTCTTCATTTTTTTGCAGAACTGTTGGTCTTTGTAGGTACAGGGAGCAGATCCATAAATGGTCTGAAATGCAGATGTCTGTTCTAGTGAAGCAAATGAAGACATTTTGAAAATCGGGTTTTTTTTAAGGCCAAAGCAAGCATATATTTTACTATGGATGTAGTATAGATTATTCTAAGGCATACACTTTAGAGACAAAAGAGATCAATTACAGCTAAATTAAGACATGATATAAGTAGATTTAGTGATATGAGGAAACTTAAATTAAAGCTTTGCAAGGCAATATTGACAAAAGTTTGTTAGCTGTTTGTATGGTCTATCTAGTTATTTTCCATCCTTAAAGTACTTCGTGACAAAAGCAACAATACCACATGATGCAAAAGGAAAGAAAAAAGTTCATTTGCAACCAAAAACAGCTCAAGATATACTCAAAATAAAGAAAATACTTAAGAATAGTAATAATCTTTGACTGGCTTCAAGGATTGTGTTTTTGCTAACCTACCTGTTTGCCCTTGAACTGAATACCCTGTTACACTTCAGAGATCAAGCAGATAAAATCAGTATCTCATTTTTACATGCATCTCTCATGTCACAGCCCAGACACTCCCAGTGCCTCTCCTCAAGACTCTGAACTTGAAGTTGGTAAGGAGAGAAAGGCAAACAGGAGCAGTCTTTTCTTTTCCTTGCAAAACCAGCAAGTCTGGGTCAAGTGTAATAGTCACCACAAACCAATCCCTGCCTGCTCCCTACAGCCTTGGATGGCTGTAGTCGAGAGAAACAAGATGGCTGGAGGACCCTGTGGTTTGTGCCAGACCACCACTGTGCAGAGACCAGCCATGCTCCAGGTGTGCCTTCAACTTCTGCACCATTGCTCCTGATACTGTTTCCTGAGGGTTAAAGTTTTAAAATACATCTTTTTTTCTTTTTTTCCCCACAAGGAAGAGAAACGAAGGAAGCTTTTAATCCTATCTATCCTATATGCAAGACAATTCTGTATAGAGTGTGACTAAGCACTTTTTCTGATACCTCAGTGGTTCAGTTCCTAATGTGATCTTCAAAGGTGAAACCTAAACTTCCTTCGTATCTCTAAAATCAATGCAACTCTTCATCCTTTGCTAGCACTCCACATAAAACATCTTTAATATATAGGGCGTTAATTTGATCTAATCCCAAAAAGCCATTCTACTAAAGCAGACCAAAAGTTCATGGAGTCTCTGACAGTAATGGGAAACTTCATGACTTTCAGTGGTTTTCTCTTCCACTTGAAGGCTCCACTTGATTCCATTCATTGCCTAGGTATCCTTGTAGAATTGCACTGAAATCTGCCTGTTCATAGAATAAAGAGTACCTTCACGAGGCAGAATATTTTCTGAGAGGAAACAGAGTGAAGGATTGATAGACTGTGGAGTATCAGTGCCTCGAAAACATCTGAAACAGCAGTAATGAAAGTTACTAATATAGCTTTGGGGTGGATTGCAGGAAGGGAAGAGAGAAAGAAGCTGCTGGTCACAAACTTCAGAGAGAGATCTAAAATAAGAAAAAATCTGTTTAAACAGCATCTCGGAAAATCATAAATTGAGCTATCTTTTGAGGGCAGTTAAATACTAATCTCAGGAGACTGTGGGCAGAACCTGACAGACTTCGAATGACTAAAACATTTTCTCAAATGAAGCAATAAAGCTTGTATTCTTCTAGCTTACAAACCTCAGACAGGAAAAAAGGGGGGGGGGGGTGGAAAGATCTATTTTAGCAATTAGGAACTGTATTGGAGCTATGAAATATAAAACAAAAGAAATTTGTGAACTCTGAAGATTTCTATTAACACCTTTAACTTGCAAGAAACAGGTCTCTGGAGATAAAAGGTCAAATTGTGAAGGCTAATATGTCTAGTTACTCAGCAGAATAAAAGGCCAAGTTGGGTTGTTCTTTTGAGACTAAGGAAATTCAAAAGTGATTTGAAAAATACACCAGCAGGAAAAACTTCATGGCTTTTCTACTTCCTCAGTGATTTTTCTTTTTGCATTTTCAGAATACAGTAAGTGACATAGGTAGCTTTTAGAACTCTGCAGTGGAGGCAAATTTTATACATTCCTATAATCAGTGAACACATTATAAAATGTAGGTATTATGGATCGGAACCACTTTTCTGTTTGTTCTATAAAGTATTCTCTCTCACTCTAGCCACAGTAAAATAAAAACACAGTTTCTGCTTAGATGTTTCTTGAGACAGACTTCAAATTTAGTAAATGTCGTAAATTAGGAAAAAATGGTTAATTTGGGGAATGAAGGTGAAAATGAATTGGTTTATTGTATGGCTGATCTCAGACTGAAACTGGGATTCATTTTTTATTTGGAGAATCTATTATTTTATATTTATTTGGAGAAAGCTACTGACTGTTATCTAGTGTTACCCCTTGACTTTTGCTGAGCCATAACTGCTATGTATCACATCCCAACATGTATTCAAGCTTGAATCTTGAACATGTCTTTATTAATAGTTTTGCTTTTCACATAAGATGCAGATCTGCTTTATTGGTGCTATAGAGTTATTACTGTAAGTTAAAAAGTCTTCCACAATGTACTAATGATACGATCAAATTTTAGGGCAGGAACATGATAATGCTATGTCCCAAAATCACAGAATGAGTCACAGTTGGCTGAGATTGGAAGGGATCTCCAGAGGTGGCATAGTTCAAATCTCTGGTTTAACAGAGTCACCCAGGCACCTTGAACATCTCCTAGGATGGAGATGCCATAATCTCTCTGGGCAGCCTGTGTCAGTGCTCAGTCACAGCTCTACGGTAAGGTGTTTCCAGATGGATCCTCTTGTGTTTCAATTTGTGGCCACTGACTCATTTCATTGCTAGGCAACACTGAAGAGTCTGGCTCTGTCTTCTCTATATCCTGTTTCAGGTATCTGCACACACTGATGAGATTCCTCCTGAACCTTCCCTTCTCTAAGCTAATTAGTCACAGCGCTCTCTCAGGCTTACCATATATGTTAGATGTTCCAGTCCCTTTAATCGATCTTGTGGCCCCAAGCAAGACTCTCCAGTATGTCTATGCTTGTCTTGTACTATCGGGCCCAGAACTCTAGGTGGGGCCTCAATGGCTGCTGAGCAAAGGGGAAGGATTACTTCCCTTGACCTACTGGCAATACTTTACCAATTTCCCCAGCCAGTAGACATCACTATGAACGGACACACCATCCTTTGGTGTATCAACTGTTCATCACAGTTTTGTATTATCAGCAAACTTATTGAGAATGCACCCTGCATATCATCTAGGTATTTAAGGGGGATGTTGAATAGGATTAGAGTTGGTATTAGCTAAGGTTACTAATTAATTATTCGGTATTAATTAAGGCTACTAGCCTTCGAAGAGACTTAATACCACTGAACACAACTTTTTCAGCCTAGCCAATCAGCCAGTTTTCAATCCACATTACTGCTTAGCCAGCTAGTACTTTATTAACTTTTAACAGAATCACAGAATCGCAAGGGTTGGAAGAGACCTCAAAAGATCATCGAGTTCAGCCTCCCTGTTAAAGCAGGTACCTTACAATAGGTCACACAGGCAGCTGTCCAGACAGGTCTTGAATATCTCCATAGAAGGAGACTCCGCAACCTGAGAAACCTGTTCCAGTGCTCCATCACCTTCACTGTAAAGTTCTCCCATGTGTAAGTAGGGAACTTCCTATGTACAAGTTTTAGACCATTTGTCCTTGTCCTAACTCTACACACCACCAAGAATACTCTGACCTCATCCATTTGCCTTCCACCTCCCTTTACATTTATCAGATACTCTTTCTGCCTTCTGAACAGGCTGTTACTCAGACTTCCCTCATATGGAAAACATGCTTCAGGCCCCAGTCACCTTTGTGTTACTCCACTGGACTCCTTCTTGGAGATCCCTGTCTTTTTGAACTGGGAAGTGAAGAACTGGATGCTGTATTCTAAATGTGGCCTCACCAGGACAGAGTGGAGGGGAAGGACCACCTCTGCTGGCCATGCTGTATTTTATTGGGGAAGACTGTTAAAACAACAGCTTGTCAATAGAATTTCTTCACAAGAATCTTCTCTGGAGGACTAAAATTTGATGTTTGACTACTGCTGGTCCTTTGACAGAATTAAAACATGATCCCTGTTTGGTTCACAGCATTCATTATATATTCATATATAACCTTCTTTATATAATTGTGTTGATAATTTCAGAATTACCTTAGAAAACTATTGTTATTTCATTGTTGCATGACTTGAACATATTCAACTGGCAAAGATTGATTGTATTAACTCTAAGGAAAGCATTGCTTCCATACCTTTAAAAAATAATTTATTACTGTTTAGAGTTCTGCACTGATTGCTCTCTAAATACTGCTAGAGTTAATAAAAATCTCTCCTAATAAATGTTTTAACAACTTGGGAACATCTCATAACAGATGACTTGAGACTGATGTGAATAAAATTAAACTAGTGAGAAATTTTCAGTAACATAAAGAAGTACTTTTTGAAGCACTTGCTAATAACCTGTTTGCCTTTCCAGAGGTAGCATCTCTTCTCCAAATTAAAGCTGCTCAAAATAACTGAATTTAATACAGATCTTTACTTGCAGTTTATTACACATTGTTATTCCCACTGCATTCATTTTTTTGCAAGTTTCATCCCAGAATATTAAGGTTTATATAACGTTCAGTGCTGTCCTAGAGAAGCACTCTTCATGAAAAGTAAACCCAGATTTCTCCTCCTCCAAAGAAATGCCCTCTTTACAGGGCTACAGAGTCAAACTTCTTTGTTCTCACCCTAATGCACAATCTAGCATTTCTTTAATTGCAGTAGTGGTGCAGAATTATTTGAAAATCACAAAATCACAAAATAATTCTGATGATCCTCAAATCATCTAGCCTACATTCCTGTTCAAAGCAGAGTTAAAGTTTATTCCCTTTGTACCTTGTCCAGCTCAGTACTAAAAATCTTCAAGGATGGTGTTTATAGCTGGTCGAATTTTCCAGTGCCCAGCTGGCCTCACAGTGAGGAATTTTATTCAATTAGAATTTTCTTTGCTGCAATCTATAACTGTTACCTCTTGTCCTGAAATACAAACCTCTGGTAGTCTAGCTCTGTATTCTCTGTAAAAGTCCTTTAAGAAACTGGAGGGATTGGATCTGTGCTTAACCTTCACTTCTCCAGACTAAAGAAACACAGATCCCTTTGGCTCTTTCTGTCACCAAAACAGGCGTCTTAGTAACTCTGGACAGGATTCCTTCCAGTTTGTCAGCATTTCTCTTGTACTGTGGAGCTCAATTAGTGTTCCAGGCTTCAAAAAGGTGCAGCAGAAGGAAATAATTGTATCCATTCAATTGAAGTGCAGGCTATCCTCTTGCCAGTGCACCCTAGTATGCGGTTAACACTCTTTTCCTGAAGATCATGCTGCTGATTCACGTTCAAGTAGTTCACCAGGATTACTTATCCTCACTCAGGCCTATCCTAAACTACATGGACGTATTCTGTGAAAGATGAGGGACTTTTCAGTCTGTCTTTAGAGTTTCCTGAAGTTCCTCTTTCCTCATTCCTCCAACCTGTACTGCTGAAGGTACTGATGAATGGCAGCCCTGCATTCCACCTAGAATAACTAGTTTCCCAACACTAGCGTCATACAAAAATTTAATAAGGATGCTTTCTATTGCATTGCTCAGGTCCTTGATGAAGACATTAAATACCATTGAGGAGGTAGCTAGTGTCTTGGCTCCGTAAAAAGCTTCCAGAGAAGTAGAGGATGCTTAACAGCTCATTTCTGAAGCATTCAGATGCAGTAATAATAGATGCCATAGAGAATACCCATGTGGAAAGTAATAATTCAATCGTCAGAATGACATTTGAATAGTGTGCAGCAAATAGAGCCTGAGGCCACACATCAAATACTAAGGATAAAAGAAAAAAACTAGCATCTGCTCACTCTTCAAGCATCATCTATCTTTTATGTCGAAAGAGAAAGGAGTTCAGTGAAAAATAACCAGAGATCATGTGACCATGAAAAATAATCAGTAATCATTTACTTACGTGCACAAGGGTACTGAATCCAATATTTCTTAAATTATGCATGCTTATCATTCCAATCTGAAAATTAATATTTTAACAAAGGCATGCATTTATTCATTCAGGATGGATGAAAAGGCAACAGAAAGCTCTAGTTAAAGGATAGGCATTGCTGCATCTTGGTCAGGACTTGCTACAAATATTCTGCATTAAACTAGTGCTCTGAACAATCTTCATTTTAGTTGATCATTTTTTAAATACCACAGGAGGAAAGGAGAGTGTGACTAGGTTAAGCTAATGTAGAAGAGAAAGAGGAATAATATGGCAGAAGTTAGATTTACTGATTTTCGTATTTTCTGGAGAAAACGAGCTATACTCTGATTCAGCAGTCTACTGCAAAATATTTATATTAAGTCTTTTCCTGTTGAGAGGTATGTATACTGATGTGACTATCAGTTGCATAGAAATTTTCTAGCATTTAGACCAAAATTCACGACACATCCATCTTTAATCTGTAGCTCTTACTGAAACTTACACCAAATATACATTTGATTGTTGCATAGATATAGAGATGTTGAAATGAGTTGATGATATTTCACTCCAACGGTTCAAATATTTACTTGCACTGTCTGCCAAGTGGGAATGGTGTGAAGAAAGACGCATTTAAGTAACTGATAAATTTTATTTCAGGTACTTTTAGTGCGATAGTGCATGCAAATGCATACACACAAGCACTGAGCTGAAACTGGAAGGAAAAGAAATTATAACTGTACGTATTTTATTACGGTTAATTATCATTTTATTTATCAGCTTCAAGTCCTGACTGAAAAGAAATAGCAAATCATACGGCATAGGTGTAAATAAAAATACAGCCTCTCAATCATATGGCTCTTTTTATGATTTTCTTCTAGCTGGCTGATTCTTACTGGTTGTTAAAGAACCTAGCATGTTAAGAGAAGTGCAGAAATCTCAAAATGAATTCAGATGCTGAAAAATACATGGCTACTCTCAGTTGAGTGAAAATACGGCTTATAATACTCATGACTTCTTCTTAAAAGAGAAAATCTACTAACTTGCTTGAAAATGATAGGACCTGCAATGCTCCTACTTGTTTTCTTTTCTAGCAGATTAGAGGTTTTTCTCTTTTACAAGAGAATATGAAGGGCACAATAAAGAATGTCAGAAGGAAATTTGTTCAATTCAAAAGGTGCTGAAGCAATTAGTTGGAATGTCACTGTTATAATGAGGCAATCATGTATTAACAACTATTGCTTTATTAATGATCTGCAGAAAAATTGTATTTGCAACTACCTCAAGTGGACTTTTTACTCCTGAAACTTTGCATATATCACTTTCTCTTTTTAAAAGGTGCTGTAACTTGCTAGGAAATTTAGTTTTCACCTGACTAGTGGAAAAAATTATTATGTTAATGACAAATGCATTAATGAAATCTCTGAAGAATCATGATACTGCTTGAATGATTGCACAGATTTCTTGTACTGTGTAATCATCAACCTGGAGTACTTTAATTCTGTTCTGTCTTATATAAAAATGTGAGCATTTCTATTCAGTGGACATTTTAATTGCTTCAAGGTATTGCCAAAGTTATAAATAGATTTTTCTGGCTATCATATATATTTAGATATGATTTTTTTGCTATTACATTGCTCTATGAGAACTATCTTAAAGATAAGTAATGTGTTTTAAACAACTAGATACCATACTTTCTCATAGCAAGATTTTTAACATTTTTTCTAAGGCACATCTTTTACTGATAACTGAATACTGGAGAGATGCTCAGTGTTGACATTTTGGCTACTTAAAAATAGATGTCATGTTTTGAAGTTATATCCTGAATGAATGGGAGATCTATTTCTTAAAGTTAAAAAAAAGAAAAAGTGAAATGCCAATGATCTTATTGCCAGGCAGTCAGCTTCAATGTATTACAGAACTTATTGACCATCTTTTGGAGGATTGACTTGGGTGTGCTTGTCCTGTTAAAAGATACTGTATTGTGCTACGTCTTGACCTACTGAAAATTGCAGCTGAATAGCACAAGCTCTGGTCAAGAACAGTCAGATCGTCTCTTCCCCAAGCTCTTCAAATAATAGAGATGAATTATAAAGGTTTAATTTTACAGGTGATTTCAAAGTATTCTTCTTAAAGCATCTCCATAAAGTTTACCTTTACAATGCCACTGTAAGGTGGGAGTGCCAAATAATTGCCTGAAAGTTACAAAAATCCTTGGCTTCTTTGATTCTGAAGATGTATAATGCCAGTGATCAAGCAAGGTGATAACAAAAGGTTTAATAAGCGAGGAACAAGTGAAACGCATAGAATATAACATAAAAATATTTTTCCAAAATTACTGTAAAACAAGTTTATAAATTTCAATTTTTAATTAAGCATATTATTTATCACACAGGTTGTTTCATGTCAAGTAGGCAAAGGAATTACATGAGCTCTAGTGATTAAACAGAGAGATGTTAAACCTTGTCATAGCCTTGTGTTTGTCTCTGGGGCTGTCACTATAGGAGGTACCAGCTACTGAGACCTGTCAGAATCCATTAAATGTGATCGACTGCTTAATGCCCTGGATATGAAGACGGGATAGGGAATCTGTCAATACATGAGGAGCAGGTAAGCAAAGCAGCACATAGAAGGGACCCCCTGCTGAAGTGTGGACAAGTTTTCAGCACCGGTTTCTGAAGATTTTTCGAATAAAAAGCAGTGGAGAATTTTAGAAAGGGTAGTTTATAATTGCAGGGGAGATATGAATGTAATTTTTTTTCTCTCTGAGTTAAAATAGGAGATATATGTTGCCTCAAACTAAGCAAACTTCTGGTGACCAGAAGAATCTCAATATTTTACCTAATTGGGAAGATTCTAACAGTCAAGACCATGAGGATTGTGGATAAAAATACATTTCCTAGTGAGGGCACTGAGATGGAACTAGAAGCTGACAGACTGCAAGGGGCCAGCATTACATCAGACTGGCATTCACTGCTGCTGTATGTAAACAAAAGAGAGGAAAAAAAGACTTTTTCCTGTAAATTCATGGTGTCAATTATTCACACCAGTGCACAAAAAGAATCTGAGACATAGCTTTCTGCTTTTCACTTGATTCACATCTATTCACATCTATTCTGTGTGGGCAGAAAATGCACTGCGAGTTACACAACACCAGAGTCCAGGGGCCACTCACAGGCCTGCCTGGACACAACCTCAACCCTGCCCACTGCTCAGGACCCCATATCAGCTCTGCATAGCTCCTCACAACCCTGTCCTGCCTGGTCACAGGCCCAATTTACTAGGCCAACTGACGGGTCCAGGTTGCAGCCCAATCCCGTTCTTGGGGAGATGCCCAATAGGCAGGGCTGGGGATAGCCCAGGTGCCCCCAGCTGTTCTGTCCTGGGGTAGACCTGACTTTCATTCCCTGCCCTGACAGACCCCTTGAGATTCTCTGTTGTTCCAGGTCCCTTAGCAAGCCACGATCTTCACTGTACCTTGGAATGTAAGGGTTTGGAGAACTTGAGATGTCAGGATCTGACATCCTGAATTTGCTATGATTTGGTCAGACTTGAGTTTAAGTAGTCTGATGTCTGTTTCTGTAGCACTTATGAAGAATTTTTCCACAGTCCAACATGACTTTACTAGTAAAATCACTGGAGTGAAGCCTTACTGATTCACAGTTTGTCTTTTGACTCAGAAAAAACTTACACAAAACCATTATTTGGTAAAAACAAAGAAATGCATTTAATATTGTTTGCATATACCCTACTGCAATAACAAGGGGACATAATATAGATTGGAACTAGATTGACTCCTTCATTACACAAAATATTTGCTTAGTTATTGAAGTATGAAAACACTTGTGCATTCTGTATTTTTTATTGATTTTGTATGTTTATCTTTAAGTTACGATCATCTTGACATAAAAATACTAATTTCAGGGTCATTATACTTTTCTCTGGTACTTACAGGACTAATAAATTTGCCATACTTCCTGACTTCTTAAATATACACACAAATATACAAGAATAATAAGAACCCATGAAATCTGTTCCTCCAAGTTATGTTTTCGTAGCCTTGAGATACAAATGTTTTACATAGGTCTGCAGAGAATCTCCAAGGTCATAAATCGAGAGTTTTAGTCTTGCAAACATGCACATGCACGAGTTTATAATTTTTACAAGTGCCATTAGGATTTAATGGTTGTTCAAAACCTAATTTCTGTAAAGTTTAGAGGACCTTGTCTAACTCACAGCTTAGTTTTTTTTACATTTCTAGTTAGTTTAGGTTATTACTGGCTCCGAGTGTGTGAAAGACAAAAGCTGTTCTTTATTTGTCTCAAAGCTTGCTTTGTGAGGCCTTTCTGGTGATAAGACTCTAACTGACAACTGCAAATTATCTAGGGGGGTGTCACTGTCCCACAGTGCCTCTGCTTATGGTTGAAGGGATAAGCAGAAGTAGGGGCACGCAGTCTTTTTCGGGGTAATGCTTGGAGAAGCTGATCACTGCAAAAAACAATAATGCTTGTGCATGGCAACAAAGGCACCGCTCCCTGCTGGCTTATCTGTTGGACCAGATACGTCACACTAACAAAGAGAAAAGAAAAAAATAACGAGAAATGGGGAATAAAAGGCCTACACTAAACTAAGGACTCAGGAGAAGAAATCCCAAAGAAATAAACCTTTGAAGAAAAATTCCCTGAGGGGAAAACCTTTTTGGAAGAACCCCCCAAGGCCTCCCTGCTGCAAAGCTTCCCAGCTTTCTGCCATCCCCCACGGTGACCAGACAAGTTCCTGAGATCAGCGGATCTACTACAAACCTCACTGAATCTACAGTGTGGTGATTATATCTCTTTTGCTTTCTACCAAGACTCCTTGCTTTTTTATCTCCTTTCTATGCCTCATCTTTCCTTCCCCATATCCCTAAGCAACTAGGATTTGTAACAAATTGGTTTGTCTAACATTTGACCCATTGTTTCTTCATATCGCCATCGGGTATACATATATTAAAAAAAAACCTCTTCTCCCTCCTATAAATTGGAGTGGGAAGGAGTGTTTAAGACTGAATCATTTCTTGTATAGTGAATTCAAGTCTTTGCATCCATTGTAGTATTTTCAACTGTTGTATTGTCAGTATCAGTCAGTGACATCTCAGCAGACAGAGCTGTTGTACCTCCAGCACAATGTTACTCGTTTTACTAACAGGCCTAACTGATATGTGTAATAATGGAATGTCCTGAGACACAGACTCTGATAAAAAATTAGCATTACATCCTGATGGCATCCCATTTTATGTCTCTTCTTCAGTAAACTCAATATCAAATTTAATTGCATAGGTTGAGCTTTTTAGATTTGTCTCAGGACATAAAATTAATTCGCATAAATCTCATGCTCTTCTCATTCTGCCCTTTACAGAGGTTAGTGAACAACTGTCCCCTTTCCTTGCTGTTCAAGCAGGGTTTCAAAAGAGTCTTAGGCATAAATATTATTGAAAGACTGAAAGCCTTCTTCAAAACTAATTTTCCCATCCTCTTATCAAGGATTTGTAGACAAGCAGGCTCCTCGAAACTGCAGTTTAAAAGCTGGACAAGGCAGACTAATACGGCTAAATGGAATTGGCTACCTTAGATATATTTATTTGTTATTTTGCCTATTCCTATCCAGATTCATTCTCCCCCCTCCCTCCCCCTCGATTCTTAATGAATAGTTATTCACTTTCAGTTGGTTAAAAAAAAAAACAGCAGAGAAGATGAAAGCTCACCTCAGAGGCATTGGGAGGAATTGCATTGCTGAACTTTTCCATATACAATCAGCACAGTTCTACACTCTGTTGGAGACTTTTCACTCAAAAAAGCATCAGGTGATGGACTGCAAGTAAACTGTCCCCAGAGCAGTCTGGGACCATGTCTTTCAGGTATTTGTTATCAGAATTCTGTGTATTTTAGGGTGTTCATGGAGTCTTCATGAACCCACATTTTCACAAGAGTCGAGCAATTGTGTATTATACACCAAATGTATACTCCACTGCAATTTCAAATGCTATTTGTAGGAATAAAAAGAAATACTTAAGACATTTATGGAATAACATGACAGCAGAATATATGTCCCAGTGTGTTCGTTTTAGCACCATCTTATAAACAATTGACTTAATTCTGCAGTTATGTGTAGCATATGTATGATTTGTCAGCACAGTGTTAGCCTCTTTAAAAAAAGAGAGAAGAGAGATTATTAGACTGTACAGTATTCTTCAAATGTGAAATTTTATTTGATGGAAAAATTATTATGCTTAATATCCTACTGGGTTAGACATTTCAATGGGATGTCAGGGACTAAATTGTTGGACTGGATGACATAGAATAAGCATTTGACTTTTAACCTCTGACAGTTATGTAAGGCTTATGTATGGAATCCACAGCACTGCATTATGCAAATCCTCACTCAGGCATTTCAACGTATGTCACATATCCATAGTAGGGCGTGGATGGACTACATATCAATAGCAAGGATTACCAAGGGGGAAGTCCTTCTCAGTGACCATCATTTTGTAGTATCAAGTGATGTTCAGATGTTTAGACACTTCACTTTCTCTAGTGCTACACCAATTGTAACTGACAGCTCTCAAGGCTGATTTGTAGTGATGAAGGAATAACTGCAGCATTCTTGCAAGAATTCACATCTTATCATTCAATCCTTCAGACATGCGAATGCTTTCTAACATCCATAAGTTGTCCAATATTGTCAAATTAACTGCCCATCTAAAACTACTAGATACAGCTTCTGCAAACAGCTTTAGGATTCTCGGGGATTAAAAGATGCAACACAAAACCAATTATCATTCCTTTCCATATTAGGAGAGATCTATGCTGTTAGCAACAAGAAAAGGGCAGGCTTATCATTCAGATTTTTCAAAGATTGGTACCTTTTATTTTTCTTTATAATAATCCCAAGGTGCCCAAAAAGATTTACCCTTCTAACAGAGAGGAAAAAAATACACACACAGAAAGCCATTTAATATGAACCATCTCTATTTTCTTCTTTCTGCTTTCATCCTCCTACATTTATTGTTGTTTTTCTTGTCAGTGGATAGACATAAATGCTGTTGCAGGAACAATTGGAAAACAGGAACATATATTTATGTAAACAGGTATTGATTTAACTTAAAAAAAAAAAAAAAAAAAAGAGAGAGAGAGGAAAGAAAGAAACTAAGGCTTTCAACACTGTGTTGCAAATCATTATGACCAGTGCTGTCTACGTACAAAGAATACATGGATGAGTTCAATTGATACTGTGTGGGTCTACAATGAACTACCGGAGATCAAAATTAAAGTTTCTATATGCAATTTAAATCTCTGTACGATGTTCATCACTAGATTTAGATTCCTCTGCTGTGGTGGATTTTGTGGGCTTTTTTTTTTAATGCTTTTTTTTTCTCCCTTGGTCTCACAACAATAATGGCTGCTTTATTTGTTTATTCAGCTCTGTACGCTATGGTTGACAGTTCCACATTTGGGAACATTGAAAAAGAGGTCACATGACCTTTCCAAACACTGCAAAACTCTGTTCTTCTCAAGATGACCTGAAATGTTCTAATTATTGGTTATTCCCTCTAGTTGGTGATGCAGCCAACAAGCACGTAAAGTTCAGTGAACCCACAAGTGTACAGCTGTTATCTTTGACTTGTGGCCAAAATAAAAATTGGAACAGAATTTATCCAGACAAGTATAAAGTCTCTTGTTTAAAGCAGTTATTTTCTAAGGCAGATAATCAGGTTGAAAATAAGGAGGAGTGAATCCTTTCTCTAGAAACTTTGATTCCAACTGGGATCAACATTTCAGAGATGAGATGTTAACATGGATTATGTACTTGACTGCACAAGTCTTGCAATGAACGTCCAAGCCTCAACTCTATTGTTATGTATGCAGTTTTACCTTGTAATCCAATTGTTCTGATTTCATTTTTTAAAATATATGTAATCTTTTCTTACAGACTTGAAAAGAAATCGATTTTATTTGCATGATGAAAATAAAGCTTGAAAGATGTCAGTGATAGGTAGGCTAGTACACTCTTTAACACATACCACAGATAATCCACTCTGATGTGCCAGTTTCGAATAGCCAGGCATGAGAAAGGAATAATTATCTACTATTTCTGTCAACAGAGTTTCCTAGGAAATTTCTGTAATTAACTGATCTCAGTCTTCCTATGTGAGGTCAAAAAGGTGTAACAGAAATAAAAAACATGATACAGATTGAACCACTCTTTTGTATTGCTCATCTAGACACTGCTGCCTGATCAGTTCCCCAGATTGATTTCATACTGCCCAAGACTGTGGTGAAGGGAGGCAATGTAATCAGAAATAGTTTCACAGTGTTTTTCATAGCTGCGCTTGCCTGTGTTGTACAGCAAGTGGATATAAAAAAACTTATCCTGAGTGTATGTATGTCACATTCATTGCTAAGACAGAGGTCTTTCCGCTACAGTGAATGTGTATCAACTCATCTGAATGGATATTTGATTTCTGTTGAACTGCATCATGAGGTGCAAATCAGCTTCTTCTTTCCAGGTAGTATAGTCTGCTTGATGGATAACAAGGCTTAATTAATGTGCATCTGAAAAGCTCTTTACTTTCTCTTTAGTTTGATATGATGCACATTTGTATGGGGAACATTGCAAATCTTACTAGCAGATGTAATCCCATCCAGAATTCTTTCTGTACTATCATCTTCAATAATAACAGAAATGCAGCAGGTCACTAAGATATTTTTTTTCATTAGAAAGCATCTTGTTACACTGGATGGCAAGAACAATTGTAGCTACAACTTGCTACAGTAAATTCTAAAATAGATCACATTTTAGGTAATCATCTTAATTTTCTATGATAAAGGACAATTTTCAAAAGTCTGTTGAACAAATTAATGGATTTTCAAAACCTTAGTCATTCTGCTGTCCTCACATGATGGAATTACAGCATCAGTGAAAAAAGCAAATGATGCCATCTACCTGGACTTCTGCAAAGCTTCTGGTGTGATTCCACATCACATTCTTATCTCTGAGTTGGAATGATATTTACTTGAAGAGTGGACTATTCAGTAGATAAAGAACTCGTCAAAGCCAGAGGGTCGAGGTCAGCAGCTTTATGTCTACGTGGAGGCTGGTGACAAGTGTTGTCCCACAGGAATTTGTCTTGGGACTGGTGCTATTTGCATCTTCTTTAACAACCTACACAGTGGTATTGAGTGGACACTCAGCAAGTTTAAGTGATTTTAAATAAGCATTGCTTTAATGTTAGGAAACAAGATTTTTTTATCAACTTCCATAAAGGAGGAATTCCTATCATAAGATGCAGCCAAAGTTAAACAAAATGAAAAGGAGTTATTTCTACGTAATTCTTGATAGATCAAATGATGCTTATCAGTGTTTGAACCAATCTGTGTGTAAAGGCAATATTGCTGCTGAAAGTTTCTGCATAGGAGAATATGTCATTGTAACCACTGTGCATGTCAGTGAGAAAAGTGCTAGCAAAATTCATCCTCTTTTAAAATCTGTTTCCTGTCCTTAAGTGACCAATCTCTCCTTAGCCAGGAAATGGATTTTCTCTCATCTTTTTCCTGTGGTTTGAATAATCATTTATTTAAATGTATTAAGCAATCTTTTTACCTCATTATATTCTTCCTAAGATGCCTCCCCACTCTGCAACCCAGTCATTTAACAAATAAACTGCTGGATAAAGTAATAGATGAGCAATCATCTCCAAGCTTTAGGAAGCAAAGTGGTCAAGGCTCTTCTCAATATTCCAAATACAAAATGCCTGCTCAGTTGCTTTTCTCCATTTTGTTATTGTTATTTACTTTGTACTTCCTCTTTATAACTTTATCTATCTGAAGGCTTATATCTGCTATTTAGAGTATGTTCTTTTGAGGAGGTAAACAACATGGATTAATCTGTTTCTGAGAAAGTAATAAGATTTCAAGATTATAAAAAAAGGAATTATTGTGGAACATTATGAAAGACACACACTAGACAAAAAAATGAAAGAATATCACAGCATATTATGCATATTTAAATACATTTGCCACACAAATAATTTCTCATTTCTAAAGTATGCATTATAAGTTAAAGGAATACCAATGAATTAATTATTTTAAGACTGAGAAAAAATATTTTGCCACAGACTGTGTTTTTTTGCAATCAAAGTTCCCTAATGTTCTTTATCCTTAGATCTTTCTGTGCCTTTCTGGATCCTTTGCTTTTTTCAGCAGGAGTGAAACAGAATCAAGTATTTGGGTTGCGGATTGAAGGAATTTCTTGCCACTTGATCAGAAGAGGGGAGGATATCCAGATGGATTTGATCTGTCGCCCAGAAGCTGTGCTTGTTCATGGCATGAATGAGAGTTTGACAGCCACAGAGAATATCAGATCGTGGCTCAGGTGGGTGTGCTAAGCAGTCCCACCTGTTGAGCCATTCAAGCGAACAAGCAACCTGAATCTTCCTGTATCCTACAGAACTGATGAGATTTGTTATGTTTTGAGAGCACAGAGGGAAGGAGATATCCATCAGGCAGATTAACTGATAGTTTAAACATTAGCTTGAAGGAAAGTTGGAAAGGAAACATTAATAAAAGGAGACAAAGACAGCATGGTCTTAAGAATTTGATGTGACATGTTGAAGAGTCATAGAGGAAAAACAGATGTCAGAAATGTATGCCATCAGTGAGAAAGTGTTTGTTGGGAGGCAGACCACTCTGGTGGAAGGAAGTGCTTTGGGTTTGTAAGAAAGACTAACATGCTAAGCAAAGCATTGGGTGAGAGAGGTGTGAGTCATTAAAAAGGTAGTTCAGACAGTGGGCAAGAAGATGTCAAACTATTAGAATGGCTGCAAAGAGACAGATGCACTGATGTTAAATAACAGAGGAAAAGAAAAAAGGCAAAAAGCAGGCACAAATATTGGTGGAAAATAATGAAGTGATGCTTTTGGGAGTCAAAATGATGTAGAACTGCTAAGTTGGGAAAAATAGAGTGAGGTAGTAGCTGGCACAGAACTGAGTGAAGAACAACTTATAGAATAATTTAGTTCAGGTGTCTGATGACTTGCAAGATAAATGATGGCACTGAGGGGGATAGGTACACGCACTATATGAGCTCATCTGGGGTGGACTTGATGCTGCTGTGTCACACGGTCACTAAGTGTCTCACTGCCAGCACAGTTAGCCCTCTGAATTTCAGAAAAGGAGATTCATTAATAAGAGCCAAACAGGCAGATCGTGTCTGCTTCTCCTTTCTTTTTTTTTATTTTATTATTTTTTTTCTTTGCAGTACCAACCTTAGCTAAAAAGGTTTAAAGAGCATTTGCTGCAGTCTGATAAGTGATTTTAAACATTTAGTGTCCTAGATTTGTCGTTGTCCTCAGCAACAGTGCAGAGAATCACTAAGGTTCTTGATACCACACTGTAACACACAGAGCAATAAGACTGCATCTACAAAAGGGTGCAAAGTTTTGTATTTAAAAGAAGCATTATAAGCAGATTGAGGGTCTCTTTTACTTTAAACCATGATAACAAAAGGATTCTTGGCTGTACGGTGCAGTTGTCTTCTGATCAGTTGGATGGTAGTCTTATTTACAACAACTACAGATAAATTATTTGGGATTTTAAAGAAAAAAATATATCCATAAATGCATTAAGGAGGATATCTATCACCATTTATCATCTGAACAGAGGGACAAGGTCTAGTGTACTTGTGACATGAACACAAAAAGATCGTGTTAGATTTATGAAAGTCTGTACTGGCAAATCAGACACTTCTATCTCCTGTCCTGCAGAGCCCCCTATCTATGGGTTTGTTTTGTGCAAGTTGATTAATTTGAGTATGTCTTGCAAAGACCTGATTTCTCCACGCATTGTGAGATTTTCCTCTCTAGAAAACACCATTTTGTCTTCCATATAAAACAGCTCACAATTTTTCTTTATTTTCCTATTAAATAAAAGGATTTCTTTGAACATTATAGAATGCTGCCATTTGAAAGTGGATAGATCCACCATGTCAGGGGAAGGGAACATAAAATACATAGAAACATTATGTTCTTTTGAATAGTTAGGCACTAGCATGAACTTAAGCCAATTATTGTTCACTGCTACGGTTCAGTAAGACAAGAATAATTTTTAATGAAGCTGGGAATCAATACTGTTATTCTCGAGGTAGAGTCTATTTTTTCTAAATGTGACTGCTCCTAGTTTTTGGCAAATCGGTTGCCAGCAAATGTGATACAAATTTGTTCCATGAAAAGTACCAGAAAAGAACTTTAGGGGTGATTTTGTGCCCTGTCTGAAGTGATAAAGTAATATTTTCACAATCCTATCTACATTTTAAAGGAGGAAAGAGGGACTTGCACATGATAAATTTCAGATATAGTGAGTGATCTCAATGGTTTTACCTCCTTTTCTGTTTCAGTTTTTATGCTGTATCTACACTGCAGTCAAAAATGCCATACAACTCCTGTGGAATGTCAGCTCTGCTTCAGCAGAATGTAGCAAATACAACCCTGGGCTTAGATACTGAAGAACAAACCTGTGTAGACCATAGCATATAACTAGGGGATGTAAACGTGCTGAATTTCCACCTGACCTCAGTACACTGCTAGCTGATCTGAGATTAGCTAGTGTTAAAGCTGACTGTGATACACTACTATGAGCCACTCATAATTTTGTAGTTTCAAGTAAAATGACTAGAATGCAGTCATTCTTGACCAGGCTCCATTTCAGTGGGTCTGTATAAGAACCATGCTGTTCTTTAACTCAGATCTGTGCTAGTATCACTCAACATCACCACCATTGGTTGCATTTTGTTATTAAGTCTATTCTGTCAGTGTATGTTAGAAGTTCTTCCATTTAGGCATCTATAAATGAATGCAAAGCCTAAACAGCTCTGCCAGATGTTGCAGGACTTTGTCAAAAGACGGATATGTCTCCCAAGGCAGTGTCTGAATTTTAGGTGCCAAAAGAATATGTAGAAGACCCGGTGTTCTGCTTCTGATAGTGGCAGATGAGAATGATTTTTAGGAGAATACATTAAATTTGCTTCTTTCTGTGATCCCTCTCCTTACATTCCCCGTGCATCTGCAGTGTTTGTATGAGTTGCTAGAGTGCGTAGCCCTATTAACGTCTCTAACCTCTTTTAAAACCTGCTGATACTCTCTACTTTCACAGCCCCTATAATCACAACAGTATCTAATGACTAAAAAGATGTTGTCTTTTATTCATTTTAAACTCAACCCATACAGTTTATCCCAGTCTTACTATGTGGGATATGATAAATAGCAGTTCTTCATGCAACATGTCTAGTGCCTTCATTAATTTGCAGGCCTTGATCCTATCCCCTCTCCTTCTTAAACTGAAGATTCTCATTCTCTTCTCACCAGGCAGCTTCTCCTCACCCAAGATGATTCCAGTCACTCTTCTTTGTACTGTCGCAAACTCCACTACATCATCCCTTGAGATGCAGAGAACAGAATGATAAATATGACTCGATGTGCTTGTCGCAGAGCAATCAAGTGATGTCCTTTCTGTCTTGTCCAAAGTACCAATCCCAGTGATGCCCAAGATTCTGTGGGCTTTTTTCCTGCCACTGCTCACTAAACCAGTGACTCAGAGAACTGTCAACTTTCTTACTTTAAAATCTCTTTCAGTACTTTTAGAAGCAGTTCTGAAGTCAGCACCATGTGAACAGGTTTTAGATTATTTTTCCCCAGATGCAGTACTTCCTCTCTATGTACACTGAAACTCACCTTCAGAATTTTTACTTTGCTTTTTCAGACTAGGAAATGTCCCTGTTTAATCACTTAACAAGGTTACTGCTGAAGACACTGATAAAACTAATTCCTATGTTGACCTCCAGGAGACTCCTCTGATTCTTCCTGATTTGGAAAAATGACTACTAATCTGTCCACACACCTACCTTTCTTTAACCAACTTTTAGTTCATAAAAGAGCGTCCCCTTCTCTTCTAGTGGCAACTTACTTTTGTTAATAACCTTTGACACAGAAACTTATTGAAGACCTTTGAAAGAATTAAAAAAAAAGAACAAACAAAGAAACAAATACATTATGTAGACATATTCATTCTACCTCGGTATCTCCTTGTCACTCTATTCAAGGTTAGTGATGCAAGATTTCACTTTACAGCAACTGTGTCAACTGTTCTCCTAGCAGTCCATCCTCATGAAGGCTGTCAGAGATCATCTCATAAACTCCACCATTCTACCATCGGCAGAAGCTGTAATCACTAATTTGTAGCTCCCAGGATCCCTTCTAATACCTCCTCATAGATGGAAAAATAATTACGTGTTCGGTAACAGGTTGGATGTTTCTAAAAAGAAGTTTCACAACTTGGCCAGCTGATCTTTCACATTTGAACAAATTAAGTATGTACTGGTGGAAGGTCAGTTAAGTATTTTGGTACCTGGCTAGACATCCAGTTTGGAGTACATAGTGTGTTTCTCCAGTAGCACACATCATGCACATCCTGCATACCTTAGAGTCCCTGTGTAAAGCTGATATTGCCTTTGGCAACTACAGAATGTCTCTGACTCAGCTTCTAGGAGAATGGAAGATGCTAATACTCTCCTGCTGTTCTTCACCTTGTACTTGCTGTTTCACTCAGTATGTCAGTACTTGAAAAGTGCCAGGCATATGCTGGTTGCTGCATGTCACTCTTGCTGTCTTAGAGTCTTGAGACACATACATTAGATATGTGACATATGCTGAGCGAACAGTTAATGTCTGAAAAGGATTTCCATTGCTTAACATCAACTTTGTGAGTGTTAGCCCTCCAGCGTCTCATACCTAATTCTGTTTGTGTCCCCTGACTAGTTAACTCTGTGCTCTTACGAGTCTGCACAGTATGTGGAATTTGCAACATGAATTCAAGTGAATTTAATCAGTTTCTTATTAAACCTTACTTTGAGGTCTGTTTTGTGGGGATGAATTGGCAAATCCAAAATATTTCTATCCCCTCTACTACTGTGCATTCTTTCATCTTTCATCTGTTTATTTTTCTCTCAGCTTTTTTTTTTCCTAGTTATATTTAACCATTTTGTCCTTATTTCCCTTTTTCTCTGTACTTAAATAATATGCTTTAATATATTTATTGACTCTCCTTTTTTATTCTTTTCTCCTCTCTGTCTTTTCCACTTTCCATTCTCCAACTCATTTATTCTGTCCCTCACTCTATAGAGTCTGGCATGCT
Organism: Oreortyx pictus; assembly: GCA_036925125.1. Lineage (NCBI taxonomy): Eukaryota > Metazoa > Chordata > Aves > Galliformes > Odontophoridae > Oreortyx > Oreortyx pictus. Next base: position 32,347,769 of record JAUPFR010000001.1, read on the forward strand.
AATGCTTCCAGAACCAAATGAATTAATGACTCCCTTGAGTCAAAGGGACAACCACTTTAGCTTTATATAATCAGGGAGAGATGGGTTGGAACTACCTGCTCACAATGATACACTCCAATTTGTTGCTAATAGGTCAAAATCTCAGAGATCATCTTCTCTGGTGTTCTAAACTAGGCTTCATTTAAACTTGACAGTTGTAGGGCATTTATACCAGTGACAAATTTGGCTCTTTAATATACTTAAGCAAATGTCAGTTGTGCATCATGCTACGCCTCTCATCCATTCCAGCAAGTAAGAAACCTAAATAATTACATAATTATTTTGTCACAATGAAAATAAGTTTCTACAGGAACCATACAGACCAGTTCAGACCTAAGCATAGTCTTAAGTGACTCTGAATAAAGATCAGAGAATATTTTTCTAGTATGAATATAGCAGAACGCAGTGTAAATTATAGGAACTCAGCTTTTATTATTTCACCAAATAGAACATCAAAACAAATGTTTTGAATAAAACAAAGATATGTACTAGGAAGCACATCCCAACTGTCTGCTGTCTTTTATCCACGTGGACCAAAGATGCCTGTTTTACTGATCCTAGCATTTTTTTCAGATAGATAAGTAGATGAAGTGCAGGAGATGTGGATTTTTTTCCCCCAGCTTCTATTTTGCATGGAATATCATAATGGTCTGATAATTAGGGTTATGGATGACATATTTTACGAGGATGATGTCATATTTCATAAGCCTCCAGCAGACATGATACAATCATTACACAGTGGGAGCTACATGATGTAATTGCCAGCAATACCACATGGATCAGTGGCCCAGCAGGCTTCCTTCAGTTCATATTTCCTATGGTGCTAATATGTCTCTTTTTCCCATCTGAATACATCACAGTGATTTCCTAATTTTTATTTATTTATTTAGTAATATTCAGGCGCTTTATTTCAAATCTGCTTTATGTTTGTCTGTTTGTCTGCTTGTTTTATATAGGATCATAATTTTTTTTTTTTTTTACTTTTTGGCTTTCTACACACATTCCCCATTTTATAGCCTAATTTTTTGTTACAAAAATGGTAAGTATGAAGATGTCTTTTTCTCCATTTTCCCATGTGTTAGACACTTAACATTTCCTCATCTGTGTTCTTTCTACTGAATGATCTAGCAGGTAAAGCACAGGCATCTACTTTGAAGAATGAAGTCCAAGATATCTTGTAGAGTCTGTATGCAAAGATTAAAACCCGGATATATAACCAACGTGATATAGCCACCTGACATTTCCTGTAAGATTATCTACCTCCATGCTGTACTTTCACAATCTAAAAGCGTGTATTGTTTCAGTCTCCTAACATATGTAATTTTGCTAAGGACACCATTCCAGATCAGTTGGACATTTAAGAAATGTGAAAATTCCATTCAGAAGTGGAAAGGTACGCTATCGGGAATGCCAAAGACTCACCTGACAAATGGTTTATTCCTATAGGGTTCCAAATCATTGTGTTAGCAAGCAAGTAATATCTGGTCTTTGTGAAGATAAACTATTGCAATTGTTTATTTTAGCTCCAGCTTGATATCAAGAGAGTTCTGAAGAGTGAAGAGAGGATAAAACTTAGCTGTGAAAGAAATACTCTGTCTTTGTTTTGAAAAAAAATTTCCAAAACAGAGACTGAAAATGTAGCACAATATATCACAGGTTTTCAGGTATGGCATTAATTTCACTACTTTTGTAGTCAGTTTTATTTTCTATTGATAGCAGCTTACATATTTAAATATATATATGTCATAATTGTTTTAATTGTTTGACTTTTTATACATTTAAATATGTATATTTTTATATACATATTTAAATATATCTCTTAACTCCTGGAATTTTGCTATAAAAATTGGCAGTACAGACTTACCGTCTCACATAAGAGGATATCTATAGAGAAATAAAATATGGAAAAATAAGTAAAAAACGTTGAAGGATTTTTCACCTGAAGGAATAAATGAGAAAATGTGCCAATTGTTTCTTTGCTATTTCAGTAAATGCTATCTGTCCATTTATTTTTCAAAGATAAAAGGGTATCCATTCTAGGACTCTAGCTGGGCTTAGAGAAATAATTATTGTGGTCTCAGCAGGCTCAGCATTCATCTGGAAAGAAAACGTTCTCAGTATTAGACTGCTAGATCTGAAATATCCTGTCACCACTAGGCACTTCTCAGTCCATTTTTATTTCTTAACCCCGATATCTGTTGAAGGGCAAACACAGAACAACATGATCAATCCAAGATGCTCCTGGAATGCACTACTGGTAACTTCCTTCTCCAAGTGACAGAGGATCCAATGAGGAAAGATGCAGCCCTGGATTTCATTCTTATCAACAGGGAGAGGTTTATGAGGAATATGAAACTCAGGTGCAGCCTCGACTGCAGCAACTGTGAAATGGTGGAGTCCAAGACCCTTAGGGAAGTGGGGAAGGCACACAGCAAGCTCTCTGAAGCAGCAGTGTGTACTTTCAGCCCAGAATCAGGTGCATCAAAAGTGTAGTTTGCAGGTTAAGGGAGATTATTCTCTTCCTCTAGTCTGCTCTTGTGAGTCCCCATCTAGAGTACTGTGTTCAGCACCGGGGCCCCCAATGTAAGAATTACCTGGACTTGTTAGAGCAGGTCCAGAGGAGGGCCACAAAGGTGGACAGAGGTATGGAGTCCTATTAAACCACTCCTATGAAGACAGGCTAAGAGAATTGTGGTTGTTCAGTCTGTGGAAGAGAAAATTCTGGGGCCTTTTAGCAGCCTTCTAGTACTGAAACTACAAGGTTCTTTCTCACGGAGCGTAGGGTTAATGATTTTATACTGAAGTAAATTTGTATTAGATATTAGGAAGAAATTCTTCACTATGAGAGTGGTGAGGCATTGGAATATGTTGTCTGGAGCTGTAGATGCCTCATTTCTGAAAGCATTTAAAGACAGGTTGGATGGAGCTTTAGACAATCTACCCATGTAAAAGGGGATGGAACAAGATGAACTTCAAGGTCTCTTCCAATACAAACCATTCTGATTCTATGAATTATCACAGAAATTTACATCTTTAGTTCTTTTCTCCTCTAATTTTTGTGAAAAGCTATTGGTAATTCATGTCAGATACTGGACAAATAGACATAATGAAAACTTCCTCATGCATCACCTAATACAAGTCCTTTGCCATTCTTATGTTCTGTTTATTAGACATTACTAGATAGTAACATGAAAGATGACATCACAATTTCTGAGTTCAGTTTTTATTGCATCTCATTCCTCCTTGAAGTCTTTAATGGTTTGTTTAGATAAAGGTTGGGTTAAACAAGATTTGATCCTTCAGAACAGAGAATAATGGAAGTGAAATCGCTTTGAAAAAATTATCTTGGAACTTTTATATTCCTGTCCTTTCTTTTAGTCTTACCCTGTGAAGGCTGCCAAGCAAATTCAATTCTACAGTTGTGCCTCATCCCTCAGGTACAGGCTCTTCTCTTATTACTAGTCCTCCTCTTTGTGCATACATTCAGAGAACACTGACACCTCATGTTCACGTGCTGTGACCCAGCTTACACACTGCTCTGTTTGTGAGATTATGCAAACAAAAGTATAAATCATTCAAGCTTTATCTGAAATGACTGCTATTGTGAACTTCTGCATGTTAATCTTAAAGTTCCAAACCACAGACATCTAGAATACAAAAAAATTATTTCATGTTCAGCATGTGATCATTGCAAAAGAGCACCTGTGCTGTATGGGTTTTATAAGAAGATGGATACCCATTTTGACATTCTTGTTACGTGAAGAAGAAAATCAGTTGCACGTCCAAGTTCTATCTCTCAGTGCTGTACATGCACTCTGGCCTTCAAAGCTGTTTGCTCAGACTTTCTTTTTTCTGATTTGCTTCAACAAAATGGCATTTGGGCTTGATTTGAGCACTTTCTAAGTGCACAATCTCAGATTAAACAGCTTTGCAAGTGTGAAGTTTTTCCAAATCACTTAGTGCTCAATGTCTGCAGAGGTTCTTCTTTTAGTGACTGAAGAAAAAGCAGAGGCCTCTGCTATCATTAGTCATCTGCCTTTTAGACCGTATGAGCATGATGAGGCTGCTCCCAACTTCTGTAGCCTATTTAAGTCTGTTTTAACAGCTAGTGCCAGCACCCTGTTACCTAAAAAGCCAAGTTACCACAAACAGGTGACCATACCACATAGAACAGGGGTAACCCTACTCCCATGGCACTCATGCTTTCCAGTAATGTACAGTCTCAGAGCAGAGCCTGACTCCACGTGGGCAGTCTGGTTGGTGTAGATTTCTGTAAAGTCTCCTTAAGAAACATATATTTTTTCTGAGACCTGAGATCAGTGTCCAGTAGATATATTGCTCATGTTTGAGGTATGAGAAAGGGATATTTATTTGATGGGAGTTTTGCTCCAAAATATTAAAGTCAGTGCAAGATTTGATGTCGCAGCCATTGCTTTGCCACTCAAATTTAAGTGCCACAGGAAGAGCTGTGAACACAACCATGTCCCTTAACAAACAGATGCATGTTTTTTCTTCTCGCTTACAGGAACATAAGGATCTATTTTCTGTTTCTAGGTGCACGCACTTGACAGATACAATCATTACTCTGGTCATGTTGTATACGCATTTAAAATACAGAGATTGTGGTATTAGATGATGAATCAGAATTAAGGAAATTTCAACAAATTTTGGAATTAAAAACTAAAAAGTAGAAAAGTAGTCAGGTTTTTTGTTTGTTTGTTTGTTTGTTTTGTTGGTTTTTTTTTGAAAGCTACTCTCATCAAAAACATAAGTTATGAAGAGAGTCAATAAAAATGTATCATCACTCCCAATGAAGCACATATATTAATCTAACTGTCCTGGTGTCCAAGGCATCACCCTGTTATTCAAGATGTATTTAGTCACTGTTTGGTAAACCTTTCCAGTTGTACTCTTTTCACTTCTAAACATATTTAAACAGAAACAGATTCATTTTCTTATTTGTTATTCATTTCTTATTATTCATACTTAGACGATCACAATCCTTTAAGAAGTAGTTGGTTTTCCTGGAAAAAATACATGAAAATATTGGGAAAGTTTAAATTCACATCCATTTTCACCAATATGCATTTATGTTTTTTCTGGATGTAAGTGCATTTCGTAGCTATTTTCACCCAAGTGTTTTTCAGATAGTCATTATCCATTCTCTTTAGCAAAGTTGGCAGCTAACCATTGTTGCTTTACAAATTGAATGTTAGTTTTGTTTATTTACATATAAGTAAAGGACTGTGTTGTCCATTTCTTTCCCATTTGGACCTTGTTGAAACCTTGGTCTTTGCTTAGATAACCTTGCTCCCCTGCCTACAGTCTGTTGTCATGAATTTTCTCTGCAATGATAAAAATAAAAATGGCCTACTGAAGAGCAAGGGGGAAGAACAGAAATTAGAGGAATATAGGGTTGTTGTATTCCATTTGCTTTTCATGATGGAGTTTCTGATTTCTTTGGGGGTGATTGCTCAATTTATGCTTTTACACGAACTGAAATCAAGTGATTACAATGAAAATATGTCTTGACAGATATGGCTGTGCAAAAGGCAGTCACCATCACTTCCTCACACTTATTATCTGCAGCTTTTTCTCTTTAGAAGAAAAACTGCTATCTTCTGCTTACATAATGATTTTTTTTTACCTTTGATTTTTTTCTTCTTCAAGCAGAGAGTATCAAGTAGAGAAAATGCATCTCCTTATATGTACAGACCTCCACCTTATGAAGCTCAAGACAGTGATACAAAACAGTGTGTGTGACATGAAATTTCCTTTAAAAAGGAAAAGGCCCTTACATAATAGCTAGCATAAGCCAATTTACAGACTCTAAGGCATTTTTTTTCTGATTTCTTAAAATAGTTTCATAATTTGTCTACAATTAGCTATTTTAATAGTCCTTTCCTATCCTTTTATTGAAAGATACTTTCCTTGAAAGCCTTATTATTGCCATCTTGTTGATATCTTTCTCATCCTTGTGCTAATTATAAGATAGAGGTATTCTTCCTACATTCAATAGCTTTCAAGAAAAAGTGATTTAAAGAGAGACACTTAGCATAGAAAACTCATAAGCTGCCACCTAAATAAGCAGTTAGAGAACAGCAGATGTTTTTAGATTGCATTGGTAAATGGTGCAGTGTTATAGACCAATCAATATAGTTAATGTTAATTGTAATTTACTTTTGTCAAAATGATACTTTTTCCTAATTTTTGATTTACATCACTTTCTACAGAGTGATTCTGCAAACCTGGTGTCTGTTGTATTTTGTGCCTACTAATAGGAATCTGGATTCATTTAGGTATTAATCTGGCTCAAGTATAGTAAAACAGACCTTCACATACCTCATGGAAAAACATACCACATTTTTACAGAAGACATTCTTCAGCTTGTTACTTTTTCATGGTATTGTGTTTACTAATGCAGCTTAGTCTAAAACAAGTAATGTTCAAGAAGTTTCAAAGTCTGAAGTTCTTCAAATTCTAATCTCATGCTATTTTGTACAGTCACATAATGCTGTTGGCTCTAGAAGCTTAACTGCTGAATTAGAAAGCAAATTGGATTTTTGACTATAGAAAATAGCATAAGTTTTTGCTATTTGATTTCAGAAATGGTTTAATTTTAAATACATTTTTCCAATGTGTTGTAATAAGATCTTTGAGAGACAGGCTGTGCTTTATTTTCATTAAGTACAATACTTGGGAGAACAAAGCATTTTTTAATGATAGAGTGTTGCTTCAATATCAATTGTAACTGTTCTGTGAAGTAAAATTTTAAAGTTTACTTAAGAAGTAAATGTTTTAAATAGGTCAGTTTGTCTCACTCTGTTCCTTCAGTGTTTCAAATGCCATTTTATATGTTATTTCTCAGTCATAACATGATGAAGTACATAATACAAAACACGGTAATGTAACAAAGGAGCTCATCTGAAAGGCAAAGAAAAAAATAAATTAAATAAAAAAAATGAATTTTTTTTAATAAAGTCAAAATATAATTAACTCATTGAAAATATTAAAGAGTTTTTATGCTTATCACTATTTTCTTCCATCGATAACACAGAAGGTGTACTCCTGCCATCCATACAAAGAGTGAGTCTCTTGTCCTGGTTCTTCTTCAAATTTAGAAAAAACACTAACACAGTTAGCCGGGACCAATGTAAGCATAATGCTCAGTCCATTGATTTAGCATGCGTGTATTTTATACTTGTACTCTTTATTTACCCACCCTTGCAGTCTAGCATTTCACAGTCTATATAACTGCCCATTTACTTTTCCTGATAAATACTTGTTCAGAACTTGTTCTCTCTTCCAGGAGGAAAACAGTATAATACAAGTCCTTGCATCCATACAGCAGTAACAAAACAGATAATATTGCTCTGACTCTAACATACTCTTTGAAAAATGAACTGAAAATATTCTCTTTGTGAGTCCACCAGTCTGAATTTTTACTGTTGCTTCTACAAACACTGACGCTGACCAAGGAAGGTTCTCTCATGTATTATCAGTCTGAAATCGTCTCATTAGACTAATGAGGGTGAAGATGAGCAAAAGTTAACATAGCTGATTTGATCAGCAGGCTTTAGAGTTTTTCCCGTCTGGACAGTGGTGGACAAATACAGACTGTGTACTGACAGGAACACATCTCTGAGTTTCAAGATGAAAGAAAGGAAAGATTCAGATTTTCACTGACTTCTTAACACTGTAGTTCTCCGTGTTCCCTTCTGAAATCTGTCTTAATACAGTCTGATACTATTTAGATTAAAAATGTTGTTCACATTTGGATACAGCTAAATCTCAGTGTCCTTTTCTGCCAGTTTTCCTTTACCACAAGCAAGGCTCTATTGACTAGGATGAAGTTGGTCTTTCCTATATTACTAGGATTACTGGTAAAATGACCCTCTGCTATGACTGGAATGGCTTCACCTTTGTTTGAAGTACTGAGGAGTAGAGTTATAAAAATTTCTGAATAGTTGAAAAATATAGATACTTAGTTATTTTTTCTCACTATCAGGCTATACCAGATGTTTTAAGCCAGAGAGGGACTATTTTGTGCCATGTCAGGAGTTCTGTCCAGCTGACAGTGTAAGGAGTGACAACTCCCAAGTGAGGTGCCGTAATCCTGAGACGGCTTCTGCTTGGGAAAACTCCAGAACATTCGCACTCTTTTACAGCCTGAGATCATCAAGCCTGAAAGTAGGGCTAAACAAAGCTCCCTTCTCTCTCAGACATAAGTACAAGTTGTTCTTCTTTCCTGGTGAGACAGTGACCAAGAGCCAGACTGCCCTTTAGGCAGTCGCGGCTAGGGAACACGGCAAGAAACCATTAACGCTCCCTGAATTGGCTGATGACATGGGAGAGGAGAGAATCCCCTGACCCTCTCCACCTCTCCCTTCAAGGAGACACTGGGGAAGTGGAAAAGGGGGCTGAATACAAAGACTTACTTCATGTATCCTACAGTTGGAAGGCTTTGCTGAAAATGCAACTGGGTCTAGAAGGAACTGTCTAAAAAGATGGGTCAGAGCTGTATCTACATATCCTTTTTTCACTTCATGTTTGGTTTCACTACAGGTCAGGGGACAAAAGGGGTTGTAATGCGGTTGATCACAGCATGTTATCAGTTATTTGGCTGCACATCTGTTAGCATTCTGCTAACCTTGTATTTTCAGCCTTAGCCATTCCTGTATGTGTTAAAAAAAGGGATTTACAGTGATGGCAGTTACAGTCTCAGTTTTCACATAGTTGTTAAGTAAGCAATATATTCACTTTCTACTAGTATAATCATATACTAAAAGTATTTATTTGTCATAACATTTTCTGGAAAGGAGACAGATCCTGAGCACAGTGAGGCAGTCATCTCCTGAAAACAAAGTACTTTTCTGTGCTTCTGCTCAAGAAGAAACCTACTGAACTCTTTCATGATTCAGTAGAGATTAAAACAATCTAAAAATGATAGAATGCAATAGATGCTTACACTATGTGTGAGCTGTGAGTGATGCAACTTCAAGTAGCATCACTTTTCAGAGTTTAGAATATTTCAGAAAATCTGAACTGTCTGAGTTTTAAGATTGTTTTCTGGAAGAAGTAAAGAAAATACACAGAATATCAGGATATCCATAACTTAAGTCTCCATTTGAATCTTTGGCTTCTGTCTGTTCATGGCAGCACAGTGACAAGCTGCTTCATTTTTTTTGCCCAATTAATTAAATATTATTTCATCCTTTTCAACTCAATGATACAGAAATACATCCAATAGGAGATTGTGTGTGGAAGCCTGTTAGAGATGCATGGCTTTATTCAAGAAAATAGAAGCACTCGCTTCACAGAGAGATGCTAACTAGCCATTTTTTCCCAGCAGCAGCTTGTTAAAGGGGAGTTTTATCCACAGTGCAGAAGTACTCACATGGTTCTCACAGCTGCCTGTGCTCTTATTCTGGCCAAACTTGTACAGGACAGAAAAATCCTTGTGAAGACATTCTCCAGGAAGATTCCCTGAGGAAACTGAGTAGGAAGAATTTTGACAGCATCAACTTCTTCTATTGTTCCTTCACAGAGATATATGTCTCTCACAGTTGGAATTTCAGAGTTCAAAAATGAAGTAATAGTAGGAGAAACTGATGTTAATCTCCATAGGCCCCATTAGCTCAGCAATGTGCTTAGTCTCAAATGTGTGATAGCGGGGTGCAAGAGAGGTTGCTATAGTGTTAGCCTTGCTTTCAGTCTTAGCAGCTATGCAGAAATGCCAACATAACTCAAAAGTAATTGTTGCGCTGTGATAATAAGAATTGCTGCACTTTGTCAGCTCATTAGGAAGGCAAATATATCTCATTTACCAAAGAACTTTTTAGCTGATTATTAAAGTATAGGACTTGAAGTCAGTTACCTAAAATCGTGTTTCCATCCCTGTAGTGTTCTTTTTTTTCTCCTCTCTCTCTCTTTATATCTTTTTTATTTTATTTTATTTTCTGACTTGACTTTGATAAATCATACTGTGCCTCAGTTTCTTTCCAGGTACCAGGAAGTTAATGTATTGAAAGCTTTTGATTGACAAATTTAATGTTTGTCACGTTCTTTGAGGTGTTTACATAAAACATTCTCTTGAAATGCAAATTACAGACGTAAGCATGTCTGAGGTGGAAGTGCCCTCTTCCACAAAGCACTAGTTTTCAACATAGTCTCCACCATTAGCTATGCATTTTCACCAGCAGTGAACAGGATCCTGCACACTGCACTCATAAAGATATGCGCTGGCGGAGGTGACCTACTGTTGCTGTCTTCACTGCTAAAACACACCACCCACCACCTCATTGTGCTCTCATACACTGTTTGGTCTCCATAAACATTTAGGAAGTCTTGATAAATGTCAATGGTTGCAATTTTTTTCCACATGGAGGAATCTGGTGACACCCCTTTGCTTCATACACACTTCCATATCAGACATCATTTCGATATATTTCCCCTCTGCTTTCATCTGTCACATAGCAACAAAATGAAATGGAACGTTGATTGAAAGATTTGACCTCTACTGCCATACCACCAACATTCACCTGTGACATTGTGGGCCAACATAGTATAATAGGAGGCATTACTTTCAGAGAAATCCCCATATAATACATGGTGTATATGAGTACTCTGGCTATTCATCTCTGTAGAGGTGAATGTTGCAGGGAGGTAAATTTCAGCTGATTAACCTCAACTGGTTTGTATTTCCATTTAAATTCGTTAAGCTCTAAATACAATAGCTGGGTGCATGCCTAGTTATCTATCAGTCAAAACTTATTGCTTGTAAAGATGACCTCAAGATGTACAGTTGTCTTTGGCTCCTTAATGCCATCTCCACTTTTGGGTCATCAGCTCCCATGATTGGTGAGTGGGAACTTCTTTCTTCACTGTTGTGCAGGAACTTCTTTCTCCCCTCACAGCAAAGTTTTAGCGAGGAAGGTTTTCAGTGACTTCTGCCTTTGTGATTTCAGCTTAATGTGAGCAGCCCTCTGCATGTTCCATTCGGAAATAAGAGAAGGGAGTCAAGCCACATGGTGGTCATTTTGCCCTCTGTGCTCACAGTGCAATCTTTTCAACGGGTAGGTTCCTCTGGAGTTTCCACAACTCAATTGAAAATTAAAAGTCCTGCAGTAATTCTTAGAAATCTGGAAAAGGGATATTTTTAGGGGAAAATTTTCATTAGGCTTCATGAATGAACTCTTCATTTTCACACTTCACACAGCATTCAAGGGAAAAGAAAAAGCCTTTATCTACTGAAAATGATTTCACATCAGGGCAGAGGATATATGTAAATTAATCACGATCTGTTTTCTCAGAGGCTTTTTCATCTTATCTGCCTGATGCTGGGAGAGGTTGGCAACTGGGGGAAGCTATTAATCTTGCATTGTTTTCACTGTGCCATGCCTATTTTTGAAAAATGACCTTTGATTTAAGTCTATTACTTTGAAGAAACAATTATAATTTATTAACCAAAACCTTTTCCAGCAATCCACAATGATGAGCATATATGTATGCATGATTGTGTGTACCTGGTACAGGCTTCTGGTTATAAATCAAACAAGTGTGTATGTTCAGCAAGGATGAGTTCAAGTATGTGGACTTTATGTTGTCTCTAGATAGATGTCAGCATCTTGTCAGAATGAGTCAGGAGGTCATCCACCATGTCTACAGGTCATATTGACTTTTCACTGTCATATATGAAAGATGGTAAGAAATATTTATAGTGGTAGCTTTCAAATGTACATTTAATATCACTGTCTATAATAATTACTGCCAGGAGAAATGTCTCTATATCAGACAATCACTATTGATTAACATAGAAACTTGTACTCTGAAACTTTTGAGCCCTAGAGGTGTTCACTTCTCAGGAATCTGCCTTAATCTCTAAAAATGAGACAGGATTGAGGTTGAAGAACCCTTGAAGACCTCTGTATTTAAGAGGAAGCATAGAAAAAGTAGCTTTGTTAGCAGCAGAGAAAGCCAAGATTTCGATGGAATTTGATCTTCTGTTTGGATTATATTATATAATTCAAGTGGAGATTTTTGCTAGTTGGAACATTCTTAACATGCTTTGTTTTCACTACAAAAATTGATTTTTGAAAGAAGAGAGGCAGAAAGATATGCGGGTTGCTTTGAAAGTACTGCCTCCTATTTTATTATATTGGTCCATGTCAGAAGCAGATGTTGTTGGTAAAGCAGTTAGAGGTCATGCATTCCGATCAACATTCCATTACATTTTGTTTCCATGTGACAGATGGCAGCAGAGGGGAAGTCTGTCAAAACAGTGTCTGACATGGAAGTGTGTATGAAGCAAAGGTGTGTCATTTAATTCCTTCATGAGGAAAAAAATTGCACCCATTGACATTCAACACTTGCTGAATGCTTATGTAGACCAAACAGTGGATGTCAGCACAGTGAGGCAGTGAGCGGTGCATTTCAGCACTGGCAATAGTGACATGAAAGACAAGCCACATGCCAGGAGGCCATGCACAGCTGTCACACCATGGAATGAAGAGTGTCTCAATCAGCTCATCTGCACAAATTAGCTAATGGTGGTGAAAAATAAAATTTTGTAGCTGAGCATTTGCTCTATCAAATAGCATTACTGTACTCTTTGAATGTATTTTTGTTTCTGTGGAAATTATTTGGGGACATTAATGTCAGAGTGACTTACATGGACCCTTTTCTTAGTCAGTAAATTTTGTTGAATTAGCTACACTCAAAAATTGCAAGAGGGGGGACAGAAAAGTGTGCATTCATGCACATTCTTGCACACCTTTTGACCATGTACACCCTACCCTATAACCTGCACAGTTCAGACTAAAAGATAACCAAAAATGTTATAGGGCAACAATAAGGTTGACTTGAAGGACACATGCTTACCACGTCTCTTGCAATCTCACCTGAAAAGATTTATGTTGATGTCAAGATAGGAAGCACTTTCATGTTCCATGGCCTTTTCTTGTCTTGAAAGCACAGGAGACAACAGAATAGAATGTTTTTCCAAACCCTCTTCAGAGACAAAAAGTGTGAGTTGGTTGTTATTCTGTTTCGGTTTTGCAAAACCTAGTAGGAAAAGCCAGCACAGTTGCAAAATTCATTATAATAACAAGTGTCAGTGTGTCTGAACTAGCTGTGAAAACAGTTGAGTCCTCTAGGGGATGTTTATTTTAGTTGTTTCATTTGTTCTAGCTATTTAGATTGTCCTTTGTCTAGATTTCTTTTTCTATTTGCTGCACTTTCAAAGCAAATACATGTCTCAGAGTCCTAACAGCTGACAGCTCTCTTGGGCTGAACAGAAGAAACATATTTTTCTCTCCCACCTCCCACCCATGAATAACTTAAATGTAGTGATATGCTCTCTTGGGCTTTCGTGTTTCTAACTATATATAAATAAACCAGATGCAAGTTCTTTGGAGTAGGGATCCTGTCATTTTGTGTTTGTAAAGCACCTCAGAACGTGTCTGTGGAATTAAACAAACAATTCAGTCTTATATCTGATAAAGCTAATAATAATGATTAATCATACAAATTGTAATCTTCAGTCTAGCTTTAAAAAATATCTCCAGCTGTCTCAGGATTACTAAAACTTATTTCTTCTTTCCATGTTAATGAGTTGTTTACAGATACTAATTTTAAATCACTCATGATATTCACTCAATTTATCTGTAGGGTTTTTTAATGTTCTGCTTTAAAATGATCAGAGCTATCCTTATAACCATAGTGGTGTAGGTTCATTTTTATTTTTATTTTTTACTATTGATGAGTGGAATATTTATTTCAGCCATGTATTTTCATATCCTTCTGAGATTCATCAGATTGCATGTTAGTTGTACTGTTCGGTTACAAGTTGTTCCTTGAGGACTTCTATCTTCAGGCAATAAACACAGTCCTTCAGTGTTTCCTTGCTAGCCCTGGAAATTATTAGGAAAACTGATGCCTGATTTTTATTTTTACTGCGCTATTGTATGATCAGTATATCAGAAAAGATTATCAGGATTGCAGGATGTTAAAATTCATAAATCTGAAAAGAGAATTTACCTCAGTTTTTAACAGACAACTTGTTTTTGCTCTTATATTCTGTTGTAAAATTGATGTCCACTTCTGAACATGTAAGTTGTGAAATCAGAGACAAAATTTACATTTATGAAGATTTAGTTATCAATTCTACCTTTCATTTCATAGCTTCATGTGATGTGAAATGTCCTTACAGGTGAAAACAGTGCTGGTATTCACAGTCCAGTATAAAACTGTGATAAACTTAGAGCAAGACCCATTCCACCAGTTTGAAACCTGAGGCTAGAAACAAATCTCAAAGTGACTGATAAGAAACAGCACTGTATATTCTCCAGTTCCTCTCTAGTTTTTCTTGCTCTTAAGTCACACCAGGCATCCTGACTGCAAAGGCTACAATCCAGATTTCATTTCCAACTTGCAGACTTAAAATCGCATTAGTAATGAGTACAGTTCTCAAGACATTGCCTCACTTTAAGACATTTCTTCCATACAGATTCTAGTATGACTCTAAGATGCACATTCTCAAAAGTGCAGTCTTTCTCTAAGTAAAATCAAGTAAGATTACTCTGTTGATTAAATATCAAAGTCTAGTTCTTAGAAGCAGTAACAGTGGGAGTCATAACTTCTCATTTATTGGCAAATGCTGAGCAGTGTAGCTCATAGCATGTTCTCATCAATATAGGAATCCATCAAGTTACGTATTTTGAATGTGCTTCTCCTAGTCAATAACACTTTTAAGCAGAAGTTTTAATTCACTTTAACACCAAGAACGTTTGGTAAACCTTTTTAATATTGAATACTATTTTGTTTGGGTATCTGCCTTGACAAATGAAAGTGGCTGCTAAGAAATGGTCAGTTTACCTGCTTATAGGGAAGAGCAGGAAAATATATCCTAACTTACCTGTAAACTTTTCTTTCTCCCCCTATTTAAGTGACCCTAGGATAAAAATCATCTAGAAATACAAAAGGAATGTCCAAGGACATGAGTTTGCTGTTACTAGGTGAATTTTGAAGTTCATTTTTCCTGCATAGAGCATTGTATGACTGAGAACAGCAGATTTGATGAATCTGAACATACAAATTTTCTCAGAGAAAAAAGAGATAGGTCTTTTTTTTTTTTTTTCCCTGCTGTCTGAAGCTGGAAATCTGTCTATATTCCATGTACAAGCAGAATTTGGTGCGCATTATCAAAGAAATTTAGGTACTTTTTAAGGTAAGAATCTTCAACTTTCTGCTTGAGGATAGAACACTTCAAGCTGCTGTTCACTAGTTTAGTATTACAGATAGGAAGTTCATGCTCCTGCTTCTGAGCTCTGTACTTTATGTCCAAGTATGCACTGCCTAGAGAGATTTTTAACCAGTCTATAAGTACACAGGTGGTTGCCCATTCTAGAACCCTATGGATATCATGTGGATTCTGGGACCTCCTACTCTCCTCATGGTGGGAACCTATGAGCATTATTGTACCAAGCCCAGCCCTGTGCTAACTTCTCCCATTGTCTCCTTCCAAACTGAAGGCAGGGTGCAGCCAAGAATATTTCAAAACAAGTCAAGATGTGAAAGTAGAGATGGTTCTCACTTGCTACCCTTCTCAGTATCTAAAGACTTTATGCTGACTCTGAAGCAGTGATGGCACTAGCCCTTTCCATCTCAGGACTCTCTTTGTGAGGCCTAGCTGAAATGCAAGGCTGAGTCATGCCATAAGCCAAGATTGGGATGACAAGGGATATACTTATCTGCCTTGCTCCCTCGACCTCTTTTTGTTTCTATATTTTTATGAGTCCCATTAGCTGGATGTTCTACCTGCACTCATGGGAGAAAGAAATGGAGAGTACAGACAGTAGCCACTGCAGTAGTGGACTTTCCCAGCAACAGTTTTTTAAAAAAATTTTGAGATCCCCAAGGAAGCAAAATTCAGTTTTTCCTACAGCACCGTGCCATCTGGAACCAGATGTGCCATCTGATAAAATTCATAGATTCTTGCAAGTAAGTAGAAGAGGTTGGCTAGTGTTTACATTTCTGGTGACACCTTTCAGTCCTTTCAGACCTTTTGACAGGTCATAGGAAAGAAAAATTCTAAGTATCACATTGGTTTGCCATTCTAAATCCTCTTTTCAGATGAAATTTGAGATTCAAAATTACATTATGTGTCAAGGAAAATCACTATTTAAAAGTCATTTCCATTTGAAAATGAACTTTCTCTTCTAAATCTGGTACTGTTTGCAAATCTAAACTAAGTAAAGTAGAATACAAATAATTTTTGCTGAAAGGTGATATTTTCAAGACTGGAAGATGAATGTATTGATTATTATGTATATTTGTTGGCAAACATCCAAAAATATTTTAATTTTTCTTACAGCTTCCTGTGGAAATGTTTTCAGTTTTCACAAAAGAACATAAAGCAAGTGTTCATCAAATAAATAATTGCTAATATTTAGAAACCTTGGATGTTCAAAAGGAAAAAATCATCTATTATTGAAAATGTTTATCAGCAATTAGTTCTGAGCACTTCTCCTGCTGTAGGTATGTCTTTGTTTAAGACATTGAAATGATGCCCACTCAGAATCTATGGAAATAGCAACTAACCATCTGTTACAGAGAGGGAAAAATAAATAAATTAAAAAGGGTTTTTTATTCTTTTCAGTCAAATATTCAGGATAATTATGGAGAAGAGATACATCTCTTCAAGTTCTCTGTATACTTCTCAACAGTTTCTACATTTTTTTTTCCAGATATTTTGCTAGAAAAACGTCATTCCGGAGCAAGATATTTGTTCTTTCTTTTTCTAACAAATTCAGCAACAGAGACTAGCAATACAAAATCCTTATTTGTCCTGCATAAGCTATAGCGCGTGCACTTGCGTGTCTGTTATCAGTGCACTGCACTATGCGTCTGCAAACAGTAACACAATCAGGTTTTCATTTATATTTATGTGACTAAGCTCTGTGTTTGATCATGTTAGAAGATACACACTTTCTAAATGTAATTCCCATATATTAATATATTACCTACAAAAATCCATTGTTTATGTAGTGTGACTTACCTGAGGATTGTGAAAGAGAAATTATCAGCTGGATTGGTAAATATTTTCATTTAGTTTTAGATTAGAATATTTTTAATAAAAAACGGAATTCTCATGAAATCTGTAAATTACCATCAGCAGCAGATTTACTACTGCCATAGCAAGACAAAAGTCATAATTATGTTCAAAGTCAAATCCCACAGTCCTTTTCAGGAAAGCATCCCTTATTTCTGAGAGAAAACTGAACTGTGTATTCCTATTACTCAGAAATCTCCTTTCTTATACAGAAGGATCTTTGGCAAAATAAAATCCAGATCTCAGCACTATGACCCATAATGATCTCTATATTACAATTAGAGCTGTGTTGGTAATTTATTTTTCTGCAGCTGAGTCATAAATCCGAATGTAACCACAAACCTTTCCCTCACTAATGCATTATATGGAGAACAGTTTGGAAATGAAGAAAACCTAGCTCAGTTCCCTATTTTATTGGGGAGACATGCATTTTCCTTCCCCAAAGAGGTTTATTTTGGTTTTCTTGTTACCAGGGCATAAACTGCAACAAAGACTTAGATACAAGTGTTCACATGCTAAGATGTCCTACTCTCTGTTAGTATAATCCTGTACTTTCCTTACTAGACAATTTTTTTTTTTTTGTAGGGTATCAACACTTCAAATCCTTCAAAGAAAAGAAGAAATTTAATGTGGATTTCCACATCCTAAGTAAGTACTCTTCCCAGTGAGATTTAAAGTAGAAGGGGATTACACACAAATACTTGTTTCTCACAGATGTCATCTAGCCCTCCTGAGATCACAGGAAATTTCATTCTTCTGGGTAGTTCTTTTTCACTTCTTTGCTCTGTTCCCAGTTATCCTGAGCAGCAGTTTATCTTAGTATTAATAACATTAATATTAATTATAATATGGACTACATAAGTATATTATATATTAATGGTGTTATATATTATAATATATAATTATATTAATATTAATATATAGTAATAATAATAGAGAATGAAAATATACCAGTCTGCTTGTCATTACTCTATGTAGTTTCTCTCTTGAGATGTTAGTTACTGAGGAGTAGTTTAGCAAGGAAGGGAAATTGCAGTTTGCCAGACTATACCTATATTCAGGAGAGACAATCAAGCTTTAACCATGGCAGAGGTTACTAAGAATGAAGATGAGTAATAACTTGTTACCGGCAGCTGGAAAGGATTCTCTGGCAGAGAAAGGAATAAATTGGAAGAAACAGACTGCATATACTGGGGCTAACTGGAATATATCAAAGCTTCAAGGAAAAGAAGGCTGCGTTATTTTTAACTCTCTGTTCTGCATGTGTGCTCTGTTGAAAAAGAGAGTGCTTTGTTTTGAAAAAGCTGTTCTGCAAAAACCTTTAGTCAGCTCAGTGGTCACAAATCCCTGAAGGAAGAAGGGTTCACAGATGCCAGATGCACTTGTCATGCTACCAGAGTGGAGAAATAGGAATGTCTGGTCAGTGATCCATTTCGAGTTTCATCTTCTGAAAGAGTGGCCTGGTCACTGACTACAACAGAAGAAAGATGGAAACAGACCAAAGGGAAGCTGTCCCAAGTACAGTGATGTTCCATGTTGTTTGGTGACCATTTTCAGCTGGTGACAGAGACTGCTGAAGAAATCTCTGTCCCTAGGCACTTATTCTACATCTGACTAGCACATCAGTTTTGTCAGCGTTACTTCTTCTAGGGCTGAGCTGTAACTTGGAGCAAAATCATCAGGCTGAAAACAAGCAAACAGATCTGGATTTGACTCTTCTTTAAATCCAAGGTGGTCATTGTCCTGATCACCGTGTCAGCATGGCCATCCAGATGCACTTTGGCATTACAGAGGGGGAAGTAGACTGCTATGTTAAGCCTTGAGGGAACAGCTAGAGTTGGGGAACACAATGTGCGTGTTTCAGACTGCTCAGCTGGTGTGATGCCCACGTGTGTGCTGAGACTGGCCATGCACTGCAAATTGTTGCATATGTTTCTAAGTTTCCAGTTAGATTGGTTGATGGTCCATTACAGATCTGGGGAGATACGGCTAAGTGACCATGAATTTAATGTGGTTAAATTTGTCAGGAAAGCAAATAAGTTTTCTTAAAAGTGTATAATATTCCTGACTTTTTGCTTGCATAACTCAAGCTAGTATTCATTTACAGAAAAGCTCAAAATAAGAATTCTGATTGGCTTAGAGTTAATTAAAATCTTGTTCTTACCCATGGGTAAGGGATTTATCCATAACATACTTTTTATACTTCATGAAGGAAAACATAAAATCACAAAGCAGTATCTAATGGCTCTTTGATAGCATACTGTATGGTACCACTACAATACTGAACAAAGTGCTGACATTTTTTAAGAGAATGTTGTGATGCGGTTTTCCATGAGATACTGATTAATATGCTATTGAGTCTATAAATAAGGTGCCAACAAATGACAGCTGTGACAGTATTTCTGCACTTTGCTAGGGTAGGACTGAGATCAGTGACTTGGTTCACATAGGCCAGTTATCTACTATCTAACAGTAATGAATGGTGAAAGGCAGGATATGAGTTGCTATTTAGAGACAAATTGTTCAGAAAAAAGGACAGGGTGAGAATTTCCTTGTACAACTTTAGTCATGCTACAAACATACTCAGATAGAAAAATGAGAGAAGTGTCCAAGTGCGAAACAAGCAATAAATCCAAAGATAATAAAAAGCAATGACTGTCAGTCCAAGGCCACATGCTGTACTTCAACATGCAAGCAAAAAAAAAAAAAAAAAAGAGAAATAAAAATAGAGGAAAAAACAAAACCCTCTAGTGTGGTCTTTTGTTTAGGTTTAAGATAGTTACTCCTCTAGAACTGTTTCATTGAAATTCCTTTATGATACAGCCTCAGCTGATTTATAGTTCAGCACTTGAATTATACTTTAACCTTTTTTCTGTGTTCTAGACCAGATTATGATTTTGAAATATCTTTAGGGACCTCTCGGATATTTTTACTGTCGATATAGTGAGAATTACAGAATCACAGAGCTACAGGGGTTGGAAGGGACCTCAAAAGATTATTGAGTTCAACCCCTCTGCTAAAGCAGGTTCCCTACAATTGATTACACAGGTAGGCATCCAGATAAGTCTTGAATATCTCCATAGAAAGAAACTACACAACCTTTTTGGGCAACATGTAACAGAGCTCCATCACCTTTACGATAAAGAAGTTCTTCTGTATGTTCATACAGAACATCTTATGTTTCAAGCCATTACTCCTTGTACTACTGCTACGCATCACTGAGAAGAACCTGACCTCATCCATTTGCTTCCCAACTCCCTTTAGATATTTATAAACATTTATCAGATCATCTCTCAGCCATCTTTTCCCCAGGCTGAACAGACCTAGGTAACGCACCCTTTCCTCATATGGCAGATGCTTCAGGCTCTTTGTCATCTTTGTGGCCCTCTGATGGACTCCTTCTAGGAGATTCTGGTCTTTTTTGAACTGGAGAGCCCAGAATTGGACACTGTATTCAAAACATGGCCTCACCAGTGCAAAGTAGAGGGTGTGGATCACCTCCCTCAACCTGCTGGTCCCACTCTCTTTAATGCACCCGAGGATACCATTGTCCTTCTTGGCCACCAGGGCACACTGCTGGCTCATGGCCAAGCTGCTGTCCACCAGGATCCCCAGATCCTTCTCCACAGAGCTCATCTCCAGTAGGCCATCTAACCTGTACTGAAGCATGTGGTTATTCCTCCCCAAGTGCAAGACTCTACACTTGCTCTTGTTGAACCTCTTCAGGTTCCTCCCTGCCCAACTCTCCAGCCTGACCTGGTCTTGGATACAGTATAGAAGTAGGTAGAGTGAAGGGAACAGTTTTTTGAACTGCTCCCCTGGGATTGTCTGCTTCTACACCTCTCCATATGCGGACTTTAATTTCTGAACACCTGTTTTCTCAGGAAGTTGATGCAGTCCTTTTATTTCCATTAAAAGTAAAGAAGTGGGATAGTTGTTCCCCAGAAATTTCAGCATACTATAGGAAATCCAAAGGCAACAGAGATAGAAATAATACCTTCAGTATCTCATATCATTGTTTATAGCTATTGGATGGCGTTAAGCTTTCTACGGCAGTTGTGTAACCTAATCAACATAGTTAATAAAAAGATTTAATCTTGTATCAAGAGTCTATACCAGTCGTTTCTGTGAGATTTATTTTGCTTATAGTTTTACTGTAATATAAGCCTTTTCTTCTTCAGACCGGTTAGTCCTAGCTCTTTCAGACTTTCCTCGTTGGGAAGGAAAGTCCCTTCATCCACTGTCACAGCCCCTCACTGGACTCTTTGCAATATATCCACAGCTCTCCTGTATTGTACACTGCACCCAGCATTCTAGATATGGCTCATCATGGGATGGCTCAGCTCTCTGCACCTGTTTGCAACAATTTTTTGCTGCACTAGCCTTCTCTGATGTGAGTGTGCAATGCTGTCTTATGGCAAAATTTTCCACCAGGATGTCCAGAACCTTGTCTGCAAATCTGCTTTTCAGCCAGTCATACCCAGCACATGCTCATCAACAGTTATTTCTGCCCAGGTACAGGACTCAGCACTTCACTCTATTGAACTTTGTCAAGTCCCTGTCAGCCTTTGAAAATGTGTCTTGCATATTAGAAAGCTTATTTCACACTATTTTCTCTTTTTCTGCCTCAGCTGCAGCAGTGTTTCCAGTGAAAGAATTAGCTTCTCCCTTTAGATTTGGTTGTACTTTGTCCTAAGTTTAGGATTGCTACAGCACAACCACTACTACAACTACTACTATTACTACTACTGATACCATGGAGTATTTAGGCTGTAAGTTTCTCTCTAGTGGTTTGTATTTGTTTTTCCCAGCATTTGCATTGACTTTATAATATATCAAGCAAAGTCTGCATTCAGTCTTCCCCCCTCTACCCCCAAAAAACCACTTTTAGGATGTAATTTTGCAAATTTCTTTCCTCATTACTTAAAAAAATCACTGTTTCTGTTGACAGATCTTTAAGAAAATGTATATTTTAGGCAACTATCAGGAACAATAACTTGTACATGGTAATGGAATGTAGAAACTGAACTGCACCAATTTGGGCACCCATGTGTCAGAGTTTGTAGGTTAGTTTGCATTACTTACCAGCCAATACTGAATGCTTGTAGGATTCTAACTGCTGATATATGTTTTCTCCTTACAGGTCAGTTGTGAGACTTTGAATTCCACCTTATTATTTATGTTTGACATTATATCTGGACAATTTTATTAATATGATTATGTATAGACCTTCAGTAATCTTATTGGTTTTATTAATCTCAAGAGCCTTATGTGACAATCTGTTCCACGGGTTGGTTGTACATTTTGTTTTGCCTACTTAATAAGGCTGTTCTTCTTTATTTAAATTTGGATTTGCTGTCTTTCAGTGCCTCTGGATGTCATTTTAGTCTTAAGCTAAGGAAAGAAGAAAGAAGATAGCAATTATCTTTCTTTACACTATTCATTATTTACACTCATTTTTGCATCCCTTCTGACTTAAGTGTTTTTACATGAAAAGTCTTATTTTGTGATTTTTTTTTCTCTACTAATCATTCTTGTTGCCACAGGAGCTTTGTTTTTGCAAATGATGTCTGCAGAATCGTTTTATGGTATTTTAGTTTTATGCTTAATGGTTGTATGTTGAAGTATAAAATCACTTATGTCTGATGATTGATTGATTACTGTTTACTGCTGTAAAAAAAAATGCTTGTAGATGTATCTCTTTGTATTTCACCTTGCAAGTGAAATTGGGAGTGATTTTCCTTTTACTAATAAAAAAAAAACCATCAAAACCTCTTTTCATTTTTTATTTCTTACATTTCCAAAGCAAAACTCCCTTCCCACACTTCATGATTTCCTTGCCGATTACCAGAGAGATATCAATTAAAAAGATCAGGCATTATGAAAAGTCATTGTTGCTTAAAGACTTTAAAAATCCATGCTTTTGTGACTCCCTTGTTACCTATTTTCATATAAACTCTTTCAAATCCACTAAGCTGATAGGAATTGAGATAAATTATATCATTTGTAGCCTCCTCTTTACTGCCAAATTGAGATCAGTAGTCTCAGTTCTGCATTGTACAGAGTATAGCATTATATGCTGGGCTCTATTTGAAGATGAAATCTCAGTTTTACTCTCAGTCCAGACATTTTCTTTCCCAAGCATAGATAGGTAGTAGTCATTGTTATCCTCATTTTCTTTCCAAAATTGTCACTTCTGACTTCCCCTGTGCCAGTTCTTTCCAATGCTTCCCAAGTACCTAACAAAATGGCAGCAGGTGTATCTGCAGTGTTATATACCAATTTGAATAATTTTTAAAATATGTGGTTGACAATACCCCTGCAGGTGCTCCTAGCTAGTACTCTCTTTCATAATGATGGCAAGATACTTCACTGAGCTCTTTTTTTTTTTTGTTTACAAGGAAAGTGAGAATTAATTTGTCTTAAATGACAATCTTCTTGAAATCTTGTTGAAATACTACCTCAACTTATTTCATGCCAAATAGTAATTTCCAATTTGAGCATCTAATTAGATTCACAGAGGGGAGAACATTTGTATTACGTGAACTGTAGTTGACTTGGTACTGAAATAAGTGTTTCAATCTGCACTCTCTAGAACTTACTTTTGTACTTATACTATATATTCATCCCAGAAATGTGTATCATGTGGATTTTGTTTTTTGTCTATAATGGTATTTGGAAGAATGGCATTTCTGGAATGAACAGTGGAGCTTTAGAAGAAAAAAAAATCATTCATATTTTTATTTGAATTTTCCACATGATAATGGTTTAGACAGTAACCTGCCTTCAAAACTGCCCTCAGGTTTGGCTTCATAACAGTTGTCAAGATTTTGCTTTGAATCTATTTGTCTCTCTGGAACCTGGCACATGTAGATTCTGAGAGCAAGAATAGGATTACATTGGGAGTGCTGGCAAACTTCTGGATGAACTCACTGCTTTGGGAAATAGTGTATCCCCCATCTCAGTTCAAAATTCAGGAGAACAACAAAACTGTAATCGCTTACGAAGACCTGGTCTTAGTCTCTGTTTGCCTAAGTCCTCACAAACCTGGTTAAAATTGTAAGTATTTTTACATACACGATTCCAGTCTGCTTCCAAACAAAGATGCTCTGGAGAAGTGGTGAGCATGTTCAACTGTGGCTTGAAAAATACGTTAAAGCTTCATTGAAAACTCTTCTATGAGTCATCTTGCAGTTGCTGAGCATCTGTTTTAAGGTAGGTGGATCACGACTGCAGGGGCAACATTTTGAAAGTGGTCCACACCTAAAGGACAGAAGTGCTGCTGATAATAGAATGCTATATTAAGGATGGGCCAAAAAAAAAAGTTCAGTCCAGTTGTTTCACTGCAAGACAGTTGTTCTCTGGTCACATAAGAAGCAGCTGGAGAAGGTGGGGCAGGTTGTAACCTGGTTAAGAAAAGTGTTAGCACAGCTACACTACTGAAGCAGTACTGAAGTACTATGTAGTGTTTTTCATATAAATAAGAAACAAACTCAATGAAGATGAATTTAGACAGGCTGAAAAGCAGGATTTTTTTCCCGTAGTGAGTGGATAGCACTTTATTTTAAAATAGATATACTGACAATTGTATATGAGCTTCTTCACTTAGGTAGCACTCTCTGAGGGGACAAAATGTCAGGGTAACTAGAATCACAGAATTACAGAATATCCCAATTTGCAAGAGCCCAACAAAGATCATCAAGTCCAACTCCCATCTCCACACAGTACCATCCAAAATTCAAACATTATGTCAGAAATCACTGTCCAAATGCTTCTTGAACTTCAGTAGGCACTGTGTTGTGACCAGTGCCATGAGGAGCCAGTTCCAGTTCACTACCGCCCTCTTTTCCTAATATCCAACCTGACCCTCCTCTGACACAGCTCCATGCCATTCCCTCACATCCTATTGCTGAGCTCAGTGTCTGCCCTTCTGCTTCCCTTGTGAAGAAGCTATAGGCCTCCATGAGATCTGCCTTCAGACTCCTCTGGGATAAATGAACCAAAGAATCTCATCCACTCCTCATATCTTTTGCCCTTCAGACCCTTCAACATCTTTGTAGCCCTCCTAATAGTTTTATGTCCTTCTTATACTGTTGTGCCCAAAATTGCACCCAGTGCTTGAAGTGAGGTTGTACCAGTGCAAAGCAGAGCAGGACAATTTCTTCTCTGGACCAGCTAGCAATGCTGAATCTGATGTGCACCAGGGTATTGTTGGCTCTTTCGACTGTCAGGGCACACCACTGACTTGTATTCAACTTGCTTTCAACCAGAACCCCCACATCTCATTCCTCGGGGCTACTCTTGAGACTCTTGCCCCCCAGTCTATACCAATACTCTGGACTGCCTTGTCCTGGGTGCAGAATCCAGCACTTGCTCTTGCCAAACTTTGTGTACGTGGTGATTGTCCTGACCTGATAATCGTCAAGATCTGTCTGCATAGCCTGTCTTCTCTCAAGCGAGTTAACAGCTCCTCCCAGTTCAGTGTCATCTACAATCTAAATTAGTACACCTTTAAGTCCTGTACTGAAGTCATTAATGAAAACCTTAAATAGAAATGGCTCCAAAATGATGCTGACTGGAGGACTATTGGAAGGACTGGTCCACTATGAACACCTAGAGGTGCTTTGACATTTTTGTGGAGCACCACACGGAAGATTAGTGCAATAATATAAGAGAGGAAGCTAGCTCATTCACCTGTTCTGGGGAAGGGTCCACGACTTAGAGCTTCCTCAAGCTGTCTAACATTTTTCTTGAAAGTCATAGATGATGGGTGCCATGCCTGAGGACAAAGGTGTAGCTGTCGCCAACTCATTGTCAGATATTCATCCTCAGAGTTCATAACTGACAACACAAGCATCCTGTGCTGGCTCACTGCAGGCTGGCAATCTGTACTGTCCCTTAGCCCTCAGATGTCAACAAACTGCTTTAAATTCAGTTGTCATTTCCACACAGGCAATGCATCCCAGTTTATGAGCTCCAGTTTGTTTCATCCCATGATACTTGGCCTGTTCCAGGAAACTAGAATGTCTTCTTAAGTACACAAATTACATGATTAATTATCTAGGCATCATATGTCAGAGAAATGGAAAGAAAAAATTACAAGAGGAGATGCAGCTTAACAGTGGAATATGTCCCTTGTTGCACTGCTGGCCAGGGATTTAGACTGCCGCTCATTTCACCTCTTTTTAGCAAAGAACATTATGCTCAATGTTTACATGTTTCTTTGAACATGAGTCACACGCGTATTTAAAACCTCTTAAGTTCACCACACTCCGTGTATGGTACTTTCCAAAACTGTTTGCCATACTTGTGTTTGATTATATCTCTGGCTGCAGCATATTCTCAGGTATCACAAGAAACTCTCTTGCCTCTAAAAGCAGGCTGCTCCCTTATCTACTCTGGCGTGGGAACAGAAGGGGAAATCCACAAATTCAGCTGAGAACTTAATAATTTGATGATACTCAAATTGATTTATTTTCTGTGCTGTGAACTGGCTGGATTACACTTTGTCTTTCCTCACAGTGTTTTTTGACAACGACTGGCCTTTCTCCCTTTTTGTGTGTGCGTGTACATATGTGTAAAAGGGAGCGAAAAGAATACATGTATTTAACAAGTGTGCAAGTATGTAAGTATATACATACACACATACATACACATGTATGTGTATATATGCATATACATATGTATATACCTACATCCATTTACAAGCTGTTTTCCCTTCATCTTGAGTTTTGGACAGAACGTTGTTTAACCATTCCTTGTAGAATGTGGATTTCCAAAATTATTGTCTCAGTTGGTTCAACTGTGCTTGCCACTGACTACGCTGAAACTGGATGTAGAAAATCTAGCTGGACTCTGATCACATAAGGCACAATATTTTGTGTACTGCTACATTATTATAAATACATCCCAAAATGCACAAAAGGAGTAATTACAATAGTAATGATAATTTGCTTCCTTGAATTAGGATTGCTTGACAATACACTGCTGAATTAATCAAGCTCTCCATATTTGTACTGTTCTATTAATCCTTTTAAGTATTACCCTTTGCTGTTTACTGAATCACGTCATTCTCATTTTATACTGTCTCCAATTTACAAAATAATTTAAGACTTTAATCCTATTATCCCAATTGCTTGCAAGTTCTCATGTCCAGGTACCATCTGTATATTTTCAAGATGTAATCTTTTCTGTAATCCAACCTGTTCAAAATAAACCTGGAATAGAACTGGAACCATGATAGGTCAGGATTCAGTGCAAAATGTCCACCTTATTTTTCTCAGTGTTGTGAGGCTTTTTTTTTTTTTCAACTATGTAGATGACGTATTATAATTTTATTTAGAAAAAAAAAAAAACATGGAGTCTGTTTAAGAAATAGATTGTTTGGGTTAATGTCAGACGTATAATCAGAGTGTCTCAAAACGTCTGGTGATGCCTTCTAATCCACTGAATCCCAGCAAAGGAAGAAATGGCACTGTTTACTCTTCAACAGCTCAGTGTTGGCTTTCCATCATGGCCTCACCTTGTAGGCCATTGTCTGTCAAACTGCTCTTGATCTAGGAGCCTTTTTTAAGTGGCCTGGAGTTTGTGCATGATTGTCTTCTCCTCCTAAATTTGCCATACTGGCCTGTGGGACTCTTTCCCATTATCCTTCCTGCTAGTTTGTCAGCCCTGACTACTGAGTGAGTATGTCTGACAGGATAAAAAATGCTGAAGAATGATACTTTCAGTGTTTGTAAATTACTATGTAGCAATTTGTTATTGTACATTATCATACATGAAAATTAAGCCATTTAATTATAATCCCTCTGGACCTGTCTATTTAGTCAGACAGGGATTATATTTACCTTCCTCTTAATCACTTGGACAGTTCTTGTATTCACAAAGTCTTGAAGACCATGAAGACAGCAGAACTATACTTCTGAAGTCTGTTCTTGCTTGTAACAACAGCTAGGAGGGAGGAGTGAGCAAACGTTGAGAGAAACAGCCCCATAGACACTAAGATCAGTGAAGAAGGAGGGGAGGAGATACTCCAAATATGGTGTAGAAGTTCCCTGCATCTTCTTGAGGAGGAGGAGTGAGAGCAGTGTGGCAGTGCTGAGTTGCTCATCAGTTGTTAAAGCATGCATTTCTTTATTCTATCTATACATCCTTTTTCTATCCTACCCTATGTTTCTATCTCCTTATAAAATCATTGCTCTACATCACTGATAACTGTAGTTAATAAGACTCGCTCAGAAAAGAGATTAAATACTTCAAACATATCTGTGCCAGTAGTTATTTGCTCCCCTCTGATCAGCATATGCTTTCCTTTCTCTTTTTCGCATTTCTATTTTATTTGCAAAAACTTCTCAAGTTTCTTTGCATATCCTTTTCTACTTGTAAGTCATTTTGGAATCCATCTTTTCTGACTATATCTCTATATGCTCTGCTTAATACTGGTGTGATCAAATAAAGTGGTGGGTTTCCTGCCCATGGTGCTAGAAGTTGAGCATTAATTCTTGATACAATAGGCAGATGTGGCTTAAAATCCCACCTCTGCAAGATGGGATGAGGTGGAAGTCCTCATCCTCTATCAGTTCTAAGAAAGCACTTAATATTACAATGAGAAGTTACAATCATCTTAAATAGTCACAGAAAATGGCATTAGATCACCTGGAATTTCTTCATTTCTTACAAACACAGGGTGGACTTACCAAACTGTACCAAAAGATGCAACACAGCTTCCTGAGTAATCCTGGAAAGTCACCTGGAAAAATAGAAGTGTCCAGTGGAGTAATCTTTACATTAGATTTTTGTTAGAGTTGCTGTGGGTTTAAACATTACCTTTCAAAAATGTGTGAGTATTATACAACTGAAACGCAGCCAATTTTGCGTTGAAGTGCTATATTCCGGCAGGTTGTTGACAAGATAGAGAAAATGCTGGTGAAGGACAATGGGGCAATCCTTCTTTTCATGAGAAAAGTGTCTCTCATTCGTTCATGTCCTTGCAGAGCAGACAAGGCCTCATTTTTTACAGTTCCACATTATCATAATGGCTCTCTGTTATGCACTGAGTAGTCGCTAACAAGGCTACTCCCTGCCCTTTCTTTTTAATTACTTCCAGGTTAATGCATCACGTTTCACTCAGGTTCACCTGTGCAGGCCATGTTTTCCCTTTCTGGGTGCGAATTCTGGCCCTTCTGTGTCCCTGCACCTCAAACACTGACAATATGAATATTAGCCTCAAAGCGAAAATAGCTCTGACTATCAGATGTCTCCATAATTTACATTTAGATTTATTTCATTTCTCAGACTCTGCAAGTTACAGAGCTGGGAACATTTTGGCCTGCAAAACCTTTTCCAAACAGCTGAAGCTGCATTCTCATCTTTTCAAACCATCAGACACCAGGTGCTGACCCAGTCCCATTAACCAATTACTCACACATCATACAATTAATCTTTCATTGCAATTCAATCAAGTTCATTCCCATCTCCATATTATTCTTTACAACCGCAGTGTGTAAAACCCGCATATTTTTTGTCACTGTTCATTTTGCCCTGCCCTGTACTGCTTCAGGCTGGGAAATGAAGTGACTGTAAATGTAATTTATAGAATCATTGGCTGCATGAAAACTCTTTTCAGGCTGACCTGATATGACAGGTTGTAATCGTTTCTTTGGAACCATTCTGGTTTGTCAAGTAGGCAGGCTTTTTTCTTTAAATATCTAAAATAACAGATTTGTTTGAGCAGGATTAGGTGGTGTTCAGAGCTCTACCGCTGTCTTATCCTTTTTCTCTTTTGTTTCATATAAACCCTTTTTCTTGCAGCCTTCTGTTCATACTGAGCTTTGGAAAGAAAAGGAAGGGAATTCTAGCAACAAGAAATTAGGTACAGAAATTGAAATCTCCACCCTCACCTTCAGGTATTTGAACTGAATTCAGTAAAAGCCTTTACTGTAGCTGGAGTGCCGGAGCATATTCTTTCCCTTTGACAGAAATAATCCTCTTTTTTCCCACTCCCTTCCTGGTATCCACATGCAATGGGCAGAACTCTGTATTAGTGTTGGATCCACACAGCATAGAGTAGTCAAATACCATGGTTTTGCTGCAGTAGAATTGTGTATGGGCCACACATCTTGGTGTAAGTGCTAGCAGATT
Organism: Oreortyx pictus; assembly: GCA_036925125.1. NCBI lineage: Eukaryota > Metazoa > Chordata > Aves > Galliformes > Odontophoridae > Oreortyx > Oreortyx pictus. The sequence goes on from JAUPFR010000001.1 coordinate 32,378,058, forward strand.
GGCTTAGGTGTCAGAGGATTATTCTGACTACTCTATCATAAAACAAAAAGATAAAACTGCTTTCTCAGATGGACAAAAAAATCAGAGGGCAAGAGGGGATCTTAAGAGATTGCTTACTTAATCTGTCACTCTGCCATAAGGCAGGTTCAACTCCAATTATGGAAATCCTGATAGGTATTTGACTAAGCAGTTTGAAGTTGTACAGTGTGGGAAGAACATATGCTCTGCCAGTGAGGGATGTATTTCATGGAAGCAGTGCATACAGTGGATGCGTTGCCATGCTCCATACAGCTGGGAAGTTTTCTCTATATTGCCTTAAATCATTGTCATTTCAGTATAAATCTGTGACTTTCATTATAATCATTTTAGCCATCAAAAAGAGATTAATCCCCTTCTCTCCATGCTCTTTTCCCCTACTTTATTTTTTATCCTTCCTCATTTTTCTTCAGATTAAACAACTCCAAATCTTTTAGTCTTTCCTTCTAGTCTGTGTTTTCTAAACCTCTGATCAATCCTTCTTTCTTCTTACCGACTGAATCACTTATTACTGAAATGCAGTGCCCCAGAACAACCTTTTACTAGGGCTGACTAAAAAGGCTAGAGTACTTTATGGATGTGTCACGCTGCATGAGTATCTGTAAGCCTCAGTATGATAATTACCTTTTTGTTTTTTTGTTTGTTTTTTGAGGCACTGTGCTGTTAACTTGTGCTTGATTCAGTTTTACAGGAAGAGCTGCTATTTTTCTCAGTGTAGCACCTTACATTTATTTCCACCATATAGGGATTCAATCTTCTAATCTACATTGTAATTATTTGGGATTTTTTTGGTGTGTGTAGACTACGTTTTCCTCGAAGAGGAATGAAAAGTGATGTTGATGCCAGGGTACGTGACATTCTATGCTATTGTTCTGTAACTTCTTTTTTGTTGGGCACCATGTTTGCTGTTTCCCAGTCTTTTTGTACCGCCTGAACCTTTAAGAGTTCTCAAGGATGATCATCGAATGAACTGCAATGGACTTCCAGAGACCCAGCTGATGGGATAGTTTTTAACATTTTTGTGCCTTTGAAGCTTTCTAGCCCATGTTTCTTTGTTCAAAAAATGAGGTCTTGCCCCTTACTTTCACATATGGACTGTGACAGCCATTTGATCATACTATCTCTTTTTAGTGAAAGCATGCAAGGAAGATATTAAAGCGTTCTTGTAGTTCTCTGTTGATAGCTTTATTTCTCTGCTGAATTATCAGACCAACACTTCTCTTCATCTTTGTGTTAACACCAGTATTTTTACTAATGGATGTCTTGCTAACTGCCAGCTGAATCTCAGATTACATCACTTTTTGTTTTGTGCCTTCGCTTTTTTTCTTCCTGTCTTTAAAAGCCTCAATTAAGTTTGTCCTATTGTGAAATCCTCCTGTCTCTCAAATCCAGCTTACTTCTATTCACATCTCGCAACAGATATTACTTTTCAGACTTCATGTTTGTACTTATCTCCATGATTTTTTTTCTTAGTTTCAGTTTTGCTTGTTTCGCTGGAGCATTCTTGGAGGAATTGCCATCTTTAGCTTCCACTACCTTTGTGTCCAGTTCTGGGCTCCCCAGTTCAAAAAAAGACAGGGATCTCCTCGAAAGAGTTCAGTGGAGGGCTACAAAGATGATAAAGGGCATGGAACACCTCCCTTATGTGGAGAGGCTGAGAAACCTGAGTCTGTCCAGCCTTGGAAAAAGAAGACTCAGAGGGGATCTGATCTGTGTCTATAAACATCTAAGGAGCAGGAGGCAAAGGGATGAGGCCAGACTATTCTCTGCAGTGTGTGGTGATAGGGCAAGGGGAAATGGACACAAACTGATGCACTGGAAGTTCTTCACAAATGTGCATGGGAACTTCTACACAGTGCAGGTGATGGAGCACTGGCACAGGCTGCACAGAGAGGTGGTGGAGTCTCCTTCTCTGGAGACGTTCAAGACCTGCCTGGATGCCTACCCGTGCAACCTGGGCTAGGGAGCTGCTTTGGCAGGGGGTTGCACTTGATGGTCTCTAGAGGTCCCTTCCAACCCCTACAATGCTTTGATTCTGTGAATCAGATATCTGTATGACTTCATCAGGCAAATCTTTGAATGTATTGTTGTGTCCCTTCCAGAACTATCTTATTTTGTTACCATTCTTCTGCTATTTCATTTTTCCTATCCAGTAAGCCTGATTCAGTTATGAACTTGATCATGTATCTAGGCTTCCATCTTCACCTGTTTGCATGTATGTGAGAATGAGAACTGAGTTGTTAGTATCTTCCTGTCTGGACTCTATGGGAGTACACTGATCTTCACTTGTTTTTAGAATAGTCTGTTTATACTATCACTCTCTTTAATATTCTCCTTTCAGTAGACTCATTAAATGCAAATGCAGCTGTAATGTGGACTTAATCCTTACCCAGTCACACACTGAACAAATGAGAAAGTCCGTTGTTCAGTGCCACCCCTAAGAGCATACTATGTTTTCACCTGAAATATGATCCTTGTTAGGGAGAACTGGCACTTGCGAGTTTTTCCACCCACGCTCTAGTTCCTTTTAGTGACTTTTGGTCTGCAGTGGTCATTCCTGTCAGTATTATTAATGCCATATGGATGAGCAGCATAGGGTAGCAGTTGGTGCTAAGTTTCACTGAGTGTCATGTCTGGTTGACAGATATGTTCCTCCATTGCCCTTAGGAAAGCGTCAGCAATCACCACCACTGCTCTTTTGCTTCTTTCTGGAAATGATGATGAATTGCTGAACCTTTGGAGTGTGCGACTCTTCCTAAACTGCCAGGGAGGTTGGAGCTATACCTGCAGCACAGGAATTAAGGCCAGCACATGGAGTCAGTAAGAGTGAAGTTCAAAATAAATAAAAGAAGATGGAGTAGGGGACTAAATGCATTGAGTTCCTTAACAAAGGACACTGTGTACCAGACATTGTAACGTGACCAAAAAATCTGTAGAGAGAGAGATCAGCTGGGTGCTAGACATGTTTACAGAATTGAATTGCTTCCATAGTATGTAACTCTTCTCACAATGGGATAAGCACTGTGCTTGACACAGGTAAGTCCCTGAATTTCCCTCCAGGGCTCAGGGATGTTTGTTGCTGTTACTATATTGTCTTAACTGTATTGCAGTTATCTCTAGAAAATCTCATGCTTTTCCAGTGAGCTGGTGGAATAAAGTTTTCTCTGCCTTCAGCAATACAAAGCTCTGCTTTAGAATGAAATTTCTCTGCTTTTTGTCCTGTTGCCATGTGTCTGCAGCAATGTTCGAGGATTGTGCATTTGACTTTCCCTCTTATTAAAAATAAATAAATTCATATCTAGATTATGCATTTCTCTCTCTGGTAACAGCCGTGCCTTTTAGAAATCCCCTGCACCAAAGTGACAACCTTCAGCCTTTTGGAACACAACGCTAGACAATCTCCCTTTGCTTTCTAGAAGACAGTGCAAATCTGCCACAGAGCCAGAGGCTTTCAGTGTGTTGCTGCACCTATGATCTATGAAGCATTTTGGAATAGTATGGCTTAGGATTATGCAGTTCTCCATGTAGATACAATTAGGTGAGAGGAAGGTGAAACTGAGATCAGCATTCTGCAGTGTTCTCGTTTTTGCAAGCTTAAGTAATTTTTCCTATTTTTTCTTATTGTTGTTCATCTTGTTCTCTGAGATACAGTCTCTAAAAAAACCCAACACAATAGAAAGTCCTTTAACATCTTCTTAAGCAATATCTTCTTTCTATTTTTATAAAGAACTTGAAGTTATATTGTGACCCTTCAAGGTGAAGTTCAAGTAGTTGTTCTTGTCATCAAAAGCCTAAGGTAAAAACACAGCCTTGTATTGTGTACTTTATGTAGTATTTTTACAGTTTTCATACTGGTAGAATGTGAGATGATAAACAGGTTTTATAAGTGATTACACAGAGGTATAAAGCTGAGGAATTTGCAGAGGTTGTTTATTTTCAATACAATTCAGGCCAAAAATAGCTGTTGTACAAGGCAAAGACTGGTTCAAGGTATGGAATGCACACAGCATGAAGAGTAAAAGAGGACACTTCCTTGGTGAATCATTGTTTTGCTGTAGGCTTAATGACTGAATGTTGGTGGCTGAATCAAAGATGGGTAAACTGAGGGCTAAAGTGAGCTGAAAATCCATGACACAGTTGAACTCTGGATTAAAACGTGTACAATACTGGATCATAGCTTGGACTTCAGCCTTGGGGCTGCATGTCCAGTTTACAGTCAACTGAAATGCAAAAGGAAAAGTCAAGGGGGAGGAAAATTGTCCAGGTATTTCTTAAGTTGTGAAAGGAAGAAGAAAGTTGTCCTAATGCCATTCAACAACACAATTTTCTGGCAAGAAGACTCAACTGACCTCCTCCTTTTGGGAGGTGTAGATGTAGTTGCTGTTTTAATTTTGCCAAGGAAGAACAAAGCAAGAGAAGCTCATGACAGGTTGCTGCATAGGGGCTCCAGCTACCCTTTATTCTAGACTCATGTGGCACACTGCACTAGTCTCTCTAATCATTAGTGTCTCTAATCATTTGGAAATGTTCAGATTCATCTGCCCACATCTGAGCTGGTCCCCTCAGGCTCTCTCTTTAGTTAGAGAAGGGGAATAGGAATGGCAATGGACTCATTTCTCTCCTTACATACGCAGTTCACATTGGCCTATTCTATATAGGAGGAAAGCCAGGATGAGTGATTATCTCTGCTGAACACTTTTACATCAGAATCATGTGAACTTATGTAAGATGAATCCCACACAAGAGACATAGTATTGTCCCAGGAAAAAGAACTTTGTTACAATTTGTATAAAATGAATTTTGCACTTCATTTTAGCTGGACTGTATGCAGGGACCCTAGATTTCAGTTGTAGAGCCTTCCTGCTGACCTCCCAACGTTGCCAACAATAAGCATCTTCTTTCATCCACGATAACCCCTAGGAAAGCATAGAAAGGTGTCATACTACAGACTTCTAGGTCTCATTTTTGTATAATTAACCAGTTTTCCACCTGAAATATTGTAATTAAGCTTTCATGTGTAAAGCAGGAGCATATGCCACTGTCAAATGACTGAACGAGACAAGTCAGGCATTTCATGTTAATTTAACTTTATCAGCATTAACTTTCTTTCACTTGTTAATGACAACCATATGCACAAACTACTGATGGCGACTATTCCATGCAAACAAACCTGATTGGTTTCTTGGTAAGGTTATAAACTGCACTGTGCTCTTATACCTTGACATATGCTAAAGGTAGGAGTTAGTTTTGTTCAGTATGACTAATTTCACCATTACAGAGACAATTTCACTCACATATTTCTTACTTCTACTCAGTGATCTATGTCTGTGTTAGCGCTGGAGGGACAGACGATGTGTGTTTATGTACTTTGTTTATATAGGAATGCTAGAACTGTGCCAGAGTGTGGATTTCAAGTTGACAAAGTCTCTATTAATATCTTAAAAGGTGTCACAGCATGGGCCAACACATTGGCCCTCAGTCACCCATGCTGCATAATTGCCAGACTAACCCTGAAAAGAGCCTGATCCCTGCCATCCCACTCCTGTACTGTCTGTAGATATCACAACAGGCAGTAAGGAGACCACTTGTCCTGGGACAAGAGGCCTTCAAAATGGCTTGCCTGTTTCTTTGTCCTTGAGCTGGTTCAGCCTCTAGCAGAAATGCTGCCTTGCAGATCATACGTATGCTCTTCTTGAGCGGACTTAATGGCTGTGGCTTTTTCAAGGAAAATGAGAACTCTACCCAAGACCCATTCTTGCTCTTGATTGATAGCCTTGATTTCTTTCCCTTGAATTTGGCAGCACCTAGGTCTTAATGTGAATAGTGATTGTAGGACTGTTTTTGCTGCTTAAAATTTCAGGCAGGCAGAACTCAACTCGCCTATTCAGCATCATATTTATTGGGCTAGCAACAAGAAAATAATAATTATACTTACAAACTGCACAGATTGGAGCCAGAAGCAATGAGACAGTAAAGCCCCACAACACCATCTGTATAGCTGCCTCCAGGCTAGAGCTGCACTTTGAGTCATCCCATTTAGGAGCTGTCTCTAGCAGTCACTGAAGTCAACAAGAGCCTTTGATTTCTTCTCAGTGGGTGCTCTATCAGATTGCTGTAGTCTCCTTTTAAAGTCTAAAAACAAGGGGGCAAAAGGCAAGTTTAGTGAGCTGCGCTGTAAGGATAAAATAATACCACTTTAAGAAGAGCCATTCTCTTTGGAGAAATATTAAATCTGTAGGGGGGATAAGAGTCAGGGCACAGCAATTACTGCATAATAGTAAAATTTCATCAGCGATCAAGGACAAAGTTGGATTTCTGGGGTACTGCCTGGTGTACAGTATGAGACAGATTTGTAAAATAAAATAAAATGTTTTTGTTTCCAAATGAAACGATTAATAGTACAGTTTGCATGTAAGGTACTTGAAGTTAAAAAGTTATTACAAGCTCAATCTAATATTTTACATCTACTGCATTTATGAGCAATTTTTATTTTTCACTGCTGATCTACACAACATGCCAAACATTTGGCAAAACAAAAAAATGCCGCAAAATCGGTTGGATGAATTGGTTAGAGCATTACCCATTCTTTTCTCAAGGCCAGTCATACAGGGGTCAAGTTGTTCTGCCAGGAAAATGTCCTAAGAGGAATATTTTATTTTACTGTTGTCAGCACATTGGAAAGGATTTTACTCAAGTCACCTTTGTATATTTTATTCATTAGGGCATGATCCTGAAAGGTTGTAGTAACCCTGTGCTCTGAATGACTTTGTGCCATTTGAGGATGATGAGTTGAGCATTTACGAGGACATGCAGGGGACCTCACAGGATTAGGCCCTTACCTTAGCCATCTGTGTTCATATACTGGACTTGCTTTGCACTGAATAATGGGACAGGTTAATTCTTTGAGACAGCTATGCTAATCAAAGCGTCCTAGTAATAGGTGCAGCATGAACACTGAATTTTCTTGGTTATATGTAATTAAAATGAATCCCATATTTATTTTAATATAGATTAGTGTATTAAGTATTAAATATATTGGGAAGGAAACAGTGCAGCCTTTCTCAAGAAGAGTTTAATTTGTTGCTGCCGATTTTGATGCTCTACCTAGATGCTATTGAATTTAAACTGTTTATTAGTTTGTGAAAAGATTTACTGTAGTGCAGTCCTTCCGAGAAAAATAAAACCTTCTGATCCTTCTTTGGGGATTTGGTAATCAAGAAGTAGAAAATTGTATTCTGGGGCTGAAGTTAATGAGAGCTCATTCTGTACTTTGTGGAACGGAGTGCCCAGTGCTCTCTGCAGAAGAGGCAGAGAAAGCTCTCTTTTCTTCTCTGCCACTCTATAGTTTCAGTATTGAGTCTGATTCTCCACAGTCTTGGTTGATTCAAGGAAAGATATGAAGATGTGGCCCCAGCTATTTTAGTGTGATGTCGTAGCACGAAGTGGCGATGTGCCACCAACTGCACAATGAGAACATATTTTTTTCTGTCTAAGCATTTTTAATGCACTGCTCAGGCACCTTGTAGATAAATTTGGCATAATCAATTCCAATTTTAAAGGAGTGGAAAGCTCTTATCCCATTTTTCATTTCAAACCACTTACTGTGGTTCCTCTACCTCAGTTGTTGTCTTTCAGGAGAAATGTTGATGGGTTGTGCTCCAGGATTCATTACTGAAGAATGTCTGTGCAAAATTGATGGGTCTTGCATTATACTATCAAGGTGACTTGTTTGACTTCGCTGCTTTGCTTTCCCATCCATTAGCAGAAAGTACACTTCATTAGTAAAAAATCCGATCAACAGACTGCATAATTGCCATTTCTGTCTTACTTAATGGAAAAAGTCTTGTTGCAATGCATGTTTTCAACTACGTAAAACAATCTTCATATTAAATGCAACAAATTAAGCAGCACTTTTACAAAAGCTGTCTATGTATTTATTTTTGTTACGAACAGTTACAGACTGCAAAGGTTATGGTTTACTTTGCACTGAACATTTCAAGAAGAGACAGAACAGCCTATAACAAAGTCTAAGTAACAGGTATTTAAAGGTCCTTCTGAATTTGTATCTTGCACGGAGTCATCAGGCTTGTAATGTTGACATACTTCAAGTTTTCTTTGCAGACATTCTGAAGCAATTTTGACATGTTGAAATTCTACAAAGGCAGTCTTTTTACTGTAGTTGAGTCTGTAGAACTGCTGGCTTTTTGTTTTGTGTTTTTCAGTTATTATGTAGGTCACCCCAAAAGTAATGCCTCCTATTTATTTTCATGGAAACTACAACAGATAAAAAGGAAAGAATACAATTCCACAGAGCAAATTCTCAGCTACAAAATGCCAGTTTTCAACAAAGTCATCACCATTAGCCATCCATTTTCACCAGTAATGAACAAGAGCCTGTGTGCCGTGCTCATAAAAATCTGTACCATCAGTGGTGACCCAAGCATTGAAGAATGTCACTAGGTGCAATTTGTTCTGCATAGAGGAATTCAGTTCAGTACCTTTGCTTCATATGCATGTCCTAATCAGAAGCCATTTTGTCAGACTGCCTCTCTGCTGCCATCTGTCACATGGCAATACCATGTAATGGAACACTGGTGGAAAGGTTCATTGTGGGCCAACATAACAAAATAGGAAGCATTACTTTTGGAGCAGCCTTTATATTCTGATCCCAATTTGAGCCGAATTTGTTGACCAGCATTCTTGTAGCTTTCTCCACAGCCTGAAACCCTAGGAGGACAGTTTGCCTTCTCTGTCACCTTCTCTGTACCAGCAACCATAGCTACCAAGAGCGGCATTGCCCTGTATGACTGTAAAGAGATGTTTTGTGGACTCATCTGACCCCTTATGCTCTTTCTTTACCTATCAAAGTGAATGGAAGCAGGACTGACCCTGGAGTTTAAGTAAATATTCTCATTTTTTGGGGGATTCATATTTATCTCTGTCAGGCTTTTCCTTCCTTTTATAGTTTGAGAGCGCTGCAAATGAGCAGCCCAACTATTGCTATTCTGAGGATATTCTGATATATGTCTTCAAATAGACAAGACACCTGTGGCCATACCAACTCTGGATCTCCCACCATCATTTCCTTCATGACCTTTAAAGATGTCAGATGAGACTATTTTTTTCCAGTTGTTTCATTCTGCACTAGATGCAATTTCAGATCCCAGAAGTGAAATCAGGCAGCACATTAATCAACTCTGCTCCTAAGACTCCTCAATTCTGCCTTTCCATAGTTTATTTTTCTTTTTCTGGGTAATATAACACAGATTTTAAAAGAGAGGAACATTACCCTCTAGAAACACATACAGCTCCAATACCAGCAGTGGAATAAGCTCATTTAGATGAAAGGAACTATTTTCTTTTGGAGGAGTAAAAAGCCTTATCTGCCTCTCTTTGGATTACACTCAAGAGTTATGCCTCCATGGTATATGAGACTGACGTTGCATGCAAGTCATCTGCTTGGTATGTTGTCAGAAAATATTTCCCTTAATAATTCTTCAGCGTATGACATTGCATGGATCACAAAAAGAAAAAGCTGCACTTGTGATGGAAAATAGAAATACATCGGAGTTTAAAATGCACTCAGCTGATGTATCCAACTCGATGGCTAGCTCAGGAACTAGAAGGGGAAGAAAAATTGTATCTGGACAACTTCTCATTTGTTCTTCAGTGGTGTTACAGTGAGCAGAATGCTTTATCTGCACGCCTTCACAATGAGATGTAGTAAAACGTGCAGTGTGGAAGGCGCTTGCATCACATGCCAGAATAATTTAAATAAAGCTGATTAATCTCTTGCATAATTAATGCAAGGTGGTCATTTCAGAATTTCTTACCTGTAGGAAACTTGGCATGATATAAGACTGAAAACATAAAAGCAGCAAGTCATCCCTCTCTCTCTCTCCCTCTCTCTCTTTAATTTATTTAGTGAGCAAGACAAGCAGTTTCTCAGACTTCGAATTATAAGAGAAGTTGTTTTTCTGCTTTAGTTCAGTTGTGTATAACAAACACATTGCATTAAAACAACAGAAACTGGTATAGCAACGCTTTATTTTGTTCTAGTGAAAACAGTGTTTTCATGTAATTGCTTTTTTTTTTTTTTTTTTTTTTTTTTTCTCTGGGCTCTTTCACTTGACTCTTTCTTATTATAATGTTTTAGGTGCCACAGCTTTGGGTTTACCAACCCCTGCTTGTCCATTTGTTTTATAGTCACCAAGTATTGTAAGGCTCGGAAATATTACTGTAAAAATTATAATTTGTTCCTGCTCATTAGAAATGGATGCAGAAAAAGTTAGCAGTAAATGTCCTCTTTTCCAGCTTTTGTTAAAGAAGCCTAAAGGGCTGTAGTACTTCAAGCTTTTCAGCATTAACTCATTCAGGTCCAGAAACTGCAACTTTGGCTGGGCTGTATTTTTCTTTTTTTTTTTTTTTCAGAAGTATTGTCATATTTAATGTGGAATAGAAAGTAACTGGAGTTTTTTCAGGTTGCTGATCCGTGCTCTGTTAATGATGTGCTTGATTCAGAACAGCACTGTATCCCATGGCAGCCACCACCTCCCAGTGCCACTGCACTGTTGGTAATAAAGTCACTGCCATCATCGTTTTTCCTTCTGCATTCACATGGATGAGTATATTATCTCTGGTCCATAAGCCAGATGTCAAGCTTGGTTATATAGCTTGAGGAAACTGATAACAAACATTAATATCTTGAGAAGGTCGAGCCACTAGAATTATGTACGTACGAACTTAGACCACTGCCGTGAGTAATGTAGTGTATATATAAACTAAAAAATTGATGCAACAATCAAAGTTCTTTTACTGAAGTAAATGAAAACTCATCCAAAATGAACGTGAAGTATCAAAAATGTGTTAGACCTTTACAGCTTACTGGCAAGAAAAGCCCCTGCTGTTTGTGCCTTCTGTGCGCTGCTCGAGGAAAGAATGAGCAGTGGAATGTACCCCCACAAGATATCTCAAATGCTTTTATTTGAACAGTTATGTTGGAAACTAGCAGGAAGCTCTTTTTTACAGGAATTTAGTTTTCAGGTGTGAATTACAGAAACAGAGGGCTTTTCACTGCTTCTGAAACCTTTTTCAATATCTAGCACAGGTGGTATATAGTTCAATCCTACACATCAGGCAATAGGCTTGATACATACTAAAACCATCCTACTAAAAAAAACTAGCACACGGCATTACAAGTCTGCACTAATTTTAAAAACATTTATTTAGCTTTAAATTTTAAACTGAATTAATGAATTAATCAAGTGAATTACAACAATTCACCCTATACAATTTACGAGCCGAGTTTTATACTTTAATAAAAGCATAAATGCATAATAATGGAGTACAGACATAATATTCTCAATGTTACTGTTACCTGAATCCATTAAACCATGTATTTTTCCTATTCAAAATATCCTAATTGTTTACTTATAAAGAAGGATGCAGTATAGAGAGAAAACTTACTCTGTACTTCACCTGGACTGTGTGCTTCAACTCTGAATACACCCAATTATGACGGACAAAAGAAATGCTAAGGGGAAAAATTACCTATTGTATTTACATGGGTTGTGAAAAGTTATAAAGCCTTTTTAATTCTCCTAGTTGTATGAAAGAAACTGTGAATTCAGAACACAATGTCTATCAAGGACCAAAAGCCCTGGAACACATTTCTAACAGCTTCATGGCCTGTACAAAAACATGGCTTAAGATCTATAATTTTAAATGTAAATATTTATTTTTTAATGAAAAGATGCTAGGCTGCTAGGAGCTCTTTGTTTATGGAACACTGCAGTAGGCAGCTTCATAAATTTGATTTTATTGATACATGACACACTGGTGTCCTCAACTGTCAGTTTTCTGGTACAGACTGTTACCCGCTAATTCAAGTGAACAAACCTAATGAAACTGTTCATGAAAATGAGTTTATTCTTCCACCTTCACTTGGCTGGCTATCATGTTCATATTTCAGAGGTAGTTCTCTGCTCCCAGCCCTTTTGTTTCAGCATGTCCTCAGCAACTGTTTTTTTTTTTTTTCAAAATATGTTTTATTTAGTTTTATTTAGTTAAGCACGCTGTACATCGAAAGGTACCTTGTGAGTGGGTGTAATAAGCCTTCTCAGTTGATAAGGTGCAGAAGATCTTAGTGGTGCTTTAGCGATAGTTGCATCACGCACAGTTACGGCGTGCAACTTACTGTAACGACTGCAGAGGACATTGTTAACTACAGTGTGACCCAGACTTTAGTTTTTATGAGATTAGCAGTTGCTGTTCGCTCACTAAAAGGCACCAAAGGCAGCCTTGCGTGACACCTCTGCTCATTGTTTTGCAAGCAGCACTGAACAAATGATGGTCTCACAGAATTCCCCTACATCCTTCCCTGACTTCTCTTCATATTTTTTATTTTTCAAAAGCTAATGCAGGAAATGTAATTAGAGTGTATAATGATGGTTACAACAGTCCCAGAAACCCGAGATTGATTCCCATGATGGCTGAAAAACACTCCATGCAGTATGTATAAACAGGCCCAATTTCAGAGTTCTAATTAACTTTATTAATGTTTAGTGCAGAAAGTAAGAAGGCAACTTAAACAAGGATATAAAAAGCACTGAAGCACTGAAACACTAGTTTCATAACTGACTCTTATTGAAAGACATGTTTTTCAGTGTTTTGTAAAGAAAAATAGAGTAATTTAGAAGAAAGATATTAGATACCTAATACGCTCTAATAATAAGGAAGTTTTAAATAATGGAGCAAAGATACTAATAGTAGCTTCCTACTTGGTAACACAGGTACCAATTCTTTACGATGTGCAATTAATAAATATGATAGCGAACATGTAACAATGTACAATGACGGTGCGATAAAAGGGATGCAATTATGTGCAAGTTTCCTATTGTGCGAGCAAATAAGACTTTATGGGCTACTGGAAAATGAGTTTGTGAAAAAACAATTGTAAAAACCTTTTCCATTATATGTTCCTTTTGTAGAAACATATTAACTCACATGTGAAAAGATAAAAAAAATTACACTGGTAAATAACGGTGAAGAAAGACCTTTTGCCCACTATGGATACAATCGTAAAATATTGCATTCATAGAAATTATATACATATTATCTTGCTATAATCAACATAATTAAGATTAAGATGAGCAATATATTATTCACACATAAAGTATATTATCTGCATAGATTTTTCTGTTTACTGTCCATAGATTTCCATTTTGTAAAAGCATATATATAATTAAGCGAACTTTGGTGCTCTTCAATGAACTCAAACTGGAACGCATCTGAAAAATATATGTGATACACATTTCCCATTACAATAATTGCAAATGCAGCTGTAAAAACACCTTTTAGGTACTGATATCACCTCGGAATAGAAATTGTAGTGGAAAACATAAGTCTACTTTTCTTGCATTCCTTTATTCCCAGGCATGGTGATCTAACAATATTGGAGAGACATGACTATTTTGAGAAGCTCTCAAAACGTATGGTCAGCAGTTTCTCGAATAAAAGGATTGTGTCTTAGAATAAGTTATTATTTGTTTCTGCAGCTATATTTTGTAGTCTCAATAGATAAAGTCATAACAAAAATCTTTTTAATGTGAAGAAAAACTACAGTCTCATTTTGTGGATCTTAGAAGTAGAGTATTAATACATAGAGAAGTTTGGGACTCAAACGTATGTAATGTCAATAATGGTAAATTAGTGTATTTTTTCAAGCTATCTATTATAGTTTGTTTTAAAGCTTTGATTTAATCCTTTATGTTCTATAGTGCTCGTAGTCTTGCCAAGAGAGCTTCTACTTCTGGAATGGTTTCTCCCTTAGAAGGAGACCCATTACGCTCTGTTTTCCTTTCTTTGTTGCCTTCTCCGTTACAGGCTTCCTTTCTCCCAGCAGCCTTGTTCCATGCCATAGGACTCCTTTCCACATCATAAGTAACCTCTTTGGTGACTGGACTTCTTGTCGAGTTTGAGCTGATATTGTGGCGCGAACATGACTTCTCTAGCGGCGCTTTCTGGTTCTCTGCGAAAGGTAAAAACAAATACACTTCATTTCAATATGAAAACACTCGCTTTCAGTATTCTGTAATTTAAACACATCTCTTGACGAGACATGCCTATGACACATTAAAAAGATTTATGATGTCCAAAGAAGTGACAACAATGGAGAAAAAAGCAGCAGGCCTGGTCCCCTGGAAGTGATACAGACTTTCCACAACTTTATTAGATTAGCATCCACATTCCCCATAAAATCAAGAACAGAGCCTGACAGGATCCTTCTTTCTCACCCGAGTGAAAGAGAAAACACGGCTCAGCACTTCACAATGGCTTCCAAACTTTAATCTGGTTAATTACATTTCCTGCGTATTTTTTTGAACTGATCAAATTTTGAAATGTAAAAAAATCTATTTCCATTGTAGCAATTCTTATTTAGGCAGCTAATTCATTTTAAGAATTTGCTACTTTTTGCTAAATGTCACTGGTACTGTCAGAGGAAGATGCGCTTGGTTAAGATTCAGGAGCTTTGCTGGGCTGACATGTATTAAGAGATAGATTTCCTCCCCGCACGCAACCCCAATATTCATGTAACGGCACCTGAAGAGTCCCTCTCATAGATCTCAAACTTTTTAAAAACAGGCCTACTCAATATTCATGTAACCTTGAAAAAGGCTTGAAAATGGCTTCAGCAAACTTGACATGACATTTAAAGTTTTTTTGGTTATTCTCTGAAAGATGTTCCATCATCCCAATAGTAATGACTTTGGAGCACAGGCAGTCACTCATGACAGTGTGTTTTATGTGAGAGCTGAAAATTCCTACCAAAAACAGCTTGTACATTAAAAGGCAGCTGCTGAAGATATTTACTGCACTGTCATTCCCTGACCAGAGGCTCCCAGTGATGGATGAGGATTTTACACACTTTCTTGGACAATCTCAGCAAATTTTATAAGTGCAATCACCTTTTGGGAAGTGGAGGAAAATAAATGCCTTTCTACCATCTTCTAAAGCAGATGAATAATTCTTAATTAAATTTTGATAATAGCCTATTTTTTCACTTAGCTGAAAAATCTAATTTCTGTTTTGAACTATGGAAAATAATTTCCCCCTGAAGATGCACCAACATATATTTCAGATTTCCCGAATCACTGAGGGCCAAAGATTGGAGAGGAACACATCTTCATAATTACACATAATAAACCCATTACATAAATTAAAATATCCCATTCTGTTTAAATGTTTACACTTACTGATTCTGAACACATATTTGAAGGCTGAGAAAAGCACACTATCTGTGTCAATACACAAAATTTAAGCTGCATTGTAGCTGTTTTTGCTTAGACTGCATTAAAGGCAACCTAGGAGTACTGGGAAAAACACTTCAGTGCTTTGAAAATCATTACATTTTAAAGTAAAAGATAAAAAGTCAGAATTGAAGTTTAGTTGTAGTTGTGTACTAACACTCAAATTCCAGCTACTTCACAGTTCACTGGAATCCTTACCCCCATATAGGTCAAGTATAACGATCAGTTAAGTATTAAGAACTATACTCAATAAAAGATGTAGTGATCACTTATGCACTGAGGCTTCAACATTTTCTCCACTTTCTCATACTATGAATTAAGTAACTTAGAAAAGCAAAAAAATCTAAGCAAGGAACCGCTTCAAGTTAACTGCTAAGATGTTGGGATCTATCTGAAGTGTTATCCCACTTTGAAGTTCTGATATAGCTTGCAGAAAGACGTCTCATAACTTGCATCTTAAAATCTGGAATTCTTGTGTAAGTGACTGAGTAAAGCTGAGTATAATTTGTTTTGTTTTGTTTTGTTTTGTTTTTTCCTCTTAAAACAGCAGCAATGCCATTGATAATCAAGACTTTCTTGGCATATACTAGTGAACAGAGGGCTGGAGCACCTCCCCTACAAAGACAGGCTGAGGAAGCTAGGCCTATTCAACCTGGAGAAGAGAGGGCTGCAGAGACCTCATTGCAGCCTTCCAGTATTTAAAAGGGGATTATGGAGGGGAATCAACTTTTTAAAAGGATGCATAGTTATAAGACAAGGAGGAATGGCTGTAAGCTCAAGGAGGGAAGGTTTAGATTGGATGTCAGGGGAAGTTCTTCACAGAGTGAGTGGTAAGGTGCTGGAATGGGCTGCCCAGAGAGGATGCTCTGTCCCTGGAGGAATTCAAGACCAGGTTGGACAAGGCTCTGGGCAACCTGGTCTATTATCAGATCTCGAGGTTGGTGACACTGCCTGTAGCAGGAGAGCTGAAACTTGATGATCCTTGGGGTCCCTTCCAACCCAAGCCATTCTATGAACAGAGTCAACTTGAAAGACCAGAGTCCTTCACTTCCTGCAAAAACAGGAAATAGCATTAGGATGTGCCTTAACCAGCCAATTTATGTGAGTAATCCTCAGTTTGCTTGTTGTTACTCCTGTGCAGGGAAGAAGCCACAATTCATTGAAACATTCATACTGTCATGTTCTTAATATATAGTGCTTTGCTCTAGTGATTAACACACTTCCTAAGAAATGAGAACATTTTTGCTTCAGACATTTACATACATCATCTAAATACATACATTATCTAAATCCAGTCCTATCAGATGCTTCCTAAATCAGGTGGCACCTTGAATGTTCTTTCAATTAAGGAAAGTTTTCTAAATGCCTAGGTGCATGCTCAGTATTAGCAGAGTTGGCTGCAGGGAATTCCCAGTACAGTAAACTGGCTGTTAGGAATACTAACCAGAAACACTGAACTTGGCAGGTGGACCTGGTTCAGAAAGCACACACACTTACTGGTAGTCCTAGATTTCACTCTGGTAAATATGTATCCAAAGAACTTTTTATCAGAGTGAAGGATCACTGCTGTAAAACTAGTTAGACCTGGTCTGGGGAGCCTGCTTTGGCAGGGGGGTTGAATTCGATGACCTCTAGAGGTCCATTCCAACCCCTACAATTCTGTGATTCTGTGAAACTCACACAAATTCCTTAGAAATATTAATATCTACTTTGCTGGTGTTTTAGTTTAATAAAGAAGTAATTAATGTATGTCAACCCCAAACTCTGAAACCATTTGTACTGCTTCACACATTCATTCAAAGCTTTCATGCTTTGGTGATTTTGTATCCCACCCACTCCACAGTCCATTTATTTTCAGGAAAAGCCCCATGTCAAAATCAGCCGAGAAAGTAAGGCAAGAATAAATAATCACTGCTATATTTCTATTACATACTGGAATGTTTTGAACCATCAGAGTAAGGAAGTTCTTGAATGCACTTATAATAAAGCAAGAGAAAAAAAACATGATCAGTTATGAGGAGCAATTTAATCTTCTCCTGAAAAGATATTACATATGGAACTGGATAAGGAAGATTGGACCACACTTTTTAATTCTTTCCTTTCTATGACAACAGTATCTACAGGAGATCCATAAACTGGACAGAATTAACAGACTTTTTCTAAACTACTTTGAACCATTACACCATAGTCATTGATTAATTTAGTTTGTGCTTTTATCTGAAACCAAAACTACGTGTGAAACGATATTTGAAAACCCTGAGACAATGTACAGAATAAAATAAATGCATTTACACACTAAACTTCTTGTTTCAAATACAATGCGAACTGAAAATAATCACGTTAAAGGCAGTTAAAAGTCAACTACTCATGGAGAAGCACATCTATCTACATGAAGTCTTGTGAATAAAAAAGCTTACATTGATGAAGATGCACTACTTGTCCACCTACTGTAGCAAGCTCTACCTTCATGCAGCAGCAAGACAAAAAGAAATCAGACATTAAAAATCACTGATTAAAGACAGAACTTATTAATTAGCTGTATACATTGGAAATATTTATGGCCCGTAAGATTGATGTTTCTAATGTCTGCCCACTCTGAGAAATCAATAACCATCACTCACCTGTGTCAGTAATCACTGTGCAGATGAAAATTAAAAAAAAAAAAAAAAAGAAACAAAATCTTTGACTTTACAATTAAGGATTCTAAAGGCTAGAGTGAAAAAAAATTACCCCTAATAATTTTGACTTTACCACTACTGAATGCTTTGGGGATCAGGTTAGATAGAGATCACATTGTACACTACTGAAGTCTGAGTGTTCAGATCTTATCTTACTGTAGATCCTTGACATCTTCAGACCTATTAAAATTCACTTTTTCCAGATATGAATTTCTCGAACATTGCTGTTAATCAAAAACATTTCAAAATTGTATTCACATAATCTGGGGCCAAATAGCTACTGTCCTCTAAACATAAGTTTTTAAAAATTAACAGCAATGTTCAGGAAAAATAGTTGACAGAAAATTGTGCTTAATAGCTTTCCTTAGTTTAAATGTTGTCCTAGCATAGAGTAATTTATAATCTATTAAAGGCTACATACTTTATATTCTGAAAAAAAAAAAGAAACTGTGCAACAGTATGTGAACAAGAAAATCAGTAATATCAGACCTGCCTGCTGTGAACCTGGGGAAACAAAATATGATCAGTTGGAGATTTTTAAATCCTGCCTAATGCTGTTATATATTACCTTTAATGGTGAACAAAAATGATTTGAAGAGACTTACTGAAGTTGAGACACAGGTTTTTCTAAAGCTGATAATAAACATTTTAAATAAAAAAGTACTTTGAAAAGCTTTATTTCATTGCATAGTCTTTCAATAAAAGTCTTGGTACTAAGGACATATTTAGTTTTTATGTAAATACTTGTACACTGATTGGAAAATAAAGCAGTAAATACAATAAAGAGAACGACATTACATGGCATTATAAGCTCGTATTACAGTCATACATCTCAATGTGGGGCATGATAAAATCGTAATATAGGCAAGAACGATTGCAGTTACAGTCTCATTACATCTTTTAGAGAGTTAACAAGGAAAATTGCTCAGAGACTCAGTACAGTATTTCTGATCTTTTTGGCTTGTGCTCCACGTGCTATATTTATTCCTGAAGCTACGTCTATGCTGAGAGATTTTCTTCAGACAACACTTATGCATCACCCTTATCACCAATGCAAATTATTTTTACATTATGAATCAAGACTTTTTTTGCTAGAAAATATTCTAAGGACATGCCCCCATGTCAAATGCTTTTGGCTTGGTAGAAGTAACAGCCCTCATCACTGGCTTCTCAGCATGGTGTCATACTTTGACCTTGGTTCCCTGTCCCTGATGAGAGGAAGTCAGGGAAAAGGTACTGAATTGTGTTCTTTTTGTACCCATGTGGATTCCCAGCACAACAGCAGAAAAAACTCCAATATTCAAAATTGTGATTTTGAACTTCCACATGCCAGACTCTTGGCTTTTGCACTATTAGAAAGGACAAAAAGAAAACTGTTAATTCCTGTTTTCTTCTCAAGTAGGTGTCATAGTTTCTGCTGGGATGGATTTTTATTCATTGTCATGTATGATGCTACATTTTGATCTAGGAGAAAAACAACGCTGATAACGCACTGATGTTTATAGATGATTCTAAGCAGAATCAAGGCCATTCTCAGTGAAGGGCCCAAGCAGCTGGGAGGGAACAGAATTAGGACAGCTGACTTAAACTGGACACAGGGACATTCCACATCATTTGGCCAAAAGGATATTCCACAGTATCATGTGGAAGGAGTTTTGAAGGTGGTAGGAGTTCATTTGGCCCTCTTCTGCTGCTCGGGGGGCTAGCTGGGCACTGGATGGGTGGTGGTGAGCAACTGCTCGTGCATCACTTGTCATATATATTTATACAGACTTACCTATTATCCTTATTTTTTTTTTCTATCTTAGTAAGCAGTTTATCCCAACCCATTAGTTCTGTTTTTTTTTTTTTTTTTTCTTTTCTGATTCTCTCCCCCATTCCACTGGGGAGGTGTAGGAAGTGAGCAAATGACTGCCTGATGCTCAGCCACCTGCTGGGTTAAACCACAACAGAAGGAAATGGGGGTCTTATTTCCTGCACTGGCCCTCCATCCCTATTATGGCTTAAGGTACTGGACATTTATGAGCCTTGATTTTTGTCAGGCACTCATATTTCCTTAATATCATTTATACAGCCCAAAGTTAGAGCTCTGAAATCCATTCCTCAGCATTGGTGTTAGAATGCCAGAACACCTAATTCTCTTCCTTAAAAGCCTTCCTTACCTCCCAGAAGCAAAATTTAGATGTAATAGGAAGGACTCCAATAGCTAGAAGGTACATGCCTATTACACAACATGACTCATAAAAAATGTTCTATCTCCTTGCTGGATAGTGTAATGAAAAATACTTAAAATACATTTTATTGCCATTTTTTATTAGTTTCTTATTTTTTCAACAATTTCCGTGACTGGCAAGGGTAGGATGGAAGAATGTCCAGAAAATGTTCAAGGACTGTTATGTGTTGCTGTGACTTATTTCATTCATACCCTGCAGCACTAACCCTAGCTCCTAAAGATGAGTAAGCTGTACTTAAATGATCTTTGATAAGAAATTTCCTACACCTTAATATTTCATGCTAAATGCTCACAACTTGACTTAATCCAAAGCAGAAAAGAATTGATAAGGCACAGAAAAGTGTTATTGAGCTTTCAAAGTTTAAATAAAAATTAAAATGTACACTTAATTGATGTGACTGTTCGAGTTTTATTAAAAAGCGTGAAATGCAAGGAATAGACACTAACCAGCATTTCAGTTTAGATGAGATTCACTAAGTTTTCAGAAATACTGAATAAAGTTTTTGTGTACATTTCAGAGACAAGAAGAGAGTATGTCAGAACTAAGTGAGACTAGGATAGGGGATTTATAGAAGCTAAATTTCAATGCAAATCAATTATAAACACTGAGTAATAATAATTTGGGAAGAAACAAACTGTGCTGAACCAGCTCCTTTTACCTGCTCCTAAAGCAAAGCCTGTCAGAATTGCTTTAATCTCTTGCTTACCCACAACTTCCCAAAGACTAGCTTCTGATGAGCAATCCATTAAGTCTTCCCCCTACTTCTTCCAAATGCACCTTACATTTGCACTGAGATGTGTGGGACCAATTTCTGTCTTTAATTTAATCTAATATGGCAGTGACTTTCATTACAAGAAATGCAAATTTAAGTTAATATGATTTAAATAAAAGTCTTGAGTGTCTGTCAAGAGAAAACAAGAACAATTATTATCAAACTACTGACAAAATTCACCAAAACTTTTTTTTGGTAGTTTTTCTAGGACACTGCAAAATTGAGACTTCCAAACTGGAAACCTACTTTATGGTCACTACCGATTTTTAGAGCGCATGGTTTGGGTAAAGAAATAAAAATTGAAGAATGGATAAATAGTTTTGTGTAACTCTAGTGTTAATTAGTCATAAATTAATCGTATTTATGTTGGGATGAGTGAGGGTGAAAAGATCTTGATTCTATCTCACTTTCATAGATGAGACCTAGTGACAGTGGGCTTTCAGGCAATTGCTGGACATCTTATGCAAGTGAGGGGTTTATGGAATTTCTTTCAAGGTACAAATAGGTACAAACATTTCTCATCCTCAGAAAAGGAAACAATCAAGAAATTATAATGATCCATGATAAAACTGGCATTTAACATATCTGGGTTATTTTACATTCCTGAAATGCGTTTTATTACTAGGCATTCTACTCTGTACACAAGCATATTGTAGTTTGCCATTTCAAGTTGGTGTTGGTGATCTGTAACAAAATACAGAGAGGTGCACAGTTTAAAGTTATACTCTGTTAATTTATGTACATCTCATACTAAACTGATGGCTTTGAACAGGAGACCCATTCAGTTTCCAAAGTCTTCTGTGTGGTATCTATCTATAGATAGGTGAATACAAGGTACAGTTTGATAAAGAATTTAAGGACTATGCATACACATGCTGGCATCAAAGGAAAGCATCTGGCAGCTGCAGTGTGTAACGATAAGTCATGTGCTGAGGAAAATAACCAAGAATGGAAATGAAACAGAAAAATTGAGGCTGTTTTTTAACAATTGTCATGGACCAACACTCTCTCTTCTCCCCATCCTCCTCCCAACAACAGAAAGAACAATGGGAACCCTCTGATCTCTGAAAAATAAAATCTCACTAAATGGTACTGTTACTTGTTAAGTATTTATTAATTTAGCATACATATTTTTCAAAAAATCAACTATGTCTAGTAATTGCCTTTAGAATTTAACACCAAACTCTCGAGTTTATCCTCTTACCCACTATTCCTGCTATGAAAGCTTAACAAAGATCCTAAGTATTCTAATAACTGCTACAAAAGCATACAATTTGTATACCCTTGTTTTAGCTCAGATTTCCATTTCCATGTCTATACCAGCAGAGTACCGATAGAGTGAAATATTGAAGGTAGAGCACAAGTATTTTGTAATGTCAAACTGAACTAATGGGAAAAATTCTTCTATTATCCATTGCACTTTTCTCCTATGGAGTTAGCCTGCTTCTAAAGTAAAAGGAGTCCTGCAAATGTTTCTGGGAGTAACATAAAGTCAAGAGGCGAAGACTGAAAGTAAAGTAGGCGAGTGTTAGTCTTAACAGTCAAGTAGAAATGCAATTTTCTCACATTCCTGTAACTCATACTGGAACAATGTTCTAGGGCAGTTTGCGCCCACACAGGTCACAGTCACAGTGTACCGTCATTCACTATTATCCAAAAGATTGCAGGAATAGCTTCATAGCCTCCCATGCTCCTCTCTTTCCAGCACAGAAGCAAAGAGGTGATTGTGAAGTGTAACCTGCGTACACTAACATTTCAAGATTGCCTTCATGAATGCACTGGAGATAGGTTGAAGCTGAGTCATCTTACTTCATGTGACTTTCATCATTCAAGAATTATTATTATTATGGTTCTTTCTTTTCTCTGCTGCAGAAGATTTAATGATCAAAAGCATGCTAGAAAGGATACTGAAATGGTGCAGCTGGAAATATTACATTTTTAAGAGCCTTGCTAAAAACCAAATATTAGGAAATAAATGCAAAGTAAAAAGTGATTCATATTCTGCTTGTTTCTCAGAATTGTGTATAAAATACTTGGACAGTTCTCTTTCAGTGTATCAAGCTAATTACTTTTATGTGTTTTCACTTAATTATTTCCTCTCTTTGGGATGGACTGTGTTTGGACCTTGTTCATGTGTGAAGGAAGACGAGATTTAAAAATAATCCTGCTCTGGACATGACCCAGTGATAGATGTGTTTGACTTTACATTGCAAATGTAACAAATCATTCTGCAAAGGGACTAGGATTTCAACAGAACCTAAGTAAGGAAACTTTCTTTAAAGATGGCTTTTATTCACTAGTCCCATTGTCACTGATTATTATCAGAAACAAATTCTGAACACGCTGTCACAGGTAATTAATCCAAACTATGCAAATTCAAAATGTTGTGCTTAACATCATTAATTTTTCACTTTATGAACATATTTGTGTCCTATATTTTAATAGATAAACACTTTGCAGCCAAGTTGGTGTGTAAAAATTTAGTTGAATCATTAAAAGCCAACTATGAGATTTCCAGATTCTTCTTTTGTAATCAATTGCACACAATTACTGAGTAGCAATGATCAAGTATCAGAAGAGATCAGTTAATCTTGCTATGTAAGGGATGATTTTTATTTTTTTTTTAATTTAAGACATAACGCATCTTTGGTCTTACAGAAAAAGCTTTTCTCTCACTGAGAGGAAAAACTTCTGTGTAGACATAGAGTCAATAAAAAATAAAAGAGACTGAAAAAACGATCTCTTTACATTCACTGAAAAATCAAGGCCAAAAGCAGTAAGACCTCCTAAACCACTGGAAAAAAAAATGGATTTTACACACAGACTTGGTATTCCTTTGTCTATTTTGACTTACAAAGCAGCTTTGCAAATGCATCTACCTCAAAAGGTGAAACTAAAAACAAAAGGTTAGAGATCATCATGGTATATTAATTATGTAAAAGAAGCCAAATCAAATTTAATCAGAAACAGCAGAGTCCAAACAAGAAAAATCTCTTTTTTGTCAGAGAAAACATTTATGGTAATGTCAGAGCATCTGCTGATTACAGTCAGAGCTGCAGGATGCCAACATTAAATCACTGAACCATCTTGACAGCTTCTCGATACACAAGTCACATTCTAATAATAATTTGCTGTGAAATTTACCCAAACCTGAAAATTAGCCAGAAAATATTTACAAAGAATATAGGTAACAGTCAATAATGCAGATACAAAATTGATTTGCATCCGAAAAAACGTATCTAAAATAGATGTTCAGTCCTTCGACATTTCATAGCTGCTTTTATATTGGTAAGTCTCTACAAAGGACTGAACATTCCATGAACAAAATATATTTTTTTCTTCAATTTCCTGTTGATTGTGACCTATCACTTTTTTGTTTAGAATGTTAGCACGCATGCTTGTTTCAGATTAGCCATTTGAAGAAGGCCTGCACCATTTAAAAAACAATTTTTAATTCCTGACACCTGAGGATTCTACACAGAACAATATACTTCATTGTAAAGCTTTAATTGATGCATCTATGTACTGTGGAGGGTGATTACATGAATAATAAGTATCAGAGATGTGTGATCTGGTTGCTAAGCAAACGTGAGTAAGAGTACAAGCCTGAGAAACTACGTAACAATGAATCAAGGTGTGATGACAGGATAATTATTCCATGAATTGTCATGTTGAAGGACTCCCAGAACACTGACCTGTATGGGATCACACACCAGAAAATTTGCTTGAGGGGTAATTAAAATAATGAAAGAAAAGTCCTGTCAGTCACAAGCAGAAAAATACATGCTTAACTTATTTCTCTTGTAGCACGCACGGTCAAATGAATTCTCATGTGATAGTAAATGCTTCAACAGATTCAGAGGACAACAGATTACAGCAAAGACCGCGGAAATTTATCTGAATTGCATTAATGGTTTTCTTTCTCAGTGCATGTAAGAGGAAGACAAACACCATATCTATGAATGTTTCCTTCTTCCTTTTTCTTTCCCTGGAGTTTTTATTTCTGTTCATGATGTTATATGTACGGAATAGCCCTTCCTAGCTTGGGTCACATCTTTCCCAACCTCTTGCCAAGATACTTCATGTGTTTTGGGGGTGAGGGAGAGGAAGTCTTAGCACTCTTCAGCAACAGACAAAACATCGGTGTGTCATCAGCAGAGCTCTGTTGGGAACACAAAGCACAGCACCATATGGGCTGCCAGGAAGAAAGTTAACTGCCACCCAGGCAGACCCGATACAACTGCTGATATTTCAACAGATCTATACTTACTTAGTTGCCACTGTATATCTACATCTGATGAAAGCTACTCATGTGCCAGTTTTAAGACTTTTAAGACTCTGAAGATAGATTTTCGCAGTTTTGATATTTGCCTATCACATTTCCATTCCTCTCCCTCTCAGCTTTTGTTCAGTTTACTGTATCAGTTTACACTGGAATAAACCTCCCTCTACAAGCCTGCATTTCAGCTCTGAGTATATAGCCTGTGACTCATTAACAACATATTCTGCATACCCTTCTACCATTAAATTAGCTGTTGGTAGTCTTATCAAATGAATAGCAAAAACAATCTTTGCACTGCCTGTGCTCTTCATTCTGCTCTTTGGGTGTGCTTTGTCAAATGTGTGCAACCACTGATGGCTCCTACTTTTCAGCTACAGTGATAATAATTCTCTATTTAGTGTAAATAAAATCCACAAAACAATCTCACTCTAGAAGTAAACCTGTCTGTGATGGAAACCATCTGATTGCTGAGCAGTATCTATTCAGAAATCTCCTCACTTCCCCAAGTGCCATTATTCGTTCATTTTCCCCTTACATTTTCATGAAGACCAGGATACCCATACGTAACTGTCATATACAGGTCATATATAATCATGATGAGCGCATTTCTGAAAAAGAAAACTCTTTTTCTGCCATCACATTCTAAAGAGAAGCTGAAAACGCCTCTTAGGAAACACACTGCATATAATAATTGAAATTGTCTTAATGACATTTCTTTCTAGAATGAATATGTTCTGTAAACACATTGCCAGCTCATCAGTTAGCTTACTCAGTCATGTTAAATACGCTAGAGTTATATTTCCAAATCTTTCCTAGCATCCTCATTAGAACTCATTTCAAAAGAGTAATGTTATACCTAAATAGCTTGAAATGTTATGAAGAAAAACAAATTCTACTGATAAACAACTCACTGTTCAGCAGCTAAATGCAGTCTAGGTGAAATCTATTAAAATGCAAATCTCAAGCACAGACTTGATCATTTCAATGTAACATCCTATAGAAGAAATATAATTTTTAGATTTGTGTAATAAAGCCATGAACAAATCAGGATTCCCAACATCATGCAGCACCAATGAAGAATAACACAGTTCAGCAGATTCTGAAGACATTTCTAAAAATTATGGCTAGATATTCATGCATCCTAACTCAGGAAGACTATGGGGTGAGGGAGAATACTCTCTAAGAATTCAGCTAGTGCAAACTACTTGTTGTCTGTTCTTTCAATCTGCGTCATAGAAGGCTGTAACTAGGAAATTAGAAAATACTAAAAAAAAGACTTAACATCTCTTGAGAAGATGTTGTAGGGATCAGGAGCACAGGTAGTGTTCTCCTTGATTCTCCTGGTTGGAGACGGAAACCCAAGCAGAAATAGGATAACAGACCAACTGAATTAATGTCTGTGTGGATGGTGTCAAGCTCAGGATTTCTAGTACTGTGATCTTGGATTCACCATTGAGACTAGGCATGTTGACATTGAACGGGACGTAACTGACCAGTAGGAACAAGAATATACTGGGCAGCAATATGGCTGGGCTTATCACCAAAGCTTTAAACTATATTTGATGGGGGAAGGGGATGTACTGCTCTGTGACAGTAAAGAGTCATGGAACTCTGTCACTTCAGAAAGCAGAAGTGGAAAACCTCACATTTGTTCCAAAGGAATTAGGGAGGTCTCTTCAAAAAAGGTATTGTGGCCAATAGCCCAGCTGAAGTGACTCTGCACCAATGCATGCAGCATGGCAAATAACCAGGACAAGATGGAAAATGTGGTGAAATTAGAAAATTATGACTTAATTGCTATCACAGAAACATGGCGGGGCAAATTGCAAAAGTGGAATACTATGAACACTACTAGCTTTTTAGAAGGGATAGGCAAGGCAAAGGAGTTGCTCTCTATACTAAGATGTAGAAAGACTGTGAAGATCTGCCTCTAAAATATAGCCATGATCAAACGGAGGGCTTGTGTGTGCAAATTAAGGACTGAAACAACAAAATACCTCTGGTGGTCAGATACTAATGCAGGCCACCTGATCAAGAGAAGTATGTCTATGAGGTCTTCTTGCTTTAGATACAAGAAGTGTTGTACTCCAAGGCTCTCATCCTGAGTGGGGGGATGTCTGATACAAAAGCAACACGGTGGGCTACAAATGATCCAGGAGATTCCTGGAGTCCATTGAGGATAAATTTCTGGTCCAGGTATTGAACAGACCAACCAGAGGTGAAGCATTACTGGACTCGTCCACCAGTGTGGAGAAGATGTCTTAAGAGGCAACTTGGACTATAGTAACCATGCATTGGTGGAGTTCATGACCTTGGGGAATATGGGCCTGGCAAACAGCAGTCAGAACCCTGAACTTCAAGAGAACAAAATTCCAGATGTATAAGGAATTATTGAATGAGATCTACTGGGAAACTGTCTCTAGGGACATAGGAATGGAGCTGGCAGTTATTCAAGGACATATTTCTGAGGGCACAAGACCTCTCCATTCTCAGCATAAGAAATGAAGCAAGGAAGCAGGAAACTGGCATGGCTAAGCAGAGATCTGTTGGTTAAACTGAGGGAAAAGAAGGCAAAATACAGGCAGTGGAAGCAGAGACGTATGGCCTGGGAGGGATATAGGGATGCCATCCAGATGTGCAGAGATAGGATCAGGAAAGCTAAGGCACAGATGGAACCAATCTTGGCGAGAGATATTATAAATAATAAGGGATTCAATGATTCTATAGATACATAGGTCAGAACAGACAGGCAAAGGGTAGAAAACCCTCTCTGATAAATAAGAAGGAAAGCATTGTGAAGATCTCATTGTGGCCTTCCAGTACATGAGGGGAGCTTATAAACAGGAGGGGGACTGACTTTTTACGCTGTCAAATAGTGATGGGACAAGGGGGAATGGCTTTAAACTAAAAGAGGGGAGATTCGGGTTAGATGCTAAGAAGAAATCTTTTACTCAGAAGGTGGCGAGGCACAGAAACAAGTTGCCCACGGAAGCTGTGGATGCCCCATTCCTAGAGGTGTTCAAGGCCAGGCTGGATGGGGCCCTAGGCAGCCTGAGCTGGTGGGTGGCAGCCCTGCCCATGGCAGGGCAGTTGGAACTGGATGATCTTTAAGGTCCCTTCTAATCCAAGCCATTCTATGATTCTATGATATGATTCTACGTTTGCAAAGAGTTTTTCCACAATTTAATATTTAAATGAGGACAGTTTGAATAAGCTGAGGTGCAGGTCTATATTTTAATCTTCTATTATGTAAAAGAATACCTTGAAACAAAGTTCAACTGCGTTTGTGTAGGTGCACTGCATCTACAGAAACAAAATCATCTGTTTTTGCCAGTGCTGTATAAAATTATTTGTAACAATGAAGCATGCTTAGTCCTGTGTGTCCTTGTGCCTGGCCAAAGGCCAGTGATTCCCATGTGAGATTCACTGGAGTAAATGACTTTCTGCTTGTTGCCTCAGGCTCCCTTCACAGTCAATGAGGAAAACAAGCACTTCTAAAGCGTGCTTCACTTCACCCTGACGTAGATATCTGAAACAGGTAGAGACAGTTTACAGTAAGTAACTCAAATGTGAATGCCTGCAGTCTAGGCCTCTAAAAGTAAGTCACCAGATACTATTTTTAAAGGTTAAAACCTCTGTACTTGAAAAGTTCAAACTTTTGACTATATAAAATCTGCATAAAGAGAGTGGACTCTCTAGTCAGTATAGTGACAGCAGATTTTAAGATCCTCTGTTATACTCTCAGAAATAGATAGCACATTATGGACACCAATCACAATAGAATTTCAAAAAGTTGTTTCTTGGTGAAATGAATCATATCATTTGCTAAAGCAAATAGTTTAGATATGAACAGGGGAAACCTGTTTTGGATATAATATACAGTCAAGAACTGTAGATGTGAAAATAGTCATTATTAAGTATGCCACTCAGCTACTAGTTATCACAAATGTTTGCTTCTTAAAAATCCTTTCTATTCACTGCCTTTACTCTAAATAGGCATATATATTGCATTTATTAAGTTTCCTGTCTCTTTCAGATTTGTGATACTTTTGTGTAGCTTCACAAGCTTCTAACAAGCAGGAAACATATTCAGAACTTACAATTAGCCTATAAAATACATGACTTCTACTTCTGTACTGACTCACGGAATCCTACCCCTCATGTGAAAATGATCACTGCTTTAAACCGATGATGGGTTAGATTTAGTCCTAGCCATGCAAAATTTATACATTCTAATAGTGTACATTGAAACTTAGGATCTCATATGCTGTGATTACTTCTTTTTTTAAGGGATTAAGATATAAATATGGCACTTTGCTTTGTATAGCAAGACAACTGGATTTCAAATATTACTCTGTCTTATGCATTTGAATTTGTGTTACCTAAGACTGCTAGCTTAGCAGGTGGAAGGATTAAGGGAAAAGTGATTTAAGTCTCATGAAAATTTATACAAAATTCTCTCTCAAAGGAAAACAAACCCTTAACAACCTCTAACAGTGCTTACTAGAATATGTAGCAACTTAAAAAAAATAGTATACAGTGATGAAAACTATAGCAACATCTGTTACTCAGTACCACTTTAACTCATATAGTCTCATTGCCATTCAAAATATACAGTAAACTAAATACTTTCACTGAATCGTATCACCATATTTTCATGCATGTATTAAATATTTTTTGCTTCTTGTAAACATACTAAATATGACATTAAATTTGAATTATTCCATAAAACATAAAGCTAAAGAATTAGTAAAGGAAGGTATTCAAGTTCTAACATTTCAACAGCTGCAACAATGATAATAATAAGAAATCTGTTTTTGGTATGAAACAAATACATGCAGTTAAATTACTTTCCTTTTCTTCTCTGGACATATAACTTGTACACTTTCACTGTTTAACAGACTTCTATACTACATTCCATCATCCAGTCAGAAATAATCTGGCTGACCTATGCCTATCAGAATTAAAACAGTAAGTAATTTCTCTTATCATATTATATACATTTCCATATTCTTCCAAACAGGAATGACTGTGCTACACAAAAGAGATCTTACTGAAATAGAGCTCAAATTTTTGCAACACGAGTATGGGATGTTGTCTACAGATCTATGCATCCACATTTGCCGTACTCCACTACAATAAAATCCTTGTAGGATATTGTAGTCTTTTCACAGAATCATTATGCCTGACTCTACAGGACAAAAACAGAAAAGAGATTGCACTGTCAAGGGACTAGTCAAGGGAAAAAGGCAATCTTCAGAGTACAATTAAAAGCACATACTTTAGATATCTATTGCCTTTTTTTTTTTTAATTCAAGTTCAGTTTAGATTAGTTCTAAATAGATAGCTACAACAGGTTCCATGAAATTAAATGGAATATACCTACATCAGACCATTAACTTTCTTTACTTTCTTTATAGGTATTGAAATCCACCTGAGAACTGTAAGCTCTGAATGGCAATTTCTAACTCCCATTCTTAAGAAAATGTTTTTCTCAGTGCTGTAAGTCAGACAGAAAAGTGGGCTGAAGAAGTCAAACGGATATATAGTAGACAGAAAACACCAAGCCTAGTGCTGTGTGTAGCTGACTGGCTTCTAAGACTTCTTCTCTTTTTTAAACACAGATCAGTAAGATATAACTTACATAGTGCATTGACTATATATGAGTTGGCATTAGTTGGTATCATGTTTTAGAAAGAATTAACACGAATGCTTATGATGGATATAAGGAGTGTGGAAGATACTTCAGCTGCACTGGATTACCTATTGTGAAAGGAAGGACAGGGAAATGCAAGATCTCCAAATTTATGATTGTATAAATTCAGAGATCGGAAACGCACTTAAATTTTGTTCAGACTTATTTGATTGAGGGACATGAAACCCACTTAAACTACGAATTTTCAATACACAAATATTCTGGATCCAACTTAAGAAAGCACTCCATCACCTGTATTTCCTGGGTTAGAAAACTAATTGTAGAAAACACAGGAATTAAGAAATTAGATGATTATGAAAAAATCTGATGATGTTGTATATTTTATAACAGATGCTTCATATTGTTTCTCTTCATTATTATCTTTTTTTAAAATTTGGTTTAAACAATATAAATCTGGATATGGTAACAGTTATTAAATTTCTTAAATATAAGAATTACAGCTTCCTGCTGTATTTATCAAAATATAAATAAAATGATAAAACATGCTATTAAAGGGTAAAAATGAATGTTCACTAGTGTACAATCATTCTAAATGTGATTACATTGAAATATAAATACTTCTAAGGTTAGAAACTGTATATCTTTGGGTTATCAAAGAAAATATAATAACTACGTGGAAGAAAAACACATCATCGTTGTCTGGCACAATTAGAAGTCTTTTTTTTAAGTTGCTCAAGTTCTTACATAAAATGTTTCTCATTAAATAACAATGGAATGTAACAGCTGATTGAATCTAATAATTCTCATATCTCATCCTCACTATTTGAAAGAAATCATATATTTATCTTTGTAGCTATGTAGGTCACTCGGAATATAATGCCTCCTATTCATTTCCATGAAAACTACAACAGATACAAAGAGCACATTTGATAGAATAAATTCTCAGCTCCAACGCATTAATTTTCAACGAAGTAATCACCATTAACTATACATCTTTACCAGTGATTTACAAGAACCTGCGTGCCATGCTTCTAAATATCTGCACCAGTGAAGGCGAACCACTGTTTCACAACTGCTATAATGGCATTATTTCTAGGAAAATGCTGCCCGCAAAGTCCATCATTCACTGTTCTGAACAGATGGAATTCAGAAGGTTCCAAATTCAGACTATGTAGTGGGTGTGTTAGGACAGTCCAGCCAGGATTGGCAATGTGCTCCACAGTCTTCCAACTGGTATGGGCTTAGTCAGTGTCAAGATATAGCAGTCAGACTCGATGCTTTGTCTGGGTTCCAGGAAATCACAGAATCACAGAATTGTAGGGGTTGGAAGGGACCTCTAGAGATCATCTAGTCCAACCCCACTGCCAAAGCAGCTCCCTAGACACAGGTAGGCATCAAGGCAGGTCTTGAATGTCTCCAGAGAAGGAGACTCCACCACCTCTCTGTGCAGCCTGTGCCAGTGCTCCGTCACTGCACTGTGAAGAAGTTCCCACGCACATTTGTGCAGAACTTCCTACGCTTCAGTTTATGGCCATTTCCCTTTGTGTTATAAATCCAGGAGGATCACTATTTTCCTATCCCAAAAGACAGTGCACATCACTTTGCCTGTTGAGGGGCTGCATATTGAACTTTTTCTTGGATGGGAAATTCCTGTTTTGCCACTCCATGGACTGAAATTTTGATTTTGGCTTGTAGTGGTGATACCACATCCTCCCACCCATAATGATGCAAAGCAGGTAACTGTCACCTTCACCCTCTTTTGTTCTTCAGTAGGTCCTGACAATCTTGCATATGTTGTTCTATCTGTTCCTCTATGAATGCTCATGGGAACTTAATGCAAACTTAGTTATATGCCAATGCTGCCAACATGATTTCCGACACACTGAAGCCAATATTCAGCTCCATGCACAGCACTCTGGTAGCAATCCGCCAATTCGCGTTGATGAGCTAGCTGATCAAGATGCTCTTCATTTCATGGTGTGACAGCTGTGCACGGCCATCCTGAACATGGTTTGTCTTTCACATCACTCTTGCCACTGCTGAAAAGCACCACCCACCACCTCACTGTGCTCACATCCACTGTTTGGTCTCCATAAACATTCAGCAAGCATCAATTAATGTCAATGGGTGCCACTTTTTCCGCATGGAGGAATTTATTGACACACCTTTGCTTCACACGCAGTTCCATGTCAGATGCCTTTCAGTCAGAATACCCCTCTGCTGCCATCTGTCACATAGCAACAAAATATAATGGAATATTGGCAAGAAGATTCATTCTCTACTGCCATGCCACCAACATCTGCCTCTGATGTCATGTGCCAGCATAACAGAATAGGAGGCATTACTTTGGAGCAGCCCTCTTATTTATTCCACAAACAGGTTTTACTCTCACAAATAGAAAATGTTGCAAGCAGGATTGTGGTAGCTGTATCAAAATTCATCAACAGCCATAGATTTCTAACATGAGAAATTGAGTTGTAGGAGAGAAAACATCCTCATCTAAGACTATAATAAAACATGTGCACTAGAATACCTTCCTGAAACAAGCCTTTGAAAATGTCTAGTGTCCAGTATTACAACATAGTCACTGACATTAGGTACCACCTTCTTTTGGAAAATAACTCTTCAGAGAAAGGAAGAAAATATAAAATACACTCCTTTGTGTGCAGTACTGTATATGAAGGACCTTCAATTCTGCAGTGATCAACCTTCACTATGTGCAGTAAATCAATTTATTGCAATTATCACTAACTGATGAGTTCCTATTTGAAAAAAAATAACCACATATACTTATTATTCTCATTGTATTTATTGCTTTTAAGCAGTGGTATGAAAAAAAATCCCCAAACAATCCATTCATAACTGCTCACTTTAACATAAATTAAAAAAAAAATACATACATATGTATGCATATGTGTATATGATTTCATTTAAAAGAAATACCAAACAGTTATTAACAGTACGTTACTATAAAATAAAACTCAGGATTGTTTGAAAACCTGTCAGTTTGTGCAATTACTGTTTCATAACAGGAGGAATAATTTCTTGTAGACTGACATGTTCCCTTATGTCACAGCTATTCTTCCTTTACAAAAGCTGTTACTTTGATGGGAAGGACAAATGTCTGCCATATATTACTATGCAGTCCATTACAATGGGTTCATTCATATTTATAATACAATCTGTGATGTTGATGCAATCACTTTAGACTTCACTGTTATTTCAAACAAATCCATAACTGAGAAAAAGGCAGGCTGTTGACAGGAGTTAATGTGGGTTTTACTCTGTTTACAATTGCTTTCTAATCTACTAAATGGCTGTGAAAATTGATGCACTGTTAGAAGTGCTTTTGTACACTACTACAGATAAAGGGTTGTTATACAGCAGTGATCTCTGTAATGCTAAATTGAATTTTTGACAGAAGTTTTTTGTTTTTCCAATTTGAATGTGACAAGGTAGGCTATGCAATTTCTGATAAGTTTAATTCCACCAATTCCAAACATTTTCCCACCTTTATTAATTGAGATAGCTATTACTGCTAGAAGAAAAAAGTTTGAAATAAAACATGCAATATCCAATTATATACTGTAGAGAAAATCTGTTAGTGGACAAGCTAAGGACCAGAGTTAGTGATTTTTGCAATCAAATTTGTTGAAGCTAGGTAAGAGAATCCTCAGACAGGTAGTACAGCTTGTCATGAAGACAAACAGATTCTGCTTAGCCATCAGAAAACAAAATCTGCAGTTATGAGATGACTTGCCAATGAACAGATTTCCAGTGGGATTTTAGGAAGATGTATATGGGTAGGTTTTTATTTTCTTTTAATTGAAAAGTAAAGGAAAAAGGAAAGAGAAAAAAGGGAAAAGGGAAAAAGGATCTTTTACAGCTTTAGATAAGAAAGTGCAAAGAAATACGAAGGCTGTTACTTGATATGAAACCACAGAGGACTTTGGTACTATCTGTGTACAATAGCTACCGTAAAAAAATTCCTAATGTACTTCTCTGAAATATATGGTGTCCCATTAAAATCTTAACCTAAACAGTGCATGACAAAACATCTTTTTGTTTTAATCAAGAAGTTGTTGATATCCAATAGAATATGAAAATGTTACTAAAAAGTTAATGAACAGTTTTCTCTTTTTATGACTTCTGATGGAAGCCATAAAAAAAAAAAGTCATCACCAAGACATTTGCCTGTCTAGTGACTTTCAAATTTGCTTATGAGTTTCAAATCTACCAGATTTAATAAAGAGGCATATATCTCTCAGACAGTAGAACAATTTTGGCTAGAGAAGATCTCTCCAAGTAATCTGGTTCAAACCCAACTTCAAAGTGAGATACAGCTGTTAAGGTAGATCCTTATAAAAGATAAAAAGATTCAAACTTCATCATGCAACCTTGGTGACATTTAATTACCTCAGCTAAATCTGGGAGTCTAAGATACCACAAAAACTGCCCATGCATTTCACACAGGACAGTATTATCATACTACGCAGAGAAGTAAGCAAAATTCACTTACACAGCCTATCAGCTAAGAAATACAAATGTGTAGTAACCAGGATTTGTGAACAATAAAGCTCACAAAGCATTTTATTTCTCATGTTTTTTTTTCTCCTTCATGACACCATATCTCTTTCCTGAATACTCACTTTTTTCCCCTCTGTTTTCAAAAGAAAGTAGCATTAACAGTTAAATGCTGTACCTCTTACAAACTCAAATGAAGATGAATTATTAGAGGTAAGTGCTACTGCTTAAGTCTTATGGATACTGCAAAGCAGAGAATAAATTCAAATTTGGTATGTAGAGATTGAATGGTTTTAGAGAATGATAGCATTGTAAGAGGGCTCTTCTGGAGTTGCTCCAATATATACTGGTAATAGTCACTACTTACAAGCTATTGCTGATTGTTTAAAACTACAGAACTGAGTGTAGTTACAGATGAAATTTATTTCCCTATCAAGTAAGTAAAATACTGCACAAAGGGGATATATAAAAAAGTGATTATTTTGCTTAAGAATGGTTAAAAATACTAGAAATTCTGCTACACATCTGTTATCCTTCAATATTTCTTACATTAGATCAGCAAACACAACATAATACAACAAAAATGTTTATCCCTGATAATTAGTAGGGATTTTCCAAACACTCCTAAGGAACATTTTGTTCCAACTTGCAGCCATTTGTTAAATCCAGTCAAAGAAGCTATGTAGTTTAGCAACCTGTACTTCAAATGCCATTGTTCTTTGCAAGCAATACCATGATAGTTAATTATGTTCAAATTTAGCATTTCAGAGCTTCTGCATCATACATTTTCAAACATCTAGAGCATTTCCCTAAAGACAACTGGAACCAAAAAGAACTTATTTTAATAGTTAGTTTTAAAATCTGTGGAAAACACAGAAAATCCAGTAACCATATTATTCGAGATACTAAATCAGATGAAACTTAACCTTTGTTAGCCAAGAGAATACCCTTCTGTAGTCACAAAGCTGAGAAAGTCGGTATAGAAAGAAATCCATTTGTGTATTATTTACCACACAGCACCTCAAATTAATATGACTTAAAAGCCAGATTAGGAAAAGATCAATCTGCGATATACTACTGAAGAAATAATATTAAAACAATTAGGTAACTATATATTCTATTTTTGTTAAGAAGAATTTAATGCACAGCAAACACCAAATTTAAATGAAAAAAAAATATATATTTACAATGTTACAATGCTTCATAATACCATGTATTTGATTTTTAAGCAAGAAGAAATAGGAAAATGTATAAGATTTCTGTTCACTAAAAATGCTGTAAGAATCATAGTGAACAGACTGCAGTAAAAGTTAATATTTTGCAATGTGTGACACAAGCACTAAATATGTTAAATTATCAGTCTGATGAGTGACTTTAAATATTTACTGATCAAATAAAGGTGTATTAGCATTGTTTTCTAATGAAAGTAAGAAAATTACCTATTAAAGAATCATAGAATCATATGGGTTGGAAAGGACCTCTAGAAACCATCGAGTCCAACCCCCCTGCCAAAGCAGCTCCCTAGCCCAGGTTGCACAGGTAGGCGTCCAGGTAGGTCTTGAACATCACCAGAGAAGGAGACTCCACCACCTCTCTGTGCAGCCTGTGCCAGTGCTCCATCACCTGCACTGTGTAGAAGTTCCCATGCACATTCGTGCAAAATTTCCTAAGCATCAGTTTGTGGCCATTTCCCCTTGTCCCATTGCCAGACACTGCTGAGAAGAGTTCAACCTCATCCCTTTGCCTCCTGCTCCTTAGTTATTTATAGACATATTTAAAGATGTGCATCAGATCCCCTCTGAGTCTTCTTTTCTCAAGGATGAACAGAGCCAGGTCTCTCATCCCTTCCTCATAAAAGAGGTGTTCCACCCCTTTGTCATCTTTGTGGCCCTCTGCTGGACTCTTTCCAGGAGATCCCTGTCTTTTTTGTACTGGGGAGCCCAGAACTGGACACAGTACTCTAGGTGAAGCCTCACCAGGGTAGAGTAGAGGGAGGGGATCAACTCCCTCAACCTGCTGGACAAGTTTTTTTAATACACTCCAGGATGCCATTGGCCTTCTTGGCCACCAGGGCACACTACTGGCTCATGGCCAACCTGTCATCCACCAGGACCCCCAGGTCCCTCTCCTCATTGCTCCTCTCCAGCAGCTCATCCCCCAACCTGTACCAATGCATGCAGTTATTCCTCCCTAGATGCAAGACTCTACACTTCATCTGATTCCTCTCTGCTCAACTCTCCAGTCTGTCCAGGTCACACTGAATGGTAGCACAGCCTTCTGGCACGTTAGCCATTCCTCCCAGCTTTGTATCATCAACAAACTTGTTGAGGGTGGACTCTATCCCCTCATCAGGGTCACTGATGAAGATTTTGAACAGGACTGGATCCAGCACCGACCCCTGAGGAACACTGCTAAGTACAGGCCTATTCCTTCTCTGGACAATACATTTGCTAACTGCTTACATAAATTTTCTTACTGTTTACACCTGAATTCCTACTATGAGGAATCATAGAATCATCTAGGTTGAAAATGACCAAACTTTGGGATCATCAAGCCCAATCATCAATTTGACATACCAATTTACATCACTAAACTACATCCTTTAGTGCTAGGACCACATGGCTGAATAACTCCAGTGGCAGGGACTCCACCATTTCCTTGGCAGCCCATACCTGTACTTGATCATCCTTTTCATGAAGAAATTCTTCTCAATATCCAATGTAAAGCTCACCTGGCAAAACTTCGGACTGCTATCCTGACTTCCTTAACTTTTCTCCACTTGAATAGATGCACTTGAATACATGCAACCACCTAATTATCATACAACATTTTTTGTATCATTTTCCAAAACATTTTTGTGTTTTTTAACGTCTTCAACTGTTAACTCTCATTTCTCCAACTTTAGTTGAATGCCTGGCTCTCATGTGCAGTTTCACTGCCCATCTAGCTCTTCTATCTCTTCTCCTTATTCTCCATTCATTTCCACCCCCTATCTTGCTAAACTGTCTAGTCCAATTATCCTGATGAAGAACTCCCATCTGCCAGAATTCTAGAAGTCAGAAATCTCCTCCTACAGATACATTTTCTTTCAGTTACCTTCTGTACATTGTTTGGACTCCTTCCAATGTGGCGAGAGCAGAGGATAACAGGAATATCCAGAGGGGTGGGGGATCACCAGCCTCAGGTAGAAGTCCCTAGAAAATTTTATCTATAAAAAGATTACCAAAGGCATAAGCAATTGAAAACTACAGTGAAAAAAATAAAAATAAAAATAATTTAATAATTGGTACAAAGCAGACTGTGTATTTTTTCAGCCTACAATGAAAGAATTCAAAGATGGTAAATATATAAATTAAGATGACAGTGCAGAGTCTGCAGTCCTGAAAGGGTATAGAAACATAAAAAAAACCTGTTGTAATTGTTCAGTTAAACTCCATCTTTTGCCAGATTAAAGACAGTCCAAAACTTGTGAAGGAAACAAGATTTCACTGATTTTCTGCTCATATATGATTAGGAACTGTAGCACAACGAACACAGAAGTTTTTCTCCCATATGGTAGGACTGGTTGGAAAACAGCAGTTTCAAAGTGGAATCTCCAGACTGTTGACAGGGATGCTCATATGAGACAGTCAAGCAAAAGCACAAATCTTAAGTAAGTTTTCTTAATTATGTTTAAGTTCAGTGAAGCATCCTTTGTACACTACCATATTTCTAAGAGCTCCTATTACACAGGATGGAATTTTCTAGACAACAGTTTTATCAAAAGCATGGTCATTCATAATATAATAATAAATAATACATAATATATTCACTTCTTTGTTCTCTATAGCTCTCATTTTTACTGTCATATAACTCTAGTAAAATTTCCTCACTGAAAACTGAACAAGCTATATCATCTTAACACTCCCTATAAGCTTGAAAATTCACACTCATATGCATCATTTACACTTGCAGACTTCCACATGGCAGACTGAACTTAAAGGGCTGGAGAGAAGAAAAATTTGTAATAATACATCCTAGATAGTACTTCACATATCTGCACTGGTGTGAAAAGCCACTTTATAAACTTTTCAACACAGATTCTATCAACTCCAAGTCCTTACAAGCATTTTAATAATTTACTGTACTGACCAAAACAAACAATACATACTCCCTTTATATAAAACAAACAAATATTTATGTAACTAGAGGCAGTAATAGATAAGCAGATATCAATATCTGGGCAATGCATTTGTATGATTACCAATTTGATGTCCTAGTAAAACTATGACAAAAGATGAAATACTAAAGAGTTATTTTTCAGAAATGTACTACATTAGAAGAGTGTTGTAGTACCAATTGCTTCCGTAAAGTGCAACTCAGTCCAAGTTAATGTGGTTGAACATCCTTCAGACAGTTCAAGAACGATGTGTTTTTCCCTCTACAATTAAATTTGAAATAAAAAATCTAAATGGATCCCAAAGCATCCAAAAGGAGAATCCTCAATATAGCCTTAAAATTCCTTAAAGCTGTACACAATTTAAATTGTTTAACTATCCCAATCATTCTTTATCACTTGTAACCTCTACTTAGTAAGCATCTGTAACGTATCAAAGGGCCAGTTAAGATTTAAGATTCATTTTTGTGAAAGCAAATCCGCATATTTATTGCCTGTTACAGAATACTTTGAAAAGTTATTTGCGACGGGTAATTACAGGAAAAGATATGCAACTCTCTTAATGCTATTTGGAGGACAAACTCGCCTCTTAACTCTGATATGTTTGTATGAGTGCCTAAAGAGAAATCTCATTAATATTTCAGTTTGATTTCGCTATGGATAGACAGCAAAACTGTAGCTTGCTTCAATGGGAGAAAGAATAAAAGAAGGATCAAATGGCCTAACTGTCCTATTTCCAACTCTTCTCCTAAAGAAAGTGAGGTCTTACAGTTACCTAAAACTGCTGTTCAAGGAAAGGTCATTTTCTTGTGGAGATTTAAACTGAAAATTCAAAAAACTATTGGCAACTACAGTTTATTTATGATGTCCTATTTCTGTGGTATATATGTAAGGGCATTTATTAAATACTTTGTCAAACTTTGCTCTAATTGTATGTAGCTTATACAAGGAAGTCCTTTGTGTTATATATGTTTTTTAAAGTACTTTTAAATTCACAGTAATTTTAATTTCCAAAAATTACAGACAGGTTTAGTACAGATTAAGACTAGCATGTGGTAAAGTAGAACTTCTCTAAGTTAGTTCTGTTGAACTATGTACAGTTCTGTTGCATGCTTGTCAACCTACTAGAGTGAAAATGCTCAGTTTTGCAGGTGTCTTACTTTTCTGTTGTCTGACTTTTGAAAGTAATTAAGCAATTGTGTCTTTTAGAATCATCATCTTTTAGAATCTCAGCCTTGCTGCAGTGCAAATATCCTGCAAGTACTACCTGGTTTTTATACAACTTAAGTTGCCCTTTCTGTGTTTTGTAACCAACAACTTACATCTTTCTGTGAAAACCAGACTAGTGAAACTGAGCTTTGATAGTTCAGCTTTGGCAGCTAAATTCACCTCACCTTTTAAATTTCCTGAAAATGTAAAGGAAATTATGATGCATGCAATTAAGATCACAGTAAGATCTCGGTATGTGATTCTTCAAATGTTTAAAATTAATGATGTTTACAGTTCAGTCACTAAGGTTGGGTAAAAATGCTCTGTACAAAAATGCTGTTTCAAATAGAAATGCAATACGGTATTGTTGAATTGATGTAAGAAATTTTATCTCTCCGAATTCCTCCATTAGTATCAGGGATCCTCAAGAGAGTATTTTACACCAGTCAACTCAGTTTTTTTAAGTACTATTCTTTATTTTTGTTTTCCTTTTCCAAAAGGAATTATCAGATGAAGCCTATCTTCAAAAGTATAAAACTGATCATTTAGTTTCCGTGACATTTTTTTTTCCTATATATCTTGCTTGTACAAAAAAGAAAAAAGAACTTAAATACAGCTTTTATAATTACTATTTCTTGTAATTGTGACTTAAACATCTGAAAATGGAAAGAAAATCAATTGCAAATGTAGGCAATGTATTATTATTATTTTTAAGACATATATTCATATTATTGTAGTTTAGAAGCATATAAATTAAGTCCAGATTGCCTGATTTACATTACTGATTCCCTCATCTAGCTTAGTTGAACACAGAATTTAAATAGAGGTGCTTGAAGTCAGGAGGGATTTACGTATGCACTTAGATGGTATACTGAATCAACACCTTACTGTAGCAAATCACAAGTACAGCATGTTAAAGGGGTTTACCATGGCAAAAGCGTATTTATCTATCTATAACAAAGCCAGAAATGATACATCTCCTCTAAGCACTTCTGTGAGTTACGAAACCAGCATGCAATAATAGAGTTAGTTACTTACCGCCTACTTTTCCTTAGAAAGAATTATCTAGCATAATAAATCAAAAGAAGAATATATGTTTTCAATTTCAAAGGAAAAGGTCCAAACTGGCATGCTTTAGCTGTTTGTTAACTGTGTTTCTCCTAATGAATTGCCCTGTTGCTCTGTATCCCTCTGACTGCAGTATAACAGCTTTCATTAGTCATTGTAAATAAGGCTTTGTGCCACCTTATTTACATTCTTATTGCAAATAGCTAGAAACTCACATTATAATTCAGACACTTCTGCACTTGCTGGGAAATCATTTGATGATGCCTAATGTATGATTTTACCTTAAAGAATATTAAAACCAAATCTTTAAAGTTTGGGGACATTTTATTTTTGATCTGACTTAGTCACTGGCAATAAGCTCACCGTGGCCAGAATTTTGTCAAAGACAGCCCTACGAGAATCAGAATTTTGCTGTAAATAGACACTGCAAATTGTGCTTCTCTGTGGGAGAACTGTCACAAAGGGAAACTGATATTAAGTTTAAAATATGATTGTTATTTGAAAATGAACTGCAGTTCATTGAAAGCATGAAATGCGCTTTGAAAAAAATCTTAATCAGAAATATAAGCAATGATAGATTTCATAATATACAATTATTTTATTTTCCAGATATTTTCATAATGAATTTTTATTTTCATTCTAACACTTTAGCATGTCGAGAACTGTAAGGTGACAAATGTTATCTGAACTATATGAACAGTAGTGAATCTTCATACAATTATTTCTTTTTAAAAAATTAAATAAGTAAGTTATTTTATGTAGGTCAATCTGAAGTCAATGAATTTCAGACAGGATTGACATGCTCGTCAGTGAGTGATTGAGGTACAAAACTCAGAGAA
This sequence comes from Oreortyx pictus, assembly GCA_036925125.1. NCBI lineage: Eukaryota > Metazoa > Chordata > Aves > Galliformes > Odontophoridae > Oreortyx > Oreortyx pictus. The sequence continues at coordinate 32,420,820 of JAUPFR010000001.1, forward strand.
TTTATTATCCAAAAGTGAAAAAAAATCACAAAAAAATATATAATTAATATTTTCCTAAAGTGGAAAAACTAAAAAAAGAAAATCTACATTTATATAATAACTTTTATAAAAAATATATTTGTCACTAGTAGCATTCTTCACACCTATGACTTTGTTCACTACAGAAAAAAGAATGGTTTGATACTTCTATGGATATACATGTACATATGTACAAAATACCTCAGTTATATATACATATTTTGTACACAGAGATACTGTGCATGCCTGTATACTACATTCATCTTTAATTCAAGCTTTAATATAACTACTAATGCCAATACAATTTTTATTAATGTTCTGCTCAAATACTTTAAAACAGTGACTCTTAGTAAAATCCCATTTGGCAATCCAAACTCAGAAAGACATTTCACGTTTTAAGAGACTTATTCCACCAAAGAAAGATTTATCAAGTCCATTAAAAGGATTCAAAATATTACTTACATAATACAGTACAGAGAAGTTCAAAGAAACGAAATGTTGTCTATATAAGAGTCTTAGTCAACAGAAAAGGAAAAAAGAAAAGCTAATCGGTTCCTTAGAAAGGGGAACGAAGATACTTTCTAAACCCATTTTCAACCTTCCAAAAACAAGGAAATGTTTGAATGTTGAAATATTTTTAGTAACACACGAAGTAGTTCTCTGGTATTTAGTATATTCCTCTCTGTTTCACTATGTGATAAAGCACTGGAACAGGCTGACCAGAAAGGCTGCAAAGTCTATTTTTCTGCAGATATTTGAGACCTGCCTGGATGCCTACCTGTACAACCTACTGTAGGCAACCTGCTTTAGCAGGGAGATAAGACTCGATATCTGGAAGTCCCTTCCAACACCTACAGTTCTGTGAATCTGTGATTCAGCTCTATAACCCGAGGCTCTATTCAACATCCCCTGGGCTACACTACAGTTGAAGCAAACCTTGTACAGTGGTTTTCAATAATACAAACTTTCAGCAGAAAAACAAAACAAAACAAAACAGAAAAACAGAAAAATAGATAACAGTTTTCATCTGAGGGGTGTGATTTTAGGTATATCTTGTTTATTTTCTGGCTACTTTTCTTCCCATGCTGTCAGCATACTTTCCATGGAAATTATTTCTCCACATAAAAATTTCTGACCAGACATCACACATGTACCACCTACAACACAATTATACCTATGTAACTTAATCACAAACATTACTTAATTTAATGGTAGAAATTGTTCTTATCATTATTTTTATGTTAAATATTTGAAGCCCTCATCCAACATTAGGCTTCTAGAATAAAGGGTTTAGATAAGTGGAAAAACACAGCCACTTCTTCAATTTTCCATTTTTTCATTTAAAATTAAAATGTAGAAGATGTTAAAGAAAGCCTTATTTGTCAAAATCAATGAGAAGTTCGTGCCTTTCAGCATGTAGATTGATAATTAACTACCAAGTGGTCTCATACAAGTCAGCTGAAATATTCCACATTTGTCAAATATTGCTAAAACACAGCTCTTTCCCAACTTTGCAACATAATATCTTTCAAAAATAATAAACAAGTATGCTATCCACCTTCAATGCTGAAGGTTAAAAACCAAACAGACTGGTTTGAAAAGCTATCTGTTTTGACCTGCTAAATCTGGGAGATCAGAAATACTATCAAAGAGAAATCTTCGCATAGTATAGATTTTAACTTACTCCAGAAATTTAAGCTGGTGTCAGATAACCAATATATTCATTTTTCTTAGATATAATTAATGAAATAAAATTGGTTTTCTTCAGGAGTATACTTTTCTCCAACCATTTTTTAAAACAAATAATCTTTTAAGTCACTAGATATAGTACTTGACTGTTAAGAGAGAAAATATTAGTTATTAATAAAAATAGGTTGAAACACCAACATTCAAATTTAGAATAATGCTAGAAATATTTTAAAGTCTCAAAAATGTTTTAGAAAATATATAGTTCATACAATTTTTATTAGCTTAATCTCAAACACAGAACATTATTTTTTACACAGAAGTACACATCCCATAGCAAAGAAATACCAATAAAAAGATGACTTAAAGATACTGTCACATTTACAAGAATGCACCATGAGGTCACAACCCCCCACTACTTCAATTCAGAAAAAGTGCAGAAAAGGTAATAAGAAATCAATCTGATTAATTCACAAAGTCATCTATGACTCAAAATTCAGAAGGGAAAAGCACAAACCTTGCCAACTGGAGAAAATTAGTAAGGGTGAATATACAAGAATAATGCAACTGTCTGAGAACAAAGAAGAAACATCAGTGCACAGAATGTGATACAACTAGCAAGAAATCCTACACTGTAAGTACATAATGATACATAATATCAGCAACGATCCACTAAAAATCAGATTGGAACAAAGGAAAAATGTCACAGAATACACAGCCAGCTATGCACCTCCTTAAAAATCAAAACAAACAAACAAACAAACAAACAGCATCAACATCAGTTCTTTGTCCAGTTTTAGACACTGAAATATGAGAGGCTGACTTTTTCCTTTAGGTTATCAAGAGAGTAATGAAAGTGATGAACATCTATAAATGTTAATATAGAAGACAGAAAGATAAAGAACAGGTGCTCTTTAATCTACAGACAGCAAAATACCATGGAAAGATACAGGACAATGAAGGTACATCAGAAGGACACCTACTGGTTTCTTCCTTATTCCCAAGACAGATTCTGTTTTCTACTGTGAGATATTTAATTCAGTAATATATGTAATATATGTAATAAATACAATGAAAGAAAAAAGAAGCAAACAGTAGAATGAAAGGCTTTAATATGAGAAATGTATTTACACCTAGGTATGTATATCTGCAGACAGGGATATGTACTCACTTGTATTCCCAATGAACCTGTGCTTCAATGTTTAGTTCCCAAAATAATATTCAAATAACCATCTGATCAACGACAGATTAGAATTATCAAATTAAAATTATACAATATTGTCTTAACTCCACAGAATACCCACAAGGATGACTGGAAATAAGTATTCTCTTTTTCTGGTGGGCTTTTCCTTTGGTTGTCTCCCTAAGTTGGCACAGCACTCTTCAATCAAATTATCAATATATCACGTGCCTGTGTACTTTCCTGGTAAAGAACTTTATTCTTACAATCCATGGAGTGCATTCAGACTATTTTCTCACAATTCATTACTTACAGTAATCTTATAACAAAATTTGGTATCACAACAATCTACTTTTCTGAAGCTAAATGTCTTGACACAGAGATATCACTCATGTTCAAAGTACTGCATCAAGCAAGAACAGAATCACAGAATTGTAGAGGTTGGAAGGGACCTCCAGAGATCATCGAGTCCAACCCCCTGCCAAAGCAGCTCCCTAGCCCAGGTTGCACAGGTAGGCATCCAGGCAGATCTTGAACATCTCCAGAGAAGGAGACTCCACCACCTCTCTGTGCAGCCTGTGCCAGTGCTCCATCACCTGCACTGTGTAGAAGTTCCCACGCACATTTGTGCAGAACTTCCTAAGCATCAGTTTGTAGCCATTTCCCCTTGTCCTATCACCGCACACTGCTGACAAGAGTCCAGCCTCGTCCCTTTGCCTCCCGCACATTAGATATTTATAGACATGGATCAGATCTCCTCTGAGTCTTCACAAAGCTGAACAGATCGAGGTCCCTCAGCCTTTCCTCCTAAGGGAGGTGTTCTACCCCTTTGTCATCTTTGTGGCCCTCTGCTGGACACTTTCCAGGAGATCCCTGTCTTTTTTCTACTGGGCAGCCCAGAACTGGGCACAATACTCCAGGTGAGGCCTCACCAGGGCAGAGTAGAGGGAGAGGATCACCTCCCTTGACCTGCTGGCCATGTTCTTTTTAATGCACTCCAGGATGCCGTTGGCCTTTTTGGCTACCAGGGCACACTGGCCATCCTGCCATCCACCAGGACACTGAGGTCCCTCTCCTCAGAGCTCCTCTCCAGCATCTCATCCCCCAACCAGTACTGGCGCATGCAGTTATTCCTCCCTAGGTGCAAGACTCTACACTTGCTCTTGTTAAACCTCATCTGATTTCTTACTGCCCAGCTCTTCAGTCTGTCCAGGTCTCGATGAATGGCAGCACAGCTTTCTGGCATATAAGCCATTCCTCCCAGCTTTGTATCATCAACAAACTTGCTGAGGGTGGACTCTATCCCCTCATCAAAGTAATTGATGAAGATGTTGAACAGGACTGGACTCAGTACCGACCCCTGAGGAACACAGCTATGTGCAGGTCTAATTCATACATGATGTATGCATTTGGAGAGATCTCAAAGTACACATAACTTGCCATTGTTAGGACAGATTTCAATACAAACATACTTAAAAAGCTTTAATAAAATTTTTGAAATGAGACATGTCTTAATATGTTATAGCTATAACATAGCTATATATATACAGCTATAACAGAGGTTAATAACATTCTTGGAACTGTTTATTACCCCTCCTAGTTCTCCTCCAGCCCCACCCCCCATTAAAAACAATCAAACAAGCCAGAAAAGAAACAAAAATTTCATAAGCAAAACAAAACAAACAAAAAAGCAATAAAACATAAACATGATGAAAGGAAAAATCAGAAGGGTTTTAGGAAGACAAAGAATGATGAGATTGTTCAGTACCTCCGTAAGATTTAGCTAGGCATCAGTATCTGGCTTAATGTTTTCAAGTGCTTTAGAAAAAGGCCACAGCCCACTTAAAATTTACATTTGCTCAACTGCAATTCAAAGAAATCAAATAATGAAAATAATTACCCTTCTATGAGGGAACATTTTGCATTATTTACCTTACTTGGCTAACAAATTTCTTCTTTTGCATTGGTCTTTTACAAAGCAACAATGGATAGAAACTCAGGAAAAATATAATAATAAATCCACAAGAAGTAGAAACTGTGTTCATAGATTAGGTATAAATGCTTACAATTAAAATTTCCAGCTGAAATACATTGCCTAAGAACTGCTAACACAAAGTATTAAGCTACAACTGCATAATATATGGTGATAAAGCATGGCTTACCCTTCAGCAGAAGAAGAAAGGGAAGTAAAATTAAAAAAATATAAAAGAAGCAAAAAATACAAGTCATATATAAGAAAAGAATAAAACTTCCACCTCAGCATTCATACAGAGTATTACAGAAGAAAACAGTGAAAGCTTTATTTTTCTTCCCAAAGCATTGGATACCTTTTAAACATCTCCAAGTGATTCACCTTATCTCAACAGCTAGGTAACAGCATGATATAAAAAAGAACTAAAGTTTGTTTGTTCACAGTTTGTAGCACAGGTGCAGTAATGTTAATTTGGAAAAAAAAAATCCCCAACCAAACAAAACCCAAATACAAGCCAACAAAGAGAAAGGCTGCCTGCTTACCATCTCTTAACCTTTGCAGAGGTGGTGTGAACCTTCTGGCAGTGGGGCAATTTGCTTCTTGCCTGATGAACTGTGTGTGCTCTACTTTAATGTAGGATGGAAGGAGATGAAGAGATGCACTTTTTCAGTGCACCAAAAATGTAAATGAGTTCTGAAGTTTTAAATGTAATCCAGCTCACCCACCAGTTTTGATTTTTCACAGCATATTTTTTTCTTATTAAACTGTTACCAATTCTTATATTACTGAAAAAATAAATAGGACGCCTTTGTCTTCTGGTGATCTTCCTTGAAAGATCAGACTGAATTGCAGTCTTATCTTAACATTCTAATCTAGAAACATGAAAGTTTCTAGGGCTTTTGACACGCTAACTTCTGAGGCAAGAAGCACCCTGGGAAACCTCAGAGGTGATTTTGTCTCAAGATATATCAAGTCAAAGGACAGTCTGATAGGACACCATGTAAATGTTAATGAAATCCTCTCCAAAATGTTAATGGTCTACTGCAGGTGACCACGAGTATCTCTGAATAAGTACACTAAGAAAAATTGGAAGCTATTTTTTAGCTTCATAAGGAATTGCCAAAGAAGTGAAATTACTTTAATGAAAACAAGCGATTCATTTTATTCACTTGCAACTAAGCTGAAATGCCACATCTCTTTTAGCTTACAGGATATGTAAATTTATATTTTGCCTTTCAATTGCTTGTACTGTAAGAAAGGATTTGTAAGGGTGAAGAATTTCTAGAATTTGTCCTCAAGCATAATAAAAGGTAAGATCCTGAAGTATAAATGTTCCAGTGCAGTGACTTCAGTGGCTTCAAATTTCATTAAAGCAGAAATAGGAATCTAAAACACCAAGCAGGAAACAGGAGTTGTGGGTTAAGGGATGAAGAGAAATATCAGTTTAATAACTTAAGTGATTGGACTTTGTCATGGGGGAAGGTGTGGTAGGGGCTAGAAACCAATAGCTTAATGAGCATACAGTCAGTACACAGCAGCCAGTTTTAGCTCTAAGTCTCAGCAACAGTCCTCAGTGCAGTGTCAGCTTCATAATGAGCAAGCTTTCCACTCAACTGACGAACTTAGTGTATTAAACAAATCACAGCATATAAAAATTCATTGCTCGTGGAAACAAGTAGAAAAAGATCAGCATTAATGATGGAAGTGCAACAGATAAAATAAGGAGACAAGGACAAGGGAGCATCATTAGTTTAAATAGTTAAAGCTATTTAAAGCTTAGTTTAAGCACAATCACCTTTGACATGAGCTGTTTTGATATTTCAGTACTCCATCTATGTCAAAAGCCATGGATATCAGCACTTAGCAAACAGGGTCTTAGAAGTTGTAGCTAATTAACCCAGGTTGTCTTCTGGTCTGTTCCAGACATGTTTCATGTGGGAGAGAACTTCCAGGTTTATTTACAGTTTAAATTTACTCCATCTGCAGTGTTATTCTTTAATACAAAAGTGGCATAAAAGACTAAATGCATCGTTTCCTATGAGTGACTCATGTAGAGTTTTCAAATGGTATTTCTGAATGTAATATAGTCGTTAAGCAGCATACTACACCAGTGCTCATATGCCTTGTGGTGGTTGCATCTAGGTATGTAAGATGGAGACTGTTAAAAATCCAAATAATGTATCTTCTAATTCTTTAAGACATGCTTTCTTTCAAAAAGCAACATTTGGATTTCTGTTCCCAGAGTAACTCAATTAGGACCTGAACAAGTGCTCTCAATTAGACGTTTTTTCCAGTTACAGAAACACAAGTTCTGCGTGATTATATCCATACTATTGCCTTTACCCACATCTTTAATTCTCGTTGTTCCAATTTTCTCACTCACTCCAGGATCCTTGCAGAGTTCAGTACTCCTTTTGTGTCTTCTTTAAATCTTAGCTTCAAGTGTTTTATCAAAACACCCATGTAATTGAAGCAGATTTCCACCACTTCTTATCTACCTAACAACCTCTTTAAACTAGATTTTTTAAAAAACAGTAAGAAATATGAACCCTCTTTAGCTCCACAAGCTGCCTTTTCTTTCTCTGAGCTATCTGTAATGTTGCTCTGAAATGAACATCCTCTTTAATTCAGCATAAAACAAACATTTTTTTTTAAGATGGATTCTGTAAAAAGAATCTCAGAAAAGTAAAAATAATAATAATAAAAATTAATAAGCAAAGGAAAGAATTTACGAAAGTTATTTGTGTTTAAAAGCTGTATAGCTATAATTGATGTCTGGAATATAAAAAAACTTTACAAACAACATTTTCTTCTCTTCAATGCAAACTACACAAACCAACCCTGAAAGAGCATATTATTTAATACAGATGACGAGCACTGTAAGCAGAGAGGCACTGACGAGGAAAAATTACAAATAAGTGTTGGTAAATCACAGTTAAAAATATAGAATACAGGCCTAAAGTATACCATATTATATTTAACCATAAAGCTAAATACTCTTTGACTTGATGAGTAATAGGTGACATTTCAAAATGTAATTGATCATTTGTCCTAACATAATGCTCATTTTAAAACTTCACTTACAATTCTTGTACTTGTGCTAACGCTGTTAACATTTCCTCTCCCACATCTTTCTTATAAATATGTACATCACTTATATAGTATATTCTATGTTGTAACTGTATGTAACATATATGTGTATTTTATACACACACATGCATATACATACACATACACATCCTTTCATAAGACTGTCCAGATCAGATGGTTTCAATTACATAATTGAATTTATTATAAATAGCCTCTGTTTTTCTGTATTATTCTAGCAGCACATGTCTAAATTTACCCTACTTAAATTAATTTGTTTGGAGCATTAGTAAATGGCATCAATACTTCACTTTCTTTATTGCAAAAGTAGATTTCTTGCTACAGTCAAGAGAATTGCTGATTCTTCTCATAGTGCAGTGAAATTTAAAAAATAGACTGATCTTTTCACCAGTTTACCTGAGTCCTTCCTAATTCAGGAATCCCCAGTTTATAGAAAAAAATATGATCTTTCCTTATCTGTCAAGGTCTCATGCACTTAACTAATTACTGAAACTGAATTCTGTTTGGGAATAAAGTCTGTATCTAACTGGTATACTTAATACTTATGGAAGTGGACAGAAGAATGCATCCATGACTTCCATGCGATTATACCAAAATATGTTTTGAATACTCCTTAAGATAATTCTCTGCAAGGTGAGTTTTCATTTTATAATCCTTATCCTTGTAGGGACAGGTGATGACATGTCTTTGTTAATTAACTTCAAACTTCAGCATTCTTCAGGAATCAAAAAAGGAGCAGAGAAACGAATAAGATTTCTTGAAAATTACACTGTAGAATAATTTGGGGGCTACCACAGAATCAGTTCCCAAAAGTTTTAACCAACAGTCATACTAGGTCTCCAATGGCAAGAACTGGTTTGTCTTTCTTTTTTTTTTTGCTTTTAATTTTATGATAAAAAACTAAGCCCATTACCGAGGATCAAAGTGTCATAGCAATACTCTGCTCACAGTAGGCATAAGTTAGACAGATACCTTATCAGGGCAAAAGCTTCAACAAAAGCACAAATTGAATGAAATCATGTCAGCTGCTAGTTCAAGGCAAAGAAACAAGAGAAAACTCTATCCGTGCAAATCCTTTCAGATCATAAAACAACAATTAAATTAATGCTACAATAAGTGATAAACTACTTTCCAGGTTGGAATCAGAATCATAGAATCACCAAGGTTGGAAAAGACCTCCACAATCATCCAGTTCAACCTTCCACCTACCCCACTAAACCACATCCCTTAGTACAACATCTAAACATTTATTTCCATTCGTTTCACTGACTTCTGATAGTAAGCAGGGCTTTTTCCCTCTCAGGATACATACAAATAATATCTATCTCCTCTGGGATTTTACTTATTCACATAATTAAAAAATATATTCTCTACTTGAAATCATCATCCTACTCTACTTTAATTGGTGCTAAAATAAATGCTATCAATAAATTGCATTTCACTTAGAAAATTCTGATTTATAAAATCCTTTGATACACATACTCCTTTATATCATACAACTTAGCCAGTGAGGATTCATGTCACTTCCTTTTCATGTCAATTCTCTTCACTGCTGCATTGCCACAATCTGCTGTGGCCACTAGAGCTCAAGACAGACAGAGCTATCAAATCAATTATAACAGCCTGCCACTGTCTTACACCAACAACAAATGATTGATAACAAAACCTGCCTACTTTCAGTTCTCATCTGACAGCAACAAAACAGTCCCTGCCTGCTTTTACTAGCATTTGTCATAAATCAATAGCAATTTCATCACTCAGAAAGGTGCTGTCAACTCTACTCAGTCCATCTGGTTTCACTTTACTGTTATAATTCTTAATGCATAAACTATTCAGGAAGGTTAATGTGTACAACTGGCTTCTTTTAGAACTTCCTAGACATTGGCATCCGAGCAATACTTACAAAACATAGCGTGTCAATCATTTTTAAAGATGGGAGGAGGAACCAAGAGGATCATGATCTGTAATCTTAACTATATATCTCCACCTATCCTCACTGGGAGTTTTCTCTTTACTAGGTAATACTGTCATCTGATCCAAAACCAAATTACTTTTTCTGATCCATAATTATGGCCCTAAAATAATTACATGTGTAAGTTAGAACAGTGAATCATTTAAATGAAACTCAGACTTTTCAAGCATGTGGTGATAGATAAGCTCTATGTTCTTCCCACCATGCTGAGCCTGGATGACAATGCTTAAAAACATCAGAAGTCTATAAACATGAAAATCTAATTAAAATACTGTAGAACACTTCAAATAGTGACAAATATAATTTTTTATTGTGCTTCAGAATGCACTGACCTACCAAGTGGTACAACTAATTGTGTAGTGATAGAGAAGATACATATCTTAACATATGGATCTACTTTATATCCAAGTTTCTATCTAAAAAGAATTGTTTCACAAAATGAATTGGAATTTTCATTTGCTTAAAGCAGTTGGTGAATGTTTTGACATTATTACAGTGAATCTCTGAACCATGGTATTTAACAGGCTATAGCTTATGCTTAGAAACAAATGCTTTTGACACTTAGTTTTCTAGCAAACTTTTCAGATTTTGCTGGGGAGAATATTATTTTAACAACATATCTTGGGACAGATATTTTGGTATTTTGGTACACAGGGCATGCTATACTTCCCACTGGAATAACAATGATACTTCTGTGGTCATATTTTACAGTAACATTACAAATTGGATTAATAACACTTGTATCAAAAATGTTCATATTTAATTCACTTAGAATTTTTTCAAATCCCTAATATTAATATTAGATAGTTAAACCAGCGGAAAATAGCTCAATTAATACCTCACTCTTCTATATGGAAATACTATTATATGTACTCTTATGGGAGGGAATATTGATTGGCCAAGGACATATAATTCTGTTTTCCCTTCTGCCACAGGCATTCATAACATCCCCTATGTTAATTTGTAAAGGATTCATGAAAGAACACAGTAAAGTAAGTTTGAGTAGTCAAAACTGGATACTGTCTATCCTGTGGCATCTAACAGTATAACAAGAAAATAAATAAATCAACAAGTCATGCTTATGGTCTGACTGAAATTCTCTTTCTGACATTCCCAAATGCTGCCACTTTCTACCCGCTACCCCAGTTACTATTTTTTGGTGCCTTCCACTTCTATCTATAGCAAGGCTAAGAGATTATAACCAGTTTCCAGATGACTTGTCTCCCTGAGTTTCCTTCCCTGTGTACCTGGCACAAATGATATTGACTAACAGCCTTCTCAGATATTCCGTTATTTACAAGGTAGACTAAGACATCAAAGAACTTGCACACTTTAAAGGAACAAAAAAATGTTGGTATTGAATGTCATAGGTCAATTAAGAAGAAACGTCTCCCTCACATTATGGGAAACATCATCTGCTATCCCAATGAGCACTTATGTCTGAAGTGCTATCACTACAAATTACTTACACGAATCTGTGTAACCAAAATGTGTAACCAGCCCAAAGCAGGTTTATTTTTTATTTTTATTTGTTTCTACTTATATTTTACTGTGACAAACACACAGAAAACCTAGGAATTTATCTTAAAAAATAAGTGAGTTGATGAGGTGACGAAAAACAGGCAGGTTGGGCTGATGGCTGGGCTTGATGAATTTGAAGGTCTTTTCCAACATTTATGAGTCTACTACTCTTCAATTCTAAGATGTTAGCATTTCAGTCTAAAACCCAAGAAAAAGTGGATTCACTTTTTCACAAAATATACAGGACAGGAAGGATATTTTCCTTTGGGATGAAAGTCTAACTTAAACACTACCTTCCATCCTTCTGTTATCGTATGAAACATTGCAGAGATGTTAGAAACATACACTGTACTCCTCACTGTTTACCTTAACCATACCTAACAGCTAAAGAGGAAGATAAAGGCAAAAGAAAAGAAGACAAAAAACAATGAAGTATCCAGGAAGCAACTGGACAATACTTGCACACCAGATCTTAATTCATACTGAGGATTATCCATCAGCCTTAATTCATATGAAGGCCTTTGACACAGTCCCCTATAACATCCCTCTCTCCAAACTGGAAAGATATGAATTTGATTGGTGGCCTGTTCAATAATAGGGAACAAGTTGTAAGACCATATCCAGAGAGCGGTGGGTGTGCAGATGGAGATCAGTGACAAGAGGTATCCCTCAGGCGCCTGAACTGGGGCCAGTGCTCTTTAATATCTTTATCAGTGACACTGACAGTGAGATCCAGAGCACTCTCACCATGTTTGCAGATGACATTAAGCAGTGTGGTGGAGTTGACCTGCATGAGGGATGACATGCCATTCAGAGAGACCTAGACAGGCTTGAGCAGTAGGCCCAGGTAAACCTTGTGATCTTCAATAAATCTAAGCACAAGGTCTTGGATCTGGGTCATGGCAACCCCCACCATCAGTACAAGCTAGGAAATAAATGGACAGAGCACAGCTCTGCTGAGAAGGTCTTAGGGTACTAGTTGATGGCAAGCTGGACATGCCCCTCTGTGCTGGTGAGACCTTACCTGGAGCATTGCATTCAGATGTGGAGTACTCAGTACAGAAGAGACATGGATCTCTAGGACTGTGACCAGAGGAGGGCCATAAAAATGATCCAATAGATTGAATACCTCTCCTGTGAGGACAGGCTGAGGGAGCTGCGGCTGTTCAGACTGGAAAAAAGAAGGCCCTGGGGAGACCTGATAATGGGTTTTCAGTATCTAAAGGGGGGACTATAAGAAGAAATAGGACAAGGGGAAATGGTTTCAAACTAAAAGAAGGGAGATTTAGGTTAGACATAAGAAGTTTTTTACAATAAGGGTGATGAGATACAGGAACCACGTTCCAGAAACGTACTGGAAGCCCTGCTCCTGGACACATTCAAGGTCAGGCTGTACAGGGCTCTAAGCAACTGATCTTGCTGCAGATGTCCCTGTTCATTGCAGGGGAGTTGGACTAAATGACCTTTAAGGGTTCCTTCCAACACAAAAGAATCTATGATTATGGTATTTTAAATGCTATATTCAAATGGTTGTCTGAAAGAATACAAGAGACATTTTTCTTAAGCCATAGGATAATTTTTCTTGCTTTTGTCTAAACTGATGTATAATCTTTTTAAAACAATTTTTCCCATGAAGGACCGTTAAAAGGGCAATGGGAGACACGATCTGTAAAAATATGAAGTGAAATTAGAACATTAAATTTTCTCAGAAGTCACTACGTTCATTTGAATATTGTAGCAAAAAATGAACCTTCAAAAGAAAAGAAAGAAGAAAAGCATAAAGAGATCGCATTGGTCCTATGATCTATAGAACTATGTCAAACAGTATTTTTTATTCCCAAGGAATTCATAGAAGTTGCCTTGGGACTATTTTTCTTCAAAGACAAACAAAAAAACTCATTTCTTGTGGTATGCTTTCATGGGTTATTCAAAAAAAAAAAAAAAAAAGAAAATGGGGGAGGAGGGGGGAGTTGTATGAAAGTTGTAAAAGAAAGGCTGCAGATGTGTTTTCTTTTGATTTTACCAGTACATCATCTGCAAAGAAAATCCATCACCTCATGAAACAGGTCTAAAGACCAATCTAAGTCTTATTAAAGGTTATCCCCTGACGCAATAATTATCTAAATTGTAATAACTGAGGCCAAAATTTTGCAACTTCACCTAAAAAGTTAGTTGAAGATCTAATGCAGTGGCTGGATGTCTGGCTTAACTTTATCAAACCTATTTGTCATTCAGACTTAAGTTAGATGCTCAACATATCTGGATTGTCCCACTAGTCACAGATATTCAGAGTACTTAGAGTACTTAATTTAGGTACTGACTGAGAAAGAGTATCTAACTAAGTGGTTGTGACACTTGTTCTATTCCTAGTAAATTCACAAATATTCTCAATGAGAGGAAAGAAACTGATTCTGTGTTTCTCACATGCTGGCTAAATGATGAAGTAACCTGGATGCTGAGCAAAGGCAGTAACATTCAGCTCTCTCTTTCTCTCAGGAAAGCAAATATTTCATACCAAACAGAAAGAAATTTCAGTTTTCAATACAGTGAGGAAAAAAGCATGTTTTTGCTCAAATTTATTTTTCTCTGTCTTCATATAAGAATGAAAAAAAAAGGAAAAATATATATGCACAGCTCTGCTCCAAACATTTCTCTTAGGCAGTAACTTCAAAAACTCACTCATCACCAAGTAACCCATTCCATAAGTCCACTCTTTCCTCAAATACATCTATAGTAGTGTACTTCTTGATTGCAGGCTGTTGTTCAGCAACATATTTATCTTCAGAAGAGACAAGGTGTGCAGAAACTCTCCTAATACTTTTTGGGTGTTTCATTAAAACTCTGGCAAAACAAAAGCAACCAACCAAAAAAAGAATCCAATCCAAACCCTCACTGTACAGACGCTTCCCATCTCCTTCCTCGAGCTGAAGGAAAGGACTGGATACGATAAACAGATGTATGTGCACAGATGGGACAGAAAAGTAGAAAAACACTGTCTTTTAAGCTGGTTTATGTGGTGCAGGGGTAATACAAATTTTAGTCACTTGTAAATAGTTTTAATATTGAACTGATTTTCAGAAACAAAAAAATCTTTTATCCTTCTTCGATTAAATTTTTAAGGTTGAATATGATCTGTTATTTTGATGGATTCTGTATGGCAATGTAAAGGCAGAATCACACAGAATGGTTAGGTTAAGGAAGCCATATGGCCCAAGCAGAGACACCCAGAGCAGGGTGTCCAAGACCACGTCCAGGTGGTTTTTGAAGATCTCCAAGGAGGAGACACCACAACCTCTCTGGGCAGTATGCTTGTGTCATCTGAAATTCAGAAATAAACTCATTAAATCCAGTGTGGTGTTAGGATTCATTGTAGCCACACATACCTTGAACAAAAGACTCAGCATATATACATTACTTGTGTTACATATGCAAAAGGTTTCCTGGGCAGTACATACATATTCTATACTTCCAAAATCACTAACATAGTGTCCCACATCCTCGCACATTGTCATGGTTTTATGATTTTTGGTATTGGTATTCCACATCATAACAACATGTAGTGCATTAAGAGTTAAAGAGTTAATACTCCAACTCCACAGATCATTGATATTTCCGGGTACACCTGTCTCAGAAGAGGAGAACTACATTCCCCAGAGGACTTTGCGATGCTTTGCATTTTTACGTATTTTCCGCTCAGAGGGAAAAGATAAAAACCCTCTGCGGTCACGGGACACTCTCTTTCCTTCGGGATCGACTCAGCAGTGGGTGCTCGCTGCCGTATCGCCTTCAGCGTTAGCGTAAGGCCTTCGGTTTATTGGACACTCTCTCTTGCTCATTTTCTTTGATTTATTAGCTTCAATTCCAATTATATTGTATTATATTGTGTTATTTTGCTTTCTGATATCTTATTTAGTAAATTAGCTTTCCTCCTCAGATCGTTGCCGCTGTTTTGTTTCTAGGCCCATCTCCCTTTTTCCTTTTCCCTTTCCCCCTTCCCCTTTCCTGGGGCGTGGGTCTGCGGGTCTCCCACACCAATTGTCGCGGAACCGGGCTGATCCAGCCCGGTAAACCGTTGACACACATACTCAGTAATTTTGGGTGGGAGATCTCAAGAGGCTGAGGCTCTTCAGCCTTGAGAAGGCTCCAGGGGGACCTTATAGCAGCATTCCTGTACCTGAAGGGGCCTACAGGAAAGCTAGAGAGGGACTTTTTATAAGAGCACATAGTGAAATGGCTTTTAACTGGAAGAGGATAGGTTTAGACTAGATATTAGGAAGAAATTCTTTAATGTGAAGATGGTGAGACACCGGAACAGGTTGCCCAACGAGGCTGCGGATGTCCCCATCCCTGGAAGCATTCAGGGACAGGCAGGATGGGGCTGTGAGCAACCTGGTCAAGAGGGAGGTGCCCCTGCCTATAGCAGGGGGGCTGGAACTAGATCTTAATGTTCCCTTCCGACCCAAACCGTTCCATGATTCCACTACTCCACAGTTTTCACGCCAGGCAATCAGCGCCCTGAGCGGCTCTGCGCATTTCCACGGAAACAAAACCAAGCAACGAAAAAAAGTTTCGCTAAGCACACGACAGCACTAAAGCACGCAGACAGCCTCAGCCGGGGCCTCTCCCAGCCCCACCATCAGCATGCACCCCGCGGCCGCAGTCGCCCGCGGTCGCCATGGTAACCCGGGTTGCTCGGGCTGCTGGGGCCGCCCGCTCCTCCCAACCCCCTGGGATATCGCCCAGCATCCCTCTCATCACTGTTCTTAACGCTATTATTTTTACCCGTGCCGGTTCGCTAAGGATAATTTCAGTAAGCAGGATGAGCTGAAATACCTTTCTCATTCCTTCCTTTACGCAGCCGTATGAAAAAACCCAAACCCGCTTGGTATATGGCCAAAGAAGGGAACGCAAGAAGTCTGTCCAGATATGCTAATGGTTTTCATAGGTGGTTTACAACTCCTTTCACAGCTGCTGATGGGGAGAAGAAAAGATTTATTTCTAAATAACGGAACTGCTATAGCAGTGGGGTAAAGGCAGCAGCTATATGGGTGGGCAGCAGTCTGCATGGTGAGCCAAGATAAGAGGAGACAGTAATTTAATTATCCCAGAGCACAAAGAGTTGTTAATTTGGGCTGAATTTGAATTAACTGCAAATATGGCAACAGAAACGAAAAGGTGTAAAATAATGCGTTCCGGAAGCGGTGCGCTAAACTTTGAAATCAAACAACACAGAGTGCTTCACGCTGCTTTTTCCTGTCGGCCGCGCGTTTAATGCAGGAAGCAGCTGTGAATTTTTAAATCTTTAAAAACATCTTAGGATTAGTGCTTTTTTTTTTTTTTTTGATAATGCTTCGACTTTACCAATGCAAACTCCACTCTGAATGCTGGCTATGAATGCTCCTTCAGCAGCTGGGCCAATAGAATATAGAAGTTAAATACTGTACGCTTGAAGACCGCAAGTCAGTTTGGCTAAAATGTCAGCTGCCACCTCCTAGAGGCAGGGAAAGTGTAAAAATGAATAAACTTTACTGAATTCTTTTCTGTAAAATAAGTGCTTTCTCTTCTCTCTCCCAGCACGTGAAAAATGACTGTTACAAGAGCAGATTAAGAAAACTGAATATTGAAATATAAATCACAATTCCATTTCCAGCAGCACTGCTTCTGTGAAATAATTTATATCCCTGACTCCATTCATGTTCAAAAGTAGCAAAGGAATGGGCACAAAAAAGTCAATTTCTAAAAACAAAGAACTATAAACACTTCTCTTTTAAGTAATAGCCCCCCTTCTCTCAGTACTAGTTTGAAGACCGTAATTTCTGCTCTATGAGAAAAATTCTTCGGTAAAGTGTGATTTTTAAAAAGGAAATATGCAAATTTCTCATCACAAGCACCAGCGATAGCACTTGGATATTTCATCTTATTGCTGTTTGGAGGATAGTCTTATGTAACTAGTTTAAACTTTTAGTTTGATAAAAATATTGGTTGAACAATCATATTTCTTGTTTCCTTAAACTGCTAAAAATTTCATTCATCAACAAGAAAGAAATAAGTAATGTTAACTAAAAACCTAAGTTAGACAGTATTCTGGAAAAATCACTGCTTCTGTTTGATGCTGCACAGAGTACTGAGGGTCACTCAATTTTTTGTTAATAATTAATGGAATTTTATTTACAAAAATGTGAAATGAAAGTTAATAGAGATGCTTTCCATGAATACAAATTACAACAGAATATCTCCTGAGCATTGATCAGTAATGAGGTATTATGTGCACTCCAACGACAAATCCCAGTGGAAAGTTTAAATGATAGACATTCTATTCTGAGGTTGACTGAACGACCCTGAGCTGATTTATTGAGTAAACTGAAACTTATTTCAACTTTTTTTTTTTTCACGAATTTATTCACTTCCAGATGCTACTTCTATACAAGTTTACATTAAAATTAAATTCACTGCACTATTCGGGTCATACTGTCACAAAGATAGGAAATTTCACAAAAGCGATGGATGAAATGACTGTTCCTTTAATTACATGTTGAAATCTTTCTTCTTTTTACTAAAAAATGTCACAGATTTAAAGTTGAGCTTTAATTTCTTTGATGCTGCAAAGAAGGGCACTTTAAAAGGACTTCAAATACCAATAAATTAAAAATATTTATTGTAAGAACCACCAAACTTTGTTCCATGGAGAAGGAACAGATGTTGATACTACAGAGAAGCAACCAAGTTTCAACAGCAGTTGAAACTAGTTGCTATCAGCATTTCATACAAAGGTATATGATTATAGTATAAGATTACCTCTAAAATCTGAAATTTAGGACAACAAGGCCACAATCCTTTCAGAATACAAAGCACCTTGAAGTGGACTTCTCCACTGGCTTGCTCATCTTTTTCCAAGAGAGCCATCAGATTGTAAAATTTTACTGCACTCCATTCACTTTGATGTAAGAGAAATTCACATTAATAGCTAAAATAATTAAGGCTGAAATCTGCAACTTACACTGAAAGTATGAGGCAGTGGAGTGTGCCATTTACTAACATAAATACTGTCAGCTTATAAAGAGCTTTCCTATTTCTCATATTTTCGTATTGTTCTCTCCAACTTGTTCAGTTTAGCTTCGACAAAACCAGACATTGGAAGATTAATTTTAGTCGAATTTCTTTTCCACATAAAAATGCAGTTAGTATTCCCGTTAAAAAGTGTTCTTGATGAAATAAGTTTTCTTATCACTTGCAGAAATGTATTACTTACTGCAAACATTTAAATAACTATTTCACTATATCAGTGTAGGCTGAGGGAATAAAAATTTGCAAGCTAAAAATAAGAAATAGCTCCTATTAAAAAAAAGGGCTGAGTTAAAAGCAGTAAAGTGCTAAGTATAAGAGAAAATATCCTGTAAACACTCAATGTACTAGCATTGTGCAAGCAGGGATCAAGAAAACCTAGTTGGATTATATTCTGCAAGACCAGAGCTAGTAGTTGCACATTTTACAGCAATTTCTGTAAAATCCAGGTCCTGAGTGACATAGAGTTTGGATGGAGATCTGAACATGTCATGTCTCTAAAATGGATTTGACGGATGGCCCACTTGGTGGGTATGGAATTGGATGGATGGTCATATTCAATGAACTGCAGTCAATGGCTTGATGTCCATGCGGAGACCAGTGATGAGCGGTCTTCCTCAAGGGCCAGTATTGGGACTGTCACTTTGCTGGTGGCACGTACAGTGTGATTGAGTGTACCTTCAGCAAATTTACAGATGACACCAAGCTGAGTGGTACAGTTGGCATGCTGGAGGGACCAGCAGAGGCATCAGAGGTGAGTCCATGTGAAAAACATGCAGTTCAACAAGTCCAAGTCCAAAATCCTGCACCTGGGCTGCAGCACTCCCTAGCACAAATTCAGGCTGGGTGATAGGTGGATTGGGAACAGCCCTGCAGAGAATGACATGGGGATACTGGTGGATGAAAAGCTCAACAAGAGTCAGCAATGTGCACTTGTAGCTCAGAAAGGCAAACATATCCAAGGCTGCATTCAAAGCGAAGCATCCAGGAGGTGATTGTACACCTCTGCTCTACTCTTCTGAGATCTGAGGGCTGGAGCACCTTTCCTTAAGAGAGGCTGAGAGAACTGGGGGTGTTCAAACTGGGGAAGAGAAGGTTCTAGGGAGATATTATTGCAGCCTTCCAGAGGGGATTACAAGAAAGCTGGAGAGCAACTTTTTACAAGATCATGTAGTGATAGGACAAGAAGTAATGGTTTGAAAGTAAAAAAGAGTAGATTTACATTAGATGTTAAGAATAAATTCTTCACTGTGATGGTGGTGAGGCTCTGGAACTTCCTAAGAGAAGTTTGGAAGCTTCATCCCTGTAAATGTCCAAGACCAGGTTAGATGAAGCTTTGAACACCTGGTCTAGTGGAAAGTGTCCCTGCCCGTGGTAGGAGGGCTGGAACTAGATGATCTCTAAGGTTCCTTCCAATTTAAAACATTCTGTAATTCTCTGTATGAACTATGTTCCCCCAGTGCCCAGCATCCCTCACTCAACCACAGATCTTTAAAAGGGACATGTACAATATGGTTATTTAAGTTTGGACAGTGTTAGGGTTAGGACATTTAAGGTATTCCTGACATGGTTCTCACTTAGCTTTCTTTTAAGCAAGCTAAAATATACTTTTCAAATGAATACCTTGGTATTTGTATTTAATAGAAAAATAATCACAAGTATTACGTATTGTGTTTCACCATAGATTTCCCATAAAAGGTAAGTTGGAGATACCTCTGCCTTTCTGGCTTTTTTCTTTGTTACTTCAATATGAACATTTTCACCAATTCTGTATCAATTAATATTCTCATTTAGACCACAGTGTGCTTTGCAGTTTATTGTTGCAGGTCAAAAATGCCATTTTTATTAAACTAAGTATGCAGTTACAGACTGAAGTAGGAGAAAAATGTTTTATATACTGTGGTAAATGGTACTGTTGACTGTTCTGATAGATAAGCGAGGAATTTGGGCCAAGAATAAGGAATAATAATAAGGAATAGGCAAGATGTGGTAGGGAACAAGAAAAAACTATTAGGTATCTCTTAAAAGGCTTCAGAAATAACCATCAAAGAAGATGAAAATGACCCATGAAGGGAGATCAGATTCCAAACTAAGAAATCAGGATGCAACTATTTGTATCCCCAAAGGCACAGTCATTAGAGTTTATTTTTTAACTTTTACTAATGAAAACAAAGCTTTTTTTTTTTTTTCCCAAAACTTTTCTTTCTTTTTTTTTTTTTTGTGTCTGTCATTGGAATCTGGGAAAGGAAGAAAAAATTCCACTTCAGCATACTTTGCTTTCAGTTCCATAGGAGGAATCTACTCTAAATAATAAGGCATTAAATCTCAAACTGCAAGTTTCATACATTTTCTGACAAAGCTGAAACGAAACTAACATTTTCTAATAGGAGATCTCACTGCATATCAAGTTTTCAGTAAAATGATCTCAGGGCAACTGCTGTTAGGTAGATAAACAGAGACTGGGTAAGCTCAGTGGAAAGTAATTGGCTGTGTCCTGTTTTCAGTCAGTGACTGGCAAACAGAAAGAACAGACTTAAAGTACTAGGGTAAGCTTGGAGACTGATTAGTCAGGAAGCTATTGCTAAAGGCAGCAAGAGTAGGAGCTATCCCAAGAGCTCTCTTACAGCAGTTTTCCTTGCCCTGTGAGACACAACTGGAAATCCCTTAATGCACTCTGCCCTTCATTTATTTTTGCTACTGGACATTTGAGAGCATTTAAGAACGCTGCTTTTTTGAGCAGTTGCCTGATGATGGATCACACAGAATTAAAATGATTTTATATTTCTTAGGGAAAGGGGAAGACTACCATCTACAGTACAATTATAAAACTAGGGATGATCTGATAGCATACCGCTTCTTATTCTGTGCTGGGTAGCCAGGACTGAGTTTACTAGTCAGGCATCACTCTTTATTATATATACGATTTGCTCTTTAAGCTGAATTATGAACTTAACATATCCAATTCAGATACTTAGCTGAGCCCGTTTTCTTATCATTCCTATAAATAATCTTGCAGTTTTTAACTATTTTAATATATTCTGAAGTATGCCATGATTACATTCAATGCAAACATTATATTTTTATACTAGTCAGCAGTGATGAAACATTAACTTCAAATCTTGTTTATCAATAAAAATATATACATGTAACATAATGCTACTGTACTGATTCATTTAATTTTTATCCAGCTATTCTAATGAAACATTAGCACACTTAAATATTATCATAGTAGCTAGCAGTAAAGTATAAATTACACAAACGCTCTATATTAAAGAGAAAGAGCTGATTATCAAGGTACTAGAATTTGAAAACAAAAGGAGGTTGGTTATCCAAACTCAATACAAATGTTCATATATAAGCACTGTAATACAATTAACTCATTTCGTTTTTTTCTTCATTCCTTGCTTAGGACAGAATATACTAACCTGAACAGCAACTATTCACGCTATTGTTTTATCTTCAGTATTCATAGTGCTGTACCAATTTCTATTAACTTTATTATAGACACAGAACTAAAACATGGAGAAATCTATTCTTCAGATCACTAAAATTAGAGGCCTAAACTCACTATTTAACAATTTATAAAAGCTAATTCTTGTCTAAGATGGGTACGTCCCTCTCTCTATTCAATCTAAGAAGCATACAGCTTCTAATTGGGTATCTGTAATAATGAGATATGAAAATTCTTCAAGAAATTAAATACATGTATTAATTTTAGAAGATCAGTTACAAATGGACACCAGATATGCCCAAGCAATTAATTAGCTTTAGAAAGCACTTTACATGTTTAGTGCTTTGATCGTACAATTTTCACTGGCAGTTTTGCATGTTTGGTACATTTGCAGAGTAGATCCTGAGGGTCTCAACATTCAAAGAGTGAAAACTGAGGAAAAGGAAAAAAAAAGCACAACAGAAAAACAAACCAAACCAACCACAACCACCAAAAAGCACACAGGAACTGCTCTGGTTTGGAGGAAATCTTTAGGCACTGTTTCTTTTGATATAGTTCTTATGTCATTCTTCAGAATTTAACAGTCCTCTCCAAGATCCCCCATCAGCCTAATTTGGCATTGTGTTCATACGGGTTATCAGCAGCTTTGGAATCGCTACAATGACTCACCCAGTTTTTCAGCTAATGATGGTAGAGTGAAAGGAGAGATGTCATGAACTTTACTTTCTCATGGAAAAGACGGAAGAAAAAATACTTATATTTTAGAACACGGGAAGAAAAAGTGTATTATCTCTCCCTTCTCTGGTAACAAGAGTAATGCATGCTCAAATAAGAATAGATCCTCAGATACAGTTCTCAAGACATAGTTCTTATGGTCAGAAAAAGCAATTTTGTCAATTAATTTATGTACAGGAGTTGGGGCAAAAATTCATTAATTTTGTAACTAAAAAAATGGGAAAAAACAGTCACCAAATATAATTATGAATACAGTACGAAAAAGTACCCATTTCAAAATGATTATGAAAACCTTTACTCAGCTACATTTAACTCCGGTTCATCCAGACTCCATTATTCCCTTAGGGCATGAATTTAAACCGTGTTCTCCATATCCCTGGAAAATTCCCTCTGTTCATTAGCTCCTCTGCTTACAGAGTTCTGCTATAAATAACAAACATTACTGAGCCTAGTGATTCAAATATTCATACTGAATGAGGAAAGCCGATTATGATTCCTGCCACAGAAAACATTCAGTCTTTAATCCAGTGACTGAAGTAAAATGCATATGGGGATCTGGAAGCTCCGACCATGAAAATACCAGCCTATTAATTTGTGTCCCACTAGGCAGGCATTTTCCAACAAATAGTTTACCCATGGTTTTATTAAGCTCTTTTATCCAAGATGTTTATACCAAAACAGCTGTGATTTAATTCCATTCCATAACACAAATACCTATGATACTAATACAAACTTTACTATTTCCCACTAATATTTTTTCTGTAGAAGTGTAGAAATTAATCTCAAATTTAACTAAAACAGTCACTTTGTTAAGGAAAATGTGAGGCATATCCTGTTCTTAGATTATCTGATATGTTTTTCATCTTTCTGTTTAAGAAAAACCGTATTAACAAAGTACAGTGCTTCTAGCCAGTATCTGTTCTCAAACAACAAAGAAGAACCTGAGTGACAAAGTGATTCTAGATGTGAGAATACATACCCTTTTAAATTATTTAACTCTGATTTAAGAAACAGAAAAGAAGCCTATGAAAAGATTGTTTGTCATGACAGCACATTCTGCTTTTCTGTGATTTAATACCTTTCAAAATTCTTGGACATGCCTTGGCATTGTTTGTGCGTTACGATACCTCAGATTTGTTCCTAAAAGCCATCCAGTTTCAAGCTGACACTATGTCTGTTTAGAGGTAACTCAAATGTCTATACACGCACTGTACTGTACCATACTAGATATACTCATCTCTTTTCAAATACAAAGAAACAGGTGTAAAGACTGAGAAAATAGATAAAAAGAAAAAACTCAGAAAGAATGATTAGCCAATACTGAAAATGTGTGGTGATTTCACTCCATTTAGCTGCTAATGACACTAAATATTCTTGATGTCATCTTTTCACTTTCATGTTTTTTTCATTTTTTTATGTCACAAGGAGAAAGTGAACCAAGGACTGCAAGCTTAAATACAACGTAGAATAAACATAGCTTTCTAAAACTCAGTTTAAAAAACATCAGTTTTGAAAACCTAGGGCAATTATACCATAAATGTTGTAGGGACAGGTAACTGGTTTGATTCTTTTTAAGGAGCACATTGCAAGAGTAATGTATTCACAAAGGTGTTGCCCACGGACGAGATGCATAAGTGAACTGTGTAATTTTTTGACAGCTGCCTTATTTAGTACTTTTACTATCTCATAAACAGTTTAAGGTAGACAATGATGAATTGCAATGAAAAATTATGAGTAATTTCCCAAAGCGTTTTAATAGGATCTAACCAACTAATGATAGCCTATTTTGCACTACTCCAGATCATCCTGGCTATCAACTTTCCTTCTGACATTCACGTGAAAGCTGTTATTTGTGCCCTGTGTTTACTGTCTTTGCCACTCATGATCTCTAAACAGGCAGCGCCAAGAAAGTCTCTTGAGCCTTTTCATTATTTTGCTGGGAGGTTGATGTGAATTTTGCCTTAGGCATGTGCGATGTGCAAGACTTATCTATTTTTGGGATGAAACAAAGATGATACCACATTTATCAAGCAACTTACAGGCACAGCCACCAGTTCTGGTTCATCTCAAATGCAAATTTCCCTTTAGAGTATTCCAAAACTTGAAAGTAAAGCTTCGAAGTGTTCCTACTCCAAAAAAAAAAAAAAAAAAAAAAAAAGGGGAAGAAAGCATAGGATACTCATGCTTTTCCTGCATCTTTTAATGTCTTTTATTTGTGCTTTTCCTGAATGTTACAATGACAAACATCAGGAAGAAATACAACTCCAATATTTCTTATACACTGCACATTTTTGCTCTCTAGCAACAACCACTCAGAAAATGAAACTAAATAATCCCAGAGGAAAAAAACACTAAGGGAACACATTCACTTACATGGCAATGAAAGATGAATTAAGTGTGCTTAAAGAATTCGATGTGTAATGTTTTGTGCTTTCTCTACATCTTTTGAAATACTGAATGAACTCTGTTGCATTTACTAGACATTGCTTGAGTCACAAAAGGCTCAGTTCACGATCAATACACCATATCAATCTAAGATTTTGTCCCTAGTGTACCATTAACTGGACAAAACTCAATTCTAACATCTTGCTATTGAAATTTCACAACCCAACATAGTGAAAGGAAGTAAAGGCAATCCTTTTAAAATGATATATGTAACAACATAATGAGAACTGTGACTGTTGTTCAGACTATACATATATTATTTATTCTATTTGGATCGGTGTCTCTAAAGCAATTGGAGAAAGCTTCAGGAGTTTAGATACCACTTATTCTTAATGCTCAGAAAATAATAAACAGAAGTGAAAAGGCCTGGTAAATTTATACCTAAAGCTTTGTTAAACAAATACGGAAGAGACTTGAAAAGTACTTTGAGAAGTGACAGAACCACTTTACTATACAGATCAGCTCAGTAATCGTCTTCAAATGAAAGTTCTGCACGACTAAACAATGGAAAGACAAATATGGGGAAACTGTTGGTAATTTACAGCTCCCTTTGCAGATTTAAGATTGTCCACTGATGCATATTCAGGGGACTGCTTTGAATATATAACCTGCCTGTAGTACCTTTTGGAAATCTGGTTACCCAGCCAGATGAATATGATGCTGACATTTACTATATGTGCAATTATGGGATATAGAGTGTCAGTGCTTTCAAATGTCACTTCTTTGCTGTAGTTCTTATCTTGCAGAGAATGTCCTTGCATCTCCTAGAAGAAGCATTCTTACTGCACAAGTACCAGTGAACACTGGCAAGGTATTTATGAATGCAGTTAGTTGTTACAAGTGTCTAATTTGAACTCTTCAGAAGATCTCGCTTTAGAAATGAACTCATCAAACCTCTAGAGAACAAGTCCCATTATAAGGTCCAAGGTGGCACTTAAGAATTCTTACTCTTTAAAAGCTTTTCCTGTCTTCCTTGCCTATACTATGTTCACTATCTTTATGGTAACATCCAGAGAGGTAAAGATATGCAGGACAGTTTACTTACGGTATTTTTTCTAAGATTACAATTCCTCTTTACCTTTTCTAAATATGGGTGGTGCCGAGAGGTTGACACTTTGGGTTTGGCTTATCCAGAATGCCAACATTCTTTCTATACCAATTTTTTTCAGAGTATTAACATGCATTTACTACTTACTTAAAGTACATCTTTCCATTCTTAACAAAACCTGTATCATTTTTTTCCTAAAGGTTATTTTCTGTTTCTCTTTATGTCAATCTTAAGACAATTAAAAAATGTCGATGTTACTATTTTTTTTTTTCTTTTTGGAAAGGCTCTGAAAGAATAAAACTTTCCCATTTTTCATCCAAAACCCTTCTCTTCGTCTTTTGTCCCTTCAGACACACTTTCTATACTCCAACATTACACTTCAAGAAAGGGAGATCCTTAGATAAAGATCCTAAAAACTTTGCAAGAAAATTAATCATACTCTCTATATTTTCAAATGTTAACTCTACATGGCCATGTCTGTAAGAGTCTGCATGTGTATGCAACTATACCAATGTAGAATTAGTTCTAAAGAAAACAAGTAAAAATAAGTAAATTAACTTCCCTCATCTGGGTATTTTTCACAGATGCAAACTTCACTCCTATGGCCACAATTTCTTTGAACTCCTCTGCTTGCGCCAGAAAAAAAATTATTTATAATAAACATTATACGTGGTTTTAGGGAAATTATTTTCGTTAGAATAAGTAGAAATTTTACTTGACTTTTGAAGTCAATATTTAAGCGAAGACTTGGTCTTCAAATGACAGCAATTGAGAACTACCTTTCTTTTTTTAATAGAAATTGTAATAGATATTTTTGTTTTATAACAGTGCCTACAGATATTATAAGTCTGTGAAGGAAAAAAGTCTGTTGAGTGAAACTTCACAAATCCTTACAAAAACGTTATCTTCTTTCCATACCTAAATGCTGAGCTCAGAATGAAAACCAGGCTAACATCAATAATTTCTTAAAACACGTTTACCATGAGGAACTGATTTTGTTCAAGAATGCATCTTCAGGGCTACAGGTTAAGAAACACGTACTGGGAAAAATTTGCACAGTCTTCAGTGTTTCTCCTGTGCTAGGTACTTCATAGTGTTTCCTGCATGCAATTTTGGAAAACACAGCAACATACACATTTTTATTTTTTTAGATGAACAGTTAAGATCAAATATAAATCATTGTATGCTGTCACATATAGCAATGCTCAAATAGAACAGTGACCTCCAAGTGGTTGCACTATTGATTTTGGAACTACGACGAGCCTTAGCTCATTGCCAGCTAAGAGACACTAGGATGAACCTCAGATGACAGTTCCACTCTGAATAAGAGATAAAAGAAACACAGGAATAAAAAAGGGGTTTTCTTCTGCTTGGCCGGGATCAGAATAACACTGGTTGGCAAGAATTTTATTTAACATAGGTATTTAAAACAGTTCAGACTAAACGTCAAATTAAAATTATTCTACTATTTACAGGTTTGCTGAACAAAAAGCTATACCATATCCTTTACAGTGAAGGTTTGACTTCATTATGGAAAGAAGACCTTCTTGTTACCTTTGAAAGCACAGTCCACAACACATCTGATTGCAAAAGAAAGAATTCTTTCAACCTTTCAAGTCACAGAAATCAACCAGCATTTTCACTTTCATTTTACTATAGCTTTTCTTTACTCTCAGTGTTTTGAATCTAACCTCCTTGTAAAGAAAACCACTTTCCACTGCATGTGAGATATGTACACGTGCAATCAAAGCACTATGTTGAATGTGTATTCATGCATTTCAGATAACATTACTTTGGCCAATGTTACTGCAAATAAATGTGTAGCCATAGCAGCAGAGAACTTGATACAGGCTGCAAAGCCTGACTGAAAACTTAGTTAATAATGCAGTTTTCTATGTTGCAGTGGGCACTTTGCTGCCTTAGATGTGCTTGTTTGTGTATGTGAACGTAACTAGCTTGGAATAAATGTGCAAGATGCTAATATATGTTGACTGTTGTTTTAAATAACTGATAAACTCAGATGAACATTAGGTATTAGCTGCTTGAAAAGATCTTATAATGTGCAAAATCCCGATCACAGGCAATTAAGTTATGCTGCTCTCAAAATATAAATCTTCTCCATTTGATACCACTGAACCAAAGGTACAAAAACAGTAGAACTTTACACTAATAGTCAACTAGTGCTGTACACTACTCTGACTAGCAAATACAGCAAAAGGATATACTGCAAAAGTTCTGCAGTTCATGGTTATTTTCATTTACAGCTAACTGTAACATTATCAGGCAGTTTTGAATATAAACATAATTCAGCTGTTAATAAAATAAATACAAAACAGCATTGATGGAAACAAAGGAAATAAATATTCTAATCACACCAACATCAACAAAAATAAATTGAAAAGATCTGTACTACTAAGGTAATTCTGATCACAGAAATAAGAGTAGAATTAAATGACAAAAAACACACAACATGGTAGAAAAAAATAAAATAAAATGACAATCTTTTCAAGAAAAGAAGAGTGCAGTAGAACTGAAAATAAAAGAACACACTCAGGAGGCCACCCTGGGAAGAAGCAGAAGATCTAATAGTAAGAAATACCAAGTGAAGACTACCAGAGTTTTCAGGGGAGATCAACGGATTACAGCAAAAAAAAAACCAACAGACCAACCAATGGCCAGCATTCCACTAACATTACTCCTCCTCCCTCTTGTTTTTATTTTTAGCAATCTATTTAATTTCAGGAAATTTCTACTCTCAGTTCTAGAGCTATTTAGCGTTGGCTTGCTGTTTTTCAGCAAAAACAGCAGGAGACTTGTTGCCTCCTCTGTTTTTCACTATATTTTTTTACAAAAACTTGGCTTAGCCTCACCATTAAGAGGTAGTTGAGCAGTATTGTACTGAGGATAATGATGGCAATGATGAAATAAATTACCTTCCTGCTGCCACAGCTATGGAGAGAGTGGGCATTCCCTCTGTATTTCTCTCTCTTACCATTCTCTGTGAAATATGAACTCTCTGCTTTTACATCTATTGCTGGGGTACAATCTTATTTCCCCCTTTTTAGAGAAAAATCTTTAACCATAAAGTCTGAACAGGTTTTGTTTGGTTTTATTTTGTTTTTAAGCACAAAACATTAGTTAGAACTTGATGGCATCTGCCCAATAGAGATTGCTGCACTCTGAATCATTCAGTAGGCAGATATTTCAACACATGGCTTGTAATTCTTTCTGACTGCTTTATGAGTAAAAGAAGTATGCTCTAGGTATGAATCTGCAATGTGTATTAATAAAGCATATCCACTATAAGTGAATCTGTTAGTCTCATCAGAAGAAGCAAACAAGAAAAGTGCTTTATCACTTTCCACATATTTTAAGGTAGTAGCTTTTTTGGCACACTGATGCAAAATCTAGCGTTCATTTGAAATTTCAAGTTGGGAAAAAACAGCCAATCAATTAAAGGCCAAACCAATCTTTCTGTCTAATGACAAATCCCAATATTTTTCTGAAGTAGGCTGAAGTCGAAGAGTTTTTTCTACACAGTACACGTACAGCTACAGAAAATAAACCCTGGTATACACAGAAACAATAAGTCGCTGCATTTTTATCCACATTAGACAAGAAGTGAAAGAAAAAAATGTCAAAGAGGACCAGACTTAAAAAAAACAACAAGAGCCTTTTATCATAAAATGTTCAACTCCTTGGTAATGGAAAAGTAGAAAGGTCTCGTTGTTGATTTGAGTGCCCAGACTACTCACTTCAGTGAGGTTACTAAAAACAAGCTTTGCTACTCAGGGTTTAGCACACATTCTAGTTAATATGCAATTTATACAATTTCCAATTTCCTAATAAAAAAAAAAAATGATCAAACAGAAAATTCACAAATTACCTACATAGGCTTTCAACAGTTGAATTAAAAAAAAAAAAAAGGAATGATCTACAAGATTAACTCAAAATAATTAATGCCCATATATTTAACCAGAAGTTACATCAAGTTCAGTGCTTTGTTCGGCTCGAGACAAGAAAATTTAGATATATCATATAGATACTGTGGCAAGAGCCAACAACACAACAACATACTTAATTCCTTAAAAGAAAGATTAGGAATGTATTATCTTGTTCCTGAAAAAAAAATAAGACAGGCTCAAGAAAAGCTTAATTCATTCTAAAATGTATTAGAATCAGATTGTCTCAAGATGTTCTATTGAAAAAACAGCTAAATTTAAAGCAACCCAATAGTTTACTTTTACTTTTCTAGAGCAAACATCTGAACTTTAATCAAAGCTGAGTACCAGATTATATCCATCAGTCATACAAATTGGTTCTCACACTGCACAATTTGAAGTTCTAGGTTCTTTTTTTTTTTAACCTGAAACAAAAAACTTTGTCCTCATGTTTGAAAATGGAAGCTGTACTGCCTGTAGACAGTATAGCAACTGCAAACTTCAACATAACTGTTTCTTCAAGTGGTAACTTACAGGGTAAAATTCAGATGTGCTCTGTAGTCATTATTTAAATATGAGTATGTTATGTGTCAGACAAGCACCTGCCAAGTATACTTCATTCCTCCTTGGGCCAATTCCTAGAAGTGAATTAAATTATCTTTCACCTGTCTTTCTGGCTCTAGATTATTTGACTTTCAGTTTAATCATGGCAAAATCTGTATGGCCTTTTTGTCTGCTGTAGATATTTAAGAAATGAAAACATAAGAAACATGAGGTATAATTAATATCCTTAGTGCGACTGCATCTGCTTTTTTAAATTATGAAGTGTATTTAAATATCAAAAGATAATGCATTCTACTTACAAAATGAAGACTTTTGTTTTTTCTTTTTAAGGTTAATGAAAATTTTTCTTTAATAGAATTACTGTGTAAATAAACTTTTTCCCGAGACCACTAGGTTAGGAGCCACTGAAAATAGTCAATCTGGATTCCTGAGTCTTAGATAAAAGACAGCTAACATAACAATGCCCTGCATGTCATCTAGGAAAGCTAAAAAACACCCAAACTCTCACTATTCCATGAAATAACTGATTAATGTCCTCTTACTTCACTGATACAACATCCGTTTTGAAAAATTTTAGTGAATGACAGCTTAAACTATTCCAGCTAAAACACCAAGAAAACCAAGACAAAAAGAAGGAATGCAAAAGGTTATCTATTTTGGTATCATAAATATTTAACACTTAAAATGTTCTACAACCTCTGCTTTCTTACCTAGTAGATAATATAGTAAAATCATTGCATTATTGTTCCTAAGGTTTATAAAATTACATAGAAAACATAATAAAATTTTAAATAAATAAATAAACTTTGAAAAGGAGAGCTTTACAAGATAAGCAACAAGTAAGTACTCCTTCATGGTGTAATATGCATGTCAATCTTAACAACAAGGTTCCAAAGCTATTTTAGTATTCCACTAGTATAGAAAACCAAAAATATCACAGCAGTCTTTTGAAAACACAGATCAACTACATAAGCTAAGTTAAAAAGAGCGTGCAATTCATGAATATGGTTCATTACCATGGTTACAGGCTTTCAGCACAGGCCTCTGTGTGGTTGGACTGAGATTTTGTGGTACGTCTGCAAGAGCAAGAAAACAAAGGGAAATAAACACCTCTCTGAAAGTTACTGGATGGAGTATTGTAACAACATGAGCAAGCAGAAATATTTGAAAGTTGGATATTTCTAGGTGAAAAGCTACAGTGGAATAAACTGATGCACTGGCAGGACAAGATGACTTTTACCTCCTGTATACAGTGGCTGTTATTATAAATCCCTAAAATTTAAAGTATACAAGGATATATGGAAGAGCTTTAACAATCAGGCTACACTAATTTCAGTGCACTGATCACCAGAGCACTACAGACAGAAGCAAATTGGCCCTGAACGTCCCTTAAAGACAGATATCACTGCAAGAAAGAATTAAACCCCAAAGCCTTTTGAGCACTGGACCCATAATGATTTTAGCTTTGTCTTGAAAATAAAATGCAAAATAGAATATTCACCTTTAGCCCTCGGTATTCTTTTTCTTCGATCTCGAAAAGCTGCACCTGACTGCAAGGCCTCCAATAGACTATCCATCACTCCAGTCTCCTCACCTTCTGTAAGAGAAAGGAAAGGAACCGTCTGGGTAACCACAGCAATATCAAAGCATAAATAATATTAACAGTAAGAAACAAGAATAATAGAAGACACTTGTGGTAGTATTAAAATCAGTTATTTCAAACTTAACCAGAATTTTAACATTCAGAACACTGCTCTCTAACAACAAAACAGAACAGATATGGTCTTCTGTCAATTGCACATTTTATTTCATTCATTTCACATTCCTCTCTCTCAACCGTAGTTTTAAATGAAATGTCATTTCACTCATATTTTCATTTCAGTACCCTTTTGCAACTGCAAATATTCAGTTTCATGTCAGCTTTCAAGAGCTGTCCCTTAAGTGATTTGCTATATTAGACAAAAGAGATCATTTCAGTTATTGTTATAAAAAGTTGAAATTGTTTCTCAGCAGGAAGCTGAAAAAAAAATATTGGACTAAGTAGGATATGAAATGGTATCTATAGGTAGCTTTAATCAAAAGCTATTTTCCTTTTATATTTAATGACCTGTGATCAATATTGCCGTAGTCCAGGAAAATAATTCTCATCAGATTATACATCTGCGTATAATATCCCACTGAAAGAATTAAGAATGTTATCATGATGTTATAATTAAACATAAGCATTAAAAACATTACTTAGATTTCCTCAAATAAATATATCAGAAAAGCTAATTCATCCTTTGCTTCTACATCTGTGAGGACAAAAAAAAACCCCACAACCCCATGGATTTCCTGTACAATGAAAAATCTCCACAGAGTAATAAAGAACTAACTACATGACAGAAATCTCATTATGTCTCACTAGGCTAAACTCCCAAGGTCAACATGCATCTTGGATAGAGTCTGATGCATCACATGATTCTGCAGATATTACTAACAGTGAACACATTTCTACTCAAAATTTGAGCTCTGATGTCCACCAGGAAAATGTCATTAAATATAAAAAAAAGTTTGGTTTTTTTTCAAAATAATCTACAGAAATACATATATAAACATATTTAAAACTCACTATATATGTTCTGTAACACTGAGTCAAAACTAAATTAGATTTTCATACACACTTATGTTTTGTTTGTGCTATTACCCCTTCTTTAATTTCTATAATTCTGTATGTATATTTGTGTTCAAGGAATGATTATTATTTCATTTTTGGAATTTATTAAATATATTCCCCCTATGAAGAACATTCTTCTTTGTGGTATCTCATCTGCTACTACTCCAAGACTCTGGCCCTCAAAATATCAAATCTATAATCTGAGAACATTCTCACTTCTTCTCTTTTTTTCTATAGACTCGACTACTAGACTTACAGAGCTATGCACAGGGAGAAATAATGGAAAATTAGCAAATATTTTATAATTTTGCATAACACTGATCACCGTTTATTTTCTATGCAATACATGGCAGATGTGGAATATAAGTAAAGACTGAAATATAGATTTTCTCTTGCTATGAATTTAGTATAAATTAAATAATATTAAATTATAATAATATAAATTAAATAATAATAAATATTACCACTATGAAGTTTCCTCCTTCGAGACCAGAGGACCAGTACAGTAACTAGCTTACTCAAAAAATTTTACTCAGATTTCATATGCATCTTCTTGGTGGCCTTTGTTGTTATTTTAACTTTTTTTTTCCCTATCTGTTTCTTTAATATTCACATCTCAAATGAAATCAATCAGTGAGTGTTTCAGTTTAAAGTGATGCTTGAGGAGCAAGCCATTAAAGTACGTGAATGTTGGAGGAAAGTTATAAGCAGCAATTCAAAAAATACTCAATAATATTACAGTCTTCAAAATAATACTATAACTGTTTATGAAAGAAGAGTTCATAAGCTTTGTTTTAGGTAGTAGTAATAACAAGAAAAAAAACTGCTTTCAATTCTATTTCAGCACGTCATTTTTTTTCTTTTTAAGCCTTTCTAGGACTATTATGGATTCCATAGTTATTTCAAAAACATAACAGTTTGAGTAGAAAAAAAAAATACAAATAGTGCATAATCTGTTATACAAAAAAAAGACCAATTGTATAAAAAAATATTAAATATTTCAAATAATGGAACGGAAATCTTGCAAAATCAACATTTTGTCGTATAGCTGAAACATATTTAAGGGTACTACCTATTTTTCTTTCTTATCTGAATGACTGCAAATAAAAACATTCAAGGTTGCTATTCTGTATCAAAACATGCAGTAACACTGTTTTCCAAACTTCTACATCTTCAGTTAGGCTCCAAGTTCTGGTTTCTGATGCCTAAATCAGCAGTTGATTACACCACCTTCCATGAGGTTGTACAGATAGCTATGAATATCCATACTGTTAACATCACCCTAGTCTGCTAGTAATAGGCAAAAAATTACATTAATCTCCCTATTCTGAGTCTGTTTTGCCTGTGACAGCAATTGGTGCATGATCTCCCTGCCCTTATTGTTGACCATTTTCTCATCATCTTTTCTCATACCACTTTTTTTGAGGAGAGGTGAGAGAGCAGCATGCTAGAGGCTGCTTGTCATGGCAGCGTAAAACCACATCTTAGTATTTCACAAATGCAACAGAAGGAAAAGGGTGCAAGAACTCAGGGAATACTCATCAAGTTAACTGAAATAACAGAGACTTGACATCATCTTTGAAGTAAATTCCAGGTATCATGGAAGCATTCTAGCTTTTATATAATTCAAAAATAAATTCGTGGCACTGAAGCTACTGGGCTTGTTCTTGTTTGAATAATCAACTCCTGGTCTCATAATTTAGGAGTTAGCAAAATAAATGCCTTTTTCTTCTTTTTTTTTTCTCCCCCACTAAAATATAAACTGTTGTAGTTATTTTTGTTGTTATTTTGTTTTTGTTTTTTTTCCTCTTCAGTTCAATATATAATTCAGGTCAAATATATGCCCAATTTTTGATGAAATGAAATTTAATTTCTTCTAGGTTTATCTAACATTAACATTTTCATTATAATATAATAAAACTTCTGAGGCAAGTGAATACCAGTCTTCAGACAAAAGCAGACACATCCCAGATTATTCCACGCAACAGAGAAAACGATACAACTTCTCAGTGTTATCCATTACCCTTAAGTGTTGATTAGGGAGAGATTTAAGAAAAAAAACATCTGCCAGAAGAAAATATGTATTTTTTTCTCTTTCAAGTGCTCTACTGTAGGTTTGCTTGAATAATGACTGACTGCAAGAGTACATCCCACAAAGGAATGCCCAACTGATTAAAGGTCTCGAGTGAAAACTGAAGGACCAAATATCACTGGAGTCAAGTTTTAGCAATGGTATAGTGTTTGGATACTTAATCTCTGGAGAGTAGAACACGGAGAGGGTGATAACGGAAGCCATCAATGCAGGAGTGAGCACCATTAAAAATTTCTCAGGCAGTAAGATTCTGTAAAATATTCATACTACAGACACAACTTTCTAGGCCTCTCAGACTTACACATAAACAGGGCAGGAGCCCTTATGAAGGCTTATACTGTCAATGTAACAATACAAGAAACTTCCTTTTCCGGAGAAAGAACTGTTTCAAAATGTGCATTCTTGTGACCTCCAAAAACTGTAACTCCCCACTACTGTGAAATTCAGATACAATCTTACACAGAAATTATGGGTGGATGTGAAAGTTAACTTTGGCCAGAAAATGGTGGAATTTCAGTAATGCTGCATATACTAGAGCAATAACTCATAACATAAGTGTTCCTTTGACTCTAATCAGCTGCTGCAGAATCACAGTATCACTCAGGTTGGAAAAGACCTTAAAAATCCTTGACTCCAACCACAACCTAACCATACTACCCTAACTCTAACAACATGTCGCTAAATCATGTCCCTGTAAGAATGTTGTTACAATACCTGAGGAAAATAAAAATTTTGATGTACAAATGCAAGGTTGAAATAGCTGCCAATTATGTCTTGGATGGACTGGCTGAAAGGACAGCTCCCCTTCCCTTTATCATCAAAGAGTTAAACTCTGCTTCTGCCAGGAATGCTGCTATTCAGTTGTCTTTCCTCAGAGACAACTTCAGGAAAAAAAAATACATACCAATCCTTCCCAAAACAGCAGGTATATACTTCACAGGAGTCACAGTAACAGTCTTTGTATTCCTCACAGGAATACAAACAGTTCAATTTCTTACTGTCGTCCAACACAAAGCAGTAAGCCTGCGCTAGTACTTTATAGCCCTAGAAATTATACCATTAAAATATGATTTCACCCAATGACTGAGGCATCTAATTCCATAAATCTTCTAGCAGAGGAGAGTTGGTCTCATTCTACCTTGTCTGCTCTTGTTAAAATTGTCCCATCATTTAGTTGTCATACAGTGATTTCATGGGACACATAGTTTGTGGCTCTGAGCATATGAATGAAAGCTGGACCTAAGTTCCAAAGAATTAAAAACAAGTGAAATGCAAGCTTCCATCATTCACAAATCCTTAAAGATTGTTTGTTGTAATTAAGGTTGGTAACATTTTAACTTCTTTAATTCATATCAGAGAAAAACAAAAGGTAAAATGTGCTTTTAGAAGCGGTTCTGCACACGTGACTAAAAAGAAAACTTTGGTGATGTGCGGTACTTATTTCTGCAGCTCAGTTGGATCCCATTTTCCCATTTAAATAATCAAACAGAGTGAAATCATCTTATTCCCAAACTTTGAGGGGAAAAAAAAAGTATAAAATTATGTTCATTGCAATTCCACAGATTTCATTGTTTTTGTGACAGCAGATGATAGCCACTGTAATACCCTTTCCACTGATGCTATCGGGAATCAATTATATTGATTCTAGATCCAATAAGGAGCTTGCCACAGCAAGCTTTTCTGAGAGAATCACAAAAAGATTTCATGGAGGAAATTGGTCTTAGCAAAGAATAAACTGAATGCCAAGCCACTGAAGTAGCAAACCCTGGGATTTGATACTGGAGCCAATACTGTAAGATCTTCCTTGACAATCTGGATGATGACACAGAGAGCACCTTCAGCAAGTTTGCATATAGTAAAAAATTCAGAGGGATGGCTGGTGAACCAGATGGCTGTGTTCCCATTCAGAGGAACCTTAAGAAGTTGGAGAAATGGGCAGACAGGAATCTTAATGAAATTCAAAAAAGGAAAGTGGAAAAAGCACTGTGAGTCAGCCGCGTGTCTTTGGGGCAAAGAAAGCCGAGGAAGAACACTGCCAGCTGTTCAGAGAAGGAGATCCACTGCCTCTGCTCAGTGCTGGTGAGACACATCTGGAGGATGAATGGAATGGACATAACTGAGCAAATTCACTCAAGGGGTACGAAGATGATTATTGGGCTACAGAATTTCTCCTGTGAGGAGAGGTGAGACTCTTCAAAAATCTAGAGAAGAGAGAGCTCAGGGAGAATTCTGTCAGTGTGTTTAAACATCTGATGGGAGGTGTGGGGTGTAAAAAAGACTGAGCCAGACTCATCAAAGAGGTGTCCAGAGACAAGACAGGAGGGCAATGGGAATTAACTGAAATCCAAGAAATTGCATTTAACTATCTTTTTTTTTTTTTTTTTTTTTCTGTTGAGAGAAGTCAAACAATAGAACAAGTACCCTGTAACTGCAATGGCTACATTAAAAAGTAGCTTACCTTTCTACTATATCATCAGAGACTAAAAATAAAAGGCTGAAAATAAAATAGTTTACCTCCATATAATACCTACTCAACACAGGATATCCTGCTAATGTGTTTAATTACATTACCCAATAATATATTCAGAATGTCAATTAAAGGGCTTAGACTTTTTATGACCATGTTTATGTACTGTTTTCTAAGATTAAGATCTGGTGAAGATCTGGCTGAACAACGAACAGAGCACAATCAGCTACATACAAAGAGGTCAGTCAAACTTTTACTGTTAATGCGTGATTTCTCTGTTTTCTTTACACATTACAGCTCAAATCAGATGACACTGACAAGAAAGATTGCAGTGACAGACTAGCCAAGAACAAGTACTTCCAGTGCTGTCATTTCAGAGTAAAAAACATAAAAACAAACAAAAAAGATCTATTAGCAGAGGCTTGCCAATTACAATTTCATTTAGAAAGTAGTTAGAATCACTTTATTTGCATTCTTATGTGAAATTAGCTTCACATATTATATTCAGCTACAGATATTCTTCTCTATGTGGGGATGTCTATGAACATCTGTTTCTTTGTTACTGTTTGCCTCTGAAGGAGTTCATTGAGTACAGAGAAAGACATTACTATTGCCATTCCAACTTATAAACGACTAATAAATCAGAAAATATAAACAATGATCACTCACGCTGACAGCTATGTTACAGGGATGAGAGACTGAAGGAACTTTAAAAGTTATAAATTTCTCACTTGTGGAGTGAGAACATTCTGACTGGTGACACAGTTCAGCTTAGACACAGGAAATCTTCCATGAAGCTTTGGGTAGGCAAGGCCCTTTCGGTTTAGCAGCTGTAAGTGTATAAGAATACCAGGGAAAATCAGCTCAGAGGTCCACCTAACCCTGCATTTGTCTGTTGGCAGCCAACAGCAAACGTCTGTAAGGGGGAGAAGATAAACACATTTTAATATTGAAGACGAAATATGTCAGGATGCTGTCTTGGTCTCCAGCAGTTTATGATTCAAAGGCTTTGTATTTACATTTAATGGTTTTCAATAAATAGAAGCTGCTAGAGAAATTACGTAATTTTTGTTAGCAAGCTTCAGAACACAAATATTTTGGTATGCAATAACAACACAGTACTTCTGCAAAACCACTGCTGTATTGCCTAGTGAAGATAAGTGTCACAGTGAGCATAGAAACAGAAGCAACAACAGACTCAGTGTGAAAGAAGAGTCAGAGACATGACCTACTCTTCTGCTAGCTTTCCAACAACGACAGAAGAGGTTCTTGGTTTTTTTACAGCCTTGGACTAAAGTAATGAAAGTTATGCTTTAGTAATTATATTGATTTCTTCCCTCTGTTGCCACTAAAAGGAGAAACTTTTGATGATTCAGGGAAAAAAAAAACAAAACAACACGAAGAATAAAAGCATTTACAAGTAGTTCACGTGAGAGATTAAAGAGGACTCTAATATGTCCCTGCATATGGAGGAGACAAGGGATCGTATTTGGAGCAGAAATTATAGAACTGTAGAATCATGATCGCAAAAAATCTCAAAGATCATCCAGTCCAACCAATTCCGATCACCAACATTTCCCCACCAAACCATGTCC
The DNA here is from genome assembly GCA_036925125.1 of Oreortyx pictus. NCBI lineage: Eukaryota > Metazoa > Chordata > Aves > Galliformes > Odontophoridae > Oreortyx > Oreortyx pictus. The sequence continues at coordinate 32,460,333 of JAUPFR010000001.1, forward strand.
CTCATTATAACATCTAAAGATTCCTTGAACACCTCCAGGGATGGTGACTCCACCACCTTTCTGAGTAGCCCACTACAGAGAAGAAATATTTCCTGGTATCCAACTTGAACCTCCCCTGGTGCAACCTGAAGACATTCCCTCTAGTCCTATCGCTAGTTACACAGGACAAGAGGCTGATCCCCACCTCACCACAGCCTCCTTTCAGGTAGTTGTAGAAAGCAATAAGGTCTTCCTTTGAGCTGTCTTTTCTCCAGACTAAATAATCACAGTTCCCTCAGTTGCCCTTCATAAGACTTGTGTTCCAGATCCCTCACCAGCTTCATTGCCCTTCTCAGAACATGCTCAAAGCCTCGATGTTTTCCAATAGTGAAGGGCCAAAAACTGAGCACAGTACTCGAGGGACAATCACCTCCCTACTCCTGATGGCTGCACTATATTTGATACAAGCCAGGATGCCACTGCTCTTCTCGGCCACCTTGGCACACTGCTGGCTTCTGTTCAGCCAAACATCAACCAACATCCGACAGTTCATTTCAGTCATCCAGCAACTCTGTCCCAGTCCTGCAGCACTGCCTGGGGTTGTTCCTGCCAAAGTGCAGGACCAGGCATTTGGTCTTCTTGACCTTCATCCCAATGGCCTCAGCCCAGTGGTTTAGCCTGTCCACATCCCTCTGTTGGACCTTCCTACCTCCAGGCAGATAGATACTTCCTGCCAATTTGGTGTCACCTGCAAATTAACTAAGAGTGCATTCAGACCCCTTATCCAGGTCATCAATAAAGATATTAAATAAGACAGGCCTCAGTGTCCTGGAAATGTCTGCTCTAACCCAAACCTGCTATCTGCATACCTGCAATATGTTAGAGCTATAAATTCCAAAGATGGCTTCAGAGATTCCCATTGTTATTAAAGGTGTGTCATTTAAAGTTTGAAGCATTTTAATCACATTTGTTTAAAAATCTTACTGCTACAATATAAATTACAAGTCTTATGAGAACAAAGGTCAATAAAGTGAAGTCTGTAGATAATTTTTAAAGAGTGTTGTTTGTTTTGACTATTTCTTTCACTCTCAATATTTGCTACTATTTATTTTTTTCCCATGGCTTTGTATTAACATGAATTTCCCAAATGCCTTTCTGCTACTAGCTCCATAGGCTTCACTTCAAGTAAAATTTTCAGAAAGAAAAAAAATTGTTTATGCTAAACCTTTTGGTTTCTTTTGGAGTTTTAAACAAATACTTCATACAAATGAACAATAACTGCTGCATTCTCGGTGTACGGATTACCAGAAGCGCATAAACTACTTACTGTATGTTTCAGAATATTTAGCACCTTTGAGATCTTGCTGGAATATGACTTGTGACTACTACAGGTTGGTTTTTAACTAATATACACTCTGATCAGTCCTATTCCTTTTTGTACTACAAATATCTAACTCCCTGAACATCCTACAGTGTGAGATCCAATGAGGTTTTTGCTGCGTCTCAATTTTGATGCAGCCTCTGAAGATGTACTGCGCATTGTTTTTCAGGTTATTCTTAAAAAATGAAATATACCTGTATATTTATCATTCTCTGCATTAGTTTCAAGTACAAACATGACAAATATTCTTGAGGGAACATCTGCTTTCAATAATTTATGCTTTTCTGCCAAGGCAATACAATTGCAGCTAAACAACAAGCTCCATGCTTAGTGACATATCAGCTCATGTCTTCTAAGTCTCCTTTCCTGTGGATTCATGGCCAGTTTTTGTCACATCTTGTTCACTGTGCATGGGTCTTCTTTCTTCCTTTCTTCCTTCCTTTCTCCCTTTCTTCCCCTCTCTCTTTCTGTTTATTTCACCCTTTCTTCATTTCTCTCTTTCTTTTTTTATTTTCCTTCTTCCTTTCCTTCTTTCTTTCTTCTTCTCTCACTTTCAAGTGGTATAAAGCAAAATTAAACCTACAATCCAAGTTTGTCCTGAGCTTACTGTTAACTTCCCATAGAGTATTAATATTAGTAAGCAATTAGACAATAATATACAGTCCCATAAGTCCTTCTGTTCATTGTTATTTAATTAAAGAGAAAAAAAAGTTGTGCTCCTCAGTTACAGAACAGATTCATTCCGTAGTGATTTCATGATAAAAGTAGTCTTTAAGAATAAATCTGTATGACAGAAATGTTGCCTCAGGAGTCCCCTTGGTGAAGAGGATCCATGTAAGTATCAGTGGCGCAAGTAAAAGACGGGATACAACTAGGAGTAGTTATCAACAGTAGGAAAATTCTGAAAGGGAGAACTTGTAAGAGACTATTATTTTATACCATTGCCTCAAAGTTTGCTGATGAACATGTCCGAACATGTCCAAGCAAGTCCTGGGCAAGGGTTGTGAAATCCTTTGTCTAAGGGAGAAGCAGATGGGCATGTCCTGGGGCTCCCTCCTTTATATTGGAGCATGACAGAACTCCCTAGAGAGACCTTACACAAAATACTTGTTCGATATCAAAATCATACCTTCAGGATTTCTCCATATATAGGATTATTAGAACTTTTCCCGCTTAACAGTAAATTTAATCACACAAAACATATATACCAAAATGCATAAGATCTAGCAATAATCCTGCAGTTGTCCAGAACTTGAGTTTTTTGAGGAAAATTACCCCAGAGACAACAGATTACTAACATATGTTAGAAATCACTGATGACATTTCAGTTGTTACGGATCAGAAACTGATTTTTACAACATGCAACATTTGCAATCCTTCACTCCCCTCAGAGGGAAGGAACACTATTAAGAACTATTGATTCTCCTTTCCCAGTGAGATGAAATTAATAAAATGGGGGCCTTATGAACTTACGCTAGACAGCGAAAATGGGGTCTTTGAGGGTAACTATTAATATAGGCAGTGTTGCTGCTGTTTCATTTTATCTGGTGGAACTGGAATTTTAATTACTTAATTATGTTTACAGTTTTCATTGTTTAAACTGTCAGCGCTAGAATACTTGGTGCCTTTTTTCTTTTCAGAGCACTACTCAATAAATGAAAATATTCATATTTCACAACGTAGCTGACAGTAATAAAGAAGAATCAAAGCATAAAACACTTCTAGCAAATCTGTGAAATGCATGACCACCCCTTTTCCCTAAACCAGGTAAACAATACAAAAAGCTCTGCAAAAGGGAATGCTACAAAACTGACTTCACATTAAGTTATAACTGTCTAAATCAACTGAACCACGGATTTAAACCTTGTGATAAAAGTGAAACTGAGAAACAACAATGAAAACAGAACAAACATCAGATTTCCAATCTAGAATGTTAAGAAATCATTAGGATGTCACTTCACTGCTTTAGCATAAGAAAGAGCATCCTTTGTAAATAACCACTGATTAAAGTGTAACTTGTTATTTAAATAGCATTCAAAGAAGGACACAATGAAGATGCCACAATGATGGAGTTCTCAATTATGTTAAAATAAATCTAGCTGGTGTTATCACAGCTATAGGATTCTTTATACTGTGATAAGATCAAAATAATTGATTGATGTGCTTTCTGCTGAGAATCTGAACAGCACAAGAAAGTATGTACCTGAATGTTAATAGTATGAAGACAAGTGGTATTTACATAAAGATCCCCTTCTACGAGTTATTTACCTTTGTAACCATAGCATGTGATAGTTCAGACTGGCTTCAGGTGCAAGCAAAATAAAACAATCCTACTGACAAAGTATCTTGTGATGAATTTCACTTTGTATACCAGAGATTATTTAGGGGTCTGATTTTACCATACATTTCAAAATACCAAAAATAATCACTGTTTAAATACTCAGAATTTTTACTGAGTTCCGTGTGCCTTTCAAATTAGGATGGAGCTCAGAGGAAAATCTGGAACTCACGTTACTATGTGAATTTAAGCTTTAGCCTGTTATAGCAGTGAGGCATTTGAGCTGTGATCATTAGGCCACGTAAGTGTTTCTATCTAGGATGTTAAGTAGAGATGCAAAACGTTAGCAAATACAGATTTCAAGGATTTGGATGTGGTATTGGATTAAGTTTCAAAACAGTCACAAAAAAATACTTGCAAGAGAATAAAACAGGCATCCCCATTAATAACAAAAATCTATGGTCTTATTAGCAGAAGATTGAATTTAGACAATCTTTAGGAAGTCTACATTTTTTCAAAATATTCATAAAATCCTAAATATATTTTACATTTTAGGAACTATGAATATACTTATAGTTTAGATATTTAAAAAAATCAAAGCAAAAGCTTTATGAAGGTTTATCACACACTGTATTTACCTGATTTTAGAAATCACCATATAAAGGCAGTTTGATGCAGAAGTATGGATGACAGCACGTAAATTATGATCTACACGTCAAAGTTGTCATTTGTACAACTAAGACAAAACAAAGGCTAAGGAGACTATTAAAGTTCAGAAGAAGGCTGGTCTATTGTAGGACCACGTCAGTACTCCAGTTTGAACTGTGTCAGTTACTACTGATGAAATGATTGTATCCACCCAGAATTTAAAAATCAGAAGTTATGTTAAATTTGGGATCACTTTCTTTTTGAGTTAATACAATCTATGTAGTGCTAACCTGGTGTGATAAGCTCCTGGTACGCTACATGCATCTAAGTTAGAAAAAATCCATATTTTTCTTCGATAGTTCTTAAGTTTTTCTGAAAGCAAAAAAGTCAGTGATATTACCCAAATTGCTAACTTTTTTTAGCATTATGTAAGTCACTTATTCAAGACATGAATTGCCTCATGCAGCCGAAGGTGATGCCATAAAAAAGACAACCTCACTCTTCAAATAAATTTCAAAAGCAGGTGAGATCATCGCTCACAGTCCAAAGAACAGGGCTTCAAGAAGAAAGGACAATCTGGACTTAAGTGTCTGTGTGGTACACAAGACCATTGGTTAACAAAACAAGTTCAAGATGATGACACAAACCCAGCTTAAGCACTAAACAGCAGTTCAGACCCTGTATTTATGGGCACTCTGAAGGCTGGAGCTCCAGAACTGTGAACGCACTGTAGTCACTACTGGGCAATTAACAGTCACTGAAAAATCCACAACTTAAAGAGCGGGAAGAGACTGTTCTGATATTTAAGGAATGAATCGGCAGCTAAGTAAGAAAAAGAAATCAGCTGAAGTTACTGCCTGGGAAGGTACCCTCTGAAGGACCGTACATCATGTAATCTAAGGATAAGAGAACAAGGGTTGGAATCTGTCTAGAACTGAACTTGTTAGAGCATCAGTGGGGAGAGAAAGAGAAGACAGAAGAAAAAAATACTCATTTCTGTCTTCTCTTACTGAAGGGCCCTCAAATTTGATCATGCCATCTTGACAGCAATCAATGGTAGCTATCTCTACTAGTATACAAAAGTAGCTTTGTGCTTTTGGCTTTTTTTTTTTTTAAGCAGATTTAGGGTGCAAATATTAAGGACTGACTGCTTGAACATGAACTGATGGTGACTGAAAGTAAAAAATAACTTGTAGTGATAATGAAATATAATATCTAGGAAGAAGTGTCAGTCTAATAAAGTTCTGCTTGAAAGTATAACAGAAACATTAAGAAAGTCAGAAGTGGCATATAGCACAGTGATACATAGGCATCCTTAACCTTCATATTATTTTCAGTCAAAATGTGATACTGAAAATTGAAAGTGGACACGCAGAGTACACTATGATTTAAGTTAAAAATGTGCCTTAAAGAATCAGACAGTACATACAGGCTATTCTCAAGTATGCGTCTGTTTAAACATAAGAAAATATTTTTTGGGACGGTGACATGGAGGAGTTTTGAGTGCCTTCATTCACACATTTGAAATAACGCTCTTACAAATCCAATATCTGATCTAGAAACCCTATAAAGAAATGAAATGTAGCAGAAAATCAGTTACTCCACATTGTCACCCATAGATAAGAGTGTTTAAATATCTGGACAGAGGGAGGGCCTGATTAAATGTTTGTTATCAGGTCATATGTAAACATTTATTGACCGATTCAGAGATTCTTAAAGAGCAGACTTAGTCTTTCAATGAACTAGCTGTGGGTAGGAAAATAGCAGGAAAAAAAAGTAATTTTTTTTTTTGAAAGACTTTGCTATTCTTCTTAGTAAATATGGTTGCAATAAAACTGCCAAAGTAAAAAAATAAACAACCTCCCCTTCCCCCAAAGCTCCCACTTTTCATATCATTGTTGCAGTACTTCCTGACAAATAAATCTACCGTAAGTGCTTTCCACCGACAGAATTTGGGTTTTCTAATAGACTTTTAAAATGACAATTCAAAGTGACAAGCACAGGAAACCTTTCAAAGAGCTCTGCAGAACAACAGCAACAAAAAGAAACCAACAGCAGCAATGGCCAATTTAGCAAATATCAGATCCAATACATTTCTAGGTTTGCGTGACTCCAACATCCTCTTTTCCCATTTGATAAGCAACTTTAAGTAGCTGCTAACGAAGGAAAGAAATCTCTTTCTGTACGTTTATGTGATCTATTCAAACAAATAAACAAAAGCAATCTACTAACAGACAAAGTAGCTATTTACTGAATGACTCAGATGATTTCTGGATGATAAATGTAGTTTGCAGACACAGCAGTTGAAGGAGTGGGTTTAACTACCAGAGGCCTATATACATGTGTGGGCATGTGACTCAGAAGTCTGTAACACTGGAACCTGCTTCACAGAAAGTTTAAACACTAATACAGGAAAAACGAGACTGAGAAGAACTTTATTTTTCCCAAAAGGACTAACAGTTGTATATCCAAAGCACTATCAGTCATTCTTATGACATGTCTTAGAGAAGAATAAGTAACCTTTTTTGAAACACTTCCAACAATGCAAGAACACAGCCACTATTTCTATCCTTTTTCAAGCCTTCCACACTACATACTTCGATCTTAAAAACAGTGTCACATTTACTTCTAAAAAATTTACATTTCTTTGTTTGGCAGAGAGTCAGTCTCTTGGTTTCTACCTTAATAGAAAACTTCAGTATCACACCTCAAGGCATACATCTACTCTGGATATTAGTGAAACGTGGAAGAGATAATCATTTATTCCAAAGGTGCAAACCAAGGATTGAGTGGAGAACTGTTAAACAAGATCTGCTCAGAAAAAATGAAAGCAGCTCATGATAATTTACACTGCAAGTCATGCATCATTCTGAAGGATTCTAGAAGTTCAATCTAAGATAAAATATAGCAGTATAGAGAATCATCAGAGATCTTCTTTACTAACAGAATTTACAGTATCTGTAGTCTCTTGGTAGAAAAGACAACACAGAATAAGTGAATAACTTTAAAAATGCATGGAAAAAATTACTTTGAAAGTGTCTCAATAGGGACCTGTTGGAATAACAACTGACACATTCAAAGAAGAATCCACAGTACTTCAGAATGGGCTTCTTCTCTTAAAAGAACAAATCGAATATGTAATTTTAGTTAAAAAATAAAAATGGCTTTATGACTCAGAGAATATTTATTCTCAGGTAATATAACAGGTTCTCAGCATAACTGAACTTATTTGTGAATCAAGGTATACCAACTTTGCACAAGTTTCAGTGCACTCAAATGGAAAAATACTAAGCAACATTACAAGTTCTAAACTACCTTGAGGAAATGAGATAAACTAGAGAAGCCTGTTAACAAAATAAAATTTAAGAATCACTTTGATGTAAGTTTTAACCGGTGACAAGCAACTATTTATTCTGCCTTGTCTCTATAGCACGTTTGGATTTAAAAAGGGCAGTTTTATTTCCAGTAAAATGAGTTATTTTCTACATTACTCACCTGTTTTCATTTCTAACAAACGCTTTTTCTTTTGTTGCCTCTCTTGTTTTTCTTTTTCTGCTTTCTCCTTAGCTATTTTAGCACGTCTTTGTTTTTCTTCTGCTTCTCTCCTTCTTAAGTTCTCCTTAACTGCTTGCTGTGCAAAAAAAGAGTTCCATTAAAACTGAATTCTTAAAAAAGAAAGTTGATCTTAAAAACAAAACTTAAAAATTACTTATTCTAACTTATCTCAATTTATCGAACATTTTACATTCTACATACGGTACCTTTTATTAAGAAGAACAAGAAAATTCAGAGTAAATACATTGAAAGCATACTAATCAGCTCCAAATGGGATTACAAATTCAGCAAGAATTACAGCTAAAAAGTATATATATTAATGCAGCAAGAAGTTAGACTACCTAAACAACCTGTTTTCATAAAACTATAAATTTATGTCCCTTTCTTGTAGTTCTAAAGGGATTTCAAGATCTACTCTTTCTCATATTGATACTAGACCAAAGGAAACAAAATTGTTTTGGTAACTGATCAGTTAATTTTTCTTATTGTTATCTACATAAGCATTAGATCACCAAGTTTATAAATTCTTGTTTTCTGGTTAACATTCATACTACATAACTTATTTTGAATCATAAATAAGTACTCCAGAGCTTCCAATAAAGCCAAAACAGAACTGAGTACTTCAGAGTTTTAAAATCATTATTTTGCTTATCCAGACACTAAGAAAAAACATCAAATTCAATAACAATTTTTAAAAGTGCTTTTAAGGTAAAGTTTTCACTTTTTCAATGCTTAGCTGTGTATGCTGGTACATAGCTTTGTGGGTTACATTAAAGGCAAAGTGCATTGCAGCTGGAATACACATGCTAATATGTATGCTCAAAATCTTCCTCAATTTCTGTATGTTTTAATGGTATTTCATATAGGGGGGATTCTAAATATAATTTTAAATAAGGTCTTACAAGAAAAACTAACTTCACCTTTCACAGTGCGGTTACATACAACATCACGTCTTTCACAACAGATCTAAGTTGTCCCCTCCTACAAAGTATCTAATATTTTCTTAAGTTCTATGTAAAGTTGACATGTTTGCAATGATAGTTATTGTTGCATGTTATTTTTAGCAAAATAAATCTCTAGCCTGTAGTTTGAGAAAAATGTAAGAATGGACTGAACAATTCCACTCTTCCATCTTCAGTACAGCATAGATAAATATGTATTATAGCAATATTTGCACAGGCACTGCCTGTAACATCACTGCAACAGGCAGCGATGAAAGATAAGGAAAAAATGTACATGGATTTTGTAAAGAAACACATCTTGAAAACTGATGAAGAATAAGCTTTCAATCATGAAAAATGAAATGATTATGAGATGAAAGGATTTCTTAAAAATACAGCAAAACTTTACTTCCATAGTATCTTCTCCAGGGTTACCCCTGCTAACATTCTAGGTTGCAATCATTTTAACAAATTATTTGCAGATTTTCAGATTGAGCATTCAATAAAATAAACTAGACAGGAAAACACTAAAAGGACTTGAGCACAAGTACAATATTGGCAGGAATTACATAGTTGCCTACCAGAGTAATCAAAGAAAATTCTACTTCACATCTACTTTTTCTTTCCCCCAAAATAATACCAGTCGAACTCAGTCTCAGATTGTAACCATGCAAATTTAGATGTGCGTCCTTTTCTAATAATATGGTCAACAGGAGTCAGTTTAGTAGCTCACACCTTCATATCCAGTGCATACTGGTTGCTCTGGAGTATCACATCTTGCTTTCAGCCTCTCCCTCAGCAGGACAACAGGCTCCCACAAGTCCTGCGACATAACTTAAAATTTCAGGCTGATGATGCCTCAGACACCATTTGAGCACTCCAAGATATAGGCACTTCTGTTGATAGATCTTCTTAGGGAGCAACAAATAGCCAAGAACTTAGGTGACTACATACCAACAGATAAAGCAAGATGAAGGCGCCTACATTTAGAAGTCTCTGTCCTGGAAACAAATCCTACACTGCACATTCATGCCATTTGCATTTCAAAAACCAAATGTCTCATTTGTAGATTGCTCAAAAAGCCTAAGACAGTACAGAGTGACCACATCTACTGCATGTAGATTAACACTGCATGCTAAGTTATTGTTCAGAAGAGCTACAGAAGTAGATGCTTTTAGCATACCATGCCAAGGCTTAGAGTTTCTGGGATGGAGGTATTCTTGGATTCTCTCTTGTGCTTTCCTGGATCATTTGTGATTTTTAAGTATTTGTACAATACAGAAGATAAATCTTTTAGAATCTAGGAAACAAATGTTAACGTCTTCTTCTGCATGTTTTTACTGAACTGCTCTGCACTGATTCAAACCTTTCTTTTGATTCTGTCATTTCTGCTACAAAGCAATCAAGTAGCAATAGTTACCAGTAGAAGCTTGTAGCAACTGTAGTTCTGTGATTAGTATGCGGTGTTGGACTTAAGTGCTGCTGATCTAAAGAATCTTTTGTTTTTCTCCTGCACACACTACTACTGGAAAATTCTAACCATTAGACACACATAAGAGGGAAAATGCTACAATTGCTTCACATTATTTCAGAAAGCTCTCTTTCTCAAGGAAAAGAGCAAGACTGCTAGCAATTCAGCCAGGTCTATGGAAGCACAGGCGAACAGAGATGTGAGATAAATAAGGTGCTGCAATAAGTCTATCAGGAACTCATCTGCAGGCATTACAGCACTGAAGGTAAGGTGCTTCACTGATATTTTGGGTTTGATAAACCGAATGTGCTCTAGATTTGGTAGTCAGAGTGTCAATGTTAGCTGTTACAGCTAACAGGTAACACTGAACTACAGAGTGCATTCCAGTGTTAGCTATTAACCTAAAATCTATGGCTCCAGATTTTAATATGCTCAATTTTCATTAACTGAAAAATATAAAAGTATCCTAAGTAAATAAAACTGTATGCAAATTATCAACTTTGCAACAAAGATGACACAACTCAATCTTCCCACATGCAGCAATGACTAAAGCTGTATTTTTGCTTTAGACTATTTAAGAATCCAGTAATGGCTTAGCACTAAGTTTAAACATCTTCTGTGTTAAGTTTTCCAAACACCTTCCGTTTCTGTCAGTAATCAAAACCAATCCTAAGCTATTCTAAAAATCAGACCTCAGGTGTCTCACACTAGGTATCTCAAAAATCTTTTCCAAGTAGACTAAAACCAGAGCAACTACTCAATATTTTGTTTAGTGTCACTGAATGATAAGTGGATTCATGCCTTATCTACACACTTTCTTCATATAGCCTTCAAATTGTGCTTTGCAAGACAGAATTATTAATTTTCCTCAAGGTTTCTTCTATCATGATCATCAATAACAACTGTTTCAAAGCATTAATGAATCTATTTTTATAACAGCTGTGAAGCACGGGGGGTTAGTATCTGTGCTAGTTCTGTGGACACAGAAAGCAAGTGTGGGGAAATTAAGATAAAGGACAACCCCTACTTTTTGTCTCCAATTCAAGAAGAATCTTAGTACTTAGAATTCTTACTCCATAGCATTTAAATAGAAGGTGTGGCTTAAAAAACAGAAATTAAATTAATACAATTATTTCATAAAATTTAGAATTTTTGGTATCAGCTCCCTGGGTTTCAAATTAGGAACTGAACAAGTTTGGAAAATATAACTGGCACCTGTATTTTTTGGTAGAACAAAAAATAATAAAAACACTATACTGAGATTAAATAATACTTATTATTAATATTTGTAAACATAATGAAAATGTGTTGGGACTAAAAAAAAGAAAAAAGAAAATTGAGATTTCCAAAAAACTATGTTTTATGATGAGCTATTATTGCATCATTCGTAAAAGTTTATATATATGTTTGTATATAATGCTAGCAGGATGATTCCGTGTGATACAAGATTGAACTAACCTCATAATCCTTGACTATTTTAGATAAATCTAAAGCAACAATCTACTAACTGAAAGTGAGTTTGAAGTACGCCTTTGATGGTGTTCTGAGCTTTATACCTGAAATGCTATCTAAAAATAACCAGCATCAGTCTAATGGCTGTTTATCAAAAATAATAACAACATTAAAAACTATTAAATATTTCTACTTCTCCCCAAAAGATCATTCCTGTAAACGGTGAAATAAGAAAGATTTTCAAATGCATAAAAAACAAAATATTAGAGAATTTAACTATGAAATAAAATACAGTTTTGAATTTTGTATGGGAAAAGAATACATAGAATGACAGTTTTTTTTTTATTTTTAAGTAAATAACAAGCATCCTTTCAAAAGAAAAAGCAGTTTTAAGAAAGATGAAGTTTCATATTTTTCCTATTCCGGTTATAAATAAACATAAGATGTACAGTTTTAAATTGCATTCATTGTTATAAAGAATTCCCATTTCTTTCAAAAAGAAATAATCCAAAAATAATAACTCAAAAACTAATTATCATAACTTAGTAGAATTTTAGATGTACCAAGAAAGGTTTCTGTTATGAGCATCAGATGCTGTTTGAGGCAGAAGAAAATTGTTTTACTTTGTACAAGAATTTAAAGACTACAAAAGCAGATTATAAGAAATGTTAGGGAATGAGTAAGACTGTACCATGAACATCATCCTGAAGTTGTTTAAGTCAGTTAAAAACTCCTCCACAGAAACTTTCTTCAGATCAACTGCATAATATCCCATCACGTTCTGATACAGTTTTTCCATATTCTCATGCATCCGTGAAAGTTTCTGAAAATCTTCTTTGGCATGAACCAGAAAGCTGTATGCTGCTGTTAAGGCTCAGCAAATCCATCCAAATCCATGGTTTTTAACTTAGCATAGATCTGTATTTCATGAATATTTTTCATTTGCATTAAATGAAGTGTCAAGGTAATTCCTCCCATGTCATACACACTTCCAAGTATTTTCTGTGTATATTAGCACTCTAGATAAATCAAAATGTTTCCACCAAATTTTCTCAGCCTCTTTTAATTTAAAGATTATTCTATGGATATGCATTTGTTATGAAATTAAAAGCACAAAACTAACCAGCTGAGTGCAGTGGTATTTTTTTTAATACTTCTTTCTGTTTTTATGTCACTTTCTCATTGAAACTAAAAGTTCAAGTATGCAATACATTCATCAAAAATCTCCCAAAAAAACCTGCCAAAAAAACTATGAATCAGCCAATAATGCCTTTGATTCAGTCGAATAAAATAGTTTCCAACACTGCTGATGGGAGCATATCAATTGCATTCCCATTCTCTACCTCTCCAGAAACTAATTTGGATTTTCGCTTCAGAACATATGCACAACTATCTTTAAGATAAAACACATAATTTTAGTTTAAGTACATTAGAGACTTAGAACATATTTTTAAAGTATATTTGTTGAAAAAAATATGAGTTATTTGATTTAGAACTAGTAGCTAACTTCGCTGATTTGCATGACATTCTGCAAAACAAAGTGAAATTTCGCTATCAATAACTAACTAGAATACTTTAACATATCAAGAAATACTGTAACTACTTCTTCAAATACAGTAAAAATTGGAAATGTCAATATACAACAGTGTTAAAAATAATAAATATAAAAGAAAAAAACATCCTAACAGCTTTCTAAAATGTCAGTGTAGCAACAGTAGTGCTTCCATTTTAACTTCTGGGGGCTATATCAGATATTTATGCTTTCTAAGGCTATTTACAATGCCAACACATTTTAATTAAATCACAGGTGAAAACAACAGAACTACTTCCACAAGAGATAGCCGATTTATAAAAAGCACCAAAACAAAAATTAAGTCAAAGTAGAAAAATGTTTTTTCCATCTTGATTATTTTTCTTACTATAATTTAGGTTACTTATATGTAAATCTTAGACCTTCAACAGAACTTAAGTAGAAATAACTATTTATCGCATTTTTGAGCTTGTTTATTTCTGTAGCTTTGAATGCTAAAGCAAATGCTTTTGTTGACAAAAGGTATGAATGCCATATATAAAACATGCCAGTAACTTTCTTCAGTGTTCTAGGAAGGAAAAAATCTTAGGAAAGTTAGAAATAAAAATAAAATGCATATTTAATGTTGTAAATGAATGATATGCCAGTACAAAAAGCTAAACTTGAGATTAAATATATGTGATGTTCTACAAGATGTATGTAGAGTTACAGCTATGCTAGTAGCGTCTATATAGTGTGCTTATATTAAACTGTTGGAACTGACTCCCCTAAAATACTCTGTGCAAAACTTTAAATTCAAAATGCAGCATTCTGGAAAGATGTGCTACTATGCAGTATTTCAACTGCAGACACAGAATTCTGAGATTTTTATTTTCTGTCTGGTGTGCTATGGGATACACTAGGCTCTTGGCATTCTACTGAGACTGCTTCAATTTAGGCATTTTTAATAAGTCCTCTTCCTTTTTTTCCTTAAATACAGCTTTTGTTAGCCAGCACTAGCTAAACTGGAGGCAACAGGGAATAGTACTGAGCACAGCAATCCCAACTGTAATTATTATGAACAGGTTGATATATATGCATTATCAGCTACACAATTCATTGGCTTTGGATGAATGAAGACAGAAGTACACCAAAGCTGCAACACAGGTGGGAGGAAAAGAAAATCAAGAAGTTGCTTATTTGTTAACTTTTTCTGAAATGGCTTCACTTCATGGACAGCCTTTCTGTACTCGTGGGACTATAGATCATCATTCTGCTCATTACTGGAACAGAAAAGCAATGCAGGGCTGAAATGAGTAATATCTGTGGTGGAATTTCCACGTACTATATATTTCGTCTTGCATATTCATGGCAGCTTTTTTCACAGTGGACCGCTTGTCTTAAGACTATTGTTTTTAATATATTGTGCTATGTAAAATACTAACGTAGTGGAGTGTATCAAGACATGTAAAATCAGCTGTTACTCTACAGTAGATAACAAATTACTTTAGCGCGCCAAACATTTTCTCAGAAGACCCTATATTTATTGCATGTGACTTTTAGACAAACTAACCCGTGTATAAACGTAGGCAATCAAAAAAGGAATATGATTCTGCATGAGTACAAAAGATTAATAGGTGAATAGATGCTGAATGTATTTTAGCAGAATCCTTGAAATGGAACTGAGACTGTCACCATATAAGCCAGCAACAGTCTCTGCAAAAACACAGCAAATTTTTCTAAGACTGCTGTAAATAGATTGAGGTCACTTCAAACCAGGATTTCAATGAACAATTTTTTTTTGAAGGCCAAAGTGTGTGAATACTGCAGGGCTTTAGTGAGAACTTCCCACATGAAGTTCCTGGGGAAATAGCTGCAATTATTTGAAAAATACATGTCACAGACACTTTTTTATATACATAGCAAGGATCAGGGGTAAAATTCCTTCTCTGAATATAGTAGTTCAAAAAAGACCCACTAATGTTCAGAATTTTAAATTAGTATCTTCTGAAGAATGTCTAATAATACCTTTTCCTTGACTTACTCACTCCATCTTACCTCTGTACTAAACATAGTACTAAAAGAAATTGACATGCATTTGTACCACAGTGTGTATATCCCTTATATTTGGAAACAAAACCAGTGTTAACAAGTCTGAAGTCCAGACCACATAGAAAAGATATAAGATATATAAGACATATATAAGATATAAATATAAAAAGATATAAAAAGAAAGCACACTTCAAGTTATATTTGTATCATTTGCACAAACCCTATTAATTGTATGTCCACATAGTCAACATCTTGATCCTTTCTGAAAGAGTGACATGCAGTCATTTTTCATCTGACCAGTTCTGGTCTTGTAATCTTCCAAATCCCTTAGGATTCTAGGTTGTCTTAAGAGTTTGGTTTGTACACATTGCACAGAAGGAATTTCAAACTATATTGCTTCTTGGCTAACCAACACTTTAGAGGCAGCATGTATTTACTTCTTTGCAGTAGAATTGGGTTTCTTCTACCTCACTTGAATTAGACTAGGTGCCATTCTTTCCTTCTCTTATTAAATTTAACTTAATGAGGAAAAAGGAGTAGAGAACTGATGAAAAAGAAAGGTCTGTATTCCTAGCTGAAAGATATTGACCAGCTTACTATCTCTCAAGTATTAGTTCCATAAACTTTTGTGAAAATCACCATTATAAATACATTCAGTGGTTAAACGGGATAAAATTTGTCAAGAGTTTTTCAACTGCTACTAGAAAAATCATTAGATGTGAACTGGACCGACACAGAAGATGTTGACTAAAGTACTTAATTAAAATTTCAACATGTAATTTAAATTTGCTTCAGAAACACACTAAATTTTCATTTTGAACGTACAAATGTATTCTGTTCACTGTGCTATTTCTTGAACATTGCAGAGTGAATTTAATACTGTAAATTAATATCAATTCCATATTCTTTGACTGTCCTAATTAAAGCAAACAAATGAACTACAATAATGACTATAATTTTTTTTCAGCTAGTATACATACAATGACTGACAAACCAGCATAATTTAATATATAAGAGAAATATTCATAATTATAGACTTTGTCAATAAAAGGGTGCACCAACTGTGCATATATCTGACTTCCTGAAGAAACAAGAATGCTAATCAGTTCATTAGGGACCTTTGGGTTGTGATATTTTGTGACAGGATCTAATAGCCTGATGTCCATGAAGCCTAATTGTAGTAAAGATGAAAAATTATTTCCAACAAAGCACTATCCTTCCTTTTTCAGATTTCCTACTGGTTTCTCTTTATGAACTGCATGCCTTTCAAGACTTCAGCATCATTCAGCTTTCCTTGTCATAGGAATAAAAGTTAAGACACGTCCAGGCTTCATCATGCTGTGCAGGATTATCTAACCTTTACATCAAACCCTTTTTGCTTCGTAATTTATTGAAGCTCCTGCTTTTCTAAAAGTGAGCTTCTTTAATTATTGTGTTCATAGAAATTACTAGAAACCAAATACAACTTTACCATTCTGAAATTACTGCCTTTCTACTGGGACAGATAGTAGGTGAGGGCAAACTATTAGCATTGATAATATTTTCTGTTCAAAATATTGTTTGAGTATTCTAATATAATGATATATGTAGTATGGCTGGTTTTGCTTGCACTGATTTATTCTGACTATGATAAAATATTCATCTCACCTGTTTCCGACAGCAATCAATACTCAGTGACTGCAGAAAACAAGAATGAAATAGGATAAGTGCAGCATGATAAGTCAACTTATGTAATATTTAGCTTCTAACAGTCTGCAAGTTACTGATTTTATGAGCTAAAGCTACCTCTGAACTAACATGTTTGAACTCCAGACATAGTATCTTTAGCTGACTATCTAAGCCTTAAATGAAATTCATCTATGATGCCAACATCTGCAGCATCTTGAAAGTAAATGCCAGAGTTTAATTGTCTGCTGCATGAGTAACATTTCCGGTTAGTATATTATAATCTGTGAGGTAAGATTTTATTCATAATTATTTACAAGAAGGAATCAATATCTTCCTAATTTTCCTGTTCCGTGGCATATAAATTTATAAGTATTTTTTACTGATTCTCATATGATTTACCAGCTCCAGAGTCCTAATCTATTTAAAGACCCTTCAGGCTGAAATTACTGCCTACTGTTGATCATTGTTGTCACCAATCTCTACCACATCAGTAGGTGCACAGTATACTTTTGGAGATGGGGTGATGGAAGTACTCATGACATAAGAGTGCTGCTGATTTTTACAGTAGCTTATTTATGCTTTACAATTGTTTTTAACTTCAAGAACTCATAACTTTCTTCTACTAAATATATTACTTCACAGTCACTGAATGCACTTGCCTTTCTGTTAGTATCTACGAGTATCTGCTTTTTGACATGAGTTTTTCAATGTTAATTTTTTAACTAGATATTAATCCAAAATTACTAATCTTCTACTTTTCCCTTGAGAATTCTGTTTCCTCAAAAGACTTTGTTAACACATCTTGTTGAAAGATACATGGATATTCATTAATATTCCACTGAATGTCTTGCTGTAATCTGAGTTCTCCAAGAAATGGTTTCTCCTTAAAAAAAATCCCACAATGTCCCTCTCACATAATACCGTATCTTGTTTACATGTATATATATATAACCACATATACATATATATGGGTTCTGTCTATATACATATATGATAGTTGTTTTTATTTAGTCTTAATCAGTTTTTCTTGGTACAGAAACCAGACTTACAGCTATACAACTCAGTTCCTCCTTGCAGTCCTCTTAAAAATATATATCTTTTCAGCTCCAATTTCTCTGATGTCTAGCGCTACCTTAGTTCATGCAGGAATATGTCATCTAAAGGGTACATAATTGAGTTTATTTTTAAATCTTCTCAAGTCCAGGGGTTTATTGTTATTTATTCTTTTATTTTAATAAAACTCCTACAGACTTCAGATGAGATCATCCCTTCATACGAAATATTGCACAGTTGGATCAAATTGTAGATCTCTCTGAATATGACCCTTGCAAACAACTGATTTAACTTTTTGGTTATGGCTTATCTTTGTGACACACTGATAACCTACATCTTCTGCACTAGTGCTTAACTACTGCATCTGAGATGCCTGAAAAGGACATTTCTTCACTTCCTAAAATTACCAATATCCTTTCTAAGAGATCAGTAAATTGCTCTAATATTCTTCATATGTAGGGACGGAATTTTACTGTGAGAAAAGTTATATCATTTACTGACAAGGTCCATCCATTTACCTATCTGAATATCATATTTTAACTTCTATCACTATTGCTTTACAACTGTGACCTATTCTGTCTCAAACACAATTTATAACCTCCTATCAAAGTATTCCACTAACTTTCTGCCATTAAGATCCAGAAATGCCTAATGTGTCAGTAACACAAAAGGAAATTAGGCATCCTACTTAATCATTTTTGGAATTTCAGATGTTTGACATTAGCACAGATTTATTTCTCAACTCACTGCTCTCTGCTCTCCTTTTTAAGTGAAACATATATCTTCAGGCTATCCTTCACTCAATCCCAAAAGATTTTTGTTAACTTCTTTTAGATCTTTTTTTATGGAGGAGATTTAGAGTTCTCCTCTATACTCTTGACTTCTTCAGAGACAAAACATTTCACAGTATAGAGACATCGTGCTAGTGAGATTCAACAAATCTCTCAAAACCACACTGAGGTGGAAAAGAAAGGCACTACCAACAGGAACAACAACAACAATAACAAAGAATAGCTTCACCAACAAAATAAACGACAACTGAAAAAAAGTAGTACTAACACTCAAAGGTTACAGATACTCCAGAGAAGGCCTAAAGCCAAGTTATATGGTTTGGCTGCAGCTAGACTTCTGAAGAGGGAAGTGTCCCTACTGCGGTATTGATAAGAGCCACTTGGCCATAGGGTCTCTTGCTGTCCTTTATTTAATAGGATTAGATTAATCACAAGCAATGAATAACTGCCTCCTGTGTCCTACTGTCTTTACAGTAGCAAAGTAGACTTCCAGGTAGGTAATAAACTATGCCTAGTAAAGCAGTTTCAACTTTTCTCTCCATGTCTGCTGTTATTTCTTCTCCTAGGAATATTTTCCATGCCAAGTACGAAGAAAAGTAGAGAACAAACACAGGGTGATACACATCTTCCTCTAATATATTCTTCTCAGTAAAATCACCCAGTAAAACACTTAAAAGCAGAGTTAAAACTAACAGCATTTTCCCCCATTTCTATTTCTCCATAATAAAGATGACTCCATTAATAAGGCTGTTTATGTACTTAGCTTTTAAGAGAATTTTTTTTTTTTTCAGAAATAAATGCTTCAGATTGAAGCGAGATAAATTTTAAGTTGGAGTTATTGCGGTGTAACTATTTGTGTGTTATTTTCTAAAGAATACACCAAAGGATATAGACATTTTTGCTACAAACTTGTCGTGCTTATCTTCAGCAGCTGGAAAAGTCTGCAAATCCTTCTCAAGCTGTTGGAGTTGCTTTTCCATATGCTTCAGGCTCTTCTCCAGGTTTTCTGCCGAGACTAAAACATAGTACATTAACTCTGTTAACACCTTAAACAAGAAACATTGTAAAATTTGTAAGTTAAAATCTTCTCCAAAACAGCAACTACATTTACAATTCTGACATGAAAGTAGTGACCAAATTACAATGCAAGATGAGGAAATTACACTACAATGTTCAGTTTCCTGACTTATACAGTTGCCTTATTCTGGTTAGAATACTGTTTGAACGTTGCACTCTGTTTTATTCTTATGCCTAAAATATACCACAGCCAGTTTTAAATAACCTGAGATATACATATACCAGCCTCTCTTCTGATTAACTATTACAGGCAAATTTGAAGCAACTCCAAGAATCATAGAGCTTTCTTAAACAACATTCTGTTAAACTAGAAAATACCAACATTCCTATAGTAGATCATGAAGAAAGTGAGACCCTCAAAACAAAGAAAACAGGTTTTTAAACACTTATGCATGAAACCTAAGACCCAGCTCCCTAGTTGGATAGCACAGTGTCTGTTAAGAAACACAACAGAATTTGTAAGAGTGTTTTTCAAGCTGGAGAGAAGTGCAAACCCTGAGATGAAATAAAGCAATATCGGGGCTTAAGAAAAAGAAAAGAGCAGACAGGAAACATCAGGTATTTATAACAGGATGCGGAAAAACTACAAAAGTTATTACCAGAAAAAGAGGAATGCAACTTCCAGACATTTGAAGGAACGCAAGGAATGCTAATGACACAAAATGGAGAGGAGTCGCTGACACACCAGAAGACTGCGCTGCCCGCCACTCCATGACACCTGGACAGACTAGAAAGATGGGCAGAGAAGAACCTTATGAGGTTCAACAAGGACAGGTGCAGAGTTCTACACCTGGAGAGGAATAACCACACTCATCAGTATAGTTGCAGGGATGACCCACTGTGAAGGACTTACGCAAAGAAGGATCTGGGTGTCCTGGCGAACAACAGGTTGACCATGAGCCAGCAGTGCACCCTGGTGGCCAAGAAGGCCAATGACATCTTGGGGTGCATTAAAAGGAGCCTGGCCAGCAGGTCGAGGGAGGTGATCCTCCCATTCTATTCTGCCCTGGTGAGGCAACACCTGGAGTATATGTTCTGGGCTCCCCGGTTCAAGAATGACAGGGAACTACTGAAGAGTCCAGTGGAGGACCACAAGCAGGACCTGGAGTATCTCTCTTACAAGGAAAAGCTGAAAGATCTTTAGGCCATAGAAGAGAAGACTGAGAGGAAATCTTGTCAGTGGTTATAAATATCCAAGGGCAACGGAAGAAGGAGCAGTGAGCACAAACTGGAACACAAGAAGTTCCATATGAATATGAGACAGACTTTCTTTGCTGTGAGAGTGACATAGCATTGGAACACACTGCCCAGAAAGCTTGTGGAGTCTTTGGAGAAATTCAAGACCTTCCTGTACACATTCCTGTGTAACATACAATAACAAACATTCTTGAGCAGAGGGGTTGGACTAGATGTTCTCCAGAGGCCCCTTCCAATTTCTACAGTTCAGTGATTCTGGGACATATATTTTTTTTAATCAATTATTCCATTCACAATATACTGTTCTTAGAAAGGTACCTTCATCTACAAAAACCATGGAAAAAAGTTTCTGGCCCCATGGTGTCAATAGGATCTGTAATGGATCCATGATTTCCTTCTGCATAGAGATATATGATAGAAAATATGAGAACACATCTTTCTCTCATAAAATTCTGACAAGAATCTCCAAATGACTGGATTAAAATGTTGCATAGCAACTACAATTCCATTCATAACAGAAAGGTTAACACAAGTATAAAATGATCAATGGTAACCGTGAAAATGTTAATGCAGCGTAAAAAAAAGTAATTTCTATACAATCACTGTTTCTAAAAGGATAAGGGAATATAAATGTATGTTCATATTATAATTTATAACTCAATTCAGTTTATAACCATAATTTTTAAAACACTCTGTTTACTCAAAATCACAGTTCCAATTTTATGTCAGGCTTGGCAGATTTTCATTGAGTGATTTGGCAAACTCTAATCATCACCAGATAGGTCATTTAGCTTTACCAGTTAAGAAACTGCATTGTAAGAGAAGTAGAGTTAAAATTAGAAGTTGATAATTCTTACTGCAGGTGTGTTTCAAGTCTCCATAGCCTTCAGAATCAACATCAATTTTAATATAAAGTCATACTTCTGCTGGCTTAAGAAGCATTTGAGGGTAGGTGCACACAAATTGAAGAATATTAAAAAATATATATATAGAAAGCTCCCAGGAAATGCATAATATACATCTTGTGTTTAATATTAATTATCAAGCTCAGTATCACTCTTTACAACATAGTTTGTCTTGTCCTAAATAAAATTAAAATATTTACAAAATATCAGAATGAACAGAGCCAGAAAGTACACAAGTTTAAAAAACAAAACGTAGGTAGCAGCTGAGAATGAGCTACATACCTTCTGCCAGATAAAATCAGTGCCTAGAGTTGATTTGCAAACCACATGAAAACTCAGTGACTAAGCACTGAAATGTTCAAATTCTTACTTTCAGCAAAGCCTTTAAAAAAAATCAGTTACTTTTCTTTTCTTTTTTGTGACTTTGATCAGTTATGTATTTGATCAAGTATCTTTATATGTCTGTCTTGTTGGTTGGGATTTTTTCTTCTCTGTAATGGTCTTAGGTAGTTCCTGAGTATGAAATTTCAGCAATACACATATACTAGATATATTTTTCTTTAAGACTGTTTCTGCAGACAGTCTCAAACAGAAACTAGATCACAATATATTGATATTGTTTTGGAATTACTGTTGTAGCAACTTCCAGCTCAGTGAAAACAGATGAAAAATCAAAACCATGAATCTAAGCAGCTTTTCTAAAGATCACCTGAGATACCTATCAACATTTGCCCAAGCTCCACTAGAAAATACAGTTTTAAGTCTAGAGGGCAATAGAATGACAGAAAAAAAGAACAACAAACTTTTACTCCTAACCCTGAGGAGATTTAGATGTAAATCCAAGTCAAACTGAAGTGAACAGCTCATATGATAATTCTGAATTCAAGTGAAAGAATGGAGTTTTCACAATGCTAGGGAGCCCACAAAACCAATCTGCCTGTTGAAATACAGTCTATACATACATGAAGACTAGGTAGTTCATACACTCTGTTTCCTTATCCTTGTTTAAAAATGACTCCTTATATCCTTACTGACAGTACTTAACCTTTCTCACTATTCAGGGTTAAAACAACTTTATTATTCAAGTTTCTTCTCTTAATTCAAGTCTTTTAGTACCGTGGCTATTCCAGAAGCCCCTGCAGATGCATCTGTTTTCAAATCTCCCTACATAATATTTCAGGTGATGGTTCACCAGTCCTTGTAAAGTTTGCATTAATAGTAGTGGAAATACCTTATCTGATTATCTTCAGATAAAGAAAAAAATCTTTCCTGGCCAAAGCTCTTACTGCAGTATCAAGATGCATGATCCTGTACTCCATGCTATGGATTTTCATTTCTTTTACTCTACATCCTCATCTCTACTCAGCGATGACAATCTAATCCTGCTCTCCACTGACAATGCTGCCTAAGTTTTTGTCAGATATGTTTGTTGATTCAATAGCACAAATTTATTTTGTTACCATATGCCATTTTGGCAGCATTTTACACTTCCTTCCCTTTTTATTCCAATGTACAATTTCCCATTTTATATTATATGAAATGCCGTCCTACAGTCAACATAGATTTCATGTGTCAAAAAGAAAGAAAGGGAAATTAATATTCACAGCCAGCAGATTAGTCTGCTACCAGTAAATTCATTTTCATTTTGTGTCATTGTCATTAACCTTTATGTTTGATTATTCCTTCCTTTAAAAATTTCACATCATTTAGGTCAGATAAAAAGATGTGTAATTGCCCCAAATCAGTCTTTTCTGCTCAGTATCCTAAATGTTCTGTAATCACACAGCAATACTGAAGCCACAGAAGAACTTGGTAAAAATCATAGTTATTGAACATTTAGTTCCATATCCTGGTTACATCAGAATGCAGAAATGGAAAACGGTACTTGGAAGGAACTCTGATTTTCTGTGGAGACCCTCTCCTCTCCCTCACTTCCAGATCATTATTCTTGCTTAAATATAAAGCAATGTTTCTTTCTCTATAGCTCTTTCATCTTAAATCCTAGAAATAATTCTCTAAAGTAGCACACTACTAGTTGTGTTCTCACCCATTTATATTGCTGTAAGACTTCAGCTACTTTTTGCAATAGATCCATGCTGCCCAACCTCTGACAGTTCTCCTGGATGGCTGCCATCTCTGTACCAAGAGAACCTTTGCCTACAGGTATTTAGCTTTCTTTGTGCTACTCTGGCCACTACATTCTGAAGGAGAGAGAGTGACAATGACATTCTGATCTCTAGCCTCACGTAGAAAGCTATACTACACAAAAAAGCTTCTGAGACTATACTATTGCCTTTTTCCATTTGATCTTCATGAATACTGGATAGAGGACAAAGTCTACTGAATGATTCTCTAGAATCGTTTGTGTATTATTGATGCAATACTTAAACACACAACATACTCGTTGAATGACAAAATACAGACTGAAAAAAAAAAAAGGAAAACAAAACAGTGAAATCCTTCACTGTCAGATGGTTTAGAGCCTTAACAGAAAAATAGTGTGTAATGCAAAGACAAAGTGCTAGGAGGTTTCTGTAAACACTAGCAAAGGTCTGAGATATCCATTAACAGTAAAATGTAGTTGGATATACTCTGTGTCACAGAAGACTGAAAATACAATATGTATGTCTGATGGTTCCCAAAATGACCTTTTCTCTTGTCTTCTGCAGCCTTTTCCTGGGTTTCTTGCCTTTTCTTGTTTTAATAAGGCACTATATGCTACACTTGAATTTTTTTCCCCAAAGCTCTGACAATGCCATTGCCTCTCAAGCCCTAGGAAGTTTTCTTCTGTAGACAAAGCAGCCTCCAGCTGCAAACATGAAAGCAAAAGCTCTCTAAGCAGGATTTAATAAATTCTCTCCTATTTTGAATTCACATGTAAGTACAGTAATATAGCATTACTGTAAACAATGCATGAGAATTTCTGAATCCAGCTTTCCATTAACAATGTTACCACGATCACTAGGAATTGAGCTCACACCTTAGAGCCCAATAATAACTACACAAGAGCCCTGGTCTGTTATTTTTAGAACTCCCTGCGCAAAATGAAGCTTGGCTCCATGTCTCTATTTATGACATACAGTTCAAGCTCAGAACATGAAAAAATGGCCAGCTGAAAACAGACACCCTCAAATCATGAATAATTGGCCATCAGTGAATTCTTTATCTTTGGATTGCTATTGAAAGAAAGAAGCAGTTGCTAACCAAGGAGAAAAAATGACCAAGGAACATGATATGCCACCTGACACAGCACAGGAAAATAATATCCCCATGTTTCAGAGTGCACATGGTAAAGTAGGAAGGAGAGAAAGAAGACACCTGCATCAGTTGTGGTTTCCCTGACTGAAGAGCTCTTGAGCCTCAACACCTTGGCCCTATGGGACCAAGACCATGAAGTACTACTGTGCTGACTGCAGGGTATTACATATTTACAACTAATTTAGGATATGATTGTTAATAACTAAATGCTTTGAATATACATTAATACTGACTTATAATGATTAAGGATGAACCATTAGCACGAAAAGTTAATGAATATCAGTCTAGTAAAGTTTTAAAGTTTAAACCAGACCAAATTTATCATTCTAAACCATCACCACGATCCTTGAATATACAGGCAGAGACACACAAACATACAAGTATGAATAAATGCTCTTGCAACACTTCTCTACTCATTAAGCTTTCTCATCTTCAAGAGTCTACACATTCATTATTTATCCAGCTTTTCTACTCCATTGTCCTTTGTGCCACCTTACCATTCCTCTTGTAAATTATTTCTGCATAGATCATTCGATGTTTTTGTCTTCTGCAGATACCTTCTTTTTCCCAGTAATATACAGAAATAACATTCTATTTGTCTAAATCTCACTACTGCTTAAATTTTTTTTCACCCTCTTCCTGAAGATCCACCAAAAATAAAATTCAGATAGCAGAATAAAAAAATAAATAAAAGGGCCTCAGGTTGGTAGCAAGTCTTCCACTTACTTAGCACAGTCAACACTCTTGAAAACTATCATTTAAGGCAGGAAAACATCCCATACACAACTAAATCATTTGGAAAATAAACCCTGCATTTAAAAAAGGGAATTCTCAAAAACAAACAAACAAAACAAAACAGATAAGATGGCTAACATATATGTTGGCTAAAAACATTGTTCAAAGAAAAGTTCTGAATAGATGACTATTTTAAACCTAAGTTCTCTTAAGAACTCAGAAATCTAACCTGTAACCTGCAGAACAGCGGAGTCAACTGTTGATTTTGGGTACTGAGTGTAATAGCATATGGATCAAATCATGAAGTTTGCACTGTTTTCTGAAAGCATAAAAATGCCATCCAACAAGCAAACACAGCAATGTTGGCTGCCTGAAAAGGCACCCTGTGAATGTTCTACTTCAAAAAAGACAAAGCAAAAAATCCCAAACAATGCATAACAGGAAGACTATTACTACTAAGATATTTGCCATAAACTTTTAGAAAATCTGTTAACAGAAGAAGAAAAGTTCTTTTTGACAAAATGAATTGTGATTAGCATATATATTATTATTGTTCTCTCATGTTGTCTTAATGTTTTTAGATGTTGGATGTGGTGATGTTCTGCTTTTTCTGGAATACAGATTAAACTACACTTGGTCTCTTTTTGCCAGAGAAGGGAATCAGGGAAAAAGCAAACGCCAGACAAAAGCAGTAATTCACAGAATCACAGAATCGTTGTGGCTGGAGCTCTTTTTGGTCCAGCCTCCAGGGAGTCCCAGAGCCACTTCTCCAGGAAGCTTACAAGATCCCACATCTCTGGGCAACCTGTGCCCATGCTCCATCACCCAGACAACGCAGAGGTGTTTATTGGCATTCAGAGGGGACCTCCTGTGCTAGTCTGTGCTAGCTGCTTCTTGTCCAGGCACTGGGAACCACTGAAAATAGCCTGTCCCCCTTGTTTCAGTTACCTATGGACACTGATGAGACCGCACCTAAGCCTCTTCTTCTCCAGGCTGCACAGTCCCCAGCACTCAGATCCATTCCTCACAGGAGAGGTGTCCCAGGCCCTTCAGCAACTTCATGTCCCACCTCCCACTTGATGCTTTACAGTATGCCTAGGGCTTCTTTTTACTGAGCAGAGGTGAACACAGTACTCCAGATGTGGCCT
Organism: Oreortyx pictus; assembly: GCA_036925125.1. Lineage (NCBI taxonomy): Eukaryota > Metazoa > Chordata > Aves > Galliformes > Odontophoridae > Oreortyx > Oreortyx pictus. The sequence goes on from JAUPFR010000001.1 coordinate 32,487,432, forward strand.
AACTGAGAATATGAAGCAATACCAATAGCATTGTCATATGTATCATTTCAGATATGTACTACTTTTGACTGGAAAATAAAGTTTTTTTCACAGCTGCTGGAAAGATTATAGGTGTGCTTTGAAAATAGTTTGATAGCACACCAATATTTTAGTTATTGCTGAGCAGGGCGTATAATCAAGCCCCTCTCATTTCTCACACTACACCACCAGTGGGCTGGGAGCGGGCAGGAAGCTGAGAGGGCACACAGCCACGACAGCTAACTCAAACTACCATACTGTGTGGAATTGTGTTTAGAAACAAATGCTGGGGGGAGAAAAGCCTGAGGGGACATATTCAGCGTTATAGCATTTATCTTCCCAAGTCTTAGGTGTGATAAGCTCTACTTTCCCAGACGTAGCTGAACAACTGCCTATGAATTGGAAGTAGAGAACAAATTCCACGTTTTGCTTTACATCGTAAACTGTGTATCTCAACCCGTGAGTTTTCTCACTCTCCAGATTCTATTCCCCATCCCCATTTTATGGTGAGAGAGGGACTGGATGCTTGATTGCTACCGAGCTGCATAATGGTGGATCTTGAAAAAAATGAATTTATAGAAAAAACGCTATTGAAACACACTAATATCAAAAACAACTGTGTGATAATGTTAAGTATCAAAATAATTACAAGTGTATGCATTAAGAAATACATATACATATAATACATGTATATCTATTAAAAGTTTTAGATCAAGCAGCGAATTACAGAATCACAGAATTGTAGGGGTTGGAAGGGATCTTTAGAGATCATTGAGTCCAATTCTCCTGCAAAGCAGGCTCCCTACAGCTGGCTGCACATGTAGGCATCGAGACAGGTCTTGATTATCTCTTGAGAAGGCGAATCCACAAACTCCCTGGGCAGCCCATTCCAGGTACACATCACCCTCACTGTGAAGAAGTTCCTTCACATACTGGTGTGGAACTTCCTATGCTCAAGTTTATGGCTATTTCCACTTGTCCTGTCCCCACAGATCGCTGAAAAGAGATTGGCCATGTCCCTTTGACTCCCACACTTATGAAATTAATAAGCATTAATAAGATTACCTCTAAGTCTTCTTTTCTCAAGGCTGAACAGGCCCAGGTCACTCAGCCTTTCCTCATAAGTGAAATGCTCCATGCCCTTTATCATCTTTGTAGCCCTCCACTGGACTCTTTCCAGGAGATCCTGGTCTTTTTTGTATCGGGGAGCCCAGAACTGGACACAATATTCAAGGTGAGGCCTCGCAAGGGAAGAGTAGAGGGGGAGGATCACCTCTCTTGACCTGCTGGGTAATTTTTTTTAATGCACCCCAGGATGCCATTGTCCTTCTTGACCACTAGGGCACACTGCTGGCTCATGGCCAGCCTGTCATCCACGAGGACACCCAGGTCCCTCTCCTCAGAGCTCCTCTCCAGCAGCTCATCCCCCAACATGTACCCGTGCATGTGGTTATTCCTCCCTAGGTGCAAGACTCTACACTTGCTCTTGTTAAACCTCATCTGGTTTCTTGCTGCCCAGCTCTCCATTCTCGCTGAATGGCAGCGTCTGCCACTCCTCCCAGTTCTGTATTATCAGCATGTTTACTGAAGGTGGACACTATCCCCTCATCAAGGCCATTGATGAAGATTTTGAACAAGACCGGACCCAGCACCAACCCCTGGGGAACACTGCTAGTCACAGGTCTCCAACCAGACTCTGCATCGCCGATCACTTCTCTGAGCTGGGTGAGTCAACCCACTTCACTATCCATGTGAATTCATCTGTGAAAGACAAAAACTGTTTTCATTCTTTTTTTTTTTTTTTGTCTCAAAGCTTGCTTCGTGAGGCCTTTCTGGTGATAAGACTCTGACTCTAACTGAGAACTGCAGGTTATCTAGGTGGGTGTCACTGTGCCACAGTGCCTCTGCTTACTGTTGTAAAGATAAGCAGAAGCAGGGACAAGACTTTTTTTGGGAGGGGTTCGGCTTGGAGAAGCTGATCACTGCAAAAGACAATAATGCTTGTGCATGGCAACCAAGGCTGGCTTATCTGTTGGGCCAGGTATGTCACACTAACAGAGAGAAAAGAAAACAAAAAACAAACAAACCGAGAAATGGGGGATAAAAGGTCTACACTAAACTAAGGACTTTGGAGAAGAACTCCCAAAGAAAAAATCTTTGGCAGAGAATTCCCTGAGGGGAGAAACTCTTCGGACGATTCCCTTGGCCTGCTTGCTGCAAAGCTTCCTGGCCTTCTCCCATCCCCCGCAGTGAGTAGACCAGATCCTGAGATCAACGGACCTTCTACGGACCTTGCTGGATCCACAGTGGTGATTATATCTCTCTTGCTTTCTACCTACTTCTTGCTTTTTATTCCTTTTCTACCGCTCATCTTCTCTTTCCCGTACCCCTAAGCAACTAGTATTTGTAAAAAACTGGTTGGGCTAACATTTGACACGTTGTGTCTTAATCTCACCATCAGATATACACATAATCAAAGAACCACGTCTCACTCCTTTATATTGGAGCGTGACATTTTTATTGGTGTAGTCAGCAGGCTAACCACCATGACTCGTCTCTCTCCTTTATATCGGAGTGTGACATCATCTTAAGTTTCCTCCCCAAAAAATCTGATTAGAAAAATTCTCCCTCTTCATTCAGATTCAGTGCTTGTGTGTTAATGAGCACTTTCTCAAGGTGTTTTTTTTTCCTTCTTCTATGAATATTTGAATGACATCAATAACATGATTTTTTTCTTCAAAATATATCAAAATCATAATTTGTCATTTAAAAAAAAAATTAAGTGGAATTTTTTTTTTGTGAAAAAAATAAAGTCTCAAAAATGACAAAACAGATAAGTAAAGTGTAGAGGAAGGAGAATCTGCAGTTTTATATTGTTATTATGATGTGAAAGGAATACCCCTATGTAAATTAGAGTCAAGTAAGCAAAACAACAGCCTGGATAAATACAATATACATCTTCAGAATACCACAAAATAAGAAATCAGTAAAGTGCACTAAATTACAAAAATATTTCTTGTCTGAAATACTAATAGAAAAGCAGGAAAGTCATTACAGTTAAAAGAAGAGGTAGCTTTAATTATATGAATCTTCAGAAACTGTCATATCAGTAAGCTCATTAGCTACAATGAAATTTGCTCCTGCTGATCTTAGAGTACTTAAAAAACAGGATTTGTTATACTTCAAAGCAAAAAGGTATCTTTAATTCATGTACTGTAGTAGGGAATTAAGCCTACTTCTGGTATTACAAAAGTAGAAACTAAAACTTTAGTATGTAATGGGGAAAAAAAACAATAAGTTAAATACCCTGAAGTAAATTATAATTGTACAGGTAACCTGTCCCTTGATGCTTGCCTGAGAAAGATATATTTAAAAATAATTAAAATATAATTTTTCTAAAGGAATAATTAATATACATATTTTGAGTATTTATAAAGCACCATAACCTAGATCTTGTTCACGAACAGAGAATGTCTCGTGGGTAAGATGTCAGCTGATGACTGTTGTAGCCACAGTGACCATGAAGTGGTCACATTTCACATCATTTGTGACAGGAGTAAAATTGACATCCAAACCCTAAGCCCGCATATGAGGCCAGAATTCAGACTGATCAGGGAACTAGTTAATAAGATCCCCTGGGAAACTTCTGAAAGCACTGAGGTCCACCAGTGCTGGTCACTTTTTAAGTATCACCTCTCAAGAGCACAGCAATGAGCAATTCCAAGATGTTGCACGTCAAGCAGGTAGGGCAGAAGGCCCCTTGGCTGAACAGGGATCTTCTTCCACAGCTTTGGTGGAAAAAGGTATATGACCACTGGAAGCGTGGCCAGGAGACATGAAAAGACTACATTGATACTGTTCACCTTTGATGGGCGCTGGCACTCCAGGCGCCCTGAGTTGGAGGACTGTAACTGCAGTAATGATCAATTCCAAGCCAATCCTGACCTTGTGTGAGATTTTCTGCTCCAGCTGGATGCATATAAGTCCATGGGATCAAAGAAGATTCATCTCAAAGTACTCAAGAGAGTTGGCTGATGTCGTTGGAAGACATCTCTCAATTATTTCTCAATGGTCTTGGGAATCTGGAGATTCCAATTGACTGGAAGCTGGCAAATATTGTTCCAATTTTCAAGAAGAGCAAGAAAGAAGACCCTAGTAATCACAGACCTGTCAGTCTCACTTCAGTGCCTGGTAAAATTATGGAGAAAATTATGCTGGGAGTTACTGAAAAACACCTGAAGGACAATGTGGGCATTGGTCACAGCCAACACAGGTTCATGAGGGGAAGGTTCCTGTTGAACTAACTTAATTTCCCTTTACGCAAAGTCATCTCACCTTGAGTACAAAAAGGACATAAAACACTTCCTTAAACATTCACTGTGCAAAAGTTAGTGCACATTAAGCCATTCTTCATTAAAATATACTTCTGCAAAAGTACAAAAGGATTTTAAAATACATGAGCTGTGTCTTTGGAATCTGTTGAATTTTCTGAAATTCCAGTGTAGAAGGAATCCTCAAGATAGAACAGAATTTTACAGATAATGAAACAACTATAAATAAACACTATACACTAATTTGCCAAACTCACCCTAAACTCTTGTCTTTTTCTTGCAGTATAAGTGAAATGCAAAATAATGCAGTGAAATAAATTCAGTGTATAAACTTCAAAACATGATCATTGATTTTCATCCAACAACATACTGAGATCAACAATTCATCTCATCAATACTGAATATGTAAAAAAAGAATAGAAAACTGGACCAACTGGTAATTCTACCAACTGCATTTTTAAATGATCAGTATTCTACTTCTCATAAGCATTACACAGGACAGTCAACAGCTTAAATAAGATGATCATCTACACTGAAATACCGTGAACATTTTAGTTGTATCATGAACATATATAGATACTAATATGTATCATGAACATATGAATACTAAATTCAATCACAACAAAGCAAATAGCGTATGATTATTGAAAAATCAGTTCCAGTTAACAGACAGTTCTGTGAAAATAAGGCATAAAATACTAAATACATTTAAAAAAGAAATTAATTCCATTATCAGTACAAAAAGTTAGATGAGCATCTGACAGATATTTAAACGTACCTGAACTTCTAAGTGGCTATAATAGACTAACCACAACTGGAAACTAAGAACTGTGATAACAGAAACCAAACTCAATGTGGATGACCAGCATCTCAAGATCTCTCTATCAGGAACAGATTTTGCAAAGCTATCATCTGTTTCTTGGAGACTGAATAAGAGTGATACTGAACAACACAATACAGATAAACAGTGACATTCTCCAAAGTGACATAAACTAGAAAATGATTAACTGAGACAACCCATCCAATCATCTTGCAAGAGTATGACAGTGTTGAGGTGGCATCAATTTCAAATTCCATGTTTAGTCAATGTAAATTACTTAAGCTGTGACTTAATATGCAGAAGAAACTCTTAATTAAGATCTTAAAAGTAAAAAATATGCTGCTGCTGCTTTTATTGACATTTATCACATTCTACATTTCATTATGAAGCAGTAAAAAGAGGAATTTATTTTTCCAGACATTCAAGACTACTGTTGCATGAGGAATATGCATGCAGGGAAGACAAAACTGTTCAAATCCATGTTTAGAAAAAAAGATGGAATGATGGTATTCTACATTTCTGAACAAAAAGAACAAAAAGACACTCAGTAATCATGAAATCATAGAATGCCTTGGGTTGTAATGGACATTAAAAATCATCTAGTTTCAACACCAATGCTGCGGGCATGGTTGCCAACCACAAGATCAGATTGAAAGATGAAAGTGATTTAAGATCTTTTAACAGAAAAGAACTTCTAGAAGAAATCTGTTCAGGAAACTGAATCTAAAGAATGTTTCAGAAGTGTAAAGGGAAAACAAGGACAGAATACTATGTTCAAGAACACTTGCAGGTGCAAAAATTACTGATCAATGATTTAGACTAAAAATGTGTATTGTAAAAATAGTATGAGTATAAAACAATTATTATCTCACGTAAGAAAAATACTGCAGTACATTCAGAATTAGTTATACAAACCTTTACTAGCTTTATCCAAATGCTGAAAATCCTCAACAAAATTCAGGACATCTTGATAGCTTTCTTCACATACTTCTACAAGAAAATGGAGCAGTGTTGTCTTTTGATCTGCTGACTTCGTGTCTTTCAGCTAGGCACAAAAAATATGTGTTAAAACACTGAGGTTGTCTGTGAACATTTTGGTAATTAATATATATTGCTAATTGTGAGTATGAAAACAGGTAAGAACAAGATGTTGAACTGGAACCTGAAGCAATAGACTCTTATTTCCATCCTTGATAAAAATCCCTAGGAAAAGTTATATCAAATATATTTTTTATGAAATACTTGTGTTCATTCCTAAGAAATAGTATAGGTTTCTCTTTTAAAATTATTTAAGCAATAAAACAATGTTTGTGAAACCATGATCAGATTTACGATAGAGTAAACAAACAATTCAGAGCCAAATCAGCAAAATTTAACAATAAATAATGTACATATCCATTCTGTGGGATGATTTCCTTAAGAGTAACGCTAATTCCGGCCTAACAACATGCAAACTCCACACGATTCTCTCAGAAAATGTCAACCTTCAAAACAGCAAGTCATTGACTAATGTTTCATTCCTTCTGAGATATCCAGCAGGACTGTCTCATTGATAGCCATATACTTTGTTCTGCTTTCCATCAAAAACTGTCAAAGTTGGTCGTCACTAAGTCAACGCATCCATCTTAAACTACCATTACAGTCGCTTTTAAGAAAAAGAAGTTTTTAAGCAGAATGTTCTGGCATTTACAGACTATCAGTATGAAGCGATGCCAAATCAAATATGCATGAAAACTTTGCCATTTGAACTTCAGTTTTTATTTTATAGATTTTTCGGTAAATGAAATATATTGAGTACTACAATATACGCATATGTATAATTAAAGAAGTCCTGAAGGATGTGAAATAGTATCACCATTTCTAAACATTTGACGTGACATAATGTCAAAGCTACCCTGCACTAGGCATTTTGATCATAAGGAGAAAATTACCTTTTTTCTATATCTAATTCACTAATATTCTATTAGCATCGATCAGTGTTTTCCTGAGCAGAAGATTAGACGCCTACTACATCCATTCCAATCTGAATTATTTCATGTTTCTACCACATGCTATTCCTAACCAGTTAACTACACATGTTGCTCCAAAAATACTGCCACCTATTTATGTCCTTTGAAAATACAACAGATACAAAGAACACAATAACACTATTTGATAGGGCAAATTTTCAGCTCCAAAACACTATTTGTCAACATAATCACTACCATTTTTGCCTGCGATGAAGAAGAGCATGCATGCCATGCTTCTAAAAATCTGCATGGCTGTCTAGAATGTGGATTTGTTTTTTTTTCATGTAGCTCTTGCCACTGCTGAAACACAGCACAAACTATCACAGTGCTAACACACACTGTTCAGTCTCCATAACAATATGAAGATAGTTATTACAAGCATTTTGCAAAGCAGAATAAATATGAAAAGAATGACCTTGGATAAATAATTTAAGATCTTGTAGATGAAAATAGAGTTTGAACTGCTCCACGTAGGAAAAACTGACTTTAGGTCCTGGCTTACTCTACAGTGCTCTGGTATTAAATGCACTAGACAAGCAAGTTATTTAGATTTTCAAGCTTACAGTTTATCTAGCTTTGCAGGAGGCTACACTATTAGGTTGGAGGGGAAAAAGTCCTAAAATACATTGACTATTGAAAACCTAGAGTGTGAGTTCCAACAGTTTGGCTTAATTGGGATGCATTAAGTGAAAGGAATTGTCTAGGTCCATATATAAAGTGTATAACTTATGAGGGATGCTCCAAAAGTAATGCCTCCTTTGTTATTATGTTGGCCTACAACATCAGAAATGGACACTGATGGTATGGCAGTAGAGGTCAAACCTTCCCAACAGTTTTCCCTTACATTTTGTTGTCATACAAATAGTGGCAGTAGAGGGACAGTCTGACAAAATGGCATCTGACATAGAAGTGCATATAAAGCAAAGGTGTATCATTGAACTCCACGTGGAAAAAAATGGTACCCACTAACATTCACTGGTGCTTGCTGAATGTTTATGGAGATGAAACAGTGGGTGTTAGCACAGCGAAGGGACATGGTGGTGCGTTTCAGCAGTGGCAACAGTAACATGAAAGACAAGCCATGCTGTGGACAGACATGCACAGCTGTGACAGACTAGGAAAAATGTTACAAAAAAGAGAAAAGATAACTACATCATAACAGGTTAAAACCTGAAAGTATTAGAAGTGTTCAGACATGTAAATCTACAGTGCTACTAGGATCCCATTGATACGACCCTTCCATAGACTTTGTTAGTTTTGTTTTTTTATTATTATTTCCTCAATACGAAAGCTTCCAAAAGTTTGAATGCAAGCCAGTGCACAGATAAGCTCTGTATTGTATCCTCTAATGTTAAGAATTAAGAAGAAAAAATAAATAAATACAAAGAATTAACTGGAGGAAAAACAACAAAATAAGATATTTAGGTAGTGTAAAAAAAGAACAAATAAAGTGAACGCAATACTCAACATGGACATTTCAAAACTCACTTTACACAGAGAGCTGAGATTGTATCCAAAAGTCTGGGCATTCCGAGAACCCGCATTCATGTAGTTTCCCATTAACAGTACTAGTTCCAGCAGCTTGCTGAAGCTTTTACTCTTTTTTATCTCTTCACAAGCAGCACTGACAGCCATGATGTCAGGTTTGATGTTGTTCACCTGCTCCTCAAACTGAAGCTTAAAAAGAATAGCACTGAGCCGTGGCCGTAGTCTCTTCACGTTGCTCATCTGATTGAAAAGAAAATAGGAGATTTCCTTTAAAATTCATGCTACACTGTACAAATGCATACAATCTGAAATGATTTATTGGTGTGACAGGCTTGAAGAAGCAATATATCTGCTATAACTGATAGCAAATGAACGAATGAATGAGAGACACTTGGGTAAGCAACTGAAATCCCATCTTGTGGTTAATGTGAACTGCCCCCATCCTTTCCCAATAACTAGTATGTGTAAGCAATAAATGATAAAGTGTCATCATATATCATATCTGTCAACTCATATACCAAATCCTATAAAACTAATCCAAGTTTATGACCCAGTAGTTGCAAAGTAATAAAAGTAGTTCACAAATCCTGTATAACTCAGGATGTACCAAAACAAGGCAAATCACATTTTCTAGTGCAAATATTTAAAAGCTGATTTCAATAAAAGCTTAATCTAAACATGTAGAAAAACAACAGTTCTGAAAAATCCCAGCTATGAAACACTTAATACAGTATGCATTATTATATGCCAGTACTCCTACCTCACTGTAGTCCTAGACCTTATACATTTAAATTAGATAAAGCAGAATGCTCCCAGGAAAACAGGAGCTTCTTTAGATCATATGCAAAATACTTACTTCCTCTACGCTTTACTAGTCAGGGACTTTCAACAGAAGTTTCAGTCTTCCTATATGACTTAGGTTCCTGAATTCCTACCCTAGAGATACTATACACATTTTTTTCTATATCCCAACAAGATTGTGAATTTTATTATTACTTTAAATCAAAGAACATGGAATGTATTCAATAAACTAAATCTCCTTAGTTTCCAGTGTACTTCACACATCTTTTATCCCCACCAGACACTATGTATACCTTGATTTTTCCTTCTTTTAGGCAGAAATCATGTTCTGTCTCCCTGCTCTTTGTTTCTGAATGCATCTAAGAAACACTAGTGTCAAGTACCTCCATGAGAGTCTTCCCTTATTTTTTCCTATCCCTGCTTTCCCACCAATTCAACAAATCCTTCCTTTTTTCCTCATAGACATACTCTCCTTTCTTAAGGCAAACTTGAAGCTAATAATGCCTTAACAATACCTGCAATCCTAAACTAGTAGATTACGTACAGGTTTTTTGTTGTTCTTGACTGTTATTGAATCTGGACACACAGAGGCTTTTCTGCTTGCTTGTGGGATGGAAAATACACAGACACACAGATTTACTGACAACTTGATCAGAATGGAATGGAGAGACAGCTTTTACTTCTCAGAGTTGAAGTAGGAAAATGGCATTTTCCTACAAAGGAAACATTAGAGTCCAAGAAGTTCTAAAATTAATTCTATTTTTAGCAGACATAACAGCCATCAGAAAACTACTTTTATTAAAAGGTGCATATGGAGCAGATATCACCAGACTGAAAAGGTTTCCTCATGGGAGTTTAACATAGGAAAGGTCTTCTATAAAACCTCTATTTCAGTCAAAAAAGAAAAAAATTAATGCCAGAAGTCAAGTACAGAAGTAATTGAGTAATTTCAGCTAGAATAACGTAATATCAAATCAAATGGAGAAAAGTTTCTAAAAGTCAAAGGGATATACCTCTCTCCAGATGGAAAAATCTGATCAATTAGTTCTAAAAGAAGTACTTCATATTTCCTAATCCTATACGGACAGATGATTTTAACGTAGATGGAAATATCTGAAAATCATGACAGCAGACGCAGGTTGAGCCCCCATACTTACTCCAACTAAAAAGTGGAATTTGTAATTATTTAAGCAGTATACAGTGATAACAGACCCCAACAGAAGATGATTATGATGTCTTTTTTTTTAAAAAAGCTCAAATCTCTAGCACATTTTTACTTCGTATGATCTTCTCCAGTAATTCAACAAGTCATCCAAGTTAATTTCCTAAACAGGAAGATATGTCTATGATGGTAACAGTGGTGATAAGGAAAAAGCATTCTGTTGTACATCTTCTGTAGTCTTGTCAATAGGCAATTAAAAAATGATTCATCTATATGGTTACTTAGTGTATTTGGAAACACAGGTAATCTGTGGAAAAAAAAAAAGAAGTCTGGCCTAAAATGTCACATACGTGGATGCTGTTGAAAGACAGCTTGCACATCTTGGAAAAAGCTCCCCAGTTCTACACAATGGTGACAGGGAAAGCAAGTCCCAAAGGACATGCAGCTCCATTGAGCTCTGAAGTCTGAAGCTGGAATACATGGAATATCTGCCTACTCAGTTCAAGCTACAGAAATGTAAGATACTGACTAAACCCAAGATTCTTTCGGCGTAGTTGCCCTCTTAGCCAGTCACGTGGATACACCACTTAATGTAAGTGAATACTTCCCAAAAAAACCTTGAGGTTGTTCAGCATCTTTATGTCAAGAAACTGTATTGATCACATCAAAACAAAATACCTTTTTTTAAGATGTTCCTATCATAAAAAGAAAATTAGGTTCACAAAGACTGTTGACATTTTTTGTGAAGCAGAAGCATTGTGCTGTCCTCCCAACTCAAACTCAAATTCTCCTACAGCCCAACGCAACTGCATTTTTGGAGTTGAGTTCCAAGTTGAGCTCAAAGTGTGCAATCTGTTCCTAAAGGCTAAGAGCGTGAAAACAAATTCATAAAGTATGTCTTCTCCTGTATAATTGCAGTCTCGAAGCAGCATAGTTCAAGAAACAACTGTCACAAGTCTGCTTTGGGAATACTCTTTTTTATTATCTTTCATGATTACTGATGGCATGGAAATATACAGGGAGTAAAGAAGATGGTAGAATCCACAACAAATTTAGCGTCACAATGCTCATCTTCTTTTCAGTGTAAAAATTTTTTCTATCACTCTGATAATCTTTAAGGATATTTATTTATTTATTTATTTATTTATTTCAGCTGCAATCTGTATCTCATTGTCAAATCAAAATGTCTAACCTCAGAAATTTATTTGCAGCAGTAAAAGACTAGATTTTAAACAAACTGTAATGGCTGTGACCAAGCATTAAGTATTAGGAACACCTCTTCAGATACACTAAGATATTTTCTCGACAGCAGTGAAAATGTTAATACATTCTGAGTTATCCTCAGTGTGAACATACAGGTGAAATCATCAGCTGAATATGGAATTGATCATTTTAAGTGTTTGCTGCATTATTTAAGACAAACTAGCCTTCATCAGGTCTCGCTCTAATCTTCAATTTACTCTAGTGAAATCTTTTTTGGTGTGAAATGATTAAAAACACATCTATCAATGAACAAGCTGTGAAGCCACATGAGGATAGCTTGCCAAATTCTATTCAGGTTAGCTATCAGTGTAACTCACAAGGACTAGACTTTAATTATTTCTGAAAGAATACTTCAAAATTCACCAGTTTTATCTTTCAGTAACTAAAAGTGATCAGGTAAAAGACTATTTTTCTCATTCCCACACTATATGTGAAAATATTTTCAATAATCTTAAGTTCTAAGAACAGAAAAAAGGAAGAACTATCACACATGCTGCTTGAGACACTATCCTCATATATGTGACTGCTAATATAGTTGCCTGCACCCAAGGTCAAATGCCCACTAAAAGCATCCTAACAACTATCAGCAATTTTTTACATCATAATTGTTTATAAAGAATGTAAAAAAAATATTTTTGAAATAGAGTTGTATTAACGGATTTAAAATCATATTAATGAATCTAATATGTTCAGGATTAATCCAACCACATTTTAAACACATCCAGTGATGGTGACTCAACCACCTCACTGGGGAGCCTATTCCAGTGCTTAACAATCCTTTCTGTAAATAAATGTTTCCTGATATTCAACCTAATCTTACGCTGGTGCATCTTAAGGCCATTTCCCCTTGTCCTGTCACCAGTGAGGAGAGACCAACCCTGCTCTCGCTGTAAGCGCCTTTCAGATACTGGAAGAGAGCAATAAGGTCTCTCCTCAGCCTCCTTTTCCCCAGACTAAACAACCCCATTTCCTTTAGTCATCACCTCAATGTCATTTCTGTACTGAGGTGCCCAAAACTGAACACAGCACTCAAGGTGAGGCCTCACCAGTGCTGAGTACAGGGCCAGTATTACTTCCCTAGTCCTGCTCACCACACCATACAGGCCAGGATGCCACTGGCCTTCTTGACCACCTGGACACACTGCTGGCTCATATTCAGCTGACTGTCCATCAGTACACCAGAGTCCTTTTCCATCAGGCAGCTGACAGATTCAAGCGTTAATTTTCATTAGAAACGTGTTCTTAAAAACAAGATGCCACACTAATTGCAATGTTTTAATGCTAGATTCTATCCACAACAGTGCTGTGGACATTTTGGTCAATGTACATAAAGAACAAACAAGAAAACAACCTTCAGAAATCACTCACAGCATTCTGCTTTCCTATGAGACAATCAGCTTTGCCAGTGAATAGTGAATTAGCCTTGCCTGCTGAAAGAGACGGTTGATTATACAAAGACTCCCTAATCTCCCTAGTCAATCAATTCTACTGTTTTATTATTCCCACTATCAGAAAAATCTTCCCATCATCTAACCTGCATCTCTTTCCGGAAAACACGAACCTATTATATACTGCTGTAGCAACTAACAGTATTCAGGATATATTATTCCCTTTCTTCTTCCAGTTTTCCTACACGTATTTTGAGTTAAGATCCTGCCTTGGGTTTAACAACTTACAAGCTTACTTCATATCCCTTGTTTCAAAACTGTAGTCATTAGCTACCTCTGAAGTCCCTGCTTTTCTCTGCACATCTACAACTAATGTACAAGAAACATCCAAACCAGATATAATATTCCAGCTGAAGCTTCAGCGGTGGTAACAGAGGGAAGTTCACAGTTTTACAGGCCATGATCCTACTTCTGTGTTCCAGTTTCCTGTACGTTTATTGACTGCTATGATGACAGATGCAGTTTGCATCTAACTTCTTATCCATCATAATCTATTGTTCTTTAACACAACTGTATCCATAACTGCACACTTTGCAATCATTGCCATGTTTATCCTGAGTCACTGATGTTCCTGAAATATCTTTCACTGTCATTAAGCAACCCAAATTTGCAGAAAGCTCATTAGTAAAGTGGAACTCAGCAAAAAAGAAATTATTCAAGGGTCAGTCACAACAGGGCAACATAAAAGCGGATAGTTATTGTAATTGAGAAAATGAAGCACTGTGCCTGAATATGAAGCTCAAAGTTAGTTTGACCACTGGGAACACAGACTTGCTGCAAAATGAAAATAACGACAATTAAAAAAAAATTAAAATAAGTAAATTGAGTGGCTTCTAACACAAAGAAAGAATACTGCATACACACTCTCTCCCCCAAAAACTTAATTTTGAAATGTAAATCATGTCAATGTATTCAAAATGCTTAGCTTTAAATTTACCATTCCATCTTTCTTCCAAAGATGACATTTACTTCACAATGAAAGAGAATTGTCAGTGAATTAGTTCTTTTTGAGCGTACAATCCTTGCTAAGTAGATTTATAGAAGTGACTAAAGAGAGTTCAACAACTTCTTTTTCTCAGTGCCATTTCCAGAGTACAGGATAGTCATTTAACAAAGCTTCGTTTAGTCTAGATATATCATTATGTTCATATTCATCCTTCCTATTGTATAGTTTTTCAACAGAAATAGTAAGTTTGGTACAAACAAAACTGCACACTTGTAAGCAGAAGATACAGAAGCAGAAAAATCAACCTGACACCATTCCCAGCAGCAGAGGAATTCTTTTTGCTCATGTCAACCAAAGGGCCTACACTCCAATATGAGTACAGCACAGATGAGTCCTCAACAGAGGACTAGCAGATGAGACCGCATAGAGAAGCATTTAAAGAACAGCCTTTTCTTACTAACACACCAGCAAACTATAAGTATTTATTTTAAATATAGTTCCAAACAGGAAAGAACCCAGGAATTGTGCACATCCTGTCCTAACATTTACAGAAGCTGAAGTAAGGAGATTGTGAGATAAAGGCAACCTCACGGCAACTGCTGGATACTCAGCATACAAAAGAGCTGCCCTAATCTACCTTGTTCTCATCAGTCAACAACAACCCCAGGTGTTGAGGACGTCCCTGACATAGATGCTGCAGATTAGCAATTCTGGCCAGACTGCTTGGACACGTGTGGTAGTACTTTGAAGAACCAAGGAACAAAAGTAAAAGCGAATTCGATCTATGAGACTAAGCAGGTAAAAAAGTCATTTTATGTCAAGATTCTGTAAATAAAAGTCACTTTTCAATTAGATCCTGCAATGCGAGGGTTATTTTCTTTCTCTTTTTTCAATGCAAGCCTGAAACTTAAAAGTTCCAATACAATGTAAGCCTTTTATTTGCATCCTCCTTTAACTTAGGAAAAAATTGAGAAAGTTTACTTCAGACAAGGAAGCAATGAGCCCTTATCAGCTGCTTCATGACCCTTGCAATTTTAATATCTCAAGAAAAAATAAACACCTCAGACTAAGATCTAATTAATACAAATGAACAATAACAGAAGATAATCTTTAGTGCTTGAATATTTTAAATTCAAGAACCATTCAACAACTGCTGACTCACACATACCTATTATAGCTTTATTAAAAACAATTACAATGAACAATGGTTTATTTTTCAACTCTCCAGCAGCCCCTTAAATGAGCAACTATTATTTCCTTTCTCACACCATTTCTTAAAAGGCTTTAACCTTGCCTGCCTGAAATTAATAGTTATACTATTAGATCACATTCTTAATTATGTTGTATTTGAGTTAAGTGATCTTCATTACCTTTTTTTGTTCTTATTTCCAAGAAGTCCTACACAACTGTTAACAGTGACTTAGAATTGCATTTAACTTGGGCTTCCTAGTTAATTACAAAATAATATATATCATTAAGAAGTTTCCTAAAAGTTTTTGATAAATAAGTCCTCTACAAATCATCTTTCCCAATAATTCAGTCGATCTAATTTTTGGTTTTGCTTGCTTCAACATACCCATATTTTTCCTTTGGTTTGTCATACCCAAATTATTTTCCTGTGAAGATTAATAGCATCTCCATGGTCCAAATCCTTTCCTGTTCTTCATATGAAAGATTACCCATGGTATTGTTTCTCCTTTCAAATTTTCCTCAAGAGAATATCTGAGTGAAATATTTTTTCTAAAGTTATTGGCGTCTTCAATTGATATCCAAATGGAAGCTTCAGAAGGCCTAAACAAGAGATTAGAAAAGCCTCTAGATGAGACAAAAATGGGCTTATGCCAGAACACTGTTACTGCCTGGAGCAAAGAAAATCTATAGAAATACAGAATGGCTTAGGTTGGAAGAGACTTTACATATCATTGAGCTCCAACTGCCCTGCCATGGGTAAAGTAGCCAACCACCAGCTCAAGCTGCCCCAGGCCTCCTCCATGCCGGCCTTGAACCTCCAGGAGTGGGGCATTCACAGTTCCTCCAGGCAACCTGATCCAGTACCTCACCATCCTCTGAGTAAAAAATTTCTTCCAAACATCTACCATGTAAATTCACTCTCTTTAAAGACATTCCTCTTATCTATTTAACATTAGACTTTGGTCACTCCTCTTTCTGCTTATAAAGCTCCCTTCAAGTACTGGAAGGGCACAATAAGGTCTTCCTGGAGCATTCTCCAAGCTAAAAAAGCTGAAAACCATATTCCAAACAAGAGGAACTGAAGCCACATTAGAATAGCCCCTGCTGCTCCTTGTAAACAACACAGTACTCTGAGACTTATACTAGGAAATACAATCACCCACACAACTACAACAGCTACATGTGCTAATTTCTGTCTTAGCTGTAATTGAACACATTTTACGTTCACATGATGCCATGGCATCCAGACAATACCACTTACATAAAAAGAAAGCTGAAACTCAAGATGACTACAGAATAAATAGGATAGGGGGAAAATATAATTACCTGCAGGTACATAAAAGAAACTTTTCAAATTTTGCAAGATACTGCATTTCGTGGAATTATAAGAAATTATTTCATGGAACTATAAGATATAAAAAAGAGGAAGGGAAGATGTCAGAGATTTGGTAAAAAGATGCAACAACAAGACTAATAAGTACACTCAAGGCTAGTAGGCTTTGGTCTTTGGAAGAAGTGATGAAAATTTTCATATACCAAGAGGACCAGTTTTTTTGTACAATGCATTTTTCAGAGAGAGCAACCTTTCACACAATTAAGAATTTCACAAAATTAAAATAAGGAATCTTCACTATCTAATGAGCAAATGCGAGAAGAAAACTAAATACAAATATATATATATATATTTAGAAACAGCAATTGCACAACAGAGAAAGAACAAATCCAGCAATGATCTCATCTCCAACAGGGGAGTAGAAAGATTAACCATTAAAGTTGTAATTGAGATGGAAATTATAAGATAACTAAACTTATATTTGGATGAGTTCTTGCATTTATTCATGCAGTAGTAAGTTTACATGACAGGTGAGATACATTCTAAAGAAAGTGGGACAGGACAAGCTTTGAAGGAAGAAATGCAAAAGGAAAGAAGTTGCTGTAAGCATGCATGGAGAAAACAATACATATACAATTATTCTTATGTGTCCAGAAACTTAAGGGAACAAAGCCAAATAATTAGCAACAGAGAGACAAATCAAATTCCAAACTGTTTGCAATAAGATAAAAAAGAGAAAATACTTCAAATCTGGCTGACATAAAAATCTAGTGTTATCAGAAAAGATGATGAGAAGCAGAAGAAAAACAACTCTTATTTGAAGTAATGTACATGAAGTGTCATGTATTAGGCATTTCAGACCAAAAAATTGGTGCACAAGGTTAAAGTATGGCATTTTTCCTACAGAAAACTTCTCCTTCTGTGTCACACAAACTTACACTGCTCTACAGTGCAGGAAAATCTTTAAACACACACTTCATCCTTTTTTACAGTCCTTTTGAAGAAAAAAGAAAGTTTTACAACACAGTTCAGCACAAAAAGCAGAGTCAAGTAAACAATGTCTTTTTTTTAGTTAACTGACAAACAAAAAACATGAGAGCAAAAAAAGGCTTTATTTCTAACAATTTGCAGAATCTAATAATAAAATTCTAATAATAAGATTCATCATAAGTCTCAAGTCTTATCTAATAAAATCTTCTTAAATTGGAATAAAACACCACTTAGTATATATCTTTCTTCCTTCTAAAAATTGTAAATTATTGCTTGACAACCATGCATCTCTAATTTATCATTTCAGTGATACTTACAAGTATACTGGAAATAACTATCTGAGTTTAATTATCCTGTTTTCATTATACTCAAAGTCTTACTCAATTTCAGAGTCACTTATTGACTGCAATGACCAAAAAACCCCAAGATCCATGGACAAATTCAAAAAGGAATGCACCAGTTCTTCAATGTTTTGTAGTACTGCTTACATGCTAGGAAGATAAATAAGCAGTATACTTCAATAACTCAGTCTTGTTTTGCCTAATAACTTTTAGCTAAGTAGCTCATTTGTTAGTATCATTACCATCCTTTATGCAAAAGATTAAAACAAACATATTTTATATGGTAACCTTTGGATATAATGAAATCTTCTAGAGAGGTATAAAACTACATAAAATTCAAAGCCTCTGAAGAAGGATTTCTGAAGTGCAAAGTATCCCTGTTGACGGCAAACACACTGGATTTTGTTTCAGAAGAAAGCCAAACACACACCTATACTCAGCAGCGAGGCTTGAATGGTGGAATGGCAACAGTCTACCAACAATTGTCCATTAGACAGATTATCAGTCATGATTAATAAAGTTAACTAGTAACTATTGAATCAGTTAAACTGAAAACTTAAGACTGACATAACTAAATTAACACAGTCTAGTTGAATATACCCAAATTTAGAAAAAAAATATTTGTAAACTTCTCAGTAGAGAAGAACTATCTGCAAAACAACTAAACGTTACTGCATGTCTTAAGTCCTGAAGCAATGAAATACCTATTATTTCATTGGGTACAGCATCAAAAAGGAAAAGAAAAACAAACAAACAGAGAACAGCCAACCACTTAGGTGACCAAATAGCTGAAATACCATCCTTCTCAGATAGGCTTCATCTTCAACGTGTACTATGTGAATCCTCATATGACTATTCATTTTCAAACACAAACCCAGACTTCGCCATTATCAAGTTTTACAGAATAGATTAGCCAGTAATCAGAATTAATGAAATCTTCAATAAAATTCATCACACTGAGCAAACCCAGTACAAAATAGGAACTACAGTAAAACTAAATGCATTTAAATATTCAGATTTTGGCAAGCACAATTCTACTTCGCGAAGCATTTCAGAAATGAAATACAGCATTCAAAATCAGCTTAAGATAACACTGTAAAGCTAAGCTAAAGCACTTAATAAACAAACAGATTTAACAGAGTTTTCAAGAAATAGCTCATGAATGTGAGGGAGTAAAAAATAAGAAAATAAAAATAAAAAAATAACCACCTCCAAAAATCTTCACAGTAATATGTGATAATATCTATGTTGTGAAACAGCAGTCTGGAGCATGTGAAAGAAAAGAACATGGAAAAATAAAGTAGTTTATCTAAAGAAAACCTACAGTCTGGAAGAGAAGATAAGGGTAGTAAAGGATTTATTTTATACTTACTGTTGAATGAACAGAAAACATAAAAGTGCAAAAGAACTTAAAAAGAAGAGGGTAATTGTAGAAATCACAAAAACAATCCAGAGAGTCACCACACACACAAAAAAAGAAAAATAAAGGAGAACCTGAACTGCTTAGAGTTGTGCCCTCAATGTCTTTAAGCCAACAACAAAAGTTAATTAACTCAAGTTGAAATAAAATCCACAATACTTTAACAATCATAACATGCCAGAATCTTAGTTAAGTGTCTAGATGTTTCTTTCAGAGTAACAAATCTTCACTTTGAATTCAAGGTCAGGAGGATAATGTAGCGTTTGCATTATAAAAATTTTATTATCACACAAGTAATTATCAGTTCATTCACTATTTAGGCTGCTCCTTGAGAAGCACATGGTTTAGTCTTTCCCTTGAGTAAATTAACATGTCATATCTGAGTTTTCAGAAATATAACTACAGGACTCTCCTCACATAAAAGATAAAACTGGAAGTATTCTATTTCATTTTTAATTCTACTTGTTTGAAAAGAATAACAAAAAATGAAGTGCAACAATTTATCTTTGTGTCAACAGTGGCTCCGAAAGAAATGAATGAGGGTTCTCAGCCCTCTTCCCAGACAAGATAAAAGATATAGGGAGACTGATGGGGATTATAGAATCTTGATGAAAAACCAAATACGTAAGATACCATTCTAAGATGTGAAAAAAGTAACTTATCCAAACGTATTTGTCATAGTTTGACCTTGGCACAGTAGAAAAATTGTGCCTAATGATTTTTTTTTGTTTCTACGCAAAACTAGGGAAAACAAACATTTGCATTCTTCAGTGGGAATCTGGTTGTTCATTCGAAAAAGAAAATCCACAAGCAAATGCAACAGAACTTGACCTGTAGTTCTACAGTTCTAGCTCTTCCTATTAGAAGGGATTGAGAAACAGTTGGTATATCTAAGTAATAACAGTTAAATACGTCTACCAATAATACTGCATTTTGTCAACCAGTACAAGTCAATCAGTGTCTTACAACAGATCATTTCAAATTTATTCATAATTGAATACAAGCATGTTTAAAAAAGAAAGCAATTGCACATTGTAATTATATTAATTAGGGCTTTACCCCTTAAATAAAAAAATGTATTAATTTGCAGGAGTGTTTCCAAATACGTTCCTATTTGCTTTGCTTTTTCCTATTTGAAAGGGTAGTTAGTCAAAGATGTAGTGTTACTGATCTACATAACACAAATGTATAAGAGCACATTCAACTTTCAGAATGTTTATTATTTACAGCAACACAAATAGAAGACAGTTGGATCTCATTGATGACCTATCTTGATACCAGAAAGGTTCACTGGTAGTTAATCAGGCATCTTTCAGCTTGTCAGCTAAAGAGAAAACTGTTCAGAATAGCCAACTACATAGTTGTACAACAATGTGGATACTCTTAGCACTGCAGAGGAAATTAGTATGGTATTAAAATAATTTCTCATAAATACTCCAATACAGGAGACCTTCTGAATCAACTAAAACTAGAGATTAGTCTTTAAAATGCAAACTAACACTCATATCATACTGATGACAGCAAAAATTGAAAACTAAACACACATTTTCCTCCAGTAAGCAATGACCTCTTTTCATACTGACAGATAACCATAAGAATTGATGCAGAGCCTCTTGATTACTTGGTAAACACTAACAGACTGTAATTTTAAATTTACTACTGTTGTCAGTATGCTTAACTGTAGTAAATTTGGAATGTTTAAAGAACAAAAGGCAGACAGAAGGCCCAGATTGAAACATTAAAAAAAAAAAAAAAGCCAATCCAACTTTAACCTATGTGGAATTAACTTTTAATTGACATTTTTTAAATAAACAACTATTCTTGGTAAATATGGAAAAAACATTTGCTACTTAATTTTGAATTTTACTAATTCAATTAAAATATATAAACTAGCATGTCATTGTCTTGTTTCTTCAACAGATCAACTACAAATATATTACTCTTGGAATTATTAGACGTCGTCGAACAGCTGTTTATATCTTAGCCAGCTCCATTTATAGTTAAATTTACTGGTAAAAATCCACCTCTACTAGGATAGCTATAATTTGTAAGACTCAAAGCTGCTCAAGTTTTGATGTTTGCTTATCTCTATCTTCCTGGCAGACATGGTTTGAAACAAGGTTATCAGAGAGGAACATCATGCTCATTCTACTTTGTTCAGCACAGGACATTTGAATTTCTCTCAGTAAGATTGATATGTATGGACTTCTCTAATACATAATCAGTCTACTTTTTCAATTTTTTAATATCAAATTTAAAGAAAGCCATGAACTTTTAATATTGAGCAAAAGTGCAGCATAGTAAGTTGAATTCCAGAATAGATGCTAGTTTTTATATATATACAGTGTATCTACACTTACTAAGAGAAAGGAAAGTTTCATGTTTATATAAAACTTAAACATAAAACAAAATAAATTTTACAGAAAGAGTATCCAATTCTGATCAGCATGGAAAGACTTGATTTCTGTAGCACAAAACCAAAAATCTAGAGCTAGAAAATGACTTTCTAACATACCCCATTATTAGCTTCCTTCTCTTCACGTGTGATGCTCAACATGTGACATCTAAATGTTTGTGTGGGCCACATTCATGTTAAAAGACTACAGATCCTTAAGAGTGAAAAAGTGTTTTGTTGATTTTTTCCCATATTATACTTACTCTTCCTAATAACATTTTGCCCTCCTTTTTGTCATTAATCAACTCCTCTCCAAATATTTCAAAATTCAGTTGAAATGAGCCAGGGACATTATAATCAGAATTCATGTAGATACAGAAATTTTACTGATCTCAAATATTACTTAAATTTTCAGTTTGAAACTCCAAACTGAACTTGGTATGTCTGGCTTCTAATTATTTTGTTTTTCCTAGAGACATTTAACATGAAGTCTATTATTCCAGATCAAAGAAGGAGCTTAGGGAATTCACAATCCACCTGTACTCCAGATGTTCCAAAATCTAGGTACAAATAGTTGATATTCACACAGATAATTACCAACAGAAAGTATCTATTGTTATGACATGATATTCCTTTTCCTAAAGCCAGAGATACATCTAAAAGAAATACTTCTTCTCATTGAAATCCTCCTGGATGAAGCTATCAGAGATCCCCTTAGCATGAAACATTAGGAATGGACAAGGAAAATCAAAGACCTAAATGGATGTATGCATTCGGGAAAAGAAACAGCCTTGTTCTGTATTTGTTAGGACAAAATCTGCAATATTTATGAATTATGAGCTATGTACATGGTATTAAACAACTATATTCATCAAATACTAACAATGAACCAACAACATTTCCTTTTCTTCTAGCCTACCTCCGTTAATTCAGCTTGGGAGATATTATGAACATATCTTTTCAATGGGTATGGAAGAAGTGACTGTAAGAATTCTTGATCACACATACTATAAAATATAGGAGGAAGGATGCAGAATAGGTTAACATGATGATATAGATGGTATTTTATTCTCATTTACAAGGAGAATGGAAAGAAAAAAACATAAATATGTATCAAGTTTATATGGGAAGGTTTGGGGGCAGGGCGGGAGGGGTACTGCAGAGAGAGCCTCTTTAAGAGGAGCACATAAGTTGCCCTATGTCAGACCAGAGCCAGTTTCAGACAGCTCCAAAAGGAACAAAAAAGGTACAGACTCATGTTGCAGCAGTTCTTTACGAGCTACTGTCAGGGAAGCCTGCATCAGTCCAGTCTGGGAAGAACAGCATCTCATGGGAAGAACCCATGTTGGAACACAGGTAGAGAATGACTATGAATGAACACTAGAGACAAAGCATTCTGGATTGACCACAGCATCCATTTCCCATCATTTCCCATTCCCCTTCAGTACTCAGGAAGTGAAGGTAGAAGAAACTGGATGGGGGGAAAGTGTTTTTAGTTTGCTTTTAGTTCCCACTACTCTAGTGTGTCAGTTGGCAATAGCTTACTTTAATCTTTCTGCCCTGTTTTGTTTGTGGTGGGAATTGATGAGTGATATCTTTGTCTCAACCTGTAAGCTTTCTTTTCATTGTCCTTACTCTCCCTTTTCTTTCAAGGATGAAAAGTGAGAGAGAAGCATGAAGGAGCTTCGCTGCTCATCAGATTGAAAACCACAAAATGCAAAAAATTTCACGGATAACGTTATGATTTATCAATGCCAATAAAAGTAAAGTCAAACAATTCTAAGTACGGAAATCCAAAAACAGCTCCTTATCTCCCATTGTCACGGAAAATACAATTTTTTCTGTTTGGTTGGTTTTAGCTAAATTACATTCTCAAAAAAAGAGAACATAACAATCAGACCTTCCACATTCATGGATATGTCCCCAGGAAGTCCAATTAAAAGGTAGCAACTACACTCTGCTCTTAATATGCGACCTCTTTACATTTAGGAAGAAGAAGCTGGTATTGCTTCTCTATTAGTATATTAAAATTGTTTTTCAGGAAATTAAAGAAACAACAGTAGTACTCACCACAACTCCAAACTGCTCTGGCTCAGACAAATTATTGTACTCACTCTTGAACTTAGACAACGCATTCAGTTGTTCTTGCTCTGGAAGATGTTTTATTAAATTCTATCAAGAAAAAGAAAGTAGATTTAGAAATCTCATATTCACCATTGCTTGTATAATTTCAAGTAAGCAGTATTACTTATGTTTTATTAACATAAACTCCAAAGATAACACTGCCGTCCCGAAGTTGGTAGAACATAAGCAGGTAACATACAAATTCATGTTACAAAGTGTAAAAAGCAAGAGATTAAATGTCAACTAGCAACTTCTGGTGTTTCTACATATATATATTTTTGTAGTCCTTTTACAAAACACTATTTTCAAAGAAAAAATATGTTTGGTAGGCACTATGCAAAGACAACTAAAATTAATAGGACAAGGAGGCCAGTAACATACCCAACTAAAGGATGGTAAAAATCATTAGTAGAAGTGGATAATTTATTTCCTAGTGTTTAACAAAAAAAAAACCTGATGCTAAAGTAATGACAGGTAATGTCTATATTTACAAACATTTAAACCCATTAGAAACTACTTAGCCCACAAAGTTGAGAGAAGTAGGATTTCAGAGATGAAACTCAGCTTCAGCTGAATTCAGGTGGCCATATGGGGAGCTTAGGCACTTACATAAGTGAATGTCATTTCAACACGGAAATCTAAACATGTCACCCTACACCTGATCATCTAAGAAGTCTACAGTTTCCCTGGAGCTTCCTGAGCACTTGGGCACCTATGCTTAAATACGGGCTTCTGCATTCCACTCTAATTACCAGGTAAGTAGTAGGTAGAATAAAAATGGCTATTCTGAGCAAGTTCTGGAAGACAGCTTCTCAAACATCCAATTATGCCTAAATTTGACAGTCAGTAGCTCAGTTCTGTCCTTTCCCAATATGACTGCTGTAAGTGCTAGGAAATATTCAGGATTCCTCTATCTAGCTCTCTTATTTATGTCATGACTCCTGTGTTCCTAGTTACACAGTGGCTAAGCTTCCATCATAGTATGAAAAGAAGAGAAAGACTGTCTTCTTACTTAAAACACTCCCAGCTACTACTGGTAAGGACAGTACTCTGAACTGAAATGAAGACACAATCTTTCTAACACTGCATCACATCTACATATTGCCATATTTTCAAGTTAAACAACTAGATAATCCTTTATCACTGTTTTTAGTGCAAAACTGGTCATTATTTTAAGAATTGAAACCCCTCTTTGATTCTAAGAACTAAACAAGTAATTTGTTTTAAAGCAGTGTGTGACATCCAACACGAGGACAATACTGTTGATCAAGGAAGTAAAGTCTGCAAATAAGAAAAGCTAGGCTTACATTCAAGGACTGAAATAAACTAAAGGAAGAGTAAATGATGGGTAGAGAACGAACAGCTTCAACACAGTCTGTGATAAGATTTTTGGTAGAAAAAGATAGCACTAGTCAAAACGCACAAATTATTAGGCTTTAAATAATAATGCAAAATTAAGTTTTATGGATCTGGATCTGGAAATGTTCAGACTAATTTACAGCATGAGAAATTTACGGCAGTATTATTTATTACAATTGGAAAATATTCTTTGTAAAAACAGACTACCTTTATTAATTATGGATTAAGATGTCCAGAATTAAATCTATAAAACTCAGCAAATGCCAAAAGGGCACAGAGATTCTGAGTGTAAAAAAGCACATTTTGTATTAGGAGTTCATAATCCACTTATTTCTGTCTTGATATACAACATCCACATAGCCAGTTATTACCAGCATCTTAAATATGCTACGACTCCTTAATTTTTACAGAGATTAAAAGCTCGTTGTCTGTTGATAACATGATTGTCACATGTAGAAAAAACAGAACACAAAGCTTTGGAAAAAGTGAAACAGTCAAGTGTTGTATGAATGTTTACAATACTGAGCTCCAGGAAAAAAAAACTTGAAGGAGTAGTTGCTACCAGAGAAGCTGTATAGTGTTCACATGCAGTTTTTGAACTCAGAGAATAAGCAGGAGAAAGAATTGTGACTAATTTATAATGAAAATTCCAATAATTGGCCAATGCCTATTTGGATTACAGCATAAAATTCAGAGTTCTTATGACCTTCAAAACTAGATTTAATTTCTAACAGGAGGAAGGAAGAAATTGGAATGAATAGACACAGATGATAAACACATATTACTTAATGAGCTCTATATAACAAAAAGGTAGGATTAAGGACAAATATCCAACTTCAAAACCTGGGACATACTGGACAATATTTACAGCTAGACAATCAGAAATGAATGAAGATAAGACATTTCTGAAAAGAACAAAAATATTAAATGTATTTTATAAATCAATAAAAACAGCTACATGCTGGCAAACATAAGTATGCTTTTGCTTCTCTAAAAATCATGAAATGCACAGAACTGCATTTGCACTGGATGCCCAAAAACCAGATCTGTGAAGGTTTCTAAAGGCAGAACAGAGACATATAGATGGGTATTATCATTTATTTAGTAACCTCAGCATATATAAAGGTGAATACTAGGACTTTTAAGGTAATGAGGCACATGAGTCAAGCACTTTCAAAGGAAGAGAGCTGCCTAAGTGCTTCTAGAAGTTTAAACTTGTATTATGTTGTTTTCAAAGTAATTGCAGAACTGTTTTATCCAGAAACAAGAAACTTGTATAAAGCCTCTGATAAAAATGATTAAATACAAATATGCAAAGTAAATTTGGAGCCTAAGCCTAGCTAAAATTAAAAAAAAAGGACAAGGCACTCCTTTTTTCAGCAGAGGAGAAGTATGACCAAATGGTGGTTGACATGGAAGTGCACAAAAAGCTAAGGTGTAAAACTGGAATCCTCCATGCGGAAAAAATGGCACCTAGTGACACTCCTCAGTGATTGCTGAATGCTTATGGAGACCAAACAACGGATGTTAGTACAGTGAAAGTTGGACTTCCTATCAATCATACCATCATAGCAGCTGTGACACAGAGAGTCACCTCAGGTGGTGCATTTTCATAAGCACACATGCAGGCACTTGTTCGTTGCTAGTGAAATTGCATAGCTAATAGTGGTGACAACTACCACTGAAAACTAATGCGTTGTAGCTGAGAATTTGCTCTATCCAATAGTATTGTTGCTTCCTTTCTATTTATTTATCCTTAGGTACATATCATCAAAATAGAAATAATACCCCACAGAAGAATCAAAGAAAAAGAAGAGAGTAAACAATTCTCTTAGCTTCTCTTCTATTGTGGTTTTCTTCTTAGCTTGTCAAAATTGATGGAATGATTGCCACATGTTCACATTGCAGGATGTCTTTAATTAACTGCCCATTAATGAGTTGATCCCCTAGACCCCAAGGAAAGGCCCTAAGCAACCTCCTCTAGTTGACCTGGCTATCAGCAAGGGATTGGAAGAGATGACCAACAGACCTTTCTTCCAAATGATTTTTTTCCCATGGTTTTAGAATGAAGTGTTTCTATTAAACATAGTTCTACAGAAATCTTTATCTTAGCACCTTTTAAATGACACTGTGAATAGAAAAACAAAAGGAATTGTGTTTATCTTTTGTCTCCACACATAATTACACACTGAATAAAATAATATGAAAAATGAAACATCTACCAAATAAGCTCTAAGGAAGAGAAGTGGTCACTGCCCTAAGGCAAGACTGGATTATATAAGCTCTGAGAGAACAGAAAAGAGGAAAGACAAAAGAAAAAATAACATAGATTTCAACCAGAACAACAGACATATGCACTTGAGCCTGGTTATTATTTTTTTTTAATAATAACTAGGAAACAAATACAGCAACATATCCAATTTAAATAAAAATTCTTTTTAAATATGAAGAACAGGAACACAGAAAATACAGAATATCAACACAGCTACTTTCCTTAAAAATAGCTCCACAAATATAAAAAAGAACTAGAGTTCACAGAAAAAAAAAAATATTGCAGTGATTTACAAGCCAAACATTTTATGTTTCAGAGGCATTTTGGGTGCAAGTACCTATTTAATGAGGAACTTATCTCGAAATACTGTGATGAAGTATCAGTTTCCTTACCTGAATCATGGACTCTGACAGTTGCGTTTCATCTATTTGCAATATCATCATTTTGATTTCCTCATAAGGCACTCGGAAAGATCCAAGGAAAATTGCTAAAATGAAGATTCAACCAACAGTGAAGAAAACAAGACAACAACAATCTTTTTTCTACATCAGTTAAATAGGTTAGAGCATCTACAAGTCAACAAACACTACATAAAGAAATACAGGTAAGAGAAAACAATTTAAAATGTATTTTTAATTACTGTAATATCCGATAATTTCAGCCTTTTCCATTTGTTTGCTATAAATAACATTCAGCACCATGGAAGACCACTAGTGATGAGTCTACTCTCAAGAATAATCACTGCCACCATAATATTTTGTGCACAGATGACAATTACACATTTCTTGAATGGTCTTCCTTGTGCTTTCTCACAAAAGAGCAGCTTAAGAAAATTACCACTAACAAAACACTAAAATATTAGATTAAATAAGAATAAATATTATTTAGTTGTTAAAAAACTGCTAATTTCTACAATGTAACCAAATTATTTCCTGTTTCATTCCTGCCTGCATTTAGTAACCTATTTGTTACAGTGCTCCTCTATGCCAAAATGCTAGCATCCATTTTTGGTATATTACTAAGACTTACTATTGTTTTACTCCTACAAAGCACACGAGAAATGACTATACATCTTGTAGACATCACTGTCCTTTGTAATTTTTTGGTTAGGAGGCAGTGATCATTAACGAATACACTGACAACGAAACAGATATACAGCTATACCCCATTGTTTAGGTATATGTAGAAGAGAGTAATTTCGGTCTTAAATGAGGGATGTTGCTTAACTGTTTTCTGGGTCTTTTTATAAAAACTTATTTTAATTCTTACACATTTGAGCTAAACACCTATTAGAATAAACATAAGCATATTCTCACGTACTTTAAACAAAAAGTGGTTATGAGGCTGTCAGACAAACGAGAAAAGCAGTTTTATGGAACATTTATGACATGACTTTGTCACAGAAACAGAATCTACTTACACAGATTCTGTGCAATCTTTGGGTCCAAAACTTTTAATTCTTTGATTCGTTTCTTGATGGATTTCTTTTCTTCAAAATCTTCCTCTTCTTTTTTTACTACCAAAGTAAACACAAATACATTTACAGTAAACTTTTGTTTTTTAGAAGAAATTCTAAGGAATGCACAGTACACTATCAAATGTAGTAAATTCACAAAGAAAAGAACAAAACATGGAATATCCAGACAAAATAAACAACAGTTTTCCATGCATTGCTTGTGTTCTTTAAGTTTTTGTTCTTCAGTCAAATTTGCCAGTATCTTAGCTTTATAGAATCTGTTTGTTTGTTTAAGATATAAATTCAGTGAAGATGTTAATATTAATTGTAAGAATCATCTGAGGATATAAACCCAATTATTAACATACCATTGAAACATAATTCAGTCAACACCCGAAGTTATGTGGCTTTGAAACCAGTTTTGTCTCAACATTGATTCAAAGAAAAATAATTCGGAATATAAGTATATATATATATATTTATTTATATATATCTATTTTCTTTACCTCCTCCAAAAGCTTTCTTGTGTGTGTATATGTATATATGTACATATATTATATAATATATGTTATATAATGTACATTATATATATATAATCAGCTTCTAAGTAAATATCATAAAGGCAAAATGACTGCACAAGCATACACTAACATTGTTGGAATTTCTGTCTTGTTCTTTCTTTCAGAAAATAAGTCATTGAAAGAGGATCTTCCAAATATATTAAGCAAACTGAACTTATTTCTCATTATTTAAACATTGTCATAAAAATTTTACTTAAAATAACAGCAAATGTTTGATAATGTATTACTAGGATAGGAGCAATTCCAGCCATTATGGAAACAAAAAAAGGACCTAAAAAAAGATTATAATTACAAAAGTCTGTCCTTAAATCCAATCTACAGTGTTGTTTGTTGTTGTTGTTGTTTTGTTTATTAAACTCAGCACAAACCTTACCATCAAATGTTATTCATCCAGTGTGTTACCTAACTATTCTTTATCTAATTATCTATAACATCTCCAAACTTCTATAGTATGATTATCCTACACGCTTCAAATATCTCAGTGGAAAATATATAGATTAAAAGCACATACTACTGACTTCAGATGAAGACATTTAAATAAGAAAGCTTGTCAATACAATATGTGCTCTTGACAGTAGTCACATCATTTATTTGCCCGACTCCTTACAGAATAACAAACACCAAATTCCACTTCAGATTCCACTAGAACACCAGTATGCCTCCCTGACCCTGATTCCGTGCCATCTTTATGTTCAAATCATAATGAAAACATGTAAGTTGCTCCAAAAGTAATGCCTCCTCTTTATTTCCATGGAAACTACCACAGCTATAAAGGGCACAATAACAATATTTGATTGATAGATTAAATTCTTAGCTAAAGAAAAAACTCTTTTCCAACATAGTCACCACAGTTAGATATGCATTCTCACCAGTAACAAATAAGAGCCTACATGCCACACTCATAAAAAATCAGTACCAGCTGAGGTTAATGTTGATGTCACTACTGCTGAAACTCACCCCACACTGCCTCACAGTTCTCACATCCACTGTCTGGCCACCACAAATGTTCAGCAAGCATCAACGAATGCCAACACGTACAATTTTTTCCGCAAGCAGAAATCCAGTTACACACTATTACTCCATACGCAATTCAACGTCAGATGACATTTTGTCAGAGTGCTATCTTTTGCACAGCAATAAAATTTAATGGAGCACTGATGAAAATGTTCAGCCTCTACTTCCATACCACAAACATCTGCTTATGCTGTCATGGGCCAACATAGTAAAATAGGAGGCATTACTTTCAGAGCAGTCTCAGTAATGTATGTGTAGTCTGGAACATAAAGAATTGCTATTTTAAAGGAAACAAATTCATAGAATCATAGAATGGCTTGGGCTGGAAACGATCCAGTTTCAACTCCCCTGCCATGGGCAGGATTGCCACAGATCATGCTGCCCAGGATCTCATCCATCCTGGCCTTAATTAAATGCTTCCAGGGATGGGCACCCACAACTTCTCCAGGCAACCTGTTCCAGTGCCTCCACGTCCTCTTGAATAAAAAATGTTCAACTAATATCTAATGTAAAACCTCCCCTCTTTTAGCTCAAAACCCCTTGTTCTATCACCATCAGACCATGTAAAATGTCAGTCTCTCTCCTTTCATAAGCTCTCCTGAAGTACTGGAAGGCCACAATGGGGTCTCCCTGGAGCCTTCTCTTCTCCAAGCTAAACAAGCCTAGCTATGTCAACTGTTCTTCATAGCAGAGGTGCTCCAACACTTTGATCATCTTTGTGGCCCTCCTCATGACCCACTGCAAACAGTTTCACATCTTTTTTGCACTGGGAGCCCCGGACACAGTACTTTGGGTGGGGACTCACAAGGGAAGAGTGGAGGGGAACAATCACCTCTCTTGCCTGGCTGGCCACCTCTCCATTGAGGCAGCCCAGGATACAGTTGGTCTTCCACACTGCAAGAGCTCTCTGACGACTCATGTCAAGCTTTTTGCTCACCAGGATCCCAGTGCCTTCTCAACACACCTATTCTCATTGAGTTCTTTCAGTCTGTACACATATCTGGGACTGCCTCTTTCTCAAGCCTGTCCAGGTCCAGGAATGCTATCCAGGATAGCATTCCTTCCTTCTATTGTGCCAAATGCACCACTCAGCTACTCTCATCAGCAAACTTGCTGAGGGTACAATCAATCCCACTGTCCATGCTGTTGATAAAGATGCTGAAGAGCAATGGTCCCAAGATTGATCCCTGGGGAACACCACTTGTGACTGGACTCTACCTAGACATAGATCTGCTGACCACAACTCTCTGGCTGCAGACACCCAACCAATTCTTAATCCACTACCCTTCAAATCCATATTTCTCCTATTTAGAGAAAAGGATGTGGTGTGGAACCATGTCAGAAGCTTTACTGAAATACAGAGATATGACATCAGTGGCTCATTCTTCATCTACCATCATAGAAGGCCACAAGACTTATCAGGCACAGTCTGTCCTTAGTGAAGCTGTGCCGGCTGTCTCATGTCACCTACACAACTCACATGTGTCTTAACATAGCTTCCAGAAACATCTACATGATCTTCCCAGGAATGTATGTGTGGCTCACTGGCCTATGACTACCCAAGTCTTCCTTTCTCCTTTTCTTAAAAATGAGAATGTTGTTTCTTTTTTTTTTTTCCAGTCCCTAGGGGCTTTGCCTAAATTTCCTTAACAGTGTCACTAAAATAGTGAAGTTAGCTGAATTTTCTGAAACTTGACCTGGTAGCCTTGAATTAGATACTAGTAAGAGCTGATATAGAAAAGAATATTTAACTTTTCCAAAAGTTAAAAACAAAATATATGAACTACAAGTCTCAAAACAGAGATAATACACAAATATACAAAAATTAAAATAAACCACAACCTCGCAAAAAACAGCAAACTTCCCAGAAGTTAAACACATTGTTTTAACTCTCAACTTTGATGTCAGAAACAAAGCTGCACATGAACTACTTCCCTCTGGAATTTCACCATGAAAGAGGTTATGCACAAAGTTACAGTAATATGTAAAGCGTCTCCACCCTAAAGTAAAATACGTTAAGTATAGGAAATGCTTACTCTAGGAACTCATTTGTATGTAGTTATCCAAGTATGCAACAAACTAAATTACTGCAAACTTACATGATATTTCATCAGGAGAATTCAGGTCACATCCTTATGAAGTTGCCAGCAGAAAGAAGCAAAGCATATATATTACTTGTCTTTCCCGCAGGAAATTTTGCACTTTCCAGTGAAAACTAATACCTACTATCGCCTCTAGAAATTTTTAGCTAATTTGCTTACTAATTTATAAGAAAGAAAAAAACAAACAATCAACAAGAGACGAAACTATTACTTGTTTTCAACAAGAAAAAGGGTATAAGGCTACTGGAAAAAAGAAACCATTTAAAACTGAGTATAAAGATCTGAATATGTGAAGTAAATATCTAGATTAACAGGAAGTCAAAGAAAATAAGTAATTAGGGCACTGGAGCAGGGAGGAAAGTATATATGAGACTGAAAATGAGAAACATCTGATTACACTGGAAATAGAAGTAGGTGATTATCAGAGGAAATAGAGGTAAAACATTCTTATTTTAAAAGCACAACAATCAAACCAGGGACTCTCAAAATGTCACGGCTTCTGAATATGCACCACAGTATTAAACCATTAATTCTTTTCAAAATCAGATGTCTTATTTCACATATTATGCACCTAGAAATTAACGCCACATAACAATAACAGCATATTCTTAAATTTTCTTTTTATATGTTATGCTTATAAGGTGGACATACACACGGCTTCAGCAATAGACTTGTATCATTTTTTGTCAGTAGGAACTCATCTGCCATATCAGGATGGGAAACAAAAGTAGAATGAATGTTCATATTTTATCTCACAACCTTCACAGTTCCAGTCACAGTTCCTTATTTCTACATTTTCATGTCCTTATTAACAAAACACCAATTGAAAAGTCCTGAATGTGTAAATAGAGAAATAGCTCAAATGAGTTTTAGCTCTTAGACTCCACTAGAAAGGCTGCTTTAATTGTCTTTTTCAAATGTGCATCCATACAGACATTCAACTGTAGGTAACTCCCTCTATTTGTGACAGTGCTCTATATGAAATAAGCCTGATGGGAGTGGTGAGAGGAACATTTCATAAATGTGATGTTGCAGCTGAAAGCTTACAGCAGTGTTTCATGAATATATGGACTGAATCCTACAAGAATATGGATTGTTTTACACAAAGCTTTTCTGTGAATCAGCTACTTTTTCATCATTCTAAAGGAAGACAAAATGCCCACTCTATTAAACTTGTATACATATACAATCTACATAAGAAAATGATTGAAAATATAAATACAATTACTTCAACTCTCATGCACATTATATAAGTGAAATATACTGATACTTTTTCTGTTACCTCTGTAAAAGATAAATGCAGTTTCGAACACATTTTGAGATAGTTTTAGTATCTAGCCTCTTTCAAATTACTTAATCCAATCACCACATAAAATAAACTGAAGTACCTCAGCTTAGCATCTTTAAAGTTGCTAGCACCCGGACAGGTGCATGCATCCTGTCCACTGAAATACTGTACAATTGTGTCTTGACCGGGTGGATGAGCAGTAAAACAAGGTAACAAAGAGGTAACTAAGATAGAATAAAGCCCTTGTTTGCAGGAAAACATAGTAGTAACTGGCACAGGATTTCTCACATGAAGAGTACACTGGCAAAAGTAATTAATGAAATAGATTTGTGTTTGTGTATTCAAACTTAATCCTCTCTTTTCAACCAATGAACACTGGAGTTTACAGCTAAAAATTAAAAGGACTACTTGAGGGAAATTAGTCAAACAGCTAAACTAAAGCACTTGGCAAAGTTTTTTAAAGCAGAAGTACAGTCTTCAGTTTATTATTAAATTGTAAATGTTATCCTAATGACCAAATTGTTTGTAAATACTGTTAGTTCATTCAGAAATAAGTGACATTAAGTTCACTCAGGTATTTTTAATGGCATCTAATAAACTTTAAAACTAAAATTCAACTCTATAATAATATCTCTGAAAAACAAACTGCCTAAAATACTGTGAGAAATATTGTATAAATAAATTAGATGAATCTTTTTCTGAGCTCCAATTTGAACACCTGCTTGGCATCACAGTAGAACTGAGAGTATTAGCCAAGACAGACTCAACACCTGAAAGGACTGAAGATTCTCTAGGAGAGGAAAAAGGCAACAGAGATGAGCCTTCTGCTACAATAGGGTGGACTTAAAATGGAAAATTAAAGCATGCTGTCCCCACTGGTAAAATTATTTAGAGTTTAGTTCTAGTAGATAAAATTGTCCTGCAGTTTTCAAGATCTTCCTATTTTAAGATTCATTCCTACTATCTAGATCCAGCTGACTGGGCTTAGAAGGTTGATGCACCACTCTGGCAGAAGCCATCAAAAGCAAGATAATACAGTTTCATTTGAGGTGAGCACAGAGGATCCAAGATGTACAATGTTACTATCTACACTATGAAACAGTATGACGGCCATTCACCTCTTCATTTTTGAGTCCAGTATCTGGTGGTATTGAACCACAAAACAGTACTGGAGAATGAGCCAGCATGGATTAGAGTAAGTGCAACAGGGCAAATAAAGTAACAAGATTCGGATACAGAAAACAATTAAAATCATAACTATACTGTTGCCTCTGAAAGACACATCAGAAGATTAACTATGCCTTGTTGGATCCAAAGTCAATCTCTCCCAATGATCAATAAGATATGAAGAAAAATATGGTCCTTTGGAAGTTCCCATATATTTACATTTCAGATGTTCCATTGCAAAGCAAAAGCTTTTCATGTAATAATCCTTGACATGCTGTTCTTCCATGGATTTCTATAATTGCATTTTATATCTAGTACATTTAAAATATTTATTAAGTTCTTCAGCACAGAGCTCCCATTGTTAATATACACTACACAAAGAAAGACTTTCCAATTTTTTTTTTTTTTTTTTTTGCAGTAATCTTCATCAGTTTTGCTGTACCTTGACCATAATTGAGAGGAACCAAAACCATACAAAAACCAAATACATAGGATGGAGACAAAGCCTGGAGATGCACAGTGATGTATCACAGAATCATTATGGTTGGAAAAGATCTCTATGATCATCTAGTCCAGTCATCATATTTTGTTTTCTACTTGCTTTTTACCATTACGGAGACAGAAAAGATGTTTTCAGTATATCAATCATCAATTAAACTAACTAATGTTACCCTCATTAATAATTTTCTAGAATACATCCACCACTGATAACAACTTCGACAATCACAGATCCCCAAGCACCTCATAAATCTTCCTAAAAACTGCCACTGCATTTTCTATCTTGCTTCCTTCTTCTGACACTGGCATGGGTTCAAATTGTGGTTTAGACAGTACAGTTCATAGCTCAACCTTGGAGTTGTTTCATCCTTCAGTTCTCTTAGAATACTTGGATAAAGACCAGCTGGTCCTAGCAATCTGTTACTGTCCATTTCTAAAATATCCCTCTACTGACAGCACAAGTTGGGATACTTCTTAGAATGCAATGTTTCTCTTAACATTCTCTCCCCACAAAAAACAAAAAAAAAATAATTTTCAGGCAATTTCATTATTACATGAACTGAAATAATTTTAAGCTTCAGCATTTGGAAGTAGGAAAGAAAGGAGCTATTCAAACTCTTTTTTTTTTTTTTTTTTCCCCTTTGGAAGGCAGATAAGAAGCAGTAAATTATACTTTTCTATTGCATTTTCATTAAATCTTTACTCAGGCTCAAATTTCTCTAGTATGAAAACTTTAAAACCTTAGCACTAATTTTGTAAAGCGGTAAGAATTGGGAGAGCATTAGGAAACATGCAGAAGTCTCTGGAATTTATATAATATTGTACTGTTAAACAAATCTGAATGAAAAAGGGAACACTCAAAGACATGCCTTATGCTTCTAATATGGAGTATATATTAAGCATCATTAATGTGCTGCAGTACTTCCCTATTCTCTTGCTACAGCAATTATCTCTTTACCTTATTTCCCCCAAGGTCAATATCAACTTTTTCAATATGAACATTTAAAAAAATACAAAAACTCAGGCACATGAAGTCTACAGTTTTACAAGTTTTCAGCTGTGGACGACAAAAAATAGAATGCAAAGGAAGGCAAAATATAATAATATTAATACATTCGTCCAACACAGACTGCAGTAACTGAAGAGTTAGTGGAACTGTCCTAAATTTCCTGTTTAAAGCTCATTTCCCCTTAAGTATGCAATTCTTAAATAAAAAAAAAAAGAAAAAGAAATTATGCTAGTCTGCAAAATAATAATTGGAAAGTCTTAATTATTCACTAAATTGATTTAATTAGCAAGAAAAGTTATTATTCACACATATACCTTGAAGTACAAACAGAAACAAGTCGGAATGTTTTTCAAAATAATAAAAAGACTGACTTCAGATATAAACAATGGCAGCGTGCAGTGGCCAACAGTCTCTTTCCTAAGACTTAATTCCATTCAGAAGTTTAGAGGTCATCTGGCCTGTTTCTGCTGTTGGACACATTGCATGCTTACCAGTTAAGAAATTAATTTATATGTGCATTTTCAGGTCCATATTAATTTCTTTTTTTCTTTGTGTTATGCAGTATAATTATACAGAACATGGATTAATATAATTTTTTGTACTACTGCCATTCTTCAACGTTACACGCTACTCCAACCTAAAAGATGAAAGAAATTTAGAGGATTACAGTTCTACAGCAAGTTCCAAAAAGCTACTCAAGAAGTCCGCTATATATCTACAGCAGAAGTACATATTAAAAAAAAAAAAAAAAAAAAGTATTGTTCTGACAGCAACATAACAGACAAAGCTGAAAGCATCTATTTTGAGACATCAGTTTGCCCACAAGGGCCATTTTTAAAAAATAGAAGTGAAGTACTTTTTGCAGTGCACATCAACTACAAGTCCCTTGCTAATATACTCAAACCCAGCTTTCATAATGAAAAAGAAGGACAGTCCACCTTAAGCATATCTCACTTGAAATCCACATAATTAGACCACGAGACATCAGGAAAAAACGCGCCATCTCATCCACAAATTTCTTTGCTTTAAATTATTTTTACAGCTTACATACATTCCTCCACTCATCTAGTAAAAATGCAAGTTTAAAATAAATGTGTAAATGTCTACAAAACAGAAAAAGAATCATTTTGAGTATTGATTTGCATTAAGAAAACTATGCAGTTCACTGGAAGAAACACTGAAGCTTCATTGTGTCACCACAGAAGCAACAGAAGGGAGTCCATTCCTCCTCTCCCTCACACACACAGCTTTTCTCCCAGCTGTATATTCCTGCCACTATGAAAAAGCTCATACGAGAGTCTGATAGAACACGTAAACTGGAGCATGAAAGAGACACCAGCCAGGCCTCTTCTGTTTAGCAACAACAAAGTGATGTACCCACCCCACTGCAGAGCGGCAGTACACAATTGCAGTTTAGCAGAAGCTGGCATTGTTCTTGAAACAGCCTTTTTGACCTTTTTCTCCTGACACTGTATACTGACCAGCATGCATTTATCCATAGAGTGAATGCCAGAAGCTGGTTTTCAACTGTAGCAATTCCCTGCCCAAGTTCACTGTATGCCCGCATAGACACTTTTGTCAAATGGGAAAGACAATGGGACTCCCTCATCAGTGTAAGACTTAAACTAACCAGGACTGTCTACATCTACAGCTAAGTCAAAGGCACTTCTGACAGAAAAACGATTACAATAAAACCTCATCTGCTTCCTTTAAACTTTGGTTTTAATTTTACTCCATAATTAACAACGCGTTGTTTAGTCTTGCCAGCACTCGAATCTCAAAACCATTCAGTATTTTACACAGTACCCTTGAAAACGAACGATACCTGAAGATACCCACAAAAAAAGACAGCTTAGACTGGTTATTATGTAAAGGTCATTTCATCACAAAACACAAACCATGTTATTCTTTAAGTAGTTTCATTAAATTGATTTTCAAAGTGTATGCCATGTGTTCTGAAGCTATTTTTAATTCTTTTATTAACCTCTAATCTCACCCTAAAACAATTTGAGATCATTTCAGCAGGGAAACACTGGATCAGGCTTTTAATTTAATTCATCAAGTGACTGCGCACAAAAAAAAGACATGGGAACAACAGAGATGTGTTAGTGCAAGGGCAGCAATGAATTATCTGACACATGAGGGGCAAAAATTACTAAGCTAGCATTGTTAGTGCCATATATCCCAAAAAGGAGAAGGCAGGAGTAACCTGACAGCAGACTGAATGTTAAGTTGTGAGAAGAAAAAGAAGTATGTAGAACAACAACAAAAAAAGGGCTGATGGGAGAGAATGACTGAAACAGGATTAATAAGGAAAAATTAAGGTATTCTGAAAGAAATTGAATGAGGAAGCCACAGTGAGCAGGTAGACTTCCAAGCTACGCAGACAGCAGGAGGCCAAGGACATTTCAGATGACAGCGCTTCCTCCCAACAGCCCAACACACCTCAAACATCCTAAATCTGGATTGCTCATTTCTGCCAAACACAGACATCAGACACCAGCACATAACAAGGCACAGCAATAGCTCTAGCTCTCCAAGATGAGAGACTGACAACTACTAAGTGGAAGTATGATGTATTTACTTTTTATATTTGCATTAAATTCCAGCTTCAAAATACTGATCCTATTTTCTCTTCACACAATAAATGTGATAGAACCTCTCTGATACAGTTGATTGGAATCAAAGTCCAGTTTAAATTTATTCACAACTATTTTATACCTATTCCTCTTAAACAATTTTTTCCCCATCCTGCTGCTCTTTTAAAAGAATAAAAAAAACAACTTGGCTCTACAACATGATCTTTGCTTTTTCTTAATTACAGAATTCAGATCCATTTTAATCTCTTCTCCTGATGATACCAGCAGCTTCTGTGCATCTGTGATTTAATATGACTTGAGACTGGGACGTAACTGAAAAATCACATTACATGCTGACTTGTGAAGATATTAATGACAGTGTTTCCCTACTGAAAATGAAATCTAGGACCTGTCCTACTCTTTTTCCCTTGTCTTTTTTGTTTTGGTTTGTTTTTTTTTTTTAATAAATAACTGATTTATACATAACATAGGGATACACAGATATGCGTACATAAAGGCTAAATCAACAACTCCAGTGTTAACTGTTCACCCAAAGCTTGCGTTCAAATTCAGGCATAAGTACCTCTTAAATTAGGCTCTGACAACAACAAAAAGGAGTAATGAAAAATTAGTTTATTTCTGAGAGCTGCTTTCTCTGATTATTTAGTAAAAGTTTTCTACTTTGTGGCACATGTATGCTTGCACTCACATTCTGCATTCTCAAACACCACTATCACTCTTTACCCTAGTAAGAAATCAGTTAGCTATTTCAGTTCTCCATAACATATTAACAGATTGGTGCTAGCAAGGCTATGTAAAGATAGTAAGAAAAAGTGTAATGACTTCTGTAAAAAAGGTTGCAACTTGTAAAGCCTACCCCACTGTAGTTACTGTTCCATCCCATTGTCAGCATACTCCTCGTCTATTCCCACGCTACTTGTTTCAAACTCAAATCGTTGGAGTAAGTAGGATGATGCTGTCCTGGTTTTGTCAGTATTCTGTATCATAATGTCATGTGGCAGGCTGTTTGGTGCAGAGGCATAGTGCACAGTGGAGCTCTAATTCCTCGTCCTGCGTTTGCTAGCAGTTTCACATGAGTTCCAGCTCTCCAAGAGCTACTATTCCCAAGAGCCTCCTCTGCTCCCTACGTGATCTCCGACTGCAGGTGAGGGGTGAAGGGCCTGCTAGGTTCAGGCAGCACAGTAAGCAGCACAGTCATAGCCTTCCTCAATCTTTCGTATTGTTATCTTACATTCTTTTACCATTTGTAGTAAG
Source organism: Oreortyx pictus (assembly GCA_036925125.1). Classification (NCBI taxonomy): domain Eukaryota; kingdom Metazoa; phylum Chordata; class Aves; order Galliformes; family Odontophoridae; genus Oreortyx; species Oreortyx pictus. Next base: position 32,528,112 of record JAUPFR010000001.1, read on the forward strand.
CTTGTTATCTCCCCTTATCTTAATTGGGTCATTCCTCTTTTCCTCTCCCCAAAAGGGGGAGAAAGGGGCCCCTTTCCCCTGCTGCACTCAAAAGAGTGACAGATGTTGAATACCAGGCAAAGGCAGCAGCATTACTTAGTAAAATTATTATGCTATCCACCAAAAATTCTGTTTGGATAGCTACAAGCGAAGTTACAGATTAAGATTTGTATAGAAAAAAATAATGTGGTTCTTACTTTGCTCATCATGTATGGCATATGAATATCCTGAGATGGTTTGAAATGCATTAACTAGAACAACATATTCCTGAACTGACAGACTTAAAATAGCAAAATTTGACAGTCATACTTAGCTTTGTACCAAATTTGAATTTAATTATGAAACCACTATTCAACCAACTTTTCAACTGTGATATTCTGATCTCTTTCTATCTGATAATGCCTCTGAAGTCTGCTATCACAAAGTTCATCCCTCTCTTCATATGTACACCATTTTGAGACTACAAAATAAACAATTATTCCCCAAACTGATCCCTCAGAAACTCTAGTATCCCCATAGTCCTATGCATCCTTTTTCAACGTTACACATCTCTTGAACTTAGCTATTTCTACAAATCTTTTATTAACACCACTCTATATTAGCATTATCACAGAGACAATCCTACTGCAGTTCAGAGATCAAATCCATCAATGATGCTGCCCTTAAAAAAGTTATCATCTTCTCAAAATAAATCCAATTCTATTAACTGTCTGGTAAAATTTATTATTCATACACTGAATTTGCACCCCTTGTTTTTTGAACACTTACCTCTATATTCATAGAATCATAGAACGGCTTGGACTTGAACAGATCTTCAGAAACATTCAGTTCCAATCCCCATGCTACTGACAGGGACACCTCCCACTAAATCAGGTTGCTCGAAGACCCATCCAACCTGGCCTCAAAGGTGCCCAAGAATGGGGCATCCATAGCTTCTCTTTGCAACCTATTTCAGTGCCTCATCCCCCTCACAGTCAATAATTTCTTCCCAATATTTGATGTAAGCCCACCCTCTTTCAGTTTAAAAATATCACTATATGTGGTTGTAAAAAAGTCCCACTTCAGCTTTCTTGCCAACCCACTTTAAGTTCTGGAAGACCACTGTAAGGTCTCCCTGGAGCTGAAGAAACTCCAATTTTCACATAATGTCTTTATATGACAAGTGCTAGAGCTCACTGATCATACTCACGGCTCTCTTCTGGACCTGCTCCAACAGGTCTATGTCCTTATGCTGGGGAGCCTCCAGAGCTGAATGCAATACTCCAGATGGAGCTTGGAGAGCAGAAAAGAAGGGAGAATCATCTCCCTCGGCTCAGCTGCTTCTTTTGATGCAGGCCAGGATATAGCTGGAATGCTGTTTAATACAATTTGGAGGAAAATCCTGCTCACTCATTCCGTGCACCACTGATAGTGGGCTAATAGTTCTATAACAAACTTTTCTGTGGTTTTTGAAAGTAGCTTATAAAAACAACAACACACAGTTCTTTTTTCCATCAAAAATATATATTAAAAAACACTATTGTATTGCTATAAACCACACTGCAATCATTGTTAAAAAAACTATGTACACCAATCCTAATAAACATAATGGATTTCTGAAAATATATAATTGAATAGAGAAAAAGAACAATAATGTTCCATAGTATAAACTAAATCTAATGTCTTCATGTGCACAAGCAATCTGAATATCAGGCTGGAACAAAACGTGCCTTCAGCCAGCATTTTTCATGGCTAAATTAAGACCTGTCAATCAGCACATCTGTTTGTGTGGTCTCATTACAGAACATTGCCTCAATCTCAACAGTCATAGTAAAGAAAGCAGACAGCATAACTGTATCTACTTAACCTTCATCAACCAGCATTCATGCACCCTCATTAATTTTTTTCATCTCACTTTCAAGCATGACATGGTTCATACCAGAACAATAACTTGCTGATAATTGTTCAAGACAACAGCTGGACAGGAACAGTGCAGAGGTGATCTTTCTTATAGATTATAAGGTGCCTCAGTGAATTACAATTAGTTTAAAAGTCATCTGTCCTGTTCAACAGCTTTGAAAAGAAGACATTTCATTAGCAACTAAAGAAATCCTATCATATTTTAGGCTTTAATGAGCCAATTGCATTGCACTATCTAAGAAAAGATTTTTCTGCAGATCACATGACAATTTTTCACAAGTCACAGCTCGCAACTCAGTAAAAGATGTCATACAAAATTACATCACATGAAATAAACTGAAGCTGCTTAGCATACCATTCATTATCATCTAATTCAGGGACTAATAAAATCTCAGTAATTATTTATAAATCTTCCAAATTACAAACCTTTACAAAACAGCCTGATGGTAACGCTGTACTCTTTTGAAAGAAAATCAATAACATATTTAAATGGGATATATGAGTATTCAGATAATCAAATACATACTTCTGAATAATGACACAGGAAAGCAACTAAACATATATTTGTATAGCTCTCCAGATAATTCTTAGTTCTCCTAATATTTTCTTTTCATCAATGGCATAAATGAAATACACACACATATATATATATGTATTATTTACTGATAGTTAAAAACAAGTAATACTGCTCAAACAGATCTGAAAGATGTAAAACAAACAAACACGAAAACTTGCAGATGTCTGTATCTGTCAATGAAGGTTCCTACACTGATAATATTCCTTGACTCTTTCACAGGAACCACTTCAGTGCTGCCTCATCTCTTGCTGTTCCTGACCCAAAAGCCAACTTCATAAATGTCAGAAGACAGTTTTCTCTCTGTTTTATGGGGAAGTTGCTAAATGCATGGGGCTGCAGCAACAGCTTGTGAAATGCATGTATAAAGAACGTATGATACAGGTAAGGTAAGAAACTCATTATTAAAAAAAAGAGAAAAAAAGAAAAAAAAAAGAAAAAAAAGGCTTGAACAAGTACTGTTGAAAACAAAGAAAGAACATAATGCCTAACATTCTGAATCAAACAGTGACCTTCAAGAAACAGGAACGACTTCAGCTATGCTTTAAAACAAGTTGTTTATCAGTGAATTGTTTTCTGTAGAATCCATCTCACAGTGGCAGCATGGAGGGAAAAAAAAATAAAGCAGAATACAGTGATGCCAGTATTACTTTGAAAAAGAAAAGGTATTTGTCAGTATCTGAAATTCTTTGAGATCTGTTATCCAGATGGACATGCACAGTTAGAATTTCTAGCATGAGTGCACAAATACACCATAGTATTTTTGCCACTGCCATTTCTCAAGGCACACCATAAGTCATCATGATAAGTCTACACATCTCTCTCCAAAGCTGGGCATGCTGCCATATATATATGGTGTATGATCTTTCTCTTATCCTCACAAATTTTGAAATAGGAAAGATTACACACATACACACAGATAACATAGCTCCATGAATTCCAGTTACTAACTCTCCCCTTGAATAACTGATTATATTCATACTGTGGGTAATCAGAAGTTCTGCTTGTACATTATCATTATTCATCATACTCATACATCACATTTCATTTACCTGGAATAGTGCCCTGGAGTTTAACAGAATAAATACCACTCCTTCAAAAACAGTATGATGCTTAGAGATATCAGCAATAGAGAACTGGAGAAAGCATAAACACACTTGCAGCGACCAACAACCATGTTATTATCATGAAGATTTCTCCAAATGGCAATCAATGCTTATTCATCCTAAATCCCACTCATTTTCCTTGTAACACTGCCTGATTAACCGGTAAACGAAGCTCTCAGTGTCCTCTCCAGAACCTGAAACATTCATGATGGATTGCCCAGTGCAAGGCAAGAATGAAGAGCTACCTAGCATTCTTCATTTTAGTTTGTGGTGGTGTTTTTGTTGTTTGTTTCTTTCATCCATCTGCTTTAGAAAGTTTTTACAGCCCACTTGAGTATTTTTAATCAATAGTTGCACTCAAGTTTTACTTTAACCTCACTTATCTGCAACTTCATGGTAAATGAGAAGAACAAAGTAAAGTCAAATGCATTCAGATAGTCTTAATTACTGGCTAATGTACAAGTCCTGAGCATGACCTGCAATGTACCCAAGGGATAACAGATTGTGTACTCACAGAAGGTGCATAAGGTGCAAGCTGGTATTACAGAAGGGTCACACAAGGAAGAAGTGTCCTTCCATGAACAGTAGCAACCCGAGAAAAGTCTCTAGCATACTGCAACATATTGGGAAGCACAGTTGAATAGCTCAGCAATCCCAAGGAGGTTCTTACGTTTCCCATACATATTCTGGCAAATAGGATTGTAATCAGGTCACTGCCAACTGTTTTACAGAAGATGGAAGGTGAATGCGATCACATGTAACTTTCTCTACCTGTTCTATTTTCTATGTTCAGACTTCATCAGTCTTGAAGTATGACCAGTGATGCAAAGATAAGCACCCACAGCAATTTTACCTTGACAGACTTTAGTGAGAAAATTTCAGAAAGAAACCACACCAGAAAAAAATGCAGCTAAAAAAAATAAGTTCATGGGCATTCTTGATGGTTGTACCTTTCTCTATGCATGGAATAAAAACTTCCATGCATGCAAAAACAAGTGTTAAGGCACAATCTATGCAAGGGCTTAATGTTAACCAAAATCACATACCAAACGAATGGGAGAGTACTATGCACTCATTTAGAGAATTTTCTGTTTTCTACCTTCATATATCAAGACTTTGTAAGAGACTATTATTATTTTATACCATTGCCTCAAAGTTTGCTGATGAACATGTCCGAACACGTCCAAGCAAGTACTGGCCAAGGGTTGTGAAATCCTTTGTCTAAGGGACTAGCAGATGGGCACGTCCTTGGGCAACGAAAGAGAGATAAGCTGCAGCTCAATGTCTGCTTAACGCTCTTTTGTGTGGCACTCATCTCCGTGGGGAGATAGCCATCTCAGGAGAAGCTTGCCTTAATATTACGCAACCATAAGTGAAGGTTCTTTATCAGCCTTCTCTCCCTCCTTTCCACTAGAAGAGATACAGAACACTAAACAACTCCAGGAGAGAAAGTGGCCTAAACTCTGCCTACAGCCAACTACACACCTCAGAGATCCAGACTGGATGGAGATGTTCATAGCTCAGACCTAGAAGCTCTGAAAATAAGTTTCTTTTTCATTTTCTTTTGGATAACAAGCTTCAGAGAACTTGACTTCTTAATGCTAAACTCAGGCTAAGAACAGATAATGAGACACGGTGTTTGAAGAAAACATTGACTGTCTTATTTTGTAATTGGGATACGGGCTTTAATAGAGCTGCTTTGATTGATGTTCAATCAATTCAGGATGGCAATTCCAAATCACATAGTGATCTCTTCTATACACCTAAAGCATTAAGTCTTCATTTCTCAGAAATGAAACAGGAAGTGGTTGCCTTTTCAAACTTATTCAGCAGTTGGATCCAAAACGCATTTTGCCCGGCCAACTTGAACAGGAATGCAGCTGTGCTTACACTGCCATATTACAGGAAGAAGAGAGGCTACACAGCAGCTAGCCACTTCAAAGTACAGGCTTCAATTTTTTTATGACTAATACGAAAAAGTTCACTCTAACATAGTGGGTGATAGCCAGGACTATGCCGTATCAGACACTGAAGAAATGTGAAACTACACTCCTAAAGCTTTCCAGTCCTTTTTAGATGTATTTTTTCCCACAAAGCCTAAAGTATCTGAAGTAGCCAATAGGCACAGGTCAAAAAGACTTCTGTTTCAAAAACTATCCCCTCAGCTAATGCACTCCCAGTCATGGCAATTTCCAGAATTAACTATATTCAGCACCTTTTCAAACTAAACAGCAAAAAGACAAATTTTTCACACCTGCAAAAATAAGATATTGAAATAGATATCCATGAAAGTATTTGAGCCCTATAAAGTTGTTTTTTGTTATTGCTGTTGTTGCAGTAGTTCATTCTCACTAGCTACCTCATTCATTCATCACTGAGTGGCTGGGATGTGAACCTTACATCTAGAATCTGCCTACCAATCAATCCAATTTTTCAATTTAAATGAGATCTAGAATATGCTGAGACTTCACATGACAGTTCTACTTACTAAAGTTATTTCAGCATAATAATGATTCACAGAATTGCCATCTTGCATCTAATTTCTGAATATAGATACAAATATAAAAGCAACAAATAAGAAGCAATAACACTGTTGTTCAGCACTTAAAATACCCCTTTCTTTGTCCAGTAAATTTCAAATCATTACACGGATCTAGACATGGTACTCACAGACATAATATATTAATTTACTAATGGATATTCAAAGTTGCTGTGTAACTAAACCACAAAAATTACAGTTATATGATCTGTATTTTATGTGAAGGGTTTTTAGAAAAAATACACTTTTATGTGATAAAGATATCCATAATTTATTACATCATGTTTTTCTTCTGAGAATTAACATGACAAAAGCCTTTTCTTGGAACAGCATCTTTGGTTTAGAATAACACTGCTTGTTAGAAAGTATAAAGCTGTTATTTTCATATAATGTAGTTATAAAATATTTTTTTTAAATTGTTTCTGTTTTAGATGCTTATATATCTGTATCTAAAGCTGTCATAGATATTCAAAACATGTTAAGTATATTTTTAAGCAAATGTGAGAGAGATTTGAAATCATACTTCCAAATTGTAATACAGTGGGCATAGGAAGGAAGGTACTTAGATCTGCATTCTCTAAAACTATAGCATATATATATTTATATACAAAAAGATAGTTTCCAGTTTTTACAGGGAAGCATGACTTAGTAAGTCATTCAATATGATATTAAGATTTGTTTCTAATAAGACTAAGATATCAATGTTTGGAATAATGTTCTAAATATACAAAAAAAAATCAAACTGAAATAATAGATAATACATACTGAAAAAAGATCCAAGAAACGTACTAACCTCTGGTTGCTATGGTGAACACAGGAAGAAGCAGAAACTCAAAACAGCATTTATAAATACTTTTCAAAAAGTATTTGAATACAGAACAAAAAGATGTGATTCAAATGTGCAACACAAGACATTAAACTGGTTAAAAAATAATGTATGTGAAATTAAAGAATACCAATACAAAGACAGAAGTATATATTGAAAAATTACTGAGTAGTAGAGAGCCACAGGTATTTAGCTGACTGTGACTATTTCTATGAGAAAATGACAGTGCCAAACATAATAGCAGATCTTTGTCAGGTTTTGTTTGGTAAGTAATCTTGTTGACTACTTACACAGACTAACATTTGAGCTGCTTACATAAAATCTGAAACACATTATACTGATATGACATAATCATTAGTGTTTCATTTACTGCGAACTCCTTACGGCCTAAAGTGACGAAGTGTTTCATTATGTTATTTTAGGATTTAACTTAAAGGATCTAAGACATTAAATGATTGAGCAGATTTTGAAAAATACTAAATTCAGTAAAATTAACCACTTCAGGCTTAAGTAATTGAACTTTCCCATTTACATACTAGTTTTAGATCAAATAGCAATAGTTAGACTTCTAGCCTTCCCATTCTTACAAGTATATATAATGACTCCAGAGTAAAAGATTGTTATATAAGCTAAAATTTAGAAAACAGATTAACAGTATAAGCTATATTTAATATTTTAAATTTAGTTCTGAGAGTACTTGCAAGTACTCTAGAACACAGAATGTGGTTTCATAAAGCATAAACTTAGCTTCAGGAAATCACATACTTTTCTAGTATATACTCAGCAGTTAGAGAAAAACGTAAACCTCAGTAAAATTTAAAAGCAAAAAAGGTCAGTTTTGCCCTAATTTCACTGACAGACGAATAGGCATCAATAGATATTTCACTCATCTACTTCCATAAAAGAAAGCTACATTCCACTTCTATTAAATGTCACTACTTTGCACTATGATAAGATTCCACACAGATTGGAGAAAGCAGACTGTCTGCAGTGGGAACACACTATGTGTATAGCTATTGTCTCATAAGCAGCTTATAGACCTAGTCAGGAATGTACGAGAAAAAGAGGAATGTAGTTTCTCCCTGAAACCTAGATTTACATGGATCTATAGTCTTCTAATGAGAATCTCTAAGAGGAAATTTGATCTTGTTAAGATATATGCAACAAGTACATTATAGGTGAGCTCACATCTGCACAAGAGAACATTACACTTCATAAAACAGCCAAAATAGTGACTGAGAAAAAGTTGAGAAAAATAGAATATTTGCTAGTTGAAGGCAGTCTTAGTATCTCTTTAAAAAGGCCAGCAAACAACAAATAACAAATTAATCACTTTTTCAGTGTAACAAACAAATTTTAATGAACTTCAAATGTCCAGAAGAAAACACTGGAGTACCTGCAGGATAAGCACATTATTCAGCTCTGTGACTAAGCCAGTGTCAGTCAAGATCACACAATTCACAAGCGGATAAAGTTGCCATATTTAATAAATAAGTCCAGGCATATTACCAACAGATTTAACATTGACAGGTGACTAAGACAACACAGTTCACATGCTGTACATTGTTCTAGGTAAGAATAAGGAGCCAATCACCCTCTACAGGTACAGATCATTATTATAATTCCTCAACAAGTAGCTTTGAATGTTTAGCAGTGGGAATTCATTAACCATCAAGAACACGGCACCTTCACTCGCACACTTTCTAACAGCTACTTGCAGACTTCAGTCTAAACGCTAACAATTAGTTTCTGAGACATCCCTTAAGCTGATGAAATCAACTTAATCGCATGAAATCAACAAATCAAGGATTGATTTTTTCTAATTTTTCTCCTGAATTTCAATTTTGTGTTTTAACCATCAGGTCCTTAGAAATTACTTTTAGGAGCAATTTGGTGCCTGAAACGTAAAGCGGGATTTCCACTGTCTTAGCAATTTATCAAAATTACAGTGAGCCAAAGACTCATTTAATAAAGAAAAAAGAATGAAGAATGGAATGAGATACTATTGAAAAGAAATCCTGATACCCGAAATTAACCCTGATCACAAACTCCAGTGTACTGCCATCAAAACTGCAGCAAAAATTAAAACAATTTGTACAAATACTTACACATGAAGATGACAGCTATGAGCAATACAGGAGGAACAAGTGAAAAGTCAAAATTTAGACCTTTATTCAAAAGTAAAGGTAAAATACTGAACAAAATACACAAGAAGTTCAGAAAAAAGAAAAAGCAATAGACTTCTTGGCTATTTGCTTTTTTTTTTTTTGGTAACTAGTACAAAACCATTTTCTGATCTAATTCTTACTTATGCAGTACCATTTAAGTATACTTCATAACCAGTTAGTAATTTAAAATTACTTACTAGCTAAAAGTAATAACTATCACTTTAGTGGCTATTTAAGTGACTATTTATTTAGGTAGTCTTTGGGGGAAAAGCCTGGAAGTATTATTTTATTTTTAGTAAAACTATATTACAGCATTTAACAGAAATGTTAAGATGCACTCCACTGTATAGTGCCCTTCAAAACTGTGAACAAGTCAGTGATCTAAGGTACAGATTGAGTTCCAGATGTGATGTTTTACACCTCAAGCACAAGCCACAGCTTCCACATCTAACATAATCACTACTAAGATGCTCTTAACTCTTGGTTTTGTGGAATTGCTCAGATTTAAGTCATCTGCTGTTCATAAGCAAAGCAGCCTCAAAGACTTGAAGTGCTTTTGCTACCTTGGTAGCAAAAGATAGGAAGGTCATTCTGTCACAAAAAACTGATTTCCTATCTTGACCTCCTTACTACTCCTGATGTACTGAAAATTATGTTCAAATACCTTTAAATAACAAATGTTTTTCAAGTTACATGGCTTAAACTTTGAACATCAGAAATGAAAATCAGTTTTTGCTAGAATCCCACCTAAATAATTTCAACTTATTTCTAAAGTATGTCATACTTTAGAATGCCATACATATTGTTGGGAGACTAATAAACAGAACAAAAATTATCCTAGAAGGTAAGAGAAATATAGTTGGTGTTTTGTGTATGTTTGGCTTTTTTTGTCTTGGAGGTGGGGAGTGTTAAACATATCACTAAAGACAGGTATTGATATGAACCTTTCGTAGGCCAAGAGATCTGACTGACCTATACTCAAACTGAAAACAACTGGATTTACAAACATATTTCAGTTCAGGAAGTTTCTACTTAACGCAGTATAGCTTACATTAAATTCTACGATCAGTCCAGCTACATTTAAAGGTTGCATAGTCCATTATCAGTAGTTGAAATAGGATATTAGGAATACTTAATTAGGTTTTAGAAGTTTCAGTGCACTGTGTGTCAAACAAAAGATTACACTATTATACGATATACTGCCTAAGCACATGAGTTCCATTTTCAGAATCGGTGTGCTCATCATATTAAACTCTCAGTCCCGAGCCACAAGAAGATTGCAAGTAAAGGTAAATGGAGCATACCTTCATTTAGATTATATGCCTTAAAATACCCTGTAATAAGCCAATTATTCAAGGCTGCTCAGAAGACTGCCCATTTTAACTATTGATTTTGGAGAGGCCTAATATAGGAAGAAAAAAAACAACACTAATGAAAAGAACTGAGAAAAGCATACAAAATGAGTCACTGACCATTTATTTAATTTTATGAAATTACGGAATGACCATTAAAGTTCTGTTTCTCTTGAAGAAAGTCTTGAAAGAGAAGAAAATGAACAAAGCAAAAAAAGGAAGCAAGCGCCATCTACTAACTGTAGCCACAAATTTAATTCATCTTAAGATCAAAAAAATACAAAATGCAACAGGTAAAATTTTTGTATATATTATTTCTTACTATATTCATGAAGGTGTCTACGATATGAAGAAACCTCATCACATGCCTGAAGAAACCACATTAGTCAGGTATCAAGTTATTTCCTTTTCTTTGAGCTAGAGGAACATTCATGTAACCACTTGCGTAACAACACTCTGTAAATCACAGCTAAAGCTTCTCACTGTTAGAAGATTCAGTACACAGTGGAAAAAAAGTATTTTTCAATGGTAATCCCTAAAGGGGATAAGCCATTACAACTCCCCCGACTGATTGATTTTAAAATGTATATCAATATGTATGTGTATTTAAACATAACAGTTAGGGAGAAAGAATATTAGGATGATAAGGTTAACTACAGAAAATGACAAAGTCTGATTTTGAAAATATTTAAAAAAAAAAAAAAAAAAAAAAGGGAAAAGTAACATTTAGCATTCTTGGTGCTGCTCCCATCCTGAAACTATGAAACTAGTGCTTTCTTTTCCAGTGATATCAGTGTCACAAATGGGTTGTATACTAAAAGCAGTGAAAGCTGCTTGATTACTCTGATATTCTCAAGTACCAGAATGAGATACTGTAAAAAAACGCGTGTTTTTTAAAGGACATTTAGCCTAGGATTGTTGTCACATACAGATGGATTTTGCACAGACAGTTCTTGCTTCATTCTGCCTTTTTCTAGAAATCTATGTTGTTATTTTGTAATCTAAATAACTCATGATTTTTCTACCTTTTTTCCACTTATATCAAGAAATACAAAACTACACGGTAAAAAATCTTCCAAGAGACTTGTTTTTCACAACTGCATCTGCAATGTACTCTAGATCACTTGCTTTGTTTTTTAGAGCATACTTTTCACGATTGCTGGTAACACCACAAAAGAAGAAGCCATGAGCAGGCTTATTTGGGACAGATGAAAGTAAATTAAATAACAAATATTACTAAAAATATCATTGGTTCAATAAGGAAACACTATCAAACTACAGCCATTCAAAATAAAAATCAATTTTCTTATGCTTATTCAAAACAGTTAAAACACCATAAAATCCACCAAACAAGGGAAATTAATTTTAATCATACTCAGTGTCAAGAAATGTGCACTAAAATGTAATGAGAACAGCAGCTTGAAATCTGAAATATATTCTAAAATCTGAAATAAAATGCGTGTGTATATACACTAAATGTGTGTAAATCAACTTTTCCCTGAGAATTGGAGAGTATATCAGAATCTGCAACATGCTTTTTCAAGAACACAATGGTGATCTGATCTTAGAACAGTATTTAACAATTTGGACATTAAAACATATATTTTGGATTGCAAGATAGAGCTACTTTCTCTGAATACATAAATTTACATGGAACACTGACCACGCTTTTACAAAAATAATCCTGCAGTCTTCTAGTTGAAAGTGTCTATGTATCTTCCAATTAGAAAACTGTGTTTCATGAGCAACTGCAGAAGTACAACAGATTTATTTCCAAAGTTGGTATTTGTTAAGAGCTTTAGCTTATCTTTCACCAAATCAGTGAAATAGCCAGTAATGCAGATCATTTACTGTACTGTGATACACTCTTGTGGTACATTAAGGAATGAAGTGATCATCCAATCATAACTGGATAAGGAGATTCAAACTGAAAAAGCATCCATTGCAAATGCACTTTAGGATACAGCATCTCAGAATGTTATACTAAAGAGCAAATGAGAAAGAACTGTAGCATCTGTTCTTACAGAAACACTGGTATATCTCTTGCACTACTCCATAGAGGATAAATGATGGTGATGATCAAATTGCAAGTTAATTCTCATCTTCACTGGCTAGCAAACACATAAATATCACATCATACTATAAAACTGAGTCCAATTTCACTGCAAATTCTAATCTCCTATGTTGAAAAATAAAACCAAAAACATAATACTGGATTTTAAAATGAGTAATAGAAAATGCAACATAACCTACCAAAGCTAACATATCAGACAAATATCACAAATACAGTTTATACAGTTTTAGGTTAAATATTAAAACTTTCCAATTAGCAAATACATGCAAAACTACGCCCAGAAAACTCCTCATTGCTTCAGTAATTCATGCAACAAAACACTTATCATTAAAGTTCACTGAACTCTTGTTCCTCAGTTTTTTTAGATGGATAATAATGTAGCTTCCATATTAATAGATTTCAAGTAGTGTATGGGAACTGTTGAATCACAGCCTGAACCACTGATTGATCACCTGAGGCGAGCACTGAGTCAGCCACAGGGGCGCAAGTGAGTGTGATTGGAAGGCGTGGAGTTTGACTCCACCTCTCCCAAGACCCCATTTAAGGGCTGACCACCACCAGGGAAGGATCTCTGGTTGGAGATCCCTTCCTAGTGGAGTTATTGGCAAGCTTTGACCATCTTCAGAGGTAAGCCACTCTTTTCTTATTAACCATCTGTATATCATCTACTTAAGCCCATCAAAAATATACCAGCTTTGGCACTATTTCTTTTGGGTGATATTTTTGGGAGTTATTTGCCCTACAAGTAGTTAGTCTAGTATGAAAATTTGGTTACATTTACACAGAAACATACTTTTTATTATACAATACAAATGATAGCACGAGTTACTCCAAGAGTAATGGCTCCTATTTGTTTCCTTGAAAACTACAACAGATTCAAGAAGAGCAATAACATTATTTTATATAGCAAATTCTCAGCTACAAAACACTCTTTTTCAACATAGTCACCACAATTAGCTATGCATTCTTGCCAGCGATGAACAAGAGCCTGTATGCTGTGCTTGTAAGAAAACACACCAGTAAAGGTGGCCCACTGTCAACCGTTGTCTCTGTTGAAATGCAATACTCACAACCTCACTGTGCTCACATCCACTGCCTCCATAAATGTTCAATAAGCACAGATGAATGCTGATAGGTGCAATTTTTTCCCACTGAGGAATTCAACGACATACCTTTGCTTCATAGAAGCTTCCATGTCAGACACCATTTTGTCACACCACCTCTCAGCTACAATCTCTCACGTAGCAACAAAATGTATCTCAATACTGTGAAATGATTCAAGTTCTACTGACATACCATCACCATCTGCCTCTGACATTGTGGGCTAGCATAATAACATAATAAAATAGGAGGTATTACTTTTAGAACAGCCCTCATATTTCTTTATTATATGGGCATATATCTTTGCATTAGCCTCCACTACCCAACTCTCATCAGGCCCTACCTGAAGTAGTGTATTTAGCTGTAGGGCCCCAGACATAAAAAGGACATGGATATGCTGGGGTGGGAACAGAGAAGGGCAACAAAGATGATCAGGGAGCTGATGCACCTCTCTGGAAAGACAGGATGAAAGAGATGAGGTTCAGCCTGGAAAACAGAAAGCCCTTTTAGGAGCCTTCCAGTGCTTCATCATTCAGCAACAGCCAAAACATCAGTGTGCTATCAGCGTTGTCTCAGCCAAAAGCAGAACAGTTGTATGCATTCTGAGACTCAGTTGATAGCTGTGAGTGTATTCTGCTTTCTCACTTTTCAGGTATGACCAAGTCCAGTCTTTCATTCATCACTGCTGGTTCGCTTCTACACAGCCCTAAAAGAACAATTTAGTTCATACTAGTAGATTGCCACTGATAGTAAACTTTCTCCCTCAGCTTTCTTGCAATTTGGATTATCTAAATCCATTTCATTTTAGCTTTATCCATCTAGGTTTCTTTCTTTTCACAGCAGCGTTAAAGTTCTGTTGAATTCTACTTGCCAAGAATTCTCTTGCCATGTGCAACCAAGCTATGAATCCCAGTTTCTCTTCATGCATACCAGTTACATCTACCTGTCATTTTATCAGCTTTGATAGCAGCTTTCATTGAAGTAATCTTGCTGAACACATGGGCACTTCTCCAACTTTCCAATGTTTCAGAGAAATAACCAAATACTTTGAGAAATGTTGAAATACCAGTAACAAAAAACAGAATCCTGCTGCATATCTTTCAAGTACATTGCACCTAGATTTTAAGCTGCACAAAGCATTACCCTGCATGATCAAGGAACCGCAAAGGCAGGCAGTCACCCTAACTTGTTACCCTTGTCAGTTATACTTAGACACTTACAATTTTAGGAACACTCATTTCTATTTTAAAGGACAAGTCAGACTGCACAGAAGGAAACGTTTAGTCTTTATAACTGTTAAGCTGACTAACAGAGCAGATCAGCTTTCTAAATTTCATTACTGAGGAGCTGTTAGAGGCAAGTAAGGTTGGTACAGAAGAACTATCTTGTCAGCTAATATTTAAAAAGAAAAGCAGTGCCCCACTAAGCTGTAAAAATAGGAGAAGTGGGGAAGCAAAGCCATAAAAAAGAAACACAAAGTTGTTAATAACTACAGAAGAGTATGTCATCTGCTTTTCTTAATTGAAACGAAGATAGGAGCAGTAAACTGATCCAGAAGAATGTATCTAATAACACAACTAATCTTTTGTTATAAATATTTACTTATTATACCAATAATTGTTATTGCTTTTCTTCTGTTCATTCAGGAAGAAGTCTAGCTTGGAGGCATTTGTGCAAGAACTTCATTAACGGAGGAATGAAAAAGAAATCTTTGTTTTCTCAACATGGATTTCAAGAGGCAGAACACAGGCAGCTGTCACTGGTAGCTCATTTTTCTTGTGACAGATATACAACTGAATCTTTCACCTAAGTAGTTTAGTGGGTCAAGTAATCTCAAGTGCTTTCTTTCCACAAACTTCTGTGTGACAAGCCAGATTAATAAATCATTATAATACAGCAAAGTACCTGGGAAGCTTATTAAAAAAAAAAAAAGGCATGAAAATGCCCCATCTTGTTTGGACAGTTTTCGGAATGCTGAACTAGAACGTATCCTCTGTAAAATAAACATTTGTTAAAAGTTCAGTTTATCCTAAATTCAACCATTTCAGCTAAGATCTGAACGTTATATAAGAACAGAGAGAGCTTAACTGAAATAAACATCCACAAGGCATTTACAATACCTACATCCTTTATGGAGATGCTTCTTTCATAAAGATTATCAAAAGCCTGAAATTACTGAAACTCTCTGAACGTTCCAATAGGAAATTAACAAGGCAAGATATTTACAGACTAGAAGAATCTATTTAGAAGGAAGAAATTGTAATATAAAATGTAGATATGTAGATAAGAATAGAAGACTACAAAGTAAGCCTGTTTCTCAAATATTTACATGAAATGATGAACTTACTGTTCCTTATATTAGAAAAAAAGCAAACATGTGAACTAAGAAAAAAGATATATACTAGATAAGGTCAGATCACAGTTACACAGAGCTAAAACATAAAAAAGAATATGTAATCTAAATGGGAAAAGAGGCCTGAAATCACTTTTTATATAAACAAGTTTTGTTTCAGCATTACCAAATCAAATGTAAATAGAACAAAAGGTTGTACCAAATATACTGCCATATTCTATATGGCATACCCGAGTATTTTCAAGAATTTTCAATACAGCTGCCTAATCAAAAGTCACTGCTCCATTAACAAGTACTCTTCCTCTTTGTTTTTATAAACTAAATGGTAAATTTTCACTTAGAAAATAAAAAGTAAATTTTTAAAGGAGGAAAAATAGTGCTCATATAATAATTTTCATTAACAGTGACTCTGAAGGCTTGCTATGCGACATTTATCAAGAGTTACTTTCCTTACATTTATATTTACTGAACTCACAATGAAGAAAAGGCTACAATAAAAGCACTCTTTTAATGGAAGATTTTATTGCACTCAAATATAGTGTTTAGCTAGACAGAAATCCTTGTAACAATAGATTACAAATTTATCAAAACTACTGTGTAAATAAATATTACAGAATAATAGAATCACCAAGGTTGGAAAAGACCTCCAAGACCATCTAGTCCAACCGTCCACCTCCCAACAATATTTCCCCATTAAACCACATCCCTTAGTACAACATCTAAACATTATTTTCATTAATTTCATGGAGCTATTATCCCCTCTCAGGATATATACAAATAATATCTATCTCATGGAGTTATTCCCTCTCAGGATATATACAAATAATATCTATCTCCTCTGGGATTTTGCTTATCCTCATAACTAAAAAAATACTCTCGACTTGAAGTCATCATCCTACTCTATTTTAATTGGCAATAAAATAGATTAATTTTCCCCAAGTCAAATCTGTTTTGCCTTTAATAGCAATTGGTAAGTGATGTCTGACTTCATCTTTTCCAGTTTATCAAAGTGGGGCTTGGTTATCACCTAGCCAGCCAGGTGAACCCACCACAGAAGTATATTCACTGTTATTTTAAAATAATTTTGGTTTACAGGATATTTAAAGTGGCACTGCAAGGGAGCCAAACCTAAACACATCAGGCTTTACCTCCATCTCTACATAGTCCCTTCCAATCCCTGCAATTCTGTGACAATTATATTAAAAGGCAACTGATTTATTCAGTACTGTATCATCAGCAGAAGCTATTAGGTAATCTATGATTCTATACTGTTGGCAGTCTTAAAGGTTTGTAACAATGAGATTCTACAGGTAGCGAAGTTTGGAGCAACTCCAGCATGAGGACAGTGGGCTCTACCTAACAACTCAGGTCCTGTGCCTTACACTGGTTGGGCTGTGGTCTGTCTCACTATCAGTTATTTTCTCCCATAGTTTAAAATATTTTGAGACTTGGGTGACACCACAGCAGTTTAGGCCTTGCTGTTTTTCCTTACGTAGTATATACAAACACACTTACCATTCAGATGTAAGAAGAGCAACTTGAAAAAAAAAATGTTGACCAAAGAAAAACACACCCTCACCAATTTGTCCTAAAACTCCAAAACTGAATTCTCTTCAGAACTCTATAAATCACAATGGCTTACAATAAAATTTCTTGCACAGATTTATTTTTTTCATTTTTAAAAGACTAAGAAGCTTCTTTGAATTTAAGCAGAGGTAAAATTGCCATGTAAATATATTTTAGAAGAAAAGCTCAATTTTAAAGGTGTCAGCATAGAGTGAAGTCTTCTTGGAATGATCTAAATGATCTACAAAACTCAGCTGAGGTATTTCCAATAATTAATGGAAACAAAATCAGTATGCTCACCATCCTATTTCAGATAAATCTGGCAGAATTATAGGAAGGAGAAAAAAAATAAAATCAAAGAGAACTATATTGACCTTTTCAAGACAAGTACAAACACAGACAGCACTCCCAGAGAAGTGCTTTGTTTTTGAATAATTAAGTCTGGCACGAGCTCTGGTGTGATGGGATCAGGCACTGCCATCTTCAGTAAGGTTAGGATGAAAATCTGTCCCAGTCAATAAAAAAAAACTGTACAAATACTGTTCAGTCCTTCCCTCTAGAGTTTACTAGATCAGTTCCCTTTGATATATAAAAAAGAATGAAGAATAAATTTATAATTTTCCCTGCCATCTCCTATTAACTGCAGTTATCTCCATATTGTAAAAAACAATGAAGTATTAAGGAGTGGTTTCTTGTATGTTTGATCTGCAATTTCAAATCCTTATTTGGACTTTTAACACATTAAACATAACCAGTATTTTAAAAATGACTCGTGTTGGAAAAAGTCAAATCCATCTATCAATAGAACACTTATAAACCTAGCACACTAATTATAGTATTTACATCATAAAAATGCTACCTTTCTTGCATTTTTTACACATATGGAACAAATTGACATTTTGTTTTTAGATACTCTCAAAAACATTGTCCTTGTTAGAGATTTCTTTATTGTATGCTCCATACACCCCCAAAATTTTATACTTCCCTTCAGCAAATCACTTCAAATGCCAGCAGGAAGACTAAGCAACACGTAGCTGATTCTGAGCTCAGTTATCCTGGAAACTGATCCTGCATGAAACCTATGTACTGCTGTCTCAGGACATTAATTGTACTGCTTTGTATCTGTTGTAAACACCATGGAAATAAATAGGAGGCATTACTTTTCACAGCAACCTATGTACTCACAGACATTCACCAACTTCTGTTATATCTTTTCCACACCCTTCAAAGACTTCAAAAACCAAGTCCATTTCTTATCAGCATTTCATTACTTCTCTTTTTTCTGCAAGTGACCAAACTGTGCACTTACATATTACACCTTATTTTAGCAATGTGAGTCTTAAACATATTAGCTTGAAGCTACTCCAAGTAAACAACAGGTTGTTATATCCATGATTAAAGAGATTAGGAACTTAAGAAATGCCCCACAGACCATCTAGCACACTACTATTGTCTGTGCAATGTGACACCATGCAAGCTTTATCACTACTTGTAATCCAGCATTATCCTGACTTCCTAAAAGTGATGTTCCTATTCCTACTAACACCAGCCTAGGAAGGTTACATTCTTTCCTATTTGTTTTGGACATAATGTGCCAGTATTTGACTAATGTTCTTTGAGACTGCCTAACTTCTGAACTTGTCTCCAAGTTATCTCAGCAGTTTCCTAGCTAAATTCCCATTTCCAAATACTTAACTACAGTTTTTAATATTGGCTGAAGCATCCTATGAAAGAAAATCAGAATTCTAAAGAAGAACGCAAAGAATGTTCTGCTTAAGTTTATCTTCCTATACTTAATGACTTTTCTTGTTATTTTCACCTGGACAAGTCTTTTAAATGTTATCCTGTTCCTGGTGATTGTGTCCTTAACTTTCCAATTGACTGTAATTAATTAATTTTTCATGTCATTTAGTTAGACTTCTAAATTAAAGTACAATGTTTACTTGAATCAATAAGATGGCATTTTCCAGAATGGCTTCAGAGCTGTTTGCAGGCATAGCTATCTTGCTTGCTGAACCATCTCTCTCTGTCATTCAGCTCTCCATCCTGAAATTAAGTATCTGTATGCTGGACTGACTCAGATTTTTCTCTCTTGATCCATTAAAATCATGACCATTCCCTCCTCCTACTCCTGTCTCTTAAGACCCATGTACAACTCCTGGCCACTCGGAGAACACCTTTGTTTTGCTCTGTTTACACAATATTAGAAACATCCATTTATGGCATCCAAACCTTTTACCTTCTCATAACGTCCTGATGAGTAATTGACACAAAGTCCATATGTAGGTAGTCAAATCTCCCACTACACTGCCACAAAATTTGCAGCTTCCCTCAGCAACATATTCTCCCCACAGACATTATCTGATCATATGGCAGTTGCTACAGTACAATATTAGATAAGTTGAAAGATTTCCTTTCACAAGGTTTTTATAATGGGTCCTCATCTGCCTGCCCCCATGATTTTTCAGGCTGCTACATTTCATATTATTTTTATGCAAAGTGCCATTCCCCTGTCTGTATATTCAAACAAGCTGTCAGCATATCAGCATCATATAACACTGATTATTCCCAAGTCAAGCTTCCATCAAAACTAGGTAGGTCACTCTGAAAGTAATGCCTCCTATTTATTTCCATGGAGACTACAATAGATACAATGAGCATAGTAATGCTACCTGACAAAACAGATTCTCAGCTACAAAATACTAGTTTTCAGCATAGCCATCACCATTAGCTATGCATTTTTGTCAGGGATAAACAAGGGTCTGTGTCCAGTTCTGGAACTTCCAGCACAAGAAGGACACTGAGCTGATGGAGTGGGCCATGAAGACTAT
Source organism: Oreortyx pictus (assembly GCA_036925125.1). Lineage (NCBI taxonomy): Eukaryota > Metazoa > Chordata > Aves > Galliformes > Odontophoridae > Oreortyx > Oreortyx pictus. The sequence goes on from JAUPFR010000001.1 coordinate 32,548,540, forward strand.
AAGATGGTTGGAACACATCCCCTGTGAGGACAGGGAACAGCTGGGGCTTTTCAGCGTGGAGAAGAGAAGGCCCTGAGAGGACCTTAGAGCGGCCTTTCAGTACCAGAAGAGGGCCCAGAGGAAAGATGGGAGGGACTTTTTAGAAGGGCCTGCAGCAACAGGATATGGGGAAATGGCTTTAAACTGGAAGAGGGTAGATTTTGATTAGATATTAGGAAGAAATTCTTTACTGTGAGGGTGGTGAGACACTTGAACAGGATGCTGAGTGAGGCTGTAAATGATCCCACCCTGGAAGCATTCAAGGCCAGGCTGGATGGGGCTTTGAGCAACCTTGTCTACTGGGAGGTGTCCCTGCCTACAGCATGGAGGTTAGAACTAGATGATCTTAGAGGTCTCTTCCAACCCAAACCATTCTACAATTCTATGCACTCATCAACATCTGCACCAGAGAAGATGACCCCACTGGTCTCCATAAGTATTCAGCAAGCATCAATGAATGTCAATGAGTACCATTTTTTCCACACTGAGTAGTTCAGTTACATACTTTTGATTAATATGAACTTCCATGACAGATGCCATTTCAACAAATGGCTTTTGCAGAGCAACAGAATGGAATGGAATGTTGGTATGAAGGTTTAACCTCTACTGCCATATCACCAACATGTGCCTCCGACATTGTGGGCCAACAAAATAAAATAGGAGGCATTACTTTCAGAGCAGTCTTAGTCTAAAGGGGTTGTCATTTGACACAATTTTTGTGTGTTCATCTTAATATTTTAGGCTTTTGATAATTCAGAAGTATACATAAGGCTGGCTTCTGTTGCACTGCTCAGTTTTTCACCTATCAGACAGCTTTAAGTCACCTATTAGGTTTAATGTTTTTAAAAAATAATAGTGATTACTTTGATACCAATGTCACCAGAAAGACTTCTCACAGACTTTCTTTACTGATATGCAACTATGAGCACAAATCTGATAAATCCTAACTAGCTGATATTTCTTAGGATTCGTTTCTCTTTCAAATCTCAAACTATCCCTCATGCCATATGCTTCTTTTTGCCTTTTAAAAATGAGAATACCGAAGAAGATTCATGCAAAGAATTCATTTATTTTCAGATTTAATTTTTCAGTTGCTTTTTTTTTTCCATTGTCAATTTTATTTTTTTTCCTTCACTTTTTTTACAGCCAGCGAGGTCAAGGACCATTCCTTACTTCCACATCGATGTCTCAAAGGCAGTAATTTCACTTCCTACATTTATTCCTTTAGCTGCTGACATAAAACTAATGATTTGAAGGTTACAGGAGCTTTTAAGATTCTTGGAGCATCTCAGAATAAACTCAGAATAAGCATGCTTTCTTGCAAATATCAAACATATATATGCTTTTCAGTCATTAATTTAATCTTTTCTCAAGTATTCATAGCGAAAATATTTCATCCACATACTAATAAGTATTTCATTATTCTGGACCTGCGTGGATTCTGTGTCTTCCCACATTCCCTATACAACAGAAAATATATGTGGCTTTACATATTAAAGGAGTTGGCTTGCTATTTTGCTCTTGCCTACATCTTCACATGTACAACCTTATATTTCTTTAAGACTGCAAATTCATTTCGAGTTCAGAAAAAGAGCTTGATAAATAAATTATACATTGTTTTTTCATAGCTTGCTACAGGAACAGAATCAGCAACTGCTGCTTTGCTACTTCTCACTGTTCCCGCTTAAAAATGTAATTTTTATAACACACGTTGCTTTTACAGAATGATTTAATTTCTGGAAAGTGACAAAAGTGACAACTATATCCTTATAACAAATAAACAGGGAAAATATATGCAATTCCACCCATAGCTTTGAGTTATTACGAATTATTATTATCAAGCAAGTGACAGTGAAAGTATTTCCTTCAATCAGTTACTAAGACTGTAGTCAGTAGATCCAAAAAGTGATTATTTCACTGGACTCTCCCTTCTCTCCCAGGGAGAAGTACCTGGAGCACTTGTTCAGTTCTGCACTCACCACTTCAAGGAAAACAGAGACATATTGGAATGAGCAGAGTGGAAGGTAACCAAGATGATGAGAGGGCTGAAACATACCATGAAGATAAAAGACTGAGAGCTATGACAGTTGTCAGAAAAGATGGAATCCTTACTATCATCTCCAACTATCTAAAAGGAGGCTACAATAAGAGGTAAGCAGATTATTCTGAGAGGTGTCATATTAATAAGAAGCATCAGACAAAAGTTTCAACAAAAAAAACACTGCAAGATGATGTTAGGAAAAAAAAAAAATCACCACAGTGGTGATAAACACTGAAAAACATTGCCCAGCCTCATGGCCGTACATTCTACATCTTCAGGCTGGTCAAAGCCTCTGGCAACATGAATTACACTGACTCTACTCTAAGATGGTTGGACCAGTTCGATTCAGATCCTTTCCAAACTACAAAATTCCATGATTTGAGAATGTCTTTGACTCTCTTTACATCCTCAAATAAAAGTTATTTTTGCCCCATGTGTAATCTTTGCCCCATGTTACTACTCAATATTTTTCCAACAGTTTAAAGCTAGACCCTTCCATTATTTTTTTTACACTTGTAGTAATGTTTCTTTCATGACTCTGCAACATCTTCAGTTATTTCAATTGCTTCAATGCCCATTCAGAACCAACATCATTTATAACTTTTTTACAAATATCTGCTATGGATTCAAATCTTTTCTATATTATTGTTGTGGATACCCCATCCCTGGAGGTATTCAAGGACAGGTTGGATGGGGCCTTAGGCAGCCTTATGGGTGGCAACTAGTGGCAGGAAGTTGGAACTGAATGGGCTTTAAGGGCTCCTTCAAACCAAGCCACCCTATGATTCCATTATTATCCTGTATTTCTTTTCAATGCAGAAATTCTTCAAAGGATTTTATACGTGAATCAACAATTAAGTACTTTGGGTACATAAGCTGGTAAAAAGCAGTAACTGAATATCTGACTACTTCAATCTGATTTTACTTAATCAAAATGAAATTTATTTAAAGCATCATTCTGGTCCCTTCTTAACATAATGACTTCAGTGAAAAGAACACATAAGCAGACGCTTCTGAAGTAACCAGATCATTCTTTACATGCCATCGACCAGATACAGAATCATTACTATGGTAAATAGTTTGATGACTCTACGTTACAAAACATGGTAAGAAACCTCTTTAAGATTGAGAGGTGCAGAAAAATGCAGGTCTTCAACTTTTTGACAAGTTTTGTTGGGGAAGTTTTGTATGAGCTACAGAGAAGCATCCCTTCTTTCTACAGCCAAGAAAATAAAAGTAGTTACTGTAATACTATCTGAAGTAGGATGCATGTTGTTAGTAAGAGACACTGAGATGCCCAGTGCTGCCTACTTAAGAGTTCAAGCATTCATGCAAATTTTTATGAATCACTTATTTGAACAAAGCTGAAATTTATTTGCGTATCACCTTTTAGACATCTACCTAATGTTCTAAATATAATCTTTAGTCTCCTTTTCCTTTGGAAAAAAATAGAACACATTATTCAAGTGAAAGATTTCAAAAAGTAAAGTATAAAAAGAAGGTATTAAGCAATAAACATCATATCTAAAAAAAAAAGTACATTCATCCCTGAAGACGTTTTATCCACCATTTATTACACTATTTGGTGTACTAGTATATTTCAGTCATTTTTTTGGCTGTAGATCCAATAATTCTTCTCTATTAAGTTTTGTCAAAACAATGTAATCAGTCTATTCAGTTAAACTTTTAAAGGATGTAATCTTGTTAACTCTAATGTTCATGCTGTCTGTGGAGATTCACAATCCTCCTCTGACCCTTTAACGTTTGGTCCAAACATCATCCAGTCTCCCAGATTTTATTATTTAATTACATGGGAAGCAGTGCTTCCCTCCAGTGGCTTTTAAACCTTCTAACTTATTAATTCCAAGAACATTCTTGGGAATTCTCACAACAATTTAAAAGCACCTTAATTATCTTTAGACTTATTCTAATAGTCTAAGAATCTACTGCCTATGAGGTTTTCTTGACTTTTTATCTTTGCACAACACTTTTAATATTATTAAGTATCAACATTAATAAATTGCAATTCTCAACTCATTAGAAATACTACCACATCACCTCAAGCATCAAAAGCCTGCTCTGAAAAAAGCTCAACAAATCAAACAAACAAACAAAACAAATAAAAACCTGGGGGTTTCTAGATAGCACTATGCATTATATAAAATAAAAATATCGCAATGAAAAATATGAAAGAAACTAAAAATTTAACAATGACTTTTCAATTTGAAAACTTGAAAATTTGTGCTCCTTTACCTTCCACGAAGCACTCAGTCTCTGACACTAATCAAGGAGCATTAAAATAATGTCAAGAAGTAACAGTAAGTATTTTATATATTGGATAAATAACGTAGTAATAACTAGTAAAACAACTTATATCCAGAGAGTAAGAAAAGATAAAAAATACTTGCATAGTTTGCTCTTCCACAGGCTTTGAAAGCTAAACAAACTAAGCAAAATATCAAGGGACATCAAGGTTGCTACAGGTTTGTGAGAAGTAGATGTATTTCATTAAAAACTTTTGTTCTTCAATCAAAACACACCAATTAATGCATGCATTCTGAGAATGAACATATCACCTTCTTGGCTCACTGTATTTTATTAAGGTATCCTGGCAAAACTTTATAAAAAATTTTTCAAATGTCTATAATTATTAGGAAACATTTCTCACTTTTTTGTTAAGATTTTCCTTATGAGTCATACATTTTTTTGCCACCCTTAAAGTAAAACAGTTGAATGTTGCTGCTTTGAGAAGGCTGAGACTTTCAAATTTCTTTCATCACACACTCCACTTTAAAAACGTAACATTAATGTACAGAACAGGATGTGTTTAACAGTGTATACAGTTATTTAAGACCCAGTTATCTAACAGAAAACTCCAGAAGCTGAAAACTGTAGATTTTGATTACTTACCCCTCTTTTGACAACAAAACGTAAGTTCCAATTTGCAAAGCATGTCAGCATTCTCATACTTCTCCTCTTCTGCTTTAACCCAAAAACAGGATTCTGTCATTTCCTGAGGCCTGATCTTTAAGAGACAAAACCAAAATTTAATTATTTGCACATACAGTACATCCAGCAGACTGCCTTTTGTGTAGATTATAAAACTTGGGTAAACTTGAGTCTCTGAACACAGCTGGTTATATTACATACCTTACTTTTTAAAGGACAGCTTTGATAGCCTCATAAAACTCTGAAAGGTTTTATTTTGGTCTAACTAGTTACATTTTCTAAAATTCAATATATTGATAGCCCTGGCATACTTGATCCTGTCACAAGGGAGAGCAAAGAACTAGACAGAACATGCACTTTCAATTGTTATAATTTATCTAAGTACACTTATACTGAGGACAAATACAAACACTTGCGGTGACTTTCTCACAGAATGACAGAGGCAAAACACTTGTCTGAAAACTATATAGCTAACAGTGCAGTGCAGTGATTGATACAGTAAACAGTCTACTAAAAGAAAAGCCACAGCAGGATCCAGAAAGCCTGCTGCTATCAAGGCTGTATTACTCCAGCCAGGAACTAACTTTTCCAGGCATTTTCTCTTCATGTGTCGATGGAACACAATTTTCAGGAAAAAGAAAAAAATAAAGCCAAAAAGCATGCATATCTAACATAAATTTAGTTGATTTAACTATAATGTCTTATTCTTAATGATCTATTTATTCTAAGCTCTATGTGAGATTTTAGAGACGATATTTGCCATTCAGTACTACCTTGGACCAATTGAGTCTTTTCATAGTAACCTCAGGCCGGAATTCTTTTTTAGGCTTCAGTCCAAATGGCAAAGAACATGAAGGTGGAGACCACTGTGCCCCAGGCAGACCAGGTGGAGGTGGTGGTGGTGGAGGAACACCAATTCCTGCCGGAATTCCCAACCCATTCAGAAGTAGTGGAGGAGGAGGGGGAGGCGGCGGCGGTGGCGGGATTGCTCCATTAGAAGGCAGTGGTGGAGGAGGAGGAGGCAACTGATTTGGTTCTGCAGCTTCCAGTGGAATGACAGATGCATCTCTACATGTTGGTGGTAGAAATCCAGGTGGCAAGGAGCCATACTGATAAGGAAAATCATCAGATTCATATTTTTACTAACCAAATGCCAACACAGTTATAGTTAACAAATTAAATTCAGCAAAACAGCATGACTTTATCTGTGCATAGGGCAATTAAATATGAATTATAGTAAAGCCAACACACTTTTCATTTTGTAATTGTAAGCCTCAATATATGAAAAATAACTCAGACAAGGCAAAAAATCACAAACTGAAATTCTGTAGCAGCTCATCATATTTCACTGATCATGACCTAGGAAGTGTGCAATATGTAGCTTGCTGAAATTTCACCTACACTACATTTTAGCTCAAATTTAAAAACAGTATCCTGCTTCTAGCATTCTTACTTATCCAACAGATTACAGAGCTATTCCTAAAATTTAATTGCAGAATATGACAAAGTTAGAAAATCTGTTGAAAATTTTCTAATGCAGGAGTATTGCCATTCTGCAGGATGGAAGGCAGAAAGAAAAAACTTCTTCCAAAATATATAGCTGCCATACATCTGCAGATTTATAACACTGAAAGCCATTCTTGTTAAAGCAAGTAAGTTACCATTCTCTAGGGGGACAGAAGTTGAAACACGACAAAATTGTACAGTACTGATTGAAGCAGTTTTGACAACTGGTTTTCAAACTTACAGGGAAACAATATGCAAAGTACCAAAAAATTTTTTAAAAAATAGCTAAATATCAATAAACAGAATTAAATAAATGCAGGACAATGTTATTGTTTTCAAATTCCCAAAAGAAGCATTCTTTACACTGACAAAGACATTGAAAAATTAAGTTCTATAAGATGAAAGAAATCAAAAACTAACAAGTTCCCAATATTAAGAAAGTATAAATGAGGAACAAGAACAGGAGAAAGACAGTTGCAACAGGTAGAAAACTACATGGAAATGAAAGGTTCCTCTTAGGATGGACATGAGAGTAATAGTGCTAAACTGAATGAATCAATTAGTTGACACTTAAGCATTCCAGGAAGCATTAACAGTGAGATAGTTCATGGTGTGATAATCTGTGAGAGTATGCATAAGTGATGCTCACTGTGTGCATGCTGTAAAAAAAAATGCTGTCTTTTATCCAGTGTACAATAGAAATGGTGAAATGTAGGAGGTAAAACCTCTTCCACGTACACATGCACAAAAAATAATATTTAAGTATGTTTTCAAGAAATACACTAAGAACTACTTTCTTAATTAATGATGCACAGTTCATTTTAAAGCAACAAGTATACAAGTATAATTACTTTTTGAAAGCCTGTTTAACTTCTATATTAACAGTGAATGCTGACCAGAAACCTGAATCAAAATGACATTTTCAACAAACCAAAGCACAGCTGAACTAATTTTCCTCACTAAAAAAATTAAGCTCAGAACCATAAAAAAGCTTAAAGATGAAAGCACATCTTTCAACACCTTTCTATATGCATGTCTTCTCACCGTTATCTTGCTTCAGTCATTTTTAGATTGAGCCTTACCTCAAAAATAAAGACACAGGAATGTCACTTGCTCACATAGTTTTCCTATATAGATTCTAGAGTTGAAGTAGTTTAAAAGTTAACTCAAGCATCACTGAAAAACTCTGCACTACTTCTCTCCATCACATTTTGAAGCATCTATATATGCTTGAATTTTGAAAAATTATCAGCAAATCTTCTTATCTAGCCACAGGTTATTTCTTTCACTGCTGGATTACCATGGTAAGGTTTCAAAAAAGAAAACTGCACAATGAATAATTTCCTGTGGAGGGATAAAGATCGCAGTGATGAATGCTAAAAGCATAGGACTTATTACCCTATGTGGTTAATTACTTTGGAAATATATGACATTGAAAGTAAAATCCAAATGAAATATAACAAACTAGTTTAATTAACAGAACTCAGGCACAAAAAGGATCAACTGGGATCTCACACAGCTCATTAATGTCACACTACAATTCTTTCTATAAAACAGAAATAGAGGAAGCTAACAGCCAATAATAATCAATAGCAGGATTCTCTGAATTATCCTGAATTGCTCTATCACAATCTGCAAAAAGATAAAAATGAATTCTATTTCAAAAACAGTATTCCACACATTCATAAAACTGTCCTGTACCTGAGATTTAAAGGCTTGTAATTCCGCTTCAAGTTCATTGATCCTGTCTTCTTTTTTTTGCAGAAGGGCCTGGGTCTCTTGATGAGCTACAAAATCTTTCTCAAACTGAGGAAAAAAAAAAAGAGAAAAAGCAATTTTAGTAATAGGTCCACATACCTTCTAGAATTCTCACTTCTCCTTTTGCGTTTAATACAAAAAATTAAAAAGGAAAAGGTAAACAATGGTAATACTTTGTACATATGAATAGTAAGAATCTGTACATACAAACAAGACAACTCTTATTCTCACTCTGTTCTTCTTTTTGAAAAATAGATAGCTGTTCAGATAAATTTTCAGTTGATTTCATACCTTACAATACATAGTAGAAAGACTCAGTTAAGGTAACTATGTTATAACACTCCTCCACTTCCCACTCCACAAGAAACATTCAAATTCCCATTTCAACATAAGTAATAATAGCAACCCAAAGTTAAAAAGCTGTGCCATTTTCAATTACATCAGTCATGAATCTATTATGTTATTCCCTGTATCCATTTTATGATCGTAACTTATAATTATTACACACCTTTCTGGAAAGTTCAGAAGCCCTCTCTTCACATTCTTCTAATCTTGCTTTATCTACACAAATATCTGAAAAAATAAGCAAATACATACTTGTAAATATGCAGGGAAAACGAGATTCTGAATCACACCTACCACTCTGTGTTTTGAAATACAGAAAAAAGTGAAATACTGTAAACATCTTCCAGCATGAGACTTACCTAGCAAGTGGCTGATATTTATATCTAATCTTTTACGGTATGTAAAATCTGGGTCTGTTCCACTCCGATGTAACACTATCTGGGACACGCACTCTTCAATTAACTTGAAATACTGTGGACTGAAGACAAAGGAATATTTATTTATTGACATATATTTAAAATCCTGCTTTTCAATACAGCAGTGTCAAAAGATTTGGGCTGACTTCTTTCCACAGAAGGACAGATGCAAAACCCAAATCTTCAAAGGACAAATATATTTGGCAGTTTATTACACCACAACAGTTACACAAAGCCTAAAAAATCAGCACACGCAAACATGAAATATTTCTGTGCAGTAAAATCTGCAACTCTTTTCATACGGAACGACAAAAAGTCAGCACTCATTCCTGTTTCCTTCCAATAGAAGGCTCTTCCTTCAGCTGATACCTTCTGCTTTTAAGACATTTTTAACTATGGAGGTACAGAGGCCTTGCTTCACTAAAACAAAAGAAAAACACATTGTTCTAAAATGTCAACTGGTATCACAGCTGGGCTACTTGACCAGAACATGCAAGATGTCAGTTTAAAATCATTCCGGTAGAAGAGGTCTAGCACAGATGCACCCAAGTCAGGCAAGCACCCTCAACTTAATAAGTTGAGATCTATCTACAAAGTACACTTCTGAGCATCGCATTTTCGCCCTTCAACTCAAATTCATGACACAAGTACAATTGGTTGTAAACCACATCAGTAGCATTAAGAGATCTATCCTGACCACTTATACTTGCAGGAAACAAGCTTCAGATCTCAGTAAAACCAATATTCTCTGTTTGTATGCAGAGTTAGATCTTAAGCAGAAGAGAGAAAAAAACATGCAGACAACATTGTTACTCAAAGGTGATATTTTTGAACACGAATTCACAAAGAAATAATTACAAACTGCATCTAGTGCAGAAAAATACTAAAATGCATTTCTTAAAATAGTAGAAGATATTCTATCAATGATTAAACAACAATCTAATACTAACTGATATTTAATATAGCATTAAACATACCGTATAAAATAATCATTTCGTATTAGCAAAAGATGTTGGAGAATAGAAAGAAAATATCCTTCAGCACTTGTGTCCTTAACTGTATTCCACACCATGTTGTAAACATCATTTACTTCAGTAAAAGAGTTAAGGAGAATAACGTAAAAAGCTTTTCAGTCAAATGTTCAGTCAAAATGTTGTTTTAAACATAAGCTACATAGAAAAATTTTCATTATGGATATTCTTTTGTTCATGTTTCTCTTGTCAATATCAAAAGGATATTCTAGTTCAGATCTAATATCTTCTAAACGATGAGAGAATTCAATCATGTCTTCTTCCTTATGCTCATTGAATACCTTCAGCTGAATATCTAGGGCTTCATTTTTTATACATTTCAATTGCTGCAAGGAAGAAACAGTAGAGAGATTGGCAAAATTAGCATTTCCATAAGGAAATAAACCTTACATTTTTAGTATCTTCCATGAATCTATGTTATTTTAAAGTTTAAAATGAGTTAAGTTTAATATGCAAGAGGTAAACAGGGCTTCAGTTTGGCTTCGCTGGTGGCTGCATTATATTCTGTTGCGTGTTCTAAATCAAAGCTGTAAAAGATTAAGGATTCAGCATAAGCTTCAGAGAGCTCACTTCACCTTTTCAATCTTATTTTAAGGTTGATTCTAATATCTAACTGCTTAGGCTCTAACCTAATAAAATGCCTTTGAGAATAATTTATTAGAACCTATTCTCCATTTCTCCTCTCAGACTCAAACAGTCCAGTAATTTAAATAGCAATACAGAGAGAGACTACAAGGTGCTTACTGGCAATATCTCTTTCAGTCCACTGCGGATAAATTCATTTCTGATGTGAAGCCTAAAATCCAAATCATCAGGAGATGTAACAAGAGCATTGATGAGCTGCATGCAAGCTACCTACAACAGAGCAAAAATAAAATAGGGTTACTTCTTAGTTTTTTGATGTTCATTAAAAAAAAAAAAAAAAAGACAAACCAAACAAGCAGATAGTATGCCATCGATCCATCATAATCATAAAATTACGACACTCAGATTTCCTGTCAGCCACAACCTATGGATATCAGAAACAATTTGAGAAATTTCCACATTTTCTCATTCTTTCAAATATGCCATTTTTACAAGTAAGTCCTTTGCCATAAATGCCTTGACAAGTATAATTTGCAGTGTATAAAAACTAGTAAAAATGTAATTTTTATACACATATGTATATATTGTGACACATTAGAAATCATGAAGGCTAATGGCTGTGTGTACAGTGAAATAAGTATTAGCAGACATAACGCTGATTTTAAACTAAAGTGAACTTATAGAACAGAATGCTGTACTTATTTTTCCTTCTCTTCAAAATCCTCCCTCTTTCAGTGTACTCAGCTTCATAGAACACTTGATGGGAATCAGTTTTTCAGATCAACAGTAAGCAACAGGTCAACTGGTATCCATTGCCAACTAGTGAATAGTGTCCCTTCCAAAGAATAGAGATTTATCAGAAAAAACTGTAGCTTACAGGAGCAGAAATCAACTTACGAGAATCACAGCCATTTAGAGCAGCAGTAAATTATTATTATGATTACTTACAAATAAGGGCCTGAGATAGCAATAGCCTTTTCCTTTTTAATTGATATAATCTGTAGGGTCAGTGAAAGATCAGAGAAGGATTACTCAGAGAAAACAAACTACAGTGAGACTTCATCAGATGTTCTATGTGTGCATAAAAAGAGTTCCAACACTAGAATACAGAAAGACCATTATCTGTTACAGGTTCAGTGGTAGGCAGAAGGACTTCCAAAGTAAAGCCAACAAATAAAAGTCACAAATGAGTATTCATCCAATGGTTCAGAATAAAATCAAAGATAAAATTATTTCAGTAGTTGCTTCTGGATATATGTTTAAAAGCACACTGACAAACAGGAAAATAACAAAGGATATTTTGGGTGTGATTTGGAAAACTACAGCCTGGTAAGTCTGACCCCTCTACTGTGCAAATATATTGAAAGTATAATAGAACTAAAGAACAAATTCATTGAATACTATGACTAATTACAACATAAAGAAATGAATAATATGGATAAATGCAGCACAGCTTTGTAAAGCAAAATCCTTTCTCACAGACCCACGGAACATCTCTGAAAGGAGCAGGCAAGAAAGCTCTGACTGGACTAAGACTGATCTTCAAAACAGACAAAACTTGTAAAATATCAAAACCTTTTATAAGGAATTAGAAAAGGGGTTATTAAATAGACAAAATCCTAAATGCAACAAAGTAGTATATGATTTGCTGTTTAGAAGTTTATTTCAAAATAAAAATAAAAATAAAAAGCTTCTAGGACTCAAAAATCCTCAAATCCTCAAAAAACTCGAATATGTTGATGCAATGTTTCTTTACTACTATTTTCATTGCTGTAACTCTGTCTATTTTATGTAAGTAAAAAGTATAACATTTTAGAAAGAAAACGTTACTCATTAAGAAGTTAATTTCCTTCTTAACAAAATATAAAAGAAGAAACAGTTATATGGCATTAAACTGCAAGGCAATGAAATGCTGTGTTGTGTCTGGATCTATTAAGTAACAATCAAATCATACATATTAAACAGGAAAGTACCAGTGATCTGTTTTCTTTCAGAAAGATACTGGTACTACATTTTTAGTAGATGATTTTAAACGAACTCAGTTGAATAGGTGTTTAAGTAACAGGATCACAACTTCGACCATTCTGTCTTAATAAAATATATTTCATTGAGAAAGGTCTTTCAGATTTATGGCTGCTTCTTTAAAATTATTTATAGGAAATAAATCCCGATTATTATTCACTGAACAGTTAGTTTGAAATGGCTAAACTGACAATAGTTTTGGGCTTAAACTTTCATAATAGATCCTGTCATCTTTGTAGCGCTTGTCAGAACAACTATTCTGACCTTTTTCTCCGTGAAATCTTATTTCCCTAAATTTATGCAACTCAATTCTGTACACATGCCGGCAGTATTTTAGAAAGAACTAAATTACATTTTTCCTTACCACTTTCATTGTTTAATTTTCGTTGAGTAAATTCGAACAAAATCTTTGTGTTACTCTTTAAGCCCATTTCTGTGCATGCACTGTTTTGTTTGCCATTGCTGAAACATACACTGAGAACAAGTGGTGCTAGTCTCAAAACAGGAAAGCAGGAATAGTAGAAGATGATAAAAACAATTGTTATCTAATATATGATATGCAAAAATATGTATCCAAATTTCACACAATAGTGCAAAAAGTTTACCTAAAGTGCTCAACCTCATTTAAAAGTAAACTGAAGAAAATCTTCAAGCATTTGTTTTAACAGTACCCAACAGAACACAAATTTAGACTCTCTTGTTGCATAATCAAGCTCTTTTGGAAGTGAAGAAGATATCTGTATCCAACATTTCTCTGTCATGATCTTTAAAATCTTCTTCAGAACATTTGTTGTAAACTTGAAAGGAAAGTCTGCAAAAAGTAGGAGTGCCGGTTATACAAGACGAAGCAATCACTAATCTCAAAAAAACTTAAGTTTACTTCCGAGTCATTTGTTTCATGAAACAATAAAAAAAGAAAAAGGAAAAAAAAAAAGACAAAAGCAGGAACTTGTTACGGCATCACAAATGTTTCCAACATGTTTCAAATTGAACTACCATTTTGTGGTGGCTACAAAAAGAAAGGTATTCACTTTGTGGACATTTTAATTTACATAGTTCTTGGGAAAGTTAGATTTCAGGCATACATATTCAAAACTAATAGAAAGAGAAAAATATCCCCTTGTTGAATAGTTTGATGAACAGTGGTTTGCTAATAGGCAGTTTTAACCCATAAGCCATGGAAGATTCAAGAAGAAAAATTTTTTTCTATTCTGAAGTTCACAGTTCGAATAACATACATTTATATTACTCTGTTAGGATATATCATCTTTACCAATTAGGGACTCAATCCACCAACATAAAGATGAATATATATTACACATAGTATCACTACAGCTGCTTCAGTGTAGCCCATCTGGCTTTGAAGACCAGTCCAGAAGAACGGGAACCTCCGGAAGAGAATGTGTGGTATCTGCAAGTACTGCATACATTTGTCTAATGCACAGACATCTGAAATGTTGTGAGAGAAACTGAACTGCAACTCAGAATGCTTGATGGCTTAGTTTATTTGACCCCTTTTTTCTTTTTTAAAAAAGCTTGTCTGTTTCTGACCTACAAAATTTTGAATGATAAGTCTGACATTTTACTTCCACCTTCCTCCGTTTGCGTAATAGGAGGAAAGCCTCAGCCACAAAAATGCCTCAGAGAAATAAAAACTAATGCCTGTTTTTTTGCTTTTTTTTTAATTAAAGATGAAAATATCAGACTGTGACATACTCATTTTAAAGCCATGCTAAATCTGTTTAACAGTATGCTTTAAAAATTCTGAAAATTCAAATACCAACTGATATCTGTAGTTATTAAATCACACAAAAGCGTTATTGAATTCAGACCTAACAGTAGTCAAACAATGAGTTTACTCCCTGCTACTAATTAAAGAAATGCAAAGATAAATAAATAAATAAATAAATAAATTTCCAAAAAATTCCATTCTGCTTTGTCAGACTGGAAACTGTTCTTTGAAATAAGTTGTCTCTTAACACAGTCACTGCCTATCTACAAAGTCTATCAGACGAAAGCCTCATCAGGTCTTTCAGGTCCTTGTGTCCAGTCTCCAGTGCTGCAAATTAAGGGTAAGACCAAAGAGGAAACATGTTCTATATAACTGAAAGAACTTGTTATGGTAGAAAAAATTCTTTCAGACAATTCTTTTCAGACAGACAAATAATTCTTTTCTTCAATTTGTCTCTATGTGCAGAATTACAAGCAGTATTCCACTCGTAAGTTATTGTCTTCTGTGTTCCTAATTAAAAATTGAAGTATAGTTGTCCCAAATGCAAAATTGTTCCTTGCCAATTCTCAAAGTACACAGTACTTGAGGAAAATGCTGTGATGCTCCAGTTGACAGCTCTATAAATGTCAACTCTTGGTACACAGAAAAATCAGTCATTACTTGCACTTCAGATGAGTGGGCCTGAACTGACAATACAACAGCATTCTTTTACACTCAATTACCTTGAATGAGATTGACAGTATTTTGAATTTTTCAGTCATGGACAAAAAGAGGCAAGGCCATGTCCACATCTAAAAGACACCTCATCTTCAATAACAAAGAGGTACTTCTGCTGAAGTAGCATGAAGTTCAGCGAAGACAAGTAAATTAGCTTCCTAGGAAGTCAGAACTCATTGTGACCAAAACTTTTTGAATAAATTGTCTATAGCTAAAAGCAATTCATCAGAAGTTGTAGAATCTGCAGACCTTGTGAATATGTCTGAATAAGTCCAATTATTTTTGGCTCTACTTCTTGAAAGACATACAGTAATACACAACTCTTTGGTGTGACTTACAACATTTTGTTGTGGTGTCAAGGACTATAATTTCTAAGCACTCCTTCCTGGGCAGGGAGCAAAAGAGCTTTGCATGGGTGATCACAGTGCTCACCTAGAATGGCAACATCTTGAATGTCTTCCTCTATGAGAAAGTAGACCAATGAGATAGGTACATTCTGCTACGTGAGAGCTTACAGCCCTAAATTTAATTCTGATTTTCTTCTTCAACTTCAGACAGTGTTTTCTATCAACTTAAAGGATGTATACTCTGAGAATTACAAAATGTGTTCTTCATATTTTTATTTTTCCCAGTTGAACACAAAGATTGCATAACTGATACTTTTCTCATGGAAAGTGTTGACTACAACTCAGTAGCTCAGAGCAGCTTTCCCTCACATAGGTGTGATTATCAATACTAAGTAGGTGGCTAAGCATCATCTTGAGATAAGACAACTGCAGGAAGATTTTCAACTTCACTTTTCTCACTTTTATCAACAGTTGTAGAAAGAACAAATGATAATATAGATTTAATTAAATTTTGTTTCCTAATAATTAACTGGATGCAGTTTGGGCTTAGGTATGCACTTTACTAATTTTACTAAATTGCTTCCCCATGCTAATTCTAAAATATTCTTAGCAATGAAATGTATTGTCCATAGGAATGTACATTTGCACATTTACATGAATCTGAAATGATATTATCAGTCTTTGCATTTAGGTAAGGTGTGCTTTGTTTGTATTAGTTACTCGTTTATGGAAAGGATTTCACTAGTACCAAATGGCCAAGAGCTGCCAAGCGATCCAGCGAACCAAAATATTATACACATACAATCTCACATTCTTTTTTTTATTAGATGAAAAACTAAATGGCATTCTCTCCCAGTTTATAAATACTGAGAGGGTAATGATACTGATGAATAGGAAAGAACTTCGGCATAAAAATGCTTCTCAGCAAGTTCAATATTACTTCTGGCTGTAGCTATATTCTCAAACTAGGATCACTAATCTTGCCTTGAACTGGAAATATTTAAGTACTCTTACTATAGTTACTGATAATCTTTATGAAAGATCAAAAGTAAAATATCCTTTGCTTTCAAGAAATAAAAAATTAGATATACTGGGGTTTCAATGAAAATACAAAAATTAACATACTAAGGCTTCTTATAAATTCACCCTTCAAAGTAACAGAAATGTTAGTCAACTTAAAATTGAAAAGGTCAGTTGTTAGTGTCAAATTCACTTGCCACAAAACAAGCCTACGTATATCAGGCAGATAATCAAGGCAAATATGCCAAGTAACTGACAACTGTAAACTTTCATCTTATTAAAACTCTGTCAAATTAACCACTAGGTCAGTGTCATTGTTGTAGAAGTTTACAATTGATTCCAATGAGAAGCCTTTAAAAAAAAAAAAAGCAAAAACAAACCTAGCTAACATCTGTAGACTCAGAAAAGAAAAAAGCCTTTTAGATTCAAGTGTTCAAATGCAAGCTTAACTCCAAAAACTGTGAAATATCATTAGAAGTTTCTATGCCCAGGGACCATGGTAAATGCAAAAGAAAAATGTTAGCTATTTTCAGGAAGTTCAAAGTCCTCATTAAATCTGAAGTAATTTAACAAATTATTTAATATAAGTACTGCAATAGTAATCAGATTTAAAAATTCTATTATCCTCTGTATCAGAGGATAACAAATACCAAAACAAGGAACAGTACAATGCTATGATGCTGTAACTAGTAGAAAAGTTTAATATAACAAGTCCTAGAAAAATAAGGGTTGCTGCACAGTTAACAACTCAGCTGAAGTATTTTGCACTGATTCAGTTATCTCATCAGTGCTATCTCACTAAGGGAGTTGAGCATCACTGTAAACACTAAGCATGAATGCACTTATATCTATAAGACCTAACTTCTTAGAGATAATCAGCTATGACCATTTGTTAATGCTGCACATCAACTGTCTCAACTGCCATTAATATTGGTATCTATTTTTCAAGAAGGCTGCTTACTGACAGTTGTTCACAAGGGACTGTAATATTTGAAGCCTATTCACAAATGTTGATCTAAAACAGCTATTAACTGTTTACTGTTAGTTTATATTTCAAGACATGCTTACAGATCTATAGAGACATTTATACATTATTCACTTTTTAAAAAAGTGGAAGAGGAATCTTAGATAAATAAATCATATGTACTCCTTTAATTTCTTTGAAGTAGCAGATAAACTGAGGATCTGTTTTTAATGCAGTTTTCGTGTGCTTTTTGAATTATACAAAAAAAGGAGTTATAGCTTTTTTTCCTTATTAGATCTACATGTGTGAATATATGCAATTCTAAAAAACAAAAAGGAATAAGGATAGATAGATAGATAGATAGATAGATAGACAGACAGACAGACAGATAGGTAGGTAGGTAGGTAGGTAGGTAGGTAGGTAGGTAGGTAGGTAGGTAGGTAGGTAGGTAGGGATAGATAGATAGATAGATAGATAGATAGATAGATAGATAGATAGATAGATAGATAGATAGATAGATAGATAGATAGATAGATAGATAGATAGATAGATATTACAGAATAAAAACCAACTAGAAAAACAAACAAAGGAAAAAAACGCACAAAAATCAAACAAACAAGAAAAGAAAACATAAATGCAGTGAGACAAATGTTACATTGATCTGAGTGTTCAAGCTTTGCCTAAATTCCTACTGCCTACTATCTTCAGGATGCTAAAACATTAAGCAAAAATTATACTCAACAGAAATGTATTAACTTAAACATAATTCACCTTGAAATCTAGATAAAACAGATTCCAAGTAAGAGAGATATACTGCAGACTGCATATTTAAAATTAATACTGAAGAACCAAAAAGATTCTTGCAAAAACACTAAAGGTAGAAACCCTGTACTATGAGAAAATTGTGTCCAGTGTGTAGACTCAAAACCCCTAGAACAAAGGAAGGAAATGTGTTGTCTTACAGTTTTACAATTTTCCTGAGCAGTTCCTTTCCAGACCAGCTACAACTGAGGCTCAATGTACCTTCTCCTCTTCTTCCTTCTTTCCTGCCAACACACACTTCTTCCTTCAATTGCTTTCTCGCTCACATTCACTGTAAGCTGAGCGTTACAAAAAAGCACCACACAGCCACTGCTCAAAAGTGAGTGTGTCCTGTCACTGGAACTAATTCTTGCTATGGCAGCAAGATTCCAAAAAATAACTTGCTATCAGCACTCTCACTCAGGAAAGAAAACTGGCAACACCTACAAACAAAATCTTGCAAAAAAAGAAAGAGAAGTCAACTATCTCTTTGCCAATCAAAGTAATTCACTGAGCCTTTAATCTTTTATATAGTCTTCCATTCACCCAAGTTCATCACAGACAGAATTTTTATTCTACAACACACCTCAGAAAACAAAATATTTTGGTAGAGATTTTTACAATATTGGGTACTACAGAAAGACTGTTTACTTACTCAACAAGTTACATTACAAACATTAGACTTCTAAAAAGAGTGAGAAGACAACAGCAACCTTTACTTGAGCTATTTAATACAACCGGTGACAGTGGAGTACTACAAACGTTTCTTCCAAATTGCAGGTTCATCTCTTCCATTGTGGCAAAATTCAGAGTAATATATCAAAAACTTTTCATTCACCTGAGTTACATGATAATCAATACAAATTGCTATTTATACTAATAGAATAATGACTTATAAAGATTGCTCAAATTTACTACAAAACTTTATGACTTTCTGAATTTTTTTAACTCAACTGAAGTAAATTGAAAATAAGAAAAGTTCTTTGCTTTCACTCTGGGTGAAGGCAAATGAAGTCAAGAAGTGGAAAATTTGTGCAATCTGTGCAAAAAACATTGCTTACTTGCAGCTGAACTGAGTTATCCTGAAGTCCTTCTACAATAGGAGAGAATCTATCAACATTTCTTTCTTCTGCTGCTGCTGTTATAGCCTCCAAAATTTTTTCAAGGCTGTAAGAAAATGACAGCATTTCACTCAGGAGATATTTAACCTTCTTGTTCATTTGCTATCTGAAGAGTCACGCTGCCAGAACGTTCACCTATTTCAATTTCTAGGGTACAAATGTAGGAGATTTAAGCATAATTTATTTCCTTTGGAGACGTATGTAACCAAAGAATAACATACTAGATTAAAATGGCTAAAATGCCATAAAAGTAATGCTACAGAACTTCTAGAAATAAAAATGGCTACAAAACTACTCCCATCTAATCAGTTCATTCATGTGCCAAAAAAGAAAATTCTTACTAATACAAACATTAAAAAGTTACAGACAAAAGTGTTTTGAAAAATGACAACGTAGTACAGATATTACTTTCAAGCATAAGTTGAAAAATTCAGCATTTCATTTAAATACAATTATAATTTTAATTATCCTGAAATTTCCTTACTATGTCTGGCTAAATACAGTACTTACATGCTTTCCTCTCCAACAATGCACATTGCAGAAAGGAGTTTAACTATGTCCGTCATCATACTAGTTTGCTTGGGATCAATTGCTTTGATCAGCAACAAAAGGCTCCTCTCTTCTCCCAGAATTCTTTCCAATCCATACTAAACAGCAGAAAAACATTTATAAGGAAAGTTGAAAGAAAACATAACAATAATACTAAACGTCCAGTAAAAGATGACAACAGTTTCCAATAAGAAATACTTCAAATTATATTTAATTTCTTCAAATAAAAAAGAAATTAAATGATGGAAAGGTAAAAAAACAGGTCACTCATTTTTTAACGAGAGCAAACATCAGCATCAAAAGTTTGTACTATTGGGAAAGTAGACTTCTACAAATCAGACATGGCAGAAAGATTTTCAAGTCGCAGCTGACCAACACTGCTTCTCCAGATTACACAGGCTTACACTCATTGATCACGTACAATATCTGATTGAACAGCAGTAGTTCAAACTTCTAGATTAAAGAAAATCCCATACCTTATTATTCATGAAGGCTCTCAAACACTGTATGACCTTATGCTGGCTTCTCTTCACGGCTTTGTCCTGGCTGAATAGATTAAATGTATATATATATTGTATTAAATGCGTATGCATAGTAACAAAAACTACCAGTTTTTATGAAAGTTATCCTTACTGTTTTGTCTCAACGAGTCTTTCCAAAACATCCAACAGAAGTCCCAGACCTTCTCGGCCAAAGTTTTCAACCCAGCTAGGGAGAAAGGAAGATGTTATAGAAATTCCTTCTTGAAAGATTAATTAAAGCTAAAGGAAATTTTTCAGAATAAATAAAAGCAGTATAACTTGATCATTTTATGACCTAAATTTGATTTTTTATTCAACAGAGGATTGAGGAGCATTGCACTTACTCCCTGAACAATTCGTTACCTTAAAAAAAATAAAAAATAAAAATTAAAGTATCTAATAAAAATTAGAGAATCTAAACACTACTGGTAAAGAAGGAAGAAAATACCTACAGAAATTACAGAAATGGCTCTCTGAAATACAAACACAATTGAATAATTCCAATAGAAAACAAGACAAAATTCAGCTCTTGCTAAAGCCATCTTTGGGCAGACTAAGCCTTGACAAGTTGTTTCAACCAAACTGCTTCACATTTGTTTATTTTTTGTCAAAATGGCTTGATATAAGTATTATCAAAGTTCTACTCTTAAGTGACTGCCTGCAATACTGCAGCCATCCCCTGGATAGCACCTCTTAGTCTTCCTGAAACAGTGTTTGATCGATTACATAATCCTACATTTCATGGACAACACTATCATTTACAGTCATAACAGAAGACATATTCTCCCTTTTGTACATCACTGTGATTTAAGGGAAGGGGATACTTGAAGACACTTCTGTTTCCATAAGTGACAGGAAATATTTCCTGACACCTTTAGTTAACTTTCCATACTAATGTCATAAAACTTTGGATCAGACAAATTTATTTCATTATGGATCTCTCTTGCCTACTCTTTCTTTCACTGTGAAATTAGCATACTGCTTTTAACTATTAACTAATTACAAAACTATCTCTAACTGCAACACAGATAGCTAGCATGATACAGTTGTAATAGTTTCTATAACCACTAAAACAAAGATTCTGTTGAGTGCTGTACCAATAGTTTCTGAGAATTCTGAGCATACGCTAAAGAAACCCCTTGTCCTGTATTAAAAAAATAATTGCCTTTTATGTAGAAGCAAAGTATCTGTTCTGAAAAATGAGAAGCTCAACATCCCCAAAATGTTGATGAGAATTAGGACAAAAGAAAATTAGTGCTCACTTCACTAACATATGTTTTCTTGATGGTATGAGGCTCAGCCAGACTTGGTTCATGAAAGGCAGATAGTGCTTGACCAACATCTCCTTCTACGATCAATGACCTGCCTAGCGGATGAGGGAAAGGCTGTGGACGTAATCTACCCACACTTCAGTAAAGTTTTTGTTTCCATCTCCCACAGTATTCTCCTAGAGGATTGGACAGGTGTGCTCTTCACTGGGTAAAAAATTGCCTGAACATGCAGGCTCAGAGAATGGTGGTGAATGGAGTTAAATTCAGCTGGCAAGCAGTCACTAGAGGCGTTCTGCAGGGATCAGTACCGTAGCCAGTCCTGACTAAATATGGTTACTGATGATCTGGATGAAGGGATTAAGTGCAACTTCAGCAAGTTTGCAGATGATACTAAGTTGGGAAAAAAAATGTCAATATACCAGGGCGCAGGACGGCCCTACAGAGGGATCTGGACAGGCTGGACTGATGTGCTGAATCCAGTGGATGAAGTTCAAAAAGACCAACTGTTGGGGCATGCACTTAGGTCACAGTAACACCATGCAGCACTACTGGCTTGGGACAGAGTGGCTGAAAAGCTACATGGAGAAAAAGGATCTGGAGGTATTAATCAACAGCTGGATAAACACAAGCCATAGTGTACTCAGGTGGCCAAGAAAGCCAATGACATTCTAGCTTGTATCAGAAACAGCGTAGCCAGCGGAACTAGGGAGTTGAACTCCCTGTACACAGCCGCGGTGAGGCTGCACTTCAAGTACACTGTTCAGTTTTGGGCCCCATACTATATAAAAGACACTGAGGCATTGGAGCCTGTCCAGAGTAACAGAACAACAAAACTGATGAAGGCTCTGGAGCGCAGGTCCTACGAGGAGTGGCTAAAGGAACTGGGATTCCTTAGTCTGGAGAAAAAAAGGACCAGTTGGGACCCTATCACTCTCTAAAACTATCTGAAAAGAAGTTATAGTGAGCCAAGGGTTGGTCTCTGCACCCAAGTAACTAGTGATAGGACAAGTGGTAATGGGCCCAGATTGCACACGGGGAGGTTCAGGTCGCATATTTGGAAAAATTTCTTCTCAGAAAGAGCAGCTGCACATTGGACAAGATGCATGGGGAGGTAGTGGAGTTGAGGTCCCCAGAAGTTTTCAAGAAAAGGGTACATGTGCCACTTAGGGACAAGGTGTACTGAGCACGGTGATGATGGGGCAGTAATTGAACTAGGTGATCTTAGTGGTCTTTTCCATCCTTAATGATTCCATGATTCACACACCACTGAACACAGTGGGTAAAAAAATTCTCTATCTGTGGGTAAAATTTATTGTTTTAATACTTATTTATTATTATTTATATAACATTTCTTGAAGAGTAACCAGAATTTTCAGACATTCCTATAATAGTGGGACCTTACCATTGACAAATAATGAGTCATTCTACTGCAAATAATATAAAGAAAGATGCAGAAGCACTTTTGAAAAACAAAATATTTCCAATCTCATCACAGGAGGGGATTAAAATGTTCTTTGTATTTGCTAGACACAGAACTATAACGGACTTATTTAAATTATACACTTGATCAGATGCTTTTTTAAGTTCTTCATGTAAATGTATAAATATATTAAAAAAGATTTTCTCAACCTGAAACAGATTAGGCAAACACTGATCAAGTATTTTCAGAATAACTGGCTACATCTGATCTAAGATGATCCTACTAGATGTTTCTTACCATATTTTGTATTAGACGAAATTGTGAGCAGACACTTTATCACGTGTCCAGCAGTTGAAGAGGCTGAGAATGATTTAGTGTGTAAAATACTATTGTGTTTTTATTGTCCTTTCCTTTGCTTCCACTACAGAATAACATATTACTTGCCCCCTATATCTGGAGGCAACGTAGCCTTTTGTCAGCCTGATGAAATACCAAGGTAGTTGTCAGTGTCCCATTCTCAGTGCACTTTAAAAAAGTCATTTAAATGGAATTTTCTAAGCTTCTTGCAACTACTCTATGAAAGGAGAATAAATAGTTGTAGATAATCAGTTATCTATAATGCGATGCTATCTGTAACACCAGTTAGCTCTAATACAGCTAGATCACTGAATCACTTTTCATGAACTGTTTATATAACTATGAGGTATTTATGTCCCATTTATTCACCTGAAGAACAGTGACCAAGACCAGTGGATATATTTTGCTCTTGAAATTCTTTCTTTAGTTCCATAAGCTGTAATTTCAGTTTGTTTCTTTCGTTGTTTTATTTTGTTTTGTTTTTAAGTACCAGTATAAAACTATTCACTACCACTTGATTCTCATCTTCTCTGTTAATTAAAAATATGCTTCACAAAAACAATATTTGCAGAAAGTATATAATTAATGCAGAAGAAGAAAAAAAGATAAAATCATTAATTAAAACATACACATTAATTAAGTGGAAAACCTTGAAACTTGTACATCTAGAGATCTATTAATTCTAATCCATGAAGAAATAAGAACGTGATCAAATCTTCGCAGTATTCGTTAATGATGTTCAAATTCTGTATTACCTGACAGGATTACTAGTCAAGGACACACGAAGTGATTCTAAGCAAGTCACTAGTCTTTCATCTGTTGATCCAGATTTTAATTCCTGGATAAATTCTTGAGGTGAAATCTTTCGACTGTTCTTGAGACTTCCCTGAAAAACAGAAAATAAAATCATTTTTCATTTGGTGCATAAAGCACCTGAATAAATCATCAATGTCTAAACTTTGGTTTTGATCCATAAAACATGGGAAAGCAATATTTTAGTCCTAGACCTGCAACTACTTGCTGTCCTTCTACTGTTTATGTTGAATGCTGATTACATTTTTGCCAACTCATGATTAAGTTTATGATCAGTAGTCAAAAGCAGCAGGCAGCAAACATAAAAATGCATCATGCACACGGTGAAATACTGTTTTTGTATTGAGTTAATTCTGTTGATACACTGCAAACATTTTAAATTTCAATATTTGATACAACAACAAAAAAATAGCAATAGCTGATGTGACCACAGAACAAGCATTTAGACAGGTCAGGTGATAGTATCCATATGAGAACACAGTCTGATTAACCAGTGCATCTGAAGAGTGTTCAGGATATCACTGCAGTAACACACCGTAAAACACTTTTCTCTTCAAGGTCCTGGCAGCACAACAGTATGAGGCTGGAATTATGGAAAAAAAAAAAAAAAGACTTCCTTGGTTCCAAGGGCTAAAGTAAATCACCTCAAGAAAATAAACAACAAACAGAACAAAAAAGAAAAAAAGGAAAAAAGATGAAAAGGAGGGACTTGAAGACTTAGTTAAATGAGCAACTTCAATTCCTAAAGATAAATCCCAGTCCAATACAAACTGCTGATGTAATAACATGAGATTTTAAAATAAGAATTTTCCCCAAGTTTTACTTTTTTTATTCTGATCTTTTTGGTGGCTGGAGAAGCAAATGGGAACATGAGGACATAGAAAAGAAAATGCAATGACAAGCTAAGGCAGTGCTATAAAAGCAGTTTTGCACAAACAAAATATTTCCTGTCTTTCCTATTTTAAGCTATATGAGGTAAGACAATTACATCAACTCATCAGTGAATCTATGATATAAAATGTTGCTTAAAGGAAGTTCAAGATGTTAATCACTTTTTGGGAGGACACAGGATATCCAGTGTTTTAAACAAAACAACAGTCACACTGGGCCAAAGAAGCCACAGAATCTGAATTAAAATTAAAAATCTATGAAGCACTGACTATACTCTTCGTAGTATTCACTCCCCTACACTATTTTTTGGGGGGGTAGATGGGAAGGAGGCATATAACCTACATTTGGGTTGATCCATTGGAAAGACTTGGTTTGCTGGGAGCACAGGTAGTTATGCATATTGCACTAAGGAGAAATACTTAATAATAGTTTATTATTATATTGTTATATCACGAGGTTCATTTGGCTTAAGTCAGGAGTTGAAGTAATTCTTAAGCCAGGAGTTGAAAGTAACTTTCCTGCTCCTGAAAGCAAAGCATTATGAAAAAGGTTTCTGAAAGAGATGAGATTAAAAATTAATTACAGCGGCTGACAGATCAGATGGCGCGCTGACATTCAGGGGGATCTCAATAGGCAGCAGAAACGTGCTGAGAAGGATCTCACGGAGTTCCTCAGCAAGAAGTGCAAGGGATTATTACTTTCCAGGTGCACAGTTGCATGCTGGAGTCCAAACAGTCAGAAGCTGAGTTGCGGAGTTCTTGATGAGTAGAGTACTCAGTTGACCACAGTGGAAGAGCATCACCATGTAGTAAAGGGGGGGTGATCCTTTCCCTCTCTGTTCAGCACCGGTGAGACACATCTGGAATGATGGGTCCAGTTGTGGGATCCTCAGTACGAAACAGACTGAGACACAGGGGTGACTTTAGCAAAGCATCATGAAGATAATTAAAGGACAGGATCCTCTTAAGTATAATAAAAGGCTGTAAAAGGAGGAATTGTTCAGCCCCAAAAAGAGAAGGGTATGGGGAATCCAGTGAATAAGTATAAAGCTTTTGGAAGAAGGAGTAAAGAAGAAGAAAGTTAGCTAAAGGTTAGGGTTAGGAGGTTTTATTTTTTTATACACCACATGAAATGTCATTCCAAACATGTCTCTGATTTTTGGCAATGCTATCATAACATTAAGGAGTGAGAAGAAAAGCAGGGTCATTTCTGGATGGACTGTAGCAAGCAAATGCAAATCTTGGAAGACAGATGGCATATGGCCAGATGATCTTTAAATGTCCCTTCCAGCTCAGATGATTCTATGATTTTATAATATGCTTTCTTTGATCAGTTGTACCATATTCCTAGCTGGAGTTCTATTAGTGGATCTATTGGTTGAAGTACTATTGGAGGTGATTTTTCATTATGGAAATTAGCATTAGAAGAAAGGTGCAAGTCCATTCTGCTGTACAAATCAAAACTTATTTAGTAGGAAACATAGTGATAGGTGGACAGATGGACTGGATGATCTCAGAGGGCTTTTCCAACATTGGTGATTCTATGATTCTATACAAAAATGGCTTCAGAGAGAAGGATTCTGGGGGAAGATACCACTGCAAACCAGTTGAGAGGACACCGCTGACTTCTGGGATCAGTGAACAGGCTGATCTTAGCTTCTCCCCCCCACAGGGACATCTACTGGGTAAAATTATCACATTTGGCTACATCAACTGCTTCTACAGGAAACACAGAACCATAGAAACATTCAGGTTGGAAAAGAGTGCTAAGATCATCTAGTCCAGCCATCCACTTACCAACACTATTGCCAACTAAACCATGTTCCTTTCCATTATACATCTCCAGGGACTATGACTCCAACAGTCACCTGGGCAATATGTTCCAATGCCCAGCTACTCTTTCAGAGAAGAAATTAATCCTAACATCTAATCTAAACCCCTCCTGGTGCAACTTGAGACCATTCCCTCTTGTCCTATCACTAGTTACCTGGAAAAACAGGCTGACCTCCACCTCATCAAAAGATACTTTCAGGTAGATATACAGAGTGCTAAGGTCTCCCTTGAACCTCCTCTTCTCCAGACTAAATAATTCCAGTTCCCTCAGTCACTCTTCATAGGACTTGTGTTCCAGACCCTTCATGAGTTTTGTTGTTCTTCTTTGGATGTGCTCCAAAGTGAGGGACGTCATGGTTGGCCATATTATTCGCATTCTTGGTTAACTTCATATGCTCTGTAGAGAGTACATTTATCTCCAGTAAACCAAAGGAATCTGTAATCCTTTGCTTCAATAAACTAGCCGTGGGAGTTCTTAGTGGGCCTAGCCAAATTCCTTAACTGTGGTCCTGACAGCCCATTTGAACAAAACCAGACAACTTGGGCCGTGCACTATGTATGAACATGCTATTGTGATAGTGAACGTGACCAGACTTACAGCATCAAACTGAGCATCACTCAGAGCCTAACCTCAGCTGTCCCCAGCCCCAAGGATACCCGAGGACAAGCTGGAATACAAGGAGATCTGTTTTCTGCCAACTTCTTTGTCATTTTCACACAGCACCAATTTCTGATATTCTCTGGGTCCAAGAGTTACCATCAGTATACATTGGTAGTGTCAGGAACAACACACTACTTCCTTAAAAACATTTAGTTTGCAAGAATATTCCATTAAAATTTTTTCGAGCCCTGGATCTAAAAGTGAAGTGCTTCCAAAATCACCTCACAAAGACGGTAATTTACATTTCCATCAGGCAAGCAAGCTGAGCTTCCTTATAAATACAGCCATGTCAAAGCTAAACAGAAATGAGGAAATAACTGAAGAGAATCTCCAAGCCAAACATAAAAGATCTCAAAAAACAAATTTAAAATAACTCATAACATAAAGAAGTGCATAACAGATTTAATAAAATATGACAGGTAAAAGAATGTTGTATAAAACACTACAAATTAAATGCCTAAAGGGGATCAGTGACAAGGATTGCTGTTTTATTATTCAATAGTTTGAATATTGAACACATCCATCCTGTTACAATAAATGCCCAAAAATTTTCAGATGAGACAGTACATACTCCTGAGTAACAGCCTATGGAATTTGAGTTACAGCTGTGATGTGTAGGTAATCTAAGTCACATCTCAGGTGTATGGCTCTGGGTCAGGGCTGCAATCGTGTGTATATGTATGTATGCAGTTCCCTGTGCAGTTCTGGATCTCCCCAGCTATTCTCTGCATGGATGAGATAACGGACTGACTAGAGACAAGATGACCAACCAAACTCCTAGCAGCCATCACAACAAAACATTAACTAAATGTTATGGAAGTTCTCTAAGAGGGAATTTCAGAAAGTCCCAGAAACTCTCCTGGCAGCTCCTGCTGTTCACAGACCAATTGAAAAGCACTACATGTATGCCTAAGCATACGGATTAATATCCTGGGTGGAGAATCTGTCATTTCTATTGACAGCAGTTCTTGCTGTAAAATTGACCAAGCTGGATGTAGCTGAGATACTTGTAAATAGTTGGTAAAACAGCCTTCTTTTGATAAAATAAGAAAGTCCTATGGACAGGATGTACAATTAAGATAATTAGAAAGTGTTCTGGAAGTAATAGCAATATGTGGAGAGGTCACAGGGAAAATGAATAAAGCCAGACAACAAAAGTTTATTAGAATGACAGTCCAGGGAGTATCACCTGACCCATCCAAAGACACTATCACAAGCAATGGAGGCTTGCATCAACATCCAGATACTCTGTCACATTCACTTTCCCACCTGAACATTATCTTGAGCAGATGATGCCAATGAACTGTATGAGTGTGTGTGCAACATACCCACAGTACCAAGTACCACTTATTATTCATAGTTATAACACAGTTCTGCTACTTAATAAGAATATGATGCATCTGCCACTGCTCAAGTAAAATGAGAACTGTAGTTGATATCAATTGTGAAACTGATTATATTAGCTACATTTCTGCATGGGAAAAGCTGCTTAAGTTCAGAATGCTTGAATTAACTGAAAAACAGGAAATATCTTGAGGCATCAGTGCCTCTCAAAATTTAATTGCTCAACTGAAGAACAACTGGTCTGTGAGCAGATGCAGTATGAAGTCAGCATTAATTAATTCACTTACAACATTACAAGGGAGTAAGCTGTACAACAAAAATGAAATCTCGTGAAGAAAACTCACTTTAAAAATCCAGTCTGTGTATGCTTCACACACAGAGCAGTGAAACTTACAGCAGGCTAACATGATAGTAATGCTGCTTTTATTTCCACTTGAGTATTAAGTTTTTAACATGGAAGTTGATTTTTAAAACATTTCTAGAGTGGATCCTTTATTTATGTATTCATACGGCACTTAGTTTGACAGTGTTTCTGACCTCAGAATGATCATACAAACCACTGTGACACAGAAACTGTACTGGTACACTATAATCTCCAACAAGAGACAGAATCACACCATGCTTGGTAGATGAGAACACACACTCACAAAATGGCCTTTTAACACAACTGACATTTCTTCCTCTGGACGTTGGTGGCCCTGTCTGTGGCAGAGGTGTTGGAATTCGATAATCCCTTCCAACCCCACTCTATGATTCTTTGATTGTAACTGCTTCCTGATCGACAAGTCACAATGCCACAGGAAAAAAAATTTCACTTAAGATTCAAACCCTGATGGTTAAAAGTGGTGTGTGATATGTATTTCTCATGTGATATAGTAAAGGAAAGAAATAAGGCTTCATCTAAATACTACATTACAAGAAAACAAATATGTAATAGCAGAATACTCCGAAGTACTTTAGAAGAATTATTCAAGCACGAAAATTATATATTGTCCAAATTTTCAGTAAGTTCCCCAAACACTGAGGCTGTTCATGATCATAAACTCTTCTGCAGGGAGCTTCTTAAAACATTAATAAAAGCTGATGATAACAAAGCATTTATGAACATGTACAGAAGCATACATTCAGCTAACTGTTTAAGAACTAAGCAAAAAGGAGACAATTGAAGAGCACTGGACTATGCCAGTCTGTAGAACGTTAGTTACTTAAAAAAACATTTCTTAGTCCTAAAGTAATGGATTCATTCTAAACATCTCATACATGTGTGGAGGTAGGTCACAGTATTCTATACATAAACAAGCAAATGAGTATATATAGCCCTATCAAACCCATTGTAATCTTCTCTAGATATACCAGTAATACAGCCATGCTTTGTGAACGTTGGTAAAGCATTCTGTATTTCCAAGAAAGAGAAATCCTGGTTACACTAGAGTCCATTCATCACTACGGGCTATTTCATATTCAGTGATTTATTACAGACATGACCTGTTTTTCATTTCAATAGTCAACCTGTTCTCCATTTACAATAAGAACTGCTTTAAATGAAGCCTCGTGAGAACTCTGTAGAAGGGTTGTAAATGAATATTTTTTGTCCCAACATAAGATAGCTTAGTACATGCCTCATTAATAGGAAGAGATGAAACCTACTCATCAGCTAGGAAGTCAAGAGCCAAATTCTCTCAAGAAAGGGTGTCTTAACACTACCATCAAGATGGTGAGGTTCCAGCAACATACACAGATGCAGTAAATCTGCACAGCCATCCACATTCAACTATTTGTCACTTTTTAGATGAAACAATTTAATACTTAGAATGACTGTGGAGGCTCAGAGTACCAACAACGTATAAACCTAGATATGTTGTTCTGGACTGAGAAACACCAAGGGTGTTGTAACAATGGCCTGAAGTTTCCCGATTTTCTGTGAAACATCTCTAAAAAAGAAAAATTGACTAGATTTCCTAATCTTCTGCTATTAAAGAATTTTTATGCTATAGAAGGACTAGTAGCTCTTTTAGGCTCATCTTAAACAACCTCCAAACAGTTTGGCCCCGCAGTAGCTATCTTTTATTGCAGTTTGTAAACTTACGAGATACTGTCCTTTAAAAATGTTTTTACCTGAGAAATAAGTTAATCAGAAGAAAGTAATATTCATACATCACTCTTCCTCTCTAATAGTAATAGTAAGTAAATGTTATTTTTTGTATATTTCATCAAAATGTACTTACAGACTTCGACGCAGTGCTAATGTATTGCATCACCATTTCTTTTTTGGTATTAAAATCCTTTTCTCTCAATGGCATCTTCTTGTCTTCATTTAAATTCATATCTTCCTGGAATGGAAAGGAATATAAAAGAAGCTTTGACACCAAGCAATACAGTTGTTTAACCATAAAATACTGATTAGGAAAAGTAAAGACATATAAAAATATGGAAGTTCTTATACAAACAGCTAAGTTAGATGTTACTTAAAAACACAAAAAAAGTTTATCTATCTTCCTCAGCAAATCAAATTTAAAAGAAATAGAAGCAACTGAGCCAGGATAAATGAGTGCATCACAAGCCTTACTAGCAAAACCCCTTCTCAAAAATCACTTAAAATTGCCCAGCATACAATGGAGTCAGCTTTTTTCCAAGGGTAGTTCATAGAATAATATTCACTTTTACAAAGGGTGAGGACCAGACTCTTGACTGTTTGATCACTAAAACAACACCATCAACTGCTATCAAAACCACTGTCACATTTCATGCCAACATAAACCCAAGGGTCAAAAACAGCAGATGCAGAACCCCATTCAAAGCCACAGAGCAGCTTTCAGTGCCATTTCTGACTCGTGGACTGCCAGTGTTCCAAGACTAGGAATGCTCTGATCATTACAATCAGTTCTACATTTTGGGACAAAATTTCCTTTCATGCTGTAGGTTAAAATGACATTCAGAAACAATACATACACAAATGTATGTATGCACTTAGCCTTACTATGGTCAACCAAGCTTAGGAAGAATTATCACAGTTATTTTCAGCTGAAACTCATTGCCCACTGATGGGGTTTTGTCTCACAACCTCAGTATCAAAGCTCATTTCACCTGGGCAAGAATCAGTGACAAAAAGCTAACCAATTCATCTTGGAATTTTAAGAAAGCAAGTAAAAGATCAAAATTTAAAGATCATTGAAACTTAAATTTCCTTGTCTTTCCCCAGTTTTAATATGGAACAGGATAGAGTCAAGCACAATTTCTAGGAATATTTAGAGGTCAGTACAAATCTGAGCTGTAAGAAGTTGCAGAAAATGCTAGACCCTTTAAGCTGAATTTCTTCGCAGTATAGTGAGGGCGATCTCATGTAGATTCTGTTTTGATTTTTTTTGCTCACAAATGTTATCATTTCCTTTCCTGAAGGACTAGAGAAAGTTCCTCACTTCAGTAGAATACACATTTAAACATTTCTTTGCTTTTACTTCTAGTGCCAAATAAGTACAGGGTGCATGTTGAAAAAAGTTCTTTGACTCAAAATATGGTAATATCATTTAGTCTTTTGTTTCTTTGGCAAGGAGCTCAAGCATTAGTGCTACTTCCCATATCAGAAAATTAATGCAAAACAAGTTTATCTAAACAAGCTAGAAGAAAGAAGGCCACACATACTTCAGTCTTTTCTCATAGCTGTTCTATTCTTCAAAGTACTGTACTTCTTTGATCAAAAACGTTCAGAGAGAAACTATCATCTTAGGCCAAGAACAAAATTCTAGCAGTACATAAGGACACATTCTCCTGACACATGTCTTTTCCCCATTTTTATAGTTGCAACTAACACTCACATAACACGTTAGCTATGCAAATCTCACCAGTTCATCCATCTATTTTTCTTCATGTTACTACAGTTCCTATCCATTTTACATGAGAAGAACTCCCTTGAGAAGAACTCAAATGTTCTTAAATCTCTTATTTTTGTATTCATCTGGATATGGAAGAAATAGATCAGCGCTGTTTCCTCTCCTGACAAACAGAATCCACGAAACAATTTGACAACTGTCTTATGTAATAGTTGAATACTGCATTTTGTCTCTTAGTAAAAGAAATCTTGGGGGCAATATCTTGAAAAGGGATACTACATTTT
This sequence comes from Oreortyx pictus, assembly GCA_036925125.1. Classification (NCBI taxonomy): domain Eukaryota; kingdom Metazoa; phylum Chordata; class Aves; order Galliformes; family Odontophoridae; genus Oreortyx; species Oreortyx pictus. The sequence continues at coordinate 32,581,704 of JAUPFR010000001.1, forward strand.
CTATTTTTTTTTTTGGGTGACAGTAAAACAATAAATCACTGTGATGTACCTAAAAAAAAAAAAAAATCAGTCTAAAACATGTATGCATTTAGAACTGTGGGAAAACGTATGAGGCTTTCATATCCAAAAACTTAAGTTATGCAACAAATATAAGGATTTAAGGACAACCTAAAAGTACTTAAAATAAGAACTGATAAGGAAGTAGTTTCTAATTTACTTCTTCAAATATTTTTTTCATAAGTAAAAACGATTTCAAAGCCTGTAAAGTACTACAATTTTAAATTCTCAACAGGTACTTCAAAATCATTTTGCCTTCAGCTAAAAATTGAGAAGAAAAACTTAAGTCAGATGGAAAAAAAAGTAAGAATGTTAGTCTTCCCTCCAGTCCTTCCCTTGCTATCATGTACAGGTATTTCTCATTTCATATAATACTATAATTTAATTCACTACCATCTATTAAATGCTGAACAACATATCTATGAAGACTCTTATTACCAGGCAACACATCCATTATGATATGCACATGACAAGCTCTACTCTAAACAACTAAAATAAAGTCCATCTTGACATTAACAGATAAATGTATTTTTTTCCTGCAAGTTCCAATAAATGTCTTCAGGATTTTGTGCCTCAAAATTCTTTTCCACAGGTATACAACTGTATAGCAGTGCTAGCCTCAAATGGAAATACACTTTACATGTATATTTAATAAGGCTAGCTGGATTTTATTTAATACTTCAATTGTAGTTTTAAAGTTTACATAAACAGAAATGTTAAGAACACTGAAACGAAAATATTCAGTTAAGCATTTTGCAAAAAAGCATGCCTGGGTCTTTTTCCACGTTTTGTGAAACTTATCAGATCTTCAGTACCTTGCCTGCAACTTGCCACAGGTTTTCTTTCACAATAAAATTGAAATGCACATATATATTATGTAAGGGAGAAATTAAATTAAAAAAAAATTCGTGTTTGCTTGTAGCTACTACATTCTTCTGCTTAAAGTAGGCTTGCTCTTTTAAGTTTTCTGGAAATAAAACTCCTGATCTTATTAAACAGTGAAGTGAAAACAAAAGCCTTGTTCTTCTTGCAGAAAATATGCATCATCTAACATGCTAAAAAAAAAAAAGCAAAGAAACTAAGAAACCTATCAATACCAAACATATTACATAATCTTAGATGTAAGGGCAAGTTTATTTATAGGAAATATTTTGTATGTATGTGAAGTAAAGAAGTGATTTCCTTTTTTAAACAAAGGAAACACCAAAACAATAGAATTTTATGGATTAGAAGTATTCAGTGGCACCAGAAGGCATGTTAACTGTGGCTTAATTTTCAGCTCCAACCCTCTCAAATCATTTAAAGTTATTCTATAGGTGAGCAATACCTCTTCGGAAAATAAGAGTTAGCCATTTCACAAGAGTATCTTCACAGCAGCAATAACCAGAAATGAATGTAGCTAAATGATAGCTAGTGATCATCTTTGACTCTCTGGATTTATGTACTTGTTCACAATCCCATGATCAAAACTGAAGCTCTTTCATAATTTCAGCCACCAACTTCACAGGACGCATAATGTGGGGAAAATGAAGCAGTATTTGCCCACGCAAACACAAACTGCAACGTAATGTACTCAGTGAAGTCTCTGATTTTAGAAGCCATACCCTTCAGTACTGACCAACTGATATTTTCAGCAAAAATATCATTTTCAGTGACTTCAACAAGCAACTTACAAAAATTATTGATCTCTCAGCCATAACTCTCACCTGTAGTACGAATATTCCTTCAAAACTAAACACTATGGAGTACTAGGAATTATAAATTCTATAAAGGCACTCCTCTAAGAGCACATTGAATTTCCTCCAGAACCCATGCTCTGGTAGCTGCTATGGGCATCGCAGGTGACAATTAACTGTTAATTTCTGTGAAGAAATTCTGTGAATTCCTGCTTTTCAAATTTCACTCTTCTCTCTAAAAGCTATTTACTTTTACATATTTAATTTTCAATTGCCTAAAATATCAACTGTGTCAAAAAATAAAAATAAAAAAAAAATACCCGTTAAAGTGGTACCAATGTCACACGGTCTTTCTGGCAAGCAACCACTTATTTGTAGCAGACAAATGATGGCAGCAAAAGAAGAAACTATACTGAGAACTGCATGCTCCTTGTAGAGAAAACGTTGCCTTAGAGGTAAGAACCCCAAGTCTTTTTTGTGCAAAACTGGCATGGAATATTAGAATGGAACAAAACCCTGCTGTGACATACAAAGGCATAAAGCCCCTTTATGTTTCAAGTCGTATTAAATTCAAGCAGGATTCCCCTTCTTCTTTTTCCCCATCAAAACCTGTTGCAGAATCTCACTTCTAATAATCAGAAGCCTTTAGTTTCCATATTAAGTATTCTGGGGACACAAATCTTGTCAAAATAATTCAAAGGTTTCATATTCTTTGGAAATGCTCCAGAAAACATGGAACTACAACTAACAACAATAGTAATTCAGGTGAAGATCACAGTACATGCAAGAAAGGTTTCCATCTGTTAATTAGCCTCAACATTCTTTAGTGAAAAAAGTCTACATAGGATACTTACCATCATTTTTTCAAACAGTGCTATGATTTCTCTTTCTGACAGTGGTTTTGGAACAAAATCTTCCACATCAGTAGGTGTGGATGACCAATCTGTAGAGTGTGACTGCTTCATATGTGGCAGAGCAGGTCTTTCCTTTTTACTTCCAGGAATTCTTATACTGGCAAATCTGTCCAGCTGAAAACAGAAAGGGTAGAATTTTTCACACATTCTTTCCATTCTGTGTACTCCCAATTAAGATGGGTATTCTTGGAGTCTTAGCATTCTTATTTTTCTAGTAACTTACCCGATGATTAACTGGCTTTCTTTAAAGTGGTTTCTTAAGGATACATACAACGGTAACTTGCTTAGGGCTTCAGTAACAAATAAAAATTCTAATAGATTATAAAGAAACCATGCAGAACACGAGAATTCTAGGCAAAAAGTTTTGAGTAAAATGGTATCTACAAAACCAACAAAGGATTTATGAAGAATTCCACACAACCATTACATGTAGAATATGGATAAAGTAGGTTTATTTATCTAAAGATAAAGCATGGTTTCAAACGGTTTTTCCCAGGTCTGAAATGGCTGTGTCCTTGACATTGTAAAAGAATATGCTGGTAGACATTGACATTATTTTTTTATTAAAAAGACAAGTTAGCACGACTAAGACACTGTTCTGTTTATTTTCCATTTCAGTTACTACCTGAGCTCAGCACTTTTCTGTGTTCCAATTATTTAAAAACTCATTCAGAAGAATAAAAACTTGAAGGTACTTTGTTAAAATTAAGTAGGATAAACTCAAATGTAATGAATAAGTTTAAGCTTTATCACCAATTAAGACAATGATTCTTACTTCTTACTTCTTACTCTTTGAAAAGATACATAAGCTTCTTTCAAAAAGTATTTGGGGTTGGGTTTGGGGTCTGCTGTTTGGTGTTTTTTTCCTTGTTTTTGTATGAACTACATTTCAGTGAAGACTTATTAACTGATAGTTTAAAATGCTTTCAGTGCCGGGGACTCAACTATCTTTGTTACAGCCTTTTGAGCAGATGTGAATGGCAGTATTACACTTGTCAACACAAAAGAAAGTTACAGTTGAGTTTGATGCATAAAAGATTTTTGACAAGATTTCAACCTTATCAGTTGCCTTACATCTTTGAACTGCTATGCACATGCTACTGAGGTTTCAATAAATCTTAAAGATGAGTATCTTGAGATATCATTCAATAAGAACATCAAAGTTACCACACTAAATGACAAGTAGTTATTATGGCATCTGTGAAGTTAAGATCAGAGAGAACAAAGAAAATTAGTGGCAAAAATTGAGTACAAGTGTTCCACTCTCACCAAAGAGCAGGAACTGACTATGCATGAAGAGAGGTTTAGAAGAAAAAAAACAAAAAGACATAAAAATCTTCCTGTTCAAAACTGAAACAGAACATTTTTGGAACATAGATTGCAAGCCACTCATACAGATGGCTGTAGAACATGCAAAAACAGAAAATAAATATAGCATAAACATAAAAGAACTCAGCATGGAAGATGGGGCCCTTCAATGTCACATCAAACCAGCAGGCAGTACGGAAAGCGCACTCAAAAGGAATAATTACACAGACAAGACCCAAGAAGAAAGAGAATGCAACAAAAGCAAAAGGGAGGGGAACACTGTGGAAAGCAAAGTACAGATTCATCAGTGACAAAAGCCATCTCACATCTTGATCAGACAGCAATTTCCCTTCCTGTCTTTAAAACTGTAAGTCTAGGGCAACCGTGTGGAGATGAAGCCAGATTGCAAGCTTCAACGACTACACCAGGAAAATGAAACCACCAATTGATAGGTGGTTTGAGTTTCCTTCTCAAGGAATGGATTTCAATAAGCACTGAGGAAAGGCAGTACACCTGCTCCAAAGAACACATTAGCAAACAGCTTTTCCCTGTGCTCATGTTTGTTATTTAGTGCACAACCTAAAAACAAACAAAAAAAAAAAAACAACCAAACCATTATATTTGAAGATTCCTAGCACAGAGATGAAGCAGAGGTAGAGGGAAAACACTTTGACTGAAATGACAAATTTCAGCACAATTCAGTGGGTAGAGACATGACAAGCGAGAAGTGCCCTACACCTCTTACTTCAATTATCCTTAAAAAACTCAGCCCCTACATCAGAGCACTTGTTTCTCCAGATGTCCCCTCCTCCTTCCCTTTCTTACAGCCTTTGTTCCCTAAGGGCTCCCTCTTCCTTCTCCTGCTCCACAGAGGCAGAGCAGTTCTTCAGATAAAAGGGAGCTAGTCAACAAAACTGCTCTAGTCTGTGAAATGAAATATCCCACAGTCCCATAGTCCTTCTAATTCTACAAGGAACTGAGCGACAGTTCAGGGATGAGGGCCAATTCATCCTTGAAAAGATGTATTTCACTTCCTTTCACTTGTTCACATTTTCAGTTTGTACTTTCTTTTAACTTCTTTCAGAACATGAGACTGTATGCTAGATGCTTTGCAACATTATATACAAGCTTCTAATATTCTCATTTCACATAATCAGCCAATTCTATACCACTTGTGTTAAAGGAGAGAAGCACGCCATTCAAATATATTTGTCAAGCAGAACAAGAAAGTCAGAAGCTAGCATTATAAGCATTGAAAAAACACATAAAACAAATTATTTGAATAATTTAAAACAAAGAAGTCTAAAAATTCTTAGCACCACTTTCAGTAGGATCTGCTTCATGATTTCGATCGTCATGTAATTCTCTGGGTCTTATTTTTTTCCCCTTTTTAAAAACAGAGGTTATGTTTTCCCTTTTCCAGTCAGTGGGAACTTAACGGGGGACTGTCACACATATGACAGATAGTGGCTTAGCAAATTCAGCAGCCATTTCCCTAAAGCTCCACAGATGCATCTCATCAGATTCCTTAAATGGCCTCAGATCTTCTCCTACAGCATGTAGTTCATGTTCCCAGTCCCTGCCTTTGCTTTCTGTGGCTTGGTTGGAGTGGGTGAAGGCTGAGGTAGTCTCCTCTTAGTGAGGGCTCATGTTTTCTCTAGTCTTTATCACTGGCATACTTACAGAAGCTTTTCTTGTTGCCCTTGATATCCTTGGCCAGACTTAATTCTACCATGGCTTTAGATTTACTACCCTGATCCCTAGCTGTTCGGGTAATTTGTCTATGTTTCTCCCAGGCTACTTGTCCTTCCTTCCACCTTCTGCAAGATTCTTTTTTATGACTGGGTTTCCCTAGGAAATCCTTGTTTAATCGAGGCACATCTCCTGGCCTTTGGCCTAACGTCCTCATTTCTGGGATGCATTAAGCCTCCAGAGTTCAAAGGCCCTCTTCCCTTTAAGGCTCAATCCTACATTACTCTACCGAGAAGATCCCAAAGGCCAAAGTGTACTGTCCTGAGGTCCAGGGTAGGCAGGTCACTGAACAACTTTCTAACTGCCCTAAGGATCTTGACTTCCAGCCTTTCACAGTCACTGCTACCAAGACTGTCCTTGAGCTTCACATACCCCACCAGACCCTCCTTTTTGGTCAGAGTGAGGGCCAGCACAGCATCTCACCTCACTGAGTTGAAATGCTAAGAGTTATCACCAGTCAAGAACCTCTTGGATTGCTTATGCCTTTCTGTGTTGTCTTTCCAACACATACTGGGTATGGTTGATGTCCTCCATGAGGACCTATGGCTGTAAACTTGTTGCTTCTCCTATCTGCCAATGGAGGGCTTCATCCACTTGGTCATCAGGCGGCCTGTAGCAGACCTCCCACTATAATGTCACCTGTCCCTAACCTCTCTTTAACCTTGATCCATAAATTCAATCAGCTTCTCATCCATCCCCGGGCAGAGTTCCATACACTCCAGCGTGCCAACATAGAGACAACAAAATTCACTAGACTTGAACAGTAGCATAGTGTGAGTATTCTACATCCATTACTCTTGAATTTCACATTACAGGTGCTTCAGAAAAGTTAATACCTCTCAGTACTCCATACAAGTGAATAATTTCATGGTTCACAGAAAGCACTTTACAGAAGGAACAGAAATTTCATTGCTTGATTGTAATGAAATTTACCACAGATGCTGCTGGCGATCCAAGTGTACAGAGAAGGAAATGGCAAAAATATAGTTCAATAATCCTCTATGTTACATCAAAAACATATTTAAACCAAGCTAAGCAGTGGGGAATATCTAAAGACAGCTTAGTATCAGCATCACTACAGTTTATAGAAGGTCTGACATTCTAGCTTTTATAATGTCTTCCCTGTTCTTACCAATAAAAACAGTCAGACCTATATTGAAACAATGCTTTTTAGAATAATAATTTTCTCAAGAGGAGAATTTTTTTTTCCTTAGAGTCTTTGTAGTCAATATTAAAAATAGCCAAAAAATAAACAGAGATTCAAGTGGTACTGATACAAAATATTTCCATAGTATCTTTGAAATTCTCCAAACTGAGATTTATCTCCATACACTAACTGAACTCGGAAGACTATAAAAAGTCAAAAGTTCGAAGACAATAAGGTGTGAGAGGAAAAAACAGAGATGCTATATGATACCTCTGAGCACTCAAAGGAGAAAGCTAGAACTTTTTTATTTTGTTTTTAATACAGTATACAAAAGCATTACAGGGAATCTGTGACCAGCTAGTGAATTCCAACAACAATATATTTCTATCACCATAGCATAATGTTGTTAAAGCTAAGGAAAACTGCATTTTAGATAAGTAGTCTATAAAAACCTGTAGTAAAATAATACTGAGCACAAAAATATTCAGTAAAATCTGTTATCTACTAAATTATAAAACAATAAAATAAACTGCGCATGAATAGTACTCAAGATAAAAATTATGCGATATTAGAAAGAGAAGTGAAAGTAACTAAGAAAAAATGTTAACACTTGAAAGTAAAAACAGTTGGAAGTAGGATCAATTTATCCATCCAGAGATGAGAAGCATCTACAAGTAGTAGGGGTCCATCACCATTCAGTTAGCAAAAGCTAGCTGAAACTGTCTTAAGTCTTCTCTGGTCAGAACACAGGGATTTTGGACTGGCTGGGCTGTTTTATTCTCTCCTCCAAACTCCTCTGTTTTTTTTTTTGTTTTTTTTTTTTGGTTGGCTGGTTGGTTCCTTTGGGTGGCTCAGGGAATGCGTGTTCTTTGAAAGGAGAGAAGGAGGAAGGATTTTTTGTCTTTTTGTTTTTTGTTTTTACTTAGTTTTATTTTAAGGTGAAATAAAAGATGAAAAGAGGAAAAAAAAAAGATAAAGAAATGAATTAGCATAGAGGAAAAAATATGGCTCTTTACTTATAAACTTGAATTTAAAGCAACGGGTTGTCTGTGTATATGTTAGCTTTTATGCCTTTATGCCTCCTACCACCAATGACTGCAAGTTCCATAATTAGTCATGCACTTTATTTTACCAGTTTGAATTATTTACAAGATAAAAATGTCAAGGCAACTGAAACAAAGTCCTGAATGTCAGAACACAGTGAAAAGTAAATCACAGTCAACACATAGAGAACACTTTCAAGCAGTCTTTTACATTTATCATCCTGAAGACTGTCAGGGAGTCTTCACAGAAAATCTCTATGGTTCCCTATACTACATTTTAAAACTGTCTTACAGTAGCACTTCTTCCACAACTTCTTTCCATAGCAAAGCTCTGTAAAGCTACAACTTCAGTAGCGTGGCCATCAAACCCTACTAATAAGCTCTAACAGACAACGAGATGCTGTTACTGCAGATACAGTACCGTGCTAACAGCACCAGAAGCTATCTCAATCATCTCCTGGCAGCAAAAGATATGCAAATGAATGAAGTTCTCATGTAACTTAAAGGTAAGAAACCATGCATACAGACAGAAAGATGAGAGCTGAACTCCTTTATTACTAGAAGTACAAGTGAATGCAATCGTTTATTTCAAAGGTGGTATAATCAGAGCAATACTCCAATCCGTCAGGGATTACAATTCTAATGAATGTTTTTAAACAAGGTAACACTAAAGAAACTGCTCAAAAGGGAGCAACTAAGGGGATGATGCACCAACAGGATCAGAGGGCATTAGTCAACAGCATGCTGAACATAAGCCAGCAGTGTGCCCAGGTAGCCAAGAAGACCAATGGCATCCTGGCTTGTATCAGAAACAGTGCTGCCAGCAGGACCAGGAGGCTATGGTGCCTCTGTACTCGCCTCTGCTAAGGCCTCACCTCAACTACTGTGTTCAGTTTTGAGCTTCTCACTATAAGGACATTCAGGCTCTGGGGCGTGTCCAGAGAAGGGCAACAAAGCTGGGTCTGGAACGCAAGTCTTATGGGGAGGAGCTGAGGGAACTGGGATCATTTAGTCTGGAGAAAAGAAGGCTCAGGGAAGACTTTACCGCTCCATAAAATTATCTGAAAGGAGTCTGTGGTGAGGTTGGGGTCTGCCTTTTTTCCCAGGTAACTAGTGACAGGACAAGAGGTAACAGCCCCAAGATACTCCACTGTAGGAGTGCAGAGAGCATCCCTTCTGATCAGTATGGCCAGGTATGCTTATATGCATACATTGTATACTTGTGTTTGTGTGTGCCCCTACAGGGAACATACACTCAATCTCACTACAGACAAGGCATGGAAACACGAAGCTGCAGCAGCCATGCATTGGCTAGGTTATTTGATTTATTACCCCCAACATTTTCTATCCCTAACAGAGCAAAAACTTGCTTTGCCCAATGTGATTTACACACTTTCAGCCAACTTGACAGTAAGGTCAAAAACAGTATTTTTGCTACTTAAAATATTAACAGAGCTGAAAGCCCATCACTTGCTATCAAGCGTAATGTAACGGTGTCCTTCACTGATGGAAATCTATTAAGAGCATTCTAAACATTCACAAAGCCTACGAGATACCCATGATACAAAACACTAAGGAAAAACATAAAATGACAAGTCCAGGTAAGTAACATTCACGCCCTCAAGAGTTGATTTTAGACTGACTGCAAAGTAGGTATGACAATTTGAATCAGTGAACGTGAATAAAAGCTGCAAAGGACAAAATGAAGTAGCCATCACAGGATGAATGGCATCCAAACTTTTATTGGATCCCCTATGTCATAAGTTCTCTTTAAAGCAATAAGAGAACCTATGAAAAATGAGCAAGGTTTTACGCATGATCTGTGGACCTGAAGATCAAAGTTACAGAGATTTCAGAAAGTGTCCAAGATGAAGCCTTGCTTCCAGCTTATCCCACTTTCTGATCAGGTCCCCAGGAACTACATCTATTTGTGTTCTCACTTTGATCTTAGTGAAAACTTCTTATGCTATCTTCTGTAAGACAACAGTGTCTATTGAACTTACACACTTGATAATGCAGGAATCAATGGATTAGTTATCACCAGACTAATTACTGGCTCTACAGAATTTCAAGACCCATGCTGAAAGAATTAAAGGTATTACTCCATCTGCCATCTTGCCCACCTCATTTTTTTCTCCCACATTTAATTAACACATCAAACCTTTCACCTTCTTAGTAAGAATTTAAAAAACAACCCACAGCTCCAACACATACCTGTATAACCATATTCATGTTCACATTTCTACTCTGCTAGGAGAGTTCTCCCCCAAAGGTGAGGTTTTATGCAAAACTGACATATGCAGGATACATTGTCAGTCAACAAATACAATATAATTCTAATGGATACATATGGTACATTTAAAACTGGGGGTTTAATTGCTGTACATTGTTGAATTTGAAGTAAATGTAAATGCCACAATAAATTCTCAAACACATTTTCCTGTAATTAAATTATTGCAACTCTCAAGTCTATGGTGCTTGTGTTCATTTTCTAGTTAAATGAGCAATTTACGTTGAAGGTGATCAACCATTTACAGATGTTAGCTCCTAGAATAATCCAAACAAGATAAAGCAGTTTTCTGAGAATTGCTACAAATACCTCTGCTCTGTGAATGTTCTGGGAATCAATAAATCAAGTGGAATCAACTGGCATGGCTGGTTTTATTTACAGTCAAAGAGGGATAAGGCAGGGAACAACAGAAGTGATTTAATAGCAGAAGTTACCTACATCAAGGACAGAACATTACATCAGCTGAGAATTGGCTTCCTACTACCTATCATAGATAAGCTCAAAGAAGTGAATGCACAAAGAAGGGAATAATAAAACCAAACTGTAAAGTCATAATACAAGCAGATACAGAGTTTCTCAACAGAAATGCAATGATACACCTTTAAGGTATTTACAGCGAGTCTGGCAATGAAAAGTTCCAATTTCCATGAACACGGGAATACTAGAGACACCCACAGAGTCTGAAGACACGGAGTACTTAAAAGATTTACTGTTTAAAGGAGCTGGAATTGTTCCACAAAGATATTGGTTGTGCATTTCTCCTAGAGTTCACAGTTGATACAGTGTGACCGTTCCCTCCGGTACAATTGCCACAGATCTATGGAAACAGCTCCTACAGCGCTTCTGTAAAAATAAGCGAATAATCCTGACTCTGATATTGTTTCCTCAGTTCAAGATGGTAAATTACTCCAAACTGATGCTGGATTAAAAAAAAGGAAGGAAGAGGGAAAAAAAAAAAAAAAAAAACAGCACAGAATCCTTCAAGCAGAAACTCCCACCTTCATGCTGAGCTCAGCGAGGGACACGAGAAACCCCACAGTCTGCTAGACTCCCCTCCCAGACTGAAGTTGTTAAATCCAACAGGTAGTGGAAGAATGAGCATAACACCAGAGGAAAGGAATAGAAAATAGGAAGCATTTTCAGAAAAATTTTCAGCACAGCAGACCTGAATATTGGCATCAGTGCAACTTGACTAAAAACATATTCATAAAGTAAGACTAAGAATTAATTTTGACTTTGTATTCAAAGAGTACCTCCTAATGCACATATCTGGAGCAAAAGCTAAAGTACAATGCCTTGTAGGTCTCCAGAATTAAAAGTTACCATGCATAACCTTCCATCTATCCCACCAGAAAGATTTTATCTAAAACGTGATGCTAAACATACTTTAAAAAAGTGGCCAGAATCAAATATCTTATCACTGGCTGAGGATAAAAATTTTGTAATATATACACTCAGTTGGAACATAACCTGTATTTCTTCATATCCTCTGTTTAAGCTATTTAACTGCAGTGATTGGAGCTTAACGCCTTGGGAGGCAGGGAAGAGAGGGGAAAAAAAAGTAGTACTAGATTAGCAATTACCAAATGGAAGAATGAGTTAGGTTTAGGTGGAAAGAGACAAGCTACCTGAAATGTGTAGTTTGTTCACTAGTTATAGTAGCACGCTGTGAAGAAACTTGATTAATAATTGCTCTGTTTTAGCCTAACCTGCATTACGGCATTATGAGAAGTACTGAACAATCTTCCTCTCCCATTCTTATGGACAAATGCATGTATGGACTATCAAGAAAGACAGAGATCACTACACACCATGTATTAGAAAAGACCTGACATGAAATACACAGCTATAAAATCTTCATTTCTTGCTCCATGTGGTAACAATCAAGAGCATTGTGCAAAGTTTCTGTTTCTCCAGGTACTGTTCAAATTTGGTCCTACAAGTCTGCAGGACATGTACTGCCACCCTCCAATTTTAAATATCTCATATATTCAACTGCCCCCTATTTACTAAAACCCCAGTGAACGCAATTTCAAACATGGAAAATCTCCTACAATAGCATAGCTCAATCTTCCAGACATTCTGCCAGCCATTTTAGTCACAGAACCTCAACAGTTCAGTCATGGAAGTTTGCTGTAACACCCTGACACAAACGCATGATGAAGAACTAGTATAACAATAACAACATGAGAAAGAAGAAGAGAAAAATCAGATAACTCCCGTGCCTTCATTTGAAATAATCATTAATACAGGGGGAAGAACACACAGGGAAAAAAAAAATGGCTGCGTCAATTTACTTTTGTGTATTTGAAGGTAAAAGAAACTAGTGTCTTGCTTTTACTAGCAAAAATACTTCACACGAAATTGGAGAAATTATTTCTAATGACTGTGGGCCAAAGAAATCTTCACTTGTTTTATCCTCCTTGAATCACAGAATGGCTTGGGTTGAAAAGGACCTCAAAGATCATCTAGTTTCAACCCCGCTCTCAAAAGATTGAAAAGAAAGTGTATTCCTTCTTCAACAGTCAAATAGCTCTTCAAGAGTAACTTCTTGCTAGATGAGAACTTCCACTGGTAACTGTAGAGCTTAGTAAGACTAAGACTTTAACCAAGATGCACAGAAGAATCCTTTTCATTAGATGACTTCTTTTTCCTGGTACATTCATCTCCCAGAACGATCTTTCTTTGAAACCAAACCATTTAACTAACTGCAGAATATTAGAAGTCACAGAGTTTGTTCCTGTACATGGTCATGACCTGGATGCGTAGAACATACCTCACTTGTTTCTCTACATACTACCAATTACAAACCTTTACTTATCCATACAGCGGAATTTTGGTATACACTTTTTTTCCCTACATATATAAGCAGTTTTATTTTTAATAAGAGCCTGTTAATATGCACAGTTCTTAAGCTTTTTTTTTTTTTTAGCATTAAAAATAATTTACTGGAATACACAGTCCTCTAATTACAAAACAGGCTTATTTCCATGTGATCTTGCAAATAGATACTTTGTCAGATCCCTAGCTACTTGCTGCTCTCCTGTAGAGGAAGATTCTTGCTTTCATAATTTCTAAATGAAAAGTAGAAGGAACACATTCTAAAAACAGTGTGGTTTAGGACTTAGTAGGGATTTGTCAGCATAACTAGACAATTCATCAGCATCATCTCAGGAATAGTGCAGAATTCAAATACTAAAAGCAATCTGAATTAAGTATCTCAGAATACTGCTAACTTCCACTGTTTCTCAGTGCAGGTGCATTGCACACTGTCCAGAATAAAACTTTGCCCTCCAGCATAAAACCCTTCATTTAGCTCTCAGTTATGCACAGAAGTATTTCAGCAGAAACACAATATAGCAAAGAATAAATACTGAAGTCATAACAACTGATCCTTAAATGCCCACTGAGCATTATTTCTTATATAAAGTCAAAGACTTAGTAGAACTATTTACTTCCAGAAAAAAAACTACTCTAATTGACAAAGCAATGGTAGGGACAACAAAACAAGTGCATTTAAAATGCAAAGAAAAATAAAAAAAAGATCTGCACTGTGATAACCCCTTCTGCTGTTGAAGACAGATGAAGTTTTTAGAAACATAGCATTAGTATGATACTGATAACGCCTGACAGTGGTTGAACCAAGCATTAATGACTTTACAAGCAATTGTTAGTTGACTGAACGTTGGATTTTAAGCTAGCCATACAGAACAAGGAACTTGATTATTAAACATGCAGTCACAGATATCACTATCATGCATAAGCTGGCACAATTACATGTCAAACTCACTCAGGCATGATTTAGCCATGAACACATTTCAAAGCCATGCAAAGATTTTTTACTACTTGAACAGAGTACGTTATCTATAACCATCAGTTTAGTTAGACTTTACCAATTAACTACATCAGTTTCCAAGTTAAGATGGTTTCTGCAGCAAAAAAGTCTAAATGACCCGTGTTAGCTGTAAGGTTATTAGCTTAGCAAAGCCAAAGCAAAACATAAGTTGTCTTACCACATCATCTGTCAGTGTCTTGATATTTAAATGCTGTAAATTAAACAGGAAACCAGACATGTCACAATTATATAGTCAAAAAACAAAACAATAACAAAAAAGCAACATCAGTTATAATCACTGTTATTCAAAAGATGCAATGTCAAGAGAATTGAATTGCAATAATTCCTTTTCCTAAGAGTACTGAAAAATACAGATGACTGATATGTCTGCATTGCAGGGATCCAATGCATTGTTTTACACAACAAGGCGTGGCAAAGAAACTGGAAGAACATAAAGTCGCATAATTGGTGAGACTAATTGCTAGGTTCCTCACACTGCCTATTGTACAAAGTTTGGCAGTATGTACAGCACCTGTCCATGGCCGTATCTAGATGAATTAGATTTAAAACTCTCACATTGTCATCACCAAAATTGGAACAGGTTGCCCAGCAAGGTGTGAATGCCCCATCCTTGGAGATATTCAAGGCCACATTGGATCAGGCTCTGAGCAACTTGATTTAGATTGTAGATTCCTACGTTCATTGCAGGCGAGTTGGACCAGATGATCCTTATGGGTCCCTCCCAGTTCAAACAATTCTATGGTTCACTGAAGAACACTGTGAGCTAAGACAAGTATTATCCTGCAATAGCTGTGTCTTCAGAATTATCAAGAAGCTGAGGAAGAAATATGTGATGAACTGCTATGAACTTAAAAATAAAAAGTAAATGAAGTATGAGTAAAGAATTACTACTTGGTGACATAAGTTCTAATATTAAGAATCAAAAAAAAAACCTGGAGCTATACGAATACAGACAACCCTTCAACTCTGTTAAAGTGCAAGCATAAAGAAAATTCGTAATGATAGTACAAAGGGCAACAGGTGACAGCTGGAATATAGCAGGTTCTCATAAATATGAAAAAAAAAAAACTTCTTCACAGTAAAGGTAACAGAGCACTGGCACAGGCTGCCCAGAGAGGTTGCAGGGTCTCCTCCTTTGGAGGCATTAAAAACCCACCTGGATGCATTCCCATGTGACATGGTCTAGGTGTCCCTACTCTGGAAAGGGGACTGGACTAGATGATGTTTCGAGGTCCCTTCCAATCCCTGACATTATGCAATAATAAAACATTAAGAATAAAAAAAATGAGAAAACACTTCAGTGCAGTCAGTAGATGCAAGTGGTGTACCCTAGATCTCCCACTGCAGAAATAGATCGGACCTCTGTCCCACCCTGCTATGGTAGTGTTTTATGTCTCCTCTCCTTCTCAGTTTCCAAAATAGCTACAAAGACAGCCTGAACATTAATTTCTGCCATTTAAAGAGGTCCTGACTTCACATTTACAAAGTTGGTGATATCAAGATGTTTAAGAAGAACAACACAGCTTGTTAAGAAGGCCTGGAGAATATGCCCCACGAGGAGCAACTGAAAGAACAGGGGCTGTTCAAGTACGGGGAAGTGGAGGCTGAGGAGAGACCTTACTGCTCTCTTCAAACACCTGAAAGGTTAATTGCAGCAAGACCACAGTTGGTGTCAGTAACAGAACAACGGAAAATGGCATCAAGTTGCAGCGGAGGAGGTTCAGGTTGAATACAAGGACAAACACCTCTACAGAAAGGGTTTACAGAAAGGGTTGTTAAGCACTGGAATAGGCTCCCCAGGGAGGTGGGTGAGTCACCATCACTAAATGCATTTAAAACTCGTCTGGATGTGGTGCCCAGAGGCATGATTTAGCAGTGGATTGTTAGTCTGGATAGTATAGTAAGGTTGTGGTTTGACTCATTGGTTGTGAAGGTCTTCTCCAACCTGAGCAATTCTATGATTCTATGACCTCTGTCTTTCAGTGATCAAAACTGCAGGAGAAAACACTATCATGTAGTCTTCCAACGGAACTTTGTAGCAAAGACCACATGTACTCATTCATGTCTCATACACTCAGTTAAGCCTCACTAAAGAATCTGTCTAGAATGAAAGTCTTTGCATTTACATGCTTTGTGGTGGAATTAAGACTCATGTCAAATTCTACACAGGCAGAAAACACACAAGTCTCAGTTCAACCAAGAAGGAGATATTTGATCATAGAGCCATTACAGTTGGAAGGTCAATGTTCTGCACTTGCTCTGTAGAAGACATTCATCAACATTCAGGGAATCACGGGCACGTGTCTGAGCTTCTCATTTTGTCCTCTGAAAAAGACAGTGAGTGAGATGGTTCAATCATGAAGATGATCAGAGAGCTGGAGCTCCACTCTTATGAAGAAAAGCTGAGGAACCTGGGCTTCCTCAGCATGGAGAAAAAAAAGCTCTGCAGCAATCTCATTGCAGCCTCCCAGTACTTTAAAGTTATTTATAAGCAGGAGGGAAGCAGACTTTTTACACAGGTAAACACTTATAGAACAAGGGGGAAAAGGCTTTAAGGTAAAAGAAAGGAGATTTAGGTTAGATGCTTGAAGAAAATTTACCAGTGAGCGGTAACGTGCTGGAAGAGGTTGCCCAGAGAAAACCTGGTTGCATTCAAGGCCAGGCTGGACGGGGCCCCGGGCAGTCTGATCTAGTAGGGATTGGTAGCAACCCAATCCACAGCAGAGAGGCCTCCCCCTGGTGAACCCGTGCTGACTACTCCTGATAACTCTTTTCTTCCAACTGCCTGGAGATGGCATCCAGAACAAACTGTTCCATCGTCTTCCCAGGGACGGAGGTAAGGCTGACTGGCCTGTAGTGCCCTTTCTGAAAACCAGAGTAACACTGGCTATCCTCCAGTCTTCAGGCACCTCTCCCATTCTCCAGGACCTCTCGAAGAGGATAGAGAGCAGTTAGCAATTTCCTCTGCTAACTCCCTCAGCACACGTGGATGACACTGACTCACCAAAATCTTCTAAGACTGGATGTTAAGTTGATCTCTTCAGATGGTATAAAGAGCGATGTCATGACTTAAGAAAAGGAGCATATGTTCATTCTTGCCAGGACAAAATATAGTACTCATTACAGGTAGAAAATAGATCGTACTTAAGAGTGTGGAGAGTTTTATTAGAGGAATACATTTTTATTTTCAGTCCTGGATCTGTAAGTTGACAGAAGTAAGACATGTTCTGCTCAGTTGAACAGGCTGCCTTAAGTACAGGTCTGCAAGTAATTAAAACTGGGTTAAGTAGAGTTCTGATGGTAGACACAGTTACTGCTAAGACCATTATGCAAGCCTACAGAATATTACCTTGCAGTGATGAAAATAATACGTTATTCTATGTCTTCCACAAACTAGAACAGGAAAATCATTTCTTCTGATAACACATGAGCTACATATAAATATTTCTCTAGTTTATCGTGGATTAAATAGAGATAATATTGATAATCTTGTTTTATGTCAACATCCTACTTTGCAGCCAAGGAAACACAAAAACATCAAGAGATTGAAGAGCTAGAGTATTTAGAAAGTCCAGATCTACATGGATTTAGTGCACTTAAAGTCAAGATTTACCAGGATCAGTAGCACCTACGGCTGGAAAAGTGGAAGTGTCACCATTATTTAGTCTTCAGCTATATTAACACCTAACACAACTTATTTTTTGGTCTGGCACAGGGAGAAGGAGGTGATTTTCCTTAGAAATTGAGCTGGCAGCACTTCAGCCAAAGCTAAGTCAGAATTAAGAAGAATATAGAATTAGTATTTTTGAAGAAAGCAATTTGACATGGAATTACTCCTTACTGAAGTCCCTCAGGCATGCTAAAAAATAATGGATTTAATTAGACAAAAGATACATACATGCATTCAGTGTATGGTACAGTGTACTCGATAAGATGTCAGAAGGCCTGATCAGAAGAACAAAGACAAAGAAAGCCTTAGACAGAAACTGAAGGGTACAGTAGGGCACAACAGAAGTTCACAATGTGCACAGCTGGGCAGAAGTTTACTTACAGAACAGAAAAATCACCGTGTCTTATAGAAATGTCATATTTGGAGAAGCCATGTGTGATACAAC
This sequence comes from Oreortyx pictus, assembly GCA_036925125.1. Classification (NCBI taxonomy): domain Eukaryota; kingdom Metazoa; phylum Chordata; class Aves; order Galliformes; family Odontophoridae; genus Oreortyx; species Oreortyx pictus. The sequence goes on from JAUPFR010000001.1 coordinate 32,599,862, forward strand.
TTTTGGACCATACTGATAGGGAAAGTAAGCCACTACTACTAGGCTTCCTGTATGCTCACAGTAAAGAATCTTATTAGCATGCAGAAGACAACCATCTTTTGCTGTATATACAAACACTTCTGCACCACACGCTGAAAGTGAATTTGCAAGACCAGGTTTAACAAATTCAGTCACTGCTTTTTATAATTACTCCAGTCAACTCCGAGCTGACACAGTGAAATGAAGCAAAGAAACGAGAAACACCAACACCACAGCTCGGAATAGGCTGCAAAGGATGAAAAACACCCTTAAGTAGAGTAGGATATACTCTGTAACATTAAAATGTTAGACACTCTACCAGAGGCAGCTTCTACCTTGCAGAGCTCTTTTCATCATCACACAAGCACAGAGTAGCCATTTGAAGCAGCAGAATCTCAGGCAACTGAACACACATGCATCCCAACACACCAAAGTTCTTAAATAATTTATATTTAAGAAAGGAAAGAAAAAAAAAGAAAAAACACCTCCCACATACGGATATTGAAATCCTTTTTCAAACTCTATATTTGCACCTTACAGAAAGAGGGAAAAGGGGAAAAAAATATCACACAAATAAATAAAAACACAAAACATGCACAGCTTGAAACAAAGAACGGGTTATAGACTACGTATGACAAAAATAAATAAAGGACAACTTAAACAAGATGTAATGAGTTTTAAGAGAACTGGCTGACATAAGCCTGGATGCTGAAATCACCAAGACTGTTGATATATATATAATCACACAAATCCCCTTTTTAAATCAGAAAGTGAGAAAGAAGTCCAATAGTGCCATTGATTCTATCACTGGAAGGATTCAACACAAGCTGTTTTTTTTTCCCCAAAGACAATTATCCAGTAGAAACACAATGAGAGGAGTGAAGAAAGAATTCCAAAGAAACCTGTAGATTTGGTTACAGCAATGTAAATTGGATTGTTACAGAGGATGTCACTACTTTAAGATCCCCTTTGTCACAATATTCCCTAAGTAATTTTGCTATCTCAGTCTGTAAATGCACTTTTAAAACTGAAGTATAGCCCAACAGCATCTCCTACTTTTAATTTCCAATACACTACTTCAGCGTTTACTTTAGAGCTTTTGTTTTGTTTTTAATATATACATTCTCTCTTGCTTGGAAAGCAGTTTGAAAAGCAATTAGGGGCAAAATTATCTAAACGTGACAGTTTCTACACAGTGATATTCTTTAGATATTGATGAGTTAAACTTAAAATTGGTGCTTACAGGTAAGATTGTATCACAAAGCGCCAGAACACAGCACTAAAATTTAGCATCATAACCCACAGTGTTAATTCATGCCAACAAAAATAACAGCATGAGAAATTTACAATTTTACAGAGCAGCAATAAAGAGTTTTAGGTAACATCTGTTCAGCAATCATTTCTTTAAAAGACTAATTTAGATTCAAGGTCTTACACTGCAGCATAACTGCAGCTATAATTCAGTCACTTCATAATTAAAGATATTGACACAGATCGGTCTTACCTTTCTCCTCTGTGCCAGTCAAACAGAAATGCTTTTGCTTTTAACTACATCTTTCTTTGATTTATAAACACTATTAAAGGCAAGTGTTAATTTGCCTATGTTAAACAGATTGCTGCAAACAAGAAAGACTTCCTGACTCATACAAATTTCATAGAGAACTTAATAAAAAACATAAGCTGAAAGTCACTGAAGATTGGTCAGTGATGTACTGAAATTAATAGAAACTCTTCTAAAAAATCAGCTGGACATCCAGTTGATACTTTTTGGTGCAACATCTACAAGATGCAGTATCAGCAAAGCGTGATTAGAAGTAGTTTAATCTAGCAATCATTTTCACCATTTCCAAACATTTAGAAACACGTGCACACCAGCACCAAGGAAAAGCAAGTGGTAATTCGCTTCTTTTTAACATCCTCCTCAGGGGATTTCAAGTTTCCTGCTCAGACCATATACAGTTCGGTTCAACCTCTGCCACCCTTCATTCCATTTCTGCTTTTTACCAAGCTCTAACTCCTCAAATATGAACTTAAGACCTTCCAACAAAGTTAACCATCACCGTATTATACAACAACACTTGTTATCCTTCCAAGAGTTCTCTTCCAAAACCTCAGACCTGCTGAACAAATCCAAACTGGTAAGCACTTCAGAGCCAATCACCATGCCATGAAAATGTTTTATTTTGTTCTTGTGTTTTTGTTTGTTGTTTCTTTTTTTTTTTCTTTTAATAATTCTTTGAAAGAATAGAGAGAACTAGGAACTATAACTCCACTTCTTCTGAGAAGCTAGTTTATTCAGAAAGGCAGTACTTCAAGAAGCCGTTTAATTGGAATTAGCAACTATTTAGCCCAAAGCCTCTTTCAACCTCATCTAAATGAAGTGATAAAAAAAATCAAGAGATTGTTTTCCCAATAAATAAGGACTTCTGTTGGGGAAAAAGAAAAAGAAGGTGCATGTTAACAATGTCAATTTGTTAACCAGCAATCCAATTTCACCTGAAGCTCTGTCAAGGAATCAAATTCTTTTCCAGATTGGCTTAACTACTGTTGATTTGGTAACTCTCAAGCGACAGATCAATACGCTGCATTGATTGGAACAGTCCAACTTGGAATTTATCTTGAAGCCTTTTGTCCTAAGGAAAATTAGACTAATCCAATCTGGTTGACCCGAGTTGGTTGAATCTAACAGTCAATTTTAACCATATTTGATAAATGCATAATAATAGAGAAGAAACATAATTCAAGACACATGAAGAAGCATGGCACAAATATCCCAAACGCAGACAGGGGTACAGCCTGTATTTATGACCGGATTACAGATAATTCAAAGGAGTGAAGAGATGTTGTACATACTCTGACACAAAACTAATCTAACAAAGAAGATGTATTACAGGAGAAATTAGATACAAACAAGTCAATACACATAGAACATCTCTCTAACTCCTCCCTCTCAAAAGTCTCCTAAGACAGGAGGTAGAGAGGAGGAAGGAGAATATACCAACTTAAGTTTTAATAAGTTATAAATATTCTGCATTGCAACGCCATAGGGCAGAAATTGATGATATGACAGAAAGAAATGCATTTCTTCCAGTACCCTTCAAGGAAACCACTGCAAATCAGAGAAGCTGGTTAAGGTCTACAGTCATTGAAATAACAGATATTCACAACCTGTACTGATTCGTGCCTTTCTTCAGTAGGAAATTACTGTCTGGAACAAACCAAGGATCAGAGACAACAGCTCAGTGGTTATAGAAGCTATAGCAGCTCCTTAAGATTTTTGGGGCATGAAGCAGCTTGCTGCTCCCTAGTAACTGTTAATTTCCACAGATCAGATTTGTGAACCATGCTTCTCAGCAGTTTACATGAGGATAGAGGGAAAAACTTATATTTTGCTTAAGGAACATCAATTTTGACTCCTCTTAAGGTCTCCAAGTGAGCTAATGGCATACCTAGAACACAAACCACGATAAAAGAACCGTCACATATCACCATCCCAAGGCAACATCTTTGCTTTAAGAGTACTTATAAAGATGAAATACAATATGATGAATACAAATATGATGAAATACAAGACCATTGTCTCGGGTTGAACACTTCTGGAAGTGACAAAGCATTCTCATGAATTACAGATATTCTCAGACACTCTTGCTTGAAGAATCTGATGAATCTGGGGGAGAAAAAAAACCCAACACCCTACTCTCACAATAATCACACACTCTACAAAGAGAAGTAAAATACCCAGTCTTAGCTTCCTAGGCTTTCTCTGGCTGTATCAAAGTAAAATCAATACTGTAACTCCAAAGAGCCAGTGAGCAGATGTCCGCACCTGCGCATGCCTAGACTTCACAGACAGACAAAACAAACAAGCTCATCTGCACCTAAGAGAAGGCCTCTTTTTTCTACAAATCCCATCTGAGTTCATTTCAGTGAAGAATTCTCAGGGGCCTTGTTATATGTGACAGTTACACTCCCTAAGAAAAAGTCAGTTTCAGTAATCCCTTCAACAGAAATACAGAGGGCGACACCCTATTTTCCTCCTCAAATGTGTTTAAACAGAAAATGATGGCAATGTGCAAGTTGCCTAAGACCTTAACAGTTAAAGTACAGCCAAGAAATAAAAGATTTTGAACTCAATGCTGTTATCAGCCTCAATTATACACAAATCCGTCTCCTGCTTTCTGCATGAATAAAGTAGTCATCAAGTCCTATACAAACACTACTCCAACCTTTTAGGCTATATTGGCTTTTACTCAGAAAGAGTAGGAATGTTTTCTGCCACGTATTTATCTGTGACCAGTTATGTATACCCATGTGGCTAAAATGCAAGCACACAAAGTAGATGCACAGCCACTAATTGAGGCAAGAAAACAGCTCTTGGCCTGCAGTTTCATACACTCACATTCTAAAGAGCATGGTACACATCCACGCCACACGTGGTGGGTACAAGACTTGTAGAATGTCTATTTGTTCAGCTTTAATAATTGGATATCTCAGCACGCCCAACGCAAAAAAAAAGGCAATTCTTGGGTACTTTTTAGCTAGAGCACATTGTACATACATATTATTCCGTAGGCAACTATTTGCTCTTTTGTGTTTCCCAACTGATGAGCTTGCTAGCCAAACCTCGTAAATCAAGGCTAGAGAGAGCTGTGTGCTCTAAATTACTATGTTACTCTATTTCTACAATATTTATTAGTGTTCAGAGGAGGGCTACACAGATGGTGAAGGATCTAGAGGAGAAGGCGTATGAGGAGCAGTTGAGGTGCCTTGGTTTGCTCAGCCCAGAGAAGAGGAGATTGAGGGAAGACCTCATTGCAGCCTACTGCTTCCTCAGAAGAGCAGAGGGGAAGAGCTCTCTGGTGACAGCAGGAGGATCTGAGGGAGTGGCATGCAACTGCATCAGAAGATTTTTCACCATAGGGTGGTCAGGCACAGAACAGGCACCCAAGGGAAGCAGTCAAAGAACCGAACTTGTCGGAGCTCAAGCACCTGGACAACGCCCTCAGATATATGGTCTGATTTCCAGGTCACTCTGTGCAGAGCCAGCGCTTGGACTCAGTGGTCCCTTCCAACTCACTACGACTAAAGTAAAGCCCAAAAATCTAGTCCTAGTGGAAGCGGCATCGCTTACAGCTGAAAAGCCGTCCTGTTGACACCCTTACCTCTACGGAAAACTCCATCGCACAGAGGAGAGACCTGAAAGCATGCTAGGCAACAGGGAGCCGGCCCTCGGAGGACAGCAAGGCAGAAGCGAGGTGGGGCGGGCAGGCCCTGCAACCCTCGGGCGCGGAGCAGCCAGGCCTACGCCTGTGCCACAGGCAGGGCTGCGGGACGGAGCCGTACTTACGAATTTAGGCTTCCTGCCGTCCGAGGCCTCCTCAGCTCCGCCGGCCACGGGCGGGCCCTTCCTGCGGAGCCCCTTGTTCTCCCTCCCGCCGCGACCCGGCCGCGACTCCATGGCCGTGCCCAGAAGAGGCGAGGCGGACACAGCCGCGATTAGAGCGGCTTAGCCGAGCCGCGGGGGGAGAAGGAGAGAGGGGAGGGGGGGGGGGGGGGGGGTGTGCTCAGGGCTGAAGCCAGGCAGAGGATTTACAGCCGGCAGCCTCTAATCCCGGCAGCCACGGCCGCCGTCCAGACCGCACGCTGCCGGAGCGGGGGCAGCAAGGAGCGCGCTCCAACGGCCGCTCACCGACGCCCTATTACAGCCCAGGAACGAGCCGCCGTCCGAATCGTCCCGCCACTGCCGGGTCCCGCCCCCCGGCCTCTCCGCGACAGCCAATCCGCGGAGGAGGAAGGAAACCGCCGCTTTCTGATTGGATGGCCTTCTGCCAATCGCCGTACGAATCGTCCCACAGGGCAGTGCGGCCCGCTCTGCGCGCGGGGGTTGGGGGGGAGAAGCGGCGCATGCGCAGTGCGCTGCGCGGCGGCAGCTGTGATTCCGAGAACCCCGGGGGTGGGGGGAGGGGTGGCAGGGCGGTTCCCTCACTGGCTGAACTATGTGTGTGCGCACCACCGTCTGTGTGGTGCCAGTTTAGCTGTTCAGGCACAGAGTAGCACGAGAAATGAGTAGGACGAATTAAAAGCAACGACAGTGGGCTCGCTTTCTGCGGAGTTGCTGTTATTGGCAATGGCTGAAAGGAAGGAGATGTGCCTGCCCTCTGTGGCTGGTTGATGAAACTCCCAAAAGGGCCTCCACAACCCTTCATTTAAACAAATGAACCAGAGCACAGTTCACAGCTTCACTATGCTGTAGGTTAGCAAATTGTATGTGCTTTGGAAAGTAACTGAATTCTCCTTAATGCAATGAATACCTTGCGTTTGTATTTATGTCCTAAATTGACAGTAGCTAGGTTAGTAATGACAGCTGGAAGCATACTATGGAAGATGGGTTTCCTAATCTGAATCTTGGAGTCATGGAACTGATTGCTCCAATCTCATTGCTAAAGCAGGTTGCCTACAGTACATCACGTATGTAGGCATCCAGGCGGGCCCTTAATATCCACAGGAGACTCCGCAACCTCTCTGGGCTGCCTGTTCCTGTGCTTTGTTACTCTCACAGCCCTTGTTCTATTGCTGCATGCCACTGGAAAGAGTCTGCCCCCATCAACGTGACTCCTGTACTTCAAATATTTGTAAGGAGTTATGAGATAGCTTTCTCTATCCCATTCTGAACAGTCCCGGGTCTCTCCATCTTTCTTTATGAGGGAGATTCTCAGGCCTCTAATACTCAATTTTGGGTATCATTAAGAAAAAAGGTAGCACTTAGCATTCATATCTAGAATATATGCTAAAACAGCACAAGTTTCTTTTTTCTTCAGTGAGAAAGATGCTCATATTGTTTTTGAAATATAGTTATGCCTTGCATATAGTGAAAATAAAATCTCTCCCCCAGATTAGATGATCTCCTGTGGTCCCTTCCATCCCCTGCAAATCTGATATTCTTTGATTATATTCACTGTTTCAAAATAATTCATATGCCTTCCATCACAACACAGTGACACAGGATAATGTTCTCAGTCCCTCAGCATCAACTATGCAGACAGTCACCTGCAACATATAATGCTTGCAATGACGTGGAGCTCCAGTAAACCATAGTAGTGTTCAGCCTCAAACTGGACCTTTGGAGGGCTGGGACCCAACGCTGGGGGGCTGTGGGGCTAGAATTATTTGAATACATTACACTGTTTGTTCTTTGGCACATTTCTGTAGATCTTTTGTAAATTTATATTGGAATTCTTTGTGGAAAGTGTAATTAGCATGACACTGTTTAATGTCATGGTTAATGATTTCCTGGAACATTTGATTAGAAAATTAATCAGTCTATGTATGCATATGATAAAGCTGTTTAAATGGACCTCCTAATTGCACTGTGGTAGAACACAATGGCTTGTGCCAATATATCACTTTCAAAGTACTATATTGAGATAATAGAGAAACACTAAAGAGAATAATTTATTAGACAATTTTCTAAGCCAAAAATAAATGTTAGTACTTTTGATCAATTATTATCATCTTTTACACTACTCCTCTTTTGCTTCTTAGTTGCTTAACAGCCTAGTTGGTCAAGATTAATAATAATATAGTAGTAGATGTGAGAAAGAATCAGTAACACAGGCTCTAGCAGTGGACCCAGGAGATCCTCCATGAGATTCAACAGATCCACGTGTGAGCTCTTGCACCTGGATTGTGGCAACCCTCACTATCAGTACAAACTGGAGGATGAAAGAATTAAGCATATCCCTGATGAAAAGGGCTTGGGAGTGCTGGTGGATGACAACCTGGACATGGTCCAATAACATGCCCTCACAGCCTAGAAAGCCAGCTGCATCCTGGGCTTCATTGAAGAAGCATGGCCAGCAGGTCAGGGGAAGTGATCTTTCCTCTCTGCTTTATGCTGGTAGGACCTCACCTGGGGTACTGCATCCAGATGTAGAGTCCTCAGTACAGAAAAGACACAAACCCATTAGAGCACATCCAGAAGAGGGCCACAAAAATGATCCAAGGGATGGAGCACCTTCCCTACAAGGACAGGCAGAGAGCTGGGCCTGTTCAGCCTGAGGAAGAGAAGGAGGGAGAAAGATCCTTTAGCATCTTTGAAATAGTTTCAAAGTGAAAGAGGGAAAATTTAGATCGGATAGGAGGAAGCTCAAGTCTTAAACCTGTAGGAATGAATATCTTGTTGATAGTCATTCTTCCAGGGAGGCAGTTTTTCAAAGAAATCCCTGTGCACTGCACTTGCAAGCTGGCTTTTGACTGAGTTCAGGCAGTTCTCCATATTTTATTTTGAGATGCCTAGTTCTTGCCTATACAAAGAGAATAAAACAGTAAATTAACTGTTGTGTGTTTTTGTTTTTGTTTTATTTTTAATTAGATTAGTCCTATTAGACTATCACATAAAAGTTGGAAAGGATTTTGTAAGCACTGTTATTGTTTTTATACAGCAATCATACAGTTTCAACAGACATTAATAGTAAGGCTAAACAAAAGTGCTCCAACTGGCAGAAGCAAGAGTGATGCCAGCTGCAAGTGCCCTGATAGGATATTTCTTCTTTCTTTCATGAAAAGCACCAAACCGGTTCCCCTGTCTCAAATCTCTCAAACCTGCATAACTATTTGTAAATTATACCAACTAACTATGTATCTTAGACCTTTCCTAAAATCTTACTCAGTTACACCAAGAATAAGTTATAGGATTGGCAACCTAAAAAAGAAAAGTAAGTAAAAAAAATGAAGTTTGAAAAACACAGCCTGTCTTCATGTCCTATTGAGGCGATTGATGCTGTTTGTTATCTAAGAAACTCTTAACAGGTGCATTTTCATATTGCAATACAGTCCCTAATAATTTAAATATACTACAGTGTGATATTATTAAATGCAGCCTATGGATTAGATATTACTTAATTTTCACAGCGAAAATGTAAGAACCCTATCATTCCATTATTAAGATAAATGGAGATAAAAACTCAAATTGTTCATATATTACATTTATGAAGGAACCTGGCTGCTAACAGGTTTATCGTACTAATAAATGGATAAATTTATGTTACATTTCTGAGGAAAATCATGCTCTGCATGTATTAAATAGAATTAAATGAATTTTAAATTAATTAAATAAAGTTTTATAGAAGAAAATTCACTGTGCTTTTCTGTGTAAAAAAGGAGAGCTCGAATTCTTGCACTTTCTTTGGCATAATTCGTGGTCATTTATTCGTAAGTTGTTTTGTGTTATTAATACGTTTGTCTGTGGCATATATTTATTCAGAAAAATAAAAAATTATAGATTTATGCTGGAAGATCGTTGTCACCTAATACTAAACCACATTCCTAATTGCCACATCCACACTTTTCTTTAATACCTCCAGATATGGCAACTCTGCCACCTCCCTCAGCAAACTGTTCCAATGCTGTTCTGTGAAGAAATTCTTCCTGACACCTAATATAAACCACCCCTGGCACAACTTGCAGCTGTTTCCTCATGTCCGGGTAGTCGTATAGCAGAGTATAAAGATGATAAAGGCATACCTGAAGGCAGCATATGTCACAGTCCTGTTATTGATTTTATATCAGTCATAACTTTTGGAAATGTCAAACAAAATTTTACGTACAATGGATTCATTCACTCTCTTTTCTAGCTAGAATTTAAATAAAGGACTTTCAACAGTAGTTGTAATCTGAATGTCACCATTCTCCTTTTTGAAGCTTTCAAAGTCACCCTGTTAAAGATGAGGGTATAGTAAGTAGGAAAGTAGTTTGCTCCATTCATTTATTGTAGATTACATGTTGCCAGTAATTTCTCACAAAATATTTTAGGCTAGCCTCTCACTCAGCTGGGGAAATTTAATATACCTCCTACAAGATGGGATAGGAAAAAAAAAAGATCAGTGAATAAGTCCATTATACAGTTCATCAAATGGATCTTTATGAGGATATTGGAGATGTGATTTGTGGCACTATTTAGGATACACTGCATACTACATTATTATAAAGTTCAGGTTTGTAATTTAATTATGTGCCAAATTATCTTCAGTTCTAACTGCAGAAGGAGTGACTGGGCCAAGCCTGACAGCTGATATAAATTAAACATTTTAAGTGGTCTGAGTGTTGTGGACTGCAGTAAAGGCTATGTTATATCATTTTATACTAAGTGTGGGATTTTCAGAGCCACCCAAAGAATTAAATGAATTACCGAGATCCTGTCTGTTCTACCATTATAGTAATAAATGCTCATAGCAAAGTTAGTACAAATTGTTATCTTTTCCCAAAAGAAAATGAACAGGTTTCTAGAGGAGAAAACTGTGCTGTTGTTCTTTCTGGATTAAGGGTCCACAATGGTGTGATCAAGTATAGAGACATTTCAGGGCGTTTACTATAAAATTTTAAGGCTTGTGTCAGAATGCTGGGGCGTACAATTATCTTCCATTATTTCTAGGTAAGTCGCTGAATTCATCACAGCTTTCCTTTTTCAATACACTTTCATCACTTTACTGCTTCACTTCAGATTTCCAAGAGTCTGTATTTTATTCTTACATGTGATAATTTATGTTACTTTCTGTAAGGATATGATACTCTTGACTTTCAAAAATCCCTTGTTATCTTTTGACACGTATTATTTTGAGATATATATATGCTTAAACATACATATGTGTATACATCATGCTTTTTTTTTTGATTTAGTTATGTATTAAGAAAGTCTTAAAATTGACTGTAATTTGTTCATATAGCTTTTATTTGTTTTTTGACAGACTTTCTTACTCTAATCCATCTTTTTCAGTTTCTCAGTTTTTCCTCTCATAGGAGTACTGGATGTAATCACATTATGGTTACTGCAACTTAATGTTCACCTAAAGTTAGTACTCAACATGTATATTAAAATAAATGCTCCCTCTCATTAAGAAAAAAAAACATTTTTGGAAATTACTGAAATATATTTTATATGAAACTAAAGATTTTGTAGGTAACAGAAGACACTCTGTTGCTATCCAGTCTGTGTATTACTTTTTGTTCCTCTGTTCCCTGGGATGTTTCAGCGAGCTTGGCTGATTTTTAATAGCTCTTTAACTCACATAAGGGTACACTTCTACAACCTGAGTACAATTTGCTACCATTCTGATGTTCTACACAAGTTTCATCTCTTGTCATAGAAAGATGAAGAATGTATTTGGAAAGTGTACTTCGTATCACAAGTACTCCTCCAGTGCAGCAGAGCTACTTAACTAAGTTTCTTTTTAGAAGTTTCTGAAGTGACAGTTTTCTTACAAGAATGAATCAGAACAAACTTCTTAAGTTTCCATTTTCCCTCACCTGCACTATAATAACTTAAAGCTTGTGGTTAAGAAAAATGAATGTGTTCACTTTTTTTTTTTTTTTTTTTTTTTTTTTTTTACAAAATATTGCTGCAGAAATGAGGGAGATTAAGTTGAATTGTGATAAGAGGTCATTTGATAGGACTTGGAGATGTAACTAGCATTCTAAAGCAACAAAAGAGAGAAAATTTATTGTAATCGTTATAGAGGTGCCTTTCAGCTGCCTGCAGTAGATAATATCCTCTCATAACATTTTCAATTTAGTGTGGCACAACTTCATAAGAGGAAGAACTTCTGAAACCAAAAACTATTTGTCAAGACAACCACGGGATAGTTGATGTGGTTTCTATTACTCTATAAACAAAATTTAGAGAGCAAGATCTAAATGTCTAAGTAAGTGTCTGGACATCATCAGGAGTTTGTGACAATGAGGCAGGTATGAAGTCATGGTAGAAAATCACTCCAAACATCATTGTCAGGTCCTGTGAAGTTAGAAAGGGGCAGGCACAGTCTGTGGGTGAGTGGCATGTCCACAGCAGTGAGAAAGGTCAAGTCACACAGCAGCTCGGGATTAACAGGGTTCATGTGAACTCTGGTGAAGCTTTCTCTATTCTTGGAGTTCTCTGTTCTTCGTGAAGCCTTGACCTAAAGAATCTGTACTATACAATGTGGGGATACAAGGGGGACTTTACAGCATAAGGCTTACAGTACAGGGTGGCAAGATAGGCTGCCCAGTCACAGAATCAGAGAATGACAGAATTGTAGGGGTTGGTAAGGACCTCTAGAGATCATCTGGTCCAAAGCCCCTGCCAAAGCAGCTCCCTAGCCCAGGTTGCACAGGTAGGCGTCCAGGCAGGTCTTGAACATCTCCTGAGAAGGAGACTCCACCACCTCTCTGTGCAGCCTGTGCCAGTGCTCCATCATCCTTACTGTGAAAAAATTCCTACACACATTCGTGCAGAACTTCCTATGCTTCAGTTTGTGGCCATTACCCCTCATCCTATTGCCACACACTGCTGAGAAGAGTCCAGCCTCATCCCTTTGTCTCCCACACCTTTGGTATTTATAGACATGGATCAGATCCCCTGTGAGTCTTCTTTTCTCAGAAGAACCCACACCCAGGTCTCTCAGCCTTTCCTCATAGTGGAGATGCTCCTGGCCCTTTGTCATCTTTGTAGCCCTCCACTGGACTCAAGATATCCCTGTCTTTTTTTTTTTTTTTTTTTTTTTTTTGCACCAGGGAGCCAGAACTGGACGCAATACTCCAGGTGAGACCTCACCAGGGCAAAGTAGAGGGGAGGATCACCTCCTTTGACATGCTGGCCATGCTCTTTTTAATGCACCCCAGGACCCCATTGGCTTTCTTGGCCACCAGGGCACACTGCTGGCCAATAGCCAACCTGTCATCCACCAGGACACCCAGGTCCCTCAGAGCTCCTCTCCAGCAAGTACCAACCTGTACCGGTACATGCAGTTATTCCTCCCTAGGTGCAAGACTCTACACGTGCTCTTGTTGAATGAATCTAATTGGTTAATAATGATGTAATTGGTTTTTATACTTGTCTGCAATAGCTTATCTGGCAGAGTGAGTGTCTTGCTTCTCTCCTGTGATATGACATGAATCAGAGCTGGCAAGTGAGCCTTTTAGGGGAGGTGCCCCCCTAGATCTGCTGTTCATGAGCAGAGAAGGATTAGTGGGAGATGGGAAAGTTGGGAGCTGTCTTGGATAGAGTGACCACAAAAATGCTGGAGTTCTGTATTTCTGGTGAAGTCAGGATGTAAGGGTCAGCAAAACTGCTATCTTGGACTTCTAGAGAGTGCCCTTGAACTTTGAACTCTTTAGGGTGCTGGTAGGGAGGGTCCTCTGGGAGTCTGACCTCAAAGACAAAGAGGTCCAGAAAGGCTGGTTGCTTCTCAAGAAGGAAGTGTTAAAGGGGCAGAAGCAGGCTGTAAGATGAGCTGGAAGCCAGATGGGAAGAAGATCGGTGTGACTGAACAGGAAATGTTTTCTGAAATTCTGGGAGAAAAAAAAAGAGTTTACCTACTATGAAAGAAAGGACAAGCAACTCTGGGAGAATAAAAGAAAATTTCTTAGTATATGCAGGGAGAAAATTAGAAAAGCTAAAGCTCAGCATGAAGGAGCACAGGCCTTCAGAGGGATGTGGACAGGCTGGATTGCTGGGCAGAGGCCAATGGGATGAAGTTTGACAAGGCCAAGTACTAGGTCCCATTCTTGCATCATAACAACTTCAGGTAATGCTACAGGCATGGAGCAAAGTGGGTGGAAAGCTGCTTAGAGGAGAAGGATCTGAGGGTGTTGGTCAGCATTCAGCTGAGCATAAGTCACCAGTGTGCCCAGGTGGCCAAGGAGGCCAACAGCATCCTGGCTTGCATCAGAAATAGTGTAGCTAGCAGGATGATGGAAGTCATCTTCCCTCTGTACTCAGCACTGATGAGGCAGTACCTTGTGTACTGTGATCAGCTTTAGGCTGCTCACTACAAGAAAGATATCAAGGGCTTGGAGTGTGTCTAGAGAAGGGCAACAAACCTGGTGAAGGGTCTGGAACATGTCTTAGAAGAAGTGGCTGAGGGAACTTGGATTGTTTAGTCTGGAGAAGAGGAGGCTCAGGGGAGATGTCATTGCTCTTTAGTGCTACCTGAAAGGTTGTAGCAACTGGGAGGTCAATCTCTTTTCCCAGTTAACAGTGACAGGACTAGAGGGAATGGCCTCAAGTTGCACTGGAGGAGGTTCAGGTTGGATATTAGGAAGAATTTATTTTCTGAAGGAGTGTTTAAGCATTTAAATGGGCTGCCCAGGTAAGTGGTTGGGTCACCGTCCCTGTAGATGTCTAAGGAAAGGGAGATATAGTACTCAGGGACATAGTGCACAATATTGTTGGTACATGGATGGTTGGACTAGATGATCTTAGTGGTCTTTTCCAACCTTAGCATTTGTATGATTCTGTGAATCCCTTGGGTGATCTCATTAGGTTCGTTATCTTTGTGAATTTTACAACCAGCAGTAATCTAAAAAACAAACATCCACAATTATGTTGTCCATCAGTCCCTGAAAAAAACGTAATTCCCTTTTCCCCATCTGTCTGCAAAACTGCATATCTTTTGATTAACTTATTTCTTGTTTTGAATGGTCACGTTGGTACTAATGAAAAGGAAATCTTCAGAGGCAGAGTAACCTTTGCCAAGATTAAAAATCAAGTAGGGAGTCACCATGGAATCAATCCTTATACCCTACTAAAGTGCTCATAAAGTTATTTACCATTAAGTTCTGTGAGTTTCGGATTTGGACATCAGATAGATACATGTTTACCAGACAGAAAAACGTCAACAAAAACCTCTTTTAGTCCCATTGAAAGAGGGTGAATATTACAAGCTGCAAAGTGATCCCAGTTTGCAGATGCTGACTATAGTGAGATACTAATACAAGAGGTAGAGCTGTAATTGTTCGGATACGTGATTTGAATGGATGATATGTGTGTTCAAAACAGCTTTCTTTATGTGAACTGCAATGCAGAAAAAGGAACAATACTGCTCCCAAAGTGGTTCAAAGCATGCACAATTAGGAGCAATACCTGGATCGACTCCTTTGCATTCTTCACTGAAAGCAGGAATAGAACTGAATGATGCAGGATTCTCTGAAGAGCAACACACATTGAAGCAAAAGCAGTGTGTATCTCAGCAGCAGGAGCAGCTGAGATGCTCTGAATGGTGCTGAGCACTGAGCAATGAAAGATGCTCATCCCAGATAAAATTGCATTGCTTATGTGTGTGGTGATCTTGACCTACCCACCCTCCCTAACAGTAATGTCATCCTCTGTACAAATTCACATGATGATCATTCATTTTTGGACTCCATTGGTGTCGTTTTTCCTATGGTCCTGCATGTCAAATATCAGTAATGATATTGGTGATGAGTGTCATTATACCCCAGGAGTATTTTAAAGTACTACAGTTTCATGAAGCAACAAAAGAGTATGGGGGTTTATGGCATTTACGTGGAGAGGAGATTCATATTCTGCTGTTCAGGGCAATCTGAAAGATACAGAACTAAGCTAAGCTCTTCCTACAGTTAATGGTTATTGAAATTACACTTGACTGATGCTTTTTAGCTGTTGGAGAGAAGCTAGCTCCTTAAACAGGCAGTCCATCCTGCCCTTAAAATAGATATTTGAAACAAATGGAAAGATTTCATTAATCAACAAAAAGATCTGGAGACCCTTCTGTGACTTCACTGATGATAGAAGGTGCTGTGATAACTGGCTTAAGCTAGATGACTAACTTTTACATGCAGAAGGTAAATGAGATAAATCTCATTTTCTTTAACTATTCGGAGGGCATCAGCAATTTGCAGTCAATAAATTCACTCCCTTTCACTAGATTTTATTAGACCTATTCATATTAGTTCAGAAGAGGTAGAAATATTTAACTAGCGATGTTAATAGCTCATTGGAATTAACAAGAGTATTCTCTTGTGATCTTCAGAGAATAAAACTTTGAATAATCATCTGCACATATTTGACAATAGCTTTTGATAGTCTGAAAATTGAAGACAGATTTTTTCTTTCCCAGAAGGATTAATGAATATTTCTTGCACCTTTTGCTGCAGTCTGTTATCACTATGGATATTAAACTGCTTTAAAAGCTACAGGGATGGTTAAGTTATAAATATGCTGTCCTGTTGGATGGTGATTAAGGGTGAATGCTGCAGCCAACCTAAGTTTTCTAGCATACTTTCTTGGTAAAATCTATTTCATCTTTCTGCTTCATCTCTCTTTTCTCCCCCATTCTTTCTGTTAAAATATACCAATCTTTTCTCACTTTCAAAACTTCTTCAGCCTTCATACCATTTGGAATATGAAACAATTAACTCTCTTCTCTAGTCAGTGCATTTACTCAGTCCCATAACAGATTTGTTAGATTTCTAAATAGGTACCTTTGTCTATTTTCTCCAGATAGTATTCACTTTATGAAAAAGGTCTTCTGTAAACATCAATAAGCAGTTTCACTATTCCTTTTCAAGTCTTTCTTTAGAATTCTGTTCTGTTGGTATGTCCACAAAAGTGGAGATTTTAATTGCAGCCTGTCTCACTAGTAAGTATTGCTTCTGATCTGTTCTATATCTCCTTTACAAAGAGTCAACAAGGCTTTGGGGCATTTTATTGTTTCTAGCTCTATGTGCCTCACATTTTACAGTAATAATCACCTTAATTAATACACTGAGCTTCATACTTGCATTATATGCACGCAGAAGCTCATAGAGTTTAGGCTTTCTAGTTTTTGCATATAACTCAAGTATCAAACTCTGTGTATTGTGAGGATTCACCAGAACAGATACCTCAGAGTAAAACGTACTTGCTTTCCAAATGTAATGTTCCAGTCACTAAGTACATGTTATAATTTGCCAGTGTTAACCATATGTAGTCCACATTTCATAGCTGACATTGTTCAATAAAGATTTTAGACTTGTGGTATTTTTTAACTTTGAACTATATGCGTGCCTGTCCTGTGAGAGAACTTGTGGAAGAATGTAATTATTCATTTAGCTGGAAATAGAGGAAGACTTGACCTGTGTATCTAGAACTAAAATCTGTCATTGCACAACTGCTTCTTTTACATTGGAAAGTTATAAATGCTACATTCATTCAGATTCAGTCTTAGTTATGTAAATCACGGTTTTGCAGTCACTTAGGAATTACATCGCATTAATCTACAGTGACAGTGTTCAACAGAGTCAAGAAAGTTGTTTGATTTTTTCACTTTGTAAATGACAGTTCTTGATTTCCTGTAATATTTTTGGATCTGAGACGAAATATTGTTTCACTCACTGCATATTATCTGGACTGCTACAGATGAAATACAGAAGTTTTGTGGTTGGATAATATGATCAGAATTCATCACGAGCTATTAACTATGATTTTGTGCATCTTAATTGGAAATCACACCACTTGTGCAGTGCGAAGTAAGATGTCTAGCTGACAGCAAAGAGTCTGACTGGTCCTTGTGCTGATAGCCTACAGGAGGTTTTAATATTCTGAAGTTACGCCAGATCGGCAATCTGCTGCAGTATACCTTGGCTCAGCTTTAAACTGCAGAGGTTTCATATCTGATGTCATCTCAAGGGAAAAACAATAAACAGCTGCACTAATGACATTTTTTAATCTCCCTGCTCTTGATTTACCTGATGCAATTGTCAGGTTAGGATGATAGCAGAAAAACACAGACCCCTCTCCAACACCACAGTATAAATATACACAGGGAGATCAGAAGTGGAACTGGAAAAAAAATGAGTAACCGTTATTTAACTGCTCGATGCATGCCTTCTAATCCTTAGTGAAAAATTTAACTTCTTGTTGCTAAATGAAACTGGAAAACCATAGAGGCAGAAGAAATAAATGGCAGAGAAATTACAGTTTTAAAATGAGTGTTGTAAAAAGCGTACAGATAACATTTTGATTAATTTTTATAGCTGTGAGAATGTAGTCAGTTTTCTGAATCAATTGAGTTATTTATTCTGGGAGTGAGTAGATAGCAGCACCAGCCCACCCCTCCTCCGGGGTTTTGCTGGATAAATTATTTTGTTGAATATTCCATGGAAACAGTCTGAGACAATGTGACTTCTGTAGCCCTTGATTGCAGTCCCCAGAATTGGTCTTTTGTGCTTTTTGATAGCAGACATCTCCTAGCTTCGGGTATTTCATGCTGTTGTGTATCTTTTTCAGTGTGGGCTTTTTAGCAAAAAGAAGGCATGTAGTTTACATTTCATCAGTTGGGTGACTCTGACCAGAAGGTTATACAATGAATACATTCTCTACCATATATATTGAACATTTTAAACTGAACTGTAAATTCCAGGTTTTGTTTTGTTTTGTTTTGTTTTGTTTTGTTTTGTTTTGTTTTGTTTTGTTTTGTTTTGTTTTGTTTTAAAGTCAGTGGCTTCAGACTGTTGCAAATACCTTTAGGTTATGTTCCAAAAAACAAAGTGTGAGGAATTAGGAGCTGTCATTATAAATGACTGATTTTGAATTGGGAAGCCAAAAAAGAAACTACAATGATTCAGATTCTATTGTGTGGAAGGATTCAGAGTGGGTCTCTGAATAAAGAAAATCCAAGTGCTTCGGCCTGGTTGCTGAACAAAAGAGCAATGAATAAATGTCTAAGGAAATAACAGGACAGATTCACTAGAATATCCACCTGGAATATGTAAGGAAAACAAAATATTTAAGGAACACTTACATGTGCCATGTAAGCACTGATTAAGATCCTTTATTTATGACTGCAGCTGGTTCTCTGCCAGTTGTTATGTTTCATTGTTTTTAATTACCTCAAGTTAGTTGTTGAGTAACTTTATCGTGGTAGTACAGTGAACACTAAGAATTGGACACTTTATGCAAATGTGAAATTCATAAAAGATGAATTGAAAATAACCTCAAAATAAATGAGTTTGCGAGTGATAGAGGAGCCAAAAATATAATGCCAGGAAAGAAAAGATATCTGACAAAAGTCCAAATTGAAAATGCAGCATGCAACTGATTTTACTGGAAGATACAAAATTAAAACATAAAAGCAGAAATTAACTACGATTTGCCTGGAAACTCAATTCCAGAGGTCCAGAATAGGCTTATGTCACAAGTGCTCTGACATTATAGACTTGAAAGAGAAAAATGAATAAAGACCTATGACAGAATGACACATGGGTTCAGATACAGATCTGTTCATGCTATGATAACCAGGGAAATTATCAGCATATTAATTAAAAGAATAAATAATAATTAAAAAACAACAACAACAAAAACCCAAAAAAAACCAGCTCCACTACTCTGCAGGAATTACAAGCAATGACAGTGAGTACAGCACAGAAAAAGACGTTACCATTGCTATTACTGCTCCTTGTTAATCCCCCAGTGCAGCAATGCATAGAATTCTCTAGAATAACGGGTCTTTCAAGTTGACATTTTGGCTTTTGCAGAGTTGTGCTGTATCAAAATCTGATACAGGAACAGGCTGGGAACTGCACTTTACTCAGGAGACTTCAAGTACTTCAAGCTACTTAGTATACACCAGGTTAAAAGACTAAATCCCCAACATTTTCCACAGTCAGGACAAGATGCTGGCAGAGCTAGATTTTCTTTACAGTTTTAAGGAAATGTCCTTGTATTTTCTGTCTTTAAACAGCTTGTCATTGTGAATGTTCTTCTTCGAAAATCCTAGGAAAAAAAACAGAAGTGGGAATCTCTGTTGCAGCACGTTATGTGGGATAACTTGCCATGCAGAAACGGAATTGCCAGATACACCAATTCTAAAGATGACTCAATATTATTTAACAACATATTCAAACTGGATTATGATAGACAGGTTACCTTGTGGCTGAGGTTAGAGTGTCACTCGTCTGGTTAAGAGTGAACAACATCATGGGCTGGTAACTGTGAAGTACTGGTTAATGACCAAAATCCTCCCTAGGAAGCAAAGGTCTAAATGTCTCTTTCTAAGCGAGAACATATTTTTCATTGAGATGCATAGTGTAGTATGGTGAATTAAAGTCATTTTGGAGTTTTGTAGCCGAATGTCATTCTCTTTAAATGAGGTGCTGGCAGTTAGATTGTTTTGATTGCTGCCAGCTGCCAATACCCTTGGGGAAAGCAGAGCTACTTCTATAATGGAAGATGAACAAGAAACCTGCTCATCAAACACATCACAAGTTGTGTCAGAGGATTACTGAGTTAAATAAAATAGATGCGTGTTTACACTCTTCGAGTCATAAACAAGCTGTCTGTGAGCTTTCTTTTATTTTTTTTTTTCCTTCAGAGAGCGTTTTGTATTGTGGCATGCGAACTGCTGTTTGCAGCTCCTTGTTCTTGAATTTACAGAATACATGTCTGTAGATTTGTAGTAAATAGATACATGGGCTACAGTTTCAAACTAGATATTCACAACTGGGAACAACTAATGGATCCAATACCTACTATGCAGTTCAAGTCAGGTATGTGTATTGCATGTGGCCAGTTATCTGCTATTAGTTTATATGTGCATAATTTAGAAATACACACTAGATTACGCCTAATTTTGAAAAGTTTAGTCCATATGTTTTATGAGTCCACTTCTGTTTCTTCTCATTACACATGCTTGCTCTCAGTGTGCAGCAGGAAATTAGCTGAAAGCAATAAAAGAAGAATTGAAGACTGGCAGTGCAGTTTAAAAAGTTGTTATAAATCTGTCTTTACACCAGTGCATCATCAAGTGGTTGAGAATATGCAGTGTTTCCCTGAGTTGGTATGTTCTGCTCTAAGGTCCTCAGCGTTAGATAAGTGACAGATTTTAAAATTATGTCATGCTGTTAAGTGTTGGATGTTAGGTGAGTAATTTTAATAGAGGTGTCTACTAGGAGGGCACATGCAACCCTTCACAATGTTAACAAAGAAAGAACACATTATTTTGCATGTGAATTTTATGTATACTTATTATTTATATCATATTTATATCTGTGTATTTATTTTTATATTATACACATTATTTTTATATTTATGATCTGTATTTTTCTATTTTTTCTTAATAAAAAGCTAAATTTAATTGAAATCAGACTAAAAAAAAGAGTGTATCCAAGACTGAACGATCAGCTAACAGAAATCATGGACAAAGAGAACTAGAGAAAGGTTAGGAGCCAAGCATGATGGTTTGAGTATCTCATATTCTTCAGAGATCTGTAGTATGCGCACATTTTACAGTGATACTATCTTAGGTTTATGTATATGCACA
This sequence comes from Oreortyx pictus, assembly GCA_036925125.1. Lineage (NCBI taxonomy): Eukaryota > Metazoa > Chordata > Aves > Galliformes > Odontophoridae > Oreortyx > Oreortyx pictus. The sequence continues at coordinate 32,620,951 of JAUPFR010000001.1, forward strand.
AACCAAGATGACCTATTCCAAGAAATGTAGTCCTTTGAGCAGAAGAGAGGTTGGTACGTGTGTTTAGCCGTGATAGACCTTAGACCAAGGAAGGCTTCTTACTGTAGAAGTAGCCAAAGAAGTTCCCCTAAAGCGTAACAACATGGAACCTAAGTTGCTTTCCAAATGTTACGTAAGTCAGTTCTTTCTTTAACTCTGACTAGTCTGCTTATGTAACCACCTGACTGAAGTTAGGTAAAAGGAATTCCCTCCTTCTCTTTTGTGCTTTGAACCTCTTAGGTGAGGTGCTTTCCTAAATCTTCTCTGTTCCCTGTTGCTTTGAAGGGAGCCTCTACTCAGTATCTTCATCAAGGAATTTCATTTTTAGGCCTTTCAAGTTTCATGTCTGATCACCTCAAAACTGGAATGTACTAATCTTCAGAACAGCACTGGGAAGTGGGAAAGCTCACCAGCATTTCAGAGAAAAAGGAACTAAGAACTAAAGTAGTTCAAGTGAGTTGTCACCAGCCACACAGTGAATCTGAGGCTGAACGGAAACACCAGTACTAAATACCATTCCAGTAATGTATTTTTATCCCTCATATACCATACTTCCGATCAGTTTTGCTCAGTGACTACATTTAAAGATCACTTGAAAACATAGATGAGTTAAGAAAATTCTTGTGACCTGTTTTTGTGTGTTTTCAGCGTTTTCTGTGTATTTAACGTTCTTTGGTATTTTATTCAAGAACCTACACAGGAAGCAAAACATGCTTGATGGGAAGAGTGACAATCTGTAACATTTTGTGAGTAGTAATGTGTTTGGAAACACAACTTTCTGTTCAATATGATAAAGAATAGAGACTTAGCCTGATTTTTATTTTTTTGGATAGGCTGTTTAGCAAGGTGATCACATTGACTTTATTTATATGAATTGTGATCATGTGGAATGATGCCTGGGCCCAAATAGATGATTTATGTATAGATGTATATGCAAGGTGAGAGCATCTTCATCATTAAGGTTAGCCAGTCACTGGTATCCAATCTTGGATTGTGTGTGTGCGCCTGCACCAGGAACCTGCCATCTGTGCCAACGTGAGGGGACTGGGGCTGACTGTGCTGATGCAGTATGTGAGGCAGCGTGTGCCTGCGTGAGATACATGCTTGGCTTCAGTGCTAGCTGAACATGCAAAGATGAATGCAGTAACTGTGCCCAGGGGCCTGGAATGAAGGCTCTGGGACTCTGGGTGCAGTGCTCTGTGCTCCAGCAGCCAGGCAGGAGGAATCTCCAGGCCTGGAGCTGTTAGAGCTGGTGGCCGCTTATAAACAGCCTTTCATATTGCGCTTGTGTATTACCACGTTATCCAAATGCTTCCTAAAAATGGTCCTAAAAGGTTACAAAAGTATTAGGCCTATGGAGAGCTGGACAAATACAAACAGTACTTTCAGTGACCAGCCCTTTTAGGTTCCTCCATTGAAGAAATGAAAAAAGAAAGAGAGGTCCAGCTTAAGTCACTTCTAGCGAGCTTGGATTTTGCCATAATGTTTTAGATAATAAAGCAGGATCCTCTCTAGGGGCAGTTGAGACCCTTAATGCTCTGTAAATAAGGAATTAAAATAAAAAAAGAGAGGGATGAAAAATCATCTGGCATTTTTTTGAAATTTGGCTTGTGGCATGGTTAATATTGCACAGCAGATGTAACGTGCCACAGAGGCCACAGCTCACCAGCTGAGGTTAGCAGACTTTGAGTAGAAACCACAAGGAGAGATTATACCCATAGAAACAGTTTATTACAAGAGAGCTGAGGCCATTGGCTGTGGATGAGCTAGAGAAATTTATGCTGTGGTTTAATGATCACTTTAAACTCCTGCAGCTGTGAAGAGGCAGTTCAGCTTTCCCCAGCTTACTTTTCCTGCTGCTCTGCTCACACAAACAATTGTGTTGGACAAAGGAAGAGGATGACAGAGGGGCAAGCAAGATAAATATTCCATTTTTAACTTGGACCAGTTTCTCCATCTGGTTTAGCACCTGGAATCATGAGCTTTTGTGTTGGCACAAGTGAGGAGTTAATATAAGGCTGAGAATGAATAGCCGTGCAAGGGAGTAGGATTGGATCTCTTTATTCAGCTGGTTTATGCTGTATAAAAATGACTACAGAATTATGGTGTTGCAATTGCTTTGTGGATTCGTAGCAAAACGATTTCCTCATAGTTCATAAAATAATTCAGGTTGGTCTGGAGCTGTGAAGATTGTCCCACTTCCTGATCAGAGTAGATCTTGCTCTGAAAGTAGCTGAAGTTGCCCCAAGTCTTACTTTGCTGGATTCTGAATATTTCTGAACATTGTCTTTAGGCAGCCTGTTCCAACACTTCAGTACTTTTTGGAAGCAATTTTTTACGTCCAAGTCAAGTGTTTCCTGTTGAAGCTAGTGACTGTTGTCAGTTGTCTTTTTTTGGTTGTGTGGGTCTCAGAAACAGGCTCCATCTTCTCTACGTTCCTCCTTCAAATAAAGAAATAGAAAGAATAAGAGGAAATAAAGGAAATAAAGCAGATCCTCCAGTGGCCTTCTCTTATTGAGCATGAGCAAATCCAGCTTTTCTCAGTCTTCATGCATATGGCCAGTACCCCAGTCCCCTCCCTAATCTTAGTGGCCTTTTTCTGTATTCTCTTCAGTTTGATAACAGATCCCTTGTATTGGGGAGACTGGAACTAACACCATATTTCAAATGCAGCCTTGCTAGTGCTGAATAGAGGGAAATAATTGACTTCCTTGACCTGCTGGCTAAGCTTTTGCTAATGCAGCCCAGTATGTGTTTAACCTTTGTCACAACAGGGTACATTGCGGATTCATATTGAAGTTATGGTCCATCAAGACCACTTTCTGTCTGGTTCTTTTCAGCAAAAATGTTTTCTAGTGTGGCATGGAGTTCTTCCACTTTGCAGATCGCTAGTATATGAATGCTTGAGATGAAATAGTGAAGTAGATTCAGGCTTTGAAACAAGTCTGCATTGAAACTGTTTTCAAGTGATGTCTCAGTCTTTTTGGCTCCTCAGAAATCTCTGGTTTCTACCTCCCATACACTCTGTTAAGGTTCATCTTGCCACTCTTTATGCTCATCCATGATCCTTCTCCTCAGAAGAGTAAACACAGTAAGAGCAAAACATTGCAAAATTGAGAATAAAGATAAGAAGGGGAAAGGGTAAGGATGAAAAACAGAAAGAAATTTTATGCAGGAATATGTGCTACTTAGTTTTGTAATTATTAGGCTCGTGGCACAAATAGCAGAATGTATAAACAATCAAAACAGAGACTATGAAACCCGCATATGTTACTAACATTAGAACGTAGTTGTCGTGTCAGATAAAGCTCTTGTAAAAGTACATTTTGTTCCCTTTGTTATGATTTTGCTTTTGAAATTGCTCTGCATGAAACTGTGTTTAATCATTACAAGTGTGACTATCCATACACTGTTCAAATGCATTCTTCTACCTTACTTTATTTCTTATCAGGAACAGCACTCCAAACAGTTGTCTCAGTATTCATATCAAAGCAGACAAAATTCAGACCTCTAAAGGACTGAATTGCCTTATACATTTTTCCTCATCACAGAGAACAAAAAAACATACTTTCAAGATCACTAGGTGTATTTGTAGTGCCTTGCTCATTGCAAGGAACTTTTTCTGCTATAATATTCTGCTTCGCTCATTCTTTTCTCCATTGTTATAAATGAATTCATGAAACAGTTCTTTCTTTTTTTGTCTCATAAATTGAAGGTACTTCAGTAACAGCAAGAATACATGGACAGAAATCACTGAAGTGTCAACTCTATTGAAAAAAATATTCTCTTACGTTAGTGAAACAAGTGTATTTAATACATTTATTCTATGAAAAACTGCAGATTTCACCAAGCAAAGGAACCTGGGAATAACTTATTTCATATTCTTTTTCTTCTATAGTAATTTAAAGATGGAGACCCATAACTAAGGTAACATGTCAAGGGGGAAGAGAATATCATAATAAGATTCAAGTGTGAAGGTTCGATTCAGCCAGTGCTCTATATTTTGTTACAACAGCTCTAAGAGAAAGAAGCTTTTGTTTTCTTTATTTCACATGGCTTACTAAGTGCATATTTTGCTACCACGTGCACCTCAAACTTGCAAAGAGATGATATTACTGCTATATCTAGCCCAGACCATAGCAGAGTATCAGATCTGAACGTGGTGGGGTAAGATGAAACCATGGCAATTTAAGAAACAGAGACAGTTTGAAAAGTTTATATGATTTGGGATATTTGTCTGTGAAACTCTTCCGTACAATTTGATCCCAGTTTTTACTTTATGTAGAATAATACATGGAAAATAATGCATGCAAAATATTTCTAAATCAGTATGACCGGTTTCATGAATAATTCATTTCTGTCTTGTATGACTTCATTATGTCATGTATAACTAGCACTTTGTACTGTCAGACTGAAAAGCTACAAAAAACGCTTAACCTTGCAGTATGAATCCATAACTTGTAATTTTGAACAGTTACATGATATTGCAGCAAGTTTTAGCATGCTCAAATGTGCTTTCTCAGATACCTTACTTAAAATAACATAATATATGAGACTTAGAGCTATTTGCTCACAGCCACCTGATTTTTATAGAAGCAAATGATATTTTTAATAATTCTCACCAATCTAAGAGCTGTCATAAAGGAACTACTTTCAGCTATTGGTGTTAATTGTACAGCCATAGCTAAATATTTCACCAGTCATGTCTGAAGCCATTTTCTAGGTGGGGAATCTATGACACCACTCAGTAACTGAAGAGTGTTGCTGCCTTATTGCCTAAAGAAGCAGACAACAACACAGCTGCAACTTTGATGTGGTTTGAAACCTGGAATGGTATAGCTCATCTGACACCTGTGCAAATGGTTAGTTGGTTATTCCAGAGGGAAGAAGATAAAGATTTCATTCAGAAGTTGTATTTGTAGTTACAACTGTTCTGTTGAGTTTATGTTAATATTCTTTCATACAATTTCATACAGACTAACTGGAAAAAATGTATCCTGAGAAAGTATTCTTAGAACAAGCTGCATATGAGCTAGTTTGCCTTGGGATGTTCTTCTGAAGAGAAAGAAATGAAAGAAAAACAGACCTTCTGTTGCTACTTTCACACTATGCAAGTGGATTACAATGTCTTAACCCCAGTGATAATGTAATTGATACATGGTAAGGAGATACTCCTAATCACTTGGACACCAAAATTAGGTGTGTGAAATTTCTCTTCAGAGTATAAAGAGTATATTCTCTTTAGCGTGGCTTCCTTTTGACTTTAAAGTCTCATCCTTGGCTTTTTTTATATTCACAGTAAAAATAAAGTTTTCAAAAATAGCTATCCATGGTTACTAACAGTAGCTCCTCAGTGGTATGCAGAAGAATCTGTATTCAGGGTCAACAATGTTAGGATCCAGTTATAAATTCAGTTGAGTTTTGTGTGCATGGCTGTGTGTTGAGTAGGAAGCTGAATCAGATCTGATCGTGTTAAGACTTTCTACACTGCTGCCCTTCACTCTGTGCTCCAAGCAGGCTTAAAAATCTTCCTGTTTTTATTTTAATTGCTTTGTTTTTCCATCACAGTCTTGAGGCAAGGAGAATCATAGGGATTGATATGGATTTCCTTTTTTTTTTTTTTTTTTTTTTGGGTAACTAAGCTTTATTTTGCATTTTAAACTGTTGAGCAGTTGTTGGTGGTTTTGTTGTTGTTTTGTTTTGTGGGGTTTTTTTGTTCCTTCAAATAGAATTTTTCCCTTTAAATGTACCATTATGCGTATATCTCATGGATGCAGAGAAAGGATCACTACACAGAAATGGAACTTGAATGACATTTTGCTATCATATATCATCATGGTTTTAAAAATAATATGTTTGTTCAGATTTCTCTCTGCACAGACTGTGATCTAAGAACAAGCCAACCTCACGACAACTAACAATTACAGACAAAACATCTCAGAAATAGTCTTTAAAGGATGAAGCCTCAGGCAAGTTCTGTTTCCTGTAATGTCAGAAGAAAAGTTAATATAAAGTGAGTCTTCAAATGAACAGAAACTAATTTGATACTTGGCAGTAGCTAAGGAAAAACTTCTTTCTTCTTTAACTTTATATTCTGTCTTGCTTCTCCTCTTCACGCAGAGAGAGTTTGTAGATTTTTACATTTCTTTCTCAAAACTTTAAGACAGAAGACTCTAGATAAAACAAATGATTCATTGGACGGCACTTCTGAGGTGAAAGGTGTATGTTAAAATTACATATGAAGAATGCTGATAGGAATTTTATATTCACCTATTGCCCATAGCAGCCTGGCATGTGAGATTATTTGGGGATGCTAACTTGTTCACCGAATTCCATTTCCACTGTATTTGAACCAGCAGTAATACTGGAAATGCAACTGCTGTTCTCCATTCTGTCTACAGGTCACTGTAAAACTGCTGGTTCAGAAGCTCTTCCTCTGGCCTGCCATCACCTTTTCACATCAAAAAAGTTGCTAAAGACATCAGTTCTAAACCTGAAAAGGACAAACAAATGACTCTGCCATCATCTCTTTGTGGAGATGTGGTTGGCACAATGCTTCCTCATAATGTCTGACCTTGCTGTGTCATTGCAACAAATTAATTCCAGCCCATAGGTAACTTATTTGTGTAGAAGTTGGCAGAAATTGGATGATTTATCAATCTAGTCCTTCATTTGCAATTGTAAATAGAGTATTGAGTAGGCAAGTTCTATTTTCATCATACAAATTGACCGTCTTGTACAGAATTATTCAAATACTAATACTAATTTGCACCCAGTGCAATACTGTTAAAGTCAAAGAGTAAAGCGATTTTTTTTACCTCACACAGCAATTGGTCCATTTATTTTTCAATATGTTCTATGTGGTGCTTTACTTATTAGAGAGTAAGGACTGTCCATAGTCTGTAATTGTATTCCCATAAATTAAGAATAAAATTGAAGCCCTCATCCGAGGCACCATGCTGAAATTGAGCAGCAATTCTTTATAGTTAAGCTTATTATAATTCTTTATAATTAGTGCTTTTTGAGTGCTGCAGTGGATGGCTATAAGCTCTTCAGAAGGGATAGACAAGGAAGGAGGGGCAGTGGTGTGCCTTTCTTTATTATTGAGTGTTGTGATGTTGAGCTCAGTGCTGGGAATTATAAGGTCAAGTCTCCGTGAGTAAGGATCACGGAGAGGGCCAACACGGCCACCATCCTGGTGGGGATCTGTTACAGACCACTCTACCATGATGAAGAGGTGGACAAGGTGTCCTAGGAGCAGCTGGCAAAAGTTGCACAATTGACAGCCTTTGTTCTCACTGGAACTTCTGTGACACATGCTGGAAATATAATGCAGCACAGAGAAAGAAGTCTAGGAGATTAGTTCTAGAGTGTGTGGAAGAGAACATCCTGGTGCAGTGGGGAAATATTGATGGTAGGTGGACAGTTAGACTAAATGATCTTGGAGGTCTTTTCCAACCTTGGAAATTCTATGATACTATGATAATTCCTGCCATGATTTATTTCCTTTACCATGAATTCTGTGCATTTTTGAATGCAACCTGGTCAGGGGATCTGCTTTGCAGGAGGGTTGGACTCAATGATCTCTAGAGGTCCCTTCCAACCCCTACAATTCTGTGATTCTGTATTGCAAGCATTATGACTTGCTACATATATGCTGTTACATACAAATAATAATTGTAATTGTTAATAATAATAATAGTAATTTCACAAATAGTTCAAGGCTTAATCCCTATAGTAACAGGTAAATCCAAGTTGATACACTGAAAACTGGCATACAAAGAAAATGACCAAAGTAGATCAGGACACCTTAATTTTCTTCTATCCTTCTCACTTCATTTGGCCCCTCTTACAGAGTTCCTCTTACAAAGGGCAGATAAAAGCTCTTCCTGTCCTTTAAAGCAGTGTCCTTCTCTTCCATCTTCTTGTCTCTATCATGGATTTTGATTTCAATTATAATATACCGAGACTCACTGTCATGAAGTGACTAAATGGAATCCTATAGAACACTTTACAACTTTTCTTGTTCATGAATTTGTATCTTAAATTTATTGTTTTAATATCTCAAAGTCCAACAGCTTATTAACTTCTGAGACACTCAGAATACACTTTTTCTGATCATGTGCCACTCATTCTAATGGTTTTGTTTTTTGAAGGACCAATAAATCTTATAAGCAGAGGTTTAATTTCCTCCTTTGAAAGAAAAAGGAAAAAATGATGAACGTACTTGATGTTGGCTGTATAATAATGAGGTATTCATCTCTTTATCTGTCTATTAAGGTTCTTTTCAGGCTAATAATTGGGAATTGATCATTGTAAAAAACTATATTACAGCAACAAAAATGACATATGCATTGTACTGATAGGATATTAATATGGGAATCTATTTCTCATAATAATATTGTATGGAAAAGCATGAACTTTTCACTCTAAAGTTATATTTTGAGAATTTCAAGCCTACTTTGTATCTCTAATTGTTTCATGTAAATTTTCTTTCCCCCACTAGTATTGTTCAGTTAATAAGTACCAGAATTTTAATTTGATTTTGATTTCTTTTCATTAGTATGATAAGCATTTTATCTTCTTTGGGCATTTATATTTCCATAGGTAATAAGCACAGTCAGTTGTAGCAAATCTCATAATTCTGAACTGTTTTCTGCAGGTTTTGTTTCTGTAAAATTAATTACATCAGTTCATTAATAGAATAATTGGTAAGCATCCGGTGTGGGGTGGAAGGCAGAACAGAGGAAATTCAAAGTATAGAGAATTAATTGAGGAATAGAAACATGTAGAAGGACCAAAGCTAAACACACTGAAAAACCGTTTCACTCGTCCCAACTGTAAAAGTATTTCAGATTCAGCGTGACAAGCTGGGCTTTTTAGCAAGGTGGTACCCATCATTCCATTTGGAATACTGTGGTCCATCCCCACCAAGGACTTAGAACATTTAGGATAAACTTTCTAAGCCTTAATTTTCCCTTCCAACTAGTTTATTAGCATACAGGCTAGCACCAGATCTGGTAAAGCACCACACCAAACGGGAGCACACACATTGGAAGAAATATATATCTGTACCATAGCTCTCCGTAAAGGTCAGGACATCCTCACCATGTAAAAAACTTTACAGCTGCCACTGTTCTCCAGAGGGTAAAACCTGTGTGGTCAGCATGTGGTTCAGAATCCATACTTGGCACACGTGGAGCTCTGGGACCAGCCAGGAGCAGCTGCTTCTCCTTGATTTGTGATTACCTCCTCATTATTCTTAACATAACGCAACAAGTAAATAGTATGTTGTGAATATATATGTTTTGTTAAACAATCAGGAGTATGATAAATACAGACGTCAAAAAAAATTTTTGTGGTCCACAGCTTTGTGTCCAGGTGGAAGCCAGTGCCCCCAGTGGGAACCATAAAAAACACATTTATTAATGTCCTAGACAGTGGAGTTGAGTGCTCTCTCAGCATGTTTGCAGATGACACTAAGCTGAGCGTTACAATTGGTACAAGAGAAGTAAGGGAAGCCATCCAGAGGGACATGGGCATGGACAAACCTAGGAAATGGATCCACAAGAACCTAATGAGGTTCTACAAGGCCAAGTGCAAGGTGTTGCAATTCTGTTGAAGCAATCCTGAGATGTGTGTACAAACCCGGAGAGAAACTCATTGAAAGCAGCCCTGAGAAGAGTGGGTTGGGGTTTCTGGTGGATGAAAAGCTTGTTGCAAGCCAGCAGTGTGTGCTCGCAGCCTGGAAGACCAACCATATCCTGGCTGCATCGAAAGAGCAGTGGCCAGCAGGGCAAGGGAAGTGATTGTCCTCCTCTACTCTGCCCTTGTGAGGCCCTATCTGGAGTATTGCATCCAAGTGTGAGATTCCCACTACAGGAGGATATTTATTTATTTATTTATCTTTTGGACTGATAACAATAGAACAAGGGGGAAGACTTTTAAACTAAAAAGGAGGGATTTCAGTTAGATACCAGGAGGGAATGTTTTACTCAGAGGGTGGTGAGGCACTGCAACAGATTGCCCAGAGAAGCTGTGCATGCCCCATCCCTGGAGGCATTCAAGTCCAGGCTGGATGGGGCCCTGGAAAATTTGATCTAATGACTGGCAGGGGGTTGGAACTAAGTGATCTTTAAGTCCCTTCTAATCCAAGCTATTCTATGAAAATATTTCAAATAAAAATGTTCTAGGATGTGATCCTTGGTTAATGTCTTATTTGAATATTGACAAATGTATTACCTGCTTAATAGTGGTATGATTATTTTATTAATAAGAATTAACATTAGATATTGATAGTAAATAATGATGCTATTACAGTTCTGACCATCTCTTTTCCTTTTAAATGATTAACTCTGTAATTATTTCCAGGGCATTTTAATATACCCAGAAGATTAATTTTATTTAGGTGTAATTGCTGTTTGTTTTGGGTATTAATGGCCTATTGACTTTTTGGGCTTTATTAGATGATAACATGAATTCAGTGGAGATTTGGAGATGAGTAAAGTGTCTGAACAAACACTGATGTCTTGAGGGATGTAAATATCTTTAGCATTGCTGCTTTGCTTTATACAGGCAAAGATAGACAAAAGCAGTTATTGATCAGGATTCTTATTAGCCTCTGTGAAAGATAATGCTCTGACAGAGCTCTGTCTACTTTGAGCATAGTACTAACCCACTACTCCATTAGCATCACTTTAATTTATTTAATTGACACATTCTGAAGAAAAAAAAGAATTAGAATAGGTTAACAATGGAAGTAGGAGTAAGTCCTTTTTATTCATGCCATTGCAAAAAGCAGAGGCAGATGAGGGCTGCTGTGCCAGACTAATGTATTTCCTGTCCTGGTATATGTCTTGTCCTTACCATGCATGGTGCATCCTGTGCTGATGTAGGTCTTGATTTTGGAACGTGGGCTCTCTGTACTCTGTGCAGCAGAGAAATAAGCCTGAAAGGTTTTTTGGAAGTTTTTAATGTTCTGGTGGAAATGGATCCTTTTCCCTGAAGTAAAGGACTCTCCTGCGTAGTGGCAGTTTCTTTCGTAGTGGTTTATGTGTATGATATACTGCATGGACAGAATGTGTCTGCACAGTTGATAGATTTCTTTGTTTTTTAATTTCTTTTAAATTCTTTTACATTCTGAGGTTTGATCAGGTGCATAAAATTCTTCTAAATTAGAGTTCTTCTGAGGAAAAAGGAGTAGATTAAAACAATAAAACTTTATATTTTCAAAACTATTTTAATATATTATTCTAAAATCATCAATCTCAAAATATCTCCGTACCAAAACAAAACAAAACAAAAAAAAACCTGAAGTATTTTCTCAAATACAATGTCTTTTCTCTTCCTGAAGTATAAAATAAGTTGTTTTCTTCATTTACTGACTTCTGAATTTAAGTGCTTTACAAGTTTGCAGAGGACATTACAGGTAGTTTTATTGTTCTGCAAGTGGTGCTGTCATTTCTGTGTCTCCTGTAAATCCTTCTTTAACAATTGAAAATCTGCTTTCTGTCCAAACTTCTGATTTCAAAAGCAGTGAGTTATTCAGCAATTCTGATGGCATTTTGAAATTTGTTGACTGCATGAACCCAAATATGTCAGCAAAAGGGAGCTGAGAAGCAGCCATGTAGAAATTCCTGTACTTTTCTAAAGTTCTGTGAGCGTGTTAGCTGAGATCTCATGAATATGGGTGTCTAGGTATGTGGCTATGCCTAAAAGAATAGTCTGCATGATTTTACTGGCTAGAGTAACACATTTTAATAAAGAACTCCTCTTTGTTTTCTGGAAAACCTCTGAGAAAAGAGATAAAGCTATTAGAAACTTGAGCTTCCAGATCTGTATGTAAAGCGTTTCTCATCATTTGATATATTTGCGTAGTTATGTTATTTGTAGATCATGTATTTAAGGTGCTGTTACATATAAAAATAAATGTATGCACATTAAAAGTTTAGTTATATTCTGGTGGGCCTACTCACATCATTACAATTGTTTAAGTGAACTTTTTTATAGAAATGAAGTAATGTGATCTCTATTTCTGTATGCTGAACAGTCATAGATTTAATCCTGAATTGTCTTTGCTTCAAAACGGCCTACATTTTTCTGTAATAATCCATTTAGTATTGGAAATTTAAACCAAAGAGCAAAAAATAACTGAAAGCAAGTTGCTTTCAGTTTATTTTAAGACCTATTTTAAGACCTTTCTTTTGTATGTTTTTGTTTTCTCCAAAGCTCTGTGGCAAAGAATAGATCCCTTTACCTGGGATTCTGTGCCTCTTCTCCATCCCTTGCACTGTATACCTTAAGGAGCAGAACTGTGTACTCCTTCAAAGTGAAGCAATATTGCCTGTTAGCCATGACTGTAATGAAGGTTTCTGAGTCTGACTACGGAAAAGTGATATTGCTGACAGAATGTAGTTTCCAGATTTGAGAGTCCTCCTGGGATCAGACATTCCAATATTTCTCTCTATCTTTACACAAGATCAATTACATTGAAGAGCCATTGTATTTTCCTACAATTGTATAAAATGTCAGCTGATCCAGCACATAGATGTGTTTTGGGGTATATAAATTGGAGACTTATTACATTCAAAAGAATTTTGGGTATCAAATAGGAAAATGGATGTGAGCTCATTGATTTAGGGGCTTTGAAAATTAGAGGAAATACCAACAAAGGAAATGTGCTCCTTTTTTTTTTCTTTCATGTGTGTGTAAATACAGAGTACATCTGATGAGGACATGTTACTTGGGAGTCTGTAGAAGCAGCAGTGGGAATGCACCAAGAAGCTGAAATACAAGAATGGGGCATAGCTGAGAAGACAATGGTTGAAGCCAGGCAGACAGTGCAAAAAGAAAATGCAGAAGCCCGTGGCTCAGTTTCGCTAAGGGTTTCCTGGAAAGAGTAAAAGAATTTGCATGCAGGACCTCTGCATTCCTTCTGTATCATGGGTTTGCACAACTTACCTGTCCCAAACTTTGCACTCCCCTCGCTACAGTCTTACAGAAACCCATGATCTGCCACCCTAGCAAAGCACCCCTGCCCTAGGCCTTAACCTGTGAAACACTTCCAGGATGTGCTGCTCAGGATGAGAACCATCAGATGAGTGGTATGAGAAGCTTGAGAAGTGGTGCATTAAGTACTTTGCACCCACTGCTAATTTTGTCTGTTAGAAAAGCATGACAACATGCATCTCTGTGTCTGAGTTCTTCCATTTATTTATAAAGGAGCTGCTTATTTAAAGCAGTCTCACTGCATTAGCACCTTATTTGTCCTCATCTTGTTTTGAGCTAGCTCAGACATCTCCTTGTGCCTCTGCTCTGTATTATCGAGGCATAACCCTTCTAATCCCTCAGCAGAGCGTACAGAGAATCTCTGTGTGCTGCATACACACTGAGTAACGGCAGTCATTAGCCCAATCTCGGTATTATCAGGTGATTCTTCCTTGTTGTATTAGCGAGGTGAAAAGAAAGAGAGACAGCAACAAAGCGTTTGAATTTGCATGGCTATTAGCAACATGATTCAAACGTATTTGATATTTGGCTAGTTTCATGTTTGGAATGCGGACTAAATAAGCAAAGGCAAAAAGGAAACATTTCATAACATTTCAACAAATTGTCCCCTTCATTACCTGTAATTATGGTCTTAGCAAATAATTTGAACCATGGCAGGTTGAGATTGAAGAACTGCATAAATGATAAAGAAAAATATTTATAAACGTTGTGGTTTTAAGAGTGTGGATGTGTTTAAATCAAAGATATGCACTTACAGTTTCAGTGACATTAACGTCTACTTCTTAAGAATAAATATCCTGTGGCGATGTGTCAAGCACATAAATGAAAATGATTGTCACACGTGTGAAAAAGCTCCATTGTTCTGCTCGTTCTGAAGTAAATGACATAAATCACAGAGTAATTTGCATAACTTGGAGATTAGAAATGTATCCCTTTATCCTTATTAATATATTTGCCCTTCTTAATTATAAAGATTTGAATCTTATTTTAAAATAATTTCCTACAAAATATACTTGGGGATAGGAGCTGCATGTTAATTCTGGATGGATTATTTGCCTAACCTTACAAAAGAGATAAATTTGCTTCTATTTGATAATAGCTACTAAAAAAAAAAAAAAAGATTTATTTCATCCAGCAAAAAATTGACTCCTCCATAGGAACAATGTTTTCACATTACATATATATATATTTTTATCTGCCACTGCCCTTTACCCATAAAAATTGTCTTCCAATTTATGTCATCAATCACAATTTCCTGTATATAAAATATACAGCATGGAATCTCAGATAAACTTTTACCTGCTTTCATAAAACTTTTTCTCAAACTCATTGTCATTTTTCTTGTATGTTAGTCAGTAACCCATGGGTCTTGACTGATTCATATAATTAAATAATACATTTTTTTAGGGAGTTTCCTCAAAAGGTCTTTCAGTTCCACCCCTGCTCAAGGCAGGATAAGCTACAGCAGCTTGTCCACATCCAGTCAGGTTCTAAATATCTGCTCATATGGAGGCATCAAAACCTCTTTAAGCAACCCATGCCAGTGCTTGATCACCTGCACAGTTAAAAAGTGTATCTTGAGTTCAGATGGCATTTCTTGTGTTTCAGTCTGTGCCCAATACCTCTTGCCCTGGGCACTACTGAGAGCCTAGTTCTATCTTCTTTCATCTTTTTATTTATTTACATATGTTAAGGTCTCCCAGAACCTTCTAATCTCTGTCCCACCTCTCTCAGCATCTCTTCATATGAATCTTAGTCGCGTTTGTGCCTCTTTGCTGTACTTGCTTCAGGGAATGCCCATCTTGTACTGGGGAGCCCAGAACTGGACGTAGTACCCCAGGTGGGGCTTTTGCTGAGTAGTGGATACAGTAGATCCATCCGCAGACTTGTAAGATTCATCTGATGAATTCCAAGATGTGGCAGATAACTGAAGACGACATCCTTGATTTGGAGGAAATCTGACTACAGAAAGAAGTAAGAGGGTAGCCCATTTCTTAAAAATAATTATTCTATTGTTGCCTTCTCCCATTAGTACCTTCCAGTCTGTCTAGCTCTTTATTTTGTTCATCATTCCCCAAATGTATTGAAATCCCTTCAGACATTTGTCTTTGAGAAAAAAATAATAATGAGGTAGGATGGAGTTGCTAAGGAAAAAACAATAATTGGGGCATAAAATTCCCAAGTGTATGTGCAGTGGAAAAAGAGACACTGACAGTAGTGGGGTGAAGTAAGGTATTAAGGAGCAACAGGTCAGGATGGGAAATCTACAAGCTCCTGGCAAGCAGAGGAGAGGGAGGGGAATACGAACAATGGAAGAATGCACACTGTAAAAGCTCCTGCTTTGAGAGAAAAAATTTCCTTCTTTGAAAGAATGGAAGGAGAACACATGGAAGCACTGGTGGAACAACACAGGATAAACATCGCCATACAAGCAAGGGAACTGAGTGGCAAACAAAGCTGCTGTGGAGGGCTCCCCGCTCCCACACCATCTTCTGCACAAAGGAATAAATTGTAGCAGTGTCAATGATCAATAAAACAGGACGAGTAATATCACAGCATGCATCAGTATGTAAGTGTTGACACTGTACAAGATGATAGTCTGTTCTTCCTGTTGTACCACTCCTGCTCTGTTCCACCCACACGGTGCTGTGAACACTGTATCCTAACTAAATTATAAAAAAATATTAAAAAGCAGATGTTCTTTATAATCTTTAGACCTTCTCTTGAAGATAACTTTGTACTTTCCGTTAGGACGATGGCATTATTTGATTTATGATGGTGTCTGAACTTCAGCAAAGCAGAAAACTAGAGTGGGAGATAGATCATTTGCCTGGTGGTCAGGGAGAGCTCATTGCACATGTAGAGTGCCATAGTATATGGAAGGTAGTTATAAGAAACCTAACCAAACATGAAGGCTAGAAATAAAAACAAGCAACTACTAAATTTGTCATTCTTAGGAAAAAAAAAAAAAAAGAAAGCATCAAACACAACATTTGCAAATAGCAGTTTTATTCAGAGTCCCCAAGGTGCAGCAGTATTATTGAAAGTGGCTCATTTAGGCAAGCTCCACTGCTTTTAAAAAGCAGAAAAACTCACAGAACATCTGGTTGAGGTCTATTACCAACATAATCCTAACACTGCCTTTGTCCTCTTATTCATTTATCTGGAGACTGTCTCCTCAGCAGTATCTCTTTTGTCTTTAATCTCCATAGGCTTTTCTACCTTACAGTGACAAAAAGGCCTGGTCTCAAATGCAGTCATTCAATAAGAGTTAAATGTGGGCACCATCTATATATATCCTCTAAATTTCAATATGCCTTATTCAGACTGACAGTCAGAAAATGAAATATCAAAAATAACTGTGGGAGTTGGGAGAGCAGCAGTAATATAATTTAATTGATTTTATGATCTTAACTTATCCCGGATTTACAGAGGCAGCTATATGCCGGTGATTAAATGGATGTCTTCGCTGTTCTGTAAAAGTATTTACTTTATATTTACAGCTAGTGATTACCTAGTATGGACACTGGGGTTTTGTGTCTTCATATTTTTCTTTAAAATAAGCTTTCCTTTGCAAAAGAATATACCACCATGAAAGTGGTGTCCTCATGATCAAATTTTTATCTGGTTAGTTTTGTTCATTCTGCTACTTTAGTACTGTCAAAATGAGATCATGGATGGGGTGATTATTATGAATGAAGGGGGACTAGCTTTTAGATACTGTTCTTGTATGTTTTCTGCTTCTTAATTCTTACTTTTGACTAGCTTTGGCATCTGCCTGGAGTTAACAAGTACAAACTTCACACACAAATCAAATGACAGAAGGAATGATCTTCCTATCTGAGGGAGATAAGAAAAGCAGAGTAGCAGTAATTAATTCCTAAGGAACAACAATAGCTTTTACTCTGTGGAGTAAAATGGTCCCACTCCTGGAATTATCCTTATGCATATTTTGAAATTTTGGGAGTTTACTGAGCAGCACAGTCTGATTCAGTGTGTGTTGTTGCGTGTTAGCACCAACCTGCCTGTTAAGTAATCTATTTGCTAGCTGTGCCTCATGCTGGCACATGCCCCACCAGCTAACACCAGCTGCTGGCGTCATGTTCTCACTGCTTTTTCCCTCACCAGCTGCTTGTCAGCAACCTTTGTTGTCAGTGTACACTCTGAAGATCTAAAGCAAGGACAAAATCCTGTCTCAGGACAACAGAGAACCGTGAGTAGCTTTCAGGACTGTGCAGGAGTGTCTTTAGAAGAGTGTATTGCTGGCTTACTCCTTGTTTGTTTTTTTTTCCTACTTGATCCTAAACTTTTGCACCCCTGTGCTGTACTGTACCGCCTCATTGTAATTATATTTCTGTTGCTGGAGCATTAAGAAGGCTCAACTGCATTGTGCTGTACAAACATATAATGTCTTCTTCTTCATCTACCCGAGTAACTTCTGTCCACTGCAAAGGAGACTTGAAGTGGGAAGGCAAGACTATGAAATTCACTCTGAGGTTGAGGCTGATCAATGAGATCAAGGAAACTTAGAACAGAACATTTAAAAAAAAAATCTTTAAAACAATTTCTATGCCATATTCTTTCTTACAAGTGAATGTGTGAAGTAGTGAAACCATTTCCACAAGCTGGGACATGAAGAGAATTTAGGTATTTAGGAGGCTGTTGGATATGGTGATGCCAGAAGCCACGTAAATATTCAGATACATAAAGTGAAGTAAAATGAATAAAAAAAAAAGGACAATAGGCAGAAGTATTAATTTTGGTTCTTTTACTTCCAAGTTTTGTCCTTCACAATTTTTCTTCAGTAATGTCATGGAATAAATTTACCCCGTATTTGCATTTCTAGTGAGGATGAGGGCTTTTATTGACTATTTCTGCTTTTCTGAGGAAAGCAAATTTCTTTATATTCTTTTAGGAAAGAAAATCTTGGTTACTGGTATCTGCCCAGTCTTACATTATTGGCAAAATCCTGTACAGCTTAAGATATGAAATTCTTCTCTTTGAACTCTTTTCCTCTGCTGGATTCTGTCACTCATCACTCTTCACTGCATCACTGTTTTGTGTGATATATAGCAGCATTGCTTTCCCTGACAAAGCAAAAGAAATCAAAAAGTGAGTAAAAGCAGCAAATATGTCACATCCTTGAGGCAAAGCTGAAAGAAACCTTTCAGAAACAAGCAGGTTGCATTTAATTATTCTAGGTCTTTCAAGATAAAATCCATCATATTTTTATGTTCCGAGGTTATCAGTGTCTGTTGTTGAGTGTACATGAAAAGAAGACTTTCGGATTTTGCGTCAAAGGACAGAGGTTTAGGAGCGTTCTGATTGATGCACTGAGGTTGTATGATGCAAGTCTAGAAACAAACATCAGCTGTACAATTGATGGAGCCCATACAGTGGCTGGCAAGACAAATTGTTCTTCTGGCAAAAGAGAGGTTTGGGTCAGAAAGGTCTGCCCCAGACATTTTTTCTTGTGATATTTCATTTCTAGCTTTACCAGCTACTTGAAAGATTAAATTCCCTTTGTGTTGCTATAAAGTAGCGAATTCGGAATGAAGATTTGGAGTCACACACAGATCTGGGCAATTATGTAAAGTTTTAAAAACCTGCAGTTTCATATAATGTTGTAACATAGTGAGATCAAATTTTTCAGAAAAGATGAATGGTCATCCTTGTAACATATGAGGGCTGCATGCTGGCCATGATTAGATGCCACAATGCTAGATGACATTTATAAAATACTTCATACTGTAATGTATTGTTTGGGTGAATTTCAGTCAGAAACAATTGAAGTCGGTTGAAAGCAGCTGCAATACAATTAATTGCAAATAGGATTTGTACTTTGTTATAGTTTTTCTTGTACTCCCTGGCTGCTGACTCTCGTCTGTCTATCAGATACAAATCCTGGGAGGGCAGAGGCCTCTTCTCTCACACCACAGGATCACAAACTCACAGAATCACAGAACTGAAGAGGTTGGAAGGGACCTCCAGAGGTCATCTCGTCCAACCGCCCTGCAAAGCTGACTCCCTATAGCAGGTTGCACAGGTAGGCATCCAGGTGGGTATTGAATATCTCCAGAGAAGGAGACTCCACCACCTCCCTGTGCAGACTGTGCCAGTGCTCCATTGTCCTGTCACCACACACTGCTGACAAGAGTCTGGCCTTGTCCCTTTGTCTCCCACAACTTAGATATTTTCAGACACTGATCAGATCCTGTTGGAGTCTTCTTTTTTCGATGCTGAACAGTCACAGGTCTCTCAGCCGTTCCTCACAAGAGAAATGCTCCATGCCCTTTATCATCTTTGTAGCCCTCTGCTGGACTCTTTCCAGGAGATCCCTGTCTTTTTTGTACCCAGGAGCCCAGAACTGAACACGGCACTCCAGGTGCCTCACCAGGGCAGAGTAGAGGGGGGAGATCCTCGACCTGCTGGCCTTGCTCTTTTTAATGCACCCCAGGGTCCCACTGGCCTTCTTGGGCACACTGCTGGCTCATGGACAACCTGTCATCCACCAGAACACCCAGGTCCTTCTCTGCAGAGCTCCTCTCCAGCAGGTACCAACCCGTACTGGTGCATGTGGTTATTCCTCCCTAGGTGCAAGACTCTACACTTGCTCTTGTTAAACCTCATCTGGTTTCTTTCTGCCCAGCTCTCCAGCCGGTCCCAGTCTCACTGAATGGCGGCACAGTCTTCAGGCATGTCAACCACTCTTCCCAGCTTTGTATCATCAGCGTATTTACTGAGGGTGGACACTATCCCCTCATCAAGGTCATCAGTGAAGATACTGAGCAAGACTAAACCCAGCACTGATGCCTGGGGAGCACTGCTAGTCACAGGTCTCCAACAAGACCCTGCACTGCTGATCACAACCCTCTGAGCTTCACCATTCAGCCAGTTCTCGACCCACCTCACCATCCACTTATCCATCCTGCATTTTCTCAGCTTTGTTATGAGGATGTCATGGGAGACAGTATCAAAAGCTTTGCTGAAGTCAAGGTGGAAAACAGTCATTGCTCTCCCCATCTACCCAGCTGACTATTCCTGACCTTCTTCTCTTCCAATTGCTTGGATATGGCATCCAGAACAAGCTGTTCCATCGTCTTTCCGAGGACAGAAGTCAGGATGACTGACCTGTAGTTCTCTGGATCTTTCTTCTTGCCCTTTTTGAAGACTGGAGTGGCAATGGCTATCCTCCAGTCTTCAGGCACCTTTCCTGTTCTCCAAGACCTCTCAGAGTTGATAGACAGTGGTTCAGCAATCACCTGTGCCAGGTCCCTCACCGCATGTGGATGCATTCCATCAAGACCTATGGATTTGTGCACATATATCCCAGCGAGACACTCCCAGACCACCTCCTCCCCAACCAGAGAGAAGCTCTCCGTTTCCCAGACTCCCTCCTTTCCCTCCAGGGTCCAGGAGTCCCAAGGGGGAGTCTCTGAAGTGAACACCAAAGAAAAGAAGGCGTTCAGCATCTCTGCCTTCTCAGCATCCCCCATTACCAGGACACCTCCCTCGTTCAGCAGGTGACGTTACCCCTAGTCTTCCTTTTACTGTTAACTTACTTAAAAAAAAACCTTATTGTCCTTTATCTCCTTTGCCAGCTTCAGCTCCAGGAGAGCTTTTGTATTCCTTGTTGCTTCCCTGCAGTCCCTGACAACACTCCTATACTCCTCCTAAGAAGACAGGCCCTTTTTCCGCATTTTATAGACCTTCTTTCTTCCCTTTGATCTTATCTATGAGCTCGTTGCTCAACCACACAGGTTGGTTACACAGGTCTTGCCATCTCCTTGCATCTGTGGATGTAAATTTTCTTACCTTCTGAGTCACATTTTCTTCCTTTTCTTTGCCGTATGAAGGGACAAATAAGAGAAGAAATAACAGCTGGAACCTCTTATTGGTCATCCTCCAAAGGTGACAGTTTATAACATAGCGTTTAAGCAAGGTAAATTGGTTCCTGCTGATCTCTCTTTTGTTTTTGTCTCTTAGGATTTGCTTAAATATCATTACATCTGACACTTGACTGCACTAAGCATCAATTTTGGATCCTTTCTCTATGTTTGGGGACCTTCCTACATTTCTATGCACATATTTATTGGCTTTTATGTTATATTTTTGCCTTTGGCTTTTCTGTTGTACTATTCATTTTCACTTCTTTCTCAATTTTTTGAGTCATTCACAGCATACAGTGCAATCCTTCTTTGTAGTGCATCAGAAGGCTACGATAACTGTGTCTTCTTCTTGCTCAGTTTTATCATGGCTCATTTCAGGAGTTAGCTGATATAGAATGGTTTGATTGGAAGGGACTTTAAACATTACTTAGTTCCATTCCTCCTGCGTGGACAAGCAGGAAGGAAGCTGTAGGCTGCCGTGAGGTCTCCATTCAGTCTTCTCTTGTCTGGGCTGAACAAACCAAGGAACCTCAGCCACTCCTCCCATCTTGCTCTCTAGACCCTTCACCATCTTTGTAGCTTGGCTTTGGATGCTCTCTACTAGTTTCGTGTCCGAAGTACAGAGGCTGACTAGCACTAGAAGGTTTTTCCTTCTTTTGGCAGACTTTAGTTTGCTTTTGGTTTGGTTTGGTTCTTTTTTTTTCTTTTTATTATTATTATTATTTGTCTTGTTTATCAGTGTAATGGCAAATGCAAACACAGTTACTAACCTTAACTGACCGTTTGAACTCTACAACAGAGTGTACAACAGCATTTGCTGGTCCTGCCATGAATTTCTTCCAGGACACCATTCCCAGATGATTGTGTAATACCCTGCTGCCACCAGAACGCTGGCTATATTTCAATATTAAGTGTTTTTTTTTTATATATAACACTGTGTTTCAGTGAATGCAACACCACAGTTGTTTCCACGGTGCTTATAAGCTGCTAAAAACACAGATTATTGTTCTGCATGAGCTTCGATCGTTCTTCCAGATGATTTTAAGTTGCAATCTTTAATTTATTATATTAATACAGAACTTCAGTGTTTTTGGTGGGGGTTTTTTTCAAAAGTATTTACATATAGATTAGTGAAATCATTTTTTTTCTATAGTATTGAAAGTTTTCAAGGCCTAATTGGAATCATAAACTTAACCACAGCATCTCTATGACATGAAAGTGATTTTTGCTCATGAAATGGCTTTGGAGGTTTACTTTCAAAACAAATGGAACATCATCTCACTACCTCTCAAATTTAGCTCTGACAGCTTGAGGAATGATTCTGAAGCATGTGTTTTGAATGAGTAGCAATGACTGTATTCTGAGAATTGTTTTTTCCCCATTAGCACCCTTTTAAGCAAGATGAACCATCCCAGTGTCTTTTACCAAAAATTATATTTTAATTAATACATATTTATTGTAGGAGGTAAATATTTTCCCACAATAATATCAGAGTTACATAAAGTGCCATTTAATTTTGAATTAAAATGAAAAGCTGGACCTGTTCTAGAACATTTGGTCCGTTACTATTAATTATCTGATCTGAAGATCACCTCTGGCTGATAAAAAGATTTATATTAATCTCTACTTGATAGATTCAGAAGGACTAAAGGAGTGAAGGAGAGCGAATACAAAAAGAACATCTTCCTGTTTTCATTGTTAGATGACCTTGTGCCATGGTACGTTTAAATTGCTTACTTCCTATGACTCTATAAAGTTCTGTGTTTTCATTTTCTGGATTAGATTGAAGTGTCAACTGTTTTTGATGAATTACACTAGTAATATATGTTCATGTTCTTCTTTGCTCTTTTCTTTTTTATTTATATATGTCCAGTATAATTTAGCTCATCTAAAAAACTTTCAGGAAAATTATTTTTTAACTACATTTTAAGCAAAGTAGGTTGTGTTTTTTTGTTTTCCAAATGACTTTAACTTTGTTCCGTGCAAATAAAATACACATCTGGCTGTTTTAAAAACCAAATGAAAAGCGTATGCCAAATGCAGGATTTTAACATAGTCTGAAGTTCAGACTGTATTTTATGAAAAGAGAATTGTGCAAATCAAATGGACAAAATATTGCAATTAGCAATTTAAACCTCAATCTTTTAACTTGATCTGCATGAAACTACTGAAATCAGAAGTCTCCTTGCAAGTGCAAGGGTTTTGCATGTCCCTCAGAGCTAGAGACTTTGTTTGCTTGTTTGTTTGTTTGTTTCTGAAAGGTGCAGAGGAGAGCAGGAAGCTTCAGTAACTTCTGTTACTGAAGATTCTCACTGATGCAGAACTGGAAGAACAGCAAGTAAAATCAAGTCCTGTTTATACACAACATGTATGCTGAGATTGTCCATTATAATGTATGTTACTCATCTTTTTCCTCAGTGGATGCTTCTGTGAACTCTGTTGTGTACAATAATGTGCACACATACTATGGTGAGAATAAAAAAGACCCTATATTGCAAAGGGTTAAGCATCAGAAAAAGGTTTGTGTCAGCACTTACTGAATCTCACAAATATCAAGGAGTATTTGTATCTTTGTTTATTCATGCAACCCATGATTTCTCTTGTGGCTTTAAGCTGCTTCTCTGGCCATTATTTTTCTGAATCCCACTTATTGCACCATCTCAAGTAGAACTGGAGCTGTAGTTGTTCTTCTATTACAAATGGTGATAAGAATTTTCCAAATACATCAGCTTTTGATTGAGTGGAACAGTTTCTCAAATAATACAACCTCCTATTGCCACCTGTTATTTAATGTAGTTGTCCCCGTGGTTTTGACTGTGCTGTATTTTGCTTTTCGAAACAGTACAGAATCTTGAATGAGAAAACTTGGGAGAAAATCCGCTTAATAAAATCAGGTGTCTAAAAAGAAGTCATTAAAGAAGCAGTGCTATCTTACTCACTTTTTTATTGTGATTCAAATCCAGGAAGAAATTAGGAGATGCATTGCCTCAACTCATAGCCAAAGGTTTTCTATTGTTAATTTCACTGTTAAAGATAGGGATAATGTGACTTTACTGGCTATCTGTTTGTTGTTTTGCTGCTTCTTCCAATTGTTTTTACATTAGAACTGTAGTTTTGGGGTAGGAGTATGTTGCCACAGAGAAAATATGTTTACATAGGAGAAGTTAGTTCTGGGAACATCACTCTGGGCAACTCAAAAGCCAACTGCTCTGTTCCTAGCAAGTGAATCCTATAAGACTGCTGGAGAGATGTGAAGGACTCTAGATCCTACTGCTGCTAGCTATAATACTTCTAAGAAATTGTAGCTCCTCTAACGTGAATCATTCTGCTTTGCCTTCTTTTGGTACTATGAGCCTTGGTTGTCAGAGGACACAAGAGGGAAAAGTGCATATTTTCAAAGACTGGCTTGAGGAGGAAGGTCTCCATAGATTTCCTCGGTAGCTAGAGGAAAGATGGAAAGAAAATCATCTTTAGAAAGTAGTTCTTAGCAAGGGCCTATGCCAGTAGCCTGAAATAATATTGAGGAACACTCCCTGAAATGTCAGTGAAACTGTAGATATTAATAATTTTTCAGATATTTTTTTGGTGCAGGCAAACTTGCTGTCTCTCCAGTATTCCCAGGCACAGTTCAGAAGCTGTCGAACCGTTTACAATTGAGAGTTTACATGCAGCTGTCCTGTCTTTGAGTGTAGAAGAGTTTAATACCATGAAGATGGGCCCTTCTGTAGTAAGCCTTAGTGTGAATAAATGATTCCAGGATAAATTATGTAGTAGTAAAGATGTTGCCTAAGTTGCATTCTGAACAAAGTA
This sequence comes from Oreortyx pictus, assembly GCA_036925125.1. Taxonomy (NCBI): domain Eukaryota; kingdom Metazoa; phylum Chordata; class Aves; order Galliformes; family Odontophoridae; genus Oreortyx; species Oreortyx pictus. The sequence continues at coordinate 32,645,697 of JAUPFR010000001.1, forward strand.
AAAATCATCTGGAAGCTGAATAGATAAATCACTTGAGTAATACTACCCAGCTAAGGTGATGGCAAACGGGGTAAGAACAAGCCCATAGAGTCATCTTCATCCCAGGATTTCAAGAGCAGAAGACAACGATGTGAATTTTAGAAGTGATGGAGGCTTATAACTTGGTTAGACAGATCCAGCAGCAGAAGTAAGGAGGTAAAATTTCAGCCATAATAAGGAAATAAACCTAAAGGAAATCTTAACGAAGGTGTCACTACAATGGCACCGATACAATGATGTGAGATCACAGAAAAAAAGAGAAAAAAATATGACCAAAGTACAAACTGACCATCTTACTGACAATTGTAATGCCTGAACTGTCCTGAAAATGGAAATGTATCTTGTCTATAACAGTAAACACCTCTTCAAACCCAGATTTTCTTAGTTCCAGCTTGTGCACAAAGTGGATGAGGGATGGGATGGCTGTGGAAGAGACAACTGCCTCAGTGTGTTGCAGTGCCTGCTAAGTAGTTGTTTTTCATTCATCTGTGTCGCTTTGGGAACAGTGGAAGGTTGCTGGAAATCCTGTGGACTTACCTCTCTTTACATCAGCAGTGCTGTTAGGTGAGGACAGCAGGATTGTCTTTTTCCTAATATGTTGCAAATGAAGGTACTTTGTATAAAAATAAGTATTCTAAATTGGTCTACTGTTCTAAGCCTTTCAATAATCATTAAATCAACCATGAGAAATTGGACTTAGACCAACTCATAGTGTCGTGCTGCCTTTGTTTCATGCTGTAAACCTACTGCTTTCTTTGCAGGTTTCTTCTACTATGCTAGGGATATATTCTAACATTAGTCTACTTCTAACTTCTTCTGCCAACTTCATTTTATTATCTGCTTGCACTTTTTGTATCTTTGCTTTCTTTTAAATTAATTGTATACTTTTTCTGTTCTCCCTCTGCACCTAAAATTTTAAGCTGCTTATGTATCGTTTTTATTTATCTCTCAATATCTTTTTCAATTCTGTGTTTATTTGCTATGGTTTTGTTCTTCTCAGAGTGCACATATTGTTGGATAATACACATAACCCTTGGATAAGCAGTAATTGCTTTCTGAACAGCTTCCATTGCCTTTGTGTCCTTCTCTCCTCCCACTCCTCCCATTAGGCACTTAACCCACTGGATCCTCTCCAGCACTTCCCCATTCTTCTACATTCAAAGTCCTTGGGTTTGTTTTTTTCATTCCTCTTGTGGGTTCAGTCTGCAGTAATGAATCCAACTGGATTATGGCCATTAGTGAGTCCTCCACCTCTACCTTCTAACAGCTGCACTGTTGAAAGTCAGAACTTTTGTCTTTCTTGTCACCTTTTAATACATTGAGGATATAGTACATGACTGTTGCTCGATTTATTTATCTTACTGTGTCCCTGTTCCTGTGTGTCTGGATAGCTGAAATCTCTTCTTATTAGTTTTGACATTTTGCTATATCTCATAATCTTCCTGTTGTTTCTGATCTTATTTTTGTGGTTTATATCAAGTGTATGCTACAACCTGACTCACCGTATTGTTTTGAATTTGGGGCCACCATGTTCCTTTCAAACAATTGCAAAAACTTCCAGCTTCTTCATAGTTCCAGCCTGTCGTCAATAAAATAGTTTTGAACACAGCCATTATGGCCTGAATTGTGTTTTGCTCAGCAGAGTGCATTCCACCACCCAAAGCTCCCTCCCGCAGTGTTCCCAGCACTCTGGCCCCAAGTCAAGCCATTAAATATGAGCTAAAGTTCATTCATGTGAGGAGCACCGTTAAGTCAACTTACTTACACCCTTAACGTTGGCACAGGATTAAACGCTTTGCTAGATCAAAATATTGGAGCTGTGATTTTAATGGAGCTTGGTTAATGAAGACTGTACATCCCAGTGATAGGAAAGGTGGAGAGTAATGTGTTCTGATAGATACTTGGGTGTGAAGGAACAAAATTCGGTCCCACATCTAGGTAGCACGTCTGTATACATTTGCATAGACATACACACTTGTAGGGGGATATAATAGTATTTGAGATTACCAAGTAAATTGTAGGAGCAAGTATGAAGAATCTAGGCCTTATCTGTTGCTTGTAGATGCAATTAGAAATTGCACTGACTTCAGTGGGCACAGCTTAGGGATTGTATAACACAAATACTGCACCAGCATTTATCAAACAGCTCCATACCATGGACACATCTCTCACTGCAGTTTAACTTTATAATGTCTTATGCCTTATGTATAAACTTTGCAGAGTAGTAGGTTGAATTAGTGTTCTTTTTCTGGACTGTGCTAATGCCTGAAACATATTTAATTAAACATATTTAAATAATCTAATTTTTCTACCCTTTCCTATTCCTGCTCAGTCTTTAAACACTAGAATGATAATCCTACTACACATTTAAATAATTGTGTGTATCAACCTCTTCCATCATAGATGACTTAGAAAATAGAGGATTTACCTATTTATTTCAGTTGTAGGGCGCACACTGTCAAAATTAATATCCATACAAGGCAAATAAATTTATTCTAATCTATGTCTTGTAGTTTTCAATACTGTTTTAAAGAAAATTAAATCACCTCTGAAAACTGAATTATCATAGTGAAATTACATCCTATCATAGCCATGATGTGTCACATTCATTTTGTTACAAACGAATATATCAGCTTAGATTTATTTTAGCATGGCTTATGCTTTCTGAATTCAGGTTTTAAAGGTTCACTCTGAAGCATAGTATTTCAGCTAAATGCATCCGGTGAGACAGTTGGATCTCATTTATAAGCATCTCTCACTATCTGCCTTATGCTATAATAAATGTTCTTGACTGTAAGATTTTAGATGAGATCAATTGTACTTCCCGCTTATCCCATTCTCTGCTGGCAAGTCTGAAAAAAAAGGCGATTTCTTTTTCACAGCCTTTAAAAAGGGAGGACTCACTTGACTCATTTTTTAAAGTGGAGCGTTTAATATTTTTGGAATTACTGCTTCAATTCCATCTGTAGGATGGCATTTATTATAACAAGCAAAATAAGAGAACTGCTCACATCACAGCTTCTTTCTTTCACTGCCAAGAACTATTTGCCATATCAAAGACATTTGTCTCCAAAGTTTTCTTTTTAATGTTGTAGTTTTAATGGTTATCTTTGACAGGTGATTGTGCAGACTTAATTCCTATAATGTATTGAGAGCTTCAGATACAAAATATCCTTTTAAGATCTTTGCAAACAATCCTTTCTTGGCAATCTAAGAAAAAAAATATCTTTTTGTGTAGGGGATATTGTCTAAAGTATATGGCGTTCATTTTTAAAGTGAAGTAATTTACTCCTCAAGGAACAGTGAATAAGACATTTAATGTTTTTCAGCCTTAGTAAACTTGGAGAAAAAGAAGCATCAAACCTCATGTGAGGTACTGAAAAAGATTTCGTGTCCACAGGGATCAGGCAGAAGCTCAATGTACTGGGTATGGCTGGGATGGAGCTACACCCATGTGGTGCTCTGCTTTGTGTTTGTGGCTGAAACACACAGTTCTTTTGGCTGCTGCTGAATAGACCTCACCCAGCATCAAGGCTTTGTCTCTAATCCCTCCCTCAAAGGCCAGTAGGCTGGGGATGGGTAAGAGTTAGGGAGGGAATGCAGGCGGGACAGCTGACCTACACTGCTTTGTTTGCATGTGCAGCTTTCCGTTTTCCTGTTAGACGTCTTTATCTCAACCCATGAGCTTGCCCATTTTATTTTCTTCCCCCATCATGTTTAAGAGGAGAAGGAAGAGAGGGCATCTAGGTAAAGGTCTGGCAGTCATTCCTAGTAAACCCACCACACTCATTCATGAGGTGTTTTAAAAATCAGAAGGGGCAAAAGCAAAACGGAAGGCCTAGTTTTATTTTTGTTTTTATTTAGTTTTTGCTTTTTTTTTCCCCATGATATTCATGTACTCCAATGGAATCCTGTGAAGGTTTTGTAAAGGTAAAGTAAATCTTTGAATGGAATGTTCAGAAAGACAGACGGAGATACATAGTATTGGCTTTGTTATTCAAATGTCAAGACACCATATGTTTCTCAACTTCCAACGTTGCCATCATGTGATCAAATGAGAAAAGTTTACAAAAGTGGTGAGTGAATTTTGTAAATAGGATAAAAAATATGTCCCCTTGGAGAAGCCAGGTGTCTATCCTCACAATGTGATGCCATCACTGACAGATTCTCCTTTCTAATTAGAAGCGATATGCCAAGAGAGATATAAATTCAATAACACTTTTTTATATAAGCAGGTGAAGTTCAAGTTTGACATACAAGGGATGAAATATTCTACCCTGCTCTGGCAAAATAGTAGCTAGGAGATAGTGTACAGTGCCACTTTATGCTGAGTTGGGGGATGATAGTTACCAGCTTGCTGTGAAAGACTCCCTGTAAACTCATGGAGATACACAAGAATATAAAATAGCACTGTGATCAGGGGAAAATGGAGTTTCTTCTTTCCTAGGTCAAAGCCCTTTTCACTCTGCTCATACATAAATAAGAAAACTTCTCTTGCAGATAAGTACCATAATGGAAAACTGTTTTCCAGTATTTTTCCTTAATAAAATAAATCAGTATAGCATACATCTGTCCTGGCTGAAATGTCGACCTTCTGCAAAACCAGATCCATGTCATGGTTCCAATCATAACATACAATTAATTGAATTTCATGTCAGTAAGACAGCAAAGATGGGAACAACTCCCATCATGAGCCATAGTCAGAATTTTTAAGGAAGAATTAATCAGAAATCATTTGAATGAAGTAGCAAAAAATCTGTCACAGATGTGATGTTGGAGCTGTAATAACCTCTAGCAGGTGGTCTACAGAAGGTACTGCAAGGCATCAAGAAAGCCACTTTATTATAAATAAGAATAACAAAGGAGAAAGTGGGGGAGAGGTATCTTGCAGGGCAGTTTCTTTCTGTTGAAATATTGCTGCCAAACTTACTACCAGCACTTGCAGTAAATGCAAATGTTAAAAATACCACTAGGAATGAGGAAAAGTTGTCTGTTGAAGGAATACCTCACATTTAAGTAGAATTATCTGATGTTAAATAGAATTTAGTATAAGAGGATGTTGAATTACTTTCTATTTAAATAAAAAATTACTGAGCAGATCACGAAAACACCTCTTAATGAGATCTTGTAACACTTTCTCCTAATTTCCCCTCATCTAAGAATATATGACCTGACATCTGCTGGTGAAAAGAAGAATGAATGTTAGTACAGGGTGTTCATAAGGCCATCAGTCACTCTTTAAAAAATAGATAGACTATAAGCTTATTTGCTAAGTAGAAGACTAACATCACCTCTTCTGCCTCAGGTTTGCGTGAAAGTGATATATTTAACCCTTTGACTATTATGGTGCATATCCAGCTGGTGAAATACAACTATTCAGAGAGAGGAGCAACACAGCTGAGTCTGTGCAGATCTTCTTCAGAGCAGCTGAGCCTACTGGGTCAGGCACAGTGTCGCACAATCACATCTACACTGCCTCCAGGGTCAGCACTAGTAAGTCAGAAGCAGTTTTAGCTACATCTCCATGGCTGATTGATCAATTAATAGCTCCTACAAGCTTTTGCTCCTTACAGTGAACCACGAGTCCTGGGATACATGTTTCAGAGGCAATTAGCTGTCCCTCAGCAGAATCAACTTGGCTCATTTGCTTGGGCCTGGTCCCGGTGCCCTGCTGAGCACCATACAACTACCCTCATATCTTCACGTTATTCCTCCCAGTGCAGTGTATTCCAGGAAGTTTATTAACTTCCCCAGCAGCACTCATGGAGCAGAGTCAGCTTGGATTTAGGGCTGCATGCCAGGACACGTTGATCAGAGGATGCTAGAGAGCACACTGTGGAGATTTAATCTGCTCTCAGCTCCATCTCCTGCTGAATTCTGAGTAACTCTTGTGAAATTTCTTCAGTATCTTTGTAGTTTATTCTCTGTAATTTATGCCTTGGCAGGGGGGGCTATGATTTTCTTGGATATCCAAGCTTTGTCGTATCCCAGATAGTAAGAATTTGTCTGTGACACCTCACTGGCAGATGAAAGAGGGAATTTTTACAAGATTGATTCTTGTGTGGCTGAGAGCATCCACAGTGATCTCAGCCTTAAAGCCTATCAACTAGGAAGTGACTGGATTATGTTAACTGCATGTAGGGCATATAGCCCAACATTAACATTAAAATATTTAATCCAATATTTAAGAAGTCCACAGCTCTTATCAAAGACTGAATAGAAGAGAATTACTTCCAGGGATGATCAAAGCCACACAATAGATGTGGCCTGTTAACTAAAAGGTATGAAAGAAGTGTCCCTCCCTCATCTTAGATACTTTTCTGTATAGGAGGTGGTGAGAACAGTTGGACTTGGCCACACCAGCTAGAGAGGTTTGCTAATTTCTGTCAGATGCATGTGATCATTCAGGCATTTAAGCAAACTACTGTATTAGCTGTTGTATTCAGAACCTACACAAACCAAAGAACCCAAGATTAAGAAGTGAAAGTGTAGCCTTCTATTTCTGTTTTCCTACTTTGTCTTAAGGAGCAGTGCTATCTTGTTACTCCAGTGCATGGGTGTGTAAAGAATGAATTCATGTGTTTATGGAAAATAGTTGTGGTAAGGTAGGTAGGGAAACATGGAAATGAGTTCCCAGATTGGTATTTTATGTTGATAAGCATTGCTAAAGTTATAGATGTGGTTGTTCAAGGTTTTTTAGAGTAACTATTTTCTGTAGAGAACTCTTGCTGTAGACAATTCCATTTTATTTCTACTGTTTAATTTTTATGTTATTATTTACAATAGAGAGAGAGAGAAGAAGAGTAAAATGATACTTTAGTAATTATGACATTTAAGGAAGAGTGAAAACAGTAATACAATGTAGTTTAAAAAAAAAGCCTATTTAGTCTCTGTTCTCCCTTAATAACCAGCAGAAATACAGTCATGACAATTTAATGGATTTTACTGTCAGAATAAAATTCATATTAATATGAGAAAACTGGGAACAAAAGAGTTGAAGTAAAGTACAACACTGATTTCTTTCATAATTCAGGACTAGCAAAAAGTGTTTTTTTTCTTGTCTCGGCTTTATAGTTCTATTAATTTGGTAATGTAAAACAAATCGCCATCAACCTGCTGATTTCACTCACACTATTTTTGATTTGTTTCTTGTTTTGCCTCTGTTTTATTTTAATAAATAACGACCTTTTAGTCTTAATGTGTTTATTAAACCTTTATATTTGTTGTCTAAATTTCTTTTAGCGTGTTAAAAGGAACATTGTATCCACTAATTTGTTCTTTCAAAATGCATCTGTTTCAGTATGTCAAGAGTGAAATTAATATCAGCCATAGTATTTGTGTACCAGTTAATTCTCATCCTTCTGATGAAAATGTTCAAAATGCAAGGAACTGAGAGGAAGAAAACCTCCATCTGTTGAAAAGAAAAAAAGTTTTCAGGGAAAATGAAGAGATCAGTAGATAGAATTAGTTAATACAGATGGCTTTGGGCTAAAATTCCCTCTCATAAAATGTAGGCAATACATTAAAGGCTGATGGGATGACAGTGTTTGATTTGCCACACTGCGGATGAAGAGCTAATTCACCCCATGATTCTCGTTTTGAAAAGTTTCTTCTAATTTTTAAAGAGGTGCCACTTTGGTGGCTTCACTCTTCTTCTTCTGTGTGCCCTGTAACATTGGCATGTACAGAATTAGCTCCTGGTTGCTCATAGCCTTCAGTGTTGGGCTCCAGTAGTCAAGCCTATTAATGCTACAATTGTCATGGTTTTATGATTTTTGGTATTGGTATTCCACATCATAACAACATGTCATGCATTAAGAGTTAGAGAGTTAATGCTCCAGCTCCATGGATCATTGATAATTCCAGGTATACCTGTCTCAGAAGAGAAGAACTACATTCCCCAGAGGACTTTGCGATGCTTTGTATTCTTACGTGTTTTCCGCTCAGAGGGAAAAGATAAAAACTCTCTGCGGTCACAGGACACTCTCTTTCCTTTGGGATCGACTCAGCAGTGGGTGCTCGCTGCCGTCTCGCCTTCAGCGTTAGCGTAAGGCCTTCGGTTTATCGGACACTCTCTCTTGCTCATTTTATTTGATTTATTAGCTTCAATTCCAATTATATTGTATTATATTGTGTTATTTTGCTTTCTGATATCTTATTTAGTAAATTAGCTTTCCTCCTCAGATCGTTGCCGCTGTTTTGTTTCTAGGCCCATCTCCCTTTTTCCCTTTTCCCTTTCCCCCTTCCCCTTTCCTGGGGCATGGTTCCGTGGGTCCCCCGCACCAATCGTCACAGAACCGGGCCGATCCAGCCCAGTAAACCATTGACAGTGATTCAGGAAGTTATATGTACCAAAGATTTTATTTTCCTGAAAGGCTACCTTCCAGTTTAAAATGTTGAACTATAAAGAAACATTCTGGTGAACTAGGTCACCAGAGTTTGAAGGGTTTTGGTGCTTTAAGTGGTTTAGATATTTAAGCTGAGGCGCACTAAAAGCTTGAAAGTCAAAATGGACTTATCCTGAATAGCTAGCATGAGTTTGTTATCATTAAATTGGCCTCAAGATATTAATGACGGTCATTGTTTGTGTATAGCTCTGAGGAATTTGCCCCGATTTATTGTTCACAAGCGGTTTCACATGCACATTTTCATGCAGTTAGTGCCATTTGATGGCAGACACTGTACTTGGCTGTTGCTGTAAGGAATTATGTCTCATATTTTGGATTTAGAGAGGTTTTAGAGAATTGCCCCGAGGCTTTTCAGTGACTCTCTTTATTACTAACACTAGTGAATTGGCTGTTAGCTGAGCTTTGCTAATTTGGACCAATAATTGGTACAACAGTGCTGCTCAGTACTTACTGGCACCTCCTGTAGTTCTGCCTTCAGTCATTTAGCAGCTCATGTACAAGGAATGGAAATGGTAGAAGCTTTTTACTGAGCATAGCTGCCATCAATTGTCATGATGAGAAGTTTCCTCCAAAAGTAACTTCAGCTTCCTTCCATAACAGCCCATAGCTATTTTGTGTAGTTGAGATACTGCTGGTGCTAGGAAAAAATAAAATCCATGTCTGGTTGACATTAGTGAGCTTCAGACTCAGAGTTGCTGAAGGGTTTGAAGAGACGAGGAGGATAACCAAATGATGGGAAAGTCAGCTGAGAAATGACCAGCAAAAAAATATCTTTCCTTTTCTGAAGAGGTAGCTCATTTTGTGATGGGTTTCTTTTTCACCAAAAGTAAAGGTCAAGCATTTAATGATCTCCAGAGAAATTTTATCTGCCTTCACCTACCTCTAAATCAAGACAATTAAGATAAGGTATCTGATAGAAGTTTCTTTGTATACTGAAGAGTTTAGATCAGCTGCCATTATCTAACAAAGACTTCTAGTTAAATTCAAGTTGAAACCAAGGAAACAGATAATGATACATTAATCTCCATTGCTACCCAGAATTTAAAAAATATCTTAATAATAAATTATTAATTATTAAATTATTAATATAATATTATCATAGAATAGAATAATTGTCTGCTGATAGCCATATTTAGTTACTATAATAATATATATGTACATATATATATATCACATTATATATAATATTATATATCATAAGAGACAGATGCTGGTGGTGTGAGAATAGAGGTTGTTACTTTTTGTTGCTGTGTGATGGATGGCAGTCTGACAAAATGATGTCTGATATGGAAAAGCACATGAAGCAAAGGTGTGCCACTGAATTCCTCCATGTGGAAAAAATGGCACCCACTGATATTCATCGACACTTGCTGAACATTTATGGAGACTAAACAATGTATGCGAGCACAGTGAGGCAGTGGGTGATGTGTTTCAGCAATGGAGACAGTGACGTGAAAGACAAGCCACATTCTGGAGAGCCGTGCAGATTTTTATGTGCGCAGCATGCAGGCTCTTCACTGCTAGCAAAAATGCATATCTAATGATGGTGTCTGTGTTGAAAAATGGTGTTTTGTTCCTGAGAATTTGCTCTATCAAATAGTTTTATTGTATTTGTTGTAGTTTCCATGGAAATAAATAGGAGGCACTACTTTCAGAGTGACCTACGTGGGTTTCATTTAGTTTGGATCATCCCTATATTCAACATGTATGATTAAGGACCTCGATAAAGGAGTATGTTTAAATTACTTGCTGTTTAATGGAAGAGAGAAACGAGATCAAATGATAAGTTAGTTGTACCTAAGAAAAATGAATCCATTAAGGGAATGCCATGATCAATGAGATTTTTGTCTGTGGGGAAGAGAGAAATCTAAATCTGTTTATTCAGATTCCATTCTATTTTATCTGTGTTGATAAGTGAGATAAAAATTTAATTTTAAATTTGTTTACAGGAAAAAAAAAATCTGCATTAACTTACCATTTCCAAGTGCTAAACTAAGTTCCTCTGTTGTGCAGTAGTTTCATACCATCTTTAGCTGGTGACTTGAGAATGGCAGGGCTGATAACATCCGCAAAAGTAAGAAGAAAAAACGTGTGAGTGACAGCAGAAAGAAAATCTGAAAGAATACCAAGACATTTCTGCCTGTCCTTAAGATTTGGTCACTATATTTTTCTAAACAAAACCAGCTGAGGTCAGTGAAAAGCTTTTCGATGTATATTAATTTATGTGTATGCACACAAACACTTTGTATTTACAATGAAGCATTTCTGTTATTTCAGAAATAAATATGTTATATCCTCTTGCTGCTCCTGATGACATTTCACCACAACTGGTTTTGTAGATATCCTTGGCCACTTAATAAAATTCACTCCAACCATTGTAGTTGATCTCCCCACAATGAAGGCGCTGTAGCAATTATAGAAGCTAGTAGAAGAAGTAGAAGCTGCAGCTGCATTGTTAGTGGGCCCCATAATTAATTCTATTTTTAGTACTGACAAAAAAAATAATGTTTTTTTCAGTCTCTCAGGTTGGTGGTAATACTGTTGTTAAGTTTTGAGAAAATTGATCAAGTCAACATGGCATTTTGATGCTCTCTGTGTGGATGACACAGTCCTACCACTTCGGACATCTCCAACTCAAACAAAAGTAAGAATTCAAGTTTCTAAAACCTCTGTTAATTGAGCTGAACAATTAGCTCAAGATCAGCTTGTCAACGGTTTACCGGGCTGGATCGGCCCGGTTCCGTGACGATTGGTGTGGGGGACCCGCAAACCCACACCCCAGGAAAGGGAAAGGGGGAAAGGGAAAAGGAAAAAGGGAGATGGGCCTAGAAACAAAACAGCGGCAACGATCTGAGGAGGAAAGCTAATTTACTAAATAAGACATCAGAAAGCAAAATAACACAATATAATACAATATAATTGGAATTGAAGCTAATAAATCAAATAAAAGGAGCAAGAGAGAGTGTCCGATAAACCGAAGGCCTTACGCTAACGCTGAAGGCGATACGGCAGCGAGCACCCACTGCTGAGTCGATCCCGAAGGAAAGAGAGTGTCCCGTGACCGCAGAGGGTTTTTATCTTTTCCCTCTGAGTGGAAAATACGTAAAAATGCAAAGCATCGCAAAGTCTTCTGGGGAATATAGTTCTTCTCTTCTGAGACAGGTATACCCGGAAAATATCAATGATCTGTGGAGTTGGAGTATTAACTCTTTAACTCTTAATGCCCTACATGTTGTTATGATGTGGAATACCAATACCAAAAAATCATAAAACCATGACACAGCTGAAATGGTGAAATGGTGGAAAAATGTACTGTTTACTCTACTTTGAAGCCGTAGGTTACTGACTTAGCTTCCCTAGGTAGAGTAAAGGGATTATTAGGTTGTTAGACTCAAATGTGGTGGGTGAAGGGATATTTGATATTCCTTGTATCCACACGATATTGCCAAATTCTCTCTTCTCCAAAACCATTTGTCCTATGAGTCCAACAGAAAGTTAAGCTAAGGCAGTTATGATGACTCACTTCTGCCTCAAAATTCACGTGTGAAGCTAGGTCGCACAGCTAGGATGCATCAGTAAGAAAATTTCCTTCTAGGATCATAGTTCTATCAGCTGTGTTGGGCTCAGATAAATAAAAGTCCAAGTCCACAGTTGGGGAATTTTCTGTTTTCTTTAGTGTTTATAAGAAATTCACAGATGGCTTACATCTACTCAATTACGTCTGGACGAAAATGGATTAATACGTTCATGTAAAAAGAATGGTATATTCTCAGCCTTTTGCCTACAGGTGCTGCTAGGTGACCCATCACTGCTGTTGTCATGTGCTCTGACTGCCTCAGGGTAACTAAATGGATTAACCCAACTCATTTAATCAAAGTAAATGAACAATCGGCAAATGGTAAAATTTGCATTTTGACCTAAAATGTCTTTGAGCCAATCACCTGGAGATAAAGAGCTCTATGTTCCCCTGAACCACTCTTCCACATATCTTTAATATCACTCCTCTTTATAAAAAAGTCCTATTATGTGTTTTATTTTATGAGTAAATCTTCCAGCCATGGGAATTTACAATTAAAATAACCTTCACATTAAGGACATTTCTGTTATTAGCTCTATCCCTTATTATCTCACTTCTGTGTAAACCTCTTAGATGTGAAATTGAAATGGTTAGCTGTACATGGTAAAACAAGGAAAATCTATTTCCATTTCCAAAAGATGAACCTTTCTGGTGTATTGACTGGGACTAAACTCGAGGGCGGTAAATTTGCAGGATGGTATGCAGGGAGTTAGCTATATGACTCATTAACATTAATTCCCATCTGTAAATAATTTTGAAATACTTTAACTAGCAGGGGAGCTATTTCATCTTTTATACTTAGCTGATTGTAAAAATGTATGCTGAAACCATCTGGCCTTAGTGTTTTGTTGGACTTCAGACTTTTAATAGCTAGTCTGATATCCTTCACTGAATTGGGGTTTTCTAATCCCTGGCCCAATTCTCCTTCCAAACCAGGTAATACCGTGTTGCTAAGTTGCTTGTCAGTCAATTCCTATCTCACCAATTGAGATGAATAACAGAGTTGCTATAAAAACTTAGGGAGGCTTTGGGCCTAATTCTCATTCACGCTAAAGTTACTTTATACTACTCTGGTTGTTCATTTACTGGGTGTAAATGCAATTTACTGCCAGAGCAATATAAAACGACTGTAACATAAATGAGAATCAGATCCCCTATGTTCAAAGCATCTAACAACTTCAAATTGCTGAGTGCTCTTTTCCCATAGGAGCAAGCGTACCAGGATTTCAATGCATACAAAGAATGCAACGAGCCAATTAAAATGAAGATATTAAATGAGAAATTGAATGGTTATTTCTAAGGTCTGTTTAGAGCCAATTTTTCTAAACAATGGGACTGATTAAGTCTGGTTGTTACAAACATGCCAACTACATTTAAAGTTCAACCTTGCATGAAGTTTGGATATTTGCCACGGTACATGCAATGAGTTCTCCACATTGCTGGGACAAGGAGGACTGTATTTCAGGGTTGTGCACAGGTCATGCTGAGTTCTCTGATGGTGAGCTGAGAGACAGCAGTTATTAAGGAGTGACGCGCTACAGAATGAGTGTAGTGATAATGGTGAAAGAAACTTTGATAGAAATTTTGTGCAACTGTAGCTATCACGAATGCCAAAACCAACACTGCCACCTCCCTCCTTTTCCTGCTTCTGAAGTCAGGTGTTTTGTCTTATAAAAAAATATGTTAAAATGCCACTTAATGACGATCAAGGTGGTCTGTATTTAAGGAAGACATCTGATGGCAAGGTGACTCTGGACTGGGCTATTTTGGCTTAGACAGAGGTGAGTCATCCCCGTGTTGTTCTTACACTCCTGCTATATTGACCTGAATACCCACAGAGGAGCACTCTCACTTTGATGAGAAGTCCTTATTCCTTCCCTCCTCTCCCCTATTTCTTCCGCAGAAGACATTTCAGAAACCCACACACTAATAAAGAACAGTTCTTTTGTGGAAACCACAGGCACAAGATTTACTAATACATGAAGTTTTATACGCCATAAGTACATTGTTCTCTGCACTCTGTTCACTGGCTCAGACTTAAAAATCTTGTTCCTAGTCCACTCTGACCAGCTACTGATCAGCTAATTCCAACCTTACTTTCATCTTGCTGAAAAACTAGGTACCATCTGTATAAGGGTTCGTGGCTTTCTGTGTCTGCTAAAAGAAAAATTGGTCATCTAACCTAGAGTTGTGTTAAAGTGTGCATGTCATAGTGCACGTAATTTATCTGCTCTATCAGCATTCTTAGGCAGGCTGTATTTTTGCAGTACTTCTCATGCTAACTAGCTCTCTGGGCTGGAAATCCCACACAGTTTCTTGTCCGAGGGCTACCTCCAGAAGAAGGACACATATCACTGTTGCACTAAGAAACATCTGCAGGCTTTGCGTCCATCTCAGCCTGGAGAAGATAATGCTGAGGGGGTGATCATATCAATGCTGATAAACGTTGAATTGGTGCGAGTCAAGTGGTTGGGGCCAAGTTCGTTTTGGGGGTGTCCAGCAACAGAAGGAGGGGCAACGGGCACAAACTGGAACACAGAAAATTTCAACTGAACATGAGGAAAAAATTCTTTACTGTGGGAGTAACAGAGCACTGGAACAAGTTGCCTGGGGAGGTTGTGGAGTCTCCTCTGGAGACACTCAAAACCCACCTGGATGCTTTCCTGTATAACTTACTGTAGGGAACCTTCTTTAAGTTGGAGTTGGACTTGATTTCCAGAGGTCCCTTCTAACACCGTTATTCTGTGATTCAAGGTGACTTTAGCACTGTTCTAAAGGAGATCTATATCTAAAATTATATTCTAGTTAATTGAAAGCTAAAAACAATCTTGCTGCTCCTATGCAAGCGTACAGCAGGCTTTATGGATGCTAATAAACAGAATCCTCTTCTTATTCTTTGGCACTGAAAATTGTGATTTCAACTGATGTAATTGAGAGTGGAATGTTTTCCTGCTTCCCAGTTCACCTAAATCATTGTAAGTAGGAAAATATTTTTGAGATGTTGCTTCTGCTGTCATAACTGCTTGCTTCAGTATAAGAAAACAAATCCGTATAAATGTTTTAGAGCAGAGTTGATCATCCTATATTACTTAGGCATTTATGATTATTTTTGCATATATTACAACAGTATAACATTATTTAATGTTGTGAATGTAGGATTTACTAGTGCCATCTATTGTTGAAATACACACTTGTTAATTTGCACATTCTATACTAGAGTAGCATTAAAAATTTAACATTTTACTGAGTTTTATTGCAAAATAAAATAGTTTATGTAATTGCGTGTTTGGAATGTTTTCACTTTGCATTCTTTGAAATGTGTTTGTCTTCAGTGAGAATATACCTGGCTGTTATTTTCACTACAATTTGGCATTTGATGCCAAACTCTGTTTTAGTTCTAGACTGTTTAAAAAAGCCTGTAGTAATTTACTGTACTATAGGATGGATGCTAAAGTTTTGCTCGCAGGACACAGTTAATTTTTAGTGTAAGAGTTTTGAAATCTGCACAGTAATTTGATCCTTAGTGCCATATTCCAAAGTATTGATGTGGTGCAGAAGTCTCAGTTTCACTGACAGAGAAACTTAGGGTTGGACTTAGATCTGTTTCCTTCAGCCAGGGGAAGCAGAGAACCATAGAGTAGCATCACAGGAACATTGTGGTTGGAAAAGACCACTAAGGTTGTCTAGTCCAACCATGAAACCACCACCACTATACCCACTAAACCACATTCCTAAGTGCCACATCTCCAGGTTTCCTGAAAACCTCTCTAGGCAGCCTGTTCCAAAGCACTGATTTTCTTCCTATCAAGTATTTCCCCAGCGTATCCAGAGCTCTCTGATATCAAAGATACAAAACGAAGTAGAGAATCTTGATCACATTCGAACTCTCATATCTCAGTGTTATTTTTCTGTATTGCAACTGTTTACTGTGGCTGCTGAACAGCTACACTACATAGGAAATATCATTTGTGAAAGAAAGATCAGTTGTGCTCCAGTAGTGTTAATCCGCTTCAGTAACACAGAAATCATCACCTGGCTGTTCTGGGGCACTGTTGTTATTGTCCAGCTAATCAGAGGAAGCCGTCTACATCAATAGCTACATTTGAACAGTGATGATGTGATCAGAATAAATCCAGTCTACATGTATCCTTTTCAAATCAGCCAAAATTCAGCTATATTTCAAAAAGCAAACCATTCTACCTTGGCCTAATTCTTTAGACAATGATTTTTTTTGGGAGCATATTCCCAACTGCCGCTACAATTCCTATGCAGACAAGTATTCATTTGAACACTTAAATCCCCCTTAAATACACCCCAATTTTTAGAGACAGTCGACTCATAATTAATGTACCAATGTATAGATAGATAGATATGGAAGCATTATGTCAAAGAACATACTAGCAAAGATAAAATAAAGGTTCATGATTAATATAATCATATCATATCATAGTATGGCTTGGTTGGATGGGAGCTTTGGAAGAGACTTTAACATCCATCCAGCTCCACGCCATATGGGCAACCCTGAGAGCAAGGAATGAGGCCTTCACGCCATGCTCTAACAGAGTGCCCTAAACACTTCATATTTTAATACTAGGAGTTTGTTTTCTGTTGTTGGCTTTTTATTAATTTTTATTTATATTTTTTTAATGTTCACTTGATGAAAAAGGAAATGTACACTTTGCAAAGTTGTACTATTTATTTCCTTCTTACAGGAGTAATTTTAACAGTTGCAATTAATCATGTAAGAAGGAATAGATTTATCATTGAATAATCAAGATAATGTTAAATGAGAATTTATGCATGGAATAATGGCTTTCCTAGAACAAATCAGTGTTGCTGTTTTGCCTGTGGCAAATCACTCCATAAGAAAAATACAGCATTTAAATACAGATCTATTTACTCTAAAGTTGCAAACAGTATGCTTTGGCTTTAAATGAAATGCAAAATAATCCCTCACTGCCGCACAAATAAATAGTTTTTCCTTCAATTTGTAACACAGAAGCTATAACATTTTGGAAATAGCACATTATTTTTTCTTACAAACATACAAAAAGAAGAATAAAAAAACCCACACAATTCAGTATAGATGCATCTTGAAAAGTTAAGCAGTTTGAGAATTTTCAGATTGTTTTTCCCCCAAAACTGATTTTGCAATCAGAGATGTCTGTGCTGTAATTCTGATTATTTTACAGAAATGTACCTGGAATCCTCTTTTCCTGAATACAGTGGACAGTAAGAAGTGGGAGAGAGTTTTTCTGCATCTTTCACCTGATGCCATTTTACTCAAAGTTCTCTGGTGTTGGTTGGTTTCTAACTTGCAATAATTAATTCGCTTGTAGTTTCCTTTTCTTTCAAATTTGTTCTTGTTCCTTCTGGAGCACACATGTGCATGCATAGTAATCTCAACTCAAGTCATGTACTAACACTTAACCTAACCTTTAAAAATGACTTTCCTTTGATTTCTGATGTTTATAAAACAATCAGAAATTTAACTGTTTCGGTGTTTGGACTGAATGAAATTCTGGGCGACATTAACCACATCAGCTGTTTAAAATACACAACCTTCTATCAGTTAAAGACAGACAGTTATAAGCCATTCAGCTTCCAACAGAACAGCAAACTGTGGGGAGAACAAAATAATAATAGTTTAAACTTCGCAGTGTATATAGTTTCCTCCATACATTTTAATGTTTTTAAGGGCAATAGGAATGACAGACTTGAGTGTATGCAATGTAGATTAATGATAATAATATTCTAGCTATGCCATGCCACGTTTCATAAAGAAAAGGCTCTTAGAGACAAAAATGAATTCTTAAGCTTGAAATGGTAGAAGCAGGGAAAAATAACCTGGGATAAGTATTAGAATGCTGCTGGGCTGTGGAGGGGAGGGGTCAGGAAGGCCAAGGCCCAGGTGGAAGTGAACTTGGCAAGGGGGCAAAGTTGGATAAGAAAGGCTTCTATAAGTACATTGACTGGAAAAAGGAAGTCCAGAGTGGCATACCCTCTCTATTGAGCAGTACAGGCGGGCTAGTAGTAACAACAGACAAGGAGAAGGCCGAGGTACTCATCAAATTTCTTGCCTCAGTGTTCTCTAGCGACTACTCTGCACACACACAGTCCTCATGCACATGGTTTGGAAGGTGGGAAGCGGGTGACTAATGCCCTTCTAGCTGTAAGTGAAGATTACATCTGCCACCACCTGAGGAACCTGAACATCCATAAGACTATGGGTATCGATGAGATACATCCCGGAGTCTGGAGGGAATTGACTGACACAGTCACCAAACCACTTCCAATGATATCTGAAAAGTCATGGCAGTCATGTGAAATCCCTAGTGACTGGAAAAAAGGCAACATCGCACCCATTTTTAAGAAAGATAGAAAGAACAACGCAGGGAACTACTAACCTGTCACTCACCTCTGTGCCAGGGAAGGCCATGAGCTGATCTTCTGGAAGCTATGCTAATGCATATGGAAGAGAGGGAGGTAATATGGGATAACCAGCATGGATTAACCAAAGGCAGTTCCGGCCTGATCAACCTTCTCCCTTTTTATGATGGTATAACTGCATCTGGGGACAAGGGAAGAGCCACTGATGTCATCTGTCTGGACTTCAGTAAGACTTTTGACATGATCCCCCAAAACATCCTTCTCTCCAAATTGGAAAGATATGGATTTATCAGGTGGACTGTTTGATGGATGAGGAACTGGTTACAAGATCGTTGCCAGCGAGTGATGGTCAATAGTTCAAAGTCTGGAGATCAGTGACAAGTGGTGTCCCTCAGGGGTCAGTACTGGGACAAGTGCTCTTCAACTTCTACATCAATGACATTGACAGTGGGGTTGAGTGCATTCTCAGCAAGTTGGTGGATGATGCCACACTGTGTGGTGCTGGTCAGGCTGGACCAGGCACTGAGTGACCTGATCTAGCTGTAGATGTCCCTGCTCATTGCAGGGGAGCTGGACTAGATGACCCTTAAGGGTTTCTTCCAACTCAAATGATTCTGTGATTCCATGATCCTACGAAATATAAAGATACAAAAAATACTCAGTCTAAAAATCAGAAGCTTTCTGAACAATCTATGCAACACATAGTAACTTTTCTTTAACATCATGATGAACTTTTTGGCTTTAGTTATTTTCTAATTGTGAACCACTGTTATGCTGAGATTCATTAAAAAGAACATGGACAATAAGTTGAGGGAGGTGGCCTTCCCACTCTTTGCCCTGGTGAGGCCCCATCTGTAGCATCCATGTTTGAACATGGTTCAAACAAAGTCAGGAAACTACTGGAGAGAGACCAGCAAAGGGCCACAAAGATGATGAGGGGCCTGGAGCATCTTCCTTATGAGGAAAGACAGAGAGACTGTTAATTCAAACATAGTTCACATAAAAGGTCAATAAGGAATCTGAATTTTATGGGTGAAAGAGATTTTTTTTTTCGTGGGAGAATGCAGGCATAAAGACTTGTGCAGTGTTTAACAGGTAGGTGTCTGAGAAAACTGTAACAAAGACAAAATGTAAAGGAATCACAGCTCCCATGGTCTAATTTTTGTCTCACAAAGGTTTTATATACTTATCTGTGCACCATCTTGTTTCCAAGCCAGAAGAACAAGGTGCAGCTATTTGGATCTTTTTCTGGTCATGAGGCTGTATCTGGTAAGAACGGCATAGAGTGGAGACACAAAATTTATGTTACAGTTGCTTCCAGAGGCTCAGACATCTAATAGAAGGGACTCTGAGGTATGCCAGGCGTGAATCTGTCTTCAGAATACCGAAAGGCAGACAAGCAGTCACTTAGAAATTACTCTGACACGTGGACTATCCACTTGACTGGACAGTGCATGTGCCTCAGATCCATTAGAATCACTTCCAGAGACTGTAAATATTTTTGAAAGGTTTAAATATACCTAAGGTAGGTGTTGAAATAACTAGTATAACTTGTGATATTGCTTGTGTTGTCTTATGGTGATACAGTTCATGCTGGTATCAAAGTTGAACCACATTGTCTTTTATATATTTGTTCCAAAGCTAAGAGCAATGTTTAAATTTATCACTATCTGGTGTCTTGAATTGTCAGAAAGGTGGGTGAAGCTGTCTATGCAACCATGCTTGATTTGAGGCGATGATGGCAGGCTGCCTGAGCTGCAGAAAGCTACAGGATGCTACGGAACACTGCCTTAGCTCTGCTTAGCAAGTGCGAATCTCCAGCAACATTTCAGGGACTTACGGGCAACATATTAATGTCAGCATGGTTATGTATTTACATCTTGATAAAGGCAACCTTATGCATACATCTTACACACTGAACAAGTACTATGAGCAAGACTTATTTTTCAAATATTACTCAGGGCAGTGGGGCCCATTTCCACTCCAGCTCTGTAATGGAAGATGAGGAACGAAGAAAAATACTGAACACAACCTTTGGGAAATTAAAAAATTGAAGGGTTTAGAGATAAGATGAATCTTTCACTGGAGTGTCCACTTTTACAAAAGTGGCAAATGAAATCTTTCACAGACTTCGCTAGAGATTACAAACGTTCATGCACATGTTTTTAATAACCAACATTTTCAGTGAATTCATCTGATTAAAAAAACCTCCAGGAACAATATGCTGCTTAACCCTGACTGAGAGCCAACATCCCACCCAAGCGCTCTCTCCTCTCTGTGGGATACAGGAGTAAAATAGGATGAAAAAGCTCTGAGGCTGACAAACAGGGAGATCACTCACCAGTTATCTTCACAGGCAAAAGAAACTCAGTTTGGGGAAGACTAATTCAATTTACCGCCAATTAGAACGGATTTGGGTAGTCAGAAACAATAAGGCAAACACTAAAGCAACACCTTTCCAGCTCACCGCTTTCCCAGGCTGTTTCACCCCTCCACTCCTGTTATCCCCCTGAGCTGTGACAAGAAATTAAGGGATAAGGGTAGCAGTCAGTGAATAGTTTCTTCTCTGCAGCTCCTTCCTTTGTTTTCCTTATCTCCAGCATGAGCTGCAGGGGAATCTCTGCTCCAGTGCCTGCAGCACTTCCTGCCATCCTTCTCTGAACTTGGTGTTTGCAGGATTGTTCCCAGTGCTTTCTTCCTCATTCCTTTCTTTGCCTCTGTGTTTCTTTTCCCTTTCTCAAGTACACTTACCCTGTGGTGCTGCCATCTTGGCCGCTGGACAGAGGCCACTGCAGTCCCCCTTGTGCTGCCCAGACTTTTGCACAGACAGCCCATAAAATTGGCCACAATCTTACCCATATAGACCAACCAAGATAAATCATGATCCCACGTAAGCCCATTAATTAAAAGCCCAGAGTCTAATTCTGCAAGTGTTTCAAGACAGAGCCTCTCATAGAGGAGAAATTTAAACAAGATATAAATTAAATATTTTTACAATAATAGTGGTGAAGCACTGAACAGTTTGCACAAAGAGTAGGTGAATGCTCCCATCCCGGAGACATTTAACATCAGGTTGGAGGGGGCTCTGAGCTCTGTGATCTAGCTGTAGGGGTCCCTGTTCATTGCAAGGAAATTGGACTAGATGACCTTTAATTGTGCCTTCCAACTCAAACGGTTCTATGATTCTGTGATTCTATATGCCTTTCTATGGACAAGGCCACAAGATGGTAATGACATTTGTGACCAACTCTGTGGCTCTAGTTGTTGAAAAGTTTATAAGTTAATGAGAGGACGGGATTTAGAACATGTTTCTTCATTGGCAATTGGCACTTCTTGCAATAAGATCTGTGGTTTAACTGACACACATTAATTAAAAAGAAGGACAGATATTACAGGTAATGAGAAAGTGTCTGTCTCTAGCCTAGGGCAGACTTTTAACAGTTATGGGTGTTGCTGGGAGCCAAGAGGGCAGATGTTTGTTCAAAAGCCCCTTGAACACTGACAGGCATGTGGCATCGACCAATTCCCTAGGAAGCCAGTTCCAGTGCTTCACCATCCTCACAGTAATGAAAATTTTTTTAATAACTAGTTCTGACCTTCTCTGGTGTAGCTTTGTACCATTCCTACACACCCTATGATGTGTGTGACCAGTGAGGAGAGAATGGCAAATCCTTGTCCATTTCCCCTCTCCCAGAAGCTGTAGAGAGCAATGAAGTCACTCCCTTTCCTGCGTTTCAGAGTATGCAGCAATAACGCTACCCTTGGATGTGGCAATGGATTGTGCTATGGTTATATTCTACAGAACAGAAGATAAGATGATTTTAAATGTGGAAGCTATCTGCCAGGTCGTAGAATTTAATTTGCAACACCAAACTTCTGCAATATTGTGTTTATGTTGCAGTGTCATTTACTGTTTAATAGAAACATTCAGAATGCCCTAGTTCCATCTGTTATAAATAGTGAAGGCTGATAAATACTATGCAAACACAAGATGCAGCTTTCTGGCAAATTATGTCTTGTTCAGCCCCCAAACATAAAGCAAGATTTATAACATTTGTATCCCTCTCTCTCTCTCTTTTTTTTTTTTTTTAACTGTACAGTAATTACTCTAACACTTTGAGTAGATATATAAATAACACTCACAGTTCTATATTTAAATTGTTGTTTGAGAAGACAGGGACAAGTGTATACACACACACAGACACACACACACACATTTCATACCTTCAATTGTACTGCAGTTCCAAATCCTATTATGGCTGCAAACTCTTTTATACATCTACTTGTAAATACATTTTTATCAGACAAACATTGTTGAAAGGCAAGCCTACACACTATTACGCATTGTATGAACAAAGCTCTCAGATTCTGATTAAAAAAATGGAGATGAATCAGACAAGTAGCAACAGACTTGCAAAAGGCACTTGGATGAAGAAACAACGATGAAATTACTTCTATTCCCTGTTCTGAAGAGAAAGATAGGAAATTTTTAGCAATAGGGCAACTGAGTCACAGAACAAAGCTGTTAGAAGTTGTGGGTAAGACACGGTGGCAAAAGAAAGCTCTTGGTCCTGTTGTTTGGGCATGATACTTCATCATGCACCAAGACTCAAAGACTGAAGAAAAAAAGCCAAATTATCCTATACAGATAAAGGAAAACAAACTCGTGGTTTGGAATGGTGGAACATTCTACAGAGACACTTGAAAAGGCACAGTTTAGGAAAGTTTAATGCCTTCTTTTGCTCAAGCTGGATGCCAGCGTGTGAATCATGCATCCAATCAAGAAGCGTAAGGAAAATGTTTTTGTTTGTTCTATTTTTGAAGCAGATACATTTCAAAGGAATTAATTTCACAAACCTCACTGCAGTCATTGCTGACAGTCTTTAAGGTTAATGAGTATTTCCTCCGTGGCAAAAAGTATTTTTCAGTTGATTTGCCTAACTTTGACAAAACCATACCCTTTCCAGAACATATCCATACCAATTAAATATTCAAAATTATTTGAGCAGATTGTGTTATACCTTGGGCTTTTGGAAAGCTAAGCTAAAATAGTTGCACTTAGAAAGAGAAAGTGTAAGAAGTATGTTCCTGAGTTTCATTTTGCACATTCAGCTCCTCATTTATATTTGAACTTGGAGCAATTAGCAGAGGGAAAACATATTCTTTAAAGCTAAACCATGGAAAACAACCACTTCCCTGGCTGTTACCCTGAGACAAAACACGATTCATGTCTAGAGGTGAAGCTGAGTAACCCACAGGATACGTTCACAATTTCATCTTGATTGTTTTTCCCAATGCTTTAAGTATTGACTTCTGAAGTCTTTTTCTCCTGTCAATATAGGGATGTGACTTTGATGTAAGCCTCAGACTGGGGAGGAAAATGAAGAGGAAGATGTATATATTTAGAACAAAACAGCACATTTAGGCATGACTGTAAGGTCCATTTGTTTAAAACTTTTGCTGTAATACATTATGTTTACTCTCTCTGTGAAATAGCATTTTAGGAATATTAAGTCATGACATACAACTGGAAGTGGCCATCTGGAATACAGTAAATTGTCAAGTGAAAAGATTTCTATCATAAAGAGAAACTTAAAGAAAACTCAGGTCCCTTATCCCTCTGGCCATTATTTCCTTCTACTATAGAATTTTTAAACGTGTACTGTTCCCAATCTTTGTGACCTTTCTTGTAAGGACAGGCATTTCCTTATCTTTTTCTTCCTGGAGTCAAGTTAATTTAATTTACTGATCATATCAAAGGCCTAATTCTTATGTACGTGTATTTCACTGGGTAAGTTTAAATGGGTGTAAAAGAATGTTAAGTAAAGATAATAGAAAGATCCGTTTGAACACAACAGGTACAAATTAAGTTGTTAACTGTATTATATACATTGCATTGCTTATCATGTCCGATAAGGAAGCTCAATAGCATTTAGCTTTGGCATGTCTTGTAGTTGCATGACGAATATAACTTTTTTGTACCAATTTTTAGTAGCAATGAAGATATAAAAGAAAGCTCCTGATAATTTTTTTTTCCCCCAGTGCTTCCTTTCCATCTCAACCATCTTTCCTGCTGCAAGAAGGAGTTAATGTTTTGTGCAGCAGCTTCTACTACACTGCTGGAAATTACAGTATGGTCTGCATGAGGAACATATACTGGTCTATTCTGAAAAACTGAAATAGTTGCCAGTTTACAAAACCAGGTTGGGCTGCAAAGTGAAGCAGTACAGTTTAAACAGAAGAGATGGGGATGTCCACAAGGAGTATGATGAGACATATTCATCTGTTGTCACAAAAATAGTTATTTGCTCGTGTGAATCATCATCCCGATAAGAAACTGTGTTCCTACTATCATATATCACGGTCTACAGAGGAAGGTCTACACGTCATGACTAAATTCCAACTCCATTGCAGTTTCATCACTGAATTAAAGCAGTAGAGATCATTAGCTACTCAGAGTCAGAGAGATTTAGACTGGAAAGAACCTCCAGAAACTACCTGGTCCAACCCACCATTCAGAACAGCAACGGTAAGTTGCTCAAGGCTTCATCTAGTCAAGAACGTTCCTAAAACTGCAAGTTCCCCAGCCTCTCTGGTGACCTATTCCCATATCTGGCTACCCTCAGTTAGAGTAATCTTTTCTCCTAACATTTTATTAGAATTTCCTTGGCAACACTTTGTGTCCATTGCATCTTGCCTTTTCACTGTGCACCCTCAAGGTGAGTCCAGATTCCTGTTCCCTACATCCACTCATCACTAGATATTTGTAGACAATAATTCCACTCTAGCTTTCTTCAGACCAAACAAATCCAGTTCTTTAAAGCTTCACCTCATAAGTCATGTGCTTCAGGTCCTAATCACCCAGAGTAGATAAACAGTTTATCAAAACTTGTACTTTAAACTCTATGTAGTGTTTATCTCTTAGAATTCTCATCCTAGACGTACAGTGGACTTATCTATGTGTTCAGGAGCCAAAGAAGACAAGTCAGATTACAAGATTTATCCCAGATGCATGTCAATTGGCAGGACAACCTAATATTTGAAGCGTCTGAATTAATTGGTATGATCCTTAGATAAATTATCAAGAAAATTACTAAGGTCTGTTTGTACGCTTACTTATGGCATGATTGCAAAAATGAATAAGAAATCATTTTATATTCTTTTGTCTACTCTTCAAAATTAAGAAGCAAAACAGTGCTTGCAGGTTTTATCAGAATCTTTTTAATTGGACAGAGTTTGGAAAACATACCTTAAAGCCACAAGCTAAGTTAATGATCTTCATTTAATAAGTTTAGCCAACAAGAAAGTCACTGATTTTTTATCGTAGTCTATCGGGATGCATATTAGGAAGAGACCTAGATCAGAGAATACATGATTGAGTAAGACAACATATTGTGTGGTTGAAGACAAATGTAATTTCAAGATAAAATAATGGAGATATTAGCATGATGGAGATTTACAATAAAAACAACTTACTTTGGGAATTAATGAATTTACCACTATGTGAAACTTTCAGATTATGACTGTGTGTCTTTCTAAGGGTTGTCCTCCAGCCCAGAATGAAAGCATAGGTCACAAATTACTGAGTGAGGTATTGTGACCTCGATTATGAAAAATATATAAATTTAAAAATCAGAATAAATTGTCAGTATAGTTATTTTGTTTTTTTAACTCTGTGGATCTATACAGCAGAACCAGAGTCGTGTGCTATAAAGTTATTCCTCAATGGCTGCTTGGAAGAAAACACCTTATTTTGCATTAGATAAGCTCTCTGTTTTCCAAAATTCTGATCACTTGCAGTTATTTGTGAAACACCTTTGCCAAAAGACAACAAGAAGAAAATATGTTAAACATACTGATAGATAGATAGATAGATAGATAGATAGATAGATAGATAGATAGATAGATAGATAGATAGGTAGGTAGGTAGGTAGGTAGGTAGGTAGGTAGGTAGGTAGGTAGGTAGGTAGGTAGATAATGTTGGAAATAAGTTTGACTTACTTTCTTTTGTGTTTGAAGTAACCTGTGTTGTTGCGATTACTTAGTCTTTAGGGTTATTTCTGTCCACTTCTCAAGCATAACGAAAATGAAACTCCTTAAACAATCTAGGTGGATAAAAATCCCTAATCCCATTTTGCTTTCTGATCTCTGGAAGTTACTTGTTTTTTGGATCTATTGCATACAGGATTCTATGAAACAAACAACTGCCCTCCCCCCATAAAGAAAACAACCAACAACCACCGATGTATATAATTTCAGAATAGAATGGAGAGAGCAGAGCTTTTCAAACCTATGAAATAATTTGTCTCTCTCCTTTTGGCTACATGTGGAAACAGGAAAATTTAAATCACCCAGTGAAGGCTATTACAATAATTATGAGCTAAAATCTCTGCACTTCATCTTTCTGTGATGTGCCTAGTTGGGGAAAAAAGTAGAATTAGGCTTCAATTTTCTCAGATTTCCTTTCAAAAGCCCTCTCTTCTTCACTGGGATTCCTTGTGTTTTGCAGAACTGGGCTCTTAGTCCCTGGAGCTAGCTATTCCATCACTTCTGTAGTAGCATACCACGCACATCCCTCGGCCTGCTTACACAACAGATTGCAGTAAATCTTCAATTTAATATCCTAAAGCCTCTTTTATGAGGCATAGAAATAAGCTTTCCTTCAATAAGTGATACTTCCTCAGCTTTCCAAAACTATAGCCTAACTTCAGAAACCTAAAATAAATTGTATGTGTGTTCTATAGAAATCTTCTAAACAAATAAAACGGAGAGAAATTTTATAGCAGTAATAATTTCTTACTTGCGAGTGTTTCAAAAGACTCCCACAGCAGCAGGTGTTAAGGAAGTATCCATCTGTTCTTGTTTCTCTGCACAGAAGTATATTGAATAGCTGGAGTTTCTAAACATTCAGAGTTGTCATTAAAATGGGTTAGCTGTGATCGTCACTTAAGGCATTCCTGATATTGAAATTAAAATGAAGACTGTCTCTGGTTCTGCTGCAAGTTGAGAATGCGATCAATGGTTCCCTGAAGAAACATCCTGTCAACTGGGTACTTTTTAAATTATCTTCTGAAAACTGCTTCAGTATTCCTCTGACAGATCTGGAAATGCTGCATCAGCAGCATGACTGTTCTCTGAAAATATGGATCAAACCCCAGCTGTTGCAGCTATGTTAATTGATGAATAAGGTTAAGAGATCTGAAGCATTCATACCACACTTGAAACTTATGCTTCTATTTAAATATTGAAGGCTTTTCAGCTTTCTCCTCCATTGCAAAAAGTTCTTGGAGTTGCTTTCAGGTGACTTGAGACTTCAGAGTCTCTGAACTTGAATGCAACAAAGACTGGAGGATTGAAGCTTCACTGATTCAGCACTGGAGTAAGTGTGAGAGGGTTGCCAGCAAGTAGAGACATGCCACAGATCAGTGTTTTCTGAGGTGAAACAGAAATGTGTGGGGCAATAATACGAATGAGTTTATGAGACAACTTCTACACACCTCAGGGTGATGTACCTTAGGTACTTATATTTAAGTTAACACATTGTCACAGATTCAGATCAGAAATACATCTTGGCAACTACTGTGAAAGTGTTAAGAGTGAAACTTCACTCCGCTCCTTAGCATTTTATCCCAAGAAAAGCCAGGGAATGAAAAGATAAGCAATTTTTTGCATGTAGGACATGAGCCAATTACAATGTCTAATTCTAAAGAATTACAGCTAAAATAACAAACTATTAAGGCTTTACATTAGGGCATAATTTTCAATGGCTAGTAGCTCCCATATATAAAAACTGCAAGCAGATATCAGTCAAATTATGAAGTTTAATTTATCCATTATATTTTCCCTTCTATTTCTACAGCCCTGCGATTCTTTGTTCTCTCATGAAGTCACATCGCTTCAAGCCCAATGGAGCATTTTGCAATTTGTAAATGAAGGTCTTGGTCTGAATAGCTGACAGCCAAATATTCTCATTTTCATGATGCATACATCCTGGAATTGTGAACCACAACTTTCTACAGCTGAATCTACAGGCAAAGTTTCAGGAACTTAGCTTTGAAACTATCAGTTAAAAAATAATATTTATTTCAGAATTTGTGTCTTCCAAATAATCCTCTCACAGAAGTAAAAGCTTGCCAGCCTCCAGCTGGTATGGGATCTTCAGAGATTTAAAACCCAGCCTTAACTGCAGTTACAAACTTTATATTGGTTTTTTTTTCGTGGGTTCTGAATGGCTCTTGGTGTTCTTGTTGACTTTACTGAGTCTTTTTAGATATACCATAGCGAGAGCAGAGCAAACTGCTTTTTAACAAATTCATTAGGAATTTTGCAATATGCAAGCATCAAAACTAAGAGAATTGCTGTTTTCTGTTTCTTCTTCCCAGAAAAACAAACAAACAAACAAACAACAGAGCATGTGATACACCAATTCACTTGATGGAAAAATAAAGACTGTGTACCAGGATTGCCTAGGTACCAGGCATTTTGATAAGCCACCTGCCAGGTTAAGACATTCTTCTATTGTAACCATGGTAATACCTCTGGCGTAAATGGGAAAGAGTGATCTACACAGCCAGTAAGGATTGGGCACCTTAATGCATTAACTGCAACTGTTAGGAAATGTTTGGAAATAAATGTGTAAAATAGGTATAAAAGGTTCTTTTAGATTGTTTAGTGTTTTTTACTTCAGGCGATATTTCTTAACAGCAGGCTACCCTGTTTGTAGGACTAAGTGAATGTGGTTGCAAGCACTGGAACAGATAAAGAATTGCTGGTAGATTTTGCTCTGCTGCTTTGCTTTCTGTGCTTTGATGGGAAACAACTGTTTCAATTTTAGCAATAAAAGTATGGTAGCCCTATGCCTGCATATCTGCTGATGTAAACCTGAGACCCAGAGCAGTAATTTCAGATAATCTGAAGACAGATAAATTTAGCAAAATTGCAAAGCTTTAATTATGCTCTACAAAAATCATCAGTGAGCTGGCCAAGGTGTTAATACCACATTTTCCCCCTGTTCTCCCTGTTCCTCTATTGTTTTCCGCATGCCTTCCCCCCCACACACACACATTTCCTGTCCCTCTCTCACATTTGCCTTTCACATGCCCCTCAGTTATGTGTGCTCCTCACACCTCTAATTTGCAGCTGCACTGCTCCACAAATAACTGGTTTGTTTTCTCCAAAGAGGCAAAGATCTGATGATACACTGTCTTCAGCATCAGTGCTGACTTAATTAATTTCTACCCCTATGTCAACGCAATTGGCTGCAGGACTGCAGTGTGAAACAGATCGGAAAAGAGATCCCCTTTAAAAGAAAAAAACTCAGCATCTTTTCTCATCTGCTCCCCTTTTTCCAGCCAGGCACACACTGTAGCCCAACGAGCATACACACACATTTGAAAGCATAATTAAAGGAGTATCTCAGTCAATTTTATGGAGGGTGGAACTGAGTACTGATTATTTTTGACTTTTCAAGCAGATGAGGGAAAATGTAAACTTATAAAATTGGTATTCACCCTCCATGCCAAAAAGGCAATTTATGTGAGGAGAAAGAAGGGAGCCCTTAATGACCTATCTGTAGCTGTGTACGTTGGGCTTATTTTGGTTTGGCTTACTAGCAGCATCATGTGACATATTACTGTTTCATTATAAGAAACTGTTCTGATTCATTGCCCCTTATTTTAGTGAACTGAATTCCCACTGACACACATAGCCCAAATCATTGCTCTAGGCTGCGGCCCAGTTATTGCCATCTTTTCTTTATTCTCTGAATTTTTATTGTCTTTCTCTAGAGTTTTTTGTTCTGGCCTCTCATTTCCCTCTTTTTTTTTTTTTTTTATCCCTTCTTGCTCGTTTTTCATGGTGAATGCCAGTTCTCAATGGTTCACTAATTTGCCAGACAGCACTGTGCTTTCTGGAGCGTACTTGTGTCCCCCAGGCTGTCATCTGTTGGATTCTGCAAAACGTAGTTGCTGAATTAGCACATGCATTCACTTCTGAACCAAATCAGGGTTTTTCTGTACGCTGAGGAAGAACTAAACTTTTGTACAGAATTAAGGGAGCTATGGCTTTTGAAACAATTGAGGCAATGGGAGCACACTAGCAGATTTGGGGCTAAGCAGCTTCTTCTGTAACCGTATCTCTTACTTTCTCCCTTATCACCCTAATGTTGTATGGACTTTGTATCTTAGGCAGTCGGGATAAATATCCAAGCCAAGGAAGTTCAAAGAATATCCCTGCAAATAATGAGAATTTGCTCAGGGCTCCAGCGCTTCTGCTTCCTTTCATTCTTCACCTCTGAGAACAGCAGAATTTAACCTAAAAGTTATCTGAAACATATAGCTGGGAAAAGAATGTTTTGCTTTTGTGAACCTAAAATATGTAAGGCTGCTTTAAGGATTATTCTATCCCTCATAATTCTGCAGTCACTCACAATTTAGGGCACAGTTCTCTGTTGAAAGTAGATTAAAAAACTACTAGGAAGATCTGCCGATTCTTTCAGATTCTCTTGTTTTCTTGTGTTTGCTAAGGAGGGAAACAAGGAGAACTGAGAGCAGAATAATAACTAAAATCATCAGAGACAGAAAATACATATAAATAAACGCAGAATCAGAAGAGAAATGAATTGAATCATTCATAAGTGATGGTCAGCGAATAGCATGCCTAGTTATTGGTTTTGATTGTTCTAAGTGTTGCAGAAGTTGATGTTTCCGCTTCTTGAAATCTGTTAAGAAATGTAGTTATTTTTCCAAACTGTGCTGGTTTGGGACTGCAGACTACAGGAGGAAAGCAGTGGTAGGCAAAAGCTTCCATATCTGAGTAGGAAAGATATATGACCCAGTGTATTTTCACTGCCAGGAAATAATACAGAAACATTCCTGCCTGTTTAGTGTGTGTTCAATCAAGGATAGAAAGTCAACTGCTTAGCTGGAGCCTGACATAGATTTCCAATAACTTGCTTTTGCTCAGGCACAAACATATGACAGCACTTGAAGAAAACCACAGAGCAAATCTTTTATGATCTGAACATAATCTTTTTAGATTTCTGTGAGAAAACAATATATATATATATATTTGTCTTCTTCTCCCACCTTGCAATTAAGTCAAGTGCTGACACAGATTGCTGGATCATTTGTGGTGGAAACTGAACATAACAAGATGATGTCTTTTATTGTCTTACATTGTGGATGTAAATAATAAAATTGTACATTTTTAGTAGTGACAAAACCAATACACAGAATTCATGTACAGAATGTGTATTTCTGCATAATAGGTAACCACTGTTTCGCTGTGTATCTGTAAACTACCGTCTAATTTATGTTGAAAATTAAGTTGCTGCCAGTGAACTATACAGGATAATGGTGCCTATGCCAGCACTAGGTTGATCAGTGTGTTTCCACCACCTGCAGTGTTTTCGGTTTTGCTGACTCTTAGAAGAACTGTCTTGGCTTTAACAGGTATCAATGAGGGTGGTCGGGTAACTCATCCCTGCCCACATCACAGCTATTTTACATCACCATGAGAGTTCCCTGACATTGTGTAAGGCAGCCTCTTGCACAGTCTCTATCCTACAAGGCCTATAGAATGCCTGGAATGGCACCCAAGTACTTTCCTTAAGTTATCTGTTCCATATGCATGCTGTGATTTCCATGCAGTCCTTCATGAGTAGCTCTGCCTAGCAGCGCCTGTCAGTATCAGCTTCAGTTTCACTGAGACAAACTGTGACCAATTCCACTCAAATGACAGGGGAAGCATGAAGAAAGTGAAGTCCACAGAGAGTACCAGGCATTCCCTACCTGCTTTCCTGCTCAAGGGCATTGTTGCTGCTTTGCACATTGAGAAATTGTATAGACAGCAGTTGGCCTTCAGCGGTGTCTCCACTACAGCTGACTTTAGTGCAGCCCACACATGTATCTACTTTAGACATTAACTGGCTGGCAGCAGGACACTTAATTTTTTGATGGAATAGACCAAATTCACAACTCTGGGGAAGTAGCTCTCAGGAAACAACATGCACGTTCTGCCCCACAAGGGAAATCGAGCTAGGGGCTGAGGGTTACAGCAAGGTAGGCAGGGCAGTGAACTTCCCAGGGGCACAATCCTGCAGCACCTCAGCAGGCACCATGCTGGTGATGGATCAGCCAAAATTCAAGACTATTAAGCAGATCTGTAGTGACAAAGTAAGGGCATGGTTAAGCCAGGAAGTCAAATCATTGCTTCAGGATCAGCGAGGCATGTGACCACCCACAGGCATTGCTCAGGGTTGAGGATGAAGACCTGAGTTTCAGTGCAGTTTGCACGCAAAGTGCAGGAGGACTCCATGCAGCTTCCCACAGCTCCTTCTCACACAGATCCTTTCCCAGCAGCCTGATCCAGGGCTACAGCTGCACCTTATCAGAGGTGTAGTGGAGCACAGGCAGCCAGGCCCTGAGGAGGGGAGGAAGAAGCTGCAGAGCCTCTGGGTGCATGCAGAGCCCCGACAGCACCATGCTTATTTCCAGATTTCCATCCAGTCCAGAAGGTACCACTCTCTTAAAAGTAATCTTGTTAGAGTCGAGGCACAGCTGTTAAGGGCTGGGATGTTTACTGCAGCCCGATGAAAGTCTGCGAAGCCATATGCTGTTTGATCCTCTGCTCCCTGGCTATTTATCAATTCAATGTCCAGAGGACCAGGAGGTTGAGTTGTGCCAGCATCACTGACAAACACAAGCCCTTCTGCTGGCCCTCTAAGGGGGCTTGCCAGTGTCATAATTATGTGAGATTGCATTCTGCAGTACTCAGTGATCCATTGTACCCTTGTAATCATTGCAGTGGTTTGTCTGTGCTAACATTCAGACCAGAACTGTCCACGTTTTGACAAGCAGCCACGCATAGACTTAGCAGTAGCATAATTATGTCATATATAAATGGCCTTATCCTGACAAGCACAGTGCCCAGATAATTGTCTTTTGAAACCAGCAATGCTGCATTTCAGGCTGACTTTCTGCCAATATGGACTATACCTTTAAAATCAACTTAACCTGCATGCATTTAGTGATTTGTAGGAGAAAGTGGGGATTGTGTTCAAACCAAAAAGATTCAGAATCAGCCAGCAGACAGATGACAAAATAAATCAGAGCAGCCTGACAAAAATGCTAGCTGTGGTCTTAGTGAAATTTAACTCTTCTTGTAACACCACCTTTGCGACACAGCCTGCTACAGGTTGTGTTTTTATGTCCAAGATTTCCTAATTCTTAGCAGTTTCAAGGCATCAAGATGTACCTACTGTTCATCTCTTTCCTACTCCTTTCCAAGCCTCTCTCCTTCCTCTTCCCAATTAAAAATTCATTCCTTCTGTAATTTTTCCTTCTTCTCTTTACTCTGTGAAAGGTTAACTCCTGTGCAGAACACAGCACGTTGAATGTCCTGAGATACACTGGTCAGGGTTGGCTCTTCACTCCCAGTAACCACCCCCCCCCCACACTTGCTATCTACAATTTAGGGAAGTTAATGACAGAAGGAGCATAAACATTAAGACTGAGTGCTGACTACCATCTTTCCCCTTCAAACAAAAAAAGAGAAAACACAAGCAGTCCTGCATACTTTGGCTGAAAACAGCACTCTTATCCTCATGGAAGCCTCTCATTGAACCTGGTGTTCAGAGTCTCCAACCCACTGCTGGTTTCAGCACATCAGGTTGAGGTGCATAATGTCAAATCCAGTGTTACTGCTTTCAGATCTTGCCTAATTTTGGAGGTACAGTCATCATCTTCAACTGCCCAGTTCTGTGAGCCCACTGTTCAACTGGAATGCAGGGCTGGAGCTGGCAGGAGGTGGAAAGAGGATGAATCAAGCCACGGAAGGGAACCTGTAGGGTTAATGCAAAAACTGGCCACCTAGCATTTGCTGCCTTGCCTTTTGTGCTCGTTCTGTCTGTTCTCTGCCTCACCACTGCCCTAAAGGAGGTCCTCAAGCAGACTAAAATTTCACAGAGCACGACAGAAATAACCTCTTTGTCATAGATTAAATTGCCCCAACAGTCAGGAAGTGCAGCATTTTAGGTACATCTTCACATTCCTATCATTATCTCGTACTCCAAATGAGGGGCTGCCTCCATCTACCACCACATCATTTGTTGCACATGTTGTGGATTTCAGGAAGAAATCACAGGATATAGCTTTTTTTTCCTAAAATAAAGAGAAGGTAGTTGATATCTAAACTCAATTCCCCCCTCTTAGCCTTTTATATTTCTAATAAGTAAGGCAGATAAATGCAGGCTATGCAAGAAAAATAGTCACACAGCCTTAAATGTTAATATTTTAAACTGTGAAGGTTAATAACCTGAATCTAACATAAAAAAAAAACAAAACCCAAATCATACAACATAATTAAACATAGTTTAGAGAGCAAAGAAAACATAGATGAGGGTTCACTGTTACTTTGGTCTTATATTACTCTATTGGACATCATTGCATATACTTGCAGTTATATTAGATATCATCTTTCTCCATTTACTCTCTCTACCTTTTAAAATAGCCACATAATACCTTGAACATTTACAAATTTAAAACTTAATGAAACAATTGTATTAAGATTTTATTAAAACATAAAAAACTTGATATATAGGACTTGGAAGTTATAAAGTACTTGATATATTTTACTTATTTGACAAAAATAAATGCAGATAATTCTCCAGTTTTCCTCAAAAGCTGAAACCCCTTGTGAAAGATGTATCAGAATAAATTGTTTGATAACACACCCTGTTTTTGGGTGATTCAGAATTCTTTTACCGTTAAGCCTGTCTCTGATTAAAATGCTGAGATACGCATTGGCAGAGATAAATCACAGATAAGTGAATATGCTGCTCATCCAATCTGCTCCCACATTAATACGGCAGCAGAACTGCCTCATTCTCAGGGCCTGGAGCACATTTCCCTTCTAGGAGTTCAGTTGAGTCAGTTAAGTAGTTTACCTGTTTGAGTCCAAAGTCAGTTTTATGGACAGTGAGAGCTGTTTGTGAAGATGCTAGAAGCAAGGCCCTGTCCCTCCTTTCCCCTGGGGACTATTTTTAATCTGAAGCTATACTGCCAGCTTCTGTATCACAACTATGTTGCAGTAAGTCTGTACTTGAGCCTGGACCTCCACTGTCTGGACCTGGTCCCAGCCTCACCACTGTAGCTTCTTGGCACAAGCTTGCACCTGCACAGTGGCCATGCTGGGTGCTCACTGGGCTGTGTCTGACCCTGGCTACCATCTCTGCCTCAGGTCCTGATCTGGACTTCTTACTCCACATCCTGTCTCCTCACAGAGAGGTTACTGCTCCTGCCTGCCTTGTTATTGTGCTTCACTTCGGGTTTGCCTTCCCTTGAGAAGCAACCAACCCTCCCTACTCCATGACATCTTTCTGTTTCATTCTGAGAAGATCTGGTTGAGGCATTTCTTAGAATTTAACATAGCTGATTTACACACAAAACATTCTTAAATAGGACTGTCAACTAGTCATGCGTATGGGTGCATTTGTGTAAGCCATCACAATAACTGAAAATTACCCTTTTTTCCTCTGCTACTGACATTTTTCAAAGGTACTACAAAAAGTTATTTTCTATCACAAATTATGAAGTTTCATGTGTAAGTTTAACAATGTTAGTTATTCCTCACAGACCTTGTCTTTTAACCTCACTCTTTTCTGTAGCTAACGCTTTGAAACAGATGCTTGGAAAGAGAAATTGGAATGAACTTTTCAAATTCATTGAAGTAATATCAAACTAGATTATGGTTTGGACACAAGAAAAACAGTGAGAGAAAGATACATAGACACAGAGCCCCTTACAGGTGTGCTGCAGTCTAGGCTCAGTCCCTGTACAGCCTAAAGTACTCTGAAGCTCGTTACCTTCAGCAAACTCATTTATTCTAAAGATGATGGATACAGAGATCTGCTCTAAGAATGTTTTATCACGAACAGTTGGTGCAGAGGGTCTTATCCCTCCAATTTGCAGTTCCTTGACTGCCTGGCAGGCATTGTATCACCTTCTGTTTTACAGTGGACCTAATTATTTACCTCACATTGCAGCACAGCTGTCAGTAGCTAGAAACAGCAAAGATCCAGCAGTGCCCTCTGTTCATAACGAGAAACATACACTAATGGGAACTTATGTACAGAAAGTATGTGTGTGGGTACGTATATACATCTCAGACTACATATGACTTTGTTAGAACAGATGCCTGCAGATCTTTATAAAAGACAACACTGGTTACTACATTTATTTTACAGATGATGTTCTGTGCCATGAGATAACCATATGCTGGCTTAAATTGTCAGTATAATTGTCTGGTGATTTTGATGAAGACTTAAGTGAGCAAAAGTTTCCATGTCTTAAACTAGCCTGAGGTAATGCATAAAGTCTGTAATTCTCATTATCTAAGAATGACAGAATGACAGAATCATAGAACATCCCGAGTCGAAAGAGACCCATTAAAGACTGTTGAGTCCAACTCCTGAAATCCACCCAGATTTCAAACCCTATGTCTCAGGGAGTTGTCCAAACGCTTCTTGAACTCTGTCAGGCTTGGTGCTGTGACCACTGCCATGGGGAGCCTGTTCCACTGCCCAGCCACCCTCTGGGGAAGAATCTTTTCCTAATCTCCCAACTGACCCTCCCCTGATGCAGCTCCATGCTGTTGCTTCGAGTTCTGTCTGTGTCACCAGAGAGCAGAGCTCAGCACTGCCCCTCTGTTCCCTCCTCATGAGGAGCTGCAGCCTCCTTGAGGTCTCTCTCTTCCCTGGGCTGAACAAACCAAAGGACCACAGCAGCTCCTCATAATCTTATCCTCCATCTCTCTCACCATTTTCATAGCCCTCCTTTGGATGCTCTCTAATATTTTTTACGTCCTTCTTATATATGTAGTGCTCAGAGTGCTCAAGGTGATGTGGTTGGTGATTCCTCAGCCCTCTAATTTGTCAAGATTTCTCTGCAAGGCCCAGCTTTCCTTGAGAGTGTCAACAGCTTTTCCTAACTTATTTGCAAACTTACTTACCTAGTATGCATTTGAGTCCTGCATACAGACTGTGTATGAAAATGTCAAAGAGAACTATCACTAAAATGGAGTCCTGCAGAACCCTACTACTGACATGCTGCCAGCCTGATATAACCCCATTTACTATGAACCTTTGAGCCTGGCCTGTCAGCCAACTGCTCACCCATCACATTATGTTTTTGTCTAGCTGTATGCTGGACATTTTGTCCAGAAAGGTACTGTGAGAAACAGTATTGAAAGCTAGGTCATGCTCCATCCTTTTCTAATTGGCACTTCTTTTTGAGCTACAACAATGTTTACAATCTTTTCTTGATCATGTAATGTGCAGCAAGGTCAGACTCTAAATGAAAGGTTCTTTTATTTCCATTTACTTTGCATAAGTGAATGAACTGGCTCTACAATTCAATCTATCTACTGGTGCTTTTCTATGTCAGCAGCTGCTACTGTGCAATGTGCAACACTACTGAAATGAAGGGTATGACCCAGCCACTAATATTTCAGAGTGAATCTCTCACTTTAGGATTTTAGTTTAATAACTGTGGTACAGGTGTATTATTTTAGCTCTTATTAGCTTTTCTTGGTATTATTCCTTTGAAAGCTCATGTTCATCTGTAGTCTTGCCATGATAGAGGACTGTACAACCTTTAAAAATCCCCAGAAGTCATATGGTTATTCAGTGCACAAACAATATGGCTGGTTGGGTTGGCTCAGTTTACTGAAAACTCTGAAGGTGATTGCTATGTACAACATGCTTTCATAAAAAGTGAATTTTGAAGATTCTGCTGGAAGAGCCAGCATGTGTCACTCTAAGTAGAGACTGATTATTTGAGGGCTAGAGAATATTCTTCCTGTCAATGCTCCAGAGCAGAAAATCTTCAAGAGTTATTACATGTACAATGTAATAAATTGCTCAGATTCATCCAACAATTGCAAGTTTTATTTCCTTCTTCTGTGTCAAACTTGTTGCAATTGATGAAAAAAAATGTAACTCCTTGAAAAACAGCAGCCGTGCAGGACACCATATGCACTGGTGACAAACCTTTTGTTCAAGAGTGTTTATCTGTAAGATACATAAGAAAATTCAGTAGCATGAGTGAAAGAGAGAGGTGTTGGTCAGTACAGCAGAAGTCACAGATGGCCAGAAGTAATACTTCTGAGTGATTTTTAGTAAGTACAGCAGAGCCAGGCTTTCAGGTGGATAAAAAAAATAAATAAATAGCAACCTTTGAGTTGTGGATGAAAATTAAAACATCCAAAGTATGAGAGTGACCCATGACGTGCGTCAGAGCTGGTAGCTATTTTCAAACCTCTGTATAGTACCAGAGAACTAGAATTTGGCACTGACTGGCCTCAGTATTTCCTTGATATCACTGACTAATGTTAACCTCCAGTGTCTTTTGGGAGGTAGCTGCACTCACCTGCAGGCAGAAACCTCAAGCATGAAGGGATGGCCCTCTCTTAGCTCACGAGCTGCTCATGTTGAAATTTTGGTTATTTCTTTCCAGCACACAGGAAAGGAGAAAATAGTGTTCACTTGTTGTCAGTTACTGAAGTAACTCAGATACTTACAACTGAGGTAACTAGATACCTTTAACAGCAGTAACATATCACAGAATTGTAGGGGTTGGAAGGGATCTCTAGAGTTCATCAACTCCAATCCTTCTGCTAAAGCAGGTTCCCTAGGGTAGGTTGCACAGGGAGGTGTCCAGATGTGTCATTAGTATCTCCAGAGAAGGAGATTCCTCAAACTCTCCGGGCAGCCTGTTCCAATGGTCCATCACTCTTAACAGTAAATAAGTTCTTCCTTGTGACAGTATGTAACTTCCTGTGTTCATGTTTCTGGCCATTGCCCCTTGTTCTATTGTTTCTTGCCATCAGAAAGAGCCCACCCCCATCAACTTGACACTTCAGAGATTTACAAGCAGTTATGAGAACCCCTCTCAATCTTCAGACTGAAGAGTCCTGGATGTCTCATCCTTTCCTCACACTGGAGGTGCTCCAGGACCTTATGTTAATCTCTGCTAGACTCTTTCTAAGAGATCCCTGTTTTCATTTTTTTTTTTTAAACTGTGGGGCCTAGAACTGGACACAGTATTCCAAATGTGTCCTCACCAAGGCAGGGCGAAGGGGGAAGATCACCTCCCTCAATCCGCTGACCATACTCTTTAAGCATGCCCTGGGATATCATTGTCATTTTTGTCCACAAGGACACAGTGATGGCTCATGGCCAACCTGTAGTCTACCAGGACCCCCAGGTCCTTCTCTGCAGAGCTCCTCTCTAGCAGGTCAGCCTCTAACATGTACTGATGCACATGTCACATTTAAAAAGAACCAATTAGTGTTAAGAAGACAAATCATAGGACACCATGCTCATTTTAAAACACGCCATTTCAGAGCCGAGTCTGAAAAGAGATATGAACAGAGAAACACAGTTTTATGTCGTCACTCCAAGAGGTTTTCACCCCCAACACCAAGCCCGAGGACCTGGAGGGAGCTCTTTTCCCACATAACATCACTAGCAATGCTATTACTTTCATTTATATATATTTATACTGTTCTCTTTGCAGGTGGTTGGACTAGATGATCTTGCAGGTCCTTTCCAACCTTGTGATTCTATGATTCCATGATTCCTTCTAGAGAAGAAGCAGGTTGTTGGCCAGCACCATCATTTCTCGGTTGAAACCCCCATCAGGGATAAGGCCAGTCACAAGCAGTGTCCCCCAGGAGTCAGTCTTGGGGCTGGTGCTTGTCAACATCTTCATCAATGACATAAACAATGGCATGGAATGCACCCTCAGCAAGTTTGCAGATGATACCAAGCTGAGTGGTGCAGTTGATACATTGGAAGGAAGGGAAGCCATCCAGAGGGACCTGCACAGGCTGGAGAAGTGGGCTCATGAAAACCTAATGTAGTTCAAGAAGGCCAAGTGAAGGGTACTGCACTTGGGTCGGGGCAACCCCAGGTATTTCTACAAACTGGGGGAAGATCTCCTTGAGAGCAGCCCAGAGGAGAAGGACTTGGGGGTCCTGGTGGATGAGAAGCTGGACATGAGCTGGCAGTGTGCACTTGCAGCCTGGAAGGCCAACTGCGTTCTGGGTTGCGTTATAAAAAGAGGTCGCCAGCAGGGAGAGGGAGGTGATTGTCCCCTTCTACTCAGCTCTTGTAAGGCCCCATCTGGAGTACTGTGTCCAGGCCTGGGGGCCCCAGTACGGGAAGGATGTGGAGCTTTTGAAACGGGTCCAGAGGAGAGCCTCTAAAATGATCAGAGGGCTGGAGCACCTCTCCTATGAGGAAAGATTGAGGGAACTGGGCTTGTTCAGCTTAGAGAAGGCTCAGGGGAGAGCTCATTGAGGTCTTCCAGTACTTGAAGGGAGTGTATAAACAGGAGGGGGAACAACTGTCTATGAGGGTGGATAGTAATAGGACAAGGGAGAATGGTTTTAAACTGAGACAGGAGAGGTTTCGGTTAGAGATTAGCATGAAGCTTTTCACACAGAGGGTGTTAGTGCACTGGAACAGGTTGCCCAGAGAGGTCGTGGATGCCCCATCCCTGGAGGCATTCAAGGCCAGGCTGGATGTGGCACTGGGCAGCCTGCTCTAGTGGTTGGCAGCCCTGCACATGGTGGGGAGGCTGAAGCTAGATGATCATTATTAACTGACATTCTTGGGGGCATTAAAAAGAGTGTGTCCAGCAAGTCAAGGGAGGTGATCCTCCCCCTCTGCCCTGGTGAGGCCTCATCTGGGGTACTGTGTCCAATTCTAGGCTCCCCAGTACAAAAAAGATGGGGATCTCTTGGAAAGAGTCCAGTGCAGGGCCACAAAGATGGTGAAGGGCCTGGAGGATCTATGAAGAAAGGCTAAGTGAACTGGGTCTGTTTAGCCTTGAGAAAAGAAGACTGAGAGGGGACCTGATCCGGGTTTATAAATATCTGAGGTGTGGGGGGCAAAGTGGCGAGGCCAGACTCTTTTCAGCAGTGTGTGGAGACAGGACAAGGGGAAACGGACAGAAACTGCAGCATAGGAAGTTCCGCATGAATGTGCACAAGATGTTATTTATGGTGAGGGTGACGGAGCACTGGCACAGGCTGCCCAGGGGCGTTGTGGAATCTCCTTCTCTGGAGATATTCAAGACCCGCCTGGACGCCTACCTGTGCGACCTGGTGTAGGGAACCTGCTCTGGCAGGCAGGCTGGACTCGATGATCTCGAGGTCCCTTCCAGCCCCTACGATTCTGTGTTTCTGGTCCCTTTCGACCCAGGCCATTCTGTGATTATATGAGTGAAGATGCCTAACTCCGCCTGGCTGCCCTGACCGAGAGGCTCCGGGCCTGGGATAACCCGAGGCCGCGCTCACGAGCAGCAGCACCTTGGCCCGACAAAGCTCGCAGCGCTTTCCACTCCGCCCTCATCCCTTCCCTTCTCCATCATGGCGGCAGCGGCTTCCAGGCGGGCGGGCTCCCTCCTCTACGCCGCAGCCGCACGGGGGGGAGGGAACGGGGCTGGCGTCGGTCGCGGGCATTGTTCGTCTCTGCGTGCGCCGCCTCCGCCCCTTCCCTGCGCCGGAGAGCTGTCCGGGCCGGGTGCCCGGAGTCGGGCAGCGGGGTGGGGGAGACGAGCGGCTGGGTGTCCGCTTCTCTCCTCCGAGCACCGGGCTCCCCGCTCTCAGAGCGCGGTGAGCGGCGGCGGGAGGCGCCATGGCCGACAGGGCGAGGGCGGCGCTGTCGGAGTCAGGCTGGTAAGTGGTGCGGCCGCGCCTCCCCGTCCCGCTAGGCCCGTGCGGGCCCGGCGTCGTGTTGCGGGGCTGGGACACTGCTCCTGCGGGTGAACGGCTGCCCCGAGAGTTGTTTGTCCGCCGGGCCCAGCTGTGGTGTGAGCGCAGCTCTGCCTTACTGCGGGTTGTAGGGCTGCAGGCCCCGCTGGG
This sequence comes from Oreortyx pictus, assembly GCA_036925125.1. Taxonomy (NCBI): domain Eukaryota; kingdom Metazoa; phylum Chordata; class Aves; order Galliformes; family Odontophoridae; genus Oreortyx; species Oreortyx pictus. The sequence goes on from JAUPFR010000001.1 coordinate 32,688,039, forward strand.
GTAGCTCCCAGGGGTAGCCTGGAGGTGTTGTGGCGCCGCTGACTGGAAGCCGATTTATTTCTTCATTTGTTTTATTGATGTGTGTGATTCGCTTACTAGTTATCACTTCCTCTCCTAAACTGCTTGCAGCTCTTTAGCAAAACAAAAGCTTGTTGCTGGCTGCCAAGGCACAAAGCAACTTACTTCGGCTGAAATTGAGAAAAACGTTTGAAGACAGACAGAAACATCATTATTTCCAACGGCACTTTCTGGATTTTCTTGTTTACTGTGACATTAAACTTTTTTTTTTTTTTTTTCTGTATTGTGTTTTCATTTATGGCTAACACATAAGGCATTAAAACAGGCATTGAGTGGTTTAGGCAGTTTCTACAGAACTGCTTAATGATAATGCTCACCAAACGGCGAAATTTATTGTCTTCAGCCCTGCTTCTTCTTTGAGTATCTCTTGTTTCAAAAGGCACAAAAGTTGTTTCAAAAGGATGCAGTCCTGTGATTCCTTGCTGCTGGCGAGTTGAAAGAATCAAAACTGTGTTAATTTTCGTAACTTTATCTTTCTTAAAAGTGAGTTGTTGGCTGCAGTTGGACGCTCACACACCTTCTGTGCCAATGGAGCTCTGAAAAAGGGAAAGTTTCCATAAGAGTAATTTTATTTTTATGGTTTCATTTCTTACTTTCTTCTATATATCGGAAGTTTTATCACAGGGCTTTCAGTTATTAGGTGTTTTACTACTCTGTCAGTTGAAAGAGTGCAATTGTAAACTGCTTTTAGGTTTGGCAGCCTGAATATGAGGTGCCTCTGAAACTCTGTTACTCCTCAGTGTTCGCCTGTATCCCCCGAGGCATATTCAGTGGAATGGCAATAAACATTTGTTATTCTTGCAGTGCTGCCAGGTGCGAGCCAAAGACAGACTGAAATATGATCTGACAAGCAGTGGGCTGATTATGGGGTCCTCTGGAATTATGCCTTGACCTAGTTGCGTTGGGAAGGGGGGTATGAAGGAAGAGGAAATGAGTGAACTTCTGAGGAACATAAGGTGTAGTAAAAAAGGAAATAATGCTACAGATATATTTAGTTAAGTTCACGTACCTTCTAATAAATAACCAAGGTGTTTGTGTGTTCAAATGTTCTGCTGCTGCTTTTATACTTGAGATGCATCTATCCATATATTTTTAGTAGGTGTTAAAGTCATTTAACACAAGTTTGACCAAGCCTTCAGTTGATACTTAGTTGATTTGTTGTATATTTCCGACTAAAATATACTGACGGCTAAGTCACATTCTGTAACAAACTGGTTGCCACTGTTGCAATCACCTGGTGTCCTTTTCTAGCACAAAAACAAATTTGAGCTTTTAGGATGAATTCTAGACTCATTTAACCTATTGAAGCACCTGTCTGTGTTTTGAGCAGCTTAAGAAGCTATTGTTCTTCCAGAGCTACAAAACTTCTGGTTTGTGAGATACTGCCTATTCTGTCTGGATTTTTCCACAGCTTTCTTGGGCCTGTAAAAATAAGAGTAGTTGATACAGGCAGACATCAGTCTTCATTTCCACAATTAATTTTTATTATTTTACCTTCAAATATGAAGTAAAGTTGTTTTTCAAATAAAACAGTAACATAATGTACTTAAAATAGTAATATATACATGTGTTTCTCAAATAGCTGTTGTTAAAGAGTCATCCTGTGTAAAATGTCCTGCAAATCTGTACTGCTTGCCTTTTAAGTTTGCCTCAGTATATCAAGTATATATTAAGCTTCTGAAAGATGAAGTTCCCAACATAATAAGTGAAGTGATATCTAAGGTATATTACTATTTTCTGGTGATGGGTAAAGAGCCCTGTAGAATGTGTGCAGAGTTGTTTTTCTGAAGAGAGAGCCTAAAAAAGAATGCATGCATGTAAAGAGAGCACCAAGAACATTTATTTTCTGTTTGTGTCGCCTTGGACGCTGCATCTCAGAATATGGTGCTGACTCCACCTTTTCAGCTGAGATGTGTGTTTATGTTACTTTGCAGTGGAAAAATATAGGCTGTCTTGGAACAGAAGTTCTGTGTTAACTCTTGTAATTACCGGATGTGCAAAGAGGATTGCACTGTTGTACTACTGTGGTTCTGTTCATGAACTTTGGAGACAAATTTTCCAGTAATCTCATTAAAATATAGGCCTCAGTGGAAGCTGCTGATTTATTACATAGGAATACCTGCATGTCTTTGGAATAAGCAGTATGTTGTTTCTTGCAGCAGATTTAACCCCTGGTCCCACTGACCTAATTTCTGGTAACTGATCTACAATTTAAGGGAAAGCAAGACATGCCAACTGGATGACTAACGAGTTGCTTAGTACAATGCAGTGTACAAGTGAGTTCCTTGTCAGGCAGTACATGTTATTTTTATTACAGTGTATAATGCCATAAAAACTAGTAAGTCTGTGGCAAAGCATACAGAGTCTTGGAAAACTTCATATACTTTCAAAATTATTTAATATTTTGACTATGAAAAGTCACTTCCAGAGGTGAAGAGGAAACAGAATTTTATTGGTTGTTTGGAAACAACTGAATAACGTTTATCACTCCATGAGAAAACTCTTTCATCAATGTAATTTTAGTTCTATGTATTTTGTAAGTGAAAATTGTGTAGCTGGTATACACTGAATTAAATTGTTTTTTATATATTTCAGCAAGTAACACATTGCATACTGTATAATGTTAGATTTAAGATTAGTCCATTTATAATCCTTTCCTTGAAAGACTGATTATGTGATGTGATTCAAGCTCTAAAGCAGAAGTAGGGAATGCTCAGAGGAGCAAAACGAACATCTCTTTCTAAGAGTGCAGCAGGAATTTGGGAAAGTAGTTTATTCCAGGATTCTGCATGGTGATCCACTTTTCCTGCGCGTTCCTACACATTCTTCTGCTCTTCAGGTCAAACTTCTTTGACCCGCTTGGCTGAATTTGTTCCCTGCACGTGGTGTAAGCTCAGCCTGGGTGAAAGATGGCCCTTACAAAAAGGGATAACCATGGTTCATAGGAAAGGTGCAGCTCTAGTTTGGGTTACTTGACACTCCTGTAGTGCTGTATGCATTATATGAATTTTGGTTGGTACTGTGAAAGCTGTAAGTGCAGGTACGCAGTGAAATGCTGCACCATGCATTTTTGCAACTTATGTTTTTATTGTCGTTGTATATTCCTTTCTGGCTGGTGTGATCAGTTTAAGTCTTGCTTGATCAGGAACAATGGGTAGATAGATTAGTTCTTAAAGGAAGCTGTCAGGAATTGTTTGCAAAGAAGAACGTAATTGTTAGTTCATTAAGTATGTCAATGGCATATCCAGATTTTTTACAGTTTACATTAGTGTAATCACCCCAGCACAGCAAAGGTTTTGTAGATTGTGAGAAAGTGAATGAGAGGAGTGGAAGATTCTCAGTGCTGAGAAGATGGAGATTGTTAGACTGGAAAACAGAATAATAAAGGGAGAGGTGATAGAGGTCTACAAATAATCTGCAAAGCATACAGAAATAATGAATAGAATGCAAGAGAGCTATTTTTCTTAATACAAGAATTAGGCCACCCAGTGAATTAAACCTGCTACTTGATGAAAACTAAAGTAGCTTCTCAAACAATGTGTAATTAAATTGTGGATCTGAAGTGGAACATTACATTTTGCAGCAAAAAAGTATAAGTAGGCTAAACTATTAATTAGACTAAATCAGTTAGGAACTTTGAGGTAGAGTTCAGCTGCCAGCTCCAAGATGACTGGATGCTAGGAATGATTTATAGAGCAGCACATACTGAGCAGTGCTTCATTTGTTGCCTGAATCATCTGCTTCTGGCCACCCTCGTAGAAAGGGAACTGCTTTAGACATGGACTGGAAAAGTATAAGCACCATTTCTGTTCTTATTTTGGTGTTGTAGATAAATAATTTTCACTGCATAGATTTCTTGGATGGAAGAGGGAAAGAAGGAGTTGGAATTTCAAGGCAAAGGAACATGACTTTCAGGAACGGGACAGTGAGAAGATAAAGCAAGTGTGACAGTCCTGTTTGTACTCTGCCTCAGAAGCGATTTCCACTCTTTTACTGCAACTCGGCCTCCAGATTTTCATTAGTTGCTGACTGAGTGTCTCCTTTCACCTTCTTATGCCAGATATCAGATCAGTTTATACATTTTTGGAGGGAACAAGGCCTTCATCTGCTGGTTTCTCTAATAATCTGAGGGGAGGCTGAAGCACTTGTACCATATAAGCTTTGCCACCTTTTTGAGATGTATTTTGTTAGCCCAATGCCACTTACTGTATTTAATAAAGTAGTAGCTTCCTTTTTTCAGCCTCTTTTTGTCCATGTGCTCTTGGACCTGATACGTAGCACGTTACCTCTGAGAAAATGCCTGAAGTTTTGAAATTTATTGATTAGTTTGTCTAAACTAATTTATATTGGTGCTTAAACAGAGTAAGTGGGTGGAACTTGTTACACAGTGACTGCTGTGGGCTGACTTACCTCTTCTTTCCCACAGATCTGACTTCTAAGTAGAATAACTTTGAGAGGAAATTAACAGAAATACTGGTCGGGACAGTATACCAGCATGCCTAATTATTTTTGTTTGCGCCAATCCAAATGAACTTCCTAATATTAGAATCAAGTAATGAAAGTGTCTTTAGGATGTCAAAGTTTTCGTGATGGTCAGTATCTCTTGCAATCCAGGCATAAGTAAAGGTAGGAGTGTTTTAAAATGACATGTTGCTGGAGGTGGAAGTTATTAGTCAGAAATCCTGCACCTTTAAGAGAGTGGAAATTGGATTAATCGGGACTAAGGGTTGGATATAAATGAACCAGGTCTCAGGAGAAAGCCTTCTGCAAAGCATTTGCTTTCTGAGAACGCGCTCTTCCAATCTAAGGATTCTATGACTCTATTCCATGATTCTGAGTTTTTTGAGACTGATGGTTTTGCTCTTCCCAGCTTCTGTGTGCTCACACTTCCCAGGTACAGGCCCCTGAGCAGCTAGCTGTTGGGGGTACCTGGCAATTTTGGGGTGATATGTTGTTCTCCTTCATGCTAGTAATGAACTGTTATTTGGTAGGTTTTCAGGTTTGAATATTTTTCATGATTGTCACTATTGGGTAAAATATAGCTCAATATGACAATACATGTAGGAGTACATCAAGATGTGAAGCTCTCCTGAAGCTTTATTTAGCGGGTGGAATTATGCTCAGAAACGTCAGCATTTAAATATCCTATGCAGTTAATTTATTTTCTGTGGACTGCTCTATCTGATAGTTGTGAAAATATAATCAAAATAAATTTAAGGCTCATTCTTCAGGCTGTTTGTTTTGTTCATATAGTCAAGAATGGTGCGTCATTCTACTTCTTTTGAGCAAAAGGGGAATATTTAATTCCAAGAAAGCTGATTTTATACAGCTTATGGAAAGAAGGAGAGTCTTTATGGGGGGACTAACAGTATACAAATGTTTCTGATCACATTTTATATGATGCTTAATTGTGTCGTCACAATTTAGGAAGACTGGGCAGCTCCAGAACTAACATAGAATCTTCCATGGAGCAGCTTTGAACTCTTATGGAAAAAAAAAGAAAGACACTGGCTTAAATGATCTTGATAACTCTAGCAAGTAATTGAAGCATGATGTGCGTTCTTGCATTGGGATCACGTTGTGTGTTTCACTTTGAGAAATGTAGCATGGGTATTAGGAATGGGAATAATGGCATTAACTGGCAGCATGAGAAGAGTTATTCCAAGTTAGAAAGCTGACTGCTGAAACTGCATCTTTGGTGGTGGGCACTGTCTGGGGAGTATGGTCAAAATCAGCTTTTTCCTGCCTGTTGTTTGCCTCACACTGTGTTCTGGGATAGTTAGGAGCTTCTTGTGTAATGACATGTCTGGAAAAAAAGCTGTTGAGGAAAGCCAGAAGAGAAAAAGCTATGTCTGTTCAGACAGTTTCAAGATATTCTCAGCTCAGAGGCAGCTGAGCCTTTGGCATCGGCCCAGCCGTAGAATATTTGTGCTGTTTAATGCTTCAGGGTGGCTGCCAACATTTTACTGAGGAAGTATGAGTGAGAAACAGTATTCACAGCTGTATCTCATCAAAAAAGGAAAAAAAAAATAAAAGGATTTCACTAGATGAAGAAAGACAATGCTCTTTACACTGTGTCTTTTGTAGTCAGTTTGCTGTGGCCTGTTACAAGTTATGGAGTGTCAGATGTTCTCAAGGAGCAGAGCATGCAGGATTAGTCTTGTCCAGCACTTTCTGATTGCAGGGGCTGTTCCTCCCATCCACCGTATGACAGCAGTGCCACTTGCTGAAAGGTTATCTTATCTTACAGAGCTTTGGAGTTAGTGAGCTTATCTGGGGCACGTCTCTGAATGTTACTTGATTAAATCTAGAGATTTTACCTACAGATTTAGTCTTGACGTTTTTGCATCACCTCTGTTACTTCCAGTTAACCATGTGCGTACTTATCGCTGAATCTCTCCTCAATTAAGTAGTTGTATTGACTCATGTTAACATCGTTGGTATCTGTTGAAGTTTCAGTTGGTTATATTATTTTACTGCTCTAAAATACGTTTTGTAGTTATCTCAGTTTGCAAATAATATAATGGATGTAAATCAGGATGCGTCTTTAAAACACTGGCCAGAAGTAGGTACTGTCTAAGGATCCTCAGGGGCATTAACAATGTTATTCACATGGTATGAAAATAGAAAGTCACTTATTTAACTCTGTTGGCAGTATACTGCATGGAGTATTCAGCAGCTGTATTATCTTCTATTTTTCTATGAAGCAGTAATACGTAAGTAATTGGAACAGTGTTTATCGCGGAAGCTCTTTTACACTTTTTCTTTTGGTTGGTGCTAAAATAATTACTGTTAGGGTCACTGTACAGTGGGGATGGGGAAGGCTTTCAAAGGCATCAGGGTAGTGAAAGCTAACTGGCAGTCTCCAAGAAGGTACTTTTAAAATATGTTACATTGTGATCCTGTATCTAAGCTTGTTTTTAAAAAAAGTAATTACTTTTTAGAATGGTAATACTAACGAAGCGTTACATTTCTCAGCTTCTTAGAGCACCTTCTGCTTTATGGGTGAAAGTACTTGAAATTGCTTAGGTCTTCCTTCAGCTGTTACTTGGAGGAGAGAGGAAAAAGTCATTGAAGGAACTGAAGAGAAGGTGGGTGGTTTCCGAGGGTCTGGTTCTGGCTTTGTGCAAGTACTGGTTGCTGAATGAAGCATATTTTGTGTTGAAGTGATGAGCTGCTGAGAGGATGCTTATGTAAAAAATATGATCCATCAAACTACTGCTCCTTGAAAACAGAATGTGTAATGAACACGGCCATGATTCTTGGTTTCAAAAACTTGTTCAGTGGTTTGGTTTTTAATTCAGATGTAGCGTACGTACAGATAGAAATCTGTGTACTACATCATTACTGATAGACTTGAAATTTGCATTTCAGCTAGTCTAAGAAACAACTTGAAACTCTGCCTTGAGACAAATACTTCTCAAATTCCTTTTTTCACTTAAGTGCTATCTGCAGTGTTTTTCCTGTTTTTTGGTACAAAATAATTTTTTAAAAACTATGTAAATTAGAGTAAGTGAAGGAAGTCGACATATCAAAGTACATACTTAGTGCTTTACATGATATTCAAAAGCTGAACCAGTTTGAGCTTGTTAAATAGTTAAGTGTTCTTGAATAAGGAACATATAATGATTTCAAAGCATTTGTGTCATTAAATAAAGTTAGGTATGTAAAATCTTTTCCTTTTTTTTCTTTTTTAAAATGGCTGAAGTCTCTTACTGTCAAATGGTCCTGAAACATTTGTTGCATATTCTTCAGAGTTTGCTGTGGAAGGATTAAATAAACTGGAGATAATCGCTGTGGGGTGAGCAAGCGAGAACTTGGAGTGGTTTTTATTTTTTTGTTTTTGATTTTTTTTTATGCTTGAGGTGTTTCAGTTCTGTTAATCCACCAAGTTTTCAATTTTGATCAGACGCTTATTACACAAATTCATAGCTGAGGCTTAATATGATTTTGGATTCTACGTAAAATCAATCAATAAATAAATCTATTTCATTGTTTTTGAGGAGGAAGAAAAATTTCCTTGGAATATGCTGATAGATTTTAGTAGCACATCTCTTCCTCCAAGTTTGGCAATGGGAGGAGAAAGAAAGTTCTTTCTGATTACTTCATTACTCACTGTCTTTTCTATTTTCCTGGCTTACATTTTGATTCCTAACCTGACTGTTGCCATATGGTGCAAACATGAATAAATGGAAAAAATGTAATTTGTCTAGAATTGTAATTGCTTATGTGTCCTACCTGTGAGCAACTTTATATTGCTCTCCTGTTATGTATCTGCTGGCTGGCAGGTTAGATGTGTTTCTTTAATGTTTCAGTGTGGAATATATATCTTGCTGAAATACTATTTGAATATTCATTAGAGCCAGTTAGTTTAAGATCTTCTTGAATACCTTATTTTTACCTGTTATTACAAGCAGTATTTAAGTAAATCATACAAAATTGAGCATAGTTTCTTTTTCTTCCTTGTTTTTAAGAGTAGCAGTGAAATGCAGTGCAGGTTTTCTCATGTGAAAACAGGTCTTGTAATTATTAACTTTGACAAAGTTCTTTCCTCTAGTAAAAATTTGCTCCTGTAGCTACAAGCTTTTTAATTATAAAAAATGCTACTAGTTAGGAATAGTATGCATCTATATATTTGTTCAAACTGAAATTATGAGTATTTTATTTCTGCACTAATGTGGCTGATCTTTTACAGACCCATGTTTGTCTGTAGAGCAGTGGTTAAATGAAGCTGCTCCATAGATCACACAGCTGATAAGCTGCAACAGGGGAATAATTTTTTGGAACTGCTTTAATGGACGCAGTAGTGTTCTTTCAGTTCTAGAGTTAATTGGCTACAGCTACAGAGGTTCATGTGTTTCTTTCAGTCATTGCTAGTAAGTCTGCAGTTACCAATCTGCTGGCCTTCTTCAAGTTTTTCAAACAGTTGTTTGGAAACAATCATAGCTTTTGTGTGTGTTCTTTTACAGTGCTCGGGTGTATCTGTCTATACGTGTCTTGAGTGATTTTTCATGAATATACTATAAACTTGGTTTTGAAGGTCTGTAGAAATGCCTGTTTTTAACATGAAATAGAATAGGAAGAAACTTGTCACTGCTGCATGGTTAAAAATATACCTGTATGAAAAACATTTGATATCTTAATTTGGAATTATGTTTTTACTTGCAATAGATTAATATTTTAAGTATTTACGACCACGTAAGTAGAAGAAATTATTTTCTACTTCACAATTTCAGTTATAACACGTGCTTCTTAAGAGTACGCCTTTTTCTTTTTTTCTTTTTTTTCTTTTTTGTCAGTTTTGGCGTTTAGCAGGGAAGGATTTGATCAGGATGTCCTCAGAAGTTAGAGGTTTCACTAGTGCACTAGAACCAATTCTTTAAGAGCAGTACCCACTAACTACAGAAGCTATTCTTGGGAGCTCTGGGTTGCTGATAAAATTCTGTTTTGAATACTTCAAACAGAACTGAAGGCTTTTGCTTAGCAACTTGCCTTGTGAGTCAGCAGGCACTGGGGACGTTAAGCTTCTATTATTTCTGAAATTAATATGAAGTGTCTTGACACAGAAGTAGTCCAGGACTTTGAGAGTGATATGGAAGACATGTTTTAATAACAAAATACCAATTAATAATGCTTCCAAGTTTCATTTTGTAGTTTTACGGTTCAGTGCTGTTTTTGTGTGGTAATAAAGTGAGATTTTTATAGCTTGAATTGAGAAATGTTAATTGTTTCCTTCATGAGTACAGTTGATAAGCTGAATTAGGTGATTAAAAAATGATTAAAATTATATTTGAACTACTAAAAATATAGCCTTTTTTTACTCATATACATGAATACTGTAAGTTGCTTTTTCCGGTCTCAGTAAACAAACTGTTAAGTACTGTCACTGGAAAAAAAAAAAACACATAAAATGTTGTTTTTGGAGAAGGTATTTTGGGGAGTTACTTCTTATAAAGATGCCAAGTTTTACTTTACTTTGAGATACTCAAGTTATTAAAAAAGCAAAAGCAAAAAACAAACAAAATTAAAAAAAAACAAAATAAAAAACAAAACAAAACAACCTGATAAAGTAAACAACTTAGCTTGGAAGAAGCTTCTGGATAGGACCCAGCCAGTACTCAAGGCAGACTAATTCCAAGTTGGATCAGCTTGCTAAAGGCCTTGTCCATTCAAGCTTTTGATACTGGCAGTGTGGCCTGCTCCTTTGCTTAGCCAGTCTTTGGGAGCATTCTTTTTCCCCCTTTCAGCCAGTGGGAATTTCACTTATTTCTGTATATCTCTCTTGCACTTTGTCATTTCACTCTGTGCGTTGCCTTTTTTAAACCATAGTTGGAAGGAAAATGTAGATCTCCCTTTGGCTTTCTCCAGGCTGAACAAACCCATCAAACTCTCAGCTTCTCCTCCGATGACATGTGTTCTAGCCACACATCTCCAATCGTGCCCAATAAGTGATACCTGAGAGTATGACAGGCACGCAGAGATGTTTCCTCAAAATGTTTTCCCACCTATTAACCACTGGGGGATTGAGGAATTTCCCTGTAGGGACATTTCCTTTCTTTTAAATAGATTCTGTTGGATGTCTTCTGCATGAGTGTGCAGTTGTTTTTTGAGTCTGTATAAAATTTTAGTAGCCACAGAAGATTGAACAATAACTTCATCTGTTGTATTAACAACTCTTTTTCTAAGTTTGCTGAATTTCCCTCTGATTTTGAGGCAGTGAATAACCAATCTCTTTAATGTTGCATGTTACCACAAAGATACGCCAAACCCCTTTTCCAGACTTTTTCACAGTGAAGAATCCTGTTCTTTGTAGTAAGTCTTCAAAAGAAAGGTGATCTGTATGTTTGACCTGCTTTGTATCTGTCAAATAAAGGTAGAAAACAGAGAATCCTGAATGGAGGGAGAATTTAGGAAAATAAGTGATCTGAAGAGGTCGGAGAGAAAGAAGCAAATTAAGGCAGGTACATAGCAGATGTGTGTAATTCAGTCTGTCATTATAGATGAAAATGCAATAAATGAAAATATGATGTGATACAGAACTGACGTTTTTCATTCCTCTCCTTTGCCTCTCCCCCAGGAAAGTTAATTTACAGCTTACTAAGCATGATAAATGACATCCAAGTGTCAGAATTGCTGGTGTGTGGCCTTTGATAGTGTGGTTCCTTTTAGACCCTCGGGTATTTGGATAGAAGTGTAGGTGCAGCAGTGTGGGCAGCCATTTGCAATTACAAGAAGCAGGGCTTAGTTTTTCTGAGACTTGGCTGGATGTGGTTATGTTCATAGGTCATTAAACATGCAGCATAGCTTTGTCTCCCATACCTACTTCCTACTACAGCACCCTTGATACTCTGCAGTGCCTGTGTGCTGTCATCATCTATTCCATGTTGCCTGATCTACCCTATAGTGTTTGTCTCGTTCTCTGGCAAGCATCAGCATGTGTTATGGCTGGTTTAAAGCTAGGCAGGTTCTTCATTTGATTTGTTTGTTGCTGGTAATCAGATAACCAAGAGCTGAGTTTTATTTCCCTTTTCTACAGTGCAACTGCTAATTTGTATGTCTTGCTTCTATCTAGCATCCACTTTCTGTGAAGCCTGAGGAAATTTGGTGTCTTTAGGACCTCTATTTCTCTGTCAAATTTAGCTGAAATTTACCTGGTTGATTGGGATTTGTTAATGTGTCATGGCTCTGGGTGCACTGTATCAATATTTGTAACCAGTGTTTTTCAACTGCTTTTTAAAAACTTCTCACTTTGTTCACTTAAAAAAAAAAAAAAAAAAAAAAAACAGACTTTATGTGAAATGTTCTGTCTGAGAAGTGTTTTTTATTTATTTATTTATTTATTTATTTTTTCAAAGCACTGAATACAAAAGGATGGAGGAGAAATACGGCAGAAGAATTTCTTCTTTACACTCATTGGTTCAGCAGTGCTTCTCTCACCTGTTCTCAGAATGGGTGAAATGCATACCAGCTCAGGCCCTGGGGATTTCCACTATGTGTTCTTACCCCTGTGAGAGAGTACTCTGCTGTTCTAGAAGTAGTCCTTTTTCTTTGACTTTCTTACTTCCGTGAGTTTTTCCTCAGCATCTCAGGTTAGTGAGCCTGTGTTTTTTTTTCCCTCTTTGTATTTTTTTAACACTTGGAGCAACTCAACAGAAGAAACCATCAAAGACTCAGGTATCTCACAGTGAAACTTTGGAGAGGTGCTAGTGTTCATGCAGGGAATCAGAAAGCAGAAGTTAGGAACTTAAATATTCTCTTTATCCCTCCTCCATTGTATTTTCTTGCTAGTGCTGCTTTTTTTTACGTGGCAGAGATCAAGAGCAGGTGTATGCTACGGTGTTTAGCTTTTAACACTTTGGATGGAAGTAGATTGGAACTTAACTGTCTGTAAAACTTGTAGAAAAAGCAGAATCTGAAGTAGGTGATGGTGGAATTAAAAAGGAAGAATTGCAAGTTTCATTTAATGCTCAGTACACTGAAAAGGTAACAGGAACGTGGGTTCCCTGACACTACATTGTCACATTTGCAAGTATGCTAACTCCTATAAAATACCTCTAAGACAAAAAGAGACAAACAATAAAAAGAAAAGAAAATGTCATTTCACAACAAAAAAGCAAGAACTAATCTGACAAAATTTACCAGTTTACCACAATAAATACTTGATGTTTCTCCATTTTTTTTGGATATACTTTCTGAATACTGTTGAATGAGCACTGGGCTGTAGAAAACAACTGAATGGCTTTTGTTGAATTGATATCAGGAAAAAGCAGAGAAAAATGTACTTATTTTACTAGTTTCTTCTAGCTGTGCTTTTCATCTTTGTATGTCACTTCTCTGTGCCAAAGCTTGCAGTTTTCTGTTGTAAGAGCAGTTTAAAGAGATTTTTTTTGATTAAAGGAAAGCTGCTGTGATTAAGTGCTAGTGGTGGCCAGAGTTGGGCATCTCCAGTGTTAATCCTTGTACAGTGCCGCATATCGTGTGACTTGCTCGCATCTGATCTCACCTGAAAACGTAAGGCGTAGCTGTGAGTATACTTCTACTTAATGTTATATAAGTTTTGGTTATATGTTGTCGTGTTGCTGCTAGAAAAGTTGGAGTTAAGTTAATCCATTAATGTTTTCAGTCCAAAGGGCAGCAAGCATACATTCTGTTCAAACCAAAAATATTTTTATATGTGTGTTACTGTACAGCTAATTGTAAGGTGAGACTTCACTCTGAAGTTCGTGACTGCAGCTACTAACAAGGACGTAAGTGTGCAAATGCAGCAACTTCAGGGCAGATACAGATTTATGATAGACAAGTGAAATTAGACAAAGTGCTTAGAATCACAGAATATCCTAAGTTGGAAGGGACCCGTCAGGATCAAGTCCAGCTCCACACCCTTTTAGAGCATTGTCCAAATGCTTTTTGAAATCCCTCAGGCTTGGTGCTGTGACCACTGCTTTAGGAAGCCTGTTCCACTACCCAGCCACCCTATGGGGAAGAATCTTTTCCTAATCTCCAGGCTGACCCTCCCCTGATGCAGCTCCATGCTGTTGCAGAGCTCAGCACTGCCCCTCTGTTCCCTCCTTATGAGGAGCTGTAGCCTCCTTGAGGTCCCTCATCCCTGGGCTGAACAAACCAAAGGACCACAGTAGTTCCTCATAACCTAATCCTCCAGCCCTCTCCTGCATTCTGTGTGTACTGAAAGACAGAATCCCTTACTGTGCTACTTGGGTAGGTACTTACAGCTTGTTAGTGGACTACAGAGAGGGGAAAAGGGAAGTGTCTTACATCTAATCTTTCAGTTAGTTATATTTAAAGAAAGTAAAGATATTTTCAAGTGTTTGATGTGAATTAAAGAATGCTGGCATATAAAAAATATTTCTGAGCCGTTAAGGTCCTGAGGAAATTGTATAGCGTATGACATTGTGAATTTAACATAATGCAAATTGCCAAAATAAAAAACATGACAAGCCAGATGAGATGCCAAGTTGCAACTTCTGAATGCTCTTAGGAAAGTACTCTTCACATGCCTCACACACTTATTGAGGCTTTAGCATTCTCCTTAATTGTGGACAGTGATTGAGAGAAGACTGTGTATCAGTGCAGAAGACTGAGATGTGAAAGGGTGGCTGTTCTTTGTAGGGATGGGTACAAGCAGGGGCTGTAAGGAGAACTAGAGTCTGATTTTCCAGGGATGCAGTGACTGTGATTGTTTTGCACTCAGTGTGTACTTAAACATTCATAGAAATACACTAACTCCTCAGAGAAGAAGCCATGTAGTTATTTCAAGCAGAACATTCAAATCTCATGTTTCTTTTCGACATTTTTAGCCAAAATATGTCTGCGTTTAATTCTGTATTGTAAAACAAAGGTAATGTCATCTCACCTTACAGACAGACTTGAAGGCAGGTCTAATTATTTCATATTTCACTCAGATCCTCTGAATCCCTAATAGTAATAATAATAATAAAAACTTAGATAGAGCATAATTTTGTATTTATTGTGGAGTATAAATAGCAGCTGTTGAAAATAAGAGTGTGTATTATGGTGTTGCCTTTGCCTGAAGTGAAATGTTTATGTGAGATCCTGTGAAAGTGTTGCTATGTCATGAAAGACTAAACTATACATTTGTAAGGAAATGACTTCCAATTTGACCTTAATGTTTTTATTTTCTCTCTCTTCTGGTATAATCTTTGAAAACTTAGTGCACCTTTAATACTTTTTTTTATATAGCAACAGTTCTGAAAGCAACCCATAGATTTTCAGTACATCCCCAATGGTACGTTATTAGGAACCTCATTTTTCTATTCCCAAATTTTCTAAGTGTAGAAGTGCAGTTACAGGGTTGACTTGAGACAAGTAGAAGAGGCTTTGCTTATTGCTGTTGTTAACTGGTTGCGTACCGTTTGCTGCAGATTTGAATTAAGTGAAATAGAAATTTATGTTGGCATTTCTTCACTGAAAAAAAAAATAGCATTTTTTTTCGCCAAAAATAAGCACCTGCATTAGTAGAAGTCTAGAGGCATTACAATTATGTTCATTAGTCAGTTCTTATGGATTTATTTCTCTAATATCTTTCTGTTCCAAGGCAGTCATTCAGTGAAGTCTCATCTGTTTGAGGAGATGTTTGGTTGGTTTTTTTTTGTTTGTTTGTTTGGTTGTTTTTTTTTCCTAATTTGTGACTTTTTTTTCTTTTGTGTATATTTTGTCAGGTTTCATTTTTGTCAGGGTTGAGTGGGGGGGGGAAGTTTGCTTATTTCTTTTATTAGGATTGCTGTGGGAGCAGCGCAGGAGCAGAAAAAAACAATCTCATACAGGAGAATTAAGATTTGGAGATAAAGGAAACAAACAAGATAACTGGTTGTGTGAATAATATTTTGAAGTTTCTTGATTATCAGGATAACAGAGTAAAATATATGACGTTTCTCCACATTTAACAGAAAGAGATATACTTTGATTTACTTCAACTGTGCATTTCTTACAGATAAGGGACATTGTCCAAACCTATAATCCTGTCAATATGCAATTAAAATTCAGAAAAAATATCACATAATTGATCCTTGAACTTGAAGTTCAATAGTGACCTAAAGTTTTGGGTTGTTTCCAAATGGCAGGTGAGACATTTCATGATATTTCATGTTGTTTTATGATTTTCAAAAGCAAGAAACAGTAAACATAAGTCTTAACAACAGATGATAGGCAGTCAGGAATGAGTAGTCTGTTTGCAATAGCTACAGAGAGTCTTATTTTATTTTTTTATTTTTAGACTATGTTTTTTGAAGCTGGAATTGTCTGTAAAAATCCATATCATCCTTGTGAGGCAACAAGTTCAGTCATTGAAGTGTAGGACGGTAGAATTATTCATTACTTTCTTGGATTTGTCTTCTGCAAAACTTTCTGTGAAGTAGCACGTTCCATCACTAGAGAAAAGAATAGTGAAGAAAGGCATAGGTCCTTCTAAAAGAAGAAATGTGTCTTTGTTATTTAGAAAACTGTGAAGGATTTCTTGGAAGACTTAGATGATCTATATGCACTTTTAAAATTGTTATTTCTGGGCAAAAAAAAAAAAATCTATTTTCCTAGTGCTACAGTTCTGTTCGTTTTATAGAATGTATCTTATTTTGTGACTACTGAAATGATCTTTTTTCAGTTGCCTTCAAATATTGGGTAAGTCTTAACCTGGGCTCCGGAAGGCATAGCTCTTGTATTTATGCCTGTTATAAAGAATGTGCAGTTAGGAGCTATGCTCCAACAGTGAACATAAAGTTTAATTCTCTGTCCAAATTTAGTTGTCTGAAAATTTGGTGCCCATATTGAGCTAGTTGCTCTTAAGTCTTCGTTAAATTTACAGAAATAATTACCTCCAAAAGGCTGTTCATCTCTGTGTAAACTAGGTGTCCAAGGTAAGAAAGATAAATTGCTGTGGTGACTGCAAACAGAGCAGTGAGTGACTCATTCAGATTCAAATAACTGGCTTGGCCCTGAAGCTGTGGTCACTGGATCACATCAGAATTGTTTGGATAGCACGGGTGTGGCTGCAGATTGCTGCTTTCTATTTCTAGCTTTAGATACACGTAATTTTTTTTTTCCTTCAAAATGCGAGTCAGCCCTTGCTGTGTTATGTGGAGGCACTGGAGTTTTGGATGAGCTATTCTGGTCTTCAAAAAAGAGCAAGAAGAAGGAGCTGGGAAGCTACAGGCCAGTCAGCCTCACCTCTGTCCCTGGAAAGGTGATGGAACAGCTTGCTCTGGATTCCATCTCCAGACAATTGGAAGAGAAGAGTTATCAGGAGCAGTCAGCATGGTTTCACCAGGGGGAGGTCATCTTCTGTGATGTCATTACTGGCTGGGTGGATGGGGGCAGAGCAGTGGATGTAGCTACCTTGATTTCACCAAGGCATTTGACACTGTCTGCCACATCATCCTTATAACAAAGCTGAGGAGGTGTGGAATAGATAAGTGGGCAGTGAGGTGCGTTGTGAACTGGATGACTGGTCAAGCCAGATGAGGTTTAACAAGAGCAAGTGTAGAGTCTTGCACCTAGGGAGGAATAACCAAATGCACCATTACAGGTTGGCTGATGAGCTGCTGGAGAGAAGCTCTGAGGAGAGGAACCCGTGTGTCCTGGTGGATGACAGGCTGGCCATGAGCCAGCAGTGTGCCCTGGTGGCCAAGAAGGCCAATGGGATCCTGGGGTGCATTAAAAAGTGCGTGGCCAGCAGGTCAAGGGAGGTGATCCTCCCCCTCTGGTCTGCCCTGGTGAGGCCCCACCTGGAGTATTGTGTCCAGTTCTGGGCTCCCTGGTACAAAAAAGACAGGGATTTCCTAAAAAGAGTCCCCTTAGGAGGAAAGGCTGAGAGACCTGTGTCTGTTCAGCCTTGAGAAAAGAAAACTCAGAGAGGATCTGAGGATCTATCTATAAATATTTAAGGTGTAGTAGGCAAAGGGACGAGGCTGGACTCTTGTCAGCAGTGTGTGGTGATAGGATGAGGGGAAATGGTCACAAACTGAAGCCTAGAAGTTCTGCACAAATGTGTGTGGGAACTTCTTCACAGTGCAGTGATGGAGCACTGGCACAGGCTGCACAGAGAGGTGGTGGAGTCTCCTTCTCTGGAGATGTTCCAGACCCTCCTGGATGCCTACCTGTGCAACCTGGGCTAGGGAGCTGTTTTGGCAGGGGAGTTGGACTCGATGATGTCTAGAGGTCCTTTCCAACCCCTACAATTCTGTGATTCTAGGATTTACTGCTGTTTGGTTTGCCCTGTGGTTCTGAAGGCTCAATTCAGAGGGCTGGTGGTGATTCCTAAAGTGTTCCATTTACTGGATCTGTTTTTAAAGGAGTACTTGTTTTCTGGTTTGTTCAAATTACAGCTAAGATGGATGTGTAATATAGTTCAGTGATTTTACTAATTTATTTTTTGATCACCGTAGACAGCATGAATTGTTTTTGATTTTTAATTATGTTTTTAATTACAACAGCAGGTTTAATCACTATATAAAATAAATCCTCTTTTTCTTCTGCTTTGGAGGATGTGGAAGAAGATATGTTTTTTGCATGTATGTATCTTTGCAGTGTTTATACACGTGAACTATAGTAACCATGTTGCTTTAAATGTTTAGCTGTGGATTATAAAGATTACAGATTTACTCATCAAAGCACACACCTTCTGCTTCTGAATGTTTCCCTCTTAAAATTCAGTTTCTGCTTCAGCATCTCTGTGAGATAAAGTTTTTTACCATTCTTTTGTATACGTCAGTTTTGGCAGAAGCTCTGCTTTTCATCTGTAACCTCAGAGAGCAGTGTGTCAATGTGAGCCAAGTGCCAATCCAGTCGGCTCAAGGGCTGCATGGTGTTATGGATGCATGGGTGCCTAATGCTGCTCAGGGTGTCTGGGGCTACCTGAGGCCAAGGGCTGGCAAGTCTGGCACACACCTTGCGGGAAGCTGTCACACATCCAAACTGGGAGCTGCTGGTGTCTCACATGGTGCTGGATTCCCTAATAGTGAGCTCCTTAAGTTGGCCAAATGAAGATTTCATGATTCTTGTTACTGGAATGCCTTCGTTTTTGGCATGTTCTTGTAGTGTTTGAATACTTCGGTTCCCTGGGGGAAATAAAATCTTCAGCCTGAGCTGAAAATGTTTACATGATTTCTTTATTAACACTGGCTGGAAACTGCAGTATTTCTTCTTAATAGGAAATTACTAAAACAAATCATTTGTTATGAAAACAAGTTTTTCTCCTATGTAAAAGCCATATAACTTATGTTAAAATCCTGGCTTAATTTTGACTTGAACTATAATGGCTTGGTGCTGATGTTTTTGTAGCTCACTGTGTTATGAGTTGGCACGATTGATGTTTCTGAGCTTTATAATAACAGAAATGAAGGAAAAATGATTGTAAATAAAGTGAATAATTGTTTTAATATATCTCACTATATATATATTTCGCTACTTTTACTTGTTGTCATAATTGAAGTGGAAAAAACCTTCTGGATGTGTAGTTTTAGAAGGAAGGTATGCTGTGGGTGTGATTGCCTAAGAAAGCAGTCAGATTGCAAGTGAAAGTGGGAATGATTCTACAAGGCTGTGACTTCATAGATCTGGAGAAATTGTAAATAGTCTGGATTATATTGTGAAAAACACTTTGAAGTGTAGTTCCTATTTATATCTCTGTATGTAGAAATGTGAAAGTGATGCCAAAATTTCAAGGTGCTACCTGAACTGGGGTTGTGACAGATTGAAACAGGGTCTCAATGACCACCAAAAAATAATTTTTTTTTGTAAATCCTGTAATAATTCAGATAATTGGTTGAAAAAGATATATTTACTTCACTCGTAAAATTGATATGGATTTTGTATTGAATAGTGGATGTGAAGTTCAAAGATATGTTAATAGTATTTCAATGCCAGAGAGGTGTTAGAATCTGAGAAGTGTAGTTTTTTGGGGTTTTCAAATGTCACTCTGCTGGTGGAACACACAGATGTCTCCTTTTGGCATACCTACAATATTTTCAGGGGAACTCTGTGTCGACTTGAGTTAAATTTCCAATCATACTTGTTTAAATACTTCTCAGCAAGAAAACAATCATATGTTAACGGGGCATCAGATTTGTTGTATACTGTCTGTCCCTTCTCAAATAAAGGACTGCTTCATATGAACTGTTAGTGGGACCTTTTTGCTTTATCTTGTGGTTGTTAGGAAACAGATGATCAATGTAACAGCAAATCTGACAGCGTATGCATAGCTTTATCCAAGAGAACTCTTTGGTACTGAATTATTTTTATCTAGAGTAGTAGTGTTTGTTGCTGTTACTGTGGATGGGCGAAGGGCAAAGAAAGCAAAGTTTGTAGAAAAAGATAATGAATTTGGAAAAACTAAACAATCTTTTGGTCTCTGAATCTTTCCATTTGGTTTTAACAGCGAGAAAATCTAGGTTAACAGAGATGAATGTAGGTGCAGTTTTTCTGGATCAGCAGCCAGGCTTTTTTACTTCAGGTCTTCTGAGAGAAAAGAGAATTTAGCACCTGGGAGACAGGGAGAGAAACGTGGGAGCAGGGGTAGTCTTTCTTTGAAGATCGTGCCTGAGACTTTGAGGCAGCTGATTTATGGAAAAGATTCTCCTTGGTGTTGGAGTTTTTGTTATTGATTGCTTGAATTCTTCCTGTGGTGCAGTAGTTTAGTTCCATCTGTAAAGTTTTTCCTCAATATGGTGAATCTCTCAAACATGAATATACCTTTGCTGTGTGTGTCACGGTTTTGGGAATCAGGTAAATAATAAACACTGCACCTGTATGAAAAATTGGGAAATTACGTGCTGAAGGGTTTTGCTATGCCATCGTCATAGCACAGGGAGATAAACATCTGTGTCCAGGACTCCTCCAATGCAAAGCTGTTACAGTATGCTGAAAATTAACTTGCTTTAGTCTACTTCCTTCGTGTTTTAGTAAGATAAGTAGCAGCTTTTTAACACAGCTCAGGTTAACGAATGAGCATTTATCTCCTTGGGCTCCAGGAGCAAGTTTGAGCCAGCATATTTAATTCACCTTGATACAAAGCTTGACAAATGTCATTTAAGAGGTACATGTAAGTTCAGGTCTTCCAGTAAAATCATTAGCTCCTGTGGGGACCGGCCTTGGGGAAGCATACTGAATTGCCTAACGAGCTTACTAAAGTGCTTTTACAAGCTGAGAAACTTTATAGCACAAATACATTGCTTTTTTTTTTTTTTTTTTTTAAATGTAGGAAGGGAATGAATTTACCTTTTGGAGGAAAAGGTTGCTGTACCTGCTTGAACATAACAGTAAGCTGCTATTTTGATGGCAAACCATGCTATGTCTCCATAGAAAGGATTGGAGCTGCCACTGAGAGGTTCCAAATAATCTTGGCCCAAATTTCACTACTACAGATAGGCATAGCATCATTCCTGTTTCTTTTTCTATTTTTTTTTTCCCTCCAGGGAAAGACCCATTCATTTTTCTCTATTGTACTGGCTCAGCCACCTGAATTTGTCATAGCAATAATTTTGTTGTAAGATGCTGCCAGCGACTACTTGGCTGTCATCCTGCAACAAGAATAGACTGTATCCAAGTTCTGATGCTAACTCCTGTGTAGGTTAACCTTTGTAATCCACCTCAAATAAGCACACACTGCTTGCGTGGGACAGATCTGGCCTATTCGTAGTAATATTCTGCCTGCATTAGGTAGATTGCATGCAAACTATTTAGTTAATGTCCCTAGCAGTTGTTGCTGAGGAGCTTCCCCACTTTGAGGTAGTGTCACTAAGAAACTGCCCTTTGAGAGAGTGAATCCTCTTTTTGTCATGTGCATTAGCAAGTAACTGTTGCGTCAGTTCACTTTCATCTGACATATGACATGATAAGTAGCAACCTTTAAGTGCAAGATGTTATGACCTGAGATCCAGGATGTCATGGGAGAACTGGAAACACTGCAAAGCATACTGTAAGCTATCATCAAGTTAAACATAGGATGTTGTATTTGAAAGCTAGCTCTCAAGATGGCCCAGTGATCTTGTATAGGGAAAATTCAATTGGGCGTTCTTGAAAATGTGAGCTGTTGAACAAACCTTTTAGGAGAAATGTCAGAAAGTTAGGAAAGTGGTGTTTTCTTGTTTTTTTTTTTTCTTTCACTTCTAAATCCACTTTAATAGTGAGACATACATATATATTTTTTCTTTCCCCTCCTTCCCGCAAGCGTTTCATTATGTCACCCAAATGGTAAAGAAGTATCACAAGGAACATGGTAAAGCAGGGGCCTTACTGTGTGAAGTGCTTCACCTTTTTCATTTAATGTCTCTAATTTATCTATCTTGATTATCTTCACATTGAAAATTATTGGCCGGAAATCTGACAGCATAACCTTTAAAATGCCTTATTTTCACTATATGTAAAACCAAATGTTTTATACCTAGCGTTTTTGTGATTGGGGTAGACAAGGTTCAGAGGCTTTAGTCGTTGTTTCTGCCTCTTTAGATTTTTCCATGTGAAAATCAGAATCTCAGAACCGTCAGGCAACATTTTGTTCTGTAAACAGTTTGATAATTTCTCTGTGCTTTTACAAACAAATGCAATCGAGTGACAAGCAGCAGCAGCAAGCACAAATTCAAGAATGAGGCATGACAAGTTGTGACAAGGAAAAAGTACAGTTTTGTCTTGTTTGTTCTTGTTTGTTTAATAAAGCTTTTTATTTTTATTATTTTTTTTTATTTTTATTTATTTTGGGTACATAAGAGCAGGCATGGCTCATACACAGCAGGCACAGTGATTTGTAAGATGAAGGAATATGTACAGCAAGAGACAAAATCAAACCTGAAAGGCTGCAAGCACGTTGAGGGCAAGGCTGTGGGATTTAAAATGAACTTTGTAAAGGATACAGAATGGAAGGGAAACAAAGGGAATGTATTTGAATAGGTGTATTGCAGGTCATCATATGTGTCTATGTAGGATAATCAACTGCCTAACAGGATTCATAAACAGCAGTCCTACAGAAAAATGAGGTTTTTTTTCCCCATTACATCTTGCACGCTTTACTCAGTGCTATGTAGTATTATGCAGTTGAATGGGGTATAAAAAACAACTGTTCTGGTTGTTAATTGCCTGTGGTTTTAATAGGTAGCTGAAAATGTTCTTTCATTCTGGTCAGTGCTGGAAGGCATCAGCTGCAGTTAGTTTGGGTGCAGCACTCTGGGAAAGATGTATGGATGAGGAGAAGGGAAAGATAGAATGAATAGAGAATGAAAAAACAACGTGACCTTTTATGGGAAGGCTAGAAGAGTTGGGGCTGTGTAGTTTAAAAAGGGAAACATAGGAAATACAAGTCTCAAAATAGTAGTTAAAACTCTCATAGCTATCACATACTTGAAAGGCAGTAATAGCCAAGGAGAAGTTGAGGAACATACACCTGACTTGTAAAACTACTTTAGTTTTTAGTAAATCTGTGTAATATGATTTTCCTTTTAGAATTAATGTGTAACATGAGAGGCAAATACTGGTAATACTCAAAATTACGTTGAAAAAAATTGGTACTTATTTCCTGTGTATGTTTGCTTTGGAGCTGCTTTTGTCTTGTCCAGATTTTGGTATGGCTAGTGGAATTTAAATCCTACTGTACTGTCTACATTTCATGATCAAGTTTTAAATGTTTCCATTTGTTTTGGCAGAGAACAGATTGTTGTCTGATGGCAGACTTGGCTTTTCTAGGCAGTGGAATGCCAGAAACATTACAGCTTCACTTTGTACCTTGCAATAATAATTTAGCATAAACACTATAATTGCTGTATTTACTTTCATTTCATAATCTAGAAAAACATCATTATAAATTACATAAATTTAGAAAGCTGTAACATCAGGAGTGCAGGAGGAAAAGAAAAATGGTACTAAATTGATTTTAAAACAAACAAAAATAACCAAGGTGGTTCTCAACCTCATTCAGATTTTCACTTTCTGCTTTGCCCATGTTGAATAAGAATGATTCCTGTGGGTGGAGGGTTCTTAGCTTTTATGTGTCATCAGCTCTTTCAATTAAATCCATCTGAGAGGGTGATTTTAGGGGTGCTCTGTGTCACCAAACTGCAGACTTCTACAATGTATGCAACTAAACATGGTGTCATCTTAGCTTTTGATGCCTGATAATTTTGGTAGATTGGAATGAGTTGCTGTGTTCCTATCTGTTATTGAGGAAAACTACCTTAAAAAGCGAGGTAAATAAAAATTCTAGGTATACATTACAAATCTGCATTTGGTTTCTTAAGGATGGTTATATAACTAGTTTAGAAGGTGTAGTTGTGACCGATTTAAAATAAATAAATAAATAAAATAAAATCGATATCAGTAACACGAAGATTCAATTGCCTACATTTATCTGTGTGATAGTTTCTTGCAGGTCTGTTTCAGTACTGGAACCATTATTGATTCTCAATTCCTTCCCAAGTCATTAGTTGATGAAAATACATACTAAGTTCCTGTACAGTAAATTACCACTTGATTAGTTCTATTGTACAGGCTCAGGACTGGTCTTGTTTAATTCTTGTCTGGCTTTTTATAGATCGTTGAGCTCTGTAATCGGTCATATAATCAGCTTGGTTGCTCAGAGGCCACGCGTGTCTTGACTGTTTGCTGTATGTCTCACAGATGTCAGTAAAGCAGGTCACTAGGTCGCAACCCTTCTACAGTTTTGGAAGACATATGGCTTGAACCTCTGCTGAGGCAGCAGTATCAAACAAAGCAATTTTTGCTCAAAGAGAAAAGATGGAAAACCTACCACGCAGAAGTACTAGATGTATTCTGAATGGGGATTTAGCATCTTCGTCTCTTTTCTACCAGTATCAGCAACTGACTTTTACTTTTCTCTTGTACTTAAATGTAAAGTGTATATGTTAATTACTTGTTAAAGGATTACCGAATCAGCCTAAAGGAGCTTAATTGCTTTTGCTTCAAGGTGTTAAAGAAAAAGAAAAAAAATTCACTGGCCTAAATGGCTGACATCAGCACCTGTGAAACTGTGCCTGTTTCCAGTTGAATTTATAACAATGAAAATAAATGCAAATATATAATAAAACAAAATATACACTGAAATATGATTAGAATACATTAACTGAGGGTGCATAATTTAAATTATTTAATATTAGTGTTAGTATAGTTCACTTGGAAGGGCCATAGAGAGATCCAGTCCAACTGTCTGACCTCATCAGAGTTAGCTAAAAGTTAATTGCATTGAGGCTGTTGTCCAAAAGCCTCTTGAACACTGGCAGGTTTGGGGCATCAAACATTTGACTGAGAAGCCTGTTTCAGTGTTTGACCTCTCTTGTGGTAAATTAACTTTTCCTAATGTCCAGTCTGAACCCCCCATGGAGCAGCTTTGTTCCATTTCCATTTGAAGTCAAGGCTATGTTTGCGTATTCAAATACAATGTAAATGCAAAATACGTTTCCAAATAGGATTAAAATAACAGATTGATTGGGAGATATATTTCAAATTATCTTCATTCAAGCTTTTGCTCTGAGTAGGACTCTAGATCAGAGTGGCTCTAAGTTTACCCAGCTGTGTGTTGAAAAACATCCTGTGGCCAAGGCTGGCGGCCCCCCTCTGGGGGGGGAACCTGCACTTCATAACCTGTAGTGGCATTTTGTATTGAAAATTAAACAGCTCATAATTTCCTTTGACATTTATATCTGAATGTTATGTACAGCTGCACTGCTACTGTATAATTCTAATTTGATTTGTGTGGTTTTGTAATGCTGTCCTGAGTTGTTTTGAAAATAGATCCTAGTATTCTTTGTGTGTTTTGGGCTGCTATTGAGCCATGAGTTAGTGTCCAGAAAATAACAACATGACTGCGTGTTTTTCATGAATGATTACTAAGGTAGAGCTCAGTACTGAGCACTGCAGTGTTGTAGTTTTTTCTTCTCCGTGTGCAATACTTTGGATTTATTGATGTTGAAATCCACCTGACATCTCATTGTGTAGTCACAGGGGGCAGGAAGCTTTTAGATTTTGGTATATTCTGTAACTCTGTAAATCATCACCAGCTGTCACCTTGCTGTCTGGTCCTTTGTCTTAATGCTTGTGGCACACAGTGTAGACCAGTGTGATGTATTTGTTGTTAATTAATCCTCTAGAGTAGCACCCATATTCCATTCATATCTTTCCTTTCCCGTGTTTTGTATGTGATGACAAAGGCTTCTTCTTTCTTCTTCTGGCTTAACTGTTCAGTTTCTCTAAGTACCTTTGGTGAAGGGTCTTGTCAAAAGCTTTTCAAGTGTCTTTCCCTCTCCCCCTTGTTCTCCTGCTCATTTTCTTCATCCTGAAAAGAAGTCTGATGTCTGCATGAGGGCCATCTTCCATCTGCAAGAAATACGTCTTCAGCCCAGTGCTCCCAACCTGACAAATTATGACCTTCCATTTTGCCTATGTGGTACTGTTTGCACGTAAGGGTCTTTAATTTCTAGGATTAAATGTGATGGGTGCTTTAAAACTAGTATGTGATGTTTTAGTATTTTCCAGTGTGTTGGCAAAGGTGTTGATTTAATGCGGGTCAGCAATTTTGCATTTGGGTTTTAGTTGAGCTCTTGGGCAAACAGTTTTGTTACCGCTGTTGTTATTCTAAACCCTCTCCTAATATAATATTAGTTTAAGAAACTGGCTTGGATACGTGTTTCAGCAGCATTAGTTTGGAAACCTTCCAAATCTCTGTTGTAGAGATTTAGTTCAGAAATAGAAAGAAACATTTAACTTGTGTATTACAGCTCTTGCTTTCTTGATGGTTCCTTTTGCATGTCAGTCATTTATCAACCTTGTCATCTGTCGGGCTCCTTGCATCTGCTTTGAAAATTTTAATTTGTTGTTACCTTTTATCAAAGTAATCCTCCAGCATATTTTCTCGATCAGTCTTTCTGCTGACTTCCCTTTGTTTGTGCGGTTGGTATGATTAATCTCCCTTTTTTCTTTTGAAGCATGTCAGGTTTTGCTTTTTAAATGTATAATTCACTACCACTTCACTGCTGGCTTGGGCGAAATGATAACAATAGTATTGGAATGAAGTTCTTTGGGAAACCACAAAACCAGTAAATACATTTTTCATCAGGAAACGTTTATTTTCTGCAGTTTAAAAATAATTTTTGATAATAGTTAAGTATTGCTGTTCTTGAGCTTTTGCCTGTTTCTTGAAATTGATAGAAACTCATTTTCTGTGTCTGTGAGATTCTGTTTCTAACAGAAAACGTATATAGCTCTTCACCTTGTTGTCTTCACAATAAAAAGATGCAGCCACTGGAGTGGAACAGAGTTCTCAGTGTGACTCAGATGCTCACAGTCTTACATACGTGGTTGTGAAATAAGTGATTTCTCTGCCTGCGTTCTGCTGTGATTGATGATTACCTCTGGGTTATGGCACTTGGGTTGTTACCTCCAGTGAAGGAAGTTATGCTCTGTCTCCCCCGTGGTCACGAGGGACTGAAAAACTAAGAATACAGTCATGTGAGAGAGGCAAAAGCTCATAGGCTGATGTTGAGTTGCTGCTGGTCGCAGTGCTTCATTTGGGGGAAAATTTGGCTGGGGAAAAAATTCTGTTGTTCTTCATCCTTTTCATCCACTTCATTCTCTAATTCTTAACAAATACTTCAGATTTTGACATCTTTAACATGAAAAGTTTATATGTTGTTGGATACTTTTTAGTGTAACCTGATTGTCAAAGTATTGGTCAATAACTTCTGTTATAAAACTCAAAACAGCAGTTTACTTACATTTATGTAAGCCTTGAGGGTAGGTCCCTTTGCATGTACTAAAAATGCTGTTTGTGCAGTTTAGATCACGAAACACCTCAAATGTGCAGCTCTGCAACTTATTAAAAGCTACCACATGCAGATCTGGCAACTTTGTAGTTTTTGCCCTGTCCTTCAGTGATTTCCTTGCTATTTGATATTTACCATGTTTACAAGTGTAAACTAAGAGACTGACATTACAGCATTCAATGAATATCTATTTTGTGCTGAAAGCATAAGGAAATGAATTCAGCAGCGGTGCAGCTCTTTCTGAGAGGATCCTGCTTGGTAGTCTCCTTCTATTCATGTGAGGCTTCGCCCTGTGCATTTTCCCATTTCCCTGTAGCTCCTTGGAGAATGATGGGGCATCCTGAGACCAGCCTCTTGTAGAGCTGTTTGATGAGATGTACCAATTCCCAGGATTTCTGTTTCTTGCTCAGGGCATTACAAGTGATGGTTTTCTGTTCTGCTGGAAACTGAAATGAAAAAAAGTAATAATAATAATGAAGAGTTGACTTGGGTTTTCAAGCTTTGCTTCCACAGTTCATCTAAAATGTAGCATGTGAAATAGATTTGATTTGGGAAAAATGTAGAATCTGTGTTTTTTGATAATTGTGCTACGTTGTTGTTCAGTTTTACATTTTGTTTAACCACAAAATTAAGTTCTTCTCTCACTTTTCTGCTGTAAAATACTTAATAGCTTGATAGGCCATTTTTTGGAATATAGTTTGGAGCCCTTCCTTGTCTTAAGAAATAAAAAGCATTCCCAGGAGTGGGAATTTCATATGAGAAAACTTGTAAAAACCATAACTTCAGACAGCACACTACTGGATGTACTGTTATAAATACTTGTTTAATGCAAGTGTTAAAATATCTTCTCTGTATGGAAGAACTTGGAAAAGAAGTGTGCTGGAAACTTGTTTTTCATACGTCATTTCTGGAACAGTAGTTTTAAGGGAGGCTTTGGATGGAGATGTGCTAATAATTAAAAAGAGAGGAGTTATGTGTGGGTCTTGGAAGGTGTAAGAGGGAGTCAGGTTGCCTAATGATAGCCTAATAGTTCTGTTTGCATGTCAATCTTATTAGAGAATAATTCTGAAACTATCACTGGTTCATAGAGGTTTTGTGTAAAAATAGTCTTTCTCTTTGGAAATGACAGTAAAGCTGACTTAAAGCGATGGCATAAATAATACAGACTTTGAAGCACTTGACATTGCAGGCAGTGCTAGGATGCTCTCTCTGGTGACTCCAAGCAGGGGTCTCCTTATTGCCAAATCTCATCTCAGGATTAACACAGTTTTTCTCCCCTCCCGAATCGTAGAAGGGGAGCTTTTCATCAGGAGCAGTGGCTGCTTCCAGGCTGTGCCCCTCTTTCATGTTGGTGGCGGGATCTGCAGGAAGAGGAGGTGGGAGCAGAGGTGACTGGAGGAGCAGCTCAGTGTGTATCACTCAGGCAGTGAGATGATTTTTGTGGTGTCTGGTATTGTGTGTGTTTAGGACCACAGCTCTGAAGTTATTGGTCTTTGTCCGTTTTTACTGAAAGTTTTAGGCAGGAGTAACTTAAGATGAAGTTCCTGCATTGATTTTGCTTAAAGCACTTCAGGCTTTATTTATTTATTTGCCTTTTCCTAGGCTCTGAACTTTTGCTATGCTTTCTTTAGGTCATGGTTTCACTGACAAAACAGACTTTACTCAAGGGTAATTACCTTGTGTTTGCTTCCCGACACTGGGGGGGGGGGAGGGGTGATGAGGGGGGGGAGGAAGAGAAGGAGGATCAATCATCTTGCTTTTATGACGTAATATTTATTTATTGAAAGTCAGATATTGCAGACACCTTTAAGAAGTTAACCCTTAAAGTTTGTCAGCTAAAACTCTGTGAATTTGAGCTTGGGAATGCATTTTTCATGAGTGCATTGCTGGAGTTTCAGTTTGACCCGGGTTAAAGGCAGCACTTAGTGTTCTTGTGTGTCCAGAAGTAAGAAGTTAGGGAGCTAGGAAAGAAGTTTAGGTGTCCAGAGAGCCCAGGTGCTATACTGGCTGTGCAGCAGTTCCATGAATGTCAATAATGTTTGAAAAATAAAATTGGTATCCATTCACCTAAATAGCAACCTAATTGTTTACCACAGTTCTGTAATTCTCAGTGAGCTTTTGGAGTGATGTAAACAAGTGAAATTCTGCTAGCAATAGCTTTTTATTAATATTATTATTTAAATAGGGATATAATACAGTGCAGACAGTTCTAAAACTTCTTTGATTTATTTATTATTTTCCCTTCACCATTAAGGAGTAAAATGGGGAAACAGTGTAGATTAAATTCGTGTAATGCAGTTATACAAATGGTTGGACCATACTAGAAAGAATGGCCGTGGAAGGCACACTGTCAAAATGCGAGGCATCTTCTAGGTCAGGCTTTATTTTATACTCTCATTAAGCACCTGAATGGTGAAGCATGAAGCTCTGGGCTTAAACACAAGATAAAGCTCTTTAGGAATGCGGAGCTGTTAGTGAGCAGCGTTAGGATTCAAAGTAAAATTAACAAACTAGAGAAGTGATGGGAGAACAAAAACACGCCTGGCTAGCAGTGATTGTGTAAGTACAGAGAGTAAGGCTTTGTGACTGCAGAAAGGAAAGGCACAGTCTCTTCCCCACAGATGTGGAGAAAACAAGAAGCAACAGGAAGCAATGTGGCAAGGCTAGACGTTGGGGAAAAAAATCCCTTTACTGGATGTCAGGATGGTTATAGTAGAACTGCCAAGAATGCTACTGAAAACTACAGTGGAGGTTATTTGTCATTACTGACAGATGTTTGCCATGCAGATGAAGAAGTGTTTGGCCCTAATTTTGCCAGGACTTAGGAATCCTTTTCATAACTCCTCTGTTCTTCTTCACCTTCAAGTTCTGTTTTATTTTCTCCAGCAGTTTGCATAATACTACATCATCCTTCCAACGTCTGAGCTTTTTATTTTAAAACAGAGCAATGTCAGTTGCCTACCCAGCGCTGTGCAGGTTATAGGGCATGAAGAAGCCTTATTTTTAAACCTGATTTCCATGTTTAGCATAATAATGTTTTCAAATGTGTTTTGTATTTTTTTAAAAAACAGCTTTAATGATAGTGCCTCGGTAAAATTTGTACTACTTCGGTATAATTCCTTTATAGAACTGTAATTCGGCAGAACGTTTTGAAACACTATCAAAAGACTACGCTACAAGTTTAAAATACCTAATGTGAGGGATAGGGTTGTTCTGTTGTGGAGCAATACTGGCACCCACTGGTGGCTTGTGGCTACTGCTTGAAGTTGCACTTGGTTAAAATTGTTCTCACCCGTCGTGGTGTTACCGAGTATCAGAAACGAGTATGCCCTCCACAAAGGTTACCATTTGTGTGGCTAGACTGCATAAATCTGTTTTCTTCGGGAAGCTATGGAAAGAACAATTTGATTTCTGCACGCACACGTTGAAATTAGCTGTGCTAAATTTACTTTAAAACTCCAGAGTTGTTTCATGTGGCTGCCAGCATTACAAGAAGCACTGTGCATTTTCGGTTCCTGTTTCAGTGCATCTGTGAAGAGGTATGAACATTAAAAAATACAAATTATATTTAGCGCTTGTATTAATACTATTTTTTTTTCTTAAAATTGCTCCTTTAATAGCGAATGAATTATAGAGATGATAGGAGGAAATTATAGAGGGTAGGAAAGGGATTGAAGGTAGCTGAAGATTTTTGGTTGAACGTGAGCTGTTAATTGCAAATAGCAAAAGCAGGCTTTTCAAGAGAGCTGCTGGTGGGAAAAATATCATTAGGAAAGTTGTTTAGCAGGTGGATTTAATTCTAGAATGAAGTTTTTAGTTTAAACATTGTAAAATCTCTGCTTGCTCTCAGGCACATTTGCTTGCACGTGAAGTATTTGATCCAGCAGTATAGTGCAGGCAGCACAAATATGCATCTATCTTTGGTAGCAGGATTTCTTTAATGCTTCAGATGCAGGTGGTTATAGTGTGTCAGTAACAAATCTGTCTGATTAGGGCATGTCAGGTTTAATCTGTTCCTGATGAGGTAAAGCAGAAGGTAAAATGAGATGGCTGGGGATACAGTTGAGACTGGTACAACTGAATTACAGCCCCCAACAACGGGAAATATCAGAAAGGAGAACGTGGGTGTCTGTGGGTAACATTCAGAAGTGGGCTATTAGATTGATGTCACAGCTGATAAAAAGGAGCAGTGGGAAAACAGCTTTCAGCATCACCACTCTGATATGTTTTGTTAGGAGAAATTAGCAAAATTTGTTTTTCTTAGGAGCTAATAGAGAACATTTTGACAGAAAAATTACAGATTTGGATTTATATGTGAGTGGTTCACACAAAATGCTGATTTGTTACTAGTGACTTTCTCCTAATAATGCTACCATTGCTGTGTCTCATTCAGAAATGTAAGAACAGGTGCTTTCTGTTTCAAAAGGAGTTGCTCTTCTGACAAAAGCTGTTGCTAAGAGGATTGTACTGCTACATTTCTCAGATGAGCGAAGCTGAATGTGTAGGGGAGGAATAGATGAGACAAATATCCCTTGGATTCCAGCAAATATAACGTGGAAGAATTGCAGGAGAGGCATTTATTTTCCTTTCTCATCTGGTCTGTTCTCCCAAGAGAATGATCTGCTGATAAACATCTCAACCTTATGAGGCAGCTTGGAGCCCACTTGGTTGTAAACCGATTTTATTTCTTATTTTTTAATTTGTATTAATGTTCCAAGGCTGCAAAGTCCCTGTGTAACTCATAGAGCATTACTTGGTATAATTCCTTTGAAATCAATAAAGTTGTCTGATTACTTCAGTTTATAACCTCTGAGATTGTTCAACTCTGGTATTTTTTTTTCCTTAGAAACCAGGAGTTCTTGCAATTAATGCTGTTACAGTTACCAGCTTTTAGAAGTTCAGTGACTTAAATGCATGCATATGTGCACTTTTCTCAAAAACTCGTAGAATGGCTTAGGTTGGAAAGGACCTTAAACCCATCCGGTTCCAACCCTGTGCTGTGGGTAGTGTTGCCACCCACCAGCTCAGGCTGCCCAGGGCCCCATCCAACATGGCCTTGAATGCCTTGGAGGATGGAGCACCCACAGCCTCTGTGGGCAGCCTGTTCCAGTGCCTCACCACCCTCTCAGTGAAAAATTTCGCCTTCACATCTACTGAGGTCATGTTAGGATGTTTAAGCGTGTCGTGGATAAAGCAAAAAAAAAAAAAAAAAAAGCTGCCTTTTGGAAACTCTTGCCTTCTTTGTAGCCTTTCACTGTCATCTTGCAGGACTTTGTTATTTGCATTGCATGTTAAGAACTGTGTAAAAAGATGTCAGTGGTCAGCTGTTGCCTTACCTTTTGTATCTTAGAACCTTTACTGAGCTTGGCTTTTCTCACCCTATTATTTCATCATTTATCTACTTTCTCCTTAAGTAGACATCCATAATTGTTTGTTCAGTGGAAATATAAGAGGGAAGTTTGTTGATTATGACAGCAGTGTTCCTGTGCTGGATTGTTCCACGTGCCTCCCCACACAAGGGAGAAGCTTGGGATGGAGGTGTGCAGAGCAAGATCTGGGCAGGGCACTGAATCTGTACGGTGCTGCCAGGTATGTCTTGGGAATTCTGAGTTCATGAGCTGGTTCCAGCGGTGTAATCTAGTTAATGGAACACTTAGGAGTGCTTCCCACCCCTTGGCTGTAGGAATCGTGTTGGATTAGTGTAATAGGATCGCTTTGTAGTTCATGTTTCATTATCTAGGGTCGTGGTAGGTCATGGTATCTAGCAAAATGTGCAGAGCAGTTAATGTAGATGCTGTGAGGCACTTGAGTGGTTGTAATGCAGGTGCTGAGCTCCAGGGCTCTTCCTGAGGAGGTTTTCTGATTTTGGTTTTAGTTCAGGGTCAGATTTTCTTCTTTTGTGTAACACAGGGGAAAAGAATATCAAGTGTCCTTTGCTATGGGTTGTACCTACATATCACAACCCTTATTAAGAACAGAGGGACTTCCAGTTTAGCAAAGGAATTTCAGACCTCATAGTCCCTGTGTTTTGAGGGGAAGGATTGTGCCAACTAAAGAGCTAATTGTGCCTGTCATAACTGCCATTTCATTCTTTGAAAGATGTTTTTTTTTTCTATAGAAGCAAATTTATTTTAAAAAAGATATTTCTTGGGATTACTGGCTTTTTTTTCTTAAATAGTTCGTGGACTATTTAAGGAAATATTCAGAACTTAAACTTAGGTAGTTGTTACTGGAGACATACAGACAGTGAAGAGAACAAATTCACTTATTTAAAATAAGAACTTTCTGCAAAGTTTAAAAGAAAATATATGTATGTATTGAGAACACTACCTGTATGAAGCAGTCTGTGTAAGAGAGTTAGATGGTTATAAAATTATATATATATATATATATATAACATCAGGTTAGCTTCACATGCACTTGGTTTCAGACTTCTGTCTGGGTAGGAGAAACGTGTGTTTTGGCTCCTTCAGAGTGTACAGCCTTTTTAATTTGCAATTCTTCACCGAGCTCCTGACCATTTCTAGTGATTGCTTTGCTTGTATGTCCTGTTACATATAAGCAGACTTGAGAAGTTATTGGAAAGCTCTGTTTAGTTTTGGTTAGGTGGTTTTTTTTTTCTTAATTTCTTTTAATTTGAAGACTGCTTTAAAAACTGCTTATCGTGTTATTGCTAAAAAGCTGTGGTGTTTTCTTAAATCAAGCCAGCAGGTGTCCTCAGATGGCATTTCATTATTGTCACCTCTCTAACATGGAAGGAGATTTCAGTCAGCTGCGCAATGTTTCTCTTAAGCACTGTTAAATTAATTGATTTATACTAATAAGTCAGAAAAGAAAAACCTTTTTCAGTGTGCATGTGTATTTGTCATTTTGTCTCAAGCCCTCTGAAGTAATGAGGTAAACAAAACAGCAGAGTTCTAACATGGAAATTTGGGCTAAAGCAGGGGTAGGATTTTATCAGCCGTGTTTCAGTCTTCACTTTTAAGTGAGAAATGGAAACATGACTCAGCAGTGAGTTTTATGGTAGCAGAAGTAATCGATTTTATCCTATCTTGGGGAAATTTAATTCCAGATCAGATTGTTGTTTACTCACTCTCTAAAAATATTTTTTTTCTTGCTGATAAATGTTAGTGCTCACATCTCAGTACTACACTGTGTAGCTCATAATGGAATTGCAGTTCTGCTAGTTTTCAGCAGAACTGAAGAATTACTTAATTTGCACAAGAGGAGAAATGTTTCCACAACATCTGATAATCAGTTTGTGGGGTTTGTATTCCACCCACTCCTCATCTAACCAATACTCAGCTTTGCACTGAAGATTACAGGAGGTAGACTTGCAGATTTTATTATGTTTCTCTTTCGAAACCCTACTGGTGTAATTAAACCACAGCTGAGGCCCCAAGCGTGTCGTCCTGCCTATAGGACATGCCTGTTCTTGTTTCCTCTGGTAGAGAGTGGTCTACTTTACATTCTCATTCCAGCTAACAAATCTGTCTGAGAATTCCAAGTGGGATTACCACTTGAATCTTCACAGGTAGGGATACCCAAGCTCAGGGACACTCAGCTGAGAAATCTGTGTTCCTATGCAAACTAACAAATCCTGCCACCTTATTCTCAAGTGTTTATGCTTTGTATAAAAAAATGGGATTGTTTCTTTCACGTTAAAAATGCCTTTTTTTTTTTTTTTTTTTGCGGAGTTCTGATCCCTCAGGATTTGCTGGATGTCAGTGTCTGACTTGAACAGCTACATGCTATCAAGTGTCTGGGTTAGAGCACAACTGGGATCATTAATTAGCCTGGCAACCCTGCCAGGGCAATGCTCATGTTAGCCGAGCTAGAATTAAGGTTTACTGAGTCTGATTTCCTTCAGATCTTTTATTTTATTTCTTACTTGGATATTATTTTCTTAAAAAATTTCTTGAAGTACTCTGGAATACTTGAACTTTTATTATTATTATTTTTAAATGATTATTTATTCCTTGAGGATTAGTGGTTTTTCGTTAGGTACTTAGTACAGGAATGTTATTTGGGCAAGCTCTGTGTTTCAGATTCAATATCTGGCAGTTATCAATGTACTGATCACTGTTGAAGTTTTTAAAGAAAACACAGAACTGTGCAGATAAAGCAGATTGCCAGCTACATGGGAATAAAAACTGAGGCTTGGAGTGAGAAATAGGAGGCAAATTGAATAACAAATGTCACAGTCTCTGACTACTCAAGTAAAAATTACATTCTCCCTAAGTGTTTGTGAAGGTTAGAATGTGTCGGCCCTTTTTAGTTGATTATGCACATCCTTTCAATGGATTATCTTCTTCAGATTGTCAGATGAGCAAATTTATTGCATGCTTACAGAATTTTGGCAAGAAGGTGGTGATCCTGGACTGCCACTGTGAGGATCTCAAATGTTGTTTCTGAAGCTGTTTGTTCTATTTCACCACATTTAAATCTTAGGATACATGGCAATACAAATATACTTGAACAAGTTACTTTATAGCTTAGGCAAGCAAGAAATTTTGTAGGATGGCAATATAATGCTGCCCCCCTCCTTAAACTGTTGAGTGCATCATCTTGCTCTTTAGAAAGTGATGTAGTTGTTTCTGTGTTGTCTGTTTGTTTGTTTTCCTATGCTTCAGTAATATGGAAAATACAAAATAAAAATGGTCTTTACATACAGAACGGATATTCACCTATGATATAAATCATTATATATTCTAATATATCTGTGCTTTTTTTTCTTTAACAGGTATCTTTCAGATGAAGGAATTGAAACTTGCATAAATTCATCTGAAAAAGTCAATACAAATGACATTATCCTAGTTGCACTTAATGTAAGTTATGATTGTGAACTTTTTTTCTGACATCACACTGAAAATAATATATCTAATGGCTCAGGTGAAAGTCTATGAATCTAATTAAATACACTCTTGTCTATGTGATTTACGTAAAGGACAAAGCGCCTTCCTCCTTCACAGCATGTATGAATTATTTTTGAATTTTATTTGGAAATGACACCTATTCCAACCTTAAGCCTGGTGGGGAGAAAAATGAGTGTAATTTGCAGCAGGAAGATATTTCTGTGTTTAGGAAATGTAAATCTAAGCAATACTACTAATAAGATCAGAAGTGCTGTGTATGGATGCGAGTATGAAATTACAGTGCAAAATAGAAGCTTGCTAAGATGAGTAAAATACCCTTAGTTAAACTGACTTCTGAGCATACTATTCTTTAAAGCCCGTTCAAGCAAATGCTGAGTTTCCTATGATGTGTACATATTTATGTGACTACAAGCAGTTGCTTGAATTACTGTAGATGTCTGGATTTAGTAATTATTTCTGCCTACAAGGAAATAAACAAATATGCATATTTCCAGCTTGTTGGATAGATAATCAAAATAAACCAGAAATGTTATGCACGTACCCAAAGCCAATCTAAATGGATTATCAATATTTTTGTCATTGAGTCAGTTGTTGTTTTAATGCCCAGGAGGTTAAGTGTCCTGTAGGATACGTAGGGACTAGCAGTGTGGTTTGAAAGGCAGGATAAAAGTAAGTTTAGATTCCCTTTCCTGAGAATTCACACTTCTTATAGGCTGTTCAAAGTCAAAAGAAACCGATAAGCCAACAGGTGTTCTTTTTGAGTTGCTTAAATAGGACTGAAGTAGGTGTAAACATGCCTTCAGTTCTTCAAATGCTTTTATTTTGTATTAAATTTTGCACGGGATTTCTAACAGTTCTGTCTTCTTCCTTGTTGCTGTGGTTGCAAAGCATCTTTCTGGCGACTTGTCAAATTATGTATGGGTATGGATTATTGCAGGGAGTTTGCAATATTACAAAGGAGTTTGTGTGCTGTTCAGAGGTAAATAACAGTCAAGTGACAGATTAGTTTTCTTTGGTCGACTGAGATTGAAATCCAAATGTACTTTCACTCTGTGGCTATGTTGTGCAATAGAAACTCATTTGAACTTAACAGATATTCAGAGTGAATACAGTAAAGAGTATCCTTAAAATTATTTCTACTATCTAGGGTTGTAATGTTACTCACAGAGAAAATAAATGAAACGCTTGTTTACAGTGTTATTTATGCTATAATGTAGTGCTCTTCAGTTCTAGATTGAGGTGGTAGTACAATAGTTCATTGGCATGTGTTAATCTAAAGTTAGTATATGAGTTTTAGTAGCAATTTCAATTAGCCCTTTTTCTTTTGAAAGTGTTTTTCTCCTGAATAAATTAGGTGAGTTTTAGCTTCAATAAAGGAATCAATACCAGCATTTTCTATTAAACAAACAAAACAAACAGGTTTATTTCAAGGCATAGAGTTTAGAAAACCTAGGTGTTCTAGACTGTACTGCTGCACTGTGTATTTTGTTTTTGTTTTGATGAACAAATAAATGCACTAAAAGCCTGATGCATAAATTTTGATTTCATTTTAACACTATTTCCAATTTTAATGGAATTAAATTTAATTTAATGCTGAACAAAGAAGCCATCCAGTCCATCCTTTTTGTTATTCGTTGCACTGATTAATACATTTTTCCGGGCCATGGTTGTAGGAAGAAAGTGTTTTTGAGCATTATTCCTTTGAATTCTTCGGTTATATAGATTCAGCAACTGTGCAGTACAACCACTGACAAATGTCATGTAGCTGTTTACCTTGCTTCCAAAAGAAATAATCTGACACACTTAAGTTGAAAGGCATTTAATAGAAATGTGATATAGACTTTCACTCAAGGTTTCATTGCAAAAACGTTCCCAGCCGTTTATGAATAATTTGTATGTCTAAAAAAAAAAAAAGAAAAGTAAACATAATTTTTTCTCTTAAGTACCAAATGAAGAGGAAATAATTTTGCCTGTATTAAATATTGGAGTTAAATAAGCATTTCTTTTCAACTATTAAAAGCTTTTTAATTGTCTTTGAAAATGAGCTTGACAATATCATTTTAAAAGCAAAATTATTTCTTTGGTAAATTTATTGAATTTTATGTACATTTGAAGAGACTTTCTTTTTTATATAAGCAGTTGGCATTATGGAAGTGCCCTTCTTTTTCCTGTTTTATGATAGTTTTCTTTGAAACAGGATATTTTAGATTAATATTTTTTCTCTATTAATTTCAGACAGATTTAAGAACGATTGGCAAGAGATTCCTCCCCAGTGACATCAATGGTGGCAAGGTGGAAAAGGTAGACGATGTTAACTTCACTTTTCTTGTTGTGTTGTGATTTCTTTCTGATGACAGTTATTTGTGTTGCATTAGTCTCTTTTTGGCATTATTTCACATACAAATGTAGCCATTATTTGAGGATAAATATGTTAACGTATTAGTTTGCCCTCTAGACTACTGTAAAGAGAGTGGTCATCTTTATTTCTAAACTTTTGAGTGGTTAAACAAAAGTGACTGACTGATTCTAGCAGCTTCCATGATCACTCAGAAATGGTTTAACCTGCTGGATCTTGACAGAGTATCAAAAGTATCTTGGTTTTTTTTTGTGTCTTATTTACTCTTGTGAGGTCAACAAAGCATGGTAGGTGTATAGCAAAGTAGCTGTATGATTATTATACGTAATGATATATGTTGGTGTTGTCTTGGATTATCCACTGGTATACACGATTAAGGCTATAAACTTTGTTGCTGTGTATCCAATAGTCTCTATGGCTAATCCACGTCAGATGATACGCTGCTTTATAATCTACATCATATTTTTATATTCTATACTTCCATGTGCCAGGTTTTTTACATATGTTCTTTGTTTAGGTATATCTTAAGTTTTGTCATCACTGGTCTGCTCTTTCTGTGTTCTTTCTATAACTCAGTTAACGTAGGCTAGGATAAATCAAGTAATTTTATTTTAATGGTAGTGGTAATTCTCAGTTCAAGTAATTATTCCTAACTTCCAAGTATTGATGGCCTGGATGGCTGATGTGAAATTTCTTGAGAAACAGATTTTGTTACTGTTAAAAGTGAGTATAGCAGTAAATGAAAGCAGAATTCGTTTAAGAAAACGAGATTGATGAGTGAAGCTGTTAAGATCTGTCCGGGTTTATTTTTTCTGCTGATACTATTGTCTGAATGGAGTGGTGACTGAGGTAACTCTAGCTTCTGTAACAACAACAAGAGGACATCGTTTTCACCTATGAAAAACGCACTTGAAAGGTCCCATATAGCGGGATAGCTGACACTGTTCAGTCAGACAGGAGTCTGTGCATGAAAAACTATTAGTAAACTATTAGTAAAACTATTACCAGTAGGTTAATGTAATTATATTTCTTATTGTGTTGGGCTACGTGTTTTTCCATTGTTTATTTCTCAGTTGCTCGAATTTTACTGAATTTTGCATGTTAGATCATTAATACTGACAAATTCTAAATGCATTTGCTTACGTACTTCAAAAAGACCAAGTTTATGTTCCTGCGCGTGAGATGGGGCAATCTAAAGCACAAATGCAGACTGGGCAGAGAATACATAGAAAGCAGCACTGACGTTCAGGACTTGAGGTTGTTAGCAGATGACTCAATGTGAGCCAGCAGTGTGCATTGACAGCCCAGACAGCCAACTGTATCCTGCATTGCAATCTGAAGAAGCATGGCCAGCAGGATGGGGAAGGTGATTCTTTCCCTCCGCTCCACTCATGAGACCTGTAGCCACAGTGCTGTTTCAGTGCTTGGGCCGCTAGCACAAGAAGGCTGTGAAGTTGTTCGAATCCTGAGGAGGTTCAAGAGGGCAGTCAGATGGATGAAGCACTACTCCTATAAAGACAGGCTGGGGGAGTAGTTGTTCAGCCTGGAGAAAAAGAGAAGGTTCCAGAGAGACTTAATAGTGTACTTCCAGTGCCAAAAGGGACATACATGACAGTTGAGGAGGTTCTCTTTATCCAACAAGTGTAGTGAAAGGGCAAGGGGGAAAGAGTTTTAAATTAAAAGAGGGCAGATTTAGATCAGATGTTAGGTGGAAGTTCTTTACTTAAAGGGTGATGAGGCACTGGAACAGGCTGCCCAGAGAAGTTGCGGTTGCCTCATGCTTGGAGGTGTTCACAGTTGGGTTGGATAGGGCCCTGGGCAGCCTGATCTAGTGGGTGGCAACACTGTCCACAGTTCAGAATTTGGAACTAAATGATCTCTAAGGTCCTTTCCAACCCAAGCCATTCTGTGTTAAATGTAATTCTCAGAGTAATTGTGTTGGGTGTGTGATAATGCTTATCTTGCTTAGTTTTGCTTCTGAAACATGGTTTGAGTTCAAAGTAATTTAATAAGTGTTGTTGTTTGTTTTTTTAAGGGATTTGTTTCAGTACTGTAGCGTCTTTAGACATGGTAGTTCAGTTTTCATTCATTTGAGAATCTATCCAGTAATGTGCTTATTTCCTTCTGAGAGCATGTTTTCCGTACTTCTGTTGTTATATTGTTCAAGTGGGCAGCTGAAGGTGAAACTGTCAGTAATTTACTCAGAGCTGTGTTGGACATTATATACCAGAATCTACTTAGCCTTTGGAACTAGAGAGGTTACAGTTTTTGCCACTTGTCTCCACAAATACAAAAACCAAGGACTATGCATGAAGGCTATATTTTGCAGCCTTTCACAGGAAAAATCATCTGCATGTTTACCTGCAAAAGCATCATTATAATTTGTAGAACTGTACACTGAAGATATGAACTATGGCCCAATAAAAAAAATGTAAACCAGATTTGTATGTTTTGAGTATGAGAGTTTTTCTAGAGGAAATGGGAGGTGGAAGGGAATATATGTTTTCAAGCGGTAGAATGGGAATCAAGGAAGATATACATAGTTTGTAAGCACTACGTTACAGAGTTCGTAAGAAAGGAGGCAATTATAAAAGGGGAATAAGATTAATTTAAATTTGAGAGTAGTTGTCTGTAGAGAAATCGATTTAAACTAACTGTTGAGAAATCTGGATTAAAAACTGAGGAAAGAAGTACTTGTTAAGTACCAGAATAATAATATCCTCTAATGTCTTTTTCCTGGAGCAATTGTCAAAATTAAAAAAAAAAAAAATCCATTTATGGAGATGGAGGGCTAGGAAACAGGATTGAATATTATAGGAATCCAACTCAAACTTGCAAAAATAAAGTTTGCTTGATTCAAGGTACTTCTATATCCCACTTCTTCAGGTAATTGAGAGAGATCGGTGCTTATATATGGCTTGTGTTGCCTAATCACCTTTGTTTTACTCTTTGTTAAATCTTGGAGACTTGTGTGCTTCTATCGTTACTGTTAAGAAGACAGACCTTTTGACATGTGAACTTTTAGTAAAATTTAGTTTGGTCTCACTTCAGCCATTTTTTTGTTTGAATCATTGGTCAAACAAAAACAGTCACTCAAGGAAGAAAAAAAATTCTACAAACCATTTGCAAAGGAATATAATCCTCCAGATTTGGAAAGAAGTAATAACTGCAAAGAAAAAGCAGAGTCTAGGAGTTGCCCCGTGTCAGATTGGAGCCAGCTCCAGCCATCTCTGTAAGGTACCCTCTACTGGCCAGAGCTGAGCCAGTGAGCTAAGCTGGTTGTGCATTTGTAGTAGAGAGAAAATAAGAGAAATAGCCCTGTAGCCACCAAAGTCAGTGAAGAAGGAGAGCAGTAAGTAGTCCAGATGAGGAGGAGCATAAGTCTACGGATTTCTACTAAGAGGACAATGGTAGGCTGTGCTGTCCTTCAGCAGGTCGTGGACAACATATGGAGCAAATCATAGAATCAGTTGAGTTGAAAGGGAC
Source organism: Oreortyx pictus (assembly GCA_036925125.1). Classification (NCBI taxonomy): domain Eukaryota; kingdom Metazoa; phylum Chordata; class Aves; order Galliformes; family Odontophoridae; genus Oreortyx; species Oreortyx pictus. Next base: position 32,730,125 of record JAUPFR010000001.1, read on the forward strand.
TCTTAATGGTCATCTAATCCAACTCAACTACAGTAATCAGGGACATCTACAGCTAGATGAGGTTGCTTAGAGTCTTGTTCAGCCTGACCTTGAATGTCTCCAGGGATGGGATGTCTACCACATCTCTGAGCAATCTGTTCCAGTGTTTCACTTTCCTTATTGTAAAATACTTTTTTTTTTCCTTCTATTCAGTCAAAATCTCTCCTCTTTTAGTTTGAAACCATTACCCCTTGTCCTATCACAACAGACCCTACTAAATAATCTGTGTCTGTTCTCAGAGCCTCTCTTTAGATGCTGAAACAGTGCTGTCAGATCTCCCCAGAGCCTTATCTTCTCCAGGTTTAACAGATCCAGCTCTCTCAGGCTGTCCTCAAAATAGAGGTGTTCCACCCCCTGGATCCTTTTTGTGGTCCTCTTCTGAACGCTCAACAGGTCCATGTCTCCTGTGCTGAGGATGCCACATCTGGGCGCAAAACTCCAGGTGAGGTCTTACCAGCACAAAGTAGAGGAGCAGGATCGTGCCTCTCAACCTGCTGAACATGCTTCTTTTGATGCAGCCCAGGATACGATAGACTTTCTGTGCTGGAAGGGCACAGTACTACCTTGTGTCCTGCTTACCATTCACCAGCACCTCCAGGTCCTTCTCAGTAGAGCTGCGTTCAGTCCTTTTGTTCCCCAGCTTGTACCAACAGTGGGAGTTACCACGATCCAGATGCAAGACCTTGCATTTATATTTGTTGAACCTCATGTGGTTCTCCTGGGCCTACTGCACAAGCCTGTCTAGGACTTTCTGAATTGCATCTTGTCCCTCAGGTGTGTTGACTGCACTCCACAGCTTAGTGTCATCCACAGTTTTGATGAGGGTCCCTAAGTTGATGTAATTGATGAAGCATCAGTCCCAGTACTGACCACTGAGGGATACCACTTGTCACCTGTCTCTGTCTGGACACTGAGACACTGATCACCAGTCCCTGGGTAAAATCTTGCAACAGTTCCTAATCAAATTCATCTAATTCAAATTTGGAGAGAAGTATGTTATGGTGGACCATGTCAAAAACCTTACTAGAGTCCAAATAGGTGACATCAGTGGCTTTTCCCTTGTCCTCAGTTACAGTTATACCATCATAAAAATGGAGTAGGTTGGTCAAGCAGGACTTGCACTTGCTGAATACATACATATCCTATGACACTCCCTCTCTTCATTGTGCCTTAGCATAGCTTCCAAGAGGATCTGCTCCATGACTTTTCCCCCATACAGGAGTGGTACTTACATGGCATAGAATCATAGAATGTCTTGAGTTGGAAGGGACCTCAGAGGTCATCTAGTGCCAAGCCCCTGTTGTAGACAAGGGTAGATGGTTGCCAACTGCTAGATCAAGCACTAGATCAGATTGCCCAGAGCCCCATGTAGCCTGGCCTTGAACACCTCCAAAAACAATGCATCAGCAGCCTGTGTGCAGCCTGTTCCAGCACCTTGCTCATTTCCTAGATCATCTTTTCTAACCTTCTTAAAAATGGATGCTAAGTTGTCTTTTTTTCAGTCACCAGATACTTTGCCTGGCTGACATGAATTTCCGAATATCATTGAGAGGGGCTTGGCAATTACACCAGCCAGTTTCCTCAGGACTCTGGGATGCATTTCATCAATTCTTAAAACTATGGATGTTCAGGTTCCTCAGGTGAATGCCAACCTGATCTTCACTTACAGTGCAGGGGATGTTGCTCCCCCAGTCCCTGCCTTCCAACCCTTATGAGGTATGCAAAGAGTAGTTGCCAGTGAAGACTGAGGCAAAAAAGTTAAGTACCTCAGCCTTCTCTGTCTTTCTCATATCCTTCAGGAATGTGAACTCCACCATTACACGATCTCTGTAGCCCAGGCAGCCTCCCATCGTGATGTCAACAGTCAGTTCGTGTTGCTGAGCAACACGTCCAGCATTCTGGATTGCCTACAGCTTACCATGCTACTTTTTCAGCAGATATCAGGGGGTTGAATTCCCCCTGCAGAATGAGAGCCTTCTGTCGAGATGCCTCCTGTAGCTGGATGAAGAAGGCTTCATCAACAGACTCTGCTTTATCAGGTGGCCTGTAGTAGTCACCAGCCACAGGGCTTCCTTTGCTGCCTTGTTCACTAACTCACCCATAGACTTTAAACTTCTTGAGGCCATTCTTTGGGGTCTGTATTCCTTCCTTGATGTAGAGGGCAGTGTTTTCTCCCCTCCATCCTCACCCATCCCCTCTGAACAGATTGTAGCTGTTGATGGCCATACTGCAGTTGTGGGAGTCATCCCATCAGGTTTTAGTAACAGCAACTACCTCATGACTTTCTAGTACAGTGGTGGCTTGGTTGGGACAGGAGTGACTCGTTTATGTAATGTGTTGGTGGAAGTTAGTTATTTGTGGTTCAGAAGTGCTTCAGAAGGGAACAAAAATTACGTGCTACAACTGTTTCTCTGATCTGAAACTTCTATTAGCATTTTGTATCTGTATCTCAGGTATATACAATCTATTTTCCATCATGCATGAAAAGCAACTTTATTTTGTAGTATAAATGCAGTAGGCAAATATTTTCTAAGAATATTTGGATACTTGACCATCACAGGTGATTGTCATTAATATATAAAAATCTTTTATCACTTACTTATATCTGTTTTGTATGGCTAAAAAAATCTATATTACCAGCACTAACCACAAGATGGCCATATTTGCATAGGATTTAAAAAAGCTGAACACTCTTATTTCTATCCAAATGACTGTATGCTGTGAATACTTGTGAAGTATTTTAAGTGGAATAAAGGTGCAAAGAGGACGTGTAAAAAGTTAGAACATATGATTTAGCAATGATGTTGCATTTACTTCATTTTCTTTTGAGTGTATGTGTTCCATTACAATTCAGGCATTAATTCCTCAAGCACTCAGAAATTAAGCATTTCTCTGATCTTACGAGGGAAATCCTGAACACTGATAAGTTGATGGTAAGCAGTTAAAACATAACCTGCCACCTATTCTAATTATTCTTTGTAGCTGCTCATATGCTTTCTGGTTTCTGTCAGTACATCAGTGTAACTAACTGCTTAGTTGCCTTCTGCCATCTCTTTGTGAATGTCTGTTACAGTCTCCTGCAGCCTATCTTATTCTAAGGTATGATTGGGTTTGTTATTTCAGTTACAACTGATCTGCATTAAGTTCCAGTCTTGAAATGCTTACATTTACTTTCCAGTGGTACATCAGATGTCCTCCTGTTTGAAGCTGTGTATGTAGAAATTATTCTACTTTTTATTTGTTTATTTATTTATTTCAATTGGTACGATTTTGACAAGGTTTAGTTCTGTCAATGCGTGCAGTAATACTCATGGATCAAACAGAGTAGTAGTAATTTTAGAGCTTTTTGTCAGCTTTAGATAAGCTCTTGTCCTCAAACTCACCTAATGCCTGTTTCAAAAGCTGTAAAGACTCATGTTTCCACTTGTATTTTTGAGGAAAAGATATATAATGCTACATATAGTAGGTTAAACCTTTCAAAAAAGGTTGAGGTGGTTTTTTTTGTTTTCATATCATGTTGAGTGTGTCAAAGCAATTCCTCTTGGAAAACTGTATTGAAAACAGAATACTATCTAGTTTCTAATGTGTCATAAATCATTAGGTAGTTTTTGGACATTGTTTCCAACATTACCTCTGTAACTCTGGGATCATAAGAGACTGATTTATTAGATTACAATCTCAGTACTTTGGCAGATCTGTATGCTACTGCGTGTTTTGTTACCCTGTCTTGATCTGGAATGTCTCTTTTTCTAAGGGATTAAGCCACTATTGCCATACTATTTTTGTACATTAGGATTTTAAGTGGGCCTGTGTAAACATTTTTCAAAGACAACTGGTATTAAATACTTATTTTAAACATTTACTGGAAACATTATTGGTTTGTTCTATGTAGTATTTCCAACTATTGATGAAGTAGCTCCCTCCAGTCAGTGTGTAGATTTTTTTTTTCCTGAACATTGTGTGAAGTCCTTATGCTTACTCATATTGAAGAAACCTCTCAACTATGTATGAGTGAATAATATTTTAATACAGTACTAAATATAATATAAGATGCTATTATTCTATTTTTCATCTTGAAGAACTAAGCAGATTATTCATAATGAGATTAATAATGGCTAAAGCCAGACCTCATTCCTCAGTCTGTTTTACTTATTTGTACTCTTGACTTGCTTGCTTCCTTTATATTTAGCCATTGAAAGCTGTTTATACAACTAGCGGTATGGCGTTAAAGACACACTATTTTAATACTTATCTGTCTTGACTTTTATACAAGAACATCTGATCTGTGTTTCACAGCATTCTGGCCTTAATATTCATGTTGTTACTTGTCCATTCAGTAAGTGCTTTTGAAGTGAATGTTTTCTTGTACTCAGTCCCATATTTTTTAGGTGATAGCTTCATCCTTACATTCCAGGTAATACAGTTTAGTTTGCTGTTTCTTTGGAATTTTAGTAAATTATTTTATGATAATTGCATAATTTTCAATTCTGCATTAGAAGTTAGCGGAAGTGCGAGAGAGAAGACAGAATCTTTGACTTTCAAGGAGATGTGATCAAGCAGAGTGGTCTAGAGAGCTTTTAGCTTTGGGTTGGTTCTACATTTTCTTGAATGTAGAAATGGTATGTTCAGAGTCTAGCTATTTGGTTTGGTAAGACTCTAGCATGCTCAGCAAGACCCAGCTACTTGGAAATCTAAGTATTAATATAAGTTTTCTGTGTAATTCTAACTTGGCCAAGTTAAAAGGATTTTTACAGGGTGAGAAGCAGTGATTCTTTAAAGCAGTCTGCAAGGTGCCCTGGCATAGGTTGATAATCAGAGTGCTGGAGTACCTAACCTACAAAGGCTGAGGCTTGTTCAGCCCTGAGAAGAGAAGACTCTAGGGAGATCTCATTATGACCTCCCAATACTTAGCTTATAAGGAGGAGGTAAATCAGTGTTTTATGTGGATAGATAGTGATAGGACAAGGAGGAATGGCTTTAAATTAAAAGTGAGGAGATCTAGATTAGATGTCAGGTGTAAATATTTCACTGAGAGGATGTTGAGGTGCTGAAACAGGCTGCACGTGGAAGTTGTAGAATCCCCCTCCCTGGAGATGTTGAAGACAGGGCTGGATGAGGCCCTGGGCAACCTGATCTGGTACCTGATATAATGAGTGTCAAGCCTGCCTACATCAGTGAGATTGGTAATAGATGATATTTGAGCTTCTTTGCAGCCCAAGCCATCCTATGATTCTGGATTCACTTACAGTCTTGTGATAACATTTCTTGTTCTGCAGGAAGATTGGCTTTGTTTTCTGCCATCGTTATCTGAGAGCTGAACTATAAACTGAGCTGAATTGAGACTGGGAAATGGGGAAGCTCTAAAATCCCGATAAAGTCCATAAAAACAGTTTTGTTGTTAATATAGGTTGTATTTAAGAAAACTATACACTTCTTTTGCACCTGTTTTTTTTAAATGACAGGATTTTCTCTATTAAAGAAGCAGACACCATTGTCTAAGCTCAACAAATGTGCAGCTGTGCTTTATTGTAATGCATGCCTGACACAGTAGATAAGAAAACCTGAATTTATTTGCATATATATTTGTAGTTAGCCTAGCCCTCATTTCTTTGCACTCCAGATTTCCAAGTAGTCTATTAAACAGTTGTTAGAAAACAAACGCAAGTATCCAGAACTAAAATTTTCTTTTTCCTGTTTCTGTGATTTCATGCTTTAACAGTATTCCAAAGTAGTTTTCCTTTCTTGTCTTTATACCCTGTATAAAGAAAATTTATACGTTCATCTTCTAAGCTTTTTTCTACCATCAGTGCTACTATTCTTTTTTTGTGTTCTCTTTCTTAGAGGGCAGGAATTGAGGAAATGTGCATTTTTTCTCTTTTCTACTCTCTCTTGGGTGCTAGAGCAACAGATCTTTTCAGTTTTATTTCTCAGAGGAATCAGAGTGAACCCTACTTCTTTACAAAGTGAAGAAATAGAAAAAAAAAAAAAGTAAAACATCTTGACTATATATGCAGCTGAATCCAAATGCGAGAAAGTAGTTTTTTATTTCCTTTTTTTGATGGTGATTTAAGTTATGTTATATAGCATACTGCATTTTCAGGTAACCAAGAGTCTCTGATATCCATTGAGATTACTAGGTGTTTATAGTTGGTGTTTACAAAATGATTGTACTTGGTAGTCCTACTGCAGTCAGTCTTCAAAGCTGGTTGTTTTTTTAATTTAGAACACTTGTCTATGAAAACTGGAGGTGCAGTATGTGAAATCTTACCTGGACTCCATAGTATTTGGAAGAGGCAATATTTGTTTGCTTATGTTGTTTTGCTTTTTATTTTATTTGTTTTTCTGTCTTTTCCCCTCTCTCCCTCCCAAGTCTTTCATCGAGTTCTTTTCCATAGTTTGCATTGCAGAGCTGCATGAAACATTACAGCTGTTTCTCAGAAAAAGCCATTTTTGTCATGTTTTACAACATACAGTACGAAAGATAGAAATAGTATGTGACTGTATAAAATTGCACTTCATTTTGCCTGAGGGCATCTGTTGGTATGTCTTGATATTGTAGTGTGTTTGCTTCATGGTGTTAATGTTTTGGCTTTTCTGTTTTTGCATATTTAGCTGGAAGGTCCATGTGTTCTGCAAATACAGAAAATACGGAATGTTTCTGCACCAAAGGATAATGAAGAATCTCAGGCTGCACCCAGAATGTTACGTTTACAGATGACTGATGGACATACAAGCTGCACAGCTATAGAATACAATAGCATGTCAAAAATAAGGTGAGTGACTTTCTTTTCCAAGTTTTGCTTTTACACTTTTTATACTGCCCTAAGAAGAACGGAATTAAAAATACGTACGGAAGAAAAACCTGTTTTTTTTATGGAAAAGTGGGACTGCAAAACATTTAATTCAATATTATCTTGTTAATCTCTCTTGTTCTTTTCTTTACTGTTTTCTTCTAATTTAAATATTAATGTAGTTTTGCTATCCATCCTCTGTGTTAACAGAAAACTCTCATGTTCTGCTCTGTCTGTTGCCTTTGAAACCCCACTGAAAGAAAGTCTAAGGTTCAACTGTAGCACATCAGTAGAGTTCTACCTTTATATATATTAGAAAAAACGAACCAAAACAACACCTCATTGACTTCTGTGCACCCCAGCTTTTTTATGAGATACTGATTTGTCCTCCAGTTCTACCCAGGTGACTAAAAATCTGTAATGATAAGTAACCTGCAGAGTAAAGAAATATCAAGCAGCATTAACTCTCTTAAGACAAAATCTAGTGGAGATGCGTGAAACTAATGTATACTTCAGGCAGTCCTAGGTTTTGGTTTATTCTTGTTTCCTTCTCAGATACTTTTATGTACAGGAGAACCTTAAATGTAGCATGTGAAGGTGTACGTGAATGGAATTTACAGTGCAGTTCATGCTGAAATACATTGGCAAACCTAAGCCAAATTTCCATTCTTAGCAGATATTTTGTCTGACTTGGTAATGAGCATGTCACAGGCCTGATTCACCTAACTTCATGCAGCTAGTACTGCTTTTCCCTGATCAAGACTTTAACTTTGACTGCTTTTGTAAGTATTTTTTCAGTTGACGATGAAGGGCAAGAGAGCTGCGTATAGGAATTCCTTGTCGTTTGGTCATTAAGATGTTGAAAACAATCTCCAGTGTGTAGTCTCTGGAGTTAATGGTCTACTTTACTCTTAATTCCAGATAAGTTGATTTAAGAGCATTTTCCTGCATCTTTTTCTGCTGGACAGACCTTTTAGACTTTGTTTTTAAATGTCTTCTTTTACCGTTAAACTGCTCCTTCTGAGAAAGAGCCAGCTTGCAGTTAAGAGTAATTCTGTTTTAAGTCAAGCACTTAATAATACTTGAATTTTAGCTTGAGTTATCACAGGAATATCCTATTCCAACATGAATATAAAAAGAGCAGAGAAGGAAGGCAAACACTCCTGTGTAAGTAGATTCTGGATCATGCAATACATAAGCAGCCAGTCTTAAGGCCTAATCTGAAAGCTTTTAGGTAAGATCTCCAAAATGTCACAACTTCTTACTTTGTGTACTACTGATACAAGCTTTTCTATTACTTGTCCTATATATTTTTATTTTCTTTGCTTCTATCAGAACAATACAGAAAGTACACTAATACTCCTAAGGCTGAAGTCACTAGAACTAAAAATTGGCTGACTGCACTATGAGCGTTCCTAAGTGTGTGACATTTTTCTGTGATTCCAGTGCTAACTTTGTATTTTGAAGAGGTGTTGTTGTCTCTTATTTGAAAGGTTATAACTGACTTAGTCCTCTTTTCTATGTTGAAATAAAAATCATTCTTTCCAGAGTTTGCTGCTTGTCTTATCTTTCAATTATGAAATGGAAATAAGTGATTCTTTTATGCACCTGCTGTTGTTCTTATAAGTTAGATTAAAAAGAAAAGAAGATAGGTACCTACTTGTTGGAGCTGTCCACAGAGCACTTCCACCCGTTTTTAAATCAGGGAGTAATGAGAGAAGAAGTACTGCAAGGTGCATAGTCTTTATTCTGTAACAGTCCTGGCTGTTAGTAGTGTATAGAAGATGTCTTTCCTAACTACTTTTTGCTTTCTCCTAACTTAAATGTCTAAAACAAATGAGTTGATTAAGAATCTAGAAATCCTCTGTTTATTGACTATAAATGAGAACTAGGATGAGAAACTTAGACATCTGACTTTGAGGCATCTTTTGTTAGGCTAGGCAAATCACATCCTTACTCTGGTACTGTTAAATTGCCTTTTAACCAAACAGATAATTTGCAAGCATTCATCTTTGTTAGAATGTAATTTGCAATATGGCATCTTTGTGTAATGAATGGGAAGTGTTCCAAAAAAGCTATTGAAAACTGCTGTGCATACTGAAGGAATTACTGTGAAGGTTTTTGATGCTAATCATTTAGTATGAAATATGACAATGCTGAAAGTAGAATGGGAGTATAGTCTTCTGTGCTTTTGATGGCGGATTATTAATTAGCATTTTTGAAATACTTGGTTTTGTTTCCGCTTCTAGCTTGAACACTCCACCTGGAACAAAAATTAAACTTTCTGGAATTATTGAAGTAAGAAATGGATTCTTGCTGTTGGATGATAGTAACACTGCAGTTCTCGGAGGTGAAGTGGAGCATCTTATAGAAAAATGGGAATTACAAAGGGTGAGGTAACACCTCTGGAAATGCGTGTTTTACAGAATGCAAATTACATTTAATGACATAAAGTTCACAACCGACATTATGCTTTTCAGTTACAAGAATTTAGACTTTACGGTCCAAATATCTGTAGGAGTTAAACCAAATAAGTATCTTATCCATAAAGTTGCTGATGAAATTATAAATGATCGTTCCATGGGAACTGATTCCCATAAGTAGCCTGTAGGGCCTGAAAACATCTGTCAACCATACTGACCGCATTTTAGTGCAGTAATGGTTAGTCATTTCCCTGAACAGCATTTTTGATACCAAAATATTAAAGATCTAGGCCTTTTACAGTTACAGTCTACAGATTGTATAATTTTGGAGGCAAAAAATACGTGAATTTTATAACAAGTGTTGAAGTTAGTAACCTCAAATTACTACCTTAAGAAATATAATTAAGAATTCTTTACTGTGAATTTCATCAGTGCTTTAAGTAAGTTGTAATTAAAAAGTTGAATTAAAGGCTTTAGAGTCTTTCAGAAAGCCACAAATATTTTAAGATCCTTTATTTGTTTTAGCGTAGCTATTATGTTATTAGAACAAAAATTGCTGCAGATAAATGACTTGTTGAATTTCCTTGCAAATGAGAGGAAGTGCCTAGGACATAAAGTTGTGACTAGTACAAATAGAGACACACACCTGTACTTCATGTCTGTGTCTCTGAAGCAAAGACTAGCTTCTTATGACGATGATGATGGTTTCTGTGTGAGGCACTTTTTTGATGATACTAAATTTGACAGGTTTATTTGTCATTATGGCGTAGCCTTCTTTCATGGTGCTTTGAATTGTATTGATTTGAGCAAACTTTGACAAAATTTGTAGAACATTTGAATTACCAAGTCAACCACAATGGATAGTGTGCTTGGCAATTTTTTTTCCCCCCGTCATTTCTAGTTTTAAATGAAATTGTTTAAAATGAAGGTTAAGGGACCAAAACAGAACGATTTCATCTTGTCATTTTTATTCACATTTAGTATAAATCTTGTTAATTCTCTCTCCTGATAAAAAACATTGAATTTTAAGGTTGATGAGAGGAGACAAGGGATACACTGAACTAATACATTCTTAAGAATGCCAACTAATTGGAAGGGGAAGAGTCAATAGAATCAGATAGCTTTGTTATTGATGTTTTGAACAGGCTGTTTCCATGTTTGTTTCTCTAATGACATTTTGGAAAGTCTGGTTTCTTATTTATTCTACCTGTGTTTCCACAAAGAAAAATTGTACTGTAAATACTAATTTGCTTTTGAGGTGAATGTCAAGAAATAACTATGGAATACTTTCTGTTCGCAACAAAGCAAACCGTTTTATAACCATGTTGCTGACTAAAGCAATTTTTTCAGCATTTGCTATTGCATAAAGCCAGTATAATTGTCTATGTTTAATTGTTGTTGTTGTTAAATACAGTACATCCATTTAAAATTTATTGCCTTTTGCTATCCTTTGAGTTGTCTGTTTTCATTTTGCAGTTCAAATAGAATAATTGGAAGGGACCTAAAAAGAGCAGCCAGTCCAACTGTCGGGACCACTTCAGGGCTAAACAAAAATTAAAGCATATTATTGAGGGCATTGTCCAGATGTCTCTTGAACACTGTCAGGCACTGGGGCTTCAACCACCTCACTAGGAGAGGAAGTCTGTTCCAGTGTTTAACCACCCTCATGGTAGATAAATTTTTCCTAATATCCAGTGTGAACCTCCCCTAGTGAAACTTCGTGCCATTCTCAAATATCATGGCAGTGGTTCCCAGGCAGAAGAGATTGGCATCTCCATCTCCTCTTTCCCTCTTCAGGAAGCTATAAAGAGTTTGCCAGAGTTCCCATTTATTTTTCTAGCTAAGTAACTCATGGCACATGATCAGGATTGCAGTGAGAATGTGACCGTATCAGCAGCAAAACTGTGAGTAACAGTAAATCATTTTGGACAGGTGAACCATTGCCACTGGAGGTCTTAGTTCCAGGTCTTTATCCAGACTGTCAATTAGACAGATAGGTCTGAAACAAATCTATAGAAGCCAGATGCTACTCCGATAGCAGTTCACACGAGTTTGATGTTTCCTGTTTTCAAAGCTTTATAAAAATAAAAAAAAGACTGACAAAAAAGCAAGACTGTAAACTCTCAAAGATATTTGAATAAGGAACATCATGCCAGTCAAAATTGAGAGAAGTACTAAATAGTGTTTGCATGAAGAGTCAGAAAACTATTGCAGATTACTTGTTTTGAAGCCATTCTTTCTCTCCAGTATGTCTGATGAGTGTTTTTCTTTTGTGTGTGTGTAGAAGAGGAAATAAGTTGATTTTGTAGTTTTTTAATAAATAAGTGCTATTAAGTCAAATAATTTTTCATGTTAGGATTAAAGTTATTTGTCCAAAATTAAATTCTTGCCCTGATAACTGTCTTTCAGCCTCTAGATGCAGAGATGAATTACTGTTTTGTGTAATTTGCTGTGACATTGGAAATTGCTTTCGGGAGGAATCAGGTTTTAGTAGTAGAAGACTTAACACTATAAGTATAGCATATATGGAATTAATCACACAATAAAATGAAGTTCAAGTGGAATATTCTTTGAAGCATTCAAATGATTTGTGTAGTGCTCTTAGTGCTCTGGTTATGATGTTTGTTTGCTTTTGTTGTTGTTTTCTCCTTTGGTATTGCTTTGGCACCAGTAACTTCAGGGACTTGCATACTTTCTATAGAGCTAGGCTTTGGGTGGCTAGTACTGTAAGGATAGCATTCATGACCCTAACCTCAGACAGTGTCTATAATGTGTCTATTGGATTTAGACTCATTTTGCAGGTAGCAGGGAGGAGCAGGCAGGTTTTAAGTTGTGAGGCATGACATAATCCCTTAGAAGTTCCCCTTTGCCTTCTTTGCTTCCAAAAAGAACCTGATGTCACTAACACAGATGTAGACATTTCCATTTTAGATGCTGTAAATGCTGGGTGTGTGCTTAGGCACATGAATAGGAGCTTGGCTGCAAAGGCTCATTTTTGACTTACTTGGTCATGAAAAGCTGTTGTACTGTGCTGCTATAGTTAATAGCAACAGGAGAGCTCTGCAGCCATCAGCTGGTGGTTTGCTTGTAATTTGAAGAGGGCACTGTAAGTGAACCAATTGGTGCTAAAGCATTAGAATTTTATGATTTCTGCATTTGTAAGTGCTTTATTTTGAATAATTCACTGAATATCAAGTTTATTGAATTATCAAGTCTCCTGGAGAGAAAAAAAAAATAGAGGAAAAAGATTTTATTATTTTGCCTTGGATACAGTAAATGATCACAAATGATTTAGAAAATGTAGTTTGCTTCTAGAATGAAAGTAGACTACTTCAAAAGAGTGGACCAAAAAACTTGAGCTTAGTACAACCTTAGCTGAAATAATATTTTATGTATTTTAAGAAATTCCCTGATAGTACAGTAATAGTATATGTCTTAAAATTTATATACATTTAAGAAAATAATTTTAATAAAGTCTCTGTCTGTCAGGGCAGAGTATTAAGTGATCTATGTAATCATGCACAACTTGTCCCAGTGTTTGAAAACGAAAACAAACAGCAGCAACCCCCCCCCCCCGCCCTAAACACACACACAAAAAAAAACAAAAACAAAAACACTGAGATAATAAAATAGGTTCAGTATCTGAAATAAAATTTTAAGGCATTTTAATTGTATTAAGGATTTATCTTTTTCTAGTTCTGAAGTGAAATGCATAGTTTGCTCTGAATGTAATGCCTCCTATTTATTTCTTTGGAAATTGCAAAAGGTACAAAGAACAATAACACTGGTTGATAAAGCAAATTCTCAGCTACAAAACATGTTTTTCAGCATAGGCATACCATTCAGTGATGAAGAAGAGCGTATATGCCATGCTCAGAAAAATCTACATGGCCTTCCAGAGCATGTCTTATCTTTCAGATTGCTGTTGCCACTGCTGAGATGTACCACCCACCACCTCTCTGTGCTTACATCCACTGTTTGGTCTCCATAAACATTCAGTAACTGTTGATGAATGAATGTTGGTGCAGTTTTTTCCTCATGGAAATGAATTCAGTGACACACCTTTGCTTCATATGCACTTCCATGTCAGACATCATTCTGTCAGACTGCCCCTCTGCTATCATCTGTCACATGGCAACAAAATGTAACAGAATATTGGTGGGAAGGTTCACCTCTACTGTTACACCAACAGCATCAGTTTGCCTCTGATGTCATGGGCCAACATAAAAAAATAGGAAGCATTACTTACAGAGCTACTCTCTTATTTATAATATGTAATAATTAATAGTTATCATAGCATCAGTTCCAGTAAATTTCTTTAACATGTTGCTGCAGTTGTCAAGAGCTTGTTTAAAAAGCTAAACAACAACAACAAATAAACACTACATCAACTATGAGCAGATGTTTTAAAGCAGCATCTTACAGATACATTTTTTTGTTTTGGTAGTAGTGGTTACTAGTAATTTATGCATTATTTGAAAATGCTTTTTCCTTTTGTTTTTCAGGTATAGGTTAGAACTGTGCGATTCTGACTAGCTCTTTACAGCATTTCTATTCTATAAAATATCGATATTGATTATGCAAACTGTTATGGTTTTGAGTATCCAAAGAACTGAACAATTTAGCATATGTACTATAATTTTCATAATGCCATAGGAAGTATCCATCTGGCACAGTATTCTGTTTTCAAGAGTGGCAAAACAAGGTATTTCTTAGGGAGTGGACATAGCCCAAGCATTTATATGTACCTGGTGTCTAGCATTGTCTTATTATGCTTTACAGGGGATACAGTCCTGAATAATCCTTTTAGTGTTTGTATAATTGGTGAACCTAAATGTAAGGAGAATGTTTGAGGTTGTGAGGTTGTCCAGTCCCTGCTCAAGCAGGGACACCCAGAGCATGTTGCTGAAGACTGTGTTCAGGCTAGGACAACTTACAAACTCCAGGGAGGAAGGCTCCACAGCTTCTCTGGGCAACTTTTTACCAGTGTTCAGTCACGTTTATGTAAAATAGCTCTTCCTGAGTTTTAGTCTGCGCCCATTGCCTCTTGTTCTGTCAGTGGGCATTGCTGAGAAGTGCCTGGCTTCTTATTCACACTCCCCTTTTGGGTATTTATGTGCTTCGAGCAGATCACTTAGACCTCCCTGTTCTCTTGGCTCACTTCCGATGAACCCTATTTAAACCTGCTAAAACTATTTGTCTTTACAACTTCCTGTAGAAACAAATATCTGGCACTATATTAAAAAAAATAAAAAATCTGTTGCCTTGCTTGCTCTCTTGTTGAAGAATTGGGATAAAACAATTTCCTGCATTTGCAATATCTATTGCTTTCATGATTCTGTGATTTTGAGTGTTTTCTTCCTCTCCCTGCCCTTCATCCAGCCTTCTCCATGCTTATGTGAAGTACCCCAGGTTTTTTAAATGTAAAAGGTTTTATTTTTCAAATGTCTTTTATTTCTCAAATGTCTTGCAAATGTCATGTATTTTCTGAAGTGTTGACATCTGTCAAATAATCTTTATTGTTTGCAATTTCTTAATCAACAACTTTCTTTTACAGAGTCTAGCAAAGCACAGCAGAAGTAATATTGGAACAGAAGGTGGCCCTCCCCCTTTTTTGCCTTTTGGGCAGGTATAGTATATTTCTTTGTAATTCAGATGTGGCATACAAGTTGAAGCCGTGATGACGTTTAATGAAACAGTCTGTAGTAGGATATCTAGAGAGAGATAGTTCTATTTAGATAAAGGCTATCAAGGCATCTCAAATTGTGATGATCTGAATGAAAAAAATGGCCTTGTTTAACTGGAGAGGAGATGAAGGTTTTGATCCTGACACTTTGAGAAAAAAAAATTAAATCAACAGTTTCAAACTTAAAATTTTGTTTGATTTATGGATCTTTGTATGATATCTTAGAGCCACCCTTAAATATCAAAGGTACATAGAAGAATTACACTAGCTAGATCATGAAATATATTGAAAGTATAAAAGTCAGTCATTCTTTTTGGCATCTCTGTTGGATCAGAAGCATTTGCTTTCAGCAAAGGTAACTAGATGTCCCCAGTTGTAATGTTGTGCTATTTTAGTGAAATAATGCTTTCGGTGTCTTTTATTTTTTTTCTTCTTTTTTTTTGCGAATGAGAGTAGATAAAGAGTTAATGAAAGCTTTACTTTATGTTGTCAGAAATGTGCATCTCATGCGCAAGTGGATAGCAGAGAGCTTGATCGCAGGAAGACTCTGCAAATGACAAATACTGCAAAGCCTGTTGCTGACAATGATGAATTTGAAAAACAAAGAACAGCTGCCATTGCAGAAGTAGCGAAGAGCAAGGAGGTTAGAATGCATCTGTAGCGTTTTGTTTAGTGTAATTGATCTTTTCTTGTTACTTTTGTTTCTTCACTGACTAGTTCTTTGACATTTGCCTTCTTAAAATTCTGTTCACGTATTTAAGTCAAAAACTGAATCTTTTCAGATTTTATTTGAATAAAATTAATAAATGTATCATAATTTTTTATTGTAGATACATATTTTTTGATGCCTCTATTAAGAAGATGTATATTTTACTATTTAACTATGAAGATTAAAAAGTGCAGGTTACTGAGATTCATTTCCTTTTTAGTTGTGATGATTTTCTCTGTTCCACCTGATAGAATGGCTAAGAAATGTTGCTCTAATGTGCCTAATTTTTTTGCCCTCCCTTGGCTTTCAATTTTAGAATATAGAAATTGTGGTTTGCTTCTATTATTTGCTTGGCAACTCATAAAAACTAGAATTATGTACACTTCTTACAGCCTCATTTAGGCATCAGGTAATAATCAATAAGTCCTACCTAATACGTTTGGTTTATTTTGTGTATGTGTGTAGATCAGTAAAGTATAATTGTTACAAATAAAGCTGTATCAAATTTACTGCACTTCTTGTACTAACTAAATATTAAGGCTTATTTTCTTAAGTTGCATTTACTGAAATGTTATTTTTGTGCTTATCTAAAGACCAAGACATTTGGAGGAGGTGGTGGAAGCAGCAGAAGTAATCTCAATGTAAGTGCTGGAGGAAATCGAAACAGGGAACTTTTCCAGAAAGAGAAGATAACAAAACCTGAGGGAAAAAATGAAGGTGTCTACAGAGAACTGGTAAGTTATAAGATTTAAATGGAACCATACACAGTTCTGTTATTAAAAAGCAAAAGTAACAAAAATTAAACCAAAGGACTCTGAAGAATAAGAGCTTTCCTTTGAATTTATTTTGAGGTCTGTTTAGAGCTCTTGAGGTGCTCTTGTACCCTACTGAGATAGTTGAGATTCGACATGATTTTTGTGAAGTTTTAATGTTCTTTTAATGTCCTCGCAAAGGGAAAGTAGTTCTTCATATGATATAGGTCATTACAATCTACTTTTAATTTTATTCTTCAAATAAGCTCAGTAGTCTTTCACATCAGCAGTTACTAATTCATGTTAGACAAGAAGACTTTCATCCTTCAAATTCAGTGCATCAAATGATATTTCAGTGTAGCTTCTGAATTAATATTTATTTTAAGAATTTTAAACCATCCATTTGACATTGAGAAAACTAAATTATACTTGTGACATTGAGCATACTGAAGTAGAAATCCTTTTGTTGTGTCTTTCCTATGTAATGTTGACATAATTGGAGATAATGTTTTGGGTAAAGTGATTTATCTTTGGAGAATCTGAATTGTACCTCAGAATTCCAAGCAATCACTTTCAGGGCATTTCATAATTGCATGCTTCCTGAGAAGTGTTTTTTGACACTGCTGCATTGAATTAATTGGGTATAAGATGAACAGTCAATGAAGTTTGTTTCGCTTACTTTAGCAATCTAAAGGTTTGATGGAAGAGGGAGTGTTAATCCCAAGTACACGGTAATGATTAATGAATGTGATTTGAGTGATGAAAGCAGGCTGACTGGAATGGATTTCACATCATAATTCAGTGAACCAGTATTAAAATATTGACTGCAAATGACTGTAAATTCAACAATAAATAGCTGAAATATCTTCCATCTTACTTTACTTTTACCAAAGATTTAAGTCAGAACACGCTTAAGAATGGTAACTGCCTAATTTTGATTATGTCATGTAGGTGCTATCTCCTTGAAATCTGAAGAGCTTCCAGCAGTGCTACCTTCAGTACTGTGTTCAAAAATATATAGACGCATAAAGAAATATGTGTAGAATTGTAGAAACATGGATCTTAAGAGTCTTTTAGTCATCCCTCTATTTAATATATACTTTGTCATTACTGACAGCTGTGACTACCTA
The DNA here is from genome assembly GCA_036925125.1 of Oreortyx pictus. NCBI lineage: Eukaryota > Metazoa > Chordata > Aves > Galliformes > Odontophoridae > Oreortyx > Oreortyx pictus. The sequence goes on from JAUPFR010000001.1 coordinate 32,747,655, forward strand.
ATAAGACTTTAAAAGCAAGAAAAAAAAAAACACCATATGCCCTTTTTGATTGAAATTGGGCAGTACTTATTTTCTATTTTTCCTATGAACTGCAGGAAATTTGCTTTACGGGGCACTGTAAAATGTCAGTACTTCCAGTTTTTTGAAACTTAATGTCATTTAGCCTACTTTGATTCTGTTTAAAAGAATATGAACCCACTAAGTCTAGATAGAAAGCCTTCTTCAGTCATAAATGATGATTGTAGAGCTAAAAGCAACAGATAAGGGTTTTTTTAGTTTGTTTTTAGAATTGTGACATGGAGTTGATTTGATTGTTGATGTACATTGTTAATTTGTGTGTAAATATAGAAAGAGTAAATGTTTTTATTCCATCTACCCAGTGTGTTACATTAGGAGAGTGCTGAAACACTGTCTCGCAGAGAAAGACACAAAGTAGTGGTTTCTCCTATTGCTTTGTAGACAGACAATGGATTGTGCATTATGTCCTATAATTTTCTTTTCCATTCCAGTCTAAGAGAACTGGCAATATCTGTGCTATGTAAATGGAGTTGAAGAGAAAGTTTTCGATGTCCAGAGATAATCTGGATATTCCCTCATTTTTCGAACGGTCTTTGTATCTGAGAAATTGCTTTTCCTTTGGGTCTCAGGTTATGACTTACCAAAGAATTTTTTTATCCATTGCTCAGAGCACAGGTAGCATACATATGAGACTTTACTTCTTTCTAGTCTTTGATGAACATAACTGTTGAGCAGAGGATTCCCACCAGTGGAAGGCAGTGATACAGAATAAGATGGAATTTCTCTCTTGGTTCAAAGCAGCTACATACCTTCAAGAGGAAGAAGTGTGAAGCAGGCTTGCTGAGGCAGTAGAAAGCAGCAATTTTGTCTGTTGTTAAAAAATTGAATTCAAGTGGGTTGATGATCTCTTGTAGGCACTGATGTCATGTTTCAGTGCCTCTGGATTTTGAATACGTTTTAAGTGGTATTCAATCTGTAGGCATTAAATTGAAGAATACTGTTAAATTTTGAAATTAAGAAGGGTACATGGAAGCAGTTAACAGAACTAAGCGGACAGGAGTTTGAGCCAAGCCCTGCAAAGTAATGTCTTGCTCATTATGGTGATTTTTGGCTATCAAAGCGTAGTTTCTGAAGCTCTTAGAGTTGTTATATCTCCTGGCTTACTGAAATCTCTGTACCAAAACAGCAACCATGAACACCAAATTTATGCCTCTTCCCCAGATAGGAGATCTGCTTATAGCTCTCGTCCCAGAGCATATAGTGTAGCTGAACAGAAAGAGAATGGATCAAAACTTCAGAAGTTTTAGTAGAGCTGCTGTAATAGATGGGTAATTAGCATTATTTTGGTTGGTGCGGGATGAAGAAGGGCAGAAGGACTGGCCCCTTTTCTTATTTAGTGCATGTCTGCAGCAGAAGAGGCAGTCCCAGCTGAGACCTTTAAGCACAGTGTCTGTGATTCTTGCTTTGCCTTTTTCTAATCATTCTGTATACAGTTCAGAATACGAAAGCTTTTGTTTCTGAAGAAGGAAGTTGTTTGTATTTTTTTATTCCTATTGAAACCTTTTCAGGTTACATTTTCTCCTTGTTTTAAGAAATGAGTAACCGATTTTTATGTTGTTTCTAGAAGTTGTGAAAGGGTTAAAATAGAAACAAAGAACAAGTTTTATATTAGTATTGCTTGGAAAGATTCCTTTTGTTTTTCATTAGAGCAAATATGTTACAGTCTTTCAGATTGTTCCACTGTACAATAACGGAAGAGGCAGAAAAGGGGAATTTCTGCTTGAAACCAGTTAATATTAGAAATATATATTAGAAAATATTAGAAAAAAAAGAAGCAAAAATAGTTGGAAAAAAAAGTCTCTCTCAACTCTGTCTAGTTTTTTAGAACAAAAAGAGAATTTCTCTGTGAATGCCATATGTTAATCTAAACTGTTTATCATCAGTGCAACATGGAAAAATAATTATTAATGGAGGGTTAAAGTAATATCTGGTGGTTTTATAGAGCCTGTGTTGTAGCTTATGGTTATTTGTTTGTATCTTTTATTTCAGGTTGATGAAAAGGCTCTAAAACACATAACAGAGATGGGATTCAGTAAAGAAGCAGCAAGACAGGCGCTTATGGATAACAGTAACAACCTGGAGGCAGCATTAAATTTTCTTCTGAACAGCAGTAAACAAAAGCCCCTTCAGGGACCACCACCTAGAGGTATAACTTGCAAAGATGTGCCTTAAAATGAAATGTTCAGGAGCAAAGGAATTTATTTACCATGTATTACTAATGTATATGATTTATATAAAGTGTATCTACATTTTTTAACAAGTTAGAGTGCATTGTAAACCTGAGAGAGAGTACTTAGAAAAGGCCTCTGTGTATTATCCTTCACAGTATGTTTGAATTTGAAATCACCTTACATGGAAAGTATCTTTTTTGTGAAAGATTTTTTTTGAAGGTGCACAGAATGTTTGTTATTTAAGTCAAATAATGAAAAATGAATGTGTAGATAGTGTTGTTTTTCTTTCTTTTTCTTTTCCCCTCTTCCATCGCCCCTCAAGAATGTATGTTTTATATATACAGGTAAAGGAAAGGGCCGAGGCCGAATAAGACCTGAAGATGAAGAAGAGCTAGGAAATGCCAGACCCTCTGCACCAAGCACACTGTTTGATTTCTTAGAATCCAAAATGGGTACTTTAACAGTAGAGGGTAAGTTATTGGAATTGAAGTATCTGGAATCAACATTGCCCAGAGTTGGTGGATTTTTTTTCTACTTAATCTAGAAACTGGCTTCTGAAAGTTTCACCATAGTCAGCAGTAAAATAACAAGGAATGGTAGAGAGTTTTTCCTCTCCTTTGAAGAAAGGTCAAATAAATTGCACTGTGGTAGAGTGTGCTTCTCTCTTGGCTGTCAAAAAGCTGATAGCTTCTGGCTTAAGTACCTTGAGGTTAGTAATTTTGAAATCAGGTTAAATAAATACCACTTATTAATTCTAATTTCATAAAGACGCTTACAACTTTATGGGGCTTTCTTGTAGTTCAAAGGAAAAACTCATAACTGCAGTCCTTTTTCCTCAGCTTCTAAAGAACACATTCTTTGTGGTGCTCAGTTAAGAACAGTAAGCTAAATAGGTTTTTTTATTTGCTCTATCTGGCGATCAAACAAACTCCCAACATTCTGCTATAAAATACTAACCTTTTTCTCTTACCTTTCCCGTTTAATAACTGTAGGGAGTAAGAAAGTAGGATTTTAGAAAGAGGGAAGCCAAACAATATCAAAGATATAGCACAAAAAATCTAGGCTTTTACTGGAATGTTCTTTTCTTTCTTGAGAAACCATAAAAGAATGCAGTCTGCAAATCTTGACATCTGTTTATGTCTAAATCACTTCATACTTTGGAAGTTTTAACAGACAGATCCATTAGAAGGAAAGAAGTATATGCTTTATACATCCTGAGGTCTCTAGAGGCTGCTGTGATATTGAAGTAAAACTTGCAGTAAGCTGAGTAATAAAAGGAGTTTGTTATTTTGCCTTGGAAGTGTTTCAGTAGGCAATGTGAAATTGAAATATGTTTCCATTATTTAACATCCATTTTCGTGGTGGAGTTGTGATTTTTTTTTCTCCCAGTAAAATAACACTTTATTAAAGTGTGAAATAAAGGTCAAAATAAATTACGTTGACTGATGTTTTCTACTGAGTGAGTGCATTTAAGGACTCTCAGCATTTATATATAATAATTTCAAACCGACTTCCCAAATAGTCTCTGTTGTTAATGCTTTGTTTACTTTCACTGGATAGAATTAAAAAAGAAGTGATGCACGAGATGAGGGTGAAAACTGAACAAAAGAGGTGGAAAAAAAATACTTAATGGTGAAAACAATTATTAGTTAGGAAAGTTGAAGGATAAAGTTGTTTCCAATTGTAATGAAAAAAAAACAGAGGTGTAGTCTGTATGAGACCTAAATGGCCGTAAATAAGATTAAGACAGTTCCTATGTTGCCTTTTCATCTACTTGTAATTTGGAGCCCTTAGTGGCATTTGTTTCTATAAGAATCCAGGCTGTAAATGACAAATATTCAGTCAGTAACTGAAAATCAAGTGTGTGCAAACAAAACCTTCTAAATAGATTTAAGACTGCTAACGTGGTGTGAGAATTGGCAGAGGCACTTATGTTGCTAAAGGATTTAAGTATAGAAAAATCAGGATAGAGAGAAAAATGCATGTATATTTAGGGTAATTCAGTCTTCAGGGCTGATACATCTAACTTGCTCTTTGCCACTATTGAGGCTCTTCTGTCTGAAGTTCTGGTTTCTTACATCACAGATTTAGAAGTGTTTTGTTTAATGGAATGTTATGTATTGTCCTTTTTGAAAAGGACATATAGCTGTTTTTTCCTGTATGCCAGTAATTGCCTGCAAGGTATGACCTCTGTCTGAAAAGAAATGACACAGTGCATTGGCATTTACAGAGATTGTGAAGGAAGTGCAAATAACTGTATAATGACAAATATGTGGAAAGTAATCTAGTCTTACACAGGGACTCTTTGTGGATGCTTAATTTGTATTGGACTGAGAAATTACTTAAATTCCTGTTTTCCTCACGTATTTATGAAGCACTAATTTTCAGAAGTCAACGGTATAAACATATAGATATCTATGTAGGTGTGTATATATGTATATACATTTAAACATAATAAGTTTATACTTAAATAATAAACGTATACACATGAGTTTGGGGGCGTTGATGTTTAATTTTTGGTGAAAGGGTTAAAGCTGTTGGCTGTTACAGGTATGAATTGAACAAGGAAAAGCTCCCTTGACCAGTGATAAAAGCGTTAAAATTAAAGAGCATTTAAATATCAGTTCCAAAACATATTTCAGTAGTAGCTGGACAGGTGAGATGCTGCAGTCCCTGTTATTTCTAATATAATTCTTTTCGCGTACATCTAGCAGCAGACCGTTGTTATTTTGCAGACTAAGACCTGAGTTCCATTTTTATTTTTTTATTCTGTTACTGGTAATATCTTGGAACTGTTAGAAGATAGAACACTGGAAGCCAGGAAACTTTTTCTAGAACATGGAAATTCTTCAAATGAAAAATGTGTTTGGAAGTCAAAAACCAGGTTTAAATGGACAAGATATTTATGTTATCTTTTTAGAAATGAATGTTTCTCTTCAGGATGTTGGTTGTGTTGATTTGTAGCCATCTATAATCTCTACGTCCAAGACAATAGGGCTTTTGTTTGTAAGAAATTTTTATAATTTACAAATAGGAATAGTTTTTTTCTGTAAAGTTCGTATGCTGATTCAAGTTAGAGGTTGCATGTGCTCTGAAAGAGGCAATTTATTTCCATGTGAAACAGCTTTTCCATCTAGTGTGGGTGCAAGTGAAACCTTGCTGTGTGTGAATTTTGCTCCAAAAAATGTGAACAGTCATTTAGGTCCTGCACCTGAAATACAAGCAGAATATCACCACCACCCAGGTTAGTTGGGCCAGAGACATTTTGTTGAATGCGTTAGTGTTCTTGCTGGTTTATTTTTGTTAAAATGTATAAATGTTTTGTTGTTGTTGTTTCGTACAATAATTAAACAATGAATTTGCAGTTGGTTGCTTAATTATGTACTTGTGTTTCAGAGTCATTACAGAGTTAGAAATGAAAACATGAAGCTGTGTGGACTGGGTCAGGGCTTTGAGACCCCAGTTTTGTGTGGGAATTCTGTGGGAATTATTAAAACTATCTGATTCCCATTAAATGCATAGCATTTTTTCCCCAATTATTATTTTTACTCGGTGTTTCTGAAACTGAACAGTCTCTACTTGCATATGCAGAGAAATGTTTTGCTTTAATACATTTTAATAGTTCTGGAAGCCTGTAGCAATTAAATTAAAGCATATTCAAATTAAAAATGCAGAGAAGTTTAGAAATCCAGCCTTTGAAACTGCACAGAAAATATTTTCATTCAAGGAGGAGGAATCAGTGGGGAAGAAAGGACACCCATTTTGTCAAATAAAATGGGTGTCAGCAGGTGGGCTTAGAAGCCAGTGAAACTAGTAGGAAATCCAGAGGTCTCTTACCATGGTGGTAGAATTATGTGAACCGTGAGCCATGTCAGAGTTCACCGAACATTTTTGGTGTGCTATGGCTTAGATATTAGCAGAAAAACATTCAGTTAATAATTGTGACAGTTCATAGTTCTTTTAATAACAAATCTGTATTACTATGTTATGGTTGTCCCTGGGCTGATTTTCATTACATCAATATCTTTTCTTTTCCCTATAAATTGTTTTTAAGTATTTAAATATTGTTTTCTATTTTAATTACGTCTAGGTCTTACAGAAATAGTAAAAATGAGCAAAACATTATAATGGAGTTGCTTTTCTTATGTGTTGCTTATAGTTCATTTATGGGAAGTATCCTCAATCTTACGACTTTGTTATTCTCAATTAGTGGTAGGTTGAGCATTTGTATCATGCCTCCACACTGTATTTTCCATAAGTTTAAAATCTTTGAAAAGATTTCTTTCAAATACAGAAGCATTCTGCATGAGCTGATAAAATTTTGTAAAATTGTGATCAAGTAGTAAACCTGATCACATTTTCAAAAACATATATAAAAAATTAAATTTTATATCTATCTTTTGGCAACTCATTTTGTTTACCAAAAATGAAGTAGGTTTCTGCAGTGAATAAAACTGGAGCAATGGTAGTGCTTTTTTCTCTCACAGTTACTCACATTGATTTTCCTTGGATATGTTCTTGGACATCTTATCTAAGAGATTAGAGAGGAGGTTAGATACTAAGAGAATTCTTTTATGTGTGACTGCAAGACATTTAAAGGAAAAATAATAAAAATAATCCCTGTGGGATATGTGCTTTTCTTATTGTTACTAATTTAACAGTAAGTAATAGTAGTTTACTAAGAACTGTGAAAGGATTGAATTGCTTCTTTTAAAATGATATTGCTGGTGTGTAGTGAGTTTGCTTAGCAGGACTTTTATGATTCTTTTGGTTTAGTGTACATGTAGCCAATATACTGTAGTGTATTAAAGCACATAAATGGAGACTATAAAACTAAATACAATTCGCTTTTGAGCAATTTTTCACCTCTTAACTAAAGATAAAAAGTTTTCATAAGTGACATAAGAAGAAAAATGTAGTTCTGCATAAAGTCATAAGGTCTTCATGATCAGCTGCCAAAAAATATGGTGTATTTTGTAACATGATACTCAGAGCTCATTTTTAACTTTATTTTTTAATGTTCTCTGAATGATCAGTGTGCAATTTGGTGTACTTTTCTTGAGTTATGCTTTTCTGAAGAAAAAAAGACCCAAAAACTACATCCTTATAGCCATTTTTGAAGATTTGAAAACATTCTTTAGGGTTTTTTTCTTTAGATAGAAGACTCCTTTTTTCTTTCTAGAGAAATAATAATAAATTTTATTGCATTTCCTGTGATTTGGAAGTCAGCAGACTTTAGATTAATTGCTTAGTTTCATTTAGTCAGTTTTTATTTTCCTTACCAAATGTGTCATTCCTCTGTTCTTAATGCCAGACTTCAGTTTATCTTGCAGACTGCCCTTCAAATGGACTTTCCTAGAGATAACCTAAGCTTAGGTTAAATTGCAGGTAATTTTTCTACATCAGAAGTCTTAGATTTCTCCACCAAGTTTGTGAAAGCCTATGCAGTTTGAATTCATACACTTATTGGAAAATCATTTACTGAAAATGCTACTATTCTGCCATTTTTATGGCTCTGTTGTCATTGAAAATTAACTAATTTTGAAATCTTATTTGCCTTAATCTCCTTCTAAGCTGAAATCTTGCCATCTCCTTTCAAGTGGAGGTGACGTAAGTATTCAGTGCTTGCAGTGTCACAGTATACCTACCATGATGATAGCTATCATTTTGTATTCTTTCTTTATGAAATGTTTTTCCAAGTGTTTGCAGAAAACAGGGTGCATATATTACGAGCAGTTTTTTCATTTCACTTGGTCATGTAAGTTACCAGTAGAGATATGTATCTCTCCCATAGTATTAAAAATTGGAGGAACTGCTAGAAACAACTAAATGCATAACTTGTATTGCCAAGAATAAGACCTCTTCACTGTTTTTTCTAGTAAGTAGCTGTGATGAACTGTGGAAGGCCCAGGTAGGCAGGATTTTCTGCCTTTATCTGGGACATCATACAATGTCTCATTGTATTTCTCTCCACTTAAGAAAGAAATTTGATTCTTCTGCAGTATTTCTGACATGTTGCTGTATGATGTGGTCTCTAAAATGCCTGTTTGTTCTTTTTAGATGTTAAGAGAGATTCTTTGATTAGAAACATGTTTTATATATAGTTGTGCATTAGTACCATTACAGTGAAGCATTTGATCAAGCATGTGGTGACCTACCTGCCATGAGTGTTAGGCTTCTATACTCTTCAGGCAGATATTAATTTCTTTTAAATGATCCAATGTCTACACAGAAGAGAAAATAGAAATTAATTTATCTGAACTGGAGTAATTTTATTTTTTTTAATTCTTTGCAGCATTATTGTTTCTTTTAAAATAGTTTAGAGGGCATTGATTTACTTTTCTTTGTGCATCTCTCCATGCTTCTTGTGTTTTTAATTCCATCTGAAACCTTAGTATTACTCATTATTGAGAATTTCTAAAATCACTTCTGAATTTGCAATTATCAAGCTAGGTTTGTGAACAAGATACATGGGCAGGTGGTTACAGGAGAAGAAGAGCAGTTTTATTTAAAAGAAGGGGGGATGGTGACTCACTGGAACAAGCTGATGAGAGTTGTGGAAGTTGTGGATGCCCCATCTGTGGAGCAATTCAAGGCCAGGTTGAATGGGGACCTGGGCAACTTGATGCAGAGGGTAGCAATCCTGTCTATGACAGAGCGATTGGAACTAGGTGGTCTTTAAGATCCTTACTAACCCTAGCTATTCTGTGATACTGCAAACCAGTTGCTCAATCTGTTGTCATTGCTTTGTTAGCTTTTCTCTAATTCAATTTAGACAAAGCAAAAAAATGAGTTAAAATGTTTTTGTATTTGCTTTGTTATTTAACACGCACAAATAAGTTAAAATACAGTGAGTATTTTTGTACTGTGATATCCTGTGGGTTTTTTTTACTTCTCATTTTTTCAGTTACTGAAGTATTATTTATTTATTTTTTTTTACTTTTAAGTATTTCTGCTGTCAAAACTATTATGTGTTAGACTTTTGAATGAGTTGCTAATTCCTTAATTGTTAAACATCATATTTAGTAAACATACTTTAAGTGAAATGCAAAGAATTCTAAGAAACAACAACAACAAACCAACAACAAACCAAGAAAACCCACAACTGTTCAGTGCTACACTTTTATGTATTATTCATTTTTAACTATGGATGGTTGGTGCTACCTTTTGAAAATGTCTGTGTTGAAATTAAGTAGCTTCAGCTTGTGTTATATGGAGAAGCCTAGTGACTGTGAGAGACAACGGAATAGTTCTGGAAACTGACTTCCTTTGCTTGCACTTAAATTATTTCCACTACTGAACACAGTGATTTTTGTGTTAATCCTCTTGTTTTTCTTTGGTTATGAGGAACAGTTCATCCATCTTTGCCAGCTTAAATATGTAAACAGAGAACAAAATAGTATTAAGAGCTCTGACTTTTAATTAAGGAAGAATATAAAAATGCTGAGGAGCAGGCAAGTTCTGATGCTGTATCTGTTTGGTTCTTACGGACTGAGAAGAAGCTGTTGCTTCTCTCTTCTCAAAATCCAAAGTCATAAAAACTTTGCAGACACCTACACCTTTGAAAGATTCAAGAGAATATGAAATTTAACAATTACTGGTGATTTTTTTTTTTAACTATTAGGTAGGAAAGTTGGTGATAAACGTAATGATGTTTTTGATAACAGCATTGATCCAAGCTCAAACATCTTCATTTTCAGTTTGTGCAGAATTGCCTCTTCAGTCTTCCAAATGGACATGATGAGCGTCTTGTGAATGTTTCATACTCTTACTGTTAAAATGAATCTCCTGAGCAACAAATTACAAGAGTTGCGGGATCACAGAAAAAGCAAGCGAGAGGTGGTACATCTAGGTAGTCTTTTAAGAAGAATCAGGAGGTGGGAGCAAGTCACAGGCTGTAGTCTCTGTTTTTTGCACCAACAGCTAGCTAGGCTATGACTGGAATACAAATTTAAACATGCACCTTGGATTTTTTAGAGGAGGTGAAACGATTCTATTTGGAGATTAATTGTCCAACAATTAAAGACCAGCATTTTTAAAAAAGCCTTTAATTTCTAAACTGATTTTTCTGTGCTCAATTTCTCACTGTTGTATAATAAGCCTTACTTGCTACATGGAGAACTATCAAAATCTGCTTTCCTAATAGGTATTTACAAGTGTGATTACCTGTATGTTATCCATCAGCTATGTTACCTGTGTGGATTGAGCTTTCATGGTATCTGGTTGAAAAGTCTTTCCAGACTGCTTTTTTACTTTCTGAGAAAACTCATATAGCATTTTTTATTCAAATATGCCATTCCACAATACTTTTGTAGTGCTCTGAATGTATAACATCACTATCCCATGAACTCTTGCCTCCACTTACACCAGATACGAGCATCCCACCTAACTTACTGTTTTGTTCATGGGCACAGGAACACTCCTTGTCTGCAAGAGATGCATGACAAAAGGATGTGCTGACCAAATAGGAAGGTTTATTAACTCTTCGTGGTAGAGAGTTTCTTGCTCTCACGTATTATTCTTGGCTCTGCCCAGAGATCATCCCCCTTATCATTAATTCTGAAATGGAATTTTTACAGAATTAATAACAGCCTTTTCTGTCATGAGTGTCATGTTTTAGCTCCTTTCTTTCTTGTGCTTGTTCTTCTTAGATTTATCTTGATCTATGACCCCCTTTGGCTCTTCCCTTAAATGTTTCATAAGAAGTTAAAAAGTTATTTTTAGGCAAATGTGTAAAAAGAAAAGAACCCACAGTGTTTCACAGAGCTCCCTGTTCTTCTCACACCCCACAGACCAATAGAAAATTTGCTCTTTCTCATTAGGTCCATGATAATTTTGTTTTACTTAGCATCAGGTAGGGTTCTGACTGAATCTCATAACGGTTGCTACTCCCATTAGCTCTAGTTTGCAGGCTGACTTCATTTTATGAATTCTATTTCTTGCCTATATTTTAATGCTGAACAGCTGTTAGAAAAAGATTTTTACTGTATTGAACTTTTCAGATGACAGCTATTCCTTTTTTCTTCTTGTTTTCTTGCATTTTCCTTTCTTTGCATTAGAATTCTGTTTGTCTTTCTTAAATGGTTGTTACTCATTTAATGTTAAGTAATTTAAGTACCACCAAGAAAAATGTGTACGTTTTCTATTAACTAGTAATTGCAGTTCAAATACCTGCTAAATTTCAATGGACATTTATTTTTATTATTTATTTATTATTTATTTATTTATTTAAATTATTTAAATATTATAATTTATTTATTTATTATAATTATTTATTATTATACATTTATTTCATTTATTTATCATGAAAGTAAATACTACTTGCTTTTCTGAATAATACTGTCACTTTATCATTTAGGATCTGAACCACTATTTCTATATTATATATATGTGTGTATATATATATATATATACATATATATATATATATATATATATATATATATATAAAATCATTATTTTTTTCTCTTTATAGAACCAAAATTGCAATTTCAACCACCACATCAAGTACAGCCCAAAGTTATGAATACAGAACAGAATGGCTTCAAGGAGAATCATTTAAGGCATATTTCTCGCAATGACATGAGACAACCAAGGAATGAGAAGCCCCCTCGTTTTCAGAGAGATATTCAAAATTCAAGACAGGCTTTGGAAAGTGGGGGATTAGCAAGAAACAGAGGTCCTGAAAGGCACAACTCTTTAGAACATTGGACAGAAGAGAAAATTAAAAGTGACAGACATTATCCTAGAAATGATAGGCCAAAGGATTTGGGTTATCCCATAGCTTCTCACCAGGGTGATATTTCCTTTAAAAAAAGGGATAACATTATGCAAAACAGAATAGGAAAAGGGTTGTCTTTCACAGAATTCAAGGAGAACTCTGCTGCTCAAGATACTACAGACAACAATAACCAGAAACGTGGAAAAAGGGAAAATCAAATACACAATTCTGAAAATTTTTGTGATAGGAATGCACGAACAATAAGCAATGAAACCTTTATGGTAAAAAGTGAGCAACATTTTGGTGTGAATAATGATTATCAAAACCCTGATAGAACTGATAATTTTAATTCTATACCTAATGGAGATACAGAACATCATCAGAAAGGAAGACGAGTAGGGCCTATCAAATTGTCAGGACCTCCTGGAATTCCATCTTATGATGATAAAATGTTGTATTACAATACTGGACCCAAAAGGAGATCTGGGCCCATCAAACCAGAGAAAATAATAGAACCATCAATTCATGCAGAGTATGGAAAAACTTGGAGACCTGGGGATGAATGTTTTGCTCTTTATTGGGAAGACAACAAGGTATGTGTTTGCCAAATATGAAGTAATTCAAATTAAAGTTTTCATGTTTTCTTATATGCTCGAGAGAGACTTAGCACACCAGCACAGAGACACATGGCTTTGTTCATAGGTGTATACTGTGCTGCATGGCTGGCTTCTTATTTTACTGTTTGTTTGTTTGTGTGTTTTAAAAGGAGATATGTAGAATGTGTTAATTTCTTGAAAGTACATGACTCAAATTATCTTGACAGTGGCTGTTTCCCTCATATGGGATGACTAGGCTCCTAATTGAAATCTTTCATGTAAGTGTTTAAAATCTGAAGGAATTAATATAGATCTAGGTGCCCTTGTTACTTTCTAAGGAATAAAGCCAGGATGCACTGTTATCCAGTGTAGTCTCTAAACTGTAGATTTGTAATGCCTTTTACAAGAATAAGACATTGTGCCGCCTTCACTAGCACAAGAGAAGACAGAATCTGCAGGGATGAGACTGTGTAAAACAAATTCCTATTATCACTAGTAGACTGTTAGCTGAAGAATTTGTGGAAGAAATGAAGTGTGATGCACAACATTCTGTTTTACTGATTTTTAAAGCTTAAATACTTACAATTAATAAGATTTTGTTTATGACAAGAGACTTCAATCTGCTCCTCCTTTGCTTTACAAAAAAACTGAAAGGTGATTGACTTGTTATCTTCTGTTCAGGCATTCTGTGTGTATTTCTTTAGTTGTTTCTTCAGTTGTTGACCCTTTCTGATGACCTTAAATATTACTATTTTTGAATAGGTTTTATTCCTGCGGTTTCTGTTTTTTTTCCTTGTTTCCCCCCCCACCCCCTTTTTTTTTTTTTTTTTAACAGGGTGTAGATACTGTTAGCTCAGCAGTGTGACTTTTATTTCTCTCTTTATTTGACTGAGATAAGTCATGCAAAATTTTTGATAGCAGTAACGTAGCGAATTGGCACTTAAATATGAATATATACCTTGGATAGAAAGATTAGTTTGAAATATAATGGCATATTAAGGAATTATTTCCTGTCTTGAGAAGTGTTTTATGCCACTATGAGATGTGTTGTTGAAAATCTAGAAAGCGTGAAACTTGCAAAATAAGCAGATATACACTGCTGCCTGGAAAGTATTCAGTGCTGTTTTTTTAACTGTTACAACAAATGCTGCTGCTTATAACTAGGATAATTTTAAAATAGGATGATAAAATACAGTATTGAGTTTTTAATCGTTAGGTGATAATGATATCTTTGTGTTCAGCAAAACATCTTCAAAAACAGTTGAATTCTTTGCATAAATGACGAAAAGAAAGTGTTAAAAAAGGGAAGAATTTTTGAAGGGTCACATTTGAGTATGTGGTAAAGTAGTTCCATATTATATATGTGCAAGTAAGTGCCTATCAGGCATATATTTGAACAGGAATAATGATAATAAAAGTCTTGCATTAGTATTTCTCATATACGGCATCATTTGTGTTAGTGATTAATTTGTCTTTGAAAACAGGTCATTTAAAATGTCCTAAGTAGTGTATATTTTCAGTGAGTATTCTAAATACATACAGCCACAACCTTTCAGTCGTAGGACATGTGGAAGTTTAATATACAATTATCTGCTACATATTGAAAGGAGTAGGGAGGAGAAAAAAACAAAGGGATTGTTTTCAAGCTGTTTGTGGCACATCAGTTAATATCTTATGACCTTTGAATATTCTCTTTTAAGTTCTATCGGGCAGAAGTTGAAGCTCTCCATTCTTCTGGAATGACTGCAGTTGTTAAATTCTGTGACTATGGAAATTACGAAGAGGTGCTTCTCAGCAACATCAGGCCTATTCATGCAGACACCTGGGTATGTGATAATAAATTGTATACAAAGATATAACAGCATAGTCTGTACCAAAATATGTAACTTGGCTAACAAATGCTTACTCCTGCAGAGTGCTAATTGCACCTGTAGAAAAATAGTGAAGAAGTGAATACAGAAGCAAAATCTTTTAGTTATCTATATGAATCTACTTAATGTTCCTAAATATATTATTATGTAGTGTTCTTTATATGTAATAAATTTAAATTGTATTGTTTACCTGTCGGGTAAACAGTTTTATGCATATTTTCTCTCTAAGAGTTTCACTTACTATATTAAACCCAGATTATTATTATTTCATGTACGCTGTATTTTCTTCTGTAAAGGTTAGTAAACAGTCTTTAAAATATATATCCTGTAGGCTTTTACTGAATGTAAATGTATGGATAAAAAAAATACATCTGTTTGAATCATTTTATTTTGTATCATTATTTTATTTTTTTCAGTTATGTCTTTGGTGAATATTAAGGGGGAGGTTTATGCCTTGAAATCTGCTTTACAAGATTAAGAATGTATTAGCTTTACGGTAGCTGAATTTCAAGGGGCTTTAGTTTTGAATATCATGGAAAGAGGGGTATGTTTTGGTTTAAGAAAGCAACGAACAGAACAGGATTGCAGTCACTTGCTGTTTACTCTTATGATAGAAAGGAGCACAAAATTATATGCGTTTGTGCTTTGATTCCTTAATGACAAGCCGATGGTGCTTATTTTCATTTCTTACTCTGGGTCACATACCCATGTTAGTACTGCTGCAGAGGCTGTTAACAGTCAGCTGCTGTTTTCTGCCTGTGGTGTTTTAATTTACATTGTTGCTTGTACCTCTCAGATGCTCTTATGGCCTCTGAGTTGGCCTTTTTGTACTTAGAAAGGTGTCTGAAGCACTTCTGAGCTGTTGCATTGCAGTCTATGGAAATTAACTTCTTTTTTTTTTGATCCCACTAGTTGAGTTGCAGTGATGCAGTGCTTCCTCCTGTATGGTTGTTTTTACTTTGATCTTGTTTCTCAGTTGCTAGCAAACCTTTTCTTCACATAAACATGCAGAATCACACAGAATTGTTGAGGTTGAAAGGGACCTTTGGAGGTCATGCAATCAACTCTGCTGTTCAACCAGAGGCACCAGAGCAGGTTCCCAGGACTGTGTCCAGTTGAATATTTCCAAGGAGAGAGTGTGCCAGTGCTCCTTCATCCAAACAGTGCAGAGTTTTCTAATGCTCAGAGCCTCCCACATTTCAGTTTGTGCCCATTGCCTCTTGTACTGGCACTAGGCACCACTGAAAAGAGCCTGGCTGTGTCCTTATTGCACCTTCAAGTATTTATTTATACCCCCTATATATTTTCACTGATTAGCTTTCCCCTGAGCCTCTTCTTGAGGTTGAACAGGCCCATCTCTCTCAGCTTCTCCTCATAGGAGAGGTGCTTCTGTCCCTTCATCATCTTCGTAGTTCTGAGCTGGAGTCTCTTGTACTGAGGAGCCCAGAGCTGGATGCAGCACTCCAGATGTGGCATACCAGTGCTATACTATACTATAGGGACTACTATACTATACTATACTATACTACTATACTATACTATAGGGACTACAGTACTATACTATACTATAGGGAAAAGATCAATTTCTTGCTGCTGGTAATATGCTTAATGGGCACTGCTAAACACTTTTTATCATTTTTGATGGTAAACTTAAGGAGTGATTTTTATTTTACTTCAACTTGGAAAATTCTCTCTCTTAGTCTGAGAACTTCACCTGGTGTTAAGACTATGTTGATCTAACGGTGAGGTGCCAATGTGAAGCTTTTTACTTCTTATTTTTCCTTTTCCTTAAATGTAGGTCCAGGTTGCCTGATGTTATCATGATAACACCAAGTTTTCCTCTGTAATGGAAAGCATGTTACTAGGTGATTTTAAGACTGCTTGATAATTGATTATATACCGTCCGTCACCCAGTTTGCTGAGTCCTTATAAATTTTCAGGTTTAAATTTTTTTTGCTGAGTCCTTATAAATTTTCAGGCCCTTTGACAGCTAACATTCTGCTGTTTATCTTTCTGACTACTGGAAGAATAGAAGATAGATCTGTTTTTTTGATAAGGTAAATCAAAAAGCTAGTGGGGATTTTTTTCAATAATCATGTTCAATAGCCATATAAATATATGTAAGAACACTAAAACTGTTTTTTTTTTTTTACTTAGTGATTGCAAAATGTATCTGAGGCATACTATTAAAAAATATTTTTAATAATAAAGTTATATTTGGATTCCACTGTTTTACAGTTTTTCTACTGTCTTATGTGTAACACAGCAATGCTTTTCCCTCAACAAAATTCACCAAAAAGCCGTAGTACAAATAAGAACTGCCTGGTTTTTTTTGTTTTTTTTAAAAAGCTCGTAAAAGATTTAAGATTGTAGTAACAACTGAGAAGCAACATTAAGGCTTTTCCTGACTTACATAAATAGTCTGTTCTGTAAAAAAAAAAAAAAAAACAACAAAAAAAAACCAAACATAAAATTTAACGTAGTCTTAATTTTATTTCCTAACTTGTAAGATTTTGTTCCTCAGTAAATTAACCAAAAATATGTAGCCTAAGTGCTTATCTTGTGTCTTTTTTTCCTCAAACCAGGTCTTTGCTTTCGTTTTCAAATAGCCTTGTTCCTCCATTTTATAGGCCATCTTCCTCTGTTTCTACTGTGATTACGCTTCTTCATCATTTTCTGTGATTGTATGAATGAAACAAATATTGTAGATTTTCCTACTACATACATTATGACCTTATTCTGACTGTTCTCAAAAAAAGCTAGAGCTGAATTTGTATTTCTTCATTTAATGGTAATTATGAAGTGAAGTCTGTAGTTTAGCTTAGTTTTCTCATCCTGAATCTTGTGCTGTGTTTCTGCTTAAAGAGATAAAAAGGCAAAATAAATTATACATAAATAGTTAATTATTATTTATAAAAAAAATTAAATATAATATAATAGTATATGTACAAGTTTTTATATAAATAATAATTAAAATTATAAATTTTGATTAAAATATGAAAGTAATAATTAAAACATATGTATGTATATATATATATAAAATAAGCAAATAAAATAATAAAATTACAATAATTACATACTTACACTATTTATATAAAAACTTATATAATTCCAGTTCTTCTGCAATCTGTTTTGTTCTGTGAGTCTTCACAACTCACATGTTTTGGACCCTTCAGTAAAGAAAGTGTTGAGAAAACAAAATAGCAGGGACTCTTGATCATTCATTCTGACAGACATTTTATCTTAATTTGTGTGTTGAGACCTTAAATTTCCTAGTGTTATTTATTGTAGCTCAGAGAGCTCTATGTGTTTTAAAGGCATTGAATTCTCTTAAATCAAACTGTAATTTAGGACCTTCTTATACCCATTCACCAGTTCAGGTAAGTAAAGAAATAAAGTTGTATTAACATTTTGAAGATGTTGGAAGCCTTCATCTGGCCATGTTAAAGTACTAAATGGTAAAGGGTTACAGCTGTGTGGTAAAGATAGAGAGGACTTCTGCTATTTTAGGGAGATTTTGAATCCATTCCAGTGTCTTGATTAATATCAGTGAAATATTTTTTATTGAGGAATTAGATGCCTTGTGCTGTGGCTTTGAGGTCTGAACAGTCTTAGCATCACACTATGTTTTTTGTTTTTTTCTGTGTAAGTAATTAAGTAGGTTCAGTAGGTAAATGTGTCTCTTTTAGATCTAGCTTCTATCCTCATAGACTACAGTAAAAATGAGGATGATAAAAGAGAATCGTACCATCTAATTAACTAGTTCTAAGATTACTGTGGAAAAATTGTCCATAATAGCAGCCAAACAAGTTAATATTTCTGGTTGTTTGGCTTCTGTCCTGTAAGAAAATTACTAGAATCATTTTCCAGTTCGTAAGCACTTATAGATTATGTAGACTCTATTTTTGAGTATTTTGGACTACTCTTTGTTTGAGTTATGGTGCTGCATATTTATATATTCTTTTTAATCTAAAAAGTTGTAACTTGGCTTCCAGAAAAGTTGCATCTTATTTCCTTTACTAAAGCATTTTAGATTTAGACTTCTATTTTGTACAGATCTGCCTGATTTTCCATGTATGTAATACATGGACTTCAGTTTCCGTCTGTCCTTCCTGAGACAAAACTTAATAAATCTTAAGCTTCTTTAAAATTTATTTATTGTTTTTACTTAGAATTTGGTTCTAAATTCGGAGACAAGCATAGTGGAAAACATATCTTCCCTTAACACCTCTGCCCTCAGAGAAACCAGAAATCCTGTGTACATGTTGGAATACAGATGGATGATTACAACTCAGGTTAATTATTCCCCTGAAAGTTACGGGCCCATAGCTGAAATGTAATAACTGGTGCTTAGAGGTGATTAAGGAAGTACAGTTATTTTTTAATAAGCTAAAAGCAGGCAAATTTCAGTTGAGAGGAGGTAATTTGCACAAAGTGGGCATAAAACAATGACTTTCAATTTTCTGTCTGTATCATTAGGCAAATGTTTATCAGACACTGCAGAATGTTTTAGTCTTTTAGTCAAGTGTTTTGTATTCAGTAGACTGTAAAATATCATTGCAAATTGTCAGCTATACAAATCAGATTCAGGATGCATTCTTAGAGTTTGTGTAGCTATTATAAAAAGTTGGGAGTGATAAAATAGGATACTTATTACATTTTTCTGCTCTTTCTACCTCATGCTGTTAAATGTAGTTTCATATAGTGGCGATTTGGAGATCATGCCATGTGGCTTCTTTGTTTTTTTATTTTGGGAGACTGTTCCTCACTAAACACTGTCCTTTAATGTGATTTGTGTTGTGGAATAGCATGTCTTGACCTATTTTAAGAACTGTATTTTATTCTTTATCCGATAAACGTTCCTTATATTCTCATTCTGTGACTTTCTCTGTGTTGATTTTTTTTGAGGTTGAACGCAAGTTCTTCCTGTTTAGGCACTCTTGTACTATGTAAAAGGTTAGTTGTGTAAAAATGTGTGGGCTGTACTTACCACCTTTGTTTCTTTTCTGATTTCCCCGCCTCTTTCACATTTGGTTATTCCAAGTTTATCCACCTTTAATAATTAATTTAAGTTATTTTAAGGGGAAAATAGAGATGTTATATATAAAGTTATTCTACACTGGCTGCTCTTTTGGAAAGAGAGACATAGTACCAATGAGAAGAGAAGCTATGACAATCCTGATTTGTACCGGAACGTGTGCAGAATGTGACTGTAGATCATATTCCCGCACATTGTGTAGAGCACACGTTGAATTGTAGCATTATACTTGCAGTGAAATAATAACCATGTGCAAACATCATTATTGTCTGAGGCACCTGTTTATTCCTTGTTTGATGTCTTGCAAGTATTACCAGTATTAGCTTTTAAACGAGACATCTTCAATAAAGTAACAAGTGTGTACTGAGTGTGAAAGCAGTTGTTTGAAGAATGTCATCTTTTTCCCTACTCATAGTTCTAAAATAACGGAATGCATTTATAGACCTGATGTATGGGAACTGTTGAATCACAGCCTGAACCACTGATTGATCACCTGAGGTGAGCTCTGAGTCAGCTGTGGGAGCACAGGTGAAGGCAGCTCACCTGTGTGACCGAAAGGGGTGGAGTCTGACTCCACCTTTCCTGGACTCCATATAAGGGCTGACCACCACCATTCTTTCTGTCTAGGCCACTGTGTTATCTTAGTTTGAGGTTGAGAAAGGCTTTCCTTCTTTTATCTTGAACCTCTTGTGTGTTAGCTGTAGTTGAAGAATTTTTAATTGAAGCTCCAATAGTGAAACTTAGGAGACTTAAGGGCATGTTAGGTAGAGTAACTGTTCATAGAATGATTTTTTTTTGTAATTAAAGTACACTTTTCAGTCCAGTGCTTTCCTTATCTTTCTGCTATTTCCAGTCTTTTAGGTCTAAAATACGTAGGCAAACTGAAATGTGTAAAAATGGTTTGGTTTTTCAGCTCCATGCTTTACAAGACAGGTTAAGGAACTTCTGTGAATTTAATTTGTATTTATTATAGAATGTTTACGTTTAGAAGTATGATGCAATTTTAAAATGTATAATCTAATATAAAAATTGCAGAGATTAAGCATTCACCATCTTACATTGGTGAGTGGTTCAAGTCACTGAAGTCTTTAACTAAAAAGCAGTTTTTGCCAGTCCTTTAGCTGTTTTGATAGCTCTACTTTGAGCTCTCATTTAGTAGTATTCACTTTGAATTTTATTTGACACTTGAACTAGATACAGTATTGCAAGAATAGATGCTGGATTATCAGGTACAGAGCAGTATCTTACCTAACAGTATCATCAAGGAAAAAAGCTTGTAGTATTGCCTTATGTGTCTTATTAATTATTATTGTTATTTTTTATGAATATGTCCCAAGATCTGAGTGGTATACTTTTTGAGTGTTTATGTTATGTAATCCTTCAAGTGCTAATCGTTTTCCTGTGGAAACTACTTTTGTGTATGAATACGGAAGAATACATTTTTAACTATCTTGAGCATAGTTCCTTTAGAAATTTTGCTATATTTGGTAATGCATATTTACTGATAATGCAGTGAGTATCTGTTGTTATGTGTACCATCTGCTGAAGATCGAAAAGATTCACCTAGCATGTCACTGAAACTCACTGATCTCCTTCTGTTTAGATTTTCATGGTGGTTTCATGCCCCAACAGCAGAGTATAGATTATTATTCATACTACCACTTAGTGTTTTTTTTTCTGAATATTTGTTGGCAGAATTTTCTGATTACATACTATGTTTTGTAGAAAAGTGCTTCTTTTCTGCTCTGAAAGGATATGAATTGCAGTTAGTGCAAGGAAGCTTGAGTGCTGAGCATAGTTTCAGGTACTCTTTGTGGCAGTATGTTTAGGTTTATTAATGTATAACCTGTGTAAACCAAACCCTTCTTGAGGTTGTTGTTCAGCTTTGTTCTGAAAAACTAGATGGATGGTTTATTTAAAAAAATAAATAGGAGTGGAGGAGGGAAGAACTATGTGCCCTTTATGGGAGAAGAAGGGGATATAGACCCTTAATTTGCTGTTACAATTTAAAAATTAGGGTGTTTACTCCTGGTAGTAACAACAATTTAATGTTGCTATGTGTTACATGCTGACTATATTTTAAATACATTTCCTGTTTCTGAATTTTCTTTTTCTTGCTGAATTGAGAAAGTGTGATGTATCTGCTGCGTGAATGTTCTTTCTGTTGCAGAGTACAATTCAGTGTCTTTTCATTTAAAAATAAACTTTAAATGTACATAGTTGGATATTGATTCTGCTCAGTGTGAACAAGGTTTTACTAGCTGAATTTAGTATTTTTGTTTTGCTTTTGTGATATGGTATGGGTAGCTTAAATATGTATTTCTGAGGAACTGTTAAAATTATGACTTCTTTTCTGTCGAGGACGTAGTGACAACTTACATGAGAGAATCATAGAATCACAAGCCCAAACCTTACGAGGAGTTAAAAGGTTTATTTTTGTGCTATAGAGAATGAACACAATTGTGAATAATCTGTGCAATACCCTTAAAGGGAACAGATGAGCTAACAAATTGTCTGTAGAATGATCATGCCCCAGGTTTACAACTATCCTAGTTTTGTGGGAATGTAAACATGAAGCAGTTCTCTTAGAAACTAAATGAATACTTTGTCTTCAGAGTTAAAGAAAAGCAGTGAATTACCAAGAAGTTCAGATCTCTGATTCCAAGCTAAGTGTTATATTGCAGTCAGCAGTGTCAGATCCAAGGATGTGGATTCACCTCCTTGTTCATCTGTTTTGCATTTTTTTCCTGACGAATCAGCAATTTTTGTTTCATTTGTTTATCACATTTCTTGTCTCACTAAAAAATCAGATCATAGTTTATCCTAACAGTATCTAATGAAAATAGTCTTCAAAGCTTAGCTGATTTTTGTCACAACTTGTATTTTCAGCAGAGGGAAAATAAAATAAATTAATTTTATTATTGTATATCCTTTTCTTTTTCAAAGTTTCTGAATCATCTGTTTTACACTTAATATTTTCATTATAAATTGATAAATTGTTTGATCTGAAGTATGCTTTGCAGAACTGTGCAAAAACTAACCATTATTTGATTTCTGATTTTTGGTCAGTGAAAGTGAACTGAAAAGGTTTATTATCACTTATTAACTTACTTCTGATGCTAAAGAAAAGGCTGGTCATGGAAGTGTGAATGGGAAGTTTTGGTTCTAGAAATAAAAAGCCACAGGTGTTAATAATTATTTCCATCTGGTTTTATGTACCAAAGCTAGTAACGTATTTTCTTTGTGGCATGTGTGTTCAGACAAAGGTATACCCTCCTAAGGAAAATAAATAAATGGATTTTATGTGTTCTGTTTTGTTTTTAGGTGGCATTATGGCAACTTTATTTTAATACATTGTCAGTTATTTTTGAGTTTAACTGTACTCACGTGATGAAGAACTGAATTTGTTGTGTAAAAGATCTTGTACGGAACTTGAAGGTAGATTGTAGTGTTGTATTTGTATAGTACATCAAAATATCATCTAATTTAAGAAGCAGAAGAGAGAAAGATAGCCCTAGTTTAGTATGTTAAAAGTAATTTCAAGTGGTAGGCATTCTATTCTATAGATTCTATATAGAAGTCTTACTATACCAATTCAATCCTATTCAGTTAAGAAAATTTAAAGTTAAGTAATATTTTGCAGTCAGTTTCTCAAAAATTTCCATAATGCATTTAACATTGCATTAATACTATGTTACACGACCACACGTTGCATAATTTTATTGTAGTGAAGCTAAACTGAACAGTTTTAGCAAAGCTGTTGATGTTTTTGATACCAAAGTCAAATGAGAGTTCCATATGGGATACTGCAATTTATATGTAGTCAGTAAATTTTTTTTGTTTACACTTGAGTAAGTGTAAACCTTGTCTGTTCTGCAAAGTTTTTTCTCCATATGCTTTTCTATGAATATTCTAAATATTCACCATAAACTTATTCATCAAAATGAAAGCAAAAGAGTACAGTTTAGCTTTTCCTTCAGTAAGATGTATCTGGATATGGATATTTATATATATCTAACTATTGAGAGAGAGATAGAAACAATGGGGAAGAATAAAAGTATGCGTACGGCTTACTTACTGTTGTTTGGTTTTCTGAGTTTGGAAATGTATATCACTTTGCATGCGTCTTGTGACTTATTCTTGGTCATTCTTGATTCAAGAATGAAGAATTATCGTTTTCCTTATTTTTCAAACAATCCGTGCCTTCTTCTCTCTTTATTTTCACAAATATAATTTAAAATTACCAGTTTTAATAAAAGTTAATGGTTTTGGTCCTAAGGAAGATTTAAAATTAATTAAAGTCTGGACAACATATTTAGGCTTCTGAATTTATTCCAAGGAAATATAAAGCCTATAATGCTGTCTAGATTTTAAGAAATCAGAACAGCTCAGTATTACTAAGAGAAGGAAGCTCGTAAAGATTCCATACAATGAAAATGATTCTGATAGAAGGACATAAATAAAAGTGGGGGTTAATTTAAAAGTTTTAAAGTTTTGATTATGCTTTGTGTAAATGATTTAATTCTTTGTGTTTAAATAGTAACTTAATTACCTCCCTTCCTTCCACCCTTCCCAACTGACATGCTGATAAAGAGTGTGAATGAAGTTTCCACTTTAACTCTTAAGTCAACTTATGGATGAATCTTTTCCATATACCCATAGCATTTAAATACACTCAGGCTGAGCAGTGGGTAAGACTGTTTTAATCAAAAAGGTACTTAGAAGAGTGTCTGAGAATATAGTTTCATGGGTTGAGTTGATGATCAGCTCTGCAAGCCTTCTCACTCCCTTCCTCCAACCTTTTGGTCTGCATGAGGTAAAGGAAAAGAAGAAAGAAGAAGGAAGAAGGCTGAATAAAAACAGTTTCAGTAGTAGCAAGTAATTACACTACTGTGACTTTTAATGGCTAGATGTCAGAATTAGATTGTATATTTAAGTCTGTCATAGTTGATTCCTTTACTTCATTACATTGCTTATGAAAGTTGTATCTGTAGTTGAATGGCACACTTCAAAATGTCCAGTGATAAGCTAAATAACAAGAATACTCAGGGATCTTCTCATTAGCATTCTAAACGATATATTAAAAGGTTAATTTATAAAATGTTCATTGTGTAAGTAGTTCATATAACATTCTAAAAATATTTTTAAGTGTACCAGTCTAATATATGCTGTATGTATGTTGCCATAAAAAAACACTGCGAATATCTTCAGGCTTACAAAGATTATTCTTGTCAAGGATTACTTTGCAAGAGGAACTGTTATTTTAAGCAATAAGCATAACTCATGAAGAAAATTAATAGCAAACATGTTGAATTATTCTGTAATTGATGCTTAAAAAATGCTTTTGCCAGAAAGTAAGTCCTTGATTAAGATTCTTGAAAAATGTGCATCATTGGTAATTTCTCTTTATTTGTACTTTTCACACCTCATTTGATAGCAATTTTGGAAATTATGGCCTAAAGGTGTCCTGAGAAGACATAACTTTAATCTTTTACTCCTTATTTATTTCTTCACAAAATCCTTCTTAATTGTTTGAAAAAAAAAATATCTATTTATATATTCAGATAAAGCCTTATTAAAAGCTTAAGGGAATGCTATAGACAGTTCAAACAGTACTTTTTCTTTCAAATATAAGGTATACTATAAATCACAATTTTAAAGGTTATTATTTATTTATTTATGTAAGAAAAATGATTTTTTTTTATGGCTATCGTATGGTGTGTTTTTTGTTTGTTTTAACTTTGGTGTTTTTAATTTATCTGGAAAATCCTGCATTCTGTTTTTGATTGATACAGGTATAAGTAAGTAGAAGCTACAAAAATCAATACTTACAATACTCAAGATCAAAACTGTGTGATTAGGCAAAAGAAACAAGTTTTAAGAAAGAAATTTAACTAACAAAGCAAGAGATCTTTTTGATATGTTAACAGCAGGGGACAGCTGTTGTCAGCAAGGTGGGCAGTACAGAGAGGCATAAAGTCTGGCCCAGGAAATGGGAATTGAAATGCAGATGAAAGAGTGTGGTTCATTTTTCAAGAAAGGAAACTGTTTTTTTTGTACTGATTCCAGCAAGTTTTCCATATGTTGAGTGTGTGGGCAAGGTTAAAATTACAGCTTAAACTGCAAGTCATTTTGTAATACTGAAAGAGAAAATGCTTTCTTGGACTTCTGTCTCTTCTTTCTCCTTTGGTTCCTGGCCTCATGCTGCTCTTTCATCCATCCTTGAACAGGCTTTACTGCTCATTTTTAATAGCCCACAGAGAGTTACACACTAATATTTTATTGGAAAACTTCTCAGAGGATTAATTTAAATACCTTAGCAAAAGAGTACAGTAGGTAGAGCAGAATTTTGTCCTTATGTAGGAATAGATGGAGGTAACGTGTTTGTAGATAGCAAACTGACAGAGGTGATCAGCTGTAACTTGCAGCTGCTTCCTGTATATGCGTGAGCAGAATGAGGCAGTCAAAGCTTACGTGAATTCAGTCCTGCTCTTTACTGTTACATAATTGTTCTTGGAAGTTAAGTGTGCTATAGTAAAAATATAGAAGTACTCTGATTAAGATCTTCCAATTCTAAGCCCAGACTAGCTAATTTTATATCAGTGCCAAAGTACTTTTGAGTCTGACTCTTAAGTATTCGCTCCAAGAACATTATAGATGTTTCTTAACTGTTATTTTTAACACACTGAATTGCAATTGAAGTTCATTGAAAAACACTGTCGTGAAGTACAGATGTACTCAAGTACTGATAATTTTAAAAGTAAATTAAAGTATAAGAAATGTTGAATTTCCAGCTTTGTTCTGCAACTGTGAAATCCATTGACTTTTCAATGTAAAAATAAGCCTAGCTGGTAAAGTATGGTGCTGGTCAATGCTCTTGAGAATATATGGGTCCAAAATAAAAAGCACTGAGTGTGTACATATTCCCATTTTATGCTTGTTAAGTCCTCGTTCCTCTTATGAGAGGGTCTTAAAATAGCATATCAGCGGATTTTTATAGCAAAATCTTGAACAGAAGCTGAAATTCTCCATGATTTATGCTCCCTTCTTAAGAATTTTATACTCCAGAAATTATTTTCCTACCATGTTCCCAGTAAATCTGGTGTCTGTTAGAGTTTAGTTTTAAAATAGTTAATAAATAAATGAAAAATTAAAGTTGATTCCCTGAGAAACTATTTGATAAACTTCTATTCAAGAATGTATATGTTTATTTAAATATATCCATATATATATTTACCAACAGTGTATAACTTTATTTTTCCATTTCTTTATTATAAATTCTGATGCTCTTAATCTTCTGTAGGCCAATTATTTCTGTCATTTTTATTTGAAAACCATGTAATTTGTCAATACATTTCTGGTATTTAGACTCTCAGCAGTGAAAGTAATATTACAAATGTATAATTCATCACATCAGAGGTTATATTTATTATTTCTGCACGTAGCAAATTCACATCTAAATTGCTGTCCACTATGCTTGTAGGCTTTTTTTTAATATTACATCACATATTTGTATCTGTTGTTTCAGATCTATGATTTGAGGATGTCTGTTCCTGAACTTTGATTCTTTTCTGTTCCGCAGTTATTTAATTTCAAACGTATTTCTAAACTCCTGAAAAATGATATTTCTTTTTCTCTGTCAGGTTACTAAAGTAATCTTGCTTCTTGAATTTGCCCATACAACTCTTAGAGAATAATAGAGAATAATTTCTGTTCTTTCTTGAGCATTTTTCTTCCTGCAAATATTTAATGACTTTTATTACTGCCTTGAGGACTGAGTTTTGAGATTGTCCATGTTGGTTTTTTTGTTAGATTTTAAGTACGTGTGTGTATATATATAACTGCTCATGTACCTACTCTTAGATTTAAAACAATGCTGTCTACCTACAGGAAGATGAAGAAGAAACATATGAGCAAACTCTAGAATTCCGCAGAGGAGGTGATGGTCAGCCAAGGCGGTCTACGCGACCTACTCAACAATTTTATCAACCCCCAAGAGCTAGAAACTGACTAATAAGAATTAAATGGTAAATATATGATATTGACATTTTATTTATGTTTTTTTATTTCAAGAAAAGGAAACCTAAGTTTTTAAATACTTGAGTTCTTCAGTCTTTATAAGTTTTATGAAAGAGCTTTCTACAACTTCACTATTAGTTGGTTTGCATAACAGCCTTCAGCACTGGTAGGAGGCTATGAGTATTTTGAACAAATAAGTTATTGTAATTACTGTAATACAAGTGAATATATAATGTAAAATTCCTAAGAGAAAGGTTTTTTTTTTCCTCATTGGAAAAAAACAACTGACCAAATCAGGTATGCTGTACTGCATTTATTTTACCTTTCGCTTTTCTAAATCCTTAGTTCTGAGTTATTCATCAAATGTCTAATCTGAATAAAGAGATCATTATGAAGTTGCAGTGGTTGACATCTACAGTGTCTTTGTTTCACATCTACTTTTTTATGTACCAGATAATTTCTTTTTTTTCCAGGCTCCTATAATTTCTTTTGTTTCTTCATTCCTTCACCTTCAGCTGGCTTAATAGGTGCTGCTGGTCTCTGCAGCTTTCTGTTTTTTCGACATGCAGGAATATCATTTTGCTTTTTTGATCATATTCTAACATACTTTTTGTCTCGGGGATTACTGTCAGTACACAGAGAAAAATTTACTCTTGACTCTTGCCAAGGTGATAATTATTTTGTATGTTGTCTGTATACTAATGTTTTCTATTTTAAGTACATCAATCACTATCAATAAACGTTTCATGAAATAATGATGAAGCGTGCAGAAATAATTTGGGTATATGCACTGAGCTGGGTTCTGAACTATCTCAGTCATCTCAAGGAGATGTCACTGTGATCACCCTAATGGAATATGCTCAGTATAGAAGACTGTCAAAACTTTTTTGTCTTTAGGAAATTTTGTTAGTTTCAGATTACACAGTATAAATCTTGGAAAGCTGCATTTGGCTTTGGTGAGGTGGGAGGGAAGGAAAAGACAGACATCCCAAATGAGAATTACTCTTGTATCTCAAGAAGAGTGAATGATTTTTTGGAGAGTAGGGAACAACTTGTATAAGACAAAGGTATTTGCTCTGTGTGGCTTTTATTGCACCTTGCTTTGAAAAGGAAAGTGAGCTGATCTCCTTTGCCTATTTCCGTAGATAAAGCAATGTCATGAAACTTTCAGCCCGATAGTGTGATAATTACGTTTATCAGATGTGGTTTACAGTTATCCATAGTATGTCTCATGGTGCTCTACTTTTATAATTAAGTAGAATTTAGAAATGCCTAATGTGACCAAATAAAGTGATTGAAGACTGTGGAGCCAGAGGGAAAGCAGTAATAAAAATCTATTAAACTTCACTGAAATTAAATGAAGGATACAATTGGTTCCTCTCTGATTTGAAATGTAGGAAGAAAAATCAAACATAGTCCTTTCCAGTTTGTTTCCAGTTTATCTAAACCTGTACAGCATTGTTATATGGGAAGCTCAAGAATATTGAATGTCACTTCATGGAAGTGGATTTCTGTGTGTTTTTTCTCCTTTTTATTCCTTAGCTTCTGATAAAATAACATATATATATTTCTTAAAGTCTTAGATAACCTGATAGATGAAGACATGATGTAGCAGGGAAAGTGTTTGTTTTTGTTTTTTTTACAGAATTTAGTGAGAGTTAATTTTACTACAGCTTTCCATTGGAAAATGCTTTGCCAGACCATTGATTAATGACACCTCTAGTCCCTGAGAGATTTTATATCCATTATACTTTGTATTTTGTAGAGTAAATAAACTATTTTTCCTGAGAAGAGCCCTTGTTGATGTCTGTATTATAAATCGGTAAAATGTGTAGAATTTTAGTATTGTAATCTTATTTAAAAATGCCAAGTTGTGCCCTGTTTTCAGAAACTAATCAGGCAATTCTAATAGTCAGGTTTGTTGGCCATATTGAGTTTGAGAGAGACATATAGAAGGTAAAACATGGTTCATTCAGTGGACATCATCTCACACCCAAGACTCTTAGTCCAACCTGTATGATGCTGTACCATTTCACAGAATGGACTTATTAGCAGTGGTACAACAATGATCCTCGATTAATTTTCAGCATACTCATTTAGGTGTTGAAGTTACCCTTGCAAATCTAAAATCGGTATTGACAATTACCGTAATTTCTGCCTACAAAGCAGTGGAGTCATAAAAGTGAGGAAAGTTAAGATGTTAAATTCCTGAGTGTTTTGTATTGTTTTTTTAAATGGAGTTTGTGTGTTTCTCAAGAACTTCTCACATCAAATCTTAAGAACAATTGCTGCAGACTTGTGACTAATTCTGTATTGAAGTTCATACCAGTGGAAAACTGAATTTTCTAAGAAATCAGCCAGCAAGTGTTCTTTCCTTGTGTTATACCAATTATATACGCGCACACATATATTGCACTGAGGTGCAGTCTTCCGACTTCTTTTTTTTAAAGACATGTAAGTACAGAAAAACAGATAAGTACTCTTTGGAGGAGGGGGAGAAAAGAAACAGCAGTGAAGTTGTACGAAGTTTTTTTGGGGCTTATCTATTTTTTTTTTCTTTTCATTTAGTGTTCTTCTCGGGTTGAGGGAAAATTCACTGGCAGCTCCAACTTGATGAAGACTTCTAGAGGAACTTCTGGCTTTTTCCAAGCAACAGGGTGGGACAAAGAAAGCTGATTGTGAGCAGAAGGAATTTGAACTTGATACCACAAGAGACTTTTTTAACTAAGAACTTTAAATGAAGCTGAATACTTTTTACATATGAAAGAAGCAAATTGTCTTTGCTGCCATCAATAAAAACACAGTGCACTATTCTATTCTTTGCCTTGCATTCTTTTTACTGAGCATACATTTTTTTGTTAACGTAACTACTGGTGTGTTATGATTTTTATTCATTCTGAACTGATTTTTGAAATCAGCCTGTGTCTCTAGTAAAATAGAAGTAAATGTGCCATTTCTCAGAAGTTAGCAGGATTGGGCTTTAAGTTGAGGCTTTAGGCTGGCATTAGTGAAATGCTAAAATTTTTCAGCACATGAAGTGAAATTCTGAATAACAATTGACTTTTTCTGTTATTCTTTTTCAAAGTTGCTGAAGGCCAAAACTAGCAAATTTGTCTTTTATATTTTTCATGATCTATGACTAAAGGATTGAAGGGAAGGAATAACACAGTAATTTCAAAAGACATATTCTAAATAATTTTAGGTAAATATGCTCTTTTGAAGAACATTTATATTCTGGAAATAGAAACACTTGAACAAGGTACAGGAAAGTAATTTCAGTTAAAAGTAATACCAAAAGATGCACGTGAGTATTCTCCCAAGAATATAAAACTGCATTAATATTTATATAGGTACACACACGTGCAACTTGTTGAATACTGGGTTCTGACTTTTCTGTAGCTTTAAACTCTGTATTTATTGCTTCATATTATTATATTATTTCCAATTATCGTTGATGGTTGAAAAAAGTTGTATATTGAACTGTGTTTTTAAATATAAGCTATACCTTTGAATCTTAGCAATTATGAAGACAAGTTGAAAATCCACTAGTTCTTTTACAGAAGTACCACAAGACTGATGTACCTTGCAAGCCCCTTTTAAGCTTTTATTTTGATGGTTTAATTGATTGAAATGGCACATAAGATAGTTCTGTAAAGACAGAATTGTACCCATTGGTGCTATAAAGTAGTTCAATTAATTCTGCTTTTTGAATGCTTATACAAAAATCTGTTCAGACAGAACAGATTAGTCAGATCTTAGCAAGCAACAAATATTTTGCTGCCTTAATGGGTCTTAATCAGCTCCTTTAGAATTACAATGCATCTAATTAGCAATTTTAAAGATATTTGGAAACAGAACCAAACTGCACAAGGTTGGAGTTCTTTGCTATCAGGTGACATGCTATAAAATTTGCATAGTTCGTTGGATTTAAACTGGAGACCAAAAACTGTTAATCATCCTGGTCTGTTCTGCTAAGTTGTACTAGCAAGTAAATAACTGTAGATGTGATGCACTGGGAGTTGGATGCTTTACTTCCAGAATTATCACCAGGACCACTTATAGCAGCTGTTCAGTTTCAGTGTGCAGTTAAAACGTTGTTTTAAAAAGCAGATTGAGTTTTAATTTCAAATAGACTGTGCATTAAGTGAGAATCTTATTATCAGTGCGCCAAAGCAGTCTTTTAGGATTCTTCTGATCTTTCATTCCTGCTGTGAACTAAATCACTGAATTCAGGAAACTGTGGTCTGATTGGGAAGGGTGTAAAGGTTCTGTCATTCTGAAACTACCAAATATGCGTGCAGCTTACTGCAGGCAAATTAAATATACTTAAGAACATTGTTTTTGTTTGGAAAACAGTAAAGCTAACATCCATGACCTGGTCTTTACTTCAGTGGTGCTGAGAAACTGAAAAACCATAATAAGCAAAAAAATGAGCGAGTCTCTTTGACAAGAGATGTCTTACTGCATTTTATTGTTCTTCTCTATTATGGTTTCAACTGCAATGATGTATTTTGAAAGCTCCGTCTGTTCTTTAGGATTTGGAGAATCAGTGATTGAGTACATGGAAACTATTTGCATAAACTTGTTCTGGAAAGCATGAATTCATATAACCGTACTCACTGATTTCCATACAGAAAAACAGCATGATGATAAACTAGATAGATATATTATGTATTTTAAAATTTTAATCAAATCCACAAATGACAATTATTTCCAATCACGATGTTTTCTGGTTTACATACGTGGGAGAAACATCAGCTTACTCAGACTTTGTGTTGAGAAGTTACCGTTACCAGACAGATCTGAATAAGTCGTGTGGAAGTTAATTTGCCAGAAGCAACAGCAAAAGTGGTGAGGTCCTCACCTTTGTGAACGTACACTATGTAGTTAAACCAACAATGTGGAGAAGGAGCACTGGATCCTGGTGATCCACACTACTTACCTACTTAATTTTTGATGCTTTTTGTGACTGTTCCCAAGACAAACCTGTGACACTTTGTTTACAAGCAGAACGTGAGGTAATCTATGCCTCTAAAGCTGTGCAGAAGTAGATCTATTTTGCTTGAAATACAGCTACAGCATATGAGAATTTCTGTGTTGAGTTTTAGGAATGTAGTTCTAATGTGAGATTTTCTTGCTATGGACTTGTATAGAACATTTCTACCTAAAGAAAAAAAAAATCTGAATTAAATTGTTTTTAAAATGGCAGTTCAAGTTAGTAACTATATTTAAATAAAATTGCTTCACATTTTTTCTCAGTTTGAGGTATGAAATCATTTTGAAACAAAGAATGTAAATGGTCTTCTTATTTTAATATTTACAGAATTTTCTAACAGTCTGATGAGAGTTGTTTTCATTTGTAATTCTGGATTGGACTAACATCTTCTGAGAGCTATTCATATGTTAAACATTTATATTAATGTAGCTTTTATTTTGTCACTAACTTATTTTCTTGGTAAGATCTACTTGTCAAGATCACTTTTCCAAGAAACACTGCAGGAATTATCTCTGTAGAATCTCTGTAATGACTTTTACATTATGCAAGACAGAGCATGTTGGAAATAGGACTTTCTGAAGTGATATTAAAAGCAGATAGTTCCATTTGATGGTGAAAAGTTGTCACAGGAGGGATAAGTCTTAGCCTTGACTCGCACTTGGGGGTCAGTATGGAAGGAGTAAAAGCTTAATGGAAGAAAGAGGTAGAACTTGAGGTAAAGCTGGAGAGAGATCTGCAAGCAAACTCCTGAATAACCAAGCTAGTTAATAAAGGGTTGGTCTAATCTTAGCCAAGTTGCTGAATGAATACTAGAGGGTAAGGTGGACAGTCCCTTTCTAGCATTATGGTTGAAGGGGACTTCGTGCAGAAGAATCTCCAGTACTTTTGTACGTGGACAGGAGCATATCATTCTCTTTACGCGACTATATCCAGATTTAACTCTCAGTCAAATATTAATTTCATATCGACTTTTTCTGTTGTTATTTAGCAAGTGAATGATTTCAAAGATACAAAGATCTTCTGATCATAAATGAACTGGGG
Source organism: Oreortyx pictus (assembly GCA_036925125.1). NCBI lineage: Eukaryota > Metazoa > Chordata > Aves > Galliformes > Odontophoridae > Oreortyx > Oreortyx pictus. Next base: position 32,781,186 of record JAUPFR010000001.1, read on the forward strand.
AAATGTTATCTAAGGGAAAGTGAAATCAGCTTCTTTATAATAAAAGAATAAAAAAGAGATATATGTTAATCTTGGCAGAGCCCATAAATAAATTTTTTTCCTACTGAGAAAGTAGTATATCCTATGAAGTGTTAGTTGTTACATGATGGAGTACAATCACTTCCTTCAAAACTATCTTTTTTTTTTTTATATATAAAAATTAGATTTTTTTTCCCCCCACTGCTAATTGAAAGAATAAAGATTATTATCCATACTGGTTTCTTTCTGTTCTTGCCACATTGTTCTTTTTTTTAGGTGCATTCTGATGAAATGTTGCAGTGTTACATATTCTTGATAGCCAAATACTAAGTGTATGTTTTTCACCAATTGGTTGGATTCAAGTACATATTAAAACTTGAGATTTAGCATGTGTACATCAAAGTTAAGATACATTACACAGCTGCAGAACACTGAAACCTAGTTATAGCTCTTACTCTTGAAATTAGAATTCAGCTCCTTCCTTTTACTTGCTGAATTTGGAACAAGAAACTGATGTCTGATACATTTTTAGGGGAAAAAGAAGGAAATGTTGCAACAGCTGTGAAATGTGAAAGCATACACATATGCCAGGTAGGAATCTTTGTACTCTGACTGTGGAATCTAATGCTTTTTCCTTTTCAAAACTGTAGATAATTTTGAACAATTCTTGTATGAAATTGTCATGCTTAAAAACAACTGATGCTAGCACTTCATTCAGTTTCTGTTCCCCGTGTGAAATCTGTCTTTGGTTGCCTTTGGTGTTCTTGCTCTCTCGCAGCTCTTAACAAGAAGACAGGGAACAGCTGGAATTCTGGATAAAAGCTAACACCAGTTAAGACGCTGAAGTTGGCTTACAAATTCTTCCTCAACGTGAGGAAGAATTCCTTGAAAACATGGAAGAAGCTGTGATGTTGTGGCTTACAGTTGTTAACAATGAATTCTCTATCGTTAACAGTTTGCAAACTGTGGTTGTGCATAGTAGAACAAAGACAAGAATGTGGAAAAGAAAAAGAAAATAACAACAAAGTAAGTACAATTTGTCAAATAGGGTGATATTTGCCAAGTATTTAATTTCCTGCAAAGCAGCTTCTGTTAGGGTAAAATGCACAATATTTATGGAAAGAATCTCAAGTTCAGTTCTTTTGAATGTGTTATCCAGTATGGCACTGTTTTTCTGTTGTGCAATAGCGTCCTTATCTTGCTGTGAATGTTTTGAAAGCCTTTACCTCAGGTGTAGCTGAGGTGCTGTTGTTTCTTAGTAGGTCAAGGAAAGCAGCTTGACGCTGGGCTGTTTCTGTTCAGACTGGATGTTAGGAAATACTATTACTGTGAAAGAGTGGTCAGGCACTGGACTAGGCTGCCCAGGGAGGTGATGGAGTCACTGACCCTGGAGGTGTTCAAGGTACGTTTGGATGTTGTGTTGAGGGACATTGTTTAGTGGGAGCTATTGGTGGTGGGTGAATCGTTGGACTGGATGATCTTACAGGTCTTTTCCAACCTTCATGATTCTGTGATAGTTATATGTAGTTTCAAATGCTTGATAATAATGAAGGTCACTCTGAGAAGAAGCAAGCTTCATGTGGAGGAATTGTGGGTCATACACATTGGCTGACATTCAGCAAATAACTGAATTCATGTCCTTGTCTTATTGATACCTTATCCCTTCACTCTCATACCTCCTCCCATTAGAAAAGCATTTATGAATGATGAGTCACACTGTTTCTTTGTTACATAGGGCAACAAGTGCCCAAGGGATGATGTGTTGTTCTGTCAAGATGTGTCCAGAGTGTTTGCGTGAACCACACTGCTCAATTGGGCTTTTTCCATCCCACAGTCTGCAAACTCTTCACCACTGTATTAGTCAGGTTATTTATTTTTTTTGGTGTTTGTTTTTTGGGGGGCCAGGGTGATGATGGTTAAGGAAGTTCTGACTTTTATCATACGGGCTGTAGGCTTGTATCCTGAACTTCAGCACTGTGAATGAGAGTCTCCTGAGTTCTCACATCAGAGAATGTTGTTAATTATTTTTGGACTATGATTAACTTATCTCTTTGAAAAGTTCCTCAGCTCTTGAAACCACTTAGCTCAGTTATTCCCAATTATTCCTATTACCAACTTGTTCCAGAACTTAATTCCTCAGAAGGCTACAAATCTTCTAATTACAGCCTCAACGTATTTCATTATACACACTTGTTCTTGTGTCACCATTGACCTTCAGTATAAACAGGTTTCATCTGACCCTGAGGTATTCGTAGGCAATTTTTGAGCTATGCTGAATGAGGGCATGGAAGAATGATATTCTGCAAATCCTTTTCAATAACCTGTTATTGCAGGGGGATTTGATGGCTTCTGGTCCTTCATGCTTATATTGTGTGCAGTGATTTCAGTTCACCTGTAAATGCCATCATTGAGTTGATGAATTCACTAAACTTGTAGTTTCATATGCCTTTCCTGCAGTTTTCAGGAAAAGAAGTATTATTGTGTAGTATTACAGAGCAGTTCAGGTTGGAAGGGATCTCAGGAAGTATATTTCTAGGTCACCTTCCTACTTGAAACAGGGTCGGATTTGAGATCAAATAAGACTGCTTAGGGCTTTATACAGTCAGGTCTTGAAAACATCCAGGGATGCAGAAGCATAATCTGTCTGCAACTTGCTCCGATGTTTCTGTCCTCATGGGGAAGTCTTTCTTCACAGCTGACTGAGCCTCTCCTGTTTCAGGGCATGTTGTTTTTTGTTATCCTGCTGTGCACCACACTTCAGAGATTGACTGCCTCAGTATCGTCTTGTGGGCATGGGAAGGCTGCTGCTTGGTCTCTCAGAAGCTGCATCTTCTCCAGGCTGAACGAGACCTTTTTTCCTTTGCCTCTCACAAGGCAACCTACTGCAACCCTTGCCATAGCCATGCACTGCATTCATTTGAGCTTATTGATGTCTTCATTGGACTGGAAAAGTAAAAAATCTGTGGTATTCTAAACATGATCTAATGAGTAAAGGGGGGGTTGGTCCAGCCTATGATATAGTTAGAGCATACTTCTGGCTTATGTTCAGCTCGCAGGTTGCTCTGATTTTATCCCACTGAGCTGCTCCTCACCCAGTCAGTCCCCAGCCTGTAGCACTGCAAAGGGTTTTTCCTTCCAAAGTACTGGACTACACATTTGTGCTTGTTGCACTTCATGAGATTCCTGCCAGCTCATTCCTGCAGCCTTTCTAGATCCATTGAAATGGTAGCCCTGCCATCAAGCATATCAATTGATTTCTTCTCCAGTTTGGTGTCATCTGCAACCTTTGAGTCAGCACTCCATTGCCTCCTTCAGGAAACTGTTGAAGATGTTAAGCAGGACATTCCCTGGGTAGAACCCTGTGGTACTTCAGTTGTTATTGGCCTGCTGACAGAATATGCTCTGTTAACCACAGCCCTCTGAATCTGGCCTTCCTATGAGGTTATTACTCATTTGATTATTCACCCATCAAGGCAGTAATGTTAATATGGATAAAGAAAGATGTCAGGAGAGAATTCAAAATGCTTGCTGAAGTCGAGTTAAATGACATCTTTTGCTCTCCCCTCCTATACAAATCCAGACATTTTCTCATGGAAGGCATTCTCTTTGGTCAGGCATGGCTTTGCTTACATCAGTTCACAGCGACTGCCCCCCATTCACCACCTTCTTTGTGCTCCCAGAAATGTGTTTGAGGGGGTCTTGCACCATGACTTTCCCAGGGTCTGAAGTGAGACTGACCATACTTTTGACCTCTTTTTAAAATGGGTTCAATATTTGCCTTTTTTTTTTTTTTCCAGCCATTGAGGATAAAAAAATAAATAAATCTGCATAAACAGCCTCATGTGCCAGAGGGCATTTTCCCAGCAGTGGCTGGAGCAGCTGCCAGTGTGTCCAACCAAACCTTTTAATCCCCTTACTGTTTTTTTCTTACTCTTGTTCCTCACAGATTCTCCATAACAGCTCCCGTGTTCTGCCTTTGATTCCTCCCCTAACATCCCCGAACAAGTCCAGTGCGATCCCCAATTGCTTTTCTCTTCCAACCCATAATGTGTTCCACCACCAGACAACAACCCTCATTTTTCTGAATAATGATCCAGATTGCTACTCCCTCATCCTGATGGGCTTCAAGCCTGGGCAGTGGGGCTGATCTTTACTGGGACAGCCCTGGAAAGGTCTTTGTTCCTTACCAGTCCTTAATTTGGGTTCCTACCCACCACTGGGCTTAGTATGTAATAAGAAGTCTCTGCTTCAGAGCAGGAGATAAACCCTTTTTTCAGTAAGAGGAAATTGCAGTGATACTGTAAGTGAAGGAGTACCTGGCTGTACAGCATACTCTGTAATGTTTCTTATTGTAATTACGTGGTGTGTTGATTTTTTGTTTTGTTTTGTGCTATTAAAATATTCATAAAATCCAAAAATAGGTTATAGCATTTTAAAGAAAGCAATGATATGGGTATAATTGAGATAGAACATGACTTTGATCATACATCCCTTAAACCTACCTGACTCAATGCTCGTACTGTGAATTTCCTCTAATATTTTTCACGTATGAAGGATGTCTGTCACTCAAGAGAATGTAGCTGTGCTCTTTGATAGTGAACGCTGGTGTTTCCTGTCAATTTGCTGATGTACCTTGACAAGGTGTCACTCCCCATGTCATGTTCACGTTGTTCATGTTGTCGAAACCCAACATGAACATAAAGGCTGGTGAAGAGTAGAGCATACCTGACACACAAACTCTGACAGTAGTGACCAAACCTAGGGAAGAAAAGTTTGCCTATTATGTTATTACCTGTCTGAAACTCAAAAATACTGTTTAGAATGCATTAAAGTAAGGTAGGGAAGCCATCTGCTGACAGTGGCACATTGTGTGATACAGTAGGACCCAGAAACAGAGCAGTCCAGTGCTCTCAGTAAAATCTCTGTCTTAGCTACTCGTGTTTCTAGTGTAGAATAGAAATGAATGTCCTGGGCAGCATCAGGAGCAGAGCCTGCCTTAGGCACAAGTTTAACAAAGTCTGATGAGCATTGACTTGGCAACAGAGAAGCTGGACTGATGTCTCTATTCCTGGCAGCAGGACCTGAGGAACAGGCAGCTCCTGGCATGCTCTCCAAACTGCCTCCCGAGAAACTTGGAACTGCACAAATCATAAAGCCAGGCATTCCCTGAAGTGCCCATTTAATGAAAAATAAATGTTGTTTTCCTCCAGGACTTGCTCTCAATGAGCATGCTTTAGTGCTAGTTGTTACTTGCAGGAACAGTACCATATATCTTTTTATCTCATAAAACTTGTAATAGTTTGGACTGGTCACAGAGTAATCTGGAAGACTGGAATATCTTATTTTCTATTAGATTCCAACGTCAGTTTAAGTGCATCACTTCTCTATTTTCCTCTGGGCTCCACAATTGCAACATCACCTGAGGACTTCAGCAAGACTAAATTTTAGAAGTCTATGCTTTTTAGGGTTATTTTGTCTAGTTCCCCCAAGACGCTTTGTCAAATGAGCTGAACATGAAAGTTGTTAGCATATTCAAAACTTTCCTTCGCACGCAAATTTACACAGTGAGTTATGTTATGCTGTAAGATAAATAACCCAAGATACAATATGAAGTCAACATCTATATGTGATTAATTGAAGGAGTTGTGGAGGAGAAACCTCAGCTGTGCTTGACAAATTCAGAAAGTATTCTCCATTTATCTAATGCTGAGTAATATATGACGAAAGCGATCAAATTAAAATGCTATGGTTCATTGGGTGTGGTTGATTAAGATCACTATTCATTCACCCAAGGCCCATCAGCTAATATTTACATTGTTGGAGAAATTCATGACTCAAATCCTAGCTGTGTTTACCTTTTTAAAGAAGACATAGAGCATAGTTAGTTATAAATATCTTAGCACAGGTACCTGGCCTTGGAATACAAGGAAATGTGTTATCTGCATAATAACTAGATCACTTAAGGATATACTTTTGCCTCCTTTAGCTAATTATATTGCTAGAGATGCTCCGGTTGCAAAGATTGATGATTATTTGATGGTGATTATACCTATTACAGACTTTCCTCTTCCCTTATGGAAACTGATTAGTGTAAATGCTATGACTGCATGAGCACAGTCAAAGCCGAGTTAATTTTATTCATGTCCTTGTGCTGTGTGTCCATGTTCTCTGTCATGTGAGCATTGGAAGGACCTGCTCTTGAGAGCATGTTTGGCAGTGTTAGAAATTAGAAATTTCCTTGTCCTGAGAATGTGGGTGTGACTGCCTCTGCCCTGTGGAAAAAGAAGTGTTCATGCTACTCTGCATTCCTCATTACTCTCAATGCAAAAATTAATGCAGCATTTTTTCAGTGAAAACTCTGCCTGCACTTCACTCCGTATTTCTTTAGCTATAGGGTAACAACAGAATACCAGACATATCTGTACTGTCCCACCCACAGTGTTTCCTCATGTGCATTGTACTAACCTAGTATGACACTGTTAAAGCTTCTATATGAGCAAATGATCATTTTCTCAATAGTGTTGAGCTCAAATCTTTTACCTTCTAATTCTTATGATTTTCCATTGCAATTAGGCCATAAATTGGCATCAAATAGGAATGAATGTTGGCAGTATTTCGCACACTTTCTGGTTGAAAAATTACTTTCACTCTAGCAAGTAATGGTACATCTAGAGCTGCCAGACCTGGAATGTTGTTCATCCCTCTGTACTCTCTCAGTATATGGTTTTTAACTAGCTTGTGTACATCACCTTTGCATACTTTCTGCATTTTTCTTCATCATTTTACAGCTATCCAGATTTATGTTGACGGATTTAAATGCTCTTTTGGAACCATGGAGAAATCGAGCTGAGGATTAATTTTTGGACTTGAAAAATATTTTAGGTTCTACAAAACAGCACAAAATATTGACTGCCTAGAACACTGTGCCAAGACACTAGAGATATTTTCTGTATCACTAAGTAACAATTACTGTATGTAAATAGAAAGAGTATATTGTATGATATAATAAATAGTAAAAATGAATGTTACATTTGGATGTATTTTATAATTCTATAAATATATTGTTGAAATCAAAATTTCTGACCTAAGAATAAAAGTTGTTTCAGAAATAATGTTTGTCTTATTGTTTGTATTCTGTTATAATGTTATTTTGTTACTCTTCTTTTGAATTGTTTTTTCTCTTACAGTAACTCTGGCAATCACAATAGTTTATATGATTCTTCTCTTTCCCTATGTAATAAGAATTCTTTGCATGCTTATATTCCTAAATTTCAGGCTTAAATTAGTTGAATGTAGCAGGGTATGTTGAACAGTAATGGAAATTTCTCTTATTCCTATGGCAGAGGGGAGCTTGATTTTTATGTGCGTTGCTCACTGCTATAAAGTGCTTTTTTCCAGGAACTGGGAAGAGATCTTGGGTGTTCTTTTTATCACACCCCAGAACAGCTGAATTAAGCTAACAGCAAAGCCTTCTGCTGATAGGGTGAATTGTTTTTGTCATGTGGTTAGGATTCCATACTTTGGAAGCTTCTTCACCTAAGCTCCATTTCTAAATGCCTATTAATTCCTATGAATTGGAATATTTCCTAACACAAATAGTAATCCTGGATTGCTTTGAAAGATCTGGATTTAAAATCACGTGTTATATATCTGTTGTGTTATATAATAAATATAATCCAATCTATGAAGAGTGAGAAAAGTCCCTTTGTCCTTTACAGCTGAAACACGTTAATATGACAGCTTAGTTTAGTCTATGCTTTCAGGAATAAAAGAAAGGAATAATAGTGTTCATTTGAGCAGACATCATTTTATATACTGCACATTTGCCTTAATCTTATCAACACAGAATGCCTGGCTTTTCTACCTGTGAGGGAAAGGGAATTGCTGGACTTCCTGGAGTCAACTGAAAATGGATCTTAATTCTTCAGTGATATTCTCATTAAACATCAAAGCTTCTGTAAGGGTCTCTGATGTGTGTTCTTCAAAGTACTTATGTTGATTACTTGGATTTTTAACACCTCTTGACAGAACTTAGTAATTCTGTGGTAATTACTTTGAGAAACATCCAGGCAATCTTTAAGACAGAATCCCTCCAGTTCTGAATGAAAATGTCTAAATCAAAGATTCCCAGATTACGCAGAAATTTTAAAGTACAGCTTGTTCATCAGGAATAAATTCAAACAGATGCTGCTTGTGACTACTGAAATGGAGTTGCCTGACACATGCAATTTCCTTTTTACCTTGGATGTTACGCTTCTGTAATGGCTTTCAGTAAAAGCATCTGATTTCTAGAGTGTAGTTCTTTGAAATGGAGGGTACAAAAACAGGAAAAAAAACCCCACACAACTGGTGGTTGCCTCTGTCTCTGTCTGGTGGTTGCCTCTGTCCATGCTGGTTATAATTGCTCTGGTTTATATTTCAACACATGATGCTTTGAGCTCAATCAGTAACCTTAGCATGCTTCTGTTGGTTGTTGTCCTATAATCCTCCTTCCAAAATTTTGTTATCTATCATTATACTTTATCTGAATGTACATAGTGCCTGTACTTACTGTATCAGTTAGAATACAATAGCTGTCTTTATAATTGCTTTTAATTTAAGCCTTTTATTTTCTTGGAAATGTGTCCTTTGTTATTGTTTAGTAAACAGATTGCTGTTGACTAGCAGTCCTGCCCTCAGTAAGAAAATTTAAGATTTTTCTTGGAAAGATGAATAGGAATTGCAGGACTATGAGGCACAACTGAATGGGTACCCTGAGAGCGGCCCCTTTTTCTTCCCTGCTATCCATCCCAGGGATACTTTATGAAAGTTAAAAATGCAAGCCAGGGTTTTAGATCTTCCTAATGACAAAGAGATGATCCTTAAGGCATACACAGGGAGTGACTGATTATAAGGCATAGGAGGTTTGGGAGAAGAGCTTCTATTTTCACAGATACGTCTACTGTAATTTGATGTCATGTCAAGTGTCCCAACTTATAAAACAGCATTATGTGAATTTCCAGGTAGAAGAAGCTCTGGAAAAGTGGTTTAAATTGTCTGTCCTGCTGCAGACAGTAGAAGCATGCATTAGTTTGTGAATTCTGCTGCTATTGCAGATCTTACGTGGGAACTCCAAGGTGAGTGGTGTTTGAAGGCCAGAGGTTCCCTGGCTATTCTGTTGCAGTGCAAAATGTCCTGGGCATCCATATGAATTTTCTGCTTTCCTCTCTCCATGTTTGGAAGAGTGTCACTGGGCCTGTTAATCTGAAAGCACTGGGTGCCTTTCTACCTGTGGCTTAATCTCTTGATGTGATGTACTTTGCTGTTAGAGGCAAGACTGGAAAGGCATCTTTTGTGTTCTTTTAACACCGCGTGCCTCAGGCAGTAAGGGAGAAAGTGGTGAATAAATACTTTTGATGTAATGTCTCTAACTCCAGCTGTGGTGTACAAAACTTCTTTAGGGTTTCAGTTTAACTTATCATCATGTATTTTGATAGAACGTATGTATATATATTTATAACTGATTCTATGTGTAAAATGAGGTAAGAGGAACGTAAACTAATATAGTTGCTGTTTCTTTGATCAACTCTGCATTTAGGATCACTGTTTTGCTAGAAGTAGAACACTAGCTCTTACTTTAAGGGTATGTTTATCTTTCTTTATTGGTTCCAGGAAACCATGAAAAATTTGGATAATTTTCCGGCTTTCCGTTGAACATATTTTCACTTTTCTCTAAATCCTTTCAGTCCACAGAGAGAAAGTGTTTCTCGAAGAGCAGTACAGAAGCTTCTGGTTAAGTGAGAAGCAAGGAGGAAATATATCTTTCTTATTTCCTTTTTTACTGCACAAATAAACAATTAGTCTGTATTTTATTGGTTTATAAAATAGAGTGGGCTTTAACAGCATAGGACTGCTTTTCTCTGCATTGTCTTATTTTAAGCTAAAACTTGTTTCTCTTCAAATTTTCTTTTATAGTGGTCTGCATTCAAGTGGAGATAATTTTCTCATTGTTAGAGTTAGGACTAAATCATGGAAATGGATTTGAGTAATTCTAAGAGAAGAAACGCTAAGTGGATTGTGTTAATTTGACTATCACAAATTGCTGAGTTTATGGGCACTTAATTAGTTTTCCTAGCAGCATTCTCTTTTCAGATGTAGGTCTTCTGCTCTTCAACACAACTGCAGTGGTTCAACCCCCAGCCCATGAGATGGGACTCAACTTTAGCTCCTCAGTTTCTCAAGTTTTTCTCCTACTGGTCCAGACCCTATAAGAAGGGTCATAAGGAGGATCTGTGGAACTATAGGCTCGTCAGCTTGATCTCAGTGCCAGGGAGGGTTATGGAGCAGATCATCTTGAATGAGATCACATGGCAAGTGTAGGACAATAGGAGGATCAGGCTTTGCCACCATAGATTCACAAAAGACAAGTCCTACTTTACCAACTTTATCTCCTTCTATGATTGAGTGACCCACCTGGAGGATGGGGAAAAGGCTGTTGATGAAGTCTACCTAGATTTCAGTAAAGCATTTGACACTGTCTCTTACAGTATTCTCCTGGGGAAGATGGCAGCCGGCGGCTTGAACAGGTGCCCTCTTTGCTGGATTAAGAACTGGTTAGATGGCTGTGACCAGAGTGTAATTGTGAGTGGAGTTAAATCCAGCTGGCGACCAGTCTCATGTGGTGTTCCTCAAGGGTTGGTACTGGGCCCTGTTCTGTCTGATATTTTTCTTGATGACCTGGATGAGGGCATTGAGTGCACCCTCAGTAAGTTTGCAGGTGGCATGAAATTGGCTGGAAGTGTCAATCTGCCTAGGAAGGCAGGTAGGAAGGCCTTACAGAGGGATGAGGTTGAAGCCAATGGGATGAGGTTCAACAAGACCGAGTTGAACCCCAGGCAATGCTACAGGCTTGGAGCAGAGTGACTGGAAGGGTCTGTGGAAGAAATGGACCTGGGGGTGTTGGTTGACAGTCAGCTAGCCGAACATGAGACAGGTGACCAAAAAGGCCAATGGCATCCTGGTTTGTATCAGAAATAGCGTAACCAGCAGGAGCAGGAAAGTGATTGTTCCTCTGTAATCAGCTCCGGTGAGGCTGGGCCCCTCACTACAAGAAAGATGTTGAGACCCTGGAGCATACCCAGAGAAAGACAACAAAGATGGTGAGGGGTCTGGAGCAAGAGTCTTGTGAACAGTGGCTGAGGGAACCAGGATCGTTTAGTCTGGAGAGGAGGAGACTCAGAAGACCCTGTTGCTCTCTCCAACTACATGAAAGAAGGTTGTCATGAGTTGGGGGTTGGCCTTTTTTCCCATGTAACTAAATGTACAATAAGGGGGAATACTCTCAAGTTGCACCAGGGGAGATTCAGGTTGGATGTAAGGAAAGATTTCTTCTCCAAAAGAGTTGGAGCTGGAATGGGCTGCCCAGGAAGGTGGTGGAATCGTCATCTTTGAAAATGTTCAATGAAGGATTAGATGTTGTACTAAAGGACATGGTTTAGTGGGAAAATATTGATGGTAAGTGGATGGTTGGACTGGATGATCTTGGAGGTCATTTCCGACCTTGGTGATACTATGATATTTCAGTTTCTTTTCAGAAACACAACCATCTTGGGAGCAAAGCAATCAACAGGTGTATAAATCTGCATGTAGCGATGTTTTTCACCCTGTGGAACGCAGTATATGGAGATCTTAGTTTAGAAGGCAAATAAGCAAGATGCACAGGTGCATTTTCACCTCAATGATGCTTAACTTATTACAGACATAGATGTTTCTGTTTCCTTCTACCCAAACAGCAGTATTCTATCAGATGTAATGCTTACTTTCATTCTTTGGCTCAGGATGTCAGTTCATGGAAATAACTCCCATGTTGTCTTCTCAAGAACAGGAGAGGACCTACAGAACATTTTTTTTTCCAGCTCATTGGTATACTTACACACTCTGTGGTTCAACTTATTGAACCCACTGGGTCACACAGAGAGATCGCAATATTCATAAATTCAGAGTCTGCTTTCATAGAAAACAAAACACAGGAACATGAATGCACAAAGAATTTCATTGCATGGGAGATATATACTCAGGAATTCCTCTGACAAATGAGTCATCCCAGAATCTGAGAGATTATTCAATTACAATATAAAGAAATTTAAAACAATGATGAGTGACTAAAGTCTGAAATCTCTGAGAGCATTAGAAATAGAGAGTGTGTATGATGGAAAGTTTCAGTTTCTAATGTGAGTTAAGTGAAGATTACACACATCCTTTTATGCACGAACTCCACATTTCTATGAAAAAAACAAAACAAAACAAAAAACAAACCAACCTTACTCTGGTCTGAGAAGCTGCATATCCAGCTTTTATATCGCAATGAAATATTAAATAACGCAAAAGTACTTCCTTTTAAGCAACTTCAACTGCTCATTGAAGCATCGAGAGGAAGTGTATATTCCAATTCTACTTGAAGGGAGTTTCAGAAGAACATAACAGTGTAGGTGGCCCTGTAAATATCCATTAAAACATCCAAAACTGCTGGACAACATAAACTTGCACAGCAGATAATAGGTAATAGAGACAATATACAATAGGTTAATACTTAGAAGTTATAGTGTTTTAGTTTTAGGAAACAAAAAGAAGTTTTCAGCAAGGAGTTAGTCTCATGTACAGACGTGTGTCAGTTCAACCTCTCACTGAACTCTCACAAGAACATCTGTACGTGTTTTCCTGTTTTTCTGGACAGGTTTCATTGATCTTGGGTTTCAGCCTTTCAATTTCTTTCAGTTTTGCATCACCTCAAATTCATTCTGTATTCTTTTTCTTGGACAAGACTTAATTCTCTCAACTCTCCAAGAAACTGTTCTTGCTTAGTTGTTTTTTTTTTTTTTTTTTTTCCCTGTGATTCGCTAAGCTGGCTGATCCCTAAGTTTTCCATTAGCTTTTGGACTAGAAAAAAGGCTCGCATCTCTTCTTTTTGCTGTTGGTTTGAAGTGAAAGACAATTCAGTATTCTTTGCCTGTTTCTGCCAAGTCAGATCTTTTTCTAATCTTGCTGTGTTACTTATGTAAAATGGGGGATGAGAGAAAGTAAGGCAGAAACTATACTGGTGGATTTCAACTCCCTGCAGCCTTTAACAGTAGCCAGTGAATGGTGCCTTTGTGTAAGCCTCTTTGTGGGTCAGCTGCAAAATACTCAGTCCTGATTGTAAAATCCAGGCAGACTCTCCATCTTATTTGAAGAGTTTGACAGGGTTATTAGTGTGAGAACCTGATTTTAATTACCTAATAAATCGAACATGGGAAATAGCAATCCTTCTATCATCAGATCATTAACAAAATCAAGCAACAAATTAATATAAATTGGCTATGAATAAATGTACACTGGAAACTAGTGTTACCTAAATTAGGTTTAAAGCAACCCAGCAATATACTGCTTTTGAGTTTGTTGTGACACTTGTGAAATTTGCTGAGATCTACCACAGACGCCAAATAATTTGAAGAATAAAAATATGCTTAATCTTCACTCCAGGGTTTAACACATTGTGAATTTTCTGTCTCAGATATTTTTCATCCCTGGAAACAGCTTTCAGCTTGTAAGTGCACAATTCAATAAAATACTTAGCTGTTTGGTCTCTATCCCTCATCTTTAGTTAGGTGAATCTCTAGACTAATCACATTTGAAATAACTGCTAACATCAGATGAGGGCATCTATAACCACAGCCTTATTTCTGCCAGCATCTTCTTTTAATCTGTCCATGTTGGTCTTGAATGATCTAACCTTTTTTCTACTCCCAATAACCCAATTCCTAATCCCAATTTTATTTTATTCTAGCTTTTTTGGCTAGAATTAAGCAGGCCAATAATTTTGTCATAGAGGGTAATTTTGTCAATGAGGGTAAACCCTCATTCTATCTAGGTTTTCCCTGAAGGCTTCACAAGTTCCTAACTGTTCTTTCTGTACAATGACTATGACCAGACAGATTGATCTTCCCACAGTTAGCTGTCCCTGTTGCTGCTGGAAATTGTCCTATCTCTGTGTGCTGCAGATGTTTTACTAGCAAATTTAATCCATTCCAATTTTATAAAAACCTATCCTCATAGGATAACAATCAAAATTTCTTTTCTGTGATTAAGGCAAAAACTATCATAATGTCTTTTATTGTCTTCTCTGTCCTCTTAATGTGCACATTCCACAAACAAAAAAAAAAGATTTTCTGTTTCTCTTGATTCCAAAGCATCACTGAATGTAGAGATTTAACTCTGCTTTTAGGCCAAGTCTGCCAAACATGGTCTACCTCAAAAATAACCAAAAATCCTTACATTTTACTGGTTCTGACCTTTAAACTACTTGTACAGACAATATAGGATACTACAATAGGTAGTATCCTATATTATTACATTATTATTACATTAAAGCTAGTTTTTCAAGCCCTTCTGTGAAATTTACTGAGAACTAATATAAGCCTCCAAATATATTGAAGGTTAAGAATCTTAATCTTCACTCCAGGGCTCAACACTAGAGTATATAATATACACCCATATTTACCTAGGCTCTTCTATCTGCCCTATGATTGACTACAAGTCAACAGCTCTATCAGGTTTTGCATTATTCCATATAAATCTGTAGGAACCAAAATCGTTGCCCTTCACTGTTATGAACACTAAATCTCAAACAAAACTATCCCATAATATGGATTAGAACTAACTTTGTTTTGAAAACAAACATTTTTCTTTGATGAACACGTCCTTAATCTTTCTAGGTTACTTTGCAACTAGAGGGGTAAAATTTCTCTCAACCCTGCTGAGTTCTGAATTTCAGCTTTTAGTTGTTTCATTTTAATCTAAGGGAAAAGCCCTGTATAGTCAAAAAGGTAAAAGCCATTTAACGTCAACAAAATATGCTTCCTCTCTGAACCTGCTTAGAGTATCCAGCAATAAATCTGACACTGCCCAACCTGACACACGAATCCCATGTTGACACCATTATGATGATCAGCAGAGCAAAGCGAGTGTAGGATGAGCTTCATGGCTATGGTGAGCCTGCTCTCCTCTGTGTATGTTACAGAAGGCATTTGGCCCGACTAAGTGAGGTTTCTCCTGGAAGCATGGTGGGGTGGGACTTTGTTTACTTGAAATACTATGGTAAGGAACAAGTCACCTCTGAATAGATGTAGGATGTTGAGGAACCCCTTTAAGTTACAGTCAGGACTGAGATTAAATTTAGGAGTATTGGAATCCAGAGGGTTTGGTTTATTGGTGGATTCTGGGATCTTTATAGTGTTAAGGTGAACTTTTGTTCTGAAAAGGCAGAAACAGCCCTATGATGCTGATTTAAGACTGGACTAGGTTTGGGATGAGGGCAATAGGGTATAATATTTCAGATCTACTGTGATGTCCTGAGGGAGAGAAGGACATTAAAGAGAGAGATGAGCTGAAATCAAACAGAAAAATGATGGTGCTTTTTTTTTTTTAGATTTGCATATGTGACTCCATCCCAATTTATGTATTTCCTGAAAACCACATTACCACCACAATTTAAGACTCCTTTCCAATTAGTAGTCCAAGTGCATTTATCCATCATCTATAAATATAGATATGGAAGTGATATTTGAACCACCCACAGTACACACTGGATCTTTTTAATCTTTGCACAGCAGAAGCTCAAGAATAGTACTTGCCCTGAAAAGAACAAAAACATTTTTTTTCCTGCATCATTTGAACAAGAGAAAAATGATGACACATTTGAAAAAAATGAAGAAAAAGGCATAATAAAATTCATCTGGAGACTGAGAAAGATCTCAGTTAGCTCACTCCAGGAATGAATTATACCTGTTTTGCAATGCACAATGATTTTTCTACCTGTCCTTTGCTTCCTCTGAGATAAAGAACAGTGCAGTTTTTCTCCTACCCATGTTGAGGGTAGTAGTATAATAGTAGTATAATAGAGTATAATTAGGATGGTTTCATTTTTTTTCATACAATGAGATTCCACAATGTTCTAATTTGATTAATTCATATGATTTTTTTTTTTAATTCACATTCCTTTATCTTGTCTAAATCAATATCCAATTGCTATTTCTTCAGGGAAGAATTTACAATTCATTAAAGCTTGCCAGAATGAAGAATCTGAGTTTTATTTCAATAAATTGCCCAACAGAATTCACTGAATTATTTTATTTCTTTTTTTCATTGTTTTCCTCTTAACATTTGAAGGAAATATCAGTTTGCAGTTGACAGGGAGAAAGATAACAAGACTAGATAACAGCAAGATGACAGGAAATCAATTTATTAGACATATTTTGTTGAGATGCAAAATGTTTTCCAACTCTTGAGAAGGTTAATCTTACTGGATAACATAGAATCACCAACGTATTTGTTAATTTGTGGGTTGAACCTGTCTTCCTCAGTTCTCATATTACAGTGTTTTACTACATATTACAGAAAACAATATGCTGAAGTGTCACAATAAAATAGTACTATTTACCTTTCTCCCTACCTGTTTCCTGGGCATAAACTGATGTTTTCAGCTCTGTAATGTGAGAAGGTGTTTTTCCTTCTATAGAGAAGATGGAGGCTGGCTCTTTTCTAAAGTATGTGGAGAAAGGATGGGGGGCAATGGACACAAGCTGCCTCTAGGAAAATCCTCATCAGTCACTAAGGAAAATATTATTACAAAATCAGTCAGATATTGGAAGATAGTGCTATAAAATATGTGGAAGGTGCTTGAGAACGCTCAGAACTCAGTTGGATGAAGCTTTGAGATATATGATCTAATGGCAAAGCTGTCCTTGTTGCATAGTTGGACCAGATGACCTCTCGAGGACCATTTCAACTTGAGTATGATTCTGAAATACTCACCATGAAATAACCAAAATAACCATGCTGACCATGATCTTCCTTTAATCAGTGTAGGACTTTAAATGCAGAAACATGCAACAATTTTCTACCAGTCTAGGTCTGGTACCTGTCACATAGTAAAGCTCTCTAAGTTGATATAAGTAGTGCAGATGTCACCAAGTCGGCTGGAAGTGTCAATCTGCCTGGGGTTAGCAAGGCCCTACAGTGGGATTTGGACAAGCTGGATCACTGAGCTGAAGCCAATGGAATGAGGTTCAACAAGACCAAGTGCTGGGTCCTGCACTTTGGCCTCGACAACTGTAGCCAATGCTTCAGGTTTGGGGCAGAGAGGCTCGAAGACTGTGTAGATGAAATATACCGGGGGGTATTGGTCAATGCTTGGCTAAGCATGAGCCAGCAGTGTGCCCAGGTGGCCAAGAAGGCCAGTGGCCTTCTGGCTTGTATCAGAAATACTGTCGCCAGCAGGAACAGGGAAGTAATTGTGCCCCTGTACTCAGTCCTGGTGAGGCCGCAACTCAAGTACTGTGTTCAGTTTTGGGCCCCTGACTACACGAAAGACACTGAGGCCCTGGAGCCCAGAGAAGGGCAACAAAGCTGGTGAGGGGTCTGGAGCACAGGCCTGATGAGGAGTGGCTGAAGGAGCTGGGATTGTTCAGGTTGGAGAAAAGGAGGCTCAGGGGAGACCTTATTGCTCTCTACAAGTACCTGAAGGGAGGTTGTAGCGAGCTGGGGGTTGGCCTCTTCTTTCTTGTAACTAGTGATGGGAGAGACAGAATGGCTTCACGTTGTGCCAGGGGACATTCAGACTGGGTGTTAGGAAATACTACCGTTCTGAAAGAGAGTGGTCAGGCACTGGAATGGGCCACCCAGGGAGGTGGTGAAGTTACTGGTTCTGAAGGTTTTCAAGAAGTGTTTAGATGTTGTATTGAGGAACACGTTTTAGAGAGAGCTATTGGCGATAGTTAGATGGTTGGACTGGATGATCTTGTAGGTCTTTCCCAACCTTGGTGATTCTGTGGTTCTGTGGTCCTTATCTCCTTAGTCATTGCCAAAGATGTGGCAGTTATTGATTTTGTGCTATGATACCTGTTTTTTATGAATATGTGGTGAGGGAACTAATAAACATGGTGCTTTTTTTTTTTTTTTTTTTTTTATTTTATTTTTGCAACTACATGAATCTGTAGCACTTTATGTTGGTAGGAACAAAAAGAAAAGATCCAGACTAGTTAAAATCTGAGTTGTCTCGTTTATGAAAATGCTTAAGAATGCGCTGAACTCTTCTGTCTTTCTGTCACAGCTGATGAAACTGCTTTTCTCATGTGGCAAATTCTGATCTAACAGTGGGACCTATGAGACAAAGAGTGCTCATTCAGATCTTGTTGACATTTTCTAGAAAATGTAGTTCAATCTTCCAGAGACAAGGAAAACAAAAGCTGAGACTGACTGTGACATCTGAGATTATTTCTCGACTGTTTCCACATAAAAAATTGTAAAGTTGCAGTGTTTGGTCCAATGAAACATAAAATTATGATGTATACATTTGCATTGAAATCTGAAGAATGAAGAGTCTAGGCAGAAAAATTGTAATAAGAATTTTACCACTCTGCGCTGTAAATTCTTGAAGCATAAGCTGACATATAAGCAATTATAACCTCTAGGGAGAGAAAATTGAACACCCTAGGCTGTAGGTACAGTTATTGCCCTTGTCCATTTTTTTTTTTTTTTTTGTGATCTGGCAGTGTGTAGAAGAAGTAGAATGAAAATCTTGTAAACTGAGTCCATGCATTTATTTTTAGTTTTATAGGAGGCAGTAGCTAATGGCAAAATGTCCTTGAGGTTAGGGAGAGCTTTTGGCACAGTTGAGTTTCTGCATTACAATTTTATTATGATTTGCTCTTAGCAATTAATAATAGAGCAGAGTATGAGGGGAAAAAAAGGAAATCCATGAGTGTAGCAGGGCCAAGTTATTAACTCAGTGCTATTTCCCTCCTTATAATCAACAGTATTTTCTAGGACACACAAGTACCGTTAAGTCTATCCTATAGAATATCTATTTCTATTACAGATTTACTCTTATATAACCTCGCTGACATCAAATGATTTTGAAATGCAAAAGCTGCAGGAAATGGTACTAGGCTGATTAGGGAATGGAGAACCAATCTGTCTACAGTGATTTTAAAGGGACATGCTTGTTTAGTCTAAGAAGAGATGGTCTGATTGCATAGTGGAAACACGTCCAGGGTAGACACTAGGAAATGAGCTGTTAGCTCATAGAGAATAGTCAAAGAGAAGCCAGATGGGTTCATTTGGCTATGGATAATGTTAGGTTAGAAACTGTAACAGGGTTACTGACATTCAGAAGGATTTTGGTTTTGAATGTGTTTGCTGCCTACCCTAGGATATACCAACCCTGATCCAGGGGCTTCTTCTCATTCACATCCAAGGGAATTACAAAAGGGCATAAAGCAGTGTGTGACATTTCATACCTCTCTACAGACTATTTGGCAGTTTAAAGAGTTTCCAGCTTGTGTTAGAGGTCTTTCCTGTCTGTTATGCCCTTTGTTTTATGGAGAATTCTATTTAAACAGTAAAATCCTATTCATTACAGGCAATGCAAAACACAAAATTGAATATTCTTTCTGCAAAAAGATTTTCAATATGTCCATTTGCCTAAATCAATAATTATCTCTAAGCCTGGGGTAATTGATTTCTTTTTCTTTTTTTTCCTGTCTGTTTTAAATCACTTAAATTTTATTTAAATTTTTAATGTATAGAGACAGTTATTTGTCAGTCTCACTGAAATTGTACTTGTATAAGTTTCTAAGCCTGTAAATATGATCTCTTAGTCCTTCGAAAGGAAAATATATTAGCAGAATGACTTAAAATTTTTTTAAGCTGGTTTCACATGGTTGGTATCACTATTTGTCTTATGGCCATTTATTTTGCTTTGTAGCTTGCTATCTTTCAAATCATTTCTTTGTCTTCTGGGATGCAAAGCATGCTTTTTGCAGTCTTTTGTTGACAACTTGCCCTGAGTGTGAGCTTTCTTCTACTTTCTAGTCCTTAATAAAGCACATTGACATATTGTTAGAAAGGATGATAGCTTCCTTTGGAATGGTTGGCAACAGCACTGATTCTACTGTTGAATTTATTCATGAGACAGAACCGTCACTTTGGCCGCAGAAATCTCTGCAAATCAGAAAGAAACAATCTCTCTCCATACAGTGAAATTGTATCATTCCCATTCTTATTCAAAACGAAGGTCAGTAGGTAGGGATGACTGATTTCAAAATTTGGGGGAAATTACCAGTGAACTTACTATGTTATTTAAAGGACTTCATGAGTAAGTGAAACACATTGGGGCAGATTCTCAGCTGGTATAAATGAACATTACTCCAAGGAAATGTGTATAGCAAAATCAACCTAACCAATTGACAGTCCCTCAGGTTATGCATTTATTTCTTGTTTTGCTGCTGATTTTGAAATGAGAGGACTCTGAGTGAAATTTTTGACCAAATTAGTCTCTTGTGGGTCAGAGCAGGTCATGAATAAAATGAGTACAGATCATCTTCAGGCTCTTTCCACATGAGTTATGCCATAATATAGCATCATGCACTCCCAGAACTCAATTCCCTGCAGCCTCTCTTCTGTTCCTGCCTGACCCTGATCTGGAATAAAACTGTTATCAGAAGAATTGTAGCATATATAGCATTACTACTTATAGCAAACAAAACAAAACAAAAACAAAAACAAACAAACAAACAGAAGTTGGAAGCTTGGGAAATTCAAGCCTAGGAATCATCTTACCAACCTGGAAGCACTTTCAGAGCACAGCTCACTCAGCGAAAGCACAAACTTGTTCTAAAGGCTCTTACTAATTTGAATAAATTGAAATATTATTGTTATATTGATATAAATTGTTACACAATCTAAGCATTCAGTCTGCAAATGAGTTTATTTATACCAGACAGCCTCATCAGAAAGGCTCTGCTTTGTCTGATGATTACTACCATCTACCTATCTTGTTTGTTTGTTTGCTTTGTGGCATGGTTAGTTAAAGGTTTATTTATTTACTTATCTGTGGTCTGAGAAACAGTTAAAAATGATGTTGAAGGCTTCTTCCATTTAAGTGTAAGTCTTAGTGATACAAGGCCTGGCAAAACATTTTTATTTTCAGAAAGAATGTTTTTTTTTAATATGTAAAATTAGCTTCTAGGCGTATATATATATATATATTTCCAAATTTGTACTTTAATAATTAATTTCATGGAAATAGAATATAAAAATTAAGAATCCTACCTGAATCAGGACTGTGTTTCTTCCAACTGATGCAAGAAATTTTTCTGTGTGGTTGTTTTCCTATGCTCACAGCAGGCTGCAGTTGCAGAGTCTGAACACTTAGCAACATGGGATGAAATACCTCTGTTGTAGTTATATTTTGTAGGGGAAGGACTTCTCTTTGAACAGAACCCAGAAGAAATAATGCCAACGTCATTTAGAAATATGATACAACATGATTTCACCAGGTGTTGCTAATTTTGCAAGGGAAGATGTGGAATAGGTAAGTTGGTCCTTAAATTTAAGAGCCATACTTTATCTCCCTGCCTGACTGTCTGCCCAGGTGATAGGTGAGTTCAGCAGCTTAATGAAGTTCAACATTTTGGATATTTCACATATGGTTTAATTATGAATTTCACTTCAGGGCTACAGAGCCTCCATGTGTGTATGCTCATTTCCTAGTGGGCTTTACAGCATATTAAGGCTGATAAAATCCTCCTCCTCAAACAGAGAGGTCACACTTTTCATTGTGAGATTAATTTAAAATACCCAACAAGTAAACTTTATGCATTCATATCTCTTCTTTAAATAATGCACATTTTTAACTATAATTTCCTATTTAAATACTGCTCTCTTAGAATACCAGTGGGAATCCTTGCAACATAACCATCCACTAAAAGCTATTAATTATTCTTCAAATTAAAGCTACGGGCAGGAGTGTTGTTACACGTATGTAGTCAGGATATAATAAGGAATATGAAGTTCATGTTTTACTGTCAATTAAAATTCCTTTTCTCTTTACATTACACTTCTGTATTGCCCTGGGGCTTAGTCTAGTTTGGATGAGATTGAGCATACAAATAAGATTTTTAATGCGTTTTAATTTAATATTATTAAATTGACACAATGTTAAGACAATGCATGATGCAGTCATTTATTTTCCACATTAGTTAGAATGTCTGGCATCTATGCAAGTAAAATTTTTCTTCCTCTATAATTGCACTGATTACACTTAATTTCTATTTTTCCTGTATTGCGATACTGTGAGCATTTAAGTTCTGAACAACTTGTTTCAACCTTTGAAATCTGAAGACTTAATGAAATATTTTAATACAATCAGCTCTAGCTGTCACTGAATGAGGGAAAATGAAAGTGTATAACAAAACCATGTTTTTCAATTGATTCCATAGTAATTCCTTTTTGGCTTCTTTTCGTAATGCCAGTGTTCCATCATGTTGTTCTTACAATTTAACAACAGTTTCAATGCTTAGAAAAAAGGGAAAGCAAACAGTTGAGCCATTATTTGTTCACTTCAGAAATAGAAAGTTCAGGAATAATTTCATTTGTTTTTCTGCTTTGTAAACTGCAATTTGGAATGCAACATCAGGAGATAACTTCTGAATATATTGAATAAACTTGTACTTTCTCTTGAAGTCACAAAGATGACTGCAAGAGACACTGAAATCTGTGTGATGTGCACACAGTAGAGGGGTTGATATTCTGAAGTGAGTAAAGAATTTAGATGTCAAATTGAAAGCAGTGGAACTACAAAAGAAAGGAAGCATGAAGTGTTATCTTGATGCTAGGTCTATTTTATGAAAGTCGTATGCTTCCAAGCACATAAAAAGGGTGTAATTTCAAGCTCCAATTTGTTTTGCCTAGTTTGTTCTCAGATGTTTAGCTATGGCTCTCACAGTAGTTGCCATGGTGTAAGACTAAAGCTGAGTGGGAAAAACATTATCAACCACAAACATAAAATTTGCCCCAATGGGGCATTCTTCCCTTGCGCTGTAGACATCATCACTTTACCTGGTAATGCCAACTGACTTATACAGTCTCTTGGTATCTCTTGTGGAGATCTATCTTCTTGCTATTTCTTGGCTTGGCTTGGCTTGGCTTGGCTCCATAAAGAACCTTGACCTAAGAGGGATAAAAACTGTTCAGTGCTTTTGATGTTAACAGTGCTGTTCATGTAGGCATACATATAGGTATGCAATGAAATACAATGATGGTGCTGTTATGCAGGTTTCAGTTGTCTTGAAAATGAAAATTGTCTTGAAAATGAAAAAAATGTATTTTTAAAATAAACCAGGTGTTCTGGCAAAATTTAACTAATGAACTTCAGACTTGAACTTCACTGTCATGAACTCAAAGACATCCTCTAAACGAAAGGCTTGTGCTTAACCCCATGGAATGTTATAGACTTAGGGCAGAATGGCTGGAAAGAGGAAAAGGGTCTGGAGATATTAATCACAGCTCTCTGATTATGAGGCAACAGTGTGCCCAGGTCGCCAAGAAGGCTTACGGCATCCTGGCTTGTATCAGAAATTGTGTTGCCAGCAGGAGCAGGGTGGTGATCATCCCTCTGAACTCAGCTATGGGGAGGCTGCACCTTGACTACTGCGTCCAGTTCTGGGCCTCTCACTACAAGACATTTTGGCTCTGGAGCATGTCCAGAGAACTACACTGTAGCCTTGAAGGGTGATGGGCTGACAGTTGGAATAGATGATCTTAGAGGTCTTTTCCAGCATTGGTGATTCTACGATTCCTTGTTGAGAGACTCACAGCTTTTACGTAAATTGTGTGTTTACTACATCTTATGACGCTGTATTCCACACGTGCTGGACAGTTCCCCGTGTGGTTTGCAACGAGGGGTCAATTGTTCCAGACGAGACTGGCTGCCCGAGGAGTTCGCCATCTGCGCAGCGAACATCAGAGAACGCCGCTGTAAATTGGAGCCACAGGCAGTGGAGAAACCGCTGTACCAGCTCTGCCCCACTGGAGGGCTCCCCTGCACTGAAGGAATCCTCCTGCTTAATGGCTGTTTGTTTTAGGGCCTTCCCTTGCCTGCAGTGCAATGCAGAGCAGCACCCTAACAACGGAAGAAATGAGCTTAAAGACGTGGAGGGTACAAGATTCATTCCTTCATTCCCCTTTTGTATATCACTGCCCTCAGAACTGTTATCAAGCAAATTATGCACTAACAGGATACAGAGCTTGGGGTCAATCACTGTATTTTAAATTTTGTTCTAGTTTCTTAGTAAGGTTGGTTAAATATCTTCATTCCCTCTTAACCAAATACAGCCTTAGAAAGCTAATAACAATTATTCTGGAACTTCTTCCTTTATTGTATTTCAGTTTTCAGTGGATACCTTCAGTTCAGTCAAGCTCCCTAGGACTGCCTTAAAGAGAAAGTGACTAAACTTGATTGGCTAATTTTGTCTTTTTCACTTGCATTGCTTTTGATTTCATTTAGTGTTGAAATAAAATCTTTGCTCAATTTAATTCATGAGCAGTTTTAGGTGATTTCAGGTGGCTGCGTTGAGTTAAAGAAAGGAATGCTTTAGAAAGATGCTCTGACAAGAAAGCTCAAGTGACTTTGCAGCAAGGTGTGTGAGGGCAACTTAGTGATTTGCTTTGTGTTTTGCTTTCTATATTCCTTCATCTCATCTAGAATGAGTTAGATGTGGCATGACATGTTGGAAGATTCCAGTAATTGCAAGTGACCTTTTGTGACTGCTGTAACTTTTCAGCTGCTCTTAAAAATCTTATCTCTTGGCCATTTCTACATTTATTTATACTTCTTAATCTTCACCGATATTTACTTCCATTTTGCCTTGGCAAAGGAAAATACACAAAATGAAGTACCACAGAAGTATCGAACTATGCCAGACCCTTCACTCTGGGACAAAATTATATAGCCTGCTTTCTAATTACTCTGAGCATGAAGATATCAAGATTATGTTTAAATGGAAGGAGATCTTAGCACAGTGTCTTGTCTGGTGAGTGTAATCACAGGTGACTGGAGTACTCTTTCTGCTTTTTATACCCTATGTGCTTCATAATTTCTATTTCATCCTAATAGCTCGTTGGATATGCAGCAGCTCATGTTGACCCATTACAGAGTTGAAGAAGAGTAGCCATGTGGTCTCGAAACCCTGTTAAAATTCATGTAGCAATAAAAGCACCAGTTTCCTTTCCATTTGATACACTGTAGTGTCAGTGAAGTGAAACACACCGAACAGTAATGAACAGACGGTGCAGTTTATAGTTTCTGAGCTGCACAAAATGTTAGCATTATAAATGTATTTTAAAAGACCCAGCTGCAAATATTTAAAAATAATTGCAAATTCCTCAGTGATATACAGACATAGATGAAGGAATTTGGCTGAGGCAATTACACTGTGTCCTGCTGCTATGCCAAAAGTATTAATGTGATACATGAGACCTCCACTGCTTGCGGTAACTAGGTTGAAAGCTAGGGATTCAAGGTTTAGAACTTGATGGAGGTGAGCTAAAAAGATGTTGTAAATAATTGCACAGGATTCAGGTGTAGCATGATGACTGTGGTGCTCTTATCCAAGAGGATTTACGGCACTCTATAAAAGCTTTTGGAAGGCTTCTCTTTCTAATCCTTGTAGGAATGGACTATAGTAAAAACATTCAGGCAAATGGTTGCTAATGTGCATATAGACTAAAAACATAGGAAAACTGTGTACTTTCTAGAGCTTGAATGGTCCTACATATTCCCCCAAGAGCTGATAATGACACTTTATTCACACAGCAAAGTGAGGAGAATAAAAAAAAGCTTTTGTTGTTAGAAGCTAGCTGTGCTGTACCTTCCCCCACCCCCCCATTTATTTATTTATTTATTTTTCTTCCTAATGTGATGACTTTTCTGCCTCTTTTACTTGAGAATCTCATGACATCTTGAGACAGGAAAAAGTCCTGTGACACCATATCTGAGGTTGTAAAAGAAGCAAACACCATGGTCAGAAACTAAAAACAGCGTCCTCTGCTCCTAGCCCTGTTTTATATTCTCTTCCCTGCAGTCAAGCTGAGAGTGCCTTGAATATGAGTAAATCAAGAAAAAAATCTACACTTTGCTCTTTAAATCCAAATTTCCATAAGTTAAAGTTTAAAAATACTTTTCTGAAATTAAGAGGGTATTCAGAAATACGCACTATTTTTAAAGCTATTTTCCTACGTGTGCATATTAATTTCTTTTTAAAATATTATCTCATATATTGAATAAAGATTTGTATAGTTTCTAGATATCAATATAGATATCAAAGGAAGAGTTTCTTTGAAAAAGTGAAGATCTAAATTTCTTCAGCATTTTTCTTTATGATCATTAAAAATGAAACAAAATAAACAACTACATTTACCAGATAGTTTAATAAACATTTTCAAATGAGATAACTACTTTTTAAAATGTAGGGAATTCTTACCTGCGAATGTACCTATGTGATGCTTAAACTGTGCCTCTTTATTTGTCAGAAGTGCTTAGTAGATGTTGCTGATTTCATATGTACCTGTTATGACACGTGAACTGAAGTGTGACTGTATCCAGAGTTTGAGGCTTTTTGCATCTCTGCTTATATCTTAGGGCCATCCATTTTACCTGGGTTGTTACAGTTTTAGAAAGAGCTGTGAACATTTTTCTTAGGAGTGTTTAAAGTATACTTTTAGGAATGTAACTGAGTCCTACCCTGTCATTCTGACTGGGGGATGAGTGCAACAGTGCACATGACCATACTGAAAAGCTCTGCCTAGAACATTTACCTCCTTCAATTGCATTTTAATGCTTAGTTGCTTCTGGTATAGTGAGCTCCCTCTCCCACTAGGTTCCCCAGAACAAACAAGTTAAAGATCTTGATTCTTAGTGTTTCATTTTACAGCAATACATGCGTACTTTTTCATTTGTTTTTGGCATGTTAAAGCAGAGAGTCAGTCCAGCTGTGAATTTATCAGCTGAAAACAATATTTTCTGCCTTCGGCCAAAAATTATTTTCTTACCATTCATGCTGTGCCTGCAGTGGATCTCCATGACCAACAAATCCCTTAAAATAAGAACACATAATGGAAAAGCTGACAAGACCCTTAACAAAAGCAGAGCCATGGGCTTCGGTATAAACAACATAATAACAGGCTGGATTTAAATGTCATCCTGGAATTTCAGCCTTTTGTTGCTTTTCTTCTCCAATTGCTGGAGTGACTATTTCACAGCAGTACTTAGTAGGATATTCCATAAGCAGTGCTTTTTCATTTGCAGGCTCCCATCATCATAACCCTGCAACAAAAAAGTATGTTAAGTCGCTCCAAAAGTATTGTCTCCTATTTATTTCCATGGAAACTATAACAGACATAAGGAGCATAATAACACCAATTGACAGACAAAATTCTCAGCTACAAATCACTGGTTTTCAACCTAGTTACCACCATTAGCTATGCATTTTCACCAGTTGATGAATGAGAGCCTGTGCTGCCGCACTGTCTGTAAAAGTCTGTATGGCTGTCTAGAACTTGGCTTAGCTTTCACATTGCTGCTGCCACTGCTGAAATGCATGAACAACTGATTCACTGTGCTCACATCTACCTTTTGGTTTTCAGAAATGTTCTGCAAGCACCCATGAATGTCAACAGGTGCATTTTTTTCAGCATGAAGGAATTCAATTCCATACCTTTTACTTCATACACACTTTCGTGTCAGATGCCATTTTGTCAGATTGCCCCTCTGCTGTCATCCGTTGCATGGCAACAAAACATAACTGAATATTGGTGGGAAGATTCAGTCTTTACGGCCATATGACTAACATCTGCCTCTGATGTCATGGGCCAACATAATAAAACAGGAGGCACAACTTTCAGAGCAGCCCTTGTGCAGTAAGAAGTAAACTGCCCTTCCTAATGTAGCAGAATAAACATGGCAAAAACAAGCTGGTACTGAATGAGATAGCAGTTAAATTAATCCCAAACAATCTCTGTCTGCAATGTGCTGAAATACTGGGGCTTATCTGCATCAAGTGATGTATGCTGATCGGTCATAACATGAAGTTTAGAGAAAAGCACAGTACTCTTCTTTTTTGTGCTCCTCAACCATTTGCCTTTTCCAAAGTGAGAGGACCTTACACTAGAAGCACACTTAACTACTCAAAGATAGTCATAGCGCCTCTGTGGGGACTGCTGAGTCATGGCCTGAACCACTGAGCACCTGAAGGAAAGACCTGGTCAGCCCTGGGAGCATAGATGAAAGCAATTTACCTGTGTGACTGGAATGGGTGGAGCCAGGCTCCACCACTCTTAGACCTCATTTAAGGGCTGACTGCCACTGACCTCTCCTTTTTGAGTTCTTTCCCTGTGAACCTATATCCTCTGAGATGGGTGAGCATTCATTTTTCCTTCCTTTTGTATCGTCCCTGTGTTTGCACTGGTCCTTTTGCCTTTACAGTTCTGACAAAGGTAACAGAGCTTCTCAGTACAAGAAGATTGCAAGATCGAGCACATCAGAATGAGGTTCTTAAAGCTAAAGAAACTCTTTTAGAACAGAGTTGTCTTCTTCTGGTCTACGAAAATATTTTTCTTATTTGTTTTCTCCCCCTGCAGGTCAAGAGCTCTGACTCCCTTTCTAGTCTCAACTGCTTGAGATTAGGGCAGGACAGTGCTGTGAGTATGGTCTTTTCAAATGTTTGTCTCAGTTACACTGAGTTTGCTTTTCTCTGAGTTGAGTTGAACTCTTTAGTTAAAGTACTCCAGGAAAATTTGTAGTTAGCTCACTGTGTGTTACTTTTAAAGTCAGTGTTTCTGTGGAATAGTGTAGAGTTTCCTACTGCCCTTCAAGGGAGGGTAGGTATATAGTTTACTCTAGCTCTAAACAGGGCTGGGAACATGTAGAATAAAGATGCAAAGTTGTACTCATGGATATATACTTAAGATATTGTGCACAGCCAGGGAACCATGAATGTCTCATAAATAATTTGACTGACAAGCTTGTAGGGTAAACTTTGGATAAAGCTTAAGTGCTTTGCTTTGTACTACCAATTCAGGAAATCCACAAAAGCCAGTTTGTAGCCTGAAGTGCTGGCATATTTCCTAATTATTATTTATGTACAGAGGCTAAAAGATTGTTTTTCTTATCTGACAGCTAATGTGCTTTTCAATCCTTAACAGAATGTGTGAAAGGAAAAACTCCCATCTCTCGTGGCAGAGATGGGGGAGTAGGAAATGAGGACTATTCCTAGAATTCAACCTCTCTCAATAATTTTGTATAGTTTATTCTTTCAGACAAGACTACTCTGCTAATAAACTGAAAAGGGAAGATTAAGATTCCATACTTAGGGAAATACAAGTAATAACAAAAACTGGCATATTAATAAATCTTCCTCTTTTCAAATACATGCTTTAGTGTTTACCTGTCCTTGAATGAATAAGATAAAGAAGCCACAGTTCCAGTTGTTCTCAGGTTACAATTCAATAAATAATCAAATCATATGCCATTCTGAACCTCGATCAAAACTACATACTGAATCATATTGATCACATACTGATGCCAACACTGCTGTAGTAGCAGAAATAAAACACTGGGCAGTTGCCATGAAGCAGATGGGTTGCAGAAACCTGAAATATATCCAAGTGTTGTAAAGAGTCTGTGAGTAGTTTCAGTGGATGCTCATGAGTAGAATATATGGGGTCCCTGAGAGGTAATGGCTTAAAAAGTTACTACTTAAACTTGCTGTCAGTAAGATTAACATCTACCTGTCCCCATGCCCTGGTCCTCTAGCTGTGCTGTTCAGTGAGGTGTTGTGATGAATGCTGTGGTTTGCTCATGTGAAACAGTCCCAAAAGCTGATATGTAAAGAGAAACCTTGGCCCTTTATGCTAGAGCTACATAGAAATGTCAACTATGAAGTCCAGATTTATAATCCATTTATCTGCTAACTGATTAGAAGGGTTGTTGTTCAGAGCATAAATTTCAAAAGCACCCAGAAACATCTTAGTATTTGTTCTTAAGCTAGTGTATATCACTTGTCAGAGGACAGTACTCTGGACGCCTAACTTTCCTTCTGCTTATGTTCACCCTTTGAAGCATGAAAGAGCAGAAGCAGAAGAGTGATAATGATGTGAGACCATTCACAGTTAATATTGAAGTCCAACTTTCATTTGATGGGAATCATATTGGCATCTCCCACAGGTTGCCTTAGGTGTTAAGCAATAGCCCATCTGAACAGACAGTATTCCTTCCTACTGTTGAAAGCTTGCTGATGTACAGGAGAGAAATCTGGGCTCTTCTAATCAATCTGTCAGTTCCACTTACTTCAACCTCCCACCTCAAAGTCACATCTTATCTTTATTGGTAATTCTTTTTGTCACCCAGTCCTGTGTTCTACCCTCCAAGCAACACAGTATACTTCAGAATAATCTGGGAGAAGTTTGTTAAGAAGAGAGCCATGGTTGAAACAATGACTCTCAAATTCTAAGTCTGAAAGTATCAAAGGTTTATAAAGGTGTTATGCGAACACAACTTCCTAAGAACCAAAATAATAATAATATAGTGACTGAATGTGCTGATTTTCTGTGACAAATATTTTACAGAATGAATCATTGAGAGATTTGCTGACCTGAAAGAAGGCACCTCTCTTTCCTTATGTGTGCCATTGTAGAGCTACAAAGCTGTGCTGTGTGGTGTTGGAAGCTATCACCTATTGAGTAACAAGAACTTTTCCATGGATGCTGTTTTCTATCCATAGTATCTGAGAAAGAATTACAAGAAAACAAACAAAAAAAGACCCACAATATTCTGGATGAATTTTTGTTAGCTGTCTTTGAGTAAAACAGCAGTAAGCTCTGATTTAATACGAAGTCATGGAAAACCATAATGTGAGAACTGCTCTAAAAGTAATGACTTCTAGTATATGTTGGCCCACAACATCAAAGGTAGATGTCGATTTTATGGCAGTAGAGGATGAACATTCCCACCACTATTTCATTATGTTTTGTTGCCGTGTGACTGATGGCAGCTGTGGAGCAGTCTGACAAAATGATGTCTGAAATGGAGGACCATATGAAGCAAAGGTGTGGAGTTTAATTCCTCCTTGTGAAAAAATTGAACGCACTAACGTTTATTGAAGTTTTCTGAATGTTCATGGAGACCAAGCAGTGGATATGAGCACTATGAGGTAGTGAGTAGTTTGTTCCAGCAGTGAAGGCAGTGACTATTTTTGAGTTTGGCATGCAGGTTCTTGCTCATCACTGACAAAAATTTGTAGCTAATGGTTGTGACTATGCTGAAAATTAGTGTTTCGTATCTGAGCATTTTCTCTATCAACTAGTGCTATTATGCTCTCTCTCTCTCTTTCAGTTTCCATGGAAATAAATAAGAGGCATTATTTTCAGAGCAACTTACATATGTGAAAATATGCAGTGTGCTGATGAATGTCATTTAGCTTTTCTAGGAAACAGTAAACATTTATTGTTTTAATAGCTGAGGGTTCATTTATTTGTTTGATAAAAAGTCATCTCATAATTCAACTTCAAAAGCTCTTGATACTCTTTCCATAAGAGTTGTGTTACCTGAACTGCAGCCATGTTGGTTTTTATGTGTGTATATATAAAAATATATAAGCTTAGAATTTTTAGGTAATTCTTCTTAAATGTTATGGTTGTTTTTTCCTGAAAAAATAATTGTTCAAATATTTCAATTAGATAAATATAGATCAATTAAAATTATAGCTGTAAAAATTTAAAACAGAAATGAAGAATTTATTTACTATTTGAGAAACATCATTGCTTGAAAAGTGCTAAAATGGCATGATATCTATCTCAAAACTATCTGAGATATTATTGTATATGTACAGTAAATGTAAATCATTATATTTGAGGAATTATGTAAACTGTTATCTTTAAATTGTACTATAAAATGTTTTCTTTGCTGTGAACTTTTAATGTTTTAAAATATTTAAAAATTTTAATTCCTTTTCTCATTCTTTATTTCTGCTTTATGTACTTGTAGTAGAAAGAAAGGTCTTTTGGAATAGTAAGTTCCTCAGGATCAAGAGGCTAGTATGTATTTGACGTATTTCACTTGACAAACCTGGAGAAAAACTTCATTGGGGAGCTCACATGACGGAGTAAGAAAGCTTTATCTCTCCATCCTCTTTTAGATTATTAAATATATGATATATGAAATGTATGGTATATGCTCAGAAAACTCAGGGATTTTTGTTTCCAAGTTTAACTGTTGATAATTTCTGCTCATGGTGTATTTCTCTCTTTCAATTCAAGCTCAATGACCCCATTTTCTGAGTATGAAGTATGGACAGTTCAGATAGTCACAAATATAAAACTTTGTTCTGTTCTGCAACATGAAATTTGGTTACTATTTATCTAATATATTCAGCTTCAGGAGTTAAGAAGAGAAAAAAGTAGGGGCTGTAAAATTCTTAATTGCAATCTGCTCTTAAGGAAGTGATTAAAAGTGAACAACGTCCCAAACTGAATGTTGTCTTCAACTGAAAGTCCTGCCACCAGCAAGAGAAGTCCAGATCAAGACCTTACATTACTATGTGCTGTAGCTTTACGCAGACTTCATATAATCACCTGTAGGCAATCCCCTAGAGTTTTATAGGCTGAAGTCAAAATCTTGCATCAAAATCTATCAATTAGGTAGATTCTATATCAATTCTTAATAAGAAACTTGCAGTTTACTGAAAAATCAGAAAGCAGAGCTCCTAACCAATGAGTTCAATGAAAACAGACTGGATAATCTATACTACTTGCAGGTTCAGACAAGCTTTGTTTGAAACAAACCAAATTCTGTTTGGAAAGATATGGATGCTTTTTCCCAAAGAAACATACACTATCGTCCATTCCACTATTTCAGTGTATTAAAAAAAATAAAGTAGCTCCAGCTTTAACAACCTCCTTCACATTTGTTTTAGTGTAGTTAAATGTGCTCACAAAATGATGCTTAATGATTATTCCAAATGTTCTAGGTACTTTTTGCATAAAGGTAGGATGATTATGATCTGGTACAGACAGCTTCTCTGCTAATTTCTCTGTTACTAATGCAAACATGGAGTCCTCGTGACTGTGTGATGAAGGGTCTGTAATTAGCCCTCAGCAGGGAAATGCTTTTGCTGTTTAACTCTTTGCTTTAAATACCTTAATATACACTTTGCAGCCACTCCCTCACCCAGCTCACAGAGTAAAGATTGCTAACATGAATATAATATTTTGTGTAAGCAAATTCCAAACTTTTTTTGTCACTTTTTATTGCTATATTCTGTTCAGTTTCAGATTCTTTTTTTTTTTTTTTTTTTAAAGTATCTGGTTGTATGTCAACTACATCTGGGGAATTTAGGTAAGGCTGCGGAAATGTTGTCTTCTACTCTTTAATTAATTGGAGGGCCACTAAGATGGTCAGAGGGGCTGGAGCATTTCTCTTGTGGGGAAAAAAGGTTGAGGGATCTGGGCTTGTTTAGCTTGGAGAAGAAAAGACTCCTGGGAGATCACATTGTGGCCTTTCAGTACTTGAAGGGAGCGTATGAACAGGAGTGGGAGCGACTGTTTACAAGGGTTGATAGTGATAGGACAAGAGGGAATGTTTTTAAAGTAAGACAGGTGAGGTCTAGGTTAGATGTTAGGAGGAAGTTTTTCACTCGGAGAGTGGTGATGCGCTAAAATAGGTTGCTCAGAGAGGTTGTGGATGCCCTGTCCGTGGAGACATTCAAAGCCTGGCTGGGTGTGGCTCTGGGCTGCCTGCAAGGTCGGTGACCTTGCCAACTGGTTAGTTGAAGTCAACTAGGATCTTTGAGGTCCTTCTCAACCCAGGCCACTCTATGATACTATGACATGATTCTATGATTTTAAGAGATAATAGGGTGTGTTGTGGGATGTAGGCAGAAGAGCCTTTTGATAATTGTGTAAAATGTATTATGGAATGTTTTAGTGGGATGTGTCAATGTGTGGGACTTGTTATGGCATGTAGGAGACAAAGGGAGAGACTAGTGGATGAATTGTTGAGGAGATTGTATGGGAAAATAGGAGATGGGATTAAAGTTGAATGTGATCAGGTTGCTGGCCGGCACACATTTCTGGCTGTACTTGGTTGCCACTGTGTGCCTTATCTTCTTGCTAAATCCTATTTTTACTGTCTGATTGGGAGAGCTTTCCATCCTGAGTGTGTGTTTGTAGGTGTTTGTGAGAACCAATGAGTGCAAAAACAGACTAGCCAGCGAGTAGAAGAGTTGTTACTACCAGCAGCTGAAGTGAGTCCATAAAACTCCAGAGGCATACTGGCCTCTAATTCAGCAGCAGGGATGACAGGAAAATCTCAGCTGACTAGTGGATATACTGTGCCTAAGGCCACTACCTGGAGTGATCCATATTGTACCTGTGCATACACAAGGATACATATCTATTGCTATGTATGTGGACATACACACTTATGTTCTACTTACAGACTTCAATCCTAATAGCTGGAGAAGAGGAGCAGGGATTGGTCTGCTTGCACTCTTTACATCTGTGTGAGTGCTTTGTGTTTTCCCTCTGTGCTGATCTGTGTGGCTGAATTTATGTGTGGATAGACATTCGTCTATGTGTGTATGCTCCACAGTATCCTTGTGTGCTTATTGGAAGTGAAGGTTCAGCCTCACCTCTGTCTGGAAAAGAGGTCACAGAACTGCACAGAATCTCATACAGAATCACAGAATCTGAGAAAGTGAGGTTGCTTTAAAAAAAATCTCTTGCCACCAAGCAGTTAAAAACCTCCTGCTTGTAGAAAGCGGTTCATGTGTATACGCATTAACATTGTTCTGTAATCCTTAGAGACTTTCCTTTCTGACAATTGTGTCACCAGTTATTTTCATAGAATAAAGAGTCTCAAAAATGAACTGACAAGCAGATGAATCACAAGTCATAAAACGTAAAGAAATGGAGAACTCACATTATGAAGCTGCCTCTTTGAACAACAGAACAGGCAAATCTTCTTTATATGTGACACTGTAACAATGATCACTTTGCTATTACAAATTAGTACTGCAGCTGAAGAAATGACTACTGAAACTGAGTTTTTCAGGGAGGAAGTGTGTAAGTGTGTGGAGTGGGCTGCATGCGAAACCACAGAATCTAGTTTATTTCCCGCATTCTCCTTTTGGGGCTAAATTCCAAAAAGAAAACAAAAACAAAAACCAAACTTTTCTACGTATAGTACAAATACACTTCCCTTTCTCTACTTTCTCCCAAACACTGATATTACCAGAAAAAGAGAACATGGATATGATCCAAGAACTGCTGAAGAGTTTCTCTTGGCTTCATAGCCACGTTTTATCAGGCCTCTGTAGAGAGGTAAGAGAAACTTGCTGTGTTCACAACACAGAAGATTCTATTAGCTTTGTATATTTACTTAGTGGGGTGAGCTAGAAATGCATTAAAGATGTTATGAATCCATATCATTTTAAAGAGCTTCTAAATCTTGTATATGACTCCTCTATACATATCTGCTCTGTGTAGTACCTGCATGGTATAGCAAACTGAGCTAGGTTATTAAGCAAAGTCATACAAACCAAGAAAAATAGAATGTTAAGGGATCTATAGCCAAATAGTTAAGGGGCAAGAGATATGAGTCTTGAGCTCCTGCTCTGCGTTAGTCACCTCCTGAAAGCTATTGTTGTGCATCATGATTTTTCCACTTGACCAGCTTATTGAGATACATAGGGGAATATGCTTTTTCCCTTGCGCATACTTTACAAGACTTTACAGCATAGTTTCCTAAAGAAATCTTCTATACAGGAGTAATCTCTTTGCATGAGCAGTCAAAGCTTAATTTTTCATGTTTTCCTTGAGGTAGAGGGCTAATTCCCACCAACTAAAAAGGCAGAACTATTTGTAGTGGTTCTTGTGAAAGAACTCACCAGTTGTGGTTGTGTCACTAGTGCCTTGTGGCGGGCTAATACAACTCACCTCTCGCTGAGATTTAGTTAGCTCTGTAAGTGTGGTGCTGTGCTTTGTACTTCACAGTGTGTACTTAACCACCTCCACTGAGATAGTTTCTTTCATCTGTCTTACGTTTGTGTAGTCACAGGTCTCTTACCTGGCCTATTTCCAAAAAAAGTTGTGAAACAGTCCTCTCATTAATCTCCCAGTTTCAGCTCTACAATATTTACTTCTTTGGCACTAATACCTTCTTTCCCTTCCATTGCCCCCTCCATATTTCTTAGTTCTGCACTCAGATTACGCTGTTTCTTTGCCTGATATACTTTGCTGCACTGAGGGGAAACTGGACATCTCTTGTGCTAGAAGTGGATCAGGTTCTTTGTTCTTAGTTTTGCTGTATGTCTCTGCAAATGCGAGAAATCATCCTGGAAGGAGCTGTCTTGCTCTCTAGAAGATCCTAAACAGAAGAAGTTAAAGATTCCATGTGGATGAGAAATGGTGACAAAGTTTTCTGAGTGCCTGTGGAGTATTTGAGGGGTTTTATATTAAAGTTGAAATCATGGCACATAGAACATTTTGGTCCAAATAGTTCCATGCATTAAAGTCATGAAAACAACAACATAAAGACATTTTTAATGGGATATATTATAAATCTTCATCATCTATACTGTTACAGTTACTAAGAAGCTGTAATTGAAGTCTATTTAAGACTCAGTTAGATTCACATTTTTTAGCTAATGAGCTAAATTCTCCAAAGAGCAAGTACCTGCTATTCTGTTAAACTGGCAAGGGAAGACAGGTTGTAAGAAACATAAAATTGCACTGACAGTTACCATACAGGACATCTGTCTTTCAATGCGAAAGAAGTTGCTAATTTGAGACACAAACTTACAGTGAGCATTTAGGTAATTATATTAAATTACAGTTAATGTAAGTAATTATAATTATTTAATTATGGCATAACGCAGCGCAGTTGGATTCAGTCATAAGACATGTTTGGTGCCCAAAAGGAAAGCCCCTTGAGAGGGAACACTCTCAGACAGTGTATCTATATCTTCAGTCACTACATCCAAAGCTGACTTAGAGTCTCTGGTATTATGTAGACAGCTCATAGAATGACAAAAAAATGGAAATACAGAAAATAAACAACTTAACTTGTATTCCGGCCAATGAAGACTTGTCCTGCAAATACATATTCTAACATTATGTCCAATGACGGTTGAAATTCCTGAGTGCTGTTCTGCTTTTTGTGTTTTTTTTTCTCCAAGTGATTATGCTGCAGCTTAATAGTATGCTTTAACAGAATATTATTTTCTAATAATTATTCCTTCTTTTCCTTTTCAGTAATGTAATTATATATTTTTTTTTTCTTAAGTAGAGCTACAATTTTCCTCATCTGATCAAATCAGGATGGATAATTTACTCCTTCTGTGGTGAGATACCTCAATCAGAATTGTGTTACTTTTTTTGTTTGTTTGTTTTCAAGTCACATTATGTAGCTATCTAATTCATTCCTAATTAAAATCTCCAGATCTCTTTTGGATTCAGTACCTCTCATGGTCTTCTCAGCTGGGGAATAACAGTTAATTTTTCCCAGTTGTATTAAACTAAAGTCCTACACAGAGACATGTAAACTGCTCAATTTTATGCTTTGTGACTATTTCTATTGAAGTGGATAGGACTATTCACATTACAAAGAATGAAGCACACATACAAATCCTTGTGATATCAGATCGTTATTAAAATTATTTGGTTAAAAGTAAAAGCGGTGCTATAATGTCAATGTTTAGCTTCTCTTAAGCCTTTGAGTAACTTGTTGATGGTTTATCACAGTTAAACATGATGTATTGATAACTACTGAATGAAACCAGAACAAATTGTTTGAATTAGTAGGAATGCTTTAGTTTAAGGATACTTATGTGGATATTTTTATTTTTCTGAATGAGGCCTGTAAAATTTATAATTCTAACAACAAGAACAACAAAAAAAAAATCAGCTTGTTTTCCTTCAGAAGTTAGAGAATATTTTTTTTTCCTCTTTATGTATTATTCAAAACAACCAGATGCTTTGGGAATTCTGGTTGCCTTTGGAAGGAAACTAACGTTTTCAATTTAGGGTTATAATTTAAACTGAAATATCTAGGTCTAACATAGTTACCATGCTTTATTACTTTCTGTCTCATTGAACACATAAGACTGAATTATTTTTATGACTCTCTGGTTTCGTTTTCTCTCACATTTTAGGTTTCTTTGTTAGGATATATTGTCTTCTGTTTCTAAGAACTGTCATTTCCCAGCATTTTCAGAAAGTTTAGTATTTGGCCTCATTCCCTTTTTAATTATTTCATGCTAAACCCCCTTTATATGATCTGGCTCAATCACAATTATTGGATCCAAGGCAGGATTTAATACATGTGGCCTGTGTTACATGGCAGAATAGACTGTCCTATAGAAATGGACTGTGCTATAGCTCCTAGCTTATTTAACAATTATTTATAAAGAAATATGAATGTTTGAACCTTGCTTCAACCACTCTTCCTTACTTTGTGAATCTTTAAAGCTTGTGTACACAGCAGAATGCTTGCTGAAGAGAGAATAATGAAAGGATATGCTTGTATTTTATTGAGTTACTGTATAAGAAAGCTTAGATTTTGCTCCTAGAGTTTAATGCAACAGAACTTATGACATAACATTTTAGTAATTTTCTGTGATGTCTGTGATCTTTTGTTCTGTATGTTTGTTAAACGTTGATGTAAAAACAACCTTTAGGATGGGTTAAGCTTGGGCATTGGACACTTTTTCCTCCCAGATGCTCGCTCACTACTTCAACAGGACAGCTGGAGAAAGCAGGTTAAAATATCTTGGAGGATTGAATGTGGGGCTGTAGTCAGACCCTTCTGCCACTCTTTCCTCTTCATCTTGTACTTCACTGTGAACTCTTCCACAGGCTTCATCCAGGTCAGGAAAAATCTTTTCTCTCTGTGCATTCTCCCCACAACACTGTTCCTAAAGGAAATATCCACCTGGTCTGGAAAACATATGATCCACTGCAGTCTCCACAGACTGCAGATGGTTTTCTGCTCTGGCATCTGGAGTACCTTTTCCCTTCTTCCTTCTCTAACTTTGCTACTGCTTTCATTTTTCCCTCACTCCTCACTGCCATGCAACATTTTGCCATTTCTAAAACTCCTTTTCCCTAAAGCAGCACCGTCTAGGTTGCTAGGCTCAGCTGTACCCTGCCTTAGGATCATTGGAACCTGCTGACTGGCTGTGTTTGCTACCAGACAGCCTTGGTCACTCCGTACAGAAAAGCCCTGCAACTGTCCTGCTAGTAACACCACACACCCCAAACAAATAATAAAAAAAATTATTAAACTGATGGTAACTGTTAATCTGCATGCAATTGTTAGTTTAACCTGATGCAGGGCTACCTGACATCTCTAGAGGAGACATAAGTGTTTTCACTGACATATTACATGGAACAAAATTTATATATACCAACATATTTTTGTGTTACCACAGGCAGTTATCACAGGCCATGAGAAAAATTCCAGGAAAGATAGTTTAAATATTTCAGAGAAATGTACTCATACTGAGATTCAGTAAAGCAATTAACTACTTACTTGAGTCTGACTGAAATAAATGGAACTGCAATGTAGCTTACAGGTAAGTCTTTTATTCAAGTGTGCCTTTGGGCTGACCAAGCATTTGATTATTTTCTGGTGTTTTCAGTTTTATATCTAGATGAATTGCTGAAGGTTAACAGATACAGAAATAGAATCATAGAATCCTTAGAGTTGAAAGGGATATTTAAAGGTCATTTAGTCCAACTCCCCTGCAGTATACAGGCCACCTACAGCTAGATCAAGTTGCTCAGAGCCTTGTCCAGCCTGTCCTTTAACATCTCTAAGAACAAGGCATTCACCACATCTCTGGGCAGCGTGTTCCAGTGTCTCACCACCCTCATCGTGAAAGACTTTTTCTTTATATCTAACCAAATTCTTCCCTCTTTAAGTTGGAAACCATTTCTCCTTGTCCTGTCACCATAGACCCTGCTGAAGAATCTGTCCCCTTCTTTCCTGTAGTTGCCCTTTAGATACCAAAAGGCCATGATCAGATATCCTCAGAGCCTTCTCTTCTCCAGACTGAAGAGCCCCAACTCTCAGCCCATCCTTTTAGGAGAGGTGTTCCATCCCTTGAGTCATTTTTGTGCCCCTCCTCTCTTGGGCATTTTGATAGTTCTTTGAAATGTCTGGTCCTTGAATTCCTTAAGTATTTTAGATGACAAAATGCAAGCCAGAAGACCTGAAGAAGTGAGGTAACCAGTGCTGAACCTAGAATTCCACATTTGCGCATTCACTGAAAGTATAGAAGTCAGTGTAACAGAGACTAAAAATCTTCCTGATGAGCTGTTTGCTTGCCATGTGGGATATCTCCATCTCCTGTGTATCCATGAAAACAAATACTCAGTCTTTTATTGTCTTTGGGACAAAAGGGAGATTTTTCTTTCAAACATTCCTGCTTTCCCACAGTCCTTAAGTGGGTTCATATTAGAGGGAGGCAGTGATAATAGATTTTCTAGGAAGTAAGAGAGAACCCCTAGTCTGGCAAGAGTATATAGGAATATGACAAGTAACATAACTGTCAGAGAGAATATCTGCTATTCAATATTAATCTACAGACGTGTATATGAATAAAGGCAGTATTTGCTATTTTCCAAGATATTCTCCCAAATTCCTCTTCGTTACTAAAAGACTTTGGGATCCAAGAGTGTCTTTGAATTTAACAACATTTGTGTCTTGGTTTGAGTTCTTTTTTTTTTTTTTTTCTCCTCCATAAGATCTTCCTGTCACTTTTGAACCTACCTGGACATCTAGTATCATCAACCCTCTGTAGCAAGGAATTGTTCATTCTAGGGTCACACAAAAGAGATAAAGTAGTGTTTGACACTTTCAATTTAAAGTAGCTCTCCGCAATCTTGACAGATATCTTGGATTTCTCTTGAGGAGTTTAGCACATATTTTTGTACAATTTTAACTCTGTCCTACTGCTGCAATCTTTGTATACAAACACATGCACATAGACATCATAATCCCTTCCCCATGGACTACCCATATGAAACTTGCCATGCTTTGATGGCTATTAATTTCAATCATCTGCCTTCCAGGTATGTTCACATTGGCTTGCTACCCTTGGTCTATCAGCTACTTAATGAATTCTTCTGGGATACAGAAGGAACAGTGGATGAATTTCTGGTCTAGCCCTTGTAAAGACATGGTTATTTCTTTGTTTCAAATGCTATTATTTTCTTCCCAGTGCAAAACTGTCTTGAAAAACAAAAAGTAGAGTTTGTTTTGTTATTTCAAAAATAGGCAAGGTAGACGCGTGTTAAAACGGACTGACTTAGATTAAGCTGCCTTTCAAGTACTACAGACCATTGGATCACTCACAACTGCAGAGTGAGGTAATCTGCTCAAGGGAAATTTAGACTACTTCCTTTTTGACTCCTGTTCCAAAGTACTTGTTAGTAGCTTAGCTTTTCACGCTGACAATAAAAAGGGAGTCTAAGAAAAATGAACAAGTAACTTGAATATGGACATAGTGTGTTTACTGTGGTTAAGAAGTTATAAAATGCATTAATTATCAGAA
This sequence comes from Oreortyx pictus, assembly GCA_036925125.1. Classification (NCBI taxonomy): domain Eukaryota; kingdom Metazoa; phylum Chordata; class Aves; order Galliformes; family Odontophoridae; genus Oreortyx; species Oreortyx pictus. The sequence goes on from JAUPFR010000001.1 coordinate 32,822,669, forward strand.
GTAGGTGGCTAGCTACTCAGTGTGAGTCTAACAGAATGTTCAGTTGTTTAGCTTGCTTAGTAGAAAGTTGTAATTTTTTCTGTTGATTCTAGTTCTGCTATGCTGCTTGAAAGGGATCTGTTTTGTCAGTATGCATTGGAAATATTTCAGTCATGTATTACTACTTCCTTCTCAGCTCCCAGTAAAAGTCTGTGTGCTTGTTTCCTCAATCTGTGGGATAAATATGTCTTTGAATGTTGTTTGAAACCAACTACATGTTTGCTGCTGTGCTAATTTGATGTTCTAATCTCAATACTGTCTACTCAATCTTTTTATTAGTACATACATTAGAGTTTAATTTATAGCTAGAACAAAAAAGAGAGCGCAGAACGAATGACAATTTAGAAGTTTAAAATTTAACTACTATCCATTCATTTTAAAATAAGTCTACAGAAAGAGCAACACAGTGGATTATTTCCTGTTAACCTGTGTACAAGAGAAGGCCTAGGCAAGTACAGTTGTACCTTATCCTCACTTTCAGCATTTTGCCATACATTAACTATGCAGTGCAATGCTGCAGATGGCACATGTGCTATTTTTATTGTCACATTTTTACTTTAGTTTTCTTATAGCCCTTTGTAATCACTGGATAATTGCTAGGAAACCAACAAGAACCCTCTGTCTCACAGGCAGGTGAGTTCTTTAAGTTCTATATTTTATTAGGATGAGATTATCAAAGGCACTGAGGAATAGGACTTTGAAATGAAGCGTATACCTTAAATCAAGAAGTCAGTAATTCTGCAGTTGCCTGGTGATGTTGGCAGGAGAAAATACATGCAACTTGGGAAATTATACCCTTTTTCTAATTATCTGGATACTTTATTCTGTTCTATGAGAGTCCCACTGAAAAAGCCTTCCTGTCAAGAGGAAGAGTAGCTGGAAAATAGACAACAATAAAAATGTCTTATTGTAATTTTGTGATACATAAAATGTAGTATATGAAAAATACTATTCAGAAGTTATCAAAAGCAAACTATCCATTGGTTCTTTATCAAATTATGCAAACCATTACCTTTGTTCTACCAAGATCTCTGCATATTTTATTCATCACTGTACTAATGTTTTTAGGCTCTCTGATATTTCTGGTCGCAGTTATTTTTATGTTAGTAAGCACTTGATAATAATACTTCAGATTTTATAATACCAAAGAAATAGACTTTCAAGTACTTTCGAGTGTTAATAAACAAATTAGTCTGTTCAAACATAACTGCGTTAGTACTATGGACATTTCAACTGCTCCATCAAGAGCTATAACATTTTCAGAAAACACCCTAAGACTGTTCAATGCACTTTTACACTTGGAAGCTATTCTTATATTTTACTTGATCTGGACCTGTTGTTCTCAACTTCTGAAACCCCTTACTGAAACTCTGTAAATAAAATAGGCTCCATATACAAGGAGGGTCCTGTTCTCCCTGCACAACCTGTTCTGGTGCTTCATCACCCTTATCGTACAAAACTTCTTCCAATCTAAATTTCCACTCTTTTAGTTGGAAACCATTTCCCCTTGTCATATCACAACAGTCCCTGCTAAAGAGCCTGTTGCCTTCTTTCTTTTAGCTCTTCCTTTAGATACCATCTGTTTGATACTTTCCTTACTTCCTTTTCTGCTACTCAAGGTTTCTACTGGGAAGCAAAATCCTGTCCTCTTTCTCAATCAAGGTCTTCAGGGTCAACAAGAATGTGAGTCAAGGCTTGAACCCATGTCTGTTTGTGTCTCATCCTTTGCCTCATAGTCCTTTATATACACACAGGAGCTTCCCAGCTTTCAGGACCATAAAGAAGAATTATCTAATTTTCCAATGCACATGATTTGCAACCTGTTCAGGAATTACTGAAATTCGTGGGTCTTGTCTCTAGGGTGGTGACATATAGTGTGAGCTGAGTGTTGGCCAGTGTCATTCGCAGAGACTATAAGATGTTTTGGGGCTAGTTTGATCTGCTGCTCACCATTTACTCACCCCTGCTCTGCTACACTAGCACTCTACACATAAAGAATTCTTATAGTTTAACTAAGGATATTGTGAGGACCGAATCATTCAGAACACTGTCTTATCTAAGCACTGTTTTTGCTTTGCATCTTTGATCGTACAGTTGATGCTAGAGAGACATTTGAATTATTTCATGCTTTTATATGAAAGGTAATGAATCTAGCCAATTTGAATGACAAACTAGAACATCAGACATCTTGTCAAGAAATTGCAGAGAGAGCTGCATTTTCCTTTTCTAAAGTTTTGGTTTTGGTTCCATCTCTTTAAAGTGTTTTATATCCATTATCTGAGTGAGAACATGCTGCTGGAAATGTGAAAAGGTTGTTTACCAGAAACATTTGTTGATAGGCTTTTTTTTTTTAACATAGGCATTTATTTATTTATTTATTCATCTATTTTGTCATGGTTATAAGTGCTCAGTATATAACAAACATGAAGTCACCTTGTAATGTGAAACTGCCAGAAGTGAAAGAGCATACAAGAAATAGAAGCATGGTAAATGAATTATGTTTGTCAGTGATTAAAGTCTTCATTAAAGACATTTTGCAGAACATTCTACATGCCTAGATGTGTCTTTTTTTTTTTTAATTTATTTAATGGTGCTACAAAGTATCTTATTTCTTCAGTGCAGCATCTGTAATTTCCCTATACTTGACAGAGTCTTAGAGTATGCTGAATGTGCTCTGTAATGACAAGACAGGAGAAAAAGGATAATAAATATTACAGCAGTGCAAGGAACTTGCATCAAGGAATTAACACATTGATGTGACATACTGCACAGCTGAACACTGAAGTATGTATTCACAGTACAGAGGAAACCAGCACCCTGTTATAATTCCCAGTGATCTGCATAATTATGGCAACAGAAGTTTGGTCTTTTCTCCTGTGCTGGCAGCAAATGCTGCATCACTTTCTTCATTAGTATGCATTGTTGTGTGAACTGATTTGCTATTGTAGCTGTAGACTGCCACTGGCCCCAGCAGGAGGTCTAGAAAGTTAAGCATGTATGGATCTCAGAATGATTTTTAATTTCATCTGCCACATATTATGAAGTATATGGTTTATTTTGATTTACACACTTTATTTTAATGTAATTTTAAAGATGCAATGACACCAATTCAAATTCCAAACAATTTTTTGTATATTAATTCAGATTTACAATCTACTGAATTATTTGTTAAAGCTATTTATGTATATTTAATTCTGTCTGCATTTTACTTTATTTGGGATTCATTCTCTTACAAATCAAATAGCCTACATTTTTTCTTCTTTTATTACCTTTCTATGTTCTTGAGAACTGTATGATCTGTGCTTGCATGAGTCTACTTTACATCTGACATTTTCATTTATGTGATACTCCTTTGTTACATTCTTGTGGCATATGTTTCTGAATTTGTTAATAAAGATGATTATGAATCATCAAGTAAATAAGATAAAAATATGTATAATATAAAATATAGAGAGTTATGATTCTTACAGGCATATTTTAGCATTTTATAGTCATGTGGTCTGTTCAGTATTACTTTTAATCTAACATTTCACACTTTCATTTTATGTTTTGATGTCAGTACTAGCACAAGCCACGGTTAAGTTTGTGTTGCAAACATATTCTCAGGATATTCCATGCAGGTATATGTAGATGCATATGTATACATACACACGTGTGTGTATCTATCTATTTATCTGAGTATCTATAGGTATGTATATCTTACAAAAAAGGAAAATAGTTTTAAAGGACTATCCAAATTTTGAATGAAAATGTATTTTGTTATGTTTCAGCAGGAGGAGCCATTGTGCAGAGTGACTTCCTTGCAATTTAAAATGAAGAGCTGAGATATAAAATTACCTTTGACTTCTCTACTTCCATCCCATTGATTTTCCAGATACAAATTGATTATGTAAATCAAACTTCAGTTTATTAGTTCATATCAGTATTTTTCTTTTAACTGCTCCTTGCAACATCCAAAGCAACATTTTATGAAATGGTAGAGAAAACTGTCATACTGTCTTCATCGTCTTTCATTTTCCATAAAGTCAGCATTACTGAAACATCATAATGCACCAATTCCTATGATTGATCATTCATATGGAAATGTTTCCTGCTGTGAATATGCATCTGTCTCTATACCAGAAAACAGAAGTATCAAGAATTCCACTGAAGGATATTGTCAATTGGTACCCATCAATCTGTCAACCGAAACTCAAAACATGACTGAAAGTGTTCTGCAGTGTGTGTCTGTGACATACAAGCAGCAATCATTTATATTCAAACTTTGTAGAACTCTCAGTCATTAGTGTGTTGTGAATTAATATTGAGTAGTGTGTTTTGCTCAGCTAATATTTCATGTACTGATTGATATTCTCCACTCCCAAAAACCTTTTAGAAGTGTCTTATCTGTCTCCATCACAACATAAGATACAAAATGCCATGACTCATGCACACAAAATGTTATGTGTCTCTTTTAGAGTCTCAAAAACCATACATGCTGTCTATCTTGCTCAGGGGTACTGCAATGAGAGTGCCAACACTTTAGATGACAGTAGTCATTTTAACTTCTTAACATCTAAAGACTGCATAGTTGTGCATGCCAATTAGTTTGGTAGCTTCAGTCCTTTTCCTAGGGGACAAATATCTGCATCATAAAATTTCCTCCACAGTTGTTACTACGTGTGGTGGTAATGATTGTGTAAGTATGGTTAGCAGTTACTGAAGACAAGGCAGAAATGTGAGCAAGTTCTGAAAGAAAATTGCTTCAACATCTTCCTGGAGGTTATCCTTTCATGATTTGAGACATGCTGAAGCATGGAAAGCTTTCACCCCTCTGTACATGTTTGACCCTCTTAATGAAAGGATAGTTATTTTATTTCTGTAGCTGCTAATCCACACCTAATACATTCATATTGGTAATAAAAGTGATGTTGAAAATGTGGTAAGGCATTCTCTCACTGCCATGGACTGCCTCTACCCAGGTAAAATCTGCTTTGAATGCTGGGGAGATTGACTAGCTTTGAGCAGAGAGCACGTGAACAAATAGCATTCTAACCAACAGTGAGATGCTGGCATGTTTTTATTTAGTTGTATTTACAGTTTTCCTTGTCAACCATATCCCACTTCAGCACCTCACATTGTTAAGTGAGGGTAAGGAGACAGGAAAAATTTGATTCTCTGAAACATAACTCTTTATAGGCTTGCAGTACTGATGAACACTTTTGAATAAAAGCATACAATCAAAAAAGTGTTGATACTGCAGTGACACTCCTGATAAGTGTGGCTTTCCAGTTTCTATATTATCCTTTATGGAGTTTGCAGTTGTTTTTTGCATGGCTATGGCCTGCTGTGAACTCCACAAGAGTCTTAACATCCCTATATCCTCTTAGTATTGGTGAAAATGATCATCAACCAGTACAAGAGGATGAAGCTGGTATAGCAGCTTTGGGAACAGTACCCTGTATCTGCCATTTATGTACCCAGGTCAATCCAAGTGTGCTGCAGGCCACTCCACAGCTGGAAGTAACTATGAATTCTCCAATCTTGTCACCTTGTTTTGACTCTGCATTTTCACTCTGTTTGGCTAATTTTAACTTCTCAGTTTCTCACCTCCTGTCATCTATTAATTTCTGGACTCAGAGTCCATTCTTCCCCCCACCATGGATCTCCATGGTATTTTTCTTCTGGGCTTGACTAAATAATCACTCCTATCTTGCTAGTAGCAGCATTTTTTTTATTTCCTGCAGTTTTCATAATATCTTATTAGGAGTTATTGATATACAAGTGTTTTTTTTTTTAATTTCTGTGAAATTACATCATATGCATGACTGTCAGTTGTGCCCTGGGAACCTGAGAGGATCATAAACAGAATAATAACTGACCATTCTAGAGCATAAAAAAGATTACAATTTCTGCTATTATTTCCAGGAAAAAACAATTTATTTACCCATTTTTATTGTTTAGTTTTTAGACACAGTGCAACAAGTATGTAAAAGAGAGTTTATTCTCCGAACAGTTTCATTATTTGATAAGATTAGATAAAACCAGTCTTATTTGTGCACATTTTTAACTTATTTTGTTCAGCGAAAGCAGATTTATGAAGGTCATAGCCATTGTGACTGCTGCTGTCTTTAATTGGATTTACCATGCACAACTTATTAATAATGGTATGATCAGATACAAGTGAAAGTCACGGTGTACTGTTATCTAAATCAGATGGTGCTCATGCTGTTGATCTATATTAACTTTAGAAATTCTTATTAAATGATGAAATGGATAAAGGAAATACATAATCCTAATGTAGATGACGAATGCATTTAAAAATTTGGCAAAAAAATGTTGCTGTTACTTGCTATTTCTTCTGCACTGGTGATAGATTAGATGCAGAAAAGGAGTGATGACTAAAGTGTACTGTTAGAATCAAGAAGAACAGTTGTAAAATTGTTATCCATTTTTATTTTTGTTCCACTCTCATCAGTTACTACCTCACATTTATATTTATATATACAATATTATTTGTATCTCAAATTTTAGCAGATATATTGGATCATCATGATTAATTTATACCATTTTGTTCTACAGGAACATGGTTTAGCAGACCGTATTTGTTGTAGGTGGAGAGGAAGACTGGATGATCTTAGAGGTTTTTCCAAACTTAATAATTCTATGAATAGATCATGTTAAATGACATTCTCAATTGTGCTCTTTTTTTATGGATTTACCTAACTTACGAACCTCTGTTATATTGCTTTTTGGTTTGTAGTAAAGATAATTATGCAAGACTTGTAAGACTTGCAATTCAAAATGCACTGTACTTTGAAGCATGCCGACCAAACAATAGTAAAATATTCTGTTCTTGATGAGATAGGATTACTTTTTATATTGAAGTATGAAACTGAGCCCAGTGTTTTGCATAGAAGAAACACTACATTTACTGATGAAGCATGAGTTAGATAACTTGATGGATTGTCTTTTGTGGAAGAAGCACAAATGACAACAGAGTAGCAATGTCAGAACTCTGTTTTGTAGCACTTCATTATTGTGTAATAAACGACTAATTACCATAAACAAAGTGTACCTCTTATTTGTGAACTGCATTTGAATTACACTTATTTCCAAGTTATAATGCTGTTTTTGAAAAATAAAATACACTCTCATTTTAAGAGTTTCATTTCCCCATACAGACTACTGAAATAAAAAACCTAATAGCATACCAAGGAAACACATTTTAAGTGACAACCAAGTAGCGTTTCTTGTGTTTCTTTTCAAAGATCATTTTTGAACAGTTCCAGTGGTCCCAGAGGAAGAAGTGTCTTGTGAAGCCTAGATGAAGATGGGAATGAGTTGATTACTCCAGCTAGATTATTACCTGCAAGAAAAGATGCAGTACTATCATACTTCTAGAAATCAGACTGAAATCTAGTAATTGAAGAAATACTTATATGTCCTACAGAGAATTTCATTGGGATATTGAATAAAGTTAGATCTCATTGCAAAACTGACCAGAAACAAGTTATATGCTAGCACTTTCTTTCTGAGACATTGAAACAGTATTTCCCTCTACATCTCATCTCTCACTATCCTAACTGTGATGAGCTATCATCTGTCATGTTGTGCTTCATGAGTTTCTATTAAGTGTTTCACAGCTTGTAATAAAAATGAATCTATAGCTAACCTGTGAGGTTCCTATCAAACTCTAATACTTTCTTTTTGGTTTACACAAGATCATTGATATTGGCCTTCAGTCCTTCTGATTTAACCATGTCTACCTCAGCAGACAGATTGTCCATTTGAGCACATAGATTTTCTTTCCACATTCCCTCTGAAAGTGACCTGATCACTTGGGAAATCCTCAGGAGCAGTCAGTGCTGTAAATAGCATGAGGTGGAGGGTGAAAAAAGCTCTGCAATTCACATGAAAAATGATGACAAGGCTACATAAACACGATCGTGCAACCTTGAGAAGTACACATGCTACAGGAAGTTAGCAGAAATATATTTTCCATAGAACAGCTTTAATAAAGAGGCTTATTAAGTGTAGTAAAGTAGAAAAGAAACAGAAATGTATGTGTTTGCAGGGACTTTTATCAAGTTAGTCAAAATATTAATGGAAATTTTTATGACTTCTCTATCAGTGAGCTTAATGTACCTTCTTCAGTTTTTCTCAGAATAAATGTACCCCTTCATTTCATTGCTTGCCTGCTACCTTCGCTGATTTTACTATCTGTAATGAGTTCGCACCATTTTTACTGCTTGCTGGACCACACTCTGTGGTTAAGATGTTTAGACTATGGTTTTCTGGATCTTTCCAAATCAGAGTAGCTGGGGCAGGTGTATGTGAACACTGCTTTTGGTGAAACAGAAATTGCAGAAAGGGATGATACATATGGAGGCATCAAACAGATGAAGCTTAAAAACAAATGTATACACATTAGTGGTGCTTCCAAGTAGAGTTTTAAAATTCCATATTCAAACCTTCTCTGACCAATGTTTCCATACATGCAAAGGAATCCATGAATTCCTCAGATCAGCCATTTATCAAGTCACTCATCTTCTTTGCTTGGCTCATGTGAAACATACATTTTTTGATATGCTCATTTTTCTTCAGTATCCACTGATGATTGGTGACTGCAATTTTCATTTCTGTAGTAAAGTACTGTTGTCTCTCACAGTGTGTTTGTACCAAAGTTGTATTTGTGAATTCAATTCCCACATTTTCAATTGAGTAACATCTTTTCAGAGTTATCTTTGTGATGTGTTAGTGAGATTCAGTGCACATACCATCAGGTGTTTTGCTTTTAATTAACAGTCTATTTCAAATTGTCCTGCAATTCTTATGAGTGAATTGCACTGGGTCTTGCTGAGTCAATCATTAAGGGTTTCTGGGCCATTAAACACTTCTTTATTCCCACTTTATGGGTTGTTGGATTTTGTGGCTGGGAGGGCAGGTGACAGATGGCTTTAACTCCATTTTGTCCATAGCACTACATATTACGACAGCCTCTCTAATACACAATCTTTTCCAGTTATGTCACTTCTCTCACAGTAGTTTTTTTTTTTTTTTACAAGTCTCTCTGATTTTCCTATGACACTGTAGATTAAATACAATTAAAACAGCTCAATATCTTGATTCATTACGCTAAATTCATGTAAGGGCTCACACTAAAACTTATCTACTGATACTGAACAGCTTTACGTTTCAAGCACTTGTAGGGAATCTTCAAAACATATCAGCAAGCTCTATGCATGTTGTAACTTTCCATTTGGAATTACAATAGTAAAAAATACTCCCTCTGTAAAATATGCGTAACGGAACATCAAAGTAATTGCTTTGTTTGCTTGCTTTATTTTACACATGCTTTATAAAAAAAAAGTCAGGGTCTATGTACTTTCTTCGTATCAGCATATTCCCAGCATTAGCGATCTTATACTGGCAGTGTTGAGTGTTGTAAATACTCATAACACCATATCAGTGTTCATCACCTCAAAAACAACAACAACAATAACAAAAACACTGACTATTAGGACTAACTCTTTCTTCTTTGGAAAACTCCCTTTATACTTGTTTGGAATCCAACACTTAAAAGAGACTAGATGAACTGTAAAACCTATTGAAGGTACAAATACAACATTTGAAGGAATACTGAGCTGTGTGTTTTCTTTATTAACCTTTAGTTGTATTAATATTAGTTAAAAACCTCTCTTGTTCCTTTTATCACTGACTTCCATTGCCCTTTTTCTTGGCTAGTGTTATGAGATGAAGTAGAATAGAAAAAAAATGTTATGAATATGAAGGCTCTGAAGAGAAAATATGTTGTTAGGATGTGCACAGGTATGTTATTCTTATCCCGCCTTATTGGTATTGTTTATCACTGGAGACACTCTGAAATTATCAGAATACTGCTTGCTCTTGATAATGCTAAACCGTAATGATAGCAAATTTATGTAGTTGAAGAGTGAGGAAAGTGAATTAATGAGGTATATAATAGGGTAATAGGATTTGAGTTTGTTAAAAGATGCTCGAAAAGCAGAAATCTTTCACATTTGGTCTGATGTGTAGTCAGCTGAGGTTTATTAGCAGGAGCAGAAGATGAGTTGGAATGTTACTGTGTAGTGAAGGGAGTTAGGAAAGGGAAATAAAGGGCTGTGTAAAAAAAAAAAAAAAAAGCAATAATGAATGACTAAGCTCAGGGACTTTATATGGACATTTATACTGCATTCTATTAAGTCAGCCATAAGGCAAACCCTAGGAATTCTGGGATGTTTATATTAGTTTCTCTGTTAGAAACAGGGTTAAAGGAACATCTGCTTAGAGCTATACCGTGTTCTGTGTGGGGGCAAAGTTTGTGTTTTTGGCCTAGAGCAAGTAAAAGCAATCAAATTCAATCAACATGGAACAGAGGAGTGCCTGTGGACTAATATTTGAAGATCCACTTGCACAGAAATTTGTGTATTACATTTTGAGTTCAATGGGCAGATGAGAAGATTAAGCAAACAGCCCTGTCCCTCACTCCAGTGATGTTCAGCACATTTGGATTTTACTTTTTCATTCAGTTTGCAGACAAAATGCATAGAAGATTAGAAAATGAAAAAAAAAGTGGTAAGAAAATTATTGAAAGGTATCTGACCTATGATCGGATATGTTATGTGGATGATCACGCCAAGTCACAAAGAACCAAAATGAGTGTGAGGATATATCTAAAATGCAGACAAACACTGTTAATGTTTGAGTAATTCTATGGAAAGAGTGGGAACATCTCTGTGTTAACACGCTATCACTGTGTCTGAGGATCCCATTAATTACAGGTTGTCTTTCCGTAGTGCATTCTGCACTTCATGGAAGGGATGTCTGGGTCAAACTGTGTAGAATCTGTGGAAAAAGCTAACTGAATCAGAAAAAAAAAATGCAACAGTTTAAACTTGGAAGTTTCAACTTTGTGTTAGTTGTGTACTCAAGTATCCTTGTCCCACAAGATTTCACAGATTTTTTTCAGCTGTCTGTAACTCTTACATTTGCCAGCTACTGCTGAGATCAAAGTGTGCAACTGGAGGACAGTATGCGGACATGTCGTTCTGGATTACTTGATCCTATAATCTACAGCGCATTTCATAATGAGGCAGCAGATTCAAAAGTCAAAGGTCAAGTACTGCTTGAACATTGCTTATTTTAAAAAAATCTGTATCAATTTGCCAGAGACTTAACAACACTAAATACTAAACATTTTTGAAAGAAAAACAATCCCTAAAATTCATAGAATGATTAATTTGGCATCTTAGTAAAGCCAATGTATTTCACATAAGCAAAAAGTGTGGTCATTTTTCTTTTTTCTTTCTCTTAAGTGCTGAGTCCTGGGTGAGTATCTAAAGCAGAAGATTCTTAAGAAAAATATGTGGCTGAGCTATAGCATATCTAGAATACATTGTTTAAAATTTTTATTTTTATTTCTCTTAGACCTTGAAGGTTTCAGAAACTTTTCATGTTTTTATGTATTGCAAATACCTAAAATACGTTTTTATTTAGAGCTCATTTGGGTGATATAGCCTAGGTAATATACCATAGTCGAAGCTTTACTAAAACCATGACTTCCACATTGAAAATAAATTACTTTTCAGTCATAGAAATGCTTCCATGGATTATGGAGAAGTCTGCAGCAATGAACAAGTCCTTACAGCTCAGAAGGATTTTCCCTGCTCTTGGAAAAATCCATATTAGTATTGATGAAGTTCACAAAGCCTATTTTGAATCTTTATTCAGAAGTGTCATTATTTGATCTTTCTGGCAGATGTTATACATTTGAAAGTCTTTTTAAAGCAAAACTTCTGGATGGATTTGAGGTAAGACCTGAGGAAAATAGTTTTTATACAAATAAAAACAAATTGTTCAATGGTTTTTCAAATAGAGCATTCTACCAGAAGGTGGAAAAATGTAACTGATTCTCTGTTTTTTTTTTTGTTTTTGCTTTTGGTTTGTTTGTTTTTTTAAATAAAAATTTAAATCATTGTTCTATATTTAGCAAAGGAGTACTCTGGAGCAAAAACATTCTTAAATAATAGGAGCAAGACTGCTTTGAGATAATTTTGTAGGGAGGTGATGGTCTGTATGAACAAATCTGATTTTTTTCTATGATTGAATCCTAGAAGAACAGAGATACTTGTGTGTATATATTCTTTACCCAGTGACCTATTTTGCCATTCCTAATAAAATATACTACTTTTCCATATGAACTTCTCCTTGTTCATCACATTAAAATAAAACAAAAACAGTTACTAGAATGTCTTTCTTGAATTGATGTTGTATAGTTTCTTTCAGATCACAAATAAAGTATTGAATAGCATTAAGTTATAACATATCCATATATGTATGTATTAGAAAACATGGGTTATGGACATTGACTCACAGATCTTCTATCAAACACAGATTGAGGATAGAATCAGGTTAAATCTGTTCTTTGGTGCAGTCACAAATTCAAGGGATAATCTACTAAGAAACCTTCTGTTGTTTCCATCTCAACTATCTGTATTTTTTGGTGTTTTATTCATTAAAAATAAAAGTACTGACAAGATTTTACTGTGCTGTTTGTCTAAATCTTATGATGATGTTTTATCCAGAAGCAGGTTTTTCTCACTATCACTCACTGATGAAATATATAACTTGTTCTGCTATTTTCTGCTACATTGCTGTCTTGCTCCAGTGATAGGAGGAGATAGTTCCATATATAAGTATATATATATATATATGTATAAATTCTAAGCAGCTAAGGAAAACAACGAAGATGGGAAAGTTAGAATTAGTAAAGAGAGAAATCCTAGTGAACATTTTATGCAATGGGGATTGTCACCACCAGGGATCCAGCGACATCTTCTTGTTCTGTAGAGGGGAAGCATGCCAGTCAGTGACCTCATTGACCCGCAGGGCTGCAGTTCAGCAGAGAGGGCACCCATTCTCCCTTGGAACTCTTTAGGTTTTTATTGTCATAGCTTAATTTTGGCTGCCAGGGACAGTATCTGGCTGTCAGGAGCACTTCTGTTTGGTTTGTCAGAAATTGCTTTAGTTGTCAGGGTCATTTATATTTTGTTTATCAGGGGCAACAGTATGTCTGTAGTACATGACCTTCCCATTGGGTAATTGGCACATGATCACATGATTGGCACATAGTGGGCTGCTAGGTATGTGCCCTGACTGCATGGTGATCCTTTCCCATGAGATGAACCCCATAAGTCACCTTGAATGCCCAAAAGGAACAACAGCTGAAAGTAGTTTCTCTTGCTTACCCAGACATTTATGTTTCTCTTTCCACTGTGTTCATGGTACCCATTAATCCCAAAAGCTTGTCAAGCAGGTTATGTCTTAAGTGGGTAAGCCAACTTAGAGCCAAAAATTCTTCCAGCTTCGCACACTTTCCAGCTGAGGGGAAGGTTTCAGTTAAACGTACATTACTCATCAGTTTTGTAATTATCACTGTGCTCATTGCTGTCATACCAGGAAATGATTCTGATATCCAGGGGCAAAGAATGAAGTGATTATGTACTGACTTTAATGTATGAGAAATAATCAGTTTAAAGTAACATACGAAAGACTTCTTTGTTACTATAAATACAGTCTACTCATTTGTCACTAGTTCATCCTTCTGCACACATTATGCTTGAACCTTGAAAATTACAAATACTTCCTTCTACTGTAGGTGCTGCATCCCTGAACGTATCTTTGGAAGTCACCATTGTATGTAACAGTTATTTATCTATTTCTACAGTGAAGAATTTGGAGGAAGAATAGATGAAGGAGTCCAGAGCAAATTTCACAAGAGAAAGCAAAAGCACATTAAATGCCATACTTCATTTCTGTAATCAAATGGGAAGAAATCAGACCCTTGCAAGCACGTTGAAAGCAGTTGCTTAAGTAAGGAAGCCCCTGCTTGGTATATCACTTCATACTGCTCTGCAAAGAGTGTATGAAACTGTAGTTTTTTTAAATTTTTTGTGAAGAATAAATATTCTGACATTTTAATGTGTTTTTACTTAATGTTTGAGGATTATTACCTTGCATTCTAAAATCTTCCCCTGCGCTAATGTTTCATCTGTTTTCTTTCTATGATCTTTGTTTCAGTCCCTGGCGCAGTTCTCAATTGTTTACAAGATATTAGTGTTCTTGAACAGATAATAAGGAACCATAGAATAATATATGTCCATGAAATGTGTTAATTACACATCTATTTTCCCGGTGTTTTTCCATCCTTGTTTATAATTATGAAAGGGTAGAGGAAGAAATAATATTTTAATTTGTCCCTAATCATAACGTACTTGCTGTAACATGAAGCTAAAGAAAAATAGGTCAGAAATAATTTTGGGAAGATTTTGTTGCCAACAATTGACAGGATCTCACTGAGGAGAACAATAAGAACTTCTGGGAGCTGGATTTTTCTTGCTTCCTTATCTTTCTTTTTTCAATTCCCACTGTACATCTATATTGCCTTACATCTATTTTCTGTTCCCTTAATGCAAGTGGTCACAGACAATGGACACTTTTGCTTAACTGCACCAATTCAGAAGCTATGTACTTGTAAAACTTTGTGAGATTAGATGCCCTCTGGAACAAAGTTCCTTATCTGAGAAATTTAGAGATGAAGATGATAGGTTTGTTGTGAATACCTAAACTAGAGAGCAGAATAGACTGAAATTGCAGTGTGAACAAAAGGTAACTTAGAGAAATAGGAGCTATGATGGAAGGCTGTACAGTCAGGGCACAATTCCTTTAATAAAGGCACTTATATTCCAAGTTTAAGAAGGCCTCATTTCCCTCTTTTTTTTTTTTTTTTTTTTTTTAATTCAAGTCAACCTTAAACCCGCACCAGCATCTTTTGGATTTGAGCAGGAGGTTGGAAGAAATAAAGCATTTTGCATTATTAAATCAAAAATTTATTCATGGATTATTTGATCATGGGGCTGTTAGTTCTGTGCTAAATTAAAGTTATAAGAAAATCTATGAAAGATTTTAAGCCATTTTAGGCAAAAAAGTTTCTTCTGTTAATTATTTTTAGATTAATTTTATTTTAATTTTTTTTATTTTATTTTTGTTGTGGGAATAAGCTTTGTGTAGAAGTATCAAACTTATACAGAGAAATTGATTTTTTTTCTCTAAGGAGCTGAAAACATTAAAATCTATTTACTACTCATCTACACTGACATTTATTATTAATTTTACATCCCAGTGTATTGCTTTCTTCAGGGCAAAACTAACATTCATTTATTGAGCAGTGATACACAGTAAACACAAGGTGCATGGCTGCTGATTAAATAACAAGTGCATTAGAGTCTTTTTATGGATGCTGGCAGTAACAACTGCTGGAATCAGTTAAGGGCAGTTCGTTTGCTAGCACTGCTCAGTGCACACTTTCATCCAAAAGGCCAGAATTCTAAAAACATTAGAAGTATTGCCTCCTCCCTCCGTTGCAGGAATTTACCAGTTTGAAAGGGTATTTCTCATACTTTGCAACAAAATCTAAGCTGCACATTTATTACAACTCAGTGGGGAATCTTTGTTAGAACTGTGGTCATCTCTCCCAGGGGCTGAAGAAGAGAAGTGAGAGAAATGACTTAAAAGGGCAATACAGCTCTTATATACAAGCAAATTGTTTTCTGGAGTTGCTTATTGTCTTCTAGGGGTCAAAGAGGTTTTTGTCAAAGAATTGGATAGAATGGTTGCCATTTCCATTTTAGATGCTTTGGGTACTGGAAATGAAACTGAGCTGAAGACTCTGCTTCTGAGCCTCTGTACCAAACAACTCAGAACACAGGTTTCTTCGGTGGCATCACCATGTCAGTAGGAATGATGCCTGCATGGGTCAAGGGCCATGGCCTCTCTGGGCACTTGTTAAGACAACACACCTTCCAGCAATGCTTATAGATCATCCACAGCCCCTCCACCTTCCAGATCTGGGAGAGTTGTCCTAGGAGCCTGGAATGACTACCAGTGTGCGATCTATACAGTCATATCAATCTCCTCCATGCCCTCTTCCCACTGGAAAATCAGCTGTGGAAGGCGGGCATGAAGTGCTTTGTCTTCTTGACTAAGCCTGTCTGTGTTCAGATGCTTTATGCCAGTTTGTGGTGTTAGTTCAGTGGAACCTACCCTCACCAAAGCAGCATGAATTTGGCCTTATGATCTCATGTGCTATTAAGTTTTCTTACGTAGTGGAAAAGATATTACATTTCAAAGGACTCATTGCATACTTTACAAAGCATATAGCTCCTTCCTATACCAAGATTTAAGTTTTTTTTCTGTTGTTTTTGGATTGCCTTTTATTGTTTAAGTTAGCTATGGGAAGCACAATGGTCAAAAGCAGGAACCACGGTGATTGGTACTATTACAGAAGTTTACACAAATGCTGACTAGTTTGTTTGCACAAATCCTTGTTTTGTACTCATAAATGCTCACGTGTATTTGTAAGCCTTCTGAAATAATGGTATATCTGATGCAATGCAAGACATTCTTGAAAGGAAGGAAATAGCTACAGGAGACAAGATCGTTGTCACTCCTATTTTATAACAGAGATTTGTGTTCAGTTCTGTTTTTTAATAATTAGCTGAGTTATCTTACATGCAGGCATTCATGGGAAATGTGGACTCTCTTTTGATGATCCATAGAGTTCAATTATTTGTTTAGAATGAGGTCTAGTAGCTTCCTTTCCCTAGATAACATGCATCATTTACTTAAATGGGCTTAATGCAATTAGCAGATTGACTTCTGATGTTCCATTTGATAAAATGGGGACCTCTTCTTTTTCAGGAGACTTATTTATACTTTTGATGAGAGGTATTTTAGGGCTTACACCTATCTACTGAGTAGTTTATTACCCTTGTTAGTCAAGAGGAATGATGAACCATGCAACTCTCATAATACATATTGATCTTCTATGAGATGATTTAAGTGTCTATCAATAACTTCTTCTGGTCTCTGCATTATATAAAATACTGTATCTTCTCTCCATTTGCAATTATTATTGTGGCATTTAATTACCTCAGAATTATTTTCATTCTTTTTTAGCAATAATTCAAAAACATCCTTTTATTTTAACAGTTAACCAATTAATAGAAAACACCTGCACTGGATTTAGTTTGTTTTGGTGCTGATGATTTCATTGCTATAATCCAAACTCCCTTTGTTGTCTGAAGTTTCACAATGTCTTGAGAATTTTCTGGTTTTCAGCAGTACCATTCAGTCAGTTTCTTTGGTGCTGTTAGTCTGATAAAGAGACCAGAACGAAGTGTTGGTAAATTCCACTTTCTCTGACTCCAGTGTGGTTTATGGTGGATTAACTCTGATCTGGATTTGAAATGTAATGATGAGCTTTTGTAATTCTGTTTCAAACACTTAGCATTTGATTAGCCCTCAATTTTTGTTGCTGTTAATACAAAAATCATGCCTGGATGACTGCATTCATAATGTAGTGTAAAAAATCCACAATAGCAGTAGAGTTCCAAGCTTCAGATTTGCCCCAGCAGCTCCACAGATACTTAGTTTTCTTCATTGTTTCATGTAGGATATTGTTCTCTTGGATACATTTTCACTCTTTTGGAACTGTTTTTGACATAATTGATTAAAGCACCTCTCTATAAATTGAATTTCCCATGTGGACTTTTTAAAGCCTCTGGAACCTGATAAGCTTTTGTAACAGGAGCAGAAATGTTTCATGTAGCT
The DNA here is from genome assembly GCA_036925125.1 of Oreortyx pictus. Lineage (NCBI taxonomy): Eukaryota > Metazoa > Chordata > Aves > Galliformes > Odontophoridae > Oreortyx > Oreortyx pictus. The sequence goes on from JAUPFR010000001.1 coordinate 32,840,381, forward strand.
TGGAATTCTCCTCGCATAAAGGAGCATTTCATCAACCACTGTTGTCTGCTAAGCTGTGCTGGCACAGTGACACCTGAATCCCAGTCTAACTACCTTTTTTTTGTCCTTGCCTCAGGGTATGAGATTCAAGAAAATCATTCAGCAACAGAAGATGCTGCTGAGCCAATGCACTAAAATGACATAAAAGTTTCTGCATTTTTAGAGAACTTTGTGTAAACTGTAAAGGGGATGCCTTTCTCTTTCTATGGGACTCTGGATGCAGTTTTCTTTTGAAATGCTTGCAGTAGCTAGAAAACCATTGAGAATCAAGCCTGTGTATAACAGAAGGGTGAGACATGAATAAATATTAAACACACCTTAAATGATAATAAAAAAACTTGTGCTTTAGCTTCAGCCTCTAAGGCAGACAAGCTATGACTGCCTAGTTAGTTGTTTTCAGCTTCAGTGACAATATGCAAGTAAGGATAAAAACAAATGTGCATAAAAAAGAACACTTTCCACTTCTGCCACTGTTTAATATGCCTGTTTCAATATCTGATCTGCAGTCATGAAATACAATGCAGCAGAAAGGAAAGGTAATTATACTCTTGAAAGGGCTGTGAATGCTGTGGTTTCTTCTCTTCCCAGGAGTTAGTCTTTCCTGAATATTATCAACTGCCATGGCAAAACCCAACTGTAGAACTATTTTTCCCTCCCCATTTTATTCTTTGAAGCCTGAGACAACTAAGCAATACAAATAGAAAAGTTTCAGGTAAGAATTTACTGTATATTTCTTTCATTTTGTGAATGTAAGCACTTAAAATTAATCTGAATTCAGGCTTGCAGTTCAAGGAGCAAGAAGCACTGGTTAGTTAAGCAGTTAGAACTGCATGGTATACAGTTGTCAGTTTTAGATTATCTAGGAATCAAACACATTTTAACCAGTATCAGAAGAGAGACTGCAGCTTGATACGGAATAATAAAACCTCAAACTTTCCTAAACTTATCTTGCTGTTTTTTCCACATCTCCTGTACTAAATAGCCTTGAATCATTTCTGTACCTGATAAAGGAGCCACAAAACTAAGTGGTTTTTCACTGATGGTCAGGAATTAAAGATCTCCTACCCTGTGTAAAACAAGGTTGTGACAGAATGGTCACTGTACTCTAATAAAATTCATTTCCAGGGCTGTCTTACCTTGCATTGGTTGGAAGATTTTACTTCTACCATGTATGTCTTATTCTGCAAATGAACACAATGAAGATGGTGAAGTACTGTTCAGATGTGACAATGTTGTAGTCTGTCTGTGATGACTCAGAGACCAGTCCTGCAAGCAGAGGATGTGATGGAGGAACAATGCAGATTCCACTCCATTTCCAAATGCCTAGGCCTCTTTCAACTCACGAAGATACTTTTGTCGGGGTATAGAAATTCTTCTAACTAATATCAGGGAAAGATTCTATTTGGTTAAGAACAGAAATCTCAGAAGATTATCTTGTCTACTGAAACTATTTGGATATAAGTTTCTCAGGGTTTTGTATCAGCATTTTTTTTTTCCCTGTGAAATAGACAAGTATATTGTTTGACTGTATTTCTACCACTAAGTAGCCCAAGATACTAAAACTCTCTAAACCACATGAATACAAATCAGATCTGATGAGGGTGTTGTCAAAAACCGTAGCCTGACTCAGACTTTTAACACCAATCTTCCATCTGTTCTCAGCATTTTCTTCTTCTCTTAGTTACTTAGTTGGAAACTTAGTTACAGTTTTTTCAGTACTTTAGATTCACTCTGTTTTCTTCATTTCTCTCTCTCTTCCTTATTTTTTTTTTTTTTTTGCCCCAGCCAATGAGATAAAATACTGGTGCAGGATGTAAATTTTCAGTACGAGTATACCTTATTTATCTAGTTACTTGTTTACTCATAAATCCAGGGGGCTTATAGTGGAGCCTCAGTTTAAGTGCTTTTATATCATTATTTTGAGACTCTTCTTCAATTGACTGATAAAGGATGATGGTTCTCTAGCTTTCTAACTTCACTGTAAATATTCTCCAATGAAAGCACAGAGAAAAAGAAGAAAGTGAGAAATGGACGTTTGGAGTAAAGTAGAAGGAATAGGGAGGTTTGATGTCTTTCTGTTTATTTGTCTTCTTTTTCCTTTCAGAGGAGACCTGATGAGTTATCAGATTCATAATATAGTGCTTTTTCGAAAGGAGGTGATCTGCAGATAATTTGCTGCATCCAATTACATATAGGATCATAATGTATCTATTAAAATATGAAGAAATCAAATTTTCTGTATGTATGGTCATGGTTTTATTCAGATTTACTGTGTACCTGAGATGGTAGGAAAATTTGAAGGCTTTTTTTGTTGCTGATATTATTCAGTCTAAAATTGTGGATATCACTTGGTTTTACGTCTGCCAAAAAAATGGACAGTATTTCAGTGGTGCAGTGTAGAAAAGGGCAACAAAACCAGTCTAGGTATTCCTCTGTCCAACTCATTAAGCGGTTTGCCAAAGATTTGAGGAAAATGCTTATTTAAGCTTCCAGCGAGAGGTTTGCTTCCTCATGCTTTGACAGATGAGGGACAGGGAAAGATGAAGACCAAATGTGCAGCCAAGTATTTGTCTCATCCATTTTGAGATAGTACTCCTAAGGCTGTGTGGCTAAGTTGTTTCATAAACTTCATCATGTCAGCTTGGGTCTTCATCCAGTCTTTGCTGCAAGGATTTCTTGTTCAGTTGAAAAGTATCTGAGCACATTTCTGTGTGCAACTGGCTTAAAATTATAAATTGTAATTTTGTAATAACTGAGTTAGCTGCATTTCTGTACTTTAGTTTAAGAATTCAGGACTCACCTTCACCTCATTTAGCTTTCTCACCATGCAGCAGGCTTCCTTAAAGCATATATTTGTTTCCTGTTTAATTGCACAGGACAAAAGCAATTCTTCCATTTAGAGGCCTTGCTGTATTGATAATCAGTTTTACTGAAAAAGGTAAAATAGCCTAAGTCTGTTCTGGGTATCAGGGAGGATGCTGCAGGATCCCACTTTAGCTTCTATTGCTATTATTTAAATGCATGCTTCACACCGAGTTCACTATTTTTCCTGTTACTGGTTTTATCCTCTCAGTTCAAATTTCTGTGAAGCAGGAAGAGTCAATGATACCTTCACTCATGAAGATATCAGACAGTAAAATCCATTTTTTTTTTGCACAGTTGTTCTGAAAATCTATTTTTTACATTTGCCCAGAGAAGAAAGATATGAAAAAAAGAAATAAAATTAGTGCACAGTATTTTGGCACACATAATGAACACAAAACAAGAAATAAAATGAACATAACCCAAGAGAAAAGCAACAACATCTGTGTTTATGAATTGTCTAGGTTTAGTGCAAGATGAGACTATTTTCTTCTGTTTCATCCAGGTGACCTGACACTATACAATGAAGTATGTCCTCGTGCTCTTGTCGGCATGTAGCGTGTGGCTTCATTGCTGTAGCTTACTCATTCTGTAAGGTGTCTTTCATCCAAGAAATTGATTTCACATATTGGTGCATGTTCTCTATATTACTTTACATAGCCCTCAGGGTTTTTGCTTTGTTTTCTTTGTTTCTTGGCTTTTATTTATTTATTTATTTATTTATCGGCCTTGGCTTGCCTTTCCCTTGCCATTTAATTCACATACTTATTCTTCTGATGGCAGTGAGAAAAGAACAATTACCTGACACAAATTTGCCTTGCACTTTACAATTTGTGAACATATTCCTTTTTTCAGTTGATGTAAATAAGAATTCAGATAAATATTCAACATGTCTTTATTTCTACATGCTTTCCATAGTGATTATCTCTGATTGTGAATTAGGATTGTGCACATCTGTCTAGTCAAATAAAAGGCTAAAATCAGATAAAGACCTCATACCTATCAATTTCCATATGAAGTACCAGTTTTCAAGTGGTTATCTGTATAGAGTTCAAGAATAATCCTGGATAAACCTGGCAGCTTAAAGCCTGAGAAAAAAAGATGACCTCTTGTGAGATGGAATCCTGTAGTGCTTTCAAACTCTGGTAACAAAACTGTCCAGAATGGCCTGACAGGCACCCTGGAACAAATTGATTTGTGGGTTTCTAAACATTGGAAGTCATTTCTGTTAAAGCCAACATAAAAGTTGGAGAAAATGTGAAATTAAGCTGGAGGAATGCAGACAAGCCAACTGTTCTCCCTGAGTAATGAGACAAACATATCTTATTCTGACAGCACAGCTTCGTAGTCCTTGTGGGAGAAGACAAGCTGAAGTCCGGTGATTTTTCCTGTAAGGAAAGATTTACTGAGGCTACTTGTGGTCCTCCATCACAGATCTACCAGTCTTAAGAGCTGAAATGGTCTGGTGATGTGGATGTAGTTTGGTTTAGCAAGCCTGGGTAATGTCCACAGCTGGTGAAGAAACTGGAAATGAGAAGAAGCAACAAAGCACACAGTAGAAATAGCTAGCAGCAAGTCAAGATGCCGAGGGATTTCCTGGCTAACCAAAGTCACTTCTGATACATGAGGGATACTGGATGAGTTAATTAACCAGATCAGCAGGGAAGAGCAGGCAATATCACATGGTTAAATTGGGCAGACCCCATTGGGACCTACTACCGCAATAACATGAATCTAGAGTACATTGTATTAAAAGGTCATTAACACACTGTCTATCATTTGGGCTCCCCTGAGCTCAAGATTCAGTAATAGCTCACTACTAGAACAGTTATAAACAGCTAAAGAAGAAGGACTTATTATTTTCCCTGTATATAAACCAGGTAAATATCTTTCTCTTCTGCCCTATTTATAATGCTTAATTTATGTATTAATTATTTTGTAGCTTATTTTCTGTTAAGTACAAACAGTTGTTTCCTGACTGTCCAGGCAGTGTTGCTAGTGTACCTAAATTTCTGGCGAGACACTAGGGCACTAGTTCTAGAAAAACAGAAAAACTGTATTCTTCTAGTAAGTTTCTGATGGAAAAGTCTCATTTTAAAGATGTATCTGTTATCAGTATGTCTATCAGTAAGTTCATTCCTCTAATCTTGTAGGATATAATAATTTGTCTAATCTTTTGAAATAAGAAGTAGTTTCCAGCTATTAGGTGAAAAAAAAACCAAGCAAAACATTTATTGCGAGTATGTAAGCCAATGTATACACATATGTTCAGATTTAATATTTTTATGGTTAAATTGTAATTCACTATGATGTGGTAAAATAAATGTCCTTTGTTGCAAGATAATTTTTGCATATCTGTTTGACAATTGCTCAGGTAACCCCAAGATACAACTGTTAACAAAGTATACTCAATGTTTCAATTGAAAAAGGAATGAAGGATTTTTGGTGTTTTCTTTTCTAAATTGATACATTTGATGGCAGCAGTTGAGCTTTAAAATACATATGTACTTCTGTTCAATTGGTGGTTTATTAAATCTGATTTCTGCATGTTTCTTTCAAGAATTGCTACTATATTATTGAATAGTAATTATATTTCACAATAATTCCCTTCAAAGAGTAATTTTATGCAAAGTACATTTCCAAAACTGTGCGGATGCAATGCAGACAAGTACAGCATTTTCAGAATGAGTAAGCATTATTTGCACCGATTACAACCACATATAACCATTCCGTAGTTATTCTCTTCTAGATTTTATTTTTCTTTCGCTATAGCATTTTCACATATCTTTTAAATGGACAGTTATCAGAAAAGTCAGTTCACATTCCTCTATAATTCTGAGATATATACCACTCATTTAATCAAGGATGTCTTGAAGAGAGTAAAATAATTTTACTGGAAGATGCTACTCCGTTTGATTGACTGAAGTTTCTAACAAATAAATCTTATGCTTCTGTTGTGTGGTAGGTGTGCCTATGATTCTGTGAATCTACTGAATGATTCATTATGGTTTGAACTATAAAGATTTTTTTTTTTAATTTAAATCCTAAAATATTTATTTTGACATCTTCTAAAATTGTACATAACAACGAGGCTTCATTGTTTTAGATCTCACGGAGATTTTTGTTTTGAAGATGCTGTAAACTTCATTTTATTATCAAGCATGTCTATTCAGGAACTGTTTTATCAATGGCTTTCATTTAAATAATATTTTAAAGTATTTCTCAAGACTGTTCCTTGTTTTAAAAGTGGTAACTGAGTGCATCTGTGCCACACAGCATAGCATTTTTTTTCTGATGAGTGAGTAAATGTTTTCCTTCCATTCCAGTTTTTTATTGCACTTGTGTGGAAACCTTCTCAGGCACTCAAGGTGTGACAGGCTTCAGTGGAACTTTCAGTTAAGCAGGATATTCTGGCTTTGGGATAGAAATATTTTGATGATATAAAGTTCAGAATAATTGATTTAAATTACTTCAGCAATTACCAAACCTTTTCCTAGATATTTTTTTTTTGGACTGATAGACTAGTGCATATTAAATAAGGTAATTAATTGTTTTCTTGAAAACCCCATTCACTACACTGCAGCCGGTGCAGTTAACAAGAACTGAACTACAGATAGTAACCTCTGTGGAAGAAATAGTTCCATTATCTTGAATTAAAAAGTTCAGAGGCAGAAAGATAAAGGCATTTTCCCTTGTTATTTTTAATCCTCTAAACTTCAAGATCAAAAAATTAGATAGATGTCTCTATGGAATGAATTAAAAAAAAAAAAAGAAATATCAATGATTTTTTTTTTAAATGCCTGTAAGTTTCTTGACATTAATTTTACCTGTCATTGCAGCAGCTTTTCCAGCTGCATTTCTATATGCCTTCTGTAACTGGGAGTCTTGACTGATGGGTTATGAGTGTGATGGGATGGGGAAAAAAATCACCAAGTAAAAAAAAAAGGATTTTTTTTCTGCTTATGTCTAAAAGGGTGTGACAGACAAAGAGTGATGTACAGCAGTTGACAAGAGGAGATATTTTCCTGCTTTAATTCTATATGTCTTTTTTATTTGAGGTATTAAACCTATGTTAACCCAATCAGTAGGCTTTAATTTGTTGTGCCAATATAGAAACTACAATCAAAATTAATATCATACTAACAAAAACGAAGTTATTTATCATACCCCTCAGTAAGTTTGCGGATGACACCAAGTTGGGAGGATGTGTCGATCTGCCTGAGGGTAGGGAGGCCCTTCAGAGGGATCTGGATAGGCTGAACAGCTGGGCTGAGGTCAATGGGATGAGGTTCAATAAGGCCAAGTGCCAGGTCCTGCACTTTGGCCACAATAACCCCATGCAATGCTATAGGCTTGGGGCAGAATGACTTGAGGAGTGTATAGAGGAAAAGGACCTGGAGGTGTTGGTTGATGTTCGGCTCAACATGAGCTGGCAGTGTGCCCAGGTGGCCAAGAAGGCCAATGGCATCCTGGCCTGTATTAGAAATAGTGTGGCCAGCAGGAGCAGGGAGGTGATCATCCCCCTGTACTCAGCTCTGGTGCGGCCGCACCTCGAGTACTGTGCTCAGTTTTGGGCCCCTCACTACAAGAGAGACATCGAGGCCCTGGAGCGTGTTCAGAGAAGGGCAACAAAACTGGTGAGGGGTCTGGAGCACAAGTCTTACAAGGAGCGGCTGAGGGAGCTGGGATTGTTTAGTCTGGAGAAAAGGAGGCTCAGAGGAGACCTCATCACACTCTACCACTTCCTGAAGGGAGGCTGTGGTGAGGAGGGTGTCGGCCTCTTCTCCCAGGTAACTAATGTCAGGACGAGAGGGAATGGCCACAAGTTGTGCCGGGGAAGATTTAGATTAGATTTGAGGAAAAATTTTTTCTCTGAGAGAGTGGTCAGGCACTGGAATGGCCTGCCTAGGGAGGTGGTTGAGGCACCGTCCCTAGCGCTGCTCAAGAAGCGTTTAGATGAGGTGCTAAGGGATTTGATTTAGTAGCTTGGTGGGTAGGGATGGTGGTGGGAGGATGGTTGGACTAGATGATCTTGTAGGTCCTTTCCAACCTAATGTATCTGTGAATCTATGAATCTATGAATACCACAGACAGGCATGAGGGATTCTGGCAGTAGGCTATAATTCTGCAATACTCTGAGTAATAATCCTTTAAGTACAAGAAAACATTCAAGGGGCCATTGGAAGGTTCAGAAACATCAGTTGCTCACTGAAAGCTCTCAGTTATATGAACAGTGAGATACAAATGGCCAGTAACCAAATTTCAGTTTGAAATTGGTAATACCAAATGAAAGTAATTCAAAAGTATTTTTAAAAAAGCATTTGAAAAATTCTTAAAAGTGAATCCTAAATGAGATTGTCTCTTTGTAGCTAAAGAGATAAAGAGAGGCAGATTTATTTATAACTATGATTCCTATTCAATCATATTCAGAGGAAAAATTCCTTAGATATCTTCTTCCACACAAAATCTAAACCAATTCTTTGAATATCAGTCAGTCACTAATAGCAAATTTTGGTACAAGTATTATTATTACTATTTTTTTAATTTAGGGAAACTTCACTAAGGGTGCCCTCAGCTCAGCCACATTTGCTTAACTGAGAGCTAGATGGAAAGTTAATTACTTTTTGATCCTCTGTAACCAGATGAAAATCGGGTTTGCCAGTGTGTGATTAATCTCATGTTTTTTAAATGGTTAAAAAACCAACAACTATTTTACAGTAAGCTAATTAATGGTGATACATAATTCCTCTACAAATCAGAAGTGTATTTTTCACTTTTTCCTTCTTTGTAAAGTTCTCTAGACCACATTACTGGTGTAAGGAGTCAACTGAATTTGCCTTGATAGTTCTCTATAAGCTGTCAAATCAAATTTCATCACTGAAATTTCATTTAACTCAAGAAAGCTTTGAACTTTCTAGATGTAAAGTTATCATGTGGCAGTTCTTGAGGGTAACTAGTTATGAAAGCAACAATGTACGGTGCCAATGTATTTGGAAATCTGAACATGTCATGGAATTCTAAAACTCAAAGACTGTTCTCTACTCCAACAAGTGCATCAGCATGCATAAACTTTGAGGAAAAATTGTGGTTACTCTTCATTGATTAAGGGCAAAAGTAGTGGTGATAAGATATTGTCCTCAAAAGGACAAGGATGAAGGGACATTTTTTTTATCTAATGACTCAAGCTGAGTGGTGTAAATGACACACTAGGGCGAAGTGATGTAATCCGTGCGGACCTGGACAGGCTTGAGAGGTGGGTCCATACCAAACTCGTGAAGTTCAGGAAGGCCAACTGCAAGGTTCTGCATTTGGGTTGGGATGAAGAATGGCTTGAGAGTAGATCTAAGGAGAAGGATTTGAGATTGTGAAGGATCTGTAGAGTCTGAAGATGTTTCTTTTTCAGTTGAGAGGATAAGTTAAGGAAGGGAAGCATAAATAGAGACAAAGAATACAATTACTGGCTAGACAGAGAATGGCTTGAAAAGCCTTGAGAAGAAGGATTTGGGGGTGTCAGCTGATGAAAGACTCAACATGAACCATCACTGTGTGCTTGCAGCCCAGGAGGTCAACTGTATCCTAGGCTGTATCAAGAGAAGAGTGACTAGTAGGTTCAGGGTGGTGATTCTGCTCCTCTACTCTGCTCTCATGCGGCCCCATCTGGAATACTGCATTCAGATTTGGGGCCTGTTACACAAGAAGGCCATCAGACTCTTGGAGCAGGTCCAGAGGAAGGCCATGAATATGATTAGAGGGCTGAAAAACCTCCCATATGAGGACAGGCTAAGAGAGCTGGGACTCTTCATCCTGGAGAAGAGAAGGCGCCAAGGAGATCATATAGTTGCATTCCGGTAACCGAAGAAAGTTGGGGAGGGATTTTTTGGAAGGGCTTACAGTGACAGGATGAGGGGAAATGGTTTTAAACTGGAAGAGAGCAGATTTAGACCAGATATTAAGAAAAAATTATTTACTGTGAGGGTGGTGAGACACAGGGACAGGTTGCCCAGTGAGGTTGTGAATGTCTCCTCCCTGGAAACATTCTAGACCAGGCTGAATGGGGCTTTGATCAACCTGGTCAAGGGGAAGGTACCTCTGTCTTAGAACAGGGGGGTTGCAACTAGATGATCTTAAAGCCCCTTCCAATCCAAACCATTTTATGAGTCTATAATTCTATTTTACAGGGATGTTTTCTAATTGCCTTGGCAGTGTAAATGCTGTTCTCCATTTACTGTATGCACTGCCTGTAGTTTATTTGAAGGACATTGGAGTAAAGTACCCTGGTTAAGTGGCTATTGGGTGACCACAAAGTATCAAAATGGTGCAGATTTTCATATAGGAGGTCTGCTGGTATGGTGAGTTGCAGGAGCGTGGTGTGTAGCAACAGCAAGTTTTCCTGGTCTTGCAAGGAAATGAAGTAGGTGTAAAGTATAGCTTCCTTCCAGACTTCTTGTGCTGATGAAAGGCTAAACTTCAACATTTCCTCTCACTACCATTTGGAAATGGCTTAATTCTGTGTTTAAGGGTGGTACAAGATCATCTCTGCACCTTTTCTCTCTGGGAAGGTGTCTTAGCTCCATAACATCATCAGGACACATGCCAGCAGGAGGCCATAGCACATTTCAGTGTAACTTTGACCTGCAGTCTAGAGGAAAAAAAGACTCCAAACCTTTGGGCATAAACATTTGCTCTTCTGGTTCTTATGTTTTCCTGGCTACAAATCCAGGTTGATGCTCACAAAGCCTGGGTGAATCTAATGAAAAAGGTTGATAGTTGTTGGGTCACACATTCTGGTCCAGCCACCTTGTTTTTCTTTCTTTTTCTTTTTTCTTAATTTGGCCACTGAAATAGAGATTTGTATTTTCTCACAGACAGAGTTAAGTAACAAGCTAAGTAACAGGAACAGTTTCACAAAGTGTGTATGGTGCAGATGGGATAGGGTGATGCACATATAAAATCTTTTATTCCAAAACTTGTATTAGTATTTTTTATGGTAATGGATAAGACACCTTGCTCTAGAGTGGAGCAGGGGATCCTGAAACAGAGTACGCAGAGAAAAAAAAAATAGCTGACTCCAAGAACAGAAGATAGCAACTGAGAGAGTTCAGTACTTTCATTTTTTTGTTGTAAATCATCTGCCATGAGATTCTCCGCACAGTCCAGTAGTATATAGAATCAAGTTATCTACTCATCTTTGCCTTTTAATTAAAACTACTGACAGTGTGATGAAGGTAGAGATCTGCATTTCTGCCTTAAATTGGGTTTCTTTCAAAGAGGAGTTCTGCTTTGCATCAGGGAAGTAATAGGCAACAAGTTGCACCCAAAATAGAGGTGTTTCTCAGATCCTGGAGATGTTAGTCAAGAAGCGTTCTCAGTGAGAGCACAAGCATGTTCTCTTAAAATATGTTAATCAAGAACTTGTAAGTTTGAAACTCTATTCAGAAGAAAAGCTTGAAACATGGGTAATTAGATGTTTTTGTGCTTCAGCACAAGCATTTGTGCTGAAGTTTCCTAGCCAGTTCACTCAGTTGTTTGAGAAAGTTGCTGTCTCTGAATGATAGAATTAAAGACTAACTAGAAAGCACTTACTAATCAATATGCAAGATAAAAGAATCAGCCAAGGCAATGCAGCATCCTGCTGTAGCAAAGAATCAAACATCTGAGATAAGCAGTGGTGATTAAACAAACAAAACCATCCATAAACATCCAGTATTCTGATTTAGAAACAAGGGGAAATTAATCTTATAGGTTTATATGAGTATTTGTACCTCGAATGATATCTTGTTGTTGTTGTTGTTGTTTTAAATATATTTAAGAAAAAAAAGTTCAAAAGCAATTAAATTTTCAGGGCAAATTAATTACTAACTTGTTATTATTGTTTTTATAGCATTAGGGCCAATCTATTTCCATTTACCTATGATAAAATAATTTGTCAATAAATCATATAAAGAAGATCAATTAGTGGGTCACCATATGTTACAAAAGATTATTCTCTATGATAAGAATTTATACTGAGATAACACAAATAGAAAGTGTATGGAAGAAAATTGAATGTTGTGGCATATCAGTAGTCATGATTTTTAATACTAGAAACAAAGTATGTTATTAAAAACCACAGGAAATCCAACATTAAATGTACTCAGTGGCAGGAGGTCATAAGTGATATCTGTAAGAAGAAACTGAATAAAAGAGCTGAGATGTTTATTTTGTGTTAATAAAAAGATAGGCATCCCAAAGACTGGAAAAAAAAACACAGTTTGTGGAGAAGAAAACTGTGATTAAATGAGAGTAAACAAGCTGGAACAAGGAGGAAAGGTCTTTGTATAAATTGCTTTAGTTTCTGAATATGTCCTGAATAAATGAGATGGTTACATAACACTGTCAAAAGGCACTGTTAAACCTATTACCAATAAATGGCTCAGCTACCATATAATCAAAGTATGTTAAAAGAATCTTTCTGATAGCAGACATCAAAACATATAATCAAACTCAGCTATTTTTATCTTTACCAGAACCACAAATAACATAAGGAGAAATGTGCTCACCAATATCAACAAGCTTCTTGTCAACCCTGAGGTTTGTTCTGTAAAGCTGCTCTTAAATAGACTGTTTATTTCGTTTAATATGCATTAAGAAATACCAGTTAATGAGAAAAATGTGATTTGTCTTTCAAATAGCTAACAGATATCATGGAATTCAGTCAGTCCTTCATCTATTTTTTTTTTAATATGTCAGTGAATACAAAAATAATTCAAACAAAGCTTATAGCAAAGTACTTTAACAAGCTGTCATTTACTTTCACTAGGCACAAAAAGCACAAATTAATCTCATTACTTACAATTTGTAGAAGAAAGTTAAAGAAAACAAATGCACATCATTACAACATTGTGATTATGTTCATCTGTTTTCGTCTGATTTCAGTATGAAAAGTAAATCCATAGCAGTTAGTAACAAAACATTAAAGAATAATGAGAATTTCATCTGTAGTAGATTTGTAAACAAAATCAGAGCTGTAAACCAAAATACAGCAGAATTAATTGGTGTAAATGACATGTTAATATTGTGTTTAGATTAATGACTATTAAGCAAAGTGATTGATGAGTAGTTTATTTTTAGTTTTATAGTCAAATAATTTATCTGTTTGGAAGTGAAAGATGTTCCCGCTTTATCTGTCTCTTTTCTCTCTCTTTTTATCTGAAATGGAAAGGTTAACAAATTTCAGTTAGAAAACAATGGTTTCTTTTATATCTATTTTATTATTTCAGAGATATATTTTTTAAAAAATAGCAAAATAAAAATATTTTTGTACTTTAATTAGCTGCAAATCACAATATATACACCATTTTCTGCATTGATTATTATCTCCTTCAAATCTCTTTTGACATAATTTGTACCTTGAGATCACAGCTCACATGTTGCCATATGTATTTAGACAATGAAATGTTGGTGAACTGTATCTTGCATTTTCATCATACAGTTAAATCTAGTAAGATGAACTGCATCTAGTTCCTCCTTTAAAATGAACTATACTGCTTTCTATAAGTCCCCCTATTTGCTAATGTGGAAAGATGTTATATGAAATCTTGCATCAAGTGAAGTTTGAGTTTCACTTAACTGAGCATTATCTTTTCCCTGCTCTGCACTATGTGTTATTTCTACTGACATCATTTCATTTTTACTTGGAAGAAACTGAACACGAATATTCCAAAAAGCAGGAGTAAAAGTACTGATCAGAATTGTTGGCCAAATGTCATAAAGGCGTGGAAAACTGTGAACTTTGAACTTGCATGTAATGGATGAATACATTGGCTATTGAGTAATTGTGTGAAAGCCTGGAACCATTGTATCAGTATCTTTAAAAATATAATTTGTAAAATGAGATTGAGAAAATTTTTCATGGAATCCAGCCACCATCCCCTCCCAGCAAACTAACAAACAAAAACCTGAAACAATTTTGGGATGGTCAAATATACATTTTTTGACTGAAGAAAATGCTGTTACAAAAACAACTTATTTTGATGAGAAGTATTACAATACAAAATGAATGCTGTCTACTTACTGGCTTATTTCCTCTCTATGTAAACCCGTTTTTTTTTTTTTTTTTTCAGATGGTAACCATCCACTAAACCCTTCAGTATCCTATTGCTCACAAAAAGTGATTCCAATTGCACAAGTGATTTGTACATCATTAAAACATTGCTTAAATTCAACTCACCCAAACCCACTACCATTCTTAGTTTTGAATGATTTTGATTCAGTCTGTCCTGTTGCACATCTACAGCTTGATCAGCGTTAATTTGACACTGAGGTCAACCAGATGCTTCCTGGAAAAGTATTAAAATTTACATGAGTGGAAAATAATTAGCAAAGTTGGTGCCTCTTGCTCTGAAGAAATTCTCAGGAACAAACTTTTTCTTTAGATACTGAAAAAAATTTGCAAGCAGTCACCTCTTCCAACACACATGAAAAAATACCATCCCATGTATTGCTTATTTCACTTCCCACAGTAGCTATGGGCTCCTTGGAGGTCTTTTGAACAAGTACCAAACTAGCTCATCTCTTCTTTGCTTGTGACATTTTGTTTGATCACATCATAAAGTGGCACGACCATGGAATATGTACATAATACTATACACTAGTAAAGTGTTTATCATTTAATGTCTCCCAGCTGCTTTCTTATAGTTTTGTTGTTGTTTTTTTTTTTTCCTCACTAGTAAAGAGAATGTGCTAGCTTGATGTATTCTGTTTATATAGTCTGTTGGACCTGTGCGATAGATCACATTCTTTCCTCCCTTACTTTTATAGAATCACTAAAGCAAGTGTTGTCTTCAAGGTCTATTCCTTTCAGTGGAACACGTGCTATGTTCATTAAATAACTAGAAAAAAGTAGTAATAAAAACATAGGTTAGAAGAACATATTTGAAGGAAAAGTAGTCGATAATTTCTATGTGATGTAAAACCATAATTTTTTACGGGACTGACAATTTTTAACTCCAGACTATTTTGGAGTGATAAGAACGAACAGAAGATTTCCTGAATTTAAGAGAGCACGAGTCAACGTATTAATTCTGTGGTTCAGAAAGAGTGTGATACTTGGGATCTGATTCTTTACTGCTTATCATTTGGTACTGTTATTTATTGTGGTTAAGATGGTTCTGCACATTAAGTGTTGTAAGTATCATTTTACTTTCATTTTTCAAAGTTATAAATCACCAGCTGAATCAGCATTAAATGCCACAGGGTAGTAGATAAATGAAACTCTGTTCTGTCACCAAGGTAGAATTGCCTGTTAAGCTGAAGTTGGAAATCAATCGAGGAAAATCTATTGGAGTATTCAAATGCAGCATTAAAATGAAAATGTCATGGTCTCAGTTTTTCTTTGTTTATCCTGTCACGAGGCACCAGGTAAAAATTTCAAAAATGTTTAAATGTCTTCCAAATTCAAGTCCTATTTCAATAGGGTTATAGTAGTTTAGGATCCAACTATTTATGACTGTCAAAGCACTTCAAAGTGAAAGCAATTTATTTTGTGTCTGTTAAAACAGCTTTTGCCAACACAGTGATTGTCATCAGGAATATGTTTTTGATTGACAGCAGAAGCTTCTGCTATACAAACAGCTGTACTGCCAAAACAGCTTTTGCTGAATTAACTAATTTTTCTTGAAAGAACTGGAAGAGATGATGTTAATGGAGGCACTGATTTAGAAGTGCTTACTAGAAGGATATGGAGTACTTCTGGGACTGAAGTGCTCCTAATCCAAGCATAGCTTTACTTGGGCCTTTCTTGTTTTAACAAAAAGGAAGAACTGCTAAGACTCACCATGCAAGACCAATACAGAGCTTTAAACTGACAAGTTTACCTCTGTAATGCCTGGGTTTTAAGGAGGTCCTACAGAGCCCCACATCCCATAATAATATGGCTCTCTTTATGGAAATTCTGAGGCACTTGAGAAGGAAATCTACATAGCCAGTACTCTCTAAACAGTGATTAGCTTGAAGTCATCTTGTTTATGAAAGATCTATCCTGAGACAGACACTAAACACCAAGCAGAGACAGCCTCCAAATGAGACTTGCTTGACAAGAATACAGGAAAGTAACTGTTCAGCCACAGGAAGATGATGATGGCACAAAGTTCATTATTCTCTTAAAACTAAGACCAACTATTTTTGTGGCAAGAGCGGTAGTACTTTTCTGTGTTAAGTAATAGCTATAATGAGAACACACACCATGGAAACAGGAAATTGATTCATTTCTCTTTAGCACTGGAGCAGATAAAATCAACCCTACCTTTCAGGTGGGAATCTGCACAAGGTCTCCACTCAACATGGACCTATGCTATGGTGCAAAGGATAATGATCTGGCATACAGAGCATAACAATCATCTAACGGTCAGGACTGTTGCCTACAAAGGAAGGAGAAAGATTGTGATATCTATTTTCTTGTGAAGCACTTCCATGAGACTGTTATTGGATAACATATTTTACTGTTGTTACAATTGCTAAGACATTAAAGAGGCAAAACGGCTATTAATGCAGGACCACATGATGTTAGAGAAATTAGGTCCTGCTACTTCATGCTTCAACAGGTGTACATATTTGATTGAAATGTCATAAATGTAATGTTGTTAGAGTTATGTAAAACTTATCATTATTGACATGTTGATTACATGAGTATCATTACACAGTGCCACCAAAATAAACCCTATGTTGATTCTGTGTTATAAGAAAGCTGTTGTTCATCTGAGAAAGACCATTTAAAGGAATTATTTTAAATACATTTCATTGATGTTGGTAATAGGACTAGTGTTTTTTACATTTCCATAAATAACTTGGAATAAAATATAAAAGTTCCAACAATAAATTATTGCAGAATCATGCAAATTGCCAGAGTAGAAAACACTGCTGAACATAGAATTTTGACAGGTAATTTTGAGCTCCGATCTGTGTTCTCTCCAAAAACATGCATCTCACTACAGCCAGATAAAAATGCAGCTCTTTCAAAATGGCAAATGCAGAATTTAGGGAAAATCCATTGACTGCACTTAGGAAAGGTTTCTAACGTAACCTTTTGAAAAGGTCTTCTACTGATCAAAATAAATACAAGCGCTGATCCAAAAGGTTTTATTATGTTGGCCCATGACATTACAGGTGAATGTTGGTAGAATGGCAGTAGAGGTTGAAACTTCTTGCCAATATTCTGTTGCATTTGTTGCTGTGTGACAGATGGCAGTGAAGGTGCAGTCGAACTGAATGGCGCCTGACATGGGAACAGTGTGTGAAGCAGAGGTATGTCACTGAATTCTCCCGTTTACATTCATCAATGCTTGCTGCATGTTTATGGAGACCTAACAGTGGATTTGAGCAAAGTGAGGTAGTGGGTGGTCCATTTTAGGTGTGGTGGCAGTGATATGAAAGACAAGGCACATTGCAGACAGCCATGCATAGCTGTCAAAATCATGAAATGGAGACAATCTCAATTAGCTCATCTGTAAGTCAACAGATTGTGACCAGATTGTCCGCAGATCTGAATACTGGCTTCTATCCACTGGAAACAATGGTGACAATGTTGGAATATTGCAAAGTTTGAACCAAGTGGGTCCCAGAAATGCTCAGACAGGGAAAAAAAGAACACCATATGCAAGTTTGTCAGGATGTGTTGAACCAATGCAAGGCTGATGGAGACAGTTTCCTGGATTGCATCTTTACTGGTGATAAGATGTGGTGTACCCTGTACCCCATAAGTCAAAAAAGCAGTCTATTATGTGAATCATATGAATTTTCCATCAAATAGAAAGTTCAAGAAGCAACTCTCATCGGGTTAGGTCTGTTATATGGATATGAAAGGGATGATCCTTCTGGATTTCCTGGAACCCAGATAAACTATCAACTCTGACCACTGCACTGAAACACTGTGTAAGTGGAAGGCTCGAACTAAAAGAATCAGGCCAGAGAAGAAGACAATATTTTTCTTTCAACACAGTAAATACCTGGTCCCATACCAGTTTAAACACCGTGGAGCACACTGTCAGTCTTATTCAGACTGTCCTTCCATGCCCACCAGACAGTCCACAATCGATGCCTTCTGACTTATATCAGCTGTGGATGATAAAGATGGGTTGTGTGGGTGACATATTTTTAGCAACTCTGCCATCACACAGCTATGAAACAGTGGGTCACCTTCTCTAGTACTGATTATTATGAGTGTGGAATGCAGGCTCTTGTTCATTGCTGGTGGATATAGCTAATAGATGTGTTTATGTTGAAAAATTGTGTTTTGTAGCTGAGAATTTGTACTATAAAATAGTATTATTGTGCTTTTTGTAGCTGTTGTAGTTACCATGGAAATAAATAGGAGACATTACTTTCAGAGCAGTCTCTGTGAAGACCTGAGTTTGACCTTCCATTATGAAGCTGTGAAGACAAAAGCAAATTATCCTGGGTTGCTATGAATTTTTTACTTCCATCTATTACTTCAATGCCTCTCTCTGAGAAGATGAAAAAAGATGGCTAGTGATGACACCAGTGCCCTGAGGTCAGTGTGGACTGATTAGTTCACATCCATGTAATTCAGGACCACCTCTACAGCAGGTTTGTCCTGAAGAGAAATGGATGGAGCATTCTAAAGCATAGCCAGGGAAGGAATTAACAGTCGGGGTGGATTATCAGTGTTTAAGGTTGTTCCTTGGCCCCATTTTCTTTAATGCAGTGCTTAGGTACACCTGCTGAGATCTTAATTAGAATAATGAGATCACTGTAAAGACTGTTTTATTTTCAGAAAGGTGCAGGATAATTCTGGAGACTACAAAAAGGAGTCAAGTATCTGGAGAGACAAAAATAATACAAATCAGTGAAACACTTGAGAAAATCATCTCTTTATCTTTTTATTTTTAATGGAAAGTGTTAGAAGGATATCATTATAATGCATAAATACCCAGAGAGGGAAAGGAGATTGGTGTGAAACACTTTACAAGAAAGTGAAAAAGACACAAGTGAAGACTAGTTATTTGAGGTGAAGCCAAACAAACTGAATAAAGATGTAAATTAATAGCAAGTTTTCATCATAGAATCATAGAATCTTTTGAGTTTGAAGGTAATCTAAACCAGCTCTTCAATGAACAGGGACACCTAAAGCTAGATCAGGTTGATCAGAGCCCCATCCAGCCTCATCTTGAATGTCATCAAGAATGGGGCATCTGCAACCTCTTTGGGCAACCTGTTCTAGTACCTCACTACTCTTATTGTAAAAAATGTCTGTCTTATATCCAATGTAAATCTCTCCTCTCTCATTTTGAAGCCATTTCCCTTTGCCTTCCCACAACACTCCTTGCAAAAGTGTCTGTCCCTTTCTTTCTTATAGACCCTCCTTTGGATATTGAAAGGATGCTCTCTGATCTCCTCAGAGCCTCTTCACCAGGCTAAACAGCCCCAGCTCTCACAGCCTGTTCTCACAGGGGAGGTATTCTGCCTCGTGGATCATTTTTGTGGCCCTCCTCTGGACGTGATCCAACAGGATCAAGTCTATCTTGTAGCGATGATTCCACATCTGGATGCAGTACTCCAAGTGAGGTCTCTCCAGTGTGGAGTAGAGGGGCAAGATCACGTTGTCTGAATGTTATGAGATTTTCTACTTCTGAAGTGGATATGGGAGACATCTGAATTAAGTGCTTAGTTTTTGACTTGTCTGACAAGACTGGTAGAAGAATGCTTTGAAATATTGATTTGTTATGCAAAAGTTACTTTGCAAGGAGTGGGACTGATAACTCCAGTCTATATGGTTTTTATTTTGCTCAATGTCTTTTAGAAAAAAACATATATGATGTATTTTTTGGTTATTATTTCTCTAGACTTGTTTGGACCAATAAACTAGTGTGAAAAAACAGAAGTCTTTCAAGACCTGTCAGACCATCACTAGCAGTCACACAGTGGTCTTCTTGTTCTATTGGGAAGATATGAGGATTTAACACGGCCAAGTGAAGGTATTGCACTTGAGTTGATACAGCACCAGATATGTGTGCAGACTGGGAGAAGAACACATTGAGAGCAGTCCTGAGGAGGAGAACTTGGGGGTTCTGGGGATGAAAAGCTGGACATGAGCCAGCATTGTGCTTTTGCAGCCTGAAAGGCTGACAGAATTCTGGGCTGCATCAGAAGATATCTGGCCAGGAGGGCAAGAGAGTTGATTGTCCCACTCTGCTCTGCCCGTGTGAAGCTTCATCTGTAGTACTGCCTGGGGCCCTCAACTCAAGAAGGATGAAGAACTGTTGGAGTGGGTTCAGAAGAGGGACACAAAAATGATCAAAGACCTGGAGCACCTCTCCTGTGAAAAAAGGTGAAAGGAGTTAGGCTTATTTAACTTGGAAAAGAGGAAGGCTCCAAGGAGACCTCATTACAGACTGCCAGTACTTGAAGGGCGCTTACAACTTTTCAAGCAGGACCTACTATTTACATGGTCTGGTAGTGATAGGACAACGGGGTGAATGGCTTTAAACTAAATGAAGGGAGATTTAGGTTAGATGTTAAGAAGACATTTTTTACGGAGAGGGTGATGAGGTGCTGGCACAAGCTGCTCAGAGAGATTTTGGATGCCTTATCCCTGGAGGCATTCAAGGCCAGGCTGGATGGGAAACTGTACAGCTTGAGCTAACGGGTTAGCAACCCTGCCCATGGCAGGAGGTTGGAACAAGATGATCTTTGAGGTCCCCTCCAACCTAAGCCATTCAGTGATTCTATGAAAAGCAGTAGCAACATTCTTAGCCTGAACAGGAAGAAGGTTGGACTAGGTATACAAATATTGTCAAAGTGTTTTTCTTCTTATTGATATTGCTCTGCTGATAACCTGCACAATGCAAGTATTAGTTCAATCATGAACTACTGAGAGAACTCAGTAGTATTAAACTGGGTATGGAAGAAAGAGTAATATGAAGGGTTTGCATTATATGAAATTGATATGAGCTTGTACCCAAACTTGTTTTAGTAACCAAAGTTCAGTTGTTTCTATCAACAATAAGGTCAGTCTAGTTGGACTTTAGACAGTTAAAATTTCAGTTAGGTATATTTAGAAAATGCAGCGGCTACTAGATCTATTGTGAAGCAGAGTGTGAGACAAAAAATCACATTATTTTAACTGAAAAAGAAAAAAACAAAGCCATGAGTTTTGTACACATTAGGATCAGAAGACACTTCTTGATGTTTTGGATATCTCAGATTTGAAGGGACATAGACCTGTAAGAGTACATCTAGAGAAGGGCCACAAAAATGATCCAAGAGATGGAACACAGCTCCATTGAGGACAGGCTGATAGAGTTTGGTTTCTTCAGCATGGAGAAGACTGCAAGGTGACCTGATGACAGTCTTTCAAACACCTTAAAGGGAGTTACAGGAGAGAAGGAGACAGACTCTTTAGCAGGGTCTGTAGTGATAGGACAAGGGGAAATGGCTTCAAGCTCAGGGAGAGTAGATTTAGGTTAGATATAAGGAAAAAATCTTTGACAGTGAGGGCAGTGAGGCACTTGAACAAGTTGCCTAGTGTTGTGGTTGATGCCCTGTCCATGTAGACTTTCAAGGCGGGTGTGGTTAAGGCTCTGGACAACCTGATATATCTGTGGTGACCCTATTCCTTGCAGGGGAGTTGGGCTAGTTGGCCCTCAGAGGTTGCTTACAACTCTAAGGATTCTATGATTCTATGAGGTAATGTAGGACTTTAATGAATTAATAATCACTGACTTCTATGGCACCAAGAGTTTATTGTCTGGCTTATCTTGCTACATGTAACTACTGAAATCACCAGATTGGAAATAATTATTTTTTCTGTTAATTCACTTGCAACTTCTCAGTGTTATTTACAGTCCACTGCATTGATGTCATTTGCTGCTATAAAGTGAACTCATGCCTGTTCTCACCCAGGCTCTGCAAGAGCATAGTTCCTATTAGCTCTACATAACTATGTACCTACGTGAAAATAGAAATGATAGCAGGATGATATTTCCATAGGGAAAGGATGGGAGAGGAAAAGAAATGAAATAGAAAGAGAGTAGCATGTGAATAGCATGTGTTTTGTGAATCAGTTTAAAGACTAATGAGCTACACAGGTCACTGTGAAATTAGTACCTCCTATTTATTTCCACAAATAAGCTATTCAATTATTAAACTTGATACTCCTAATGTGACAGTAAATAATGACAGTGCATTCACCTTTTCTTATAACTTTCGTTAAGTTCATAATCCTTAGGACTAGAAAGAATGGCTTGAAGTTGCACCAGGGGAGATTCAAGCTGGATGTTCGGTAAAATTCTGTTTTGAGATGTGAGAATTAGAACTACATTAGTATACAAGATACAGAAGCACCACAAAATTAAATGTTAAAATCATTTTGTTCTCTTTTCCTTTTCTAATGATTTCTAACATTTTACTTCTCTGTCTGACAACTGGTGATAATTTTCTTAGATTGTCCATTATAGCCCAAAGAATTTTTCTACTTAGTGGTAATAACTGTTTAAGAGCCCATCAGCCTACATGCATTTTAGGATTATTTTTTTCCCCATGGGCACCATTTTGCATTTATCAACATAGAATGCAATCTGCTATTTACAGTATAATTTTAAACTCTGTAAAGTGACAATGGACAAAATAGTAACTACAGGGTACTCTTGAAAATTACTGTTGCATACCAAGCAAAGTGATAAATACTACAGAGGAAAAGTGCTCCAGGAAATTGAACAATGTTGAGATGTTCCATGAAGCTATGACAAGAATTTTTGTGCATAATTAGATTGAGGCAAAACCTTGTATGTCATGGTGACTTGTACTGACAAAAGCAGCTGACATTCCCCTTTGTGCCTTCAGAATATGCAGCTATTATGTGAAGATATACAAAAACCCTCTTCATTAGCCAATTCCCTTTCTACTTAAATAAATTAAAAATGAGTGGATAGTTGTCTGACATTAATAAGCAATATTATATTTTTTGTCTTGAAAGGTGGGGTCACTTTGAGCTGTATTTTTCTGAATTCAAGATATAACTAAATATAGATTCAAATTGAAATATAGAAGGGATTGTATATCTGATTTGTTAGCTTACATAAAATAGAAAGGAGCTGCATTTCTCATTCAAAAGTTTGAACATTTATTAACTTTACACATAAAACCTAAGATATATTCTGCTATTAATGCATGTGAATATTGTTATGTAAAAATATCTCAAATTTTAGATCAAAATGTATTTGCTATATATATAGTATATATATATATATGGTAAGAATGGTCTCTTAACTATTTGTGATTGCTTTACTCCTCTTGCAAAATAAAAACACACACACACACACACATAAACAAACAAACAAACAAAACCCCCCAAACATATTTATTCTTATTCCAGAATGGAAAAAAAATAGAATTGGTCACAGTTATAAAATAGATTAATCAAGGAGAAATCTGTAACTTGGTAAACATGATGGCATTTGGTGAGAAGAACATGTACCAACAAGATGGTCACCTATTAATCTTTCATATTATTGTTATTATTATTATTATTATTATTATTATTATTGGTTTGTATTGTTAAGAAAAGAAAAATGGCAATATACGAGAACTGAAAGGGAAAAAATATGCATGGAGTGTATCATTATTTGAGATCCTAGAGTGACATATCAAGGATTATCTCATTCAAATTTTCATGCTTTATAGGAGGAAAACAACGGACTTCGCAATGACTCCACAAGAGTCGTGATACAAAGACACTTTATTCCAAACATGAACAGTATGTATACACAACTCTTGTGACAAACAACTTTGGATTGGGCCTTGTCAGCCAAACAGCTACTTCTGATTCATTGCTTCTCTCTTCCTCGTTCCTTCTCATTGGTCCTACTCTCCATCTCTTCAGACTCCATGGTCCCATCTGCTGTTTCACTGAATGACTCTTGACCTCAGTGGTTACATCTTCTATTATAGTCCTACATAGGTTTCTAATTCTCCACTAAATTATTTCTTATTAAATCTATACTCACTGACACTGTTTCAGGTCTTTGGAGTTTGACTGTTGTGTTAGATAGTACACAACTCTCCTCAGGAGCTGAAGTGGAGGCTCAAATGTGGATCAAAAGTAACAGTTATTCACAGATCTTCACATTCTGTTCCCAAACCCTGATTTTCTTGTTTGCACAAAGACATTAAGTTTTTTAAAACGATATGTCATTCATTCCTCACTCTGTGATAAGAATCAGAGACATAGAGGAAAAAGACATACGAAAGACATTTGTTCACTTGCATGCTGGAAGTCTGCAGTGTCTGAGGCACAGACTCAGATGTGAATGATCCAAACAATTTATTACAGGTTCTAAAGTCCTTTATATACATTCACAAGTTTTCTCCTTTAACTTTCCTACATGCCTTTACATGTCAACAAAACATTCCGCAAAAACTCCTTGACTGTGCATGAAGTTGCTTATCCAGTCAGGGTCATGAGTCACTCCTAGCCACACACTCTTTCTCCAGCCAGGGTCATCATCACATGGCTGTCATACAGCTTACTGCACTTTTCTTTTCTCTTCTCCTGAGGTGTCTTTGATTCTCGGCCTTGCTTTCTCATGCTGTTTTACTTGCTCCTCATCTTCTGCTTTGAATATTCTTTCTTGTATTCTCACAGAAGTCCAGGTATTTTGTTGCATTCTTTGAATAAGAACAACAAATGCGTATTTATTGCAATGACTGTCAAACATACGTGTTGATTGGTGGTGGCTTTAAACATATATCAAGCATGGAGAAGAAAAAGCACCAAGCATGCTGTACATGCTGATGATACTCAGCTGGTGGGAGTCTGTTGAGGTAATTTTCAACTTGTTTCAAGAGTTGCCTCTGGGCTTTACTATGATCCACTTCTGGGATTTGGCCTAGGATAAGAGTTCAGATGTTGCAAAGTGTTCCTGTGACACAAGAAAGTAAGGTCCAATGGCCTTCACTCTTCTAGGCAAGTACTGGACTAGATTTCCATATTATATCTTTCTGGACTTTACATGATGAAACAATTCTTGCCTGTCATTTGTGTTTCAATCTGCACTGTGGTGTTCAGGGTATCATTTTTTCTCTATGTTCTAAAATAAAGTCATTATGAAATTTGGAAGCACTCTTACTTCCTATTTCTGTTTGTTTGTTTGTTTTTTCTTTCCCCAAGACTAGCACATGAAGTTATATGATGCTCAGAACTGACAGCAGACAAGGTAACTGCTCTCACAAAAGGACACTTTACAGTGTCCTTTACTGCCTTTCCCTAGTTAGATTGCCATTGCAGCACTTTAAAATGTAGGGTTTAGTTTCACAGTGCTCACTGGTTCAAGATTGTATTATCTGGTTCCTGTTTCCACAGCCAGACCTGATAGGAACTATTATCATACTGTGCAGATGGCATAGTAAATGTTTCAAGAATTTACAAGTTGCACCAGAATCTCGAATCTAATGAGTAGACTAAAAGAAGAATGTCTAGTACAAGCTTGGGAGTATTGGTAGTACACCAATTTTTTTTCTACTTGAGATTTATTTCTAGAGATACTTAAAGTTCTTGTTTTTCTTGAGTAACATTTATGCAGGTACAAAAGTTCTTGGCAATGATGGTCTTTCTGCAGGCTGCGTAAAGTGATCTAATAATTTCATTTATTATTTTTGATATTTCATTTCTATCTATGGTGCTAAAAGAAAATTAAATCTAAATATTCCCTCAAAATTACTTAAAACCCTGCTGCTTTTTAATGGCATGAAAATTACACTTTGGAAATACTACCTATTTCCTGCTTATGAGCACTTCTGATGACAGCGTAGTTTTCAAATTGAAACAGTATGAAATGAATGTCTAGAAATACTTACACATTTCTCTGCGGAGTTTGGATTATTGCTTGTTTCCTTTTTCTCTCAGGACATTTGGTAACTGTTGAGAGACTGATTCATCTAAAAATTCTGTACAAGATCTAAATATTGAATGATTTTCTTTTGTTATAAAACATCTTTCAGTTCATAGAACACGTAACTCATCTACATTTTTTAATTCACTGCTCAGCTTTTGAATAGAGGTAATCAAACTCTTGTAAAAAATATATTTTTGGTTGCTTTAAAATACTATGTCTTTTTAGGGATGCAAAACTCAGCATGAAAAACTGAAATTAAATCTAAGAGTCTAATCCTTTAGATCAGTATATTTTCACTGTATTCAATTACAAAAATGAAGTAAATCAGAAGATTTACCATTATGGCCCAATTCTCATTCACAGCGACTGGGACAAAATTAGTGGTATTAATTTGGTTTCAAGAAAAATGTCTAAACATTAAAGTTCTCTGAATAGATAATATAGTTGGTGCATATTACATTAGGAAATAGGCATCTGTAGAACACTGAATAAAGAACAGGTTTTGTGAACGTCCTCTCCCAAAATTAAGACTTACTGAAGCAGTTTCATACTCATTAATGCAAATGTTTGAGTAGTCGTGGAGAATGAAAGGGAAAGGGCTAAACATACTGCCACTTCTCAAAAGAAGAGGAAGTCAAAGTTTATCTGTTAAAATTTTGCTGTTGAATATTCTACAGCACATTAGTTACTTCAAGGCATATGGCATGTAACTGAAAGGATATGGAAAACTCAGGAGTAAATTGTCAAAAATTGATATTTTCAAATCGCAGTAACATTCTTCCACAGTAACATAACAGGATTTATGATCAGGGAACATAGTATGGGTTGTTGGTTTTTTTTTAATAAAAAAAGAAAAGAGTTAGGGAACAGCAAGAATAACAGGCAGGTAGTCATTATTCCTATTTATTCAAAACCTGTGAAATTACACTTCAATATAGTCTCTAATTTTGGGCAGTTCTGTACAAGAAAGACATTAGTTCTCTAAACTTATTCCTCAGATTAGCTTTTACCTGAATTATCCTTCTATTCTTCTTCTTTATCTTTCTTCACCTGAAGATGAGTTCTTTGGTATAGACAGTGGGCAGACTATGACTGTTACTGAATTTGTGTGATACAAAAATCTTGTTGAAGGTATTTAAGTGGATGCTTGTGAAACACCATCTACATGCATTATAAATCACAGCAATAGCTGTAATTAACACTAGTAAAATTACTGTTTTCATTGTTAAATAATAAATTTGATTAGTAACAGTATAAATATAATTTGTCACTAGTGATGTAGTTTTTTAATGAGGGTAGTTTTGATAACAATAAACACTGTCAACAAATAGTATTCTTGATTATAAGAGAGGCATTCTAGCAATTTACTTTTCTCGTGATTTGTCCATTATGGGTACAGTAAGAAATGGATGAGTGATTATTAATGTACTTTCAATTACTTATTTAATGAGAGGAACAATTACTGCTTGCTTCCATTCTTCTATCATCTTATATTCCATTGCTGCGTGGAAATGTACATATTGGAACGGCAAAGAGTCCTTAACTTCTTATTTTTGCTTATATGCATTCTCAAAAATTATGTAGGGCTTTTTTTTTTTTTTTTTTGAGAGAGAGAGAGAAATGTAGAGCCACAAGAATTAATTCCCGGATTATGATCTAGAAGCTGATAAATGTTTTCATTGTTTTTGTAATTTAAAAAAGAAAAAATGGAGCTAGGAAAAGCTAGCATTGTACACTTTTTATTTTGTTAATTTTTCTAGGATTTGTAGGTAACCAAGTTCCTATGCTCTGTGAATTTTTGATCTATCTAACCCATGGGGAGCATGAGGTCACTTTGGACAGAATCCCTAAAAATCAACCGACAGCTATTCTTGGGGTAAAGATAGGGTGTTTGTCTCTCCCATTTTAATTATTTATTTTTATATGAGTGCTAGAACAGTCATATACCTACACCACCACATTATGTACTGGAGGGGCCTCAAATGAAGTGTTTTTGAATAACAGAGATAAGTAATGCTGCACAGACTAAGTGGCATTTTTTTCTTTCTGGCTTTATAAACTATGAACAGCAGAAATAGGAAAGACTATCCTCTGAAATAGCAGCAAGCCTTTAGGCAGTATCAGACTCAACACACCTGTTCTTATCCTTAGGCAGTTTTGTTACGTCCACTAAACTCAGGTATCTATCTTCTGAAAGTAATTCAGCAGTCCCTACTGAACTTAACTGTATCATTGAGGGGATGTCACATGTTCCTATACACTCAAATCTACATTGCTTATACTACTGAATGTGCTAGTTATCATAATTCAGATGATTAGGTTTCATTTCAAATAGTTTGCTTATTGAGACCACTTTATTTTGAAATATATAGAAAATTTAAAATTTGTTCCCTGCTCAGTATATGATTCACCAGTGGTCATTATAGCTGACATTTAATTTCCTTAAAGTTTATTACAGTTTGTATTGTATGTAAGTCAGTTAAATTAGGGATAATTCCTATGCTTAGGAGACAGAAAAAGTTGCAGTTTAACAAAAATCTTTTCTTCATACCTTTAATTTTAATGTATTATATAAATGTCACAAGAACAATCCACTTGAATAACCAGAAAGACAGGTGATGTGATATACTGTTTCTGCTGTTAGTATGAGCAGTAACAGATACTGATTGACCTTAGTATGACCCTCATGATGAAGAACTTGCACGATAGCTATAACAAGTAGAAGGGAACAATGACTTTGTGCACCCTTTAATGAAATATGACGAAAATGCTATAATGAAAGAAACCAAAGCTGATGTCTTTGCCTGTTACTCCCAGTAGCAGTAGTCATGTAATATTTCACTAAACACAAGAATTAATTCAGAGTCCCAATTCTTCTTGTTAACAGAAACAAGAACAATTATTCTGAATATTGCTTGTCTTTATCCAGGATGAAACTGACTGGCAGAATTAGAAATTGCTTCTGCAAGGTTGTTGATTTTATTCTCAGAAAATTCATCAACACTTCAGCACTGTTCAAGAAGATTAGTCTCTCTGTCTCAAATATTCTACCTGTGCTTCCTGCTGCAGTTGATGTTATTTCAATGACAATGTATGGAAGAAATTTTGTGATCTTGTTGCATTTATAAACAGTTGGATCTTGGCCCATTTAGCCCCAGGAAAATATTGCAATTCCTCTTTTGTCAGACAGATTTTTTATGCTTGCTAACTGATGCACCACGGTTTAGATTCAGTGTTAAACATCAGTTTATTTTGTGCTTAAACATATTTAGGAATTGTTAAATTGTTAAACTTAAGAAGGCAAAGGAGAGACCTTATTGTGGTCTTCCAGTGTTTGAAGGGTGCTTAAAACCTTATAATCAGGACCTATTTACATGTTCTGACAGTAACAGGAGAAGGGAGAAATGATTTAAAATAAATGAGGAGAGATTCAGCTTCACTGCTGAATCGTTTCTAGTCTTGCATTTTTTGTCACCTTGTGCCTGTGGTCTTTCTACAGTCTATCCTCTGCCCACTACTCAAGTCCCCTGCTATCATACCAGACCCATACTCCTTTGTGCTACACTATTATGGTAGTGTCAAAAATATTTCATTCTGTACAGAATAGCAAATTGCTATTTCTATCTACATAAAATTATGATAGTACCACTGTTTTGGCTTAACCCAGTAAGCAGCTGAACACCTCACAGTCCTTAATTCACAACCCCCCTCTCCCAGATGAAGGGGAAGAGAATCAGAAAACAAAAAACCTAAAAACCAACCAACCAAACAAAAAAACCCAAAAAACTCTTAAGTTGGATACCAGAACAGAAAAAGAAGAGAGAAGTAGAAGTAATGGTAATAATAATATACAGATACATATAAAAAACAAGCTATGCACAGGACAGTTCCTCGCCACCTGTTGATCAATGCCCAAGCCAGTCCCTGAGGAGTGACTGTGCCCTGCTACCAAGACAACTTGCCTTAGTGCTTGTTTGTTGGTTTATTTTTCACATGATGTCACATCCCTTTGGCCAGTTTAAGTGAGCTGCTCTAATTCTCTTTCCTCCCAGCTCCTTGTGTCCCCCCAGCCCCTAACTGGCAAGATACTATGAGAAGATGAAAAACTGAAACTCCCTCGACTCTGTACAGTACTACTCAGTAACAACAACGGTTTTATTGGTGTGTTATCATCATTGCTTTTCTTCTAAAACCAAATGATAGCATCATATTACACCCACGAAAATCTGCTCTGTCCCAGCTGAAATCATGGCAACCATACATAAATTACATTAACAGAAGTAAAATAATTGTATTTACCCATCTGTTTATTGGAAGAAATAGGTGCAACAGCTAAGCAAACTATGACAGAGCAGCAGACAAGTTCAGACAAACCTCATTCTTAAGCACCTGCAAACTTGGTAAAAAGCCTACTGTTGGCAAAGGCTATTATACTACCTTCACTTCAAAAAATCCTGAAGGAATTTTTGGATCATTGGATTTGTTATAAATGGTGAAAAAAAGCAGAAAAGTGAAGATAAAATAAAATGCAGAGATTTTCACTGGCATCAAATAGAGGTTTTTAGTGTATTCTAAAGTGCTGTCTGCTGCATGCAAAGAGGTTCCCATTGCTGTGACATTTGGAGAGCAAGCATCCATTTCTGGGAGATTAAACTTGAATTTTCTTCAAAGCAAAATCTGAAGGACTGAAAAATCAACATGACTTGATTAATCAAGTTGGCAGTGTCAACAGAAAAGCCTTTTAGGCATCTTATTTGATGTACATATGAATCACTAGCAGCAAATGGTACATACAGTGGCAGAAAATGTACAAAAGACATCATTTTGAAAGTTATACAGCCTGAAGCAGCTTTCCCAACAGGGTCTTTGTCAAATAACGGTGTTCTGCAGTGAATTAATTATACGGCGAAATATGTCAATATATTTATAGAGTGACCCTTGGTACAAGTATTTTATCACATTCAGTGGAAAAATTAATGGGAACATCTCCAGAAGCAATCCAAGGTCTATATGCCCAGAGGGCCTGATCTCTGTCAGTTTGCTCCAACAGTGCTGAGGCAAGACAAGAGCATCTTGACCGTGAAGATAAAGAGCATTAAACATAATGACTGTGGGGCTCACTTTCTTGTAGTGCGCAAAACTTTTCCACTAAGTTAGTATCTGGAAAATTGTATTACGGAAGCATGAGAGGCATGTTCTTTTGAGAGGTGATCTGTTAATTTTTGACTTACTGGCACTGATTTTGGTTTAGGCTGTGGTTTCCTCTTTTCTGAGAACTTTGCTTTGCCATAAACAAGAGAGACTGCCAGCAGAAAAGATCTAACGTGATTCTGTAAATTGGGCTACTGTAGGCTTTTCTAATAATTAACAGCTGGTAATGCTTATGAAATTTTTGTTTGGTTTACCTAATCTACCTTCTTTGTGGTTCCAAGCACTTAAATGATCACAACTTTTCAAAGGCTGAAAGTTAAATTTTGTTTACATGTAACTTGATGTCAGCACTTATCAGAAAACTTAGTCAGTAGCATCCCAGGCATAAGGACCAAGTATATCCTATTTAAGATCTTACTGACAGAAGAAATAATAAAAACAAACCAACATCTGAGCACCCTTACGGACCATCCATACCCAGTGTTGAAATTCTTTTCCTGGTGGTGTGGAAAGCAATTCTACCTGTTGATTCATTGGCTCTGCTTTATGAGGTGGATGTTTTCAAAGTGCCTCCGAAAATTGTGCTTTCTTGTTGACTTTTTATATGCCAACAGCCCAGAAATATTTGCTCTTACTGAATATGAATCCAGATACCTTCTTCTGAATCAGGCTTCTTTTCTATCACAGAGCCAAAAAAAAGATTTTTTTAAGTATTTTTGATCAAAAGTGACTATAGATTAATTATTCCCATAAGTTTATCTTTGCATAGAGTATCTTTTCCTGTCTGGAAAAGTTTTATCCATCACTGTGTTCTTATGATATTATGGTGAGTTGACCTTAGCTGGCTTCCAGATCCCTCACCCATTTGATCTCCCTCACTTTTCCTCCTCAACAGGATGAAGTGAGAAAATGAGATGAGAAAAAGATTGTAGGCTGGTATAAAGGATTTTTAACAAGAAATGATGAATCCATGTATGGAAGCAAATCAAAGAAAGAATTATTCTCTATTCCATAAAAAGGCGTTTTTTTAATACTCTACTTCTCATTAGTAGGAGTCTAGTAGGTCTTTAGTGTCTATAGTTATTGATTTGGAAGACAAATGCCTTAACCATGATTTAAAAAAAAATGTAATATATATATATTTATGAATCTCCTCCTTTTCCTCAACTTTTATTGGTGAACATAATATCATACAGTACTGAACATCATTTTGTCCAGTTTTGGTCACCTGCTGTGGTTAAGTTCCCTCTCAGGATCTTGCCTATTCCTGGCCTACTGATCTTTGTCACTCAGCTTTCTCTTCTATTAGAAGTAATGTAACATTTAGAGAACCTCACAGTCTGTACAAGTGTACAGAAAGAAAATCTGTCAAGGAATGAAACTCCATACTCTGACACAGCAGTACCGGATGCTTCTTCTGTTCTGGTTATCTTGCTTTTTCTTCTGTGTGGACTGAGAAGCCCAAATCTAATTATATAAGAGAGAAATGAGACATGCAATTGATCTGTGACAGGTGAAAGGGAAATAAATTAGCACTGAAAAGTTTAAGCTAGGAAGTAATTTCAGTGTATTAATCAGATTGGCATTTGGGGCAATTCATTTGTTTTGAAAGCCATTTTTACAGTTTGCCAGAAGATAACCCACCCTTCCTCCCACCATTCTTCTTGCTTATCAAATATAGAAGTCAAACACTCTTGGCACTCCTTCAAAATTTATTCTACTGAAGAAAACAAAAAATCACTTTCCTAACATCCAATTTTCTTGTCCTTGCCATGTATCTCATACTCTCCCGTAAGGCACATATCCTTCTAAGACCTTTTAATACAACTGCATTTTATGTCATTTTTCTTCATGAAGTGACATCTGGACTCTTAAATCTGGCTTTCTCAGAGTATTTATAATATTTATGTAACACACTGAAGGACCAAAACTAAATTTCTTCAT
This sequence comes from Oreortyx pictus, assembly GCA_036925125.1. Lineage (NCBI taxonomy): Eukaryota > Metazoa > Chordata > Aves > Galliformes > Odontophoridae > Oreortyx > Oreortyx pictus. The sequence continues at coordinate 32,873,263 of JAUPFR010000001.1, forward strand.
TCTTATTGAGAAGGGGAGAATGAAATTAGGAAGGGTGTGAACTGTCCTTCGTATTAATCACATTATCATGTTCAAAGAATATTTAATATGTAAATACAATCAATTGAATTCTGAGCATAGTCTGCAGCATTATCCATATAGAGTATAAAAGCAGGTGTACAGTGCACTTCATAGTTTCATTTTAAAGGGATTGTAATTCCAGTTCTTAGTGAATCTCTGCTCTGACTCAGAGCACATCAACATGCAAATAAGGACATAAATCTTGGGCAGAAAGGAATGCATCAGAAACTTGGCTGGAAATGAATAAAGTTTCACAATCATTCAAATGCAAAATTACTGTATATATCATACAGCACATCTGCTTCTAGTCTCTATAATCTCCACAAGACCAGTGTCTCCAGAGCTTCTATTTGCCTCATTTGTGGCTTATGATCAGAGATGTCATGAGATGGAATTAAGAAGTGGAAATGAGCTTTGTGTGGAGATGCTGCTGGGGCAGTAGTAAATCACTCTTCCAAACGTTTGATAATATCTCCTTGAAGTTTCATAATCTCTGTGTCAAATAATATCAAGTCTCTGAAGTTCTAGGGTATGCTGAATTGCATCTGACTTCTCCTGTAACTTTCATAATTGGATATTTTGTACATCTGTCAGCCTTTCTTCAGCTGTTAATGATATGGACACTGAGGAGCAAAAACATGCATTGTTAGATGAAATTTCAAAATATTTTGGTGAGTGAGTGCCTTGTGGTCCTATAGTTCAGCTTTCTAATGTAAGAAATAAATTGTTATTTCTGCTAATGTGGGTCTCCACTGGAAATCAGAACATAAAAATATAAATCCTAGAGTAATCAAATAAGAACCACAGAAGTTTTGTTAGGCCCATGGTGAGAGCATTTTCAAGGGTATGGGATAAGAGTTTTCAGCCTGTATGTCACAATTCACACAAAATCATTTATGTCTGGATTTTTGCTCCTATTATTCCTTTGCTTAAGGTAAATTCTAATACTGGCTCTTGACTTCCTCAGAATATTTCTATTTGTCTTCTTATATCTCTTCCTAGAAGTAGGATCTCAAGGCCAACCAGTTTAAATAGTAAAAGCACGATCTCCTAAAATAAATTAGGTGATTTATTTTCATGACATCATTTTACTTTATGCTGGTGTAGGTGTTGAAATTTGAGGTCAACCTGAAATAGTTTTCAAGAGTTTTGAAGTTTGTCTGTAAGTGGAGATCATAAGGATGGAAAGTTAAATTTTCAGTGCAAATGAATCTACACTGAAAATGAATAAACTGATTACTATGTAAATAAAACAAAACATATGTATGTATATTTCCAAAATTAATCTTTTCTTATTAAATTTTGAGGTGGATTTTGCATTCCTATGTAGAAAATAAGCATTGATGACAGGTATTGTCTTGCACATTACACATTACAAACAAAAGATCCTAAAATTTTGAGTGTTTACTACTTGTCTTGCAAAGAGTAACTAGGATGAAATGAAACACTTTCATTATTAATGCTTTTCAGTGCTACGATCACTTTGCTACTTTATCTCAGTGAGGCTTATTTGAACAAACTGTTATACATTTGAGCCCTTTTTGCTTACTCTGGCTTTTGGCAAGTCAATTTCTTTCTTAGGTGACGATTCAGCAGTGGTAAGGAAAATCTAATTGAAACATTACACCTCCAAGGATTTTTCACCAGTTTTATGAACTCATGTAACTGCTGCCAGCATTGTAATGTTACATTATCTAGCTTATAGTTTCATTACTGCAAGTGGGGAGGAGTGTACTTTGAAGGAAAATGAAGGTTTTGCTCATACACAGACAAATGGTGAGAAGATTGCAACATTCTACTGGTGTCACTACAAAACATTTTTCACTATATTTGATGTCAACTTGAAAAATATGACCTGTGAACTGATGCAAAACATTTTGTTTCAAATCACTTAATTAAAACATCAACCTGCGTATTCTCTGCCAGTATTTATCTCAGTCAGATTGCATTTTTGATTATGAATCGTATTTGAGAGACTGGAGTCTCTGAAAAATAATACCCTTCCATAAAAAAAAACAGGCAGGGAGCTCATGAAATCCACAAAGTTCTTAATATATTTTGAAATTTGGACTCCTGTTACAGTAATTGTCTTTTAGGAAAGTATGGAAAATTAATGCTCCTGTACTATAGTTGTCATAACAGAATACCTAAACAATAGTGTTGCTTTGTTGTTGTTGATCTGTCTAAACAGGAAGTAAAGAAGAAATATTTTCATTTGGGAATGAGATTTGTTTTTACTAGAAATGTCGAGAAGAAATCTCTTTTCTATTTTCAAATCAAATCGTTCGGAACATGCATAAGAAACTTCATTTTCAAAGACTCATAGAATCATAGAATGTTTTATTTTGGAAGGGCCCTTAACGATCATACAGTTCCACCACCCTGACATGGACAGGGACAACCTGCACTAGATCAGGTTGTTCAAAGCTATATTCAGCTTGTCCTTGAACACTTCCAGGAATGGAGCAACCACAACTTCTCTGGGTAATTTAGTCCAGTATCTCACCACTCTCACAGTGAAAAATGTCTTTCTTATATGTAATATGACTCCTACTTAAGGCCTTTACCTCTTGTCCTATTATTACACTCCTTAGTAAAGAATCCCTCCCCATCTTTTATGTAGACCCTCTTTGATTGCTGGAAAGCTACTATAGGGTCTCCCCATCGTCTTCCTTTTTCCAGACTAAGAACCTCGACTCTCTCAACCTGTCTTCATAGGAGGAGTGATCCAGCTGTTGTGGTCCAGAACATTGTAGCCCTCCTCTAAATCTCGTACAACAGTTCCATGTCCTTCTTAAGCCATGGACCCCAAAAGGACATGCAGTGTGGGTCTCATGATAGCACAACAAATCATCTCTCTGGCCCTGCTGGCTACTCATCGTTTGATTCATCCCAGGATATTGTTAGCTTTCTGGGCTGGATTTCTGTGGGGCTTTTTATTTTCTTTCACTTTTATTTGGGATTCAATGCTCCTGAGCCTGGAAATGTTAACCAACTTTCTTGGGCCACTGTTTTCTCCAGGACATTATCTCACAGCATTCTACCTAGCAGATCCTTGAGGAGGGAAAAATCTTCCCTTCTGAAGTCCAAGGAAGTGAGCTTACTGTACCCATCCACCATTTCTTTGTAATTGCAGCTAAGATTGTCCTTGAGCTTTATGTTCCCCAGAAGCCTTTCTTTTTGGCTTTTTTTTCAATATTGGGATAAATCATTAAGTCAAATTTTGTCCCAGATATAATTTTTTAATTTCCTCAGAAGAGCAAATGTGGAATAAAAGAATTATGAAAGGAAGGAATATAGGACACAGAAACATAATCAGAACAAAAGTTTAATGATTTGTTATAACCTTAAAAATGCTGTATGCTGTTTTTGTAACTGACAGCATGTTAAAGCTAAACATAGATCTGACACTTTATTCTAAAATAAATGATTCCCTATTTTAGAACATTCTCTTGCTACTGTAGTTCATCCCCTGTACTCCTATAAAGTATGTTTTACCATTCCTTAAGACAGTATGAAGACCTAGATCAGGTATTTTCATAGACAGCTAACAGAGAAATAGCTCAGAAATTCATGAAGTCAGATTTGAAGCACAGTCTGATGGATGAAGCTCTACACAGTACTTTTAGGAGTAAGAACTAATGAGGGATATAACAATATCATCCCTTATTTAAGTGGACTGCATTTGAAAATTAAAGGTCCTACATTCATTATAAACAGCATCAAGTTTTTTTGTGGAGGAAGTTCAGTGGTGATGTCATTGCTCCCTTCAACTACCTGAAGAGAGGTTGTGGTGTGGCGGTGGTTGGCCTCTCTTCCCATTAACTAGCAGTAGGACTAGAGGGAATGACCTCAAGATGTGCCAGGAGAGTTTCAGGTTGGATGTTAGGAAATACTTGTTCTCAGAGAGAGCGATCAGGTGCTTGAACAGTTTGCCCAATGAGGTGGTGCACTCACTGTACCTGGAGGTATTTGAGAAACATTTAGATATTGTACTGAGAGACATTATTAAGTGGGAAATAATGGTAATAGGTGGATGGTTGGACAGGATAATCTGACAGGTCCTTTCCTATTTTAGTGATTATATGGTTCTATGGAATTTGCATAGGTAATTCTTGCAGTCACTGAAATTGTATTTCTTACCTGGCTGGAGAGTCATTGTCCTCATTGCATTCTATTTTTTATTTTTATTATTTTAAGTTTGAAAATATTTTCTTTCTCTATACAGTCTTCATTTTTTCAATGTTGTTTAGCAACTCCACAGGAATTCCTGGTGTCATTTTGAGTTGCATTATAAAGTAATAATATAATAATGGGAAGGAACCTTCTCTTCTCACAGATTTTAGAGAAAAAGAATTAGAAGATTCATTTATTTGCCCCATTTTTGCTATTGTATCTTCTTCTGAGTTGAAAATTGAACAGATCATAAGGATATTTCAGGAGGCTGGTTGAAAAATATGCACCAATATATAAAAATATTAGACTTAGACAACATTTCCGTAAACATTGCATAATGATGCAATGTTTTAAGATGCTATCAGTTTTTGACTTATGCTTCATTTTGTTTTGGGAAAGGTAATATCCTTTAATAGCACAGCTGATATATCAAGCATGCTTTCAAGGATACAGATTTTCAGGACCAGAAAGAGTTAGTGTGCTTTCTCTCTTTCTCTTTTCTTTCTTTTTCTCTCTTTCTTCTCTGCTTTTGTTTTAGTTGGTCTAATAAAATAAATTATTTCTTTTTATAATCGTGGCCTTACTTGCATATTTTAAACAAAGACATGATAGCATTAATAGATTACTACTATTGCTAGTTTTCTTCAAATAGATAATTTGACTAGACATTCTACTGAGTTTCAAAGTGATAGCTACATTTAATTTGATAACTGTAGAATAAGTTTAATAAACACGGTAACAAGTGTTTTACTGTAGATTACAATTATCAGATGAATATAGGGATCACAGTCCATACTGAATTTCATTGTTGTAAAGGAAATATTACATATACTGCTCTCAAGTAGTTGAACATGTTCTTAAGTGATTGAATACCCTTGAATAGAAACTTTTGGGAAGATATTTCATTTTCCTGACCGTTACGAAGGGAAGTGCTTATACACATATCTAGGTATTTATTTGAAAAAATAATTTTAATAAATCCTACAACTTAATTTTATTCAAGTGCCATATTGTTCTGAGAGAGAGCATATATCCTTGGCAGACAATACAGATGTGAAAATAAGCAAGTTTGAAGATATAAAACAGAAAGACAGAACATTAGGAAACCAGCAAGCTGTTGAAAGAACAGTCAGCCAGACACTATAATAAAGATTTGAAATGCTGCAGTGTTTTCTTTTATGGCAGTCCTCATTCAGAAAGGTCATGATGGTATGGAGGATGAAGGGTTATCTTTACGATCTCTAGCAATTTAAAACATTGTAAACAAATAAATTCTGAGGAGAAAATGTTTATTGGTCTTCAGAGACTTTGCAAGAGTTTAGTTAAGTTATTAAGTGATATGAATGGAACTGAAGTTGATGAGAAGATCAGTACCTAAAATCATATCCTGTGGATTTAAATGCCTCAAAAATGTTAATGCAAATTCCATATGATAAGAAAAGCACAATTCTTAAATCAAGGTATCATACACTGGGCTGTTGATGTGAGTCCAAAGGAGGGCAATGAAGCATAAGGGCTGGAGCATTTCCCCTATGGGGACATGCTGAAAGAAGCTGGGGCTTTTCAGCCTGGAGAGGAGAAGGCCCCAGGGGGGACCTCATAGCAGCCATCCTATGCCTGAAGGCGGTCTTCAAGAAAGCTGGGGAGAGACTTATTAGAAGAGCGTACAGTGACAGGATGAGGCGAAATGGCTTTAAACAGGAAGAGGGCAGATTTAGACTAGATATCAGGGAGCAACTCTTTACTGTGAGGATGATGAGATACTGGAACAGGCTGCCCAGTGTGACTGTGAATGCCCCCTCCCTAGAAATGCTCAAGGCCAGGGAGGACATGGCTTTGAGCAGCCTGGTCTAGAGGAAGATGATGCATTAATGTGCAGAGAAGAAAGAGGGTAGGGAGTGCAAAACAGCTGACATCCTTATAGAAAACATGAGAAGAAAGAGAAGCTTGTTAAACAAATAGGGTTGGATGATCTGTAGAGGGTGTGGAAACATTCTATTTATTTTATTTTTCACATCCATTATCTGATAAAACATCAGCACAGGTAATATTGCTGGCAGCTTCCATAGTCTGGCTATGAATTCAAAGAGAAATTGATCATGTCCCACAGAAATCAGTGTAGCTGAGTGTAAGTGTAGAGTGTGGTCAGAGACAACATTTGACCTGTGTCAAGCATGGATTTAAGTTTAGATAGTTGAACAGTGTATATTTTTTTTCCCCTCAAATAATAGGATTTGAATTTGCAGATGATCACTTTCTGGGAATGGAAATAATATCTAATCCCCAGTTTAACCATCTTCCCAAGCAAAATTCCAAGGTCCTGATTTCTTGAAATGCAGCCATTAATTGACAAGGCAATTAAAATAGCAGATTGTTTAAGCTTCTGTTTGGTGTTCTGTTGTCTGCATATGTAAGTGTGGTAATCAAAACTACTTTTGCAGAACCATGTGTAGAGAAATGGAAGAAATTTCCTGAAACTTCTCTCTGACATGTCAAACATAATTCTGTAATCTGGGCAAATTTTAAAATGATTCATCAGGTGAGATGACTGAATTCTTATGCTTACTGAAGGATTATGGTCATCTTGAGAATTTTGTTCTGGAAATGTTTTGAACCAGGAAGGGATATAATCTTCTATGAAAACCAAAATAGTTTAGACTAGGTACAACATATATGTGATAGCAGTGTGACCATAGCTAACAAGAGAAAGTCCAAGTTATGTATTATATAACTTGAATCAAGGATTTCTCATAAATAATATTTTGAACGATGCTAAAATGTAGATTTTTGTCTATATTGTTGTAGGAAAACTTTATTATCCAGAAATAAATTATAATAGATCGTAAAAATATTAGGCTTATGAAAAGAATTACTTTGTGTTGTACAAGTTGGAACTAAAGCCTATAAGGCTATTACACACTTTAATTTCTTGACTCAATCTGTTTCAATAAGAACCATATTGTCTTAACTTCATATATATTTTTTACAAAAGAATGTAAAAATCTTAGCATATTTTGTAACAGTGAATTTTCTCTATTTTTTTACACTTACAGTTTTATTGACATCAAAATGGCTTTTCAGATTTTATTATTTCCTGAAGTAGAAATACAGTATTTGTAATTCTATCCCATTCCAGTAGACAGAATTATGCTGTCATACTTGCAAGATTATGGCTTAAAACAAGGAATGAACATACTAAGATTCTGAAGCAAAGTTTCTGTTATCATGCAAATGTCTCTAACTACAAAAAATATACAGAAAAGGAAAATTCCCAAAAGCTTTGTTGCAAAGATAGTTTCAATGGAATAAAAGATTTTTTGAAAGTTTCATCTGCTCTCTAGGAAGAATTCATCTGAGTATATTTTAAGCTCTCAAATAGCCTCAAATATGTCAGAATAATAACATTATTATGTTATTAAAATCATATTCTTTGAATTTTGCAATATCCAAACCGGAAGTAGCCAGACAAATGATGATTGGATGTTTACATCATGTGAAAAATTAACAAAATAAAATGCTAAAGTCAGTCACAGGAAGAAAGTTCTGTCCTGGACAGACTTGGGGAGCAGTGTAACAGTGGCACATTATAAGGAATGTGACTTGTATTTAGTTAAGTCTTGACAATTTTCTCTCAGAATTCACCTCATGTTACTTCCTCTGTATTTCTTAACCACCTTCTTCAGTTATACTGATCCTTGATATCCCCAAGATTAAAAAAACACTGGAAGAGGTTGTATCTCAGGAAGAGATCCTTCTTGATACTTTTGAAATTACACAACTTTTTTCAGTTGATAATTTGCTATAGCAGAGTAGTGTTGAATGCAGCGTTGGCATTATTAAGTGGAAATTGTTGGAGATGTGGGCCATTACTTTTCTGTGTCTACTCTTGGATACAACTAAGTAAAAATCCACTAAGAAGTCTGTCACTGGCCATGTTTCTTGTATGGTTTTAATTTGATCAAAATTTTGTCTGATACCCATTCCACACTCCTGTCTCTTTGATTTTGTCTAGTTTTTCCTGAAAATGTAGTTACTTGACCCGAGTTTGCCCCTCAAAAGTTGACTCTGTTCCAATAAAAATGAAGTTTTAAATAGAAATGGCAATTTATCTATCCAAAAATAATATGAACCTCCTTGTCTCTATGGCTGTACTAATGTGTCCACACACTTTCATAGCCCAGCCCAATGCAGATGACTATGCTAACCTGCTTCTTTGAAGTCTACCCACAAGACTGACTATCCCAATATTGTCCATGGCCAAGTGGCAGTTTTGAATATAAGACATGGCCCATGACAGCTGCAGTAAAGACCTTTTAGGAACAGTACCAGTGTCTCTTTTTTCCCAGATCAATTGTGGGATACACATTCTTAGACTTTAAGAGGAGTTAATTATTTATTCTGATTATTATATCAGACTTCATGACCCCACTGGGGACTATGTCTGATTTCATAGATTCATAGATTCTTAGGTTGGAAAGGACCTACAAGATCATCTAGTCCAACCATCCTCACACCACCATCCCTACCCACCAAGCTACTAAATCAAATCCCATCATTCATGCATTCTTATGCACTAGTCTTACATGTGTCCAAATGTTTGGGAACAGCAGGCCTTGTGTCCAGGGGCAAAAATGGTGCTATAATTCCAGGAAATACTGTTAACATTCATTGGGTAGGAATACTTCTATCGTCACATCAGTAACTATCCAAGTTATCTGTGTCTCCACTTTATGACTAGGTTATTAATATCATTCAAACATTACAATTCTGTTGGCTGTGAAATATATCTTCTGATGATTCAAAACCGGTTAGTGCTGCATATAAGATCAGGTCACAGTGAAGGCAGTCTTCAAAGTTATTGCGATCTGTTGTACCCCTAAATAATTCATTCAGAGACTGGCTACAAGCAGATATATTATTTTTCCTAGCGCTGTGATGAATATGGCACATATTGCATATCCGTCTTGCTGGTTCACCCTCTACAGCAACCCTGTATACATACAGTATTCTTTTATGATCTGTACATCTTCCTGAACTTCAGAGAGCTGTTCAGGAGTTTTGCTTCTGTATGTAGTTACAGAACTGTTGCAGTAGAGTGAAAATGCAGCCCATATGAGCATGAAATCAGTGCCTGTCATATTTTTGTGTTTTAGAAACAAAAGTGCATTAAGATTCTTGTTATACCTGTCATCAAGTCTAGAGAGGGAAAGAATTTTTAAAGATAGAATTTATATGTTTTCACATGAGTTCTGGTTTCAGCTACAGTGAAGAATTCTAAACATGTTTCATAAAGAATTTTATTTATGATTTGCAGACACTTTTAAATGACTCATCTCCTGTGCTTCACTTCATACATTTGTTCTGCAAACATCTTTTAAAAACACTTAATGCTGATTCCAGCTGTAATTACATTGTTCATTGCAGTTCCAAATTAGTTTAGGTTTTGAAAACAGTTCAATATGATATGAGGAGCTTCCAAGTATTAGCACTGGCTGAGGTATTATTCTTAAAAAAAGTAAGTTAGTCATTAATAGAAAACTGTCCTTTCCCTCCCCTCTCCTCCTTCCCTCCCATCTCTCCCCCCCACCCCCCACAGCTATGAGAATGAAGTAGATGATATGAATAAAAAGTAACTTTTTATTCCCATTTGAATATGTTATGTTCAAAACCCATTTCTGAGACTTAAAAGATGTCCAGATAAGGCATTTTCCTAATTATGCAGGTATTGGAAAAAACTAGTCATTCCATTTCTTCCAGTGAGCAGTTGCCTGATACAGCTCTGAATGTTGAATCAGCTTCAGGAGCTTCAGGATAAGATACCAGGATGGGAAGAAGAGATGAAGAGAGAGAATTTGGATAAAGAGCTAGGAGAGAATAAGGAGGCAGACTGGAAAGCAGAAGCCATCAATCGGACCTTGTAATTTAAATGTACTTGGTGCCAAGAATCCTCTGATGGTCATCTCAACAGTAAGATACAGACATTTTCTGTAGTTCTGAGGCCAGTAATGCTTTAATGTTGTTGAAAGTTGTTGTCAGGTGGCTGTAAAGAGCACAGCTGTGTTCAGAAATATTATTTCTGCCTAAGTGATTGAAAACCACTCACCCATGGAAGATGTGGTAGAAAAATAGACCAGGCAAGTCTTTGACAAGCACAGTAGTCTGCAAAAGATTAGAAATTTCTGTTTCCTATATTTTCTGTGAGGCTGAGGGAAGGGCAAAATATATATAATGTGTATGCTATGCCTGTACTAGCAAATAAATAAGGTTAGGTGGGGATCAGAACTGCAAGAGCGCAAGAGTCAGGAACTAAACAATAATGATACTTACAAGTATGTGCTCAGCCTGGGTTCAAGCTATTTTTTATATAGTCATATACAGATTTTCAGCAAGTTTCATGACTGCTGGGATCATTTACTTTTACTGGTGGTATCAAATGGGTGTTGCCTGGGCCTTGATTACATGGGTTTACCATGAAGAGTAAAAAATGCTTGCATTATAAAAGTGCAGGGTGCAATCTCCCTTACATGGGTGGATGTACTCAGTAGAAAAATCTTTTTAATTATTATGCCTTGTTGCTTCACCTGTTAATGCCCACTTAATTTCTCATATTTATTAAAAGCTAAAAAACAAACAAAAACAAAAACAAAAACAAAAACGAAACACACACACACAAAACAATGTTCCTTATATACAGGGTGTTTGTAGAATAGTGGTCAATTTATTTAGAGCTGTTTGCTTTTGTAAAAGAAGCACCTATTTATAAGGAATTCTAGTGCAATCTTAGCTGAAGAAGGACATGTAGACCTTTAAGAAAAATAGGCTCTCCTTAACCATAAATCTACCCTTGCCAGTTGTAATTGTAGTCTCTAGAATACAGTTCTGCAATTGCTCTTTAGTAGAATTTGTTTGTGCAATTTATTTTACAGTCTAGAGTTAAATATTTGAATGCATTCTAATTTTGTGTTTTTAGTGTTTGATAAGAACTTTTGAGTGTGAGTTACAGTACAGCAATTGTTAATTGCTGCCTTTCAAACTATGTACTTATAAAGTAAATGTCAGTGAGAAATTTATTACTAAAGAGTCAGACAATGGCATTCTTTTAGCAGAAATTCAGAATGGAATAATAGATATTGCTCAGTTTTCTTAGAATATAGAATATTAAGATGTGGGACAACCATAACCTGGGGTGTATCAGGCCCAGTACTGACAGCAGGGCAAGGGAAGGGATTGTCCCACTGTGCTCTGTGCTGTGTGGCCACATCTAGAGCACTGTGAGTAGCTCTGGGCACCACATAAGCGTGATAGAAAACTATTAGAGAGTTTCCAAAGGAAGGCTGCAAAGATGGTGAAGAGTCTAGTGGGCAAGAGTGGCTGAGGTGCCTTGGTTTGTTCAGATTAGAGAAAAGGAGAGTGATAGGAGACCTCATGGTGACCTAAAGATTCCTCACATGAGAAGCAGAGTAGAGCTGATCTCTGTTCTCTGGTGACAGTGACAGAACCTGAAGGAATGGTATGGAGCTGCATCAGGAGAGGATCTGGTTGGGTATTAGGAAGAGATTATTCAGCAGAGGGTGGAGAGCATAAAACAGACTCCCTAGGGTAGTGGCCATGGCCCCAAACTACTGTAGCTCAAGAAACATTTGGACAGTTCATTGGGACAAACAGTCTGATTTTTGGGTAGTCTTTTTGGAGTCAGGATCTGGACTTGGTGATCCTTGTAGTTCCCCTCCAACTCAGGATATTCTATGATTCTAAGAGATTTCTTTCCCCTCCTCTCTTTTTGTATGCCCTCTTTTGTTTCCAAAGGTAATTTCTGTTTTGATCTGATATGGAAAATTTAAGGAATATTCTTATTTTTTAAAAAATAAGAAAAAAATAACATATAAATAAGAAAAAAATAAGAAACTTCACGGTGCTTAGGAATATTTGGGAAAATGTTTTGTTTAAAATGTTTTAGCTATTTTGTAAATATTTAGAAATAAAAGAACTTCTAGGGACAGCTTATTTGGAAAGCTTTTAATTTTGCAGACTGTTTCTATAAATAGTTAGACATTTAATTTATAAGTAGAACCATCTGATAGTATTGTTGGTTTCTACAATAAAAAACCTTAGTTGACACTCTTTATTTAAATTGTGATACAACTAATTGAATAGCAATATAAAACAGTTTAGCTAACCAAACAGTGCCTCTCCAGACATTGTTAAGACGAGAATATGCTTTGTGAATTTTAAGTAAATATTTTTAATATTTTAATATTTAGTAAGTAGAAGAAACCCCTATATTTCCAACTAGGAAACTTAATTGATCTCTATGAAGGGCTTATCACATAAAATGAACTGAGTATATTAAAAAAAAAAACAAACAAACAAAAAACGACAGTTCTGAGATGTAAATACTGCCCATGTATCTCCTGTTCTAAAGACTCAACACCTGGACACAGTACTCCAGGTGAGGTCTCATCAGAACAGAGTATAGGGACAGAATCACCACCCTTGCCTTGCTGACCATGCTTCATTTGGTGCAGTCCAGGATACCACTGATTTCCTAGGCTGTGAGAGTGCACTACTTACTCATACCCAGCTTGTCATCCGCCAGTACCCTTGAGTCTTTTTCACGAGGCTGTGCTCTATCCTTTTTTCCCTCACTTTGAGTTACCATGATCCAAATACAAGACCTTGCACTTTGATTTGTTGAATCTTCTAAGGTTCTCCTGAGCCCATCCTGGCCTGTCTAGGTCTCCCTGGATGTTGTCCCGTCTCATCAGATCTCTCTGTCTGCAAACTCTGCTTGGTGTCATCCATTAACTTGCTGAGGGTACACTTGAACCAATTGTTGATGTCACCGATAAAGATATTAAAGAGCATTGGTCCCTGTATTGACCTCTGAGGGAGACTACTCATCACTGATCTCCATCTGGACATTAAGCCATTGACCACCATTGTCTGGGTATGATCTCACAACCAGTTTCTCATCCATTAAACAGTCCACCCATCGAATCCATAGCTTTCCAATTTGGAGAGAGGGACGTTGTGAAAGGCTATGTCAAAGATCTTACTAAGTCCAGATAGATGACTTTCGAGGCTCTTCCCTTGTCTATATTTGTAGTTACACTATCATAGAAGGCCTCTAGGTTAGTCAGGCAAGTCTTGCCCTGAGGGAAGCCATGCTCATTAAGCAATACTCATTGTTCTGAACCACCTCTCTCTCTTCCATGTGCCTTAGCATAACTTCCAGGAGGATCTGCTCCATGATCTTCCCTTGTACAGAAGTGAGAGTGATAGTTTCATAGTTCCCTGTGTCATCTTTTCTTAAAAAAAGAGTACTATACTGCCTTTTTTTCCAGTCACCATGGACTTCAACCAGACAGCCATGACTTGTCAAATATCATTGAGGGTGGTTTGGAGAATATAACAACCAGTTCCCTCTGGATTCTGTGATACATCTCACTGGGACCCATGTTTCTCTAAATTCTTACACATTAGTTAAGTGATTTTCAATTTCTACTGCATGTTCTAATATTTCCTCTTTATTTTTTTTTTCCTGCATGAGTCTGTATTCTAGATGAGGTCTTGTCTGGTTTGTAGAGCAATCCAGTTGTACTGAGGCACAGCCAGACTTGAAGATGTTGCAAGCATTAATCTCATAGATTCTATGTACAGTTTATACTCACTGTAGTTTATGAAAAAAAAAAAAAAAAGAAAAGTTTGTTGATAAAAAGAAAAGGAATATGAATATGAAAGAATTTGGCCCTGTCAACGTGACATGTTTCTGAGGTGGTACAACAATGCCTCCTTTTCCGTACAATTGAAGTGCTATGCAACCAAGGAATTTATACTGAGATGATACCCCTACAGCAGATTATGCCAGTTTTGTGGATGGAGTCCACTTCCAAATAAGTGCAATGTTATTTGTTACAACTAGGAACTGGGTTTTGATGCAACGTTCACCTGTTCCTCTGCAGACTTATACTCTAATAGTGTTATCAAGATGATGATGGCATAGTTAAGCACTGAACCAGATAAAATACATATATGTATGTGCATATATATATTAATCTATTCTAATGTTCTTGAGATATATTAGTGACTCTGACAGATGAAAGAAAGATATTTGGGATACAAACAAAAAGTGACACAAGCCAATGATAAATCTGTCTTTTCACTTCTGCAAAGTGAACACATTACTTTGCTATGATTCTATTTTTATTTTATGGCTTAAATATGCAGTGTCAGCCCTTACATAATGTTTTTAACTTTTTATTTTCACAATGGGAATTTCATGCCTCGTGTATAATTGAAATGTGTAAAATTACTCTGAAATCTTACTGAAGCATATGCCGAATTGAATATGAATGGTATTTTTATTTTTCTACTTAGAAAAAAAAGAGAAACACTTAGTAGTGCTATTATGAAACATTTAGGTTTCATACTAAAAACACTATCCTCTGTTGTCTCTCCCTGAATTATGAATGATTATGAATACAGTTATTACGACTTGAACTATAGAAAAACTTACCAATATACTTTAGAATACAGAATAGGCTTTATCATGGCTTATATTACTGGCCAAACTGAATTAACAGTTTTAACTTTCTGGCCTATCATCCAGGAGCCAACATGCTCTTGAATGTGTGTGCACAATGCCATCGCACAAATCACGAATGCCTTGGATAAAGAGCTGACTGTAGTTTCAAGTATGGCTGCAACTCAATGCTCCGCTGCTGTCAGCTCCTATTCTTTTTACATGGCTGCTATGTCTGCATGGGATGCTGCATCTGCTGTTCGTTGCGTTCTGGGGATGATGTCAGATTTCAGAGGGAAGCTGAGGACAGCGACAGTTTCAGGAGGACTAGCTGCAAAGTATGGTACATCAAAACAATTTGAAATGTCATCAGGAAAAAAATACTGCAAAGAAAATGATAGAGATAGATGACAATGGACAGTAGAAGACATCGGGCATATCATTTGTGGCAGAGGTTGTAAAACCTGAGAAGATAGCTCTGAAAGTAAGCTAAAGGACCTGAATAAAAAAACAAGTGTGAATAAGGCAAACCAAATCTGTATGCCCCCTATATCACATCTTTCAGGAAAAAAAAAATACAGAATTCAATTAAGCATTTGCCTTGGACTGCTTATTTTGGTTCCAGATGGCTGGCAAATAAGAAGCAATGTAATTTAAAATTTGATAGAACTACTGGTAGGGTGATAAAAGACGTATGAGAAGTAAATATGAAAGTTTTCAGGAAGTGCACTTGATTTGTGATGAGTTTTAAATGAAGAAAATAAATGATAAAGTACGTTTCAGTAGTCAAACAAGAAATCCCAAAAATATATATAAAAGGCCAAAAGGTGAAGTTTAGTCTAATTTGATTTGATTTAAGGAAGAGACTCTAGTAAAATAAACGATTACTTTTGTGTCCCTGATTCACGATTTTTTAAAATGTATATTTCAGTTATACACATTGCTTCCAAGTAAATTAGTTTTTCTAACTTGGAGATCACAGACATTTAAGTAATGTTTTATTCAGATTGCCTTATGCATACATAATAAGTTTCTCATCTTTATTGTGATAAAACAAGGACTGTACTGTGCACTGTGGGCACGAAAGTAATAAAGTTCAGTGGCAGAGTCTGGGATGCATTCAGATCACAAGGGGTAAGAATACAGAATCAAAAAGTAAAAACAATCAAGTGTTCACTTTTCATTTATTGATGTGACTCATATCCCCGATTATTCTGACTTATCTAGTTTTTTACTAGATACACTATATGCTACCATTTAAGCTGAACATAAGATTTTGTACAAGATTAATGCACATAAATCCTCTTTGATGCTGTTTTATCAGAGGTGAAACATTTAATTCTGTGCTGATAACCGATGGGAATATTTTTATGTCATTTTCAATGCATTTTTGTAACTGTCATTATATGTTTTATAGAAATATTCCATTGTACACCTGAAGCACTAAGAACAAATGCAGCAAATAATATAGAAATACAGATAACATATAACCATCTCCTCTTCACTGTTTCAATTATTTCAAAGTTGTAATAGACACATCAGCTGCATTACCATAATGTGTGCAGATTGTCTTTGTTTGCTTGTTTGTTTGTTTGTTTGCTATGTACTTAGAATCTCTTAATACCAAAGTCATCTTTTAATTTCAGAACTATTTTTAGCTAGTCATTGCAGAACAAATCCAAGAACTCAAGTCCTTGGTATTTCTTCACACTTACTCATACTTTACAGAGATATCTAGATTATCACAGAATCACATAACTATAGGGGTTGGAAGGGACCTCCAAAGTTCCAGTCCAACTCCCCCTCCAAACCAGTCTCTCTAGACCAGGTTGCGCAGGTAGGCATTCAGGTGGGTCTTGAACATTTACAGAGAAGGAGACTCCACAACAATTATCTAGAGAGAGTGCAGCATTAGGCCACAATCAACATCATGAAGTTCATCAAAGGAAAACGGTGTTGCACCTGGGGTGGAATAAAGCAGGACACTGGTA
Source organism: Oreortyx pictus (assembly GCA_036925125.1). Lineage (NCBI taxonomy): Eukaryota > Metazoa > Chordata > Aves > Galliformes > Odontophoridae > Oreortyx > Oreortyx pictus. The sequence continues at coordinate 32,890,012 of JAUPFR010000001.1, forward strand.
CAGACTGGGAGACAAAGAGCTAGTGAGCAGCTCAGTACAGGAAGATCTGAAGACGCTGATGACAGCAGTCACAGCATGATTCAGCAGTGTGCCCTGTCAGCAGAGAAGACAAATCACATTTTGGGATGCACTGAACATAGCTTAGCCAGACAGTAAAAATAAATGATGATATCGTGTGCATCTGTGGTCTCCACAATGTAAAAAGGATGTTAAAACAATTGAAAGAGGGCAACAAAACTGCTACAAGGGCTGCAAGGCATGTCCTATGATGGGAGGCTGAAGACACTTAGGTTGTGTAGTTTGGAGAAAAGGAGACTAAGAAGTTGTTTCATCGCTCTTTGTAACTTCTTGAGAAGGGGAAATGGAGAGGAAGGTGTTGGTCTCGTCAGGGTAACTGAGGACAGAATGCATGAGAATGGAACAAAGCTGTGGCAAAAGAGGCTCAGATAGGATGTGAGGAAAAATATCCTTACTGCGAAGGTGGTCAAACCTTGGAACAGGCTTCTTTGAGAGGTCGTTGATGCCTCATGCTTGTAATTGTTCAAGAGACATTTGGATAATGCCCTCAATAATGTGCTTTAACTGTTGGTTAGCCCTGAATTTGTCAGGCAGTTGCATTCTATTCTTCTATTCTATTCTATTCTATTCTATTCTATTCTATTCTATTCTATTCTATTCTATTCTATTCTATTCTATTCTATTCTATTCTATTCTATTCTATTCTATTCTATTCTATTCCTATTTCTATTTCTATTCTATTTCTATTCTATTTCTATTCTATTCTATTTCTATTCTATTCTATTCCTCCATCATCTAGCCAGGGTAAGAATAGAGTACAAGAATTTACAGAGGTGACAGTGCTGCTTCCTACATGAATAAAGCATTCATGAGTCAATTTTTGTAGAAAAGCCTGGGGCTTGAAGACTGCTAAATTGTATTAGCAATATTAACTGCTAAATCACTATATAACATATATATATATATATAACAATTTGCTACAAATTTTTCATTCTATTATTAGGAGCTGAAGGATGAAGTAAGCCACAAGAAGAGCCAGTTATCTATCTATAATTGACTTACAATCAAATAAAAAAATCTTACTGGATTTATATACAACAATATACTGCACAGAACTATTTAAGTTACAATTATTTATTGAGACCTGCCTAAGCATACATTAACAGAATACTCCAACATATTGCTCTTCTCATAAGCCTACTTTTCTGAAACATTTCAACTGTAGCTTCATTTTAACTTGCTATCAGATGTATTGATTCAGTGCAAGTAATTCATTACTTCAACAGAACAGTTTCTGACTCTCCACAGACAATGCATAAAATTTTAAAATAGCATGATGATGCTGGGTGAAAATGTGCACCAAAGGTCTCAAACAGATCATTGAAATGTTGTATAGAGAAAATAAATGGCATTTTATTTTCTTTTTAAAATATTGATATTTAAATAGTTGAAAAAGAAACAGGAGAATTTCACTTCCAGGATATTATCTCTTTAAACTTCAGATGAATGAAAGGTGAATGAAAGAACTTAGGAACTTAGCATGTTGTTTTGATCAGAACTCAGAATCAAAGATGAAGGACTAAAGAGGGGTCACAGAACAGATTGGATGACCATACGGTATTGCTTCAGATAAAAGCAATTCCTCCACCTTTGAATAAATGCCAGACATCATTGCATTGTATTACGAAGAGGTGATTGAAAGATTTTGATGAAACAGATTTTTTACTGGCATCTGAATCATTGTTATAACTGAATCTTTCTGTTGGAGAAAGTTCATTATTTCTTTTCTTTTCTTTTCTTTTCTTTTCTTTTCTTTTCTTTTCTTTTCTTTTCTTTTCTTTTCTTTTCTTTTCTTTTCTTTTCTTTTCTTTTCTTTTCTTTGCTTTGCTTTGCTTTGCTTTGCTTTGCTTTGCTTTGCTTTGCTTTGCTTTGCTTTTTTTCTTTTTATTTTACTTTATTTTATTTATTTATTTATTTTTATTTTTACTTTTTTATTATTTTTTTCTTCCTAACAACAAGTGTATTGTTTTATTTTCTGTATTTCCTCTGTTCTGGGCTTAGCATCCACTACTGGAATCTGTGTGTGTGTTAAAGAACTAGGTTTTTTGGTAAAAAATGGGACCTGATCTGGTAGGACATCAGAAAATGAATTTGAAATATTCCTAAAATCTGTTCTTATAAGTTATCATACCAGGTGTTTCATGGTCTCCTTTGGAAGATAAGACTGTTGGACCTTGTGCTGCCATTGATTTTGCTGATCTAAAATTCAAAAATTTTCTGCCTCATAACTTTCCTATAGAAAACTGCAGACCATTTTTTTTTTCTTAACATCTATTTTTGGCTATCTTCCTTCAGCTAAATATTTGTATCCAAGCAGTTACCTATACCAGACATCTTTTGAGTTATCTCAAGGTAGTTTTACTGTCAGTGATTCCTTTTTGGTGTGAGGCAAAATAATAAAAGTTTAACTATCTAAAAGTCAAAAGCCTGCATTAGTCATCAAGACACTCTCTGGAGCTGTTAAAAAGGAATAAACACCTGAAAAATTTAATTCTATGTAGTTAGATATCAGAGCTATGATGGACTGAATCATTCTTGAGGTAACCACTTATTTCTGCGCTTGTGCATTGCCTAAATGATAATGTACAAGGAAAAACACGATCAACTTTTAAACAGATATATAATAGTAAATTAATGCAAAGAACTACTTGTTTGCAATACTGATATTTGCACTTCTATTTTGGTGGGCTTAAAAAGAACCCTATCATTAGTTGTAATTCTATTTATATTTGTCTGAGCATAAGAAAAAAAGTGCTTATGCTACTTAGTGGAACTGAGGTATAACTTATTGAATCTTTTTTAATTCTCTCCCAAAATAAACTTCATACTAGGATAACCACAAAATAGCATAGGAACACTTTGAAATCAAAATAGACAAGGTAAATGGAAAAATGTACTTCAACAATAATGGCAGGACAGTATGCTATATTGTGAAATATGATAAGATGATGTGTATTTGAAAAGAAAGCAAAATTACATTCCTGTGTATTTTTCTGCTGTACTCTATCACTGTCACATTTAAACAAGAAAGTAACATGACTTGACTGTTCTTGGAATACACTAGCTGTTAACTATCAAACCAATGGGCCTAACTGTATATTTAATAACCTAAACATCATGTCTAAATGAAGAATTCTAATTTTAAGAACAAAATATGAAAACTGATTTCCTTAGAAGACATTTAAAATAAACTAGCATATTATTGTATGTTTCAGTTTTACAAAAAATGGTATTTTAAAATACTATCCTTTCGGTATAAATAACTTGCATATACTATTTATGCACACATATGAATAAAAAGTTATGTGCAATAGCACTTCTGGTAGGCTAGACTATTTGTTATTCATACATATCATAGAATCATATATTGCAGTTTGTGCTTATGTGATGGTTTACTGTGACTTGCATCTTTTGCATTTAGTGGTAGCTGAGATGGATGATTCTTCAGTCTGTTGTTTGATAAAGGATCAATAATTCAACATTAGATACTTGAGATACACTTTCTATTCTATTTCCCATGCTCTTAAGTGTGATGGTATCAAGCACACAGAATTCTAAATTTGTCTTGGATCATCAGCAGTTACACAGTGAGGAAAAATCTGCAGGGCACTTTCTTTAGCTTTTGCAGTTTAGTTATGTTGCTTCAGAGGTATAAAAGATTCCCTATCTATTTCATAATGCAGAGGCAGACGTCCAAGTTAGGATCTCTTGCAGTGTGGGCAAGGTCTTCTGTTGTATTTTGAGAATATGAAATTAACACAGATGAAGAACTCTGAATTGCTAATAGGTGTTCAGTGACAGAACATTTTGAGTCATGTTGTACTTCATATTAGGTTGAAGTGATGGTGATCTGAGTTAAGAATGGAGAATAATTTAAGTATATTACACAGTAACTTTTGGGAGGTTGGGTTCTCTTCAGATCAATTTTTGGTTTGATTTGCTTGACAAAATGAAAACAAGTTCTGAACACAGCCACTTTGTTTCCAGTCTTTTGATGTTGTTTCAACTTTGTATACTGTTGCTTCACCTCCAAGGTAGCAAGCTGCCACTTTATTGTAGACTTAACTGCTTGACTGATTACAAAATCTTAACTTTACAAGTTCTTGACTTTTTGACCAGCAAGGCAGTTGCGGTGTTCCGCCACTTTCCATATTTATCATTGTTAACTGATAACTTGGTTCCTGCTTTTCAGTCTCTTCCTGAAAAAAGTAATAACCTTGTGGTTTTCACATCTGCTATTTCAAGTCATATTTTTGTAAAGAAGCAGTAGATAGAATAGAGGGACGGAGAAAAGAAATCATGAATGCTCTTTATACTGTGCCACTTTTCAGAAAAATGATCCTCTCTAACATGGCACTCATTCTAAAGAATGTACACATTAAAGCATTGCATAATTTTAAGGTGTAACATGCATCTCAGTAACATTACTTGTTTTACAGCACAGAAAATTACTCTGTCTCTAAAATTCAAAACAAAATTTCAACAGAGGAGATGAGAAACATATTGGGATCATCCTCATTTAATCCTGTCTACTCAAATGTGTAAACTACCTGAAATAAATATATGAAAATATCATAAATTAGTAAATGACATCAAAATATTTTGTTTACCTGTAATTCTCAAGTATTTAAAAAATCTAATTCATATACTTTGAGAATTTATATTGAAATACTAAATTATCTAGTTTGTACATAATCATTTTCTAGTGAAATAATCTCACATTTAGGAATTTTTAAGTCATTTTATGTATTCAAAACTGTTTATTTTATACATGTTCATTACATCTATAAAAAATCCTCCATATTTAATTATATGACTATTTTTCTAAAACAATAATTTTGTTATACTGTATTTTTATGTCCTGTTGAATATTTCACAGTATATACTGGTCCAGGTTAATTCTATCTAATACTTATTTTAGATACTTATCCGTGCTATGCTGCATGTAATTAAATATACAGTACTCTTATCCCTCACATAGAAGGATAAAAATACAAGGAGTGAGATCTCAGTGTGACGAAAAATATCTTTTAATTTTCTGTTTTGTCACTTGTAAATAAACCTTAGCTTCTTTATGACACAAATATGACTTCTCTCTCTCTCTCTCTCTCTCCCTCTCTCTCTCTCCCTCTTTTATTTTTTTTTTTGTCAAGACAATGAAAATATCTGAGAATAAAGGAAATAAATACTATATGAAAAATTTTGGATATTTACATAGCTAGAAACATAGTAAAGACTTGAGAGATTGATTAGCATGATAAACTTCATACATTTTTGCTGAATTACTCACAAACATTCAATTCTTTGGACTTACTAAATGTGTCTTTCTTTAATTTTGGTGAATTAAGGTGAAGTTATGGCAGTTGAAGGACGTGGTTGAGTTGGTTATTCAAGTGAGCCATATCACATCTTTGAGATTTTGCCTTTTCTCTCTGAGCTTTTCAATTGCATAGTGAAAGACTTAGAATCACATTGATTTTTTTTATTTTTTTTTCTAAAAGTACTGGTTTTTATGCTTTGTACGTTATAAACTGTCTCATTAAAACTGAGAAAAAGAAGGACATCATATAGGCGATGTAGCACTCATATTTCCATTCCTATCCTGGCAAACATATAAAGAGAGATTGAAACTGGAGAAATACCCATTCTCTTTGAGAAGACATATCACTGATTCTTCTTTGAAGTGAAAAATGAGTAGTGACTTAATTTTCCTGACACTTTTTTCCTTTTTTTTTTCCTTTTTTAATTAAACGTTGCAAAAATACTGTAAAAACTTATTTCCATGCTATCACAATGGAAATCTTTAATCTCTACAAGTGGAACTTACCAGCTCTGTATTTTTAGTTTATCTTATTCTATTCACACTATTAACCCGAGTCTGTGAATTGCAGTTGAGGGTCAGTATTAGTCATTCCTATCGATTTTAAGTAACTCCAATACCATTTTTCGTCTAACTGCCCTTACTGGGTCTCTGTCAATTTCTGCAACAATTAATATTTTTTATTTTTCACTTTTTCCCCCATTTTTTGCTTATTTTGTTTCATTAATCTCAGACTCTTCAATTCATTACTAAAGTCATAGACATTTAATTGACAACTATATTTCATTTGTTCTCACTCTACTTTCTAGTACCAATAATCGTACCAATAATAGTAATAATAATAATAATAAATCAGTAATCAGTCAGAATCTTTTACTGTCAAAATTGTCATAAAGATGATAAAGCTCTTCATCCACTAAAGAAAGCAAAGATGTATTCTTTTACAGTACTTGAAGTTCTTCCGTCAAAGATGTGAAATAGAACACAATAATTATTTTTGCTATGTGAGATAATTTTCCTTTTGAAATTAATCATTACGTTCAGAAGATTCAAAATCAACAAAATTAATTAGCTCCATCTGTCATCATCTGAATATAACTGAGTTACAGGATACTATATGATAGTTTAAAAAATATTGTTCAATTTTATTCCTTCACATAAGTACTTCTATTTTCTATTACTATATCTATAGAAAAATATCACATATCACAACACATACGGAGATCAGTGGGCCTTTGTGATAATTAATCAATTTGCTTGTTCTATTCCTAATTGGTTGAAATGAGAAACCTTGTAATGGTAGAATAACTTAAGTGGTTTCATTAGTCTCTTTTGAAGAAACCATTGATTTTTTAATGCCATTATTTCCAAAGCCTATTTTACAGAGATTTTATTTATCATTAGCTTTTACTCCTTGCTTGTTAATAAATTTATTAACCTCTGGAAAATTGTGAGAGTCTGTGTTAGCAATAACAATGAACCGATCCTAAGCTATATGGCTAGTATTTTGCATACCATTTGCAAAGTATACTTTAAGAATTTTCATTTTGAATATCAGAACCTATACATTTCAAGAACACAGATAAAATGAGGCCTAGTGGCATTTCAGAGAAAGGTAGGTTTTTTTCCTTTTCCTTTTCCTTTTCCTTTTCCTTTTCCTTTTCCTTTTCCTTTTCCTTTTCCTTTTCCTTTTCCTTTTCCTTTTCCTTTTCCTTTTCCTTTTTCTTTTCTTTTCTTTTCTTTTCTTTTCTTTTCTTTTCTTTTCTTTTCTTTTCTTTTCTTTTCTTTTCTTTTCTTTTCTTTTCTTTTCCTTTCCTTTCCTTTCCTTTCCTTTCTTTTCCTTTCTTTTCTTTTCTTTTTTTCTTTTCATTCTTTTCTTTTCCACAGACTCTGCCATTTCTCCTCTTCATGACTAAGGAATAAAAGGATAATTTTTAAGTAGTAAATTATGCCTTCCTCGACACTTCACATCAATCTCAAGCCTATGCAATCATTCTGTAAGAAGCAAAGATATAGAATTAATAACTATCTTTGATTATCTGACCTAATGACACTCGGAAGGGGCTGATTCTTACAGATAAATTGTAATTTTCATTAGATTTCATTAGATAACATGTTCCAAATATTCTATAATCACTAAACTCTTTTCACTCTTTACTTAGCATTATCATCTTGTCAGCACAGTTTTATTTAGAACAGTGCTCTCCTTAGAGCAGAGATTTTGCCTTTATGATATATTATCCACAATGTAGCTCACCAGACATTTATCCTGACAAGGGTTTATTGGGAGCTGTAGTATAATGCAATAGTAATGGTTATTATTATTCACTTAGCTTACTCATGGAGAATGAAGTAGGTTTGTCTGTACAAGTCTGGAGAGTGGTGTGTCTATAGTACTCAAGTTCTTTGACAATTGAAGTGTTTTCTGCAGGGCCAGAAAAGCCCAACTGATATTAGGATTAAGTAGACTAAATTTTTATTCCCCCTTTGAGCAAAACAGGCCAGTTAAAACCCCATATTTCACCTTTCAATCATGAGAGCTGCAAATATTCATCATTAATACAGTAGCCAATTTGTTTGTTTAGGTAGTAGGAATCATAGAATCGTAGAATCACTCAGGTTGGAAAAGACCTTATAGATCGTTGAGTCCAACCACTGGAAAGTGTCCCGCACCGTCCCACCCTTTGCATATTTTCTGCTGGGGTTCTACTTTAAAATGGAACACTGGAGCAGAGATCAAAAGTTCTCTGTCATGGAGGTTGCTTAAAGAACAGAAACGCGGCCTTTCTGCATCATACAATTTTCATAAATTCTGCCCCTAGTGACTGCATTTCAGCAGGCAGCATTGAGAGAATGGCTGAATGAGCTTTACTTTCGGCTGTTAGTTGGTCTGGACAAATAATATTGTAGCCTTTTTAGCTGAAGTTAATTCAGAACTTAGATCTCCCACATGCTTAGGAAAATGCTACAGTCACAAGTCTCATATGTGAGTGATGGCATTGGACAGGGGAAGGGCGATGGATTTTAAGAACCTGGAATTCTGCAAACCTTTGACATGGTCAGTCATCACATCCTTCTCTCTAAGTTGGAGAGGTATGGATTTGAGAGATGGACTGTTTGATGGATTAGGAACTGGTTGGCTGGTCAAAGCCAAAGGGTTATGATCAACAGTTTTACGTCTGGGTGGAAGTTGGTTGCAGATGGTGTTCCCCAGGAGTCAATCTTGTGACCAGAGCTCTTCAACATCTTCATCAGTGACATAGACAATGGAATTGAGTGCACCCACAGCAAGTTTGCAGATGACACCAAGCTGAGAGATGCACTTGTTAAATTAAGGGAAGAGAAGCCATCCAGAGAGATCTCAGTAGTCTGGATAAAGTGAGTCCATGTGAACTCAATATTGTTCAACAAGGCCAGGTGTAAGATGTTGTACTTGGGCTGGAGCAATCCTGGCTTCTATACAGACTGGGAGAAGAATTCCTGGAGAGCAGGCCTGCAGAGAAGGACTTGGAGGACCTGGTGGACAAGATGCCAGACAGCAATAAGTACTTGCAGCTTGGAGGGCCAACTATATCCTGGGCTTCAGTAAAACAGGGGTGACCAGCAGGGAGAAGGAGGTCGTTGTCCCCCTCTACTCAGCTCAGTGAGGTCCCATCTGGAGTACTGCATCCAGGCCTGGGGCCCCCAGCACAAGAAAGACACAAAGCTCTTGGAACAGCTCCAAAGGAGGACTGAAGCATCTCTCCTGTGAAAAAAAAGGTTAAGAGAAGTGAGCTTGTTTAGCTTGGAGAAGAGAAGGCTCTAGGGAGACCTCATCATGTCTTTCCAGTACTTGAAAGGAGAACATAAACAGGAGGGGGAATTGCTGTTTACATGGGCTGATAGTGATAGGACAAGAGGGAATGGTTTTAAACTAAGACAGGGGAGATTTAGGTTGGATTTTAGGAGGAAGTTTTTCACTCAGAGTGTGGTTGCAGTGGAACAGGTTGCCCAGAGAAGTTGTGGATGTCCCATCCCTGGAGGCATTCAAGGCAAGGTTGGATGTGGCTCTGGGTAGCCTGCTCTAGTGGTTGGTAAACCTGCCCATGGCAAGGGTGCTGAAGCTAGATGATCTTTGAGATCCTTTTCAACCGAGGCCATTCTATAATTCTAAGATTCTATGATTCTGTGATTCTATGATATAAAACATGTCAATTGGCATCACACCCTTTCACATTTTTGAATGACAGCAATACAAGTGAAAGTGGTTTGTGATGAATTCAGGGACTTTCTGTGTGCCCGAAGAAGCTGGGACTCTTCAGAACATGCTGGTACAGGAAACTCTGTTCTTTGAAAAGTTTCCTTATTTGTAAGATGCTTTGATGGTCAGCTTGTCCAAAGTGATAGCATTTTGGACTTGCATAGAGCGTTTGATTCTCAGGGAAAAGCTTGAGTGATACAGAGTCTTAGACAAATATAGATATCTTAAGTTAGAAAAATCATATCATAAATGTACTTGTTTTTCTTCATTATCTGTGAAGGGAATCTAGCTGACAGGTTTGGACAGACATGTCCACTTGATAAGAAGGAGAAATCCTGCTCTTGGTAGCCACTAAATGTCTTAGATCTAATTCCTGGTCACATGCATTAAAAGTCCAAGTGTTGAATGATACTTAAATAGTTGTAAGTGACAACTTGAAGTAGGAACTTGGAAGTAGATACTAGATTTACTCTGTTAGGGCAACAACTGTGGAATTTCATCAGGTATTCTTCATCTTCACAGAGAATTTGGGCAAAAATGAATACAGTTACCCAATGCACAGAGCTCACATGACCAAATAGCTAAAAATCTTGAAATAATGCCAGTGTATATAGATTCCAAAGGTAGTCTATGCTTTGACTGAATTAGATAAGTTTCAAAAGTTCAACTCATATAGTTTAAAATGGGGGCACGTTCAGTTGTTTCAACACTTTCTTAAAATTGAATTATTTGATTTAGTGTTATCTACCTTTCTCACTAATGATCAGATGATTTGTGATGCATGCCAATGTATCTGAAATGCAAATGATCCTAATTCCTTGTTTTTTCAGGGCAGTTTAAATTTTCATATAGATAAATCATAATTAAGTGATGCTCATCTGACAGGATAATTTAGTAAATGTTCAAAATTTAGTTATGGTTCTGGCTCCTAAAAAGCCAGCCCCTACACTTATTTTAGCAAATGCATAATTTCAAATAAGTAGATTAATTTTGAGCATTGAACTGATAATACAACTAACATTAAATCTATTCAAAATGATAATAAAGTTGGTCTATACTGCCTAATTCTTAGTGTGATTCTTTAATTGCTCCAAGAAGTCTTCTATAATGGTAAACTCTATTAGAAAGGGTCAGACTTAAATGATGTGGAGTAATTCAGTGCCCTTTAACCTTGACCTTGTTTATTCACAAGCAAAAATTCAGCTTCTCACTCTACAGATGGTACTGACTGGCTTAACTAAGTCTTATCTTAAATCAGTTTTCATTAAATTTATAGTTGGTTGGACCAGCTCTATATCATCTATTTTTCTTCCTTCATCAAAGGAAAAAAAGTTTGGAATTTTCTTTTCAGTTCAGAAAGTATGTCATCTGTATTTTTTAATTTTGTTTTTACTATTTTAGTTAAGTAACTTATGTCTGTATAAAAGACTTGTTTATATTGTGAGTTGATATGTTTTTACCGTGTTTTTATTATCATGTTATGAGGATTTATTTGACAGTTTTCAAATCTACTGCCAGGCTAATGTGATTTGCTTCAATATCTCAGCTTCACTTTCATGAAGTTGTGGTTATTCTGACTGACTTTCAATATAACTATTCCTTGAAAATTGCAGAACTGTGTAATATCCTATAAGAAGTATGTAGCAATAGGAAACATAACCATTGTAACTCAGGGCTTCCTGTTTGTGCCCAATTTGTTCATACCAGGAAACCACAAAATTGCAAGGTGGTAAGTATTTCAGAAATACTTACAAAGGCCATTTGCTATTTTTTTTGCTTGATTAGGTAATGTAGTACAGACTCTTGGTATAATGATTGTTAGAGTTTCAAGTTTTTTAATTCAAAATTTCACAGTCCTCTATGTTACCCCAAATTTTCTTGATAAAAAGTTCTGTTTGAGACAATTGCATTAGCTGTGACATTAATGCAAACTCCATCACTCCTGAGAAGCATACCTGACTGCCCCGGAATAGTGCAAAATCAGACAATAGAAACAGACTTGAGAGTGTCCAGCACATTCTTACTGAAAGCGGAGAAAGAATGAACTGAGTCTATTTAAATGTTAATTGTTACTCCTAACCTGAACAAACATTTTTTCTGGAAAAGGGCTAAGTGTTTTGAGATTAGCAGTATGAAAATGGAATGTAAGATTTTGAGGACACATTCCACATTACTCTGTTTTCTTTTTAGTACTTTGGGAATTCTTACTTAAATTTTTCACTGTTGGCTGACTACAGGTAGTTTACTTGACTTTCAGAAGTATGAAGCTGTTGGATTGTTATACATCGTTGGGCAACAGATGGAACTAGGCAAAGCAATTGAAAAATTTCCTAATTCAAGTTTTGTAATAAACATTGGGAATGGGTAGGAAAATATACAGAATTTTAAAAACCTACAAAACCAACCAACCAAAAAAAAACAAACAAACCATCACTACTTTTACTTATTTTTTATTAGGGATAACTCCAAGAAATGCAAATAGTATAGCAAATCTTTGTTCTACCTTACTTTTCAAAAGTATCTATATCTGTAACTAAATTGTATCCTACCTTACTCTTCAGTGCATATTTTAGTGTTGAAAACTGGACACGGTAATGTTTGGATAGTGTACATAAATGTGTTAAGTTGAAATATAGTAGCAAAAGGTATTCAGTGAGGAAATTCTGCCAGCAGGCTCTTCATGTCACATGTAAGTCAGCAACAACAGAACAAGGACACTTCTGCTTCTCATTTCTGCAAACTCAGTTACAAAGCAGTGGATATTTCAACAGGTCACTGCACAGTGTTGGAACCAGTTCAATGTTATGGTCAGTAAGGCACAATTTCAATTTATCAACAATGTGATCTGTCACAAAGTCCACATAATGACAGGAAATTCAATACAATGTCGGGGGGGGGGGGGGGGTGGCGGCGGGGGGAAAGGGCTGTGGTGATGCACAGTTCGGTGGCAAAATTTCCGTGTTTGAAATTCCTCTTTTCAGGGTAGTCAAATTGGAGCAGAACTAGAGCTTCAGAGAACTGAAGTAATAGACTATAGTGAAAAACACTGGAAACTCTTCTTACTATATATGTTCCTGGCAGAACTTTGGCATGCCTCCTTGTGACTATGGTAATTCAAGCATTCTGGTTAGAAAAATGTTTCTTTTTGTGTGTGCATGTGAAAGAATTATTACCAAGATCTCTCATATCAAGCTATATGTACATAGTACTATGTAATTTATCGTTGTTCAGTTAATCTATCAAATTTTGTTCAGTCTTCAGATGTACTGTCTCCACCGAGGAAGTCAGTAGTACATAATAGCCATGAAGATACTCCAGATAAGGTTGACATTTAGGAAATGATTTGCAGTTCTAAAATAGAATAAACTCAATCTTGATTCACACAGAATCAGTAAAAATTAAGAAAAAAAAATATGAGAGCTGCTCCAAAAATAATGCCTTTCATTTTATTATATTGGTCCATAAATCCAGATGCAGATGTTGGCAGTTGCAGAAAAGATTGAATCCGTTGACATCCATTGAAGCTTGCTGAACATTTATGGAGATCAAACAGTGAGTGTTAGCACAATAAGGTGGTGGGTAATGTGTTTCAACAGTGATGACAGCGACACGAAAGACAAGCTGCTTTCTGGATGACTATGCAGATTTTTACAAGTGTGGCATGCAGATTCTTGTTCACCACTGTCAACAGTGCATAGCTAACAGGAGTGACTATATTGAGAAATAGTGTTTTGTAGCTGATAATTTGCTCTATCAAATAGTGTTTTGAGCTCTTTGTTGTCATTTCCATGGAAATGAAGAGGAGGCATAATATTCAGAGAGACCTGTATAACTTGATGCATTAGTATACTTCTAATTTTGCATCTAGCTGCTATGAATGGACATAAAAATCCTCAGAGAATATAGGTACGGCAATTAAATTGGGTTTTATGAGGTTTTTTTTTGTGACTTACAAGGAAGATGAATATATTTATAAGCTCACCTCTTTTCCACTGAGATAAAAAAGAGTAAAGTAATGGCAGCCAACCTTGCTTATGCTTGTAAATGTTCTTCATTTATGCTGAGTTTGCAGGAATTTAAAAGGTGTAGAACTAAACCCCTTTCACTCTCTCTCAGAAGTACATGTTTTAAAACAATGAGTGGACTGAATATTTCAAATGCACAGAAGCACCCCATCTTACTTGATATTATTAAACATCAGTTTACAGTACATCTGTAACTGAGATGGAGTGACTATTTTTTCTTCTGCTTCAGGCATGTATAGGCCTATTTTAGAAATTCAAGAATATTTTCATTGAAAATTTAGAAAAACAAATTAGATTTCTAATACTCATTCGGTACAGTAGGTGAAAGCCAATGACTGCAATGCAAAAAAATACTTTATTTCTTAGTCTAATACCATGAAGATGATGCCAAGAGCTTCGTTGAACCTTGCTTACCTTGCTTCAGTTTATTGCTGCTGATTTTCATGTACAAGATGTATATACAATCTTTAGTCTCATAAGGTGCACAGATGTAACTTACATGTCTTTGCTTTAAAAGCTGATTTTTAATATCCCCAAACAAAAGAACACCTGAAGTATTGTCAAGCTTTCTATAGTGCTGTGGATACAGATTTTTTGGAAACTGCAAAGCTGAGAGCAGCAAAAATTTTGTTAGTTTATGTTCTCTGACAAAATCTGCAAAATTCTATGCACTTTAAATGATGACTAGGCTTAGTTGTATTGCAATAAGAGTTACTACAACTGTTTTATAATCCTTGTAATAATGATTCTATATTCAGCTTACAGTGTCTGTTTCAATTAAAGGCCTTCCCTGTTTCTAAGTTCAAGCTGGCTGCCATATCTCAGCAACGGTCTCTATCCATGAGACTCCATGAGCCATCAGTGAAGTTTTTACTTTGCTCATCCTCACAGGTGCGGGTGTTATGGGAAAGGTGGAGTGCTAGTGGCATCACCATATTCTCTGTCAGTAAAAGCCTGGCTCTTGTCACCCTTCTGTCCACTGCATGGTACCCAATGCTTTTGTTCTTCTGCCTGGTTAGCTCCAGCACTCACTGTACTTTGAACGATTAACACAAGGCAGGTTTTGAGAAAATAGATCACTGGCCAAGACTATATTGTTACGATATTTATGGCCTATAATCACATGATTGTGTCAATATGAAAGGTAGTTAAAACATAAAGCATAACATTTTAAAATCGAATTTTCCATTAATTCTATTTATCAGAAGATTTGATAAGGAATGTGTCTCAAAAATTGTCTGGAGATGGGAAAAAATGAACTTGAGAAGGAAAGATTTAAAAAACTGAAAAAATAAGATAAGCTGGATGTTTGGGAGTTATCAATCATGAACAGGGAAAATAAATTTTCAGGATATTGCTACTTTTCCATGTTATCATTTCAGGCATGCAAATGAATAAAATCAGATAAATTACCTATTTTATCAGGAAAAAAGCCAACAAATAATTCTGTTGAGTATAAAATCTTAACATGTGATAGCACTAGTACACTTAAACCTCAAGGGTAATTATCATTGTCAATTTAATACAAAGTGTTAAGGTGTCCACAGGGATTGAGTCTCCCCTAATGTGCTGGCAGGTAAAAGCTGTAAAAAACTGCCACAGCTCACAGCTGTAGTAATTTCATATTATCAACATTTTTTGTAATTTCAGTGGAAATGACACTGAACTGTAGTTCACTCTCCTGCAAGTTACCTAATTGTTTGCTTAGATAGATGATGGTAAGCAGGTGTAGATGATTTAATTATGCTGCCACATTTTTTATTACATTCTTGTCTAATCATGCTTCGGAAGTGGTTTAATTTTTTAGTGAACCAAATTCACTTGCTTTGAAAAACAGTATGTGTACATATCATGCAATTGTTAGAGCGACATAATGTGTACCCTGAATTCCTCAGCATCAAATTTACACTGTGGAGTGTTAAGACTGACTAATGATTGTGCAGATGTTCTTCTACTATACCCAGTCTTGGCAGCTCTCCAACTGTCATCTGCTTGTTTGCATCTTCTTGGAGCCAGTGGCTGATTTCCATGTGTATTATTTATTTTTCAGGTTCATATAGGCTGAGTATGACCTTCATTTTTAAATAATGTATGGCAGACAAATTTAGAGCATGAGACTGTATGTTCCTGGTGTCAATGGCATTGTTTCTAACAATATTCAAATATACAATACATTCTTGTGCCTCTGTATAACCTTCTGCGAGAAGTATTTTTAGACCTCTGGACTAGTTCTCTTTGGGGTAAGAAGCTTTAGTAAACTAGAACAAGATCACTTGAGAAAAAGGAGAAACACCTTAATGATCAAGCTGTGTATAAAATAAGCGTGATATTAAAACATTTACTGCTTGTCTTGACTGTTTGTGTTAAGAAGTACTGACATGAATATTTTTTTCCGTGAAGAAATCTTCCAATATTGTCTTTTATTTTGGATAAAATAAAAAAAAATCCTCTTTTACTATGGAAGGCATCAAGAATGAATGTAGACCTTAGGCCTAATTTAATCTCTCTTAAAACTAAGAAGAAACAGTGTTGTAGAAGACATCAAAAAGGCAGCAGCTGCTTCTGTTAACTAAATTAACTTATGTCTATAGTGGTGTGAATACTTATATACAGGGGCCCATAGAGTTACTACATTTGTTCTGAGTGAAAATTTCAATGTAGTCAAAGATTATCCTGGCAGACAATGACCAGGAGTGGTCTGGGAGAACAGTGGCCAAGGAGTGTTCCCAGATGTTGACATGGAAAAAAATTATGTAGATTGGTGAGGTAAAAGGGATTAGGAGTATGAATGCATGACATGGCAGAATGGCTGCCATAGCATGGAAGTTCTGGTTTGTTTTATTTGCTGTTAGAGGTGTGACAATTCAGTTTAGTCCTTTCTTGTATCACAAGAAAAATTCTGATGTAAAATAATACCTTTTGTGAGCTAAACTCTCTGATAGGATAAGTAATTTAGAAGGTGGTGATGTGTCCATGCAATCTGCAGCAGCAAAGCAGGTTTGCCTCAGCAGGCATACATTTCATTGTGACATATTATGGTGAATTGCAGTGGTATTCAGAAACATCTTTGAGAAAAATTCTTCATTGTTAAAAGAAACAATCATTGTTTCTTTCAGGATAAATTATAGTTGAATGTTGCCATTTTGTGCAGAATTAGAAGGTGGTTCAAGATTTTCCCCACAAATCATATGCTTGAAACACTAATGAGAGCAAAGGGTTTGATTCAAAAATATACTTTCTCTAAGAATTTTTATGTTTCCTGCCTCTAGCCAGCTTAAATCCTTCCAAAGCATTTCTTTCTCATTATAATTTCTTATACAATTTCCATCTAGATATGTTTGTGACACTTTCTCTCTTCCATATCCCCAAGTTGCAGGGTACTATTAACATAACTGGATTTGTTACTGTAAAAATAAAATGCCACCCAAATTTTTTTTTTTTTCAGTATTTGGTTAGTGTTCTCGCTGAAATTATTGACTCAGTAGAATTTCTGAGAAAGATTTCATAGTTAGGACTGAAGATGTATAAAATATGCATCTAACGATGTTCTACCATAGCGTCTATGGCACAGCATTTTATTTGCATAGCATTTTTATCAAGTGAAAAGTGCAGCATTTGTGCAATAGGTAAACTCTTTCTTAGGGAACCATTTCACAGCTTAAAATTGCATATACAAGAAGACTTACAAAGATAGCAAGGCACCAGGGAAGCAAATGGTGAAGAATATTTTTAGTCCCTGAGGTTTTAAAAAAATGTTTCACATGCAAAAATCGATTTATTTTACTTTGAACATTGTGCAGGATATAAAATGGGCCTTAAGTAGAACTAGTGACTTATTTTTTTTCCCTATAGTTTATTTATTTATTTATTTATTGTCCTGAATTCAGATATACAGTTAAATATCCTGTATATTTTGGAGCATGTTCTCCATGATAATAGATTGAAGAAACTGGTCTTACTTCACCTGGAAAATAAAAGGTTTTGGAAAGGTTCTAATTGCCATCCCTCAGTACCTACAGGGGTGGAGTCTAGAGGACGGATCAAATCTCCTCATAGTGCGAATCCTGGGAGGATGAGAGACAGTGAACATAAAGTAAAACAAGGGTGATTTTGGCTGAGTAGGAGAAACTTTTCCATCACTGGGACAGAGAATACCAGAGACTGTTTACTCTTCATCTTTAGATATTTTTTCAAGGTTTGAAAGGCTGAACAACCAGTACTTTGTGTAACTGACCCTGCTGGGAGGAGGACATTGGACTATGTCCCTCCAAAGGTGTTCTATGGATGAATAACATCACAGAATATGTTTCTGGTATGAGTGGGCTTGTTCTTTTGTTGTGGTTTTTTTTTTGTTGTTGTTTGTTTGTTTGTTTGTTTGATTCTAGAGTTTGTAGTTATATCAGTGATTCATTCTAGCAAAAAAAAAGATTCTACAGAAGTGCAGCTGATTTCTATCCTGATCTCTACAACTCTATGACAGATTCCAAAGCCATCTTATCAGAAATATTCCTTCATGGTTTGGGAGTGACTCTGTTTTCCTCATGCAGATCAACAAAACACTTCTCATGTGCCAATCAGCTGTGTACCTCCAGTCTCTGAAACAGCACTGTACAGAAATTGTATTAATTTTTCAAACATTATCAAACAGTACAAAAAATCTACTAATTCTAACATAGTTCTAAGATGTAGCATGCTTAACTTGGAAAATATCTTACTGTTTCTATAGTACAGTCTATAGCAGTTGGAAACAATATGCTAAAACTTAGAGCCATATATTTTTCCAAGAAAAAAATGAACAAAAATCAATAGCTTGCTTTTCATTTTCTCATATTTTACAGGCCCTTAATCTTAACTATTGTGTTATGCGAAGATAAGTGTTTAATTAGTTTTCCAGTCCCTTTGACTAAGTAGGTAGAGAAAGCAAAAAATTATTGTATTTGTAGTGTTTTTCTAGAAGATTCATAGGATGTGAGTGAATAGCTTCCCACGGGTTCAGAAGAAAAGGAATAAAAGTCTAATTCAATAGAGTTCATTATCTTATAAAAGCATGTTGTAGGTTTTACTGGGATAGAGTTCATTTTTTTTGTACATTTATATGATACTGTGTTTTGGAATATTAATGAAAACAGCAGTGGTCACACATCAATGTTTCTAGATGCTGCAGAGCAGTGCTTATGCAGTGCTCCAACTCCCCTGTTCTAGCAGGGACACCTATCACCATTTGTCTACAGCCATGTCAAGGTGCTTCTTGGCTATCACCAAAGGATGTAGACTCAAGCTCTCTGAAAAACCTGTGTTAGTGTGTAAATGCTTCCTTATGTTCAGAGAGAACCTCCTGTTGTTCCAGTTTTTGTCCTTTGCCTCTTGTCCTGTCACCAAGTAACACTGAAAAGAGCATGGCTCCATCCTCTTTGGACTTTCCCTTCAGGTATTTATAGACATCAGTAAGATTCCCCTTGTGCCATCTCTTCTCCAGGCTGAACAGTCCCAGTTCTCTGATCCTCTCCACACAGCACAGATGCTCCAGTTCTCTTACTATGTTTGTGGC
This sequence comes from Oreortyx pictus, assembly GCA_036925125.1. NCBI lineage: Eukaryota > Metazoa > Chordata > Aves > Galliformes > Odontophoridae > Oreortyx > Oreortyx pictus. Next base: position 32,909,223 of record JAUPFR010000001.1, read on the forward strand.
TCTTTGTTGGGATCTTTCCATTAAGCCTATGTCTGTCTGGAGAGTCCAGAATTGGAATCAGTACTCCAGGTGTGCTAAGCAGAGGGGAATGATCCCAGGATAACTTTAGCCAACTCTGCAGCAAGGACGCATTTCTGGCTCCACAAGAAACCCCAGATTATTCCATCTCCTCATCTTCCGTGCCTGACATTCTCAAAGAGCATTTATCACTTCACTGCAACACTCCACTCACACAAGCTATATTGACTCTTAAACATGAAAGCAGCTTGTTGACATGTAATTATTTGTGACATTTCTCACAAATATCCATGAAATTGTTAATGAGCTATCAAGTGAAATTTTAATGAAATGTATAGTACAGTAATGACCAAGAAAATCTCGCAATGAGTTGCAATAAAGTAGAAGTTTAAAATCACTGAAATAACTTTGGTCCTCCCTCAGAATAGGAATGCTTATCACTTAGTGCCTCTGGCATCTGCTATTTGAATGGAGAGAAGGTTTTTTTTGCCTCCTTACTGCATTTGAAGAATCTCTTCTACTGTGCCTGATCCGGTTCTCAAGGAAGCATGTTCTCTTTGCCCTCTGGATATTTTGGATTATTTGTGTACAGCAATGGCAAAAGAAAATAAAATTCAACATGAGACAGCAGCAGCTTCCCTTCAGTCTTCCGAATGAACTCTTGATAGTCATTTGATATTAGTTTTCTTTTTGTAATCCATGTAATCTAACTAGAATTAATTAGAATTGTGACTGCAGAGGGAAATCCACCTCACCAAAATATCTGTTTTAGCATGGAAAGCAATTTCTTATTGCCTAGGTTCTTAGGTAATTAAGAGGTTAGGTAATTAGGAGATTAGATAATTAATGGTCTATGGACCTAAAATTAGATGAAATTGGTCATAGCCAAGTGTCTAATTAAAAACTTAATAAGTCAAGCAAATAAAGGATAAACTAGATTATCTGAGACTACAAGTGAATTTAATCAGGACCAACATAATCATAGAATCATAGAACATCCAAAGTTTTTGTTAACAAGTATACTTTTAAAATTAAAGAAGTATTAATTGACATTCTGAAGCCTTTCATGACAAACTTTAAATAACACTGATCACATTACCAATATGGTCGATCAACTGTTGAATAAAGACAGGCACTAGAAATAAACAATGTGGTTCTCTCTATTTTCCTGTGCAATTTAGGAATAAAAACTCCATGCAAAATCACCCACAGTCTCTAAGAAACTGCAGACTTCAAAATCTGGACAGACAATTAGTACTGGATAGGCTGTTACTGCATGGGAGCTTAGATAGTTCAGATCTGATAGTAACAGTGATGTTCATAGTGGTGATATATAGCTTTATAAATGTATAAAGATTTAACACTGACCTTCAGTTCTGCAATGAGGTCTTCACAGAGCTCCAGAAAAATTGTGTTTGTCATCTTGGTATTCTATATAATTGCTACAGATCAAAATGTTTCTCCTAGAAATGAGCCCATATAAGGTTCTGAATAGGCCTTAGTTTTTTATTCAATTGATTTGAAGAGAAGGTGGTTGATATAAAGTCAGTGCTTGCAATGGCAAAATGTTTCATCCAGTACTGGGACTGCTAAAGCTTCTTTTATTACTGTGGTTGAGTCAGAAGTTGTAGCTTCACAAGTTGTTGATCTATATCACTTCTGAAGTTCCTGGTGGTATCAGGCAGCTATCAGTATTACTGATAAAATCTCTTGTCCAAAAGGAGCAAAAGATATAGATATTCAGTGGAGCAGGAAGGGAAGAATAACAGAAACCAGAGCATTCTACTTTCTGATGGAGGACTGTAGTCCATTAATATGTACAGCGACAGGTGGAATTTATCTGAGAACTGTGTACATTGCCTGTGCAAATGTGTGAATAGTATATCAATATTCTTTTAACAGGAATGCCATCATTATGTCTGATTAATCTCACCCTGACTCTGGGAATACAACAATGACTAGTAGGAGCAGAAGCTGTGGAACAAGATAAACAGCATGAGAAAGCAAGACTGAGGACCAAGAACACCTCCAGAAGAGGAGAAGGACAAGTAAGCTGTGTGATGGCCACATGATAATGAACCTGACTGAAGGAAGAACATGTGGCTAGAAATGACTCATGACCCTGATTGGATTGGTGCTCCATGCACGGTTAAGGAGTGTTTATAGAATGTTTTGTTGACATGTAAAGGTGGGTGGAAAAGTTAAAAGAGAAAATTTGTGATTGTATATAAGGGATGTTAAAACCTGTATAAACTAATTTGGATTGTTCTCATTTGAGTCCGTGATTCAGATGCTGCAATCCAACAAAAATGAAATTAAAAGAATTATATGCATCATATCCTGAAAGAGCCCATCCCTTTCCACTGTCTGGAAAGGAAAATGTAGGGTGTCATCAGTGTGGACATCTAGACCACTGAAATTTTAAATAAAACGTGATGACCCCAAAATAACTGTCCAGAATACTGTGAAGAAAGTAGCCTCATGTTGTAGGAGGTTTGCGTTGGAGTAATCTATTCATAGAAATGGATGTGGGACATTTACTTCATTCTGGCTAGAGAACCACAGTTGAACACAAGTGGACAAGTCCTAGATTCAACAAAAAAATAAATGTCCTTGCAACATTTTCAATCTAAGTAGTAACTTCTGTTCATAGATCTCCATCAACTTTACAAGTACTATTTTTCCTTGGAACACTTCAGAGGTGTGAAAGAATTATTCCTACTTGAAAACCTGGAGGTTAAGGTCAGAGCTGGAACACAGGACTCTGCGTTGCAAAGTTTGCCTTTAATGATTAGATTACAATTGCACTTCTGGTATTTGGAAAATTCAGCTTTAAAAAACATAATGTACAAGGTTAAACATATATATGTGCAGTTAAATGTAAGCATCAGTTTTTGTCAGTGGTGTAGAACACATTAAATCTTAGGGATGGGGCTATAATAAAAGTGATACAAACTAAAAGGGTTCTTGAAATAGTAGCATTCATAAATTTGCTCTCTGAAGCTATTAAATAGAGGATCAAGATCTCAATTCAGCTTTATGTCTATAAGAGGTTGTCTTATAGCTGTAATAAAGAGGTCTTAAGTTGCTTTGTAAAGTTGAAAGCTACTGTCCTGAGAATATGGTGCAGCTGGGAATCAGAGAAGATATTCTTTTTATGACGGAGGCAAGAGGATCTTATGATAAAGGCACTAGACTGGGAGATTTAAGTTTTATAGTTTTTTTCCTTGTTCTTTACATAAACTTCCAGTAGGACCATTGTTCTTACATAAACTTCTAGTAGGACTATTTGGCCATCCTATTTTTTTTTTTTTTGGCTTCCTTGCTTGCTTGTTTTTCCTCAGAATCTTAGAACTGTATCTCTGGAGGTCATCTGGTCTACCACACTACTAAAGCAGATACTCTACAGCAGGTTTCCCAGGAAAGGTCTTGAATATCCAGGATGGTCTCGAAAATCTCCTAAGAAGGAGGGTCCACAACTTCTTCAGTCAGTTTGTTATAGTTTTCTGTCACTCTCAAAGTAAATATTTTCTTTCTCATGTTCACATGGATCTTTCTGTGTTCCAGTTTGTGCTTGTTAATTTCAGATGCCAATAGAGAGGAGAAATTTCTGGAGCAAACATAGCATAGTGTGCTCCATAATTAGCTTGTAGGCTATTTATGTAAGTTTTCAGGGGAGGGACAACAATTTTAAGTGTGCTTTGATATTCAGGGTTGTAAATATTACAGACGCCAAATTTTCACAGTGCTTCTGTTGATTTACAACATAAAAAGCATATAAATCTTGTCTTGATGTCATTAATCGCAAGATGCTCTGACCATATTTCTAAACAGTAAGGGCTAGAAATCAAATACATGGCCCTAAGGCCAAAGGTCACCAGCTGGCTTTTGTCTGCACTGCTCAGGGCTGCAGGCTTTTTATCTCACCAGCAGTTAAGAGATTTCGTTCCTTAACTCTTAACTGCATCAAGTTGTTCTTGTCCAGATATTTGTTACAGAGGAAATGACCCCAAAGCCAGGGAGTCACATTAGGAAAGAACAGATAGTGGGGGATATCTACTGCCTATATTCATCCACTAACTCTCATTATTACAGTACCTAGATATTTGTGGTCACGATTACAGAATGTATTCAAGATAAAGAAGATATGATAAGAATTTAAGAATAATGGTACGAGGTCACACAAAAAGATCCTGCATTGCCTTTCCAATATTGATCAGAAGAGAACATCCAGGAAAGTTTATACAAAAGTAACAGATGTGCTTAAACTTTTTCACAACAATCCTGTCTTTAGAAACTTACGGGACAAAGATTTTCTGAACAAGAAACACTGATTTGTTTGCAGTTAATAACTGCTGTTATCAGCAATTTTCTTTTCTTATGTGAAATTTTGTGAAATTTTGTAGTCTCTACTTGAACTTACAAACTTACTTATATAATGTTTGCATTGTCTTGTGGCAGGAAGTTCCACACATCAGCTAGCTAGTGTGTGAAGAAACACTTTCTTCTTTTCAGTCACACCTAACATTGATAGCTGCAGCACTTTCATTCAAAGAAAGAATGAACAGAAAATCCCTATTTATCCTCTCTGCACCACTCATAACTGTTGACTTCTACTATATCTTCATTTTCCCTCTCATTTTTCCCTTGCTGAAATTCCTAGCCTACTTACATTTAGAGGCACTGTAGGGATTATTAAATTTATGAGAATGTACTAGCTACTGCAGGGCAGATCAGGTGGACTGTAGCACTCTATTTCTTTTGAGAAATCCAAAGCACTGAAGGTGTCACTGTTTCTTAAATGTCATTAGCACTCTCTGGATAAGTGATGATAAATAAATGAGCCCAGATCATTTTCCATCAAGACAGATCACAGCCTTTTGTCTGGTAATTGTAGAGATGTTGGCAACCTGAATATAGATGGTAGAAATATTACTGACCTGATTGGACTCAGATTCAATCCCTGCTGAGTCTTCATCCAACTGTTTCATTTGAGTGGTAACTCTCCTAGCACTCTAGTATTATGATTATGGTAATCCAATGTAGTAGCACTGTACATCTTTAGCATACAATTGACATTTGCATCAATGGCTAGAATTTTACTGTGAAGTGTTATGTTTCATACTGTATTTGTCTTTCAGATCAGAAAAACAGCTGGAGAACACTGTGACTTCCAATCTGTCCATGCCAGGGTTTCCTTCCAGTCAGAAAGAACAGTGATATAACCAGGATGTTAATTTTTACTTGGAAATAGGAAATTCTCCAGTGAAGGAACAACCATGGTCACATGTGTGTAGGGGCTGGAAAAGCATGAGAAGACATCTCATGAATAAGCTGAACAGAAGATCAGTTTCTCATTATTGTCTATTGGCATGATGTGGGGCAGTCTTAGAATACTTTTAGATACAAATTGCTTCTGTCAGGACAGAAAGTATTTATTGGTGGTACATATTGCAAAGAACAGGAAGAAAAAGCATACAGTGGACTTCTATATGAGATTCACAATTCACAGTCTTAAGTCAGCATTAATTCCATGTACTGGCTCAAGTCCAGTTCACACATTTGTTCTCAAAAATAATTGTGCAGATGTATGCACATATGTATATATATAAAGAGTCTTTGTTGTAATGAAAGTTGTTTGTTGCTAAGATAAATTATACTGTGTTTTCAAAGTATTCAGGCACAATTAACACAAATTAGCAGAAAATAATACAAGTAGTGTACTAATATTATATGATCCTTTTGAAAGTAATAGCTGTGAAATACTGATAAATCATGAATACCTCTGATGATAACCAAAATGTTATCAGAGAGTTGACATTATTTGATTCCACCACAATTAAAGGACTCAAATGACCTAAACTGTAGCTGCCTGAAGTTTAGTGGAGCCTGACATTACTTCTCAAATACAATCGTACTAATATTGGTCAACTGTTGTAGAATGGAGACTGGACTCAGTGAATCAATGGTGTATTTTTAGATTATCCTTTAGAATTCAAGACATGAGAGTAGAAAATAAAATCTATTGCCTTCTGAAATTGCTTTTTTTTAAAATATTTTTTATTGAAGGCACCTCAGCATGTATACACTTGATAGAGAAGCCAAAGGATCTAAAAGAATTTAGAAACTATATTTTTAGTATTAAAGGAAAATGTCTTTCAGGTTGGTGGCACAGTATTGTTGTGCCTTTCTTAGTATGCCTAGCACGTGGTGGCTTAATATGAATGAGTATTTAAACAGTAAGGCTGCTAATTTTGATTTTTTTTTTTTGAGTTCATATTGAGTTTATTTGACAAGATCTTTATAGCAGGGGACCTGAAGAAGTGGTCTCTATGAGTAGAGACCAGAAACTGCCTTTGTGATAGATAGAGTGATTACCAGATGACTCCAAAAGAGCTGGCCAGACTGAGCCAATGAGTGGTGCTAGAGGACCCTCTGAGGCAACACATTCAAGAAAGGGTAAAAAGTGCTGTGCAGCAGCTGTGCAAGAGAGAAATAAGAAAAATGTGAAACAGTCCTGAAGATACAAAGCTCAGAGTATAAGGAGGGCAGGAGGTGCTCTAGGCGCCAGAGCAGAAGTTCACTTGCAGCCCATGGAGTGGCCCATGGTGGAGCAGACTGTCCCTCTGAGGCGCAAGGATTGCACTAGATCAGATGTCCTGCTGCATCTCGTGAAGGTCTTTATGTCACAGCAGCTGCATATGCCATGAAGGAAGCTGCAGTCTGTAAACAGCCCACATATGAACTCTATGATTCTCACACTAGGCTGTCTGGTAGGATCCAGACATGGGATGCCCATGAAAGAGCAATCCATTCAAGAAGGACTGTAACTCATGGAATGGACCTACACTGGAGCAGTTCTTGAAAAACTGCTGCTCATGGGAAGGAGTCACATTGGATCAGTTCATGCAAGTTATTCATTCTGCTTGAGGGATCTCATGCTAGATCTGGTGCAAAGTAAGGAAGGGAAAGAGCTAAAGAGATGAAGTGCTTACCATCGCCCCCCCTCTTCATTCCCCTGACACACTTAAAGGGAGCCTGGGAAGAAGGAATGTTGGATTTTTTTCCTCTCACTTTTATTATTCTGTTAAAAATTGGTAATTAATCTTCTCCAAGTTGTCTATTTTTTTTTCTAATGAGGGTGATAATTGGTTAGTAATCTCCCTATCTTTATCTCAGCCTATGATTTTTTCATTATATTTTATACCCCTGTCTTGCTCAGAAGCAGAAATGAGGGAGTGGCTTGATGGGTGTCAGGTGAACAGTCAATGTCAACACACCGTGGATTTTAAAAGAGGATTTTAAAAGCGAATCTTACAACAGTAAATGCATCTTCAGTCTTTCCAGCTGGATTCTCACTGTTATCAAACCAAGTTTTACTTTTATCCTTTTTTTTCCATGTGCAACAATTAAAGGATCTATCTGAATAAATCTGTCTTAACAAGAAATGTGATTCAAAAATATTTTGAGGAAAATGGAGTCTTAAAAACAAGACCCCTCTAACATGTGGACAACAATCTTGGGTAGCTGAAAACTGTAATGAATCTTAGTGATTCAAGAGAAGCATCTGTACTTAAGGAGTGTAATACTGGAAAAAACATATCATTTCAAGATCTTTTACAGTTTTATACATGGATTGCTGCAGAAATTTCTGCATAAGTCAAGTCATGGGAATAAACTGCAAATGGCCTGAGATTGCCTGGAAAAGACATCAGAGTGTCTATTATGATAAAGCATTTGAGTCTCTGTGGTAGCTTCTGCCTTCACACACAAACACAAAAAGTAATTAAAAGTTCTAATAGGATGAGTGGAAGTTGAAGAATACTGTGTACATTCTAAGCTGCAATTTTAGTCTTGAGAAGTTATTATCATATGAGGCTTTAACTTGAGAAATTCAGTAATAGCTGAAAAATGTAGTATAACTTTCATTCTCAAACTTTAAAAACTACTATCTAATTAAGGTACAATAGTCTTATTTCAGTGTTGTGTACATAACCTTTTTGAAGTTCCTCAGTGCAGTCTGCCACATCGTTAATTTCTGTTTAAATGTAGGTATCTATGAAGATAACAGGATTTGTATATTGACATTTAATCTAGTTCTAGAAAGCAATGAAGTATTGTGTTGTTGCTCTAATGTTAGAAAAAATGAGTGCATAAATAAGAACGGAGAAAGCCTGTGTTTTGAATTGTCATAGTGTTTTTGTTCACAGAATCACCTTCCCTTTGAGAATCGTTTCAATATGTGACACTGGTTTTGGAAAATTCTTAGTGATGGGATCACTCCCATGACAGAAGTGCTGCACTGAATGGCTACAAGCTCATCAGAAGGGATAGGCAAGGAAGGAGGGGTGGTGGTGTGGCCCGCTATGGTAGAGAGTGCTTTGATGTTACTGAGCTTCTGACTGGAGATGATAAGGTTGAATCCCTATGGGAGACATCCTTGTGGGGGTCTGTTATAGATCACCTAACCAGGATGAAGAGACAGATTATGTGTTGTATGAGCAGGTGGCAGAAGCTGGGTGATTGCCATCCCTTGTCCTCATGGGACACTTCAACTTCCCTGACATATGCTGGGAATACAACATAGCACAGAAGAAGCAGTCTAGCAGGTTTTTAGAGTGTATGGAAGAGAAGTTCCTTCTGCAGCTAGTGAGAGATCCTACCAGAGGAGTAGCTCCACTAGACCTGCTGTTCACAAACAGGGAAGGTCTGGTGGAAGATGTGGAGGTTGGGGGCTGTCTCAGACAGAGACCGTGAAATGGTAGAGTTCTCTATTCTCGGTGTTGTGAGGAGGTGGGACAGCAAAACATTCACCTTGGACTTCTAGAGGGTGGACACTGAATTGTTCAGAAAACTAGTAGGGGTGGTCCCTTGGGATTCAGTCTTGGAGGGTAAAAGATTCTAGTACAGCTGGTTGCTCTTCAAGAAGGAAGTCTTAAAGGCACAGGAGCAGGTAGTCCCCCTGAACCACAAAATGAGCCAGTAGAGAAGAAGACCAGCATGGATGAACAGGGAGCTCCAGGAGAAAGAGATTCTACCTTCTGTGGAAGAAAGGAAGGAAAACTCAGAAAGAGTACCAAGAAGTTGTTAAGATGTGCAGAGAGAAAATGAGAAAGGTAAAAGCCCAGCTTGAACTCAACTGGGCTGCAAGGTAAAAGGGAACAAGAAACTCTTATACAAATGTATCAACAGTAAGAGGAGGAACGGGGAAAATCTCCATTCTTTACTGGATGAAGCTGGAAATGTGAGCACTGAGGATAAGGAAATGACTGAAGTTCTGAATACCTTCTTTACATCTGTATTTAAAAGTCAGAGCAGTTGTCCTCAGGGTACTCCACTCTCTGACCTTGAAGTCTCAGCTGGGGGCAGAACAAACCCACCATGATTCGCAAGGAAACAAACGGAGACCTGCTACTCCAACTGGACTGCCACAAGCCATGGGGCTGCATGAAATTCACCCAAGAGTGCTGAGGGAACTGGTGGAGGTGATAGCTGAGCTGATCTCCATCATCTATCAGAGCTCCAGGTTGACTAGCGAGGTACCAGAAGACTGGAGGCTTGTCAATGTGACTCCCATGTACAAGAAAGGTTGTAAGGAGGATCTAGAATACTACAGGCTTGTCAGCCTGAACTCGGAGCCAGGGAAGGTTATGGAGCAAGTTGTCTTGAGGGAGATCAAGCCTAGCCAGCATGGGTTCATGAGGTGTAGGTCCTGTTAGACCAGTCTGATTTCCTTCTGTGACCTAGTGACCTGTTAGGTGGATGAAGGAAAGGCTGTTGATGTAGTTTATGCAGACTTCAGCAAAGCCTGTGATGCTGAATCCCACATTATTCTCCTGTGTCCATCCACAATGCCAAGGACTTGGCTGAGAATCTCCTCTGGGTACCAAGTGTGAGCACTGTGACATAAAAGTACTTTTGATGTGTGAGGGAATTTTTTTGTTTTTGTTACTGTTCCTTTTTTTTGTTTGTTTAATTCAAAGTGCAACTCAGCTCACCGAAGTGTAGTCTTTATAACATGAAAGTGAAGGAGTGTGTGGCCTAATGTCTGTCACGAAAGCATGTGATGTTATTTAAGGGAAATAAAATATGCTGCAAAATTGCTGAAAGACAGTGTGGGAGAGGAAGAAAAGATGGCTGGTACAGTATTCTGTCCTTACAAATTTATTACAAAAATAAAAAAAGATGAAAAAGAGCCTGAGAATGAACTAGCCTTAGCGCAATGGGAGAAAAAGCTCAACATTCAAGGGAAGTTTGAGTGCAAAGTCACTTGACAGTATAGTGTTACCTTTTGTTTACTCTTCCTTTGTACTCAAAGGATTCTCTCATGATAGAGAGAACAAATAAGCCTGCAATAGTGAGTATATATAATTATCATGCTGATTAGTTTGTTTGTTTTTTCCTTTATTTTCCTTTAAGTACTGCTTTTTTCATCTTACAACTTGCCTTACAGTTTGAAGTTGACAGTTACACTGTCGGCTTTAAAGCAAGTAAAAAAATTGTTTTCCTCTTAACATGTTTGTTTAACAAACTACTGTTTTGTTTTTTTTTTTTTTACATAAAATTGATTGCTAAGGGATTGGTTACAATAAAAAGCAACTTTTATGACTGAGAGACTCTTAGTTATCAACACAAACATATTCAGAATCAGGTGATATGTGCAACCCAAGCCAAAACTCTCATGCTTATTTTACCATCTATTTTTTGAACATGTAAATATGGAAGCTTTTGACTACCACAAACCTTAAAATGAACTAAGAACCTAAAAATGAAATAACATTAAAATATTTCAGTTTACGTGTACTACCACTGTGTTATCTTTGATAATGGAACAAAATATATTTTTATTAAAATTAATAGGATTGTACTGCCCATCTCACAGAAGAGAGAAGAGACAACTGCATTCACAGTCAATTAACACACACTGCATGGTAAGGATACAAGTTAAATTTATCTTCTTTGAGTTTGTTTTCTTGATAGACTCAATGCCTGTCTGGGCAAATCAGTGGAGAAATCAATGTCTAGAGACTATTTCATATTGTTCGCTATCCTTGTGGAGATGATAGCTCCTTAGCAAAACTTATGGGTGATACTTGTCACATTAATCTCCCTTTACATTTATTCTACAGCTTATGCAATCGACTTGAAATGAAAACTGGTTCAGCTGATAAAAATGCAAAACACTAAAGCATGAGGGCCTTCAGTTAGTATGGGACTAAAAAATCCCACTTTTATCATTTTGCTTGAAGAAAGAAAATATTCTCCAACAACACATACATAGAGAATCTCTTTGCAGTCATGAAAGATATTCCTGGAGGAAATCTGGCTGTAATTGGAACCTTGATATCGGAGACTTAAGTGGATTTCACCAGGCACCAATTGTAAGACTTGCCTGAATTGTGTCCTTTTCTTACTTCAAGGACATGGACAGACAGTAGTCGAAGAAAGACGTATCTTCATAGCAACTTTGGAAAACTATGGTGAAACTGATGAAATAAAGATCTTTGTCTGTCATCTGTGTTTTCAGAAAGAGTTAAGAAAATTTTAAACAGCAGCTGATATCTAAGATTCTGCACTCATCACTGACAGACTCCAGGACACTATCTAGTAAGTGGTAATGCAATTAATTACAGTCAGTATGTTTTTTGTAATTTTTTTTTGTAAAAATGAGCTTTAGCTCTACCATTGAAATAATAATAATAATAATAATAAAGGTAAAAAAAAGCTGATGAATGAAAGTCATAGTAATAATATATCTGTGCATTAATTCATAACTGTATTTTCAAAGTAGTATACAGGCTAATAGCTATGCTGTTTCCATTAGAGATGACAAGTGAAACCTTATTTCCTGCTTTGAAATTGTAGCTGCAAAAATGCTTTTCTGAATACACCTCCCAAACTGGTAAATACACTACTGTGATGACCTCCTGGTTTGTAACTCTGAGAGAGAGAAATTGTTTTAAATAAATGCACAGAGGGAGTGAATTACTATGGGAGATCTGTAAAGCAATGACCCAGAGTAGGAGATGTACAGTAAAGAGAGAAAATTCCCCAATACAAAAACAAGAGAGTTTGTTATAGCAGTCATTGATTGCAAAATATCAAAATTACTTGGAATAGACAAATTGTGTGAAATGACAAACACACAATTACTGACTAAGAAATTTAAACTACTGTAGCTTGAAGAATTTTCCTACTACTAAAAAAATAGAAAAAAATTGAAATGATCTAATAACAGAATTCTGAGAAGTACATGAGGATAATATTTATAAAGCATAAGAAAACATTTTATTTTCATTTTTGTTTGCAGAAACAGTGCATAAAACTGTGGTTCAGGCTCTCTTCTAGGTACTGAAAAAAAATTTGAATAAAAGTGTCTGTCTTGCTACCTTTGGAGTCTTATTTTCTGTTTTAACTTCACCTGGCAGTTCCAAGAGTGGTGTACTAAACTCTGTCATGCTGCCAACCGTGTCCCTGGAGAGTTTCAGTCTGTCTTGTAAGAACAATACAGTAAACCTTGATTCCAGAATTTACAAGAGAAGGTGATTTTATTTTATAAAATGTTATCACAGAATTGTAGGGGTTGGAAGGGACCTCTAGAGATCATCTAATCCAACTCCCCTGCCAAAGCAGCTCCGTAGCCCGGGTTGCACAGGTAGGCGTCCAGGCAGGTCTTGAACATCTCCAGAGATGGAGACTCCACCACCTTTCTGTGCAGACTGTGCCAGTGCTCCGCCATCCTCACTGTGGAGAAGTTCCCACACACATTTGTACAGAACTTCAGTTTGTGGCCATTTGCACTCATGCTATCACCACACATTGCAGAGAAGAGTCCAGCCTCATCCCTTTGCCTCCTACTCCTTAGATATTTATAGATGTGGATCAGACCCCCTCCGAGTCTTCTTTTCTCAAGGCCAAACAGACCCAGGTCTCTCAGCCTTTCCTCATAAGGGAGCTGTTCCACTCCCTCATCTTCTTTGTAGCTCCCTGCTGAAGTCATTTGAGGAGATCCTGGTCTTTTTTGAACCAGGGAACCCAGAAATGGGCACAATACTCCAGGTGAGGCCTCACCAGGGCAGAGTAGAGTGGGAGGATCACCACCATTGACTTGCTGTTCGATCAACTTCAATCATTCACACACACTTTTCTATCTATATATCAATTAGCAACAGGATGCTGGTATTCAGGTTGTTTGTGCAGAATTTCCTTCACTGAGCTGGAAGACATAGATATTACCTATCAGAACTCCCTCACTGCCTTTGGTTTTCAGTTAATTTGGCAGACACATAGTTTTGAGTATGCCTTTTTGTACATTTTAGGGGTGGACAGTGTTTAGATTCTCTCCTGTGTAATAACTCTGTGAGTCATTAGGATTTAGTTACTGCACTTTGTTGCTCAGTTTGAGTGTCTGGACTCTTGGTGATCAGTAAATAGCTGGACAACATTAAACGCAAATTTTGCAAGCCAGCTATTGCTGTTTGCTCCTTCCACTTTCACACTAGACATTAACTTTTATCCGTCTCACATGATAATCTTCACATTTCTATTACAATTCTCTACATTGTTATGTTGCTGTTAATCATATGACATCACTTCTCAAGGGCAGATGAGAGAGACGGATGTTCTTGGTCCAAGTCCAACTCTTTCTTGATAGCAATAAGTATAGCCTGAAGTAGACTGCAGAGAAAAAGGTACCGGAGATGACTGTAGTAAACACTCAGTTACCTCAGAGTCAGACAGGATGTTTCACAATATCTGAAAAGCTTGTGTTAAGCAGATTTTGACTTTAAGATATGTCTTGGTGCTATTTGCGGGATCGCAATATAATTCAAACTGGAAGGCTATCAGAATATCATCCATCTTCTTGCTGAAAGTACAGTCAGATCAATTTTCACAGGGCTTTATCCAGTCTGGTCTTAAAAATCACTGAGGATGGAGAGCTCACTGTCTTTCTTGTGATCACTTTCAATTCTTGAGGTCCCTTTTGTACACATGTCCTTGCTTTGAAGATGTTATTCTGAAACAGTGGAGATGTTGCTTACTGAGTTTTGTGGGAGCAGTTTTCAGATTTTCCTAACAAGTGAAGATGTGACCTGATTCGGGAAGAGATGATCATGTAAAAAGCAGAAAGGTTTGAACTAGTAAAGCAAAGGGATGAGTTCTAACATTGGGAACACGAAAAATACCATTAATTCAATACTGGAATATTGGCTGTCCAGGAAAAGTAAAAACAATTATGATTCAAGGAAAAATAGAAGATGTTTCTCAGCTGATGCTGAGATAGATTTCCAGACTGCTTGGTACTATACCAAATTATAGCTGGTTCCTCAGAGGAACTGGTCTGTTCAAGACAAATCTATGATTATGACCTCAAGGGTAGGTGAAATCATGTTCTGAATTGGAGGTGGGACTGTTAGGATTATCTGTTTTACACCTGTGGCTGTTTTAAATGAAGCAGAAATTTGCATAATACTGCTTGTCGGTTCCAGGAGTAGTCACACTGAACATTGTCATTAGGACTAGTAAAAAATTATGTCATTTTTCTGATAATCAAAACCCTGTGGTTAATTTTACCTCCCTGCATTCACAGATATGTTAGCTTTCGTTGATTTTTGGGTTCCATGATGCTGTAGTTTAACCTGTCAAATGGTTGAGCACTGCAGTCATTCGCTCACTCCTTCCCAGTGAGATGGAGGAGAGAATCTAAACAAAAAAGTGGAACTCATGAATTGATATAAAGATATTTTCTAAGATAGATAGAAGTAAAAGGGCAGTGGTTATGACTACATATACACACAAGCAATTTCTCACTGCTCTCAACTGATGCCCTGCCAGTCTCTTGAGCGGCAGAAGGTGGTGAGAACTCCCAACCCCTTCAAAACTTTTTCTTCATGTGATATGAAATATTCCTTTGTCCAGATTAAGTCAGCTGTCCTAATTCTGTTCCCTCCTCACTCCTTGGAAACTTTGCTGTGAATGGTCTTAGTTCTGTACAACACTGCTTAGCAGCAAGTATAAATATATAGTTATCAACATCAATTTTTCTCTTAGAACCAAAAATAGAATAATACCAGACACTCAGAAGAAAACTGTTCCCCAGCTGAAATTAAGACACATGAATTGATAGCATGTAAAGAGCCAATGGTGCATGTGTTTGATTGGCTATAAATTCATACAGGCTGCTGTTGCATGTCAAGTATTCCAGTCACCATGTCATTCTTGTTTCTCTTCTCTGGAAGCTTCCTATTTTTTTGAGTATCACTAATGAAGTTCCTTTAACTGGGAACCTTCTATGAGAAAAAATATCATTAAAACTATATAAAATTTCTATCTTACTGGCATTTGATTTTTGTTTGGTTGTAAGTTTAATAGTTCTGCAGCAATTACATGGATGTTCCCTGTGTGTAGGAAAGGATTCACCTATTTTTAGATGTTTGTAATAAAACATCTGTGCCTTAGCTAGGAAAAGTATGTTCATTTTATAGCCAAACAGTAAATACCTTCAAATGATGACTCCTTCTAAGACTGGTACTTAGATAACTAGCTCTGGAAAAGATGATTTCACTTATTGTCATCCCTATCTCATCATTGTCTGTGAGATGAGAGTCTGTGAGTTGAGACAGTGTTTCCCTTATTCTAACCCATATTTACACACATAATTAAAGTTTGAATATCTCCATTAATTGAGACTCCATAACCTCTCTGATATCCAGGGCTAAATTCATTTTCATAAGGACAAGCATCTGATGGTTAGGGCAGATAACCTCTACATGGGTTTTTATTATTGCATTTTCATTGCACTGCTTCCTATATAACCACTTCTATCTTTACAAAGGTGCTCTTCATTCCTTTTTCTCTATAAATGACCTTGACAAGTAGTTCAGATCTGTTTACATACAGTAATAGAATAGATTAAACACAAGATAATCAGAATGCTGAAGAGAACATAGAAACTTGAAACTATAGTTTGAAGGAAGATATAAAAGGCATATGACAAATATTAGGTAATGATGTTTATTTCCTTGAAGAAATAACTCAAGTACTCTAAAAAATTAAGCGAGAGTTTAAATATTATTACTATTCTGTAAAATTAGTTTGAAGAATTATTTAACTCCGCAGGCAAAAATTATTATCCACCAGCAATGGTAGCAAATAAACAAAAAGTAATGGGCAGATAAGAAAGTAAAGCTGCATTTGAACTGGATTACAGAAAAAGTCATGCTTTTCAGTGATCCCTTCCTTGTATGCATGCTACAAAGATTTTCTTCCTCATGTGTTTGTCCTATATAAATAGGAAAAATAAGTAGACACTTAGATTTAAAGAAAAAAAAGGTATCTGAAGATATTTTTGTGCACAAAAGAATGGAAATCAGGTCACTGAGAACTGTGAATAACAGAAACATATTTTAGTCTATGTCTTAGGAGACTTATCTGCTTATATGTTTAAGTTAACAGTACAAATTACACAGGTTTGTTTAATGTGCCTTACATTCTGAAAACAGCATACACAGGGAAAATGTTTACTGTTTTATCCCTTACAATAGCAGAAAAGCAATAGACCTTTAACTATTTATCTATCACCATATCACAAAAACTCATAAATGTAGTGAATTTCCATCCATGCTTGTGCTCATTTCTTATATCTGTGTCTGTTTCCAAAATATTATCACAGAATCATAGAATCACAGAATTTTAGGGGTTAGAAGGGACCTCTAGAGATCATCTAGTTCAACTCCCCTGCCAAAGCAGCTCCCTAGCCCAGGTTGCACAGGTAGGCGTCCAGGCAGGTCTGGAATCTCTCCAAAGAAGGAGACTCCACCACCTCTCTGGGCAGCCTGTGCCAGTGCTTCGTCATCCTCAGTGTGAAGAAGTCCCACACAAATTTGTGCAGAACTTCCTATGCCTCAGTTTGTGTCCATTTCCCTTGTCCTGTCACCACACATCACTGGGAAGAGTCCAGCCTTGTCTTTTTGCCTCCTGCTTCTTAGATATTTACAGATGTGGATCAGATCCCCTCTGAGTCTTCTTTTCTCAAGGCTGAACAGTCCCAGGTCTCTCAGCCTTTACTCATAAGGGATGTGTTCCACATCCTTCATCATCTTTGTAGCTCCCTGCTGAAGTCATTTGAGGAAATCCTGGTCTTTTTTGAACCAGGGAACCCAGAACTGGGCACAGTACTCCAGGTGAGGCCTCACCAGGGCAGAGTAGAGTGGGAGGATCACCTCCATCGACCTTCTGGGCACGCTCTTTTTAATGCACTCCAGGATCCCATTGGCCTTCTTGGCCACCTGGTCACACCACTGGCTCATAGCCATCCTGTCATCTACCAGGACACCCAGGTCCCACTCCTCAGAGGTCCTCTCCAGCAGGTCATCCCCCAGTGTGTACTGGTGCATGCAGCTATTCCTCCCTAGGTGCAAGACGCTACAGTTGCTCTTGTTAAACCTCATCTGGTTTCTTTCTGCCCAACTCTCCAGCCTGTCTAGGTCTCGCAGAATGGCAGCACAGCCTTCCGGCACGTCAGCCATTCCTCCCAGCTTTGTATCTCAGCAAACTTGTTGAGGGTGGACTCTATCCCCTTATCAAGGTCATTGATGAAGATGTTGAACAGGACCTGACCCAGCACTGACACCTGAGTAACATGGCTAAGTACAGGCCTCCAGCTGGACTCTGCACTACAGATCACAACCCTCTGAGTTCTGTCAGTCAGGCAGTTCTCAACCCATCTCATCATCCACTCATCTATTCCACACCTCCTCAGCTTTTTTATAAGGATGCTGTAGGAGACAGTGTCAAATGCCTTGCTGAAATCAGGGTAGACTACATCCACTGCTCTTTCATCTTCCACCCAGCCAGTAATGACATCATAGAAGGCCACCAGGTTGGTCAAGAATGCCCTCCCCCTGGTGAACCCATGCTGACTACTCCTGATAATTCTCTTCTCTCCAATTGTCTGAAGATGGAATCCAGAACAAGCAGTTCCATCACCTTTCCAGGGATTGAGGTGAGGCTGTCTGACCTGTAGTTCCCTGGATCTTCCTTGTTTCCCTTTCTGAAGACCTGAGTAACATTGGCTATCCTCCTGTCTTCAGGCAAATCTCCCATTCTCCATGACCTCTCAGAGATGATAGAGAGCGGTTCAGCAATCACCTCTGCCAACTCCCTCTGCACACGTGGATACATCCCATCAGGGCTCATGAATTTGCATACAATGATGTTGCATAGATGCTCTTGGACCATCTCCTGCCTCACCAAAGAGGAGCTTTCCATTCCCTAGACCCTCTCACTTCCACAGACCAGGAGTCCTGAGGGGGATTTTTTTCACTGAAGACAGAAGCAAAGAAGGTGTTGAGCATCTCCACCTTCTCTGCATTCCCCATTACCAGAACACCTGCCTCAGTTAGTAGGGGACCCACATCTTCCCTAGTCTTCCTTTTACTGTTGACATACTTAATAAAACCTTTCTTATTATCCTTTATCTCCTTTGCCTAGTCCAATTCCAGGTTGGCTTTGGCCTTCCTTGTCACATCCCTGCAGGCCCTGACAACATTTCTATATTCTTACCAAGTGGTCAGATCGTTTTTCCACATTTCATGGACCTTTCTCTTCCCTTTGAGTTTATGCATGAACTCCTTGCTCATCCACACAGGTTTCCTGCCGCCCTTGCCTGATTTCTTAGTCACAGGGACACACCAATCCTGAGCTTGGAAGAAGTGCTGTTCAAATGCTGACCACCTCTCACAGTCTCCCTTGCCTTATAACACCCTAGCCCATGGAATAGCTCCAAGAAAGTCCCGGAAGAGATCATAGTCACCTCTCCTGAAATCGAGGGTAGCAATCCTACTTTTTTGTTTGCTTCTTCCTCTCAAGATCTTGAACTTCACCATCTTGTGATCACTACATCCCTGTCTGCCCCTAACCTTCACTTTCATAACAACCCCATCCTTATTAGTAAGAACAAGGTCCAGCAACACCCCCCCCCCCCCCACACACACAGCTCCTCCACCACCTGCATCTATTTTGGCAACACAACTATGTTAAGAAGATACATATGCATTCAAATATGGTACTTAACATTTCATGTCTCTTACCTTTTTTAGATCTCAAAGAAACTCTAAAGAGGTGTAAACACCCCTTTTATCCTTTTACACCAGGAAAAAGGAAGATAAAGTCAGAGGCAGAACTGAGAACAGAACCTTTTTTCATATCTCTAGAAAAAAGCTTGTCATTTTTTTCTCATTTATGTTTTATGGGGAAAATAATCATTTGAGGCTCCAGTATGGAAGATGAAAAACTAAAAAGCTAGGTGATCTTTACAAATTGCATTTAGAAATGTGGTGATGTGTTTCATGATGAGTTTTTTCTTGTAGAAGCAGCCTATCTAAAAACTGTTATTACCTTGTACAGTCTGTTTAAAGAGTTTCTGACCAGTGTTCTTGAATAAATAAGAAAGTCCATTATTTTCATGTTTTGGTTTCTGGCTAAATAACAGATACTATTAAAAAATCTTTCAGGGAAAAAATATTATTTACTGAGAAAAGCATAAAGGAAATTTGTTTCTCCCAGACTAATTCTGTACTCTGACTATTTTGTGAGTGAAGATGTGATTTATATTTCAAGTGAAAAGAAAGATAAGGATGAATTAGATCAGCCAGTCCATTTGATCATTAAGTAAGCTACAGCAGCAATTCTTCGATAAAGACACAAGCATATACAATTGATAAGAGCAGAATTAACAGAGAACACAGAAGAAAGAAAGAAAGAAAGAAAGAAAGAAAGAAAGAAAGAAAGAAAGAAAGAAAGAAAGAAAGAAAGAAAGAAAGAAAGAAAGAAAGAAAGAAAGATAGATAGATAAAGGAGATGGCTTTAGAAAACTAAATGACCAAAAATAAATCCTTGAGTTGTGAATAAAAAATATCTAACTTTGGAAGAGGCTTGCAATTTGATTTTGAAAGTTTTAAATCAAACAGTGGTGTAGAACTACTTCAGAAACAGCAGTTCCACAAGCAGATAATGCAACACCATAAGGATCAGGAGTAGATAGGCAGGAGATTGTATATTAAGCTCTTCCTCAGCATGAAAACAGAGTTTAATTATAGACATAAGTAGAGCCACTGTAGTTCACACATGAGGGTTTTCAATTATAAACACTACTGTTTTCATAGACTTCTGTTTTCACCATCTGTAGAGTGAGGTTAACACGTGACTCATCTGAAATTTCTCAAAGAAATATGGAATTCTTTTTTTTTTTTGAAATATTTTTAATTACAGATCTGTTGTGTTATTAGGATAAATTGTTTACTTCTTGAGAAAAATTGATGAAAACTAAACAAGAAAATTGATTAAAAATATTTTTCATTGAAAGAAATCATTGGAAGTCTGAAGTATTTTGATTTGCAAAGAGAGGCTGAAGAGAAAATCACATGGGATTTGGATCTAAACTCCACATATCCTAATTTCTGAGCTTTGAAGAAGATAGAAAATAATTCTTATTCATTCCATTCAGTTTAAGGAGTCAAATGGGTTTCAAACAGACTTAATATATGGGAATCAAACAGTGTATTTAAAGCTGGGTTATTTTTATTACTGAACAATAAATACTGTCTTATTCCAGTATTAATGATTAACATCTTCCTAATTTTAGAATTCACAGAACTGCAAGCAAGAAAAACAGCTACAAGCAAGAAAAGCAGCTACAGATATTGTACAGGGTATGGTTTCTCATAGCAGATGCAAAAAAGTTAGCCCAGCATTTGAAAAACAATTTTACCTTTTCAAATTGTGAATGCTATGTGTTGCAGTATAATATTTCCCTGACTGTAAAAGTTCCTCTTGGGCTGACTGCCAATGTATCTCTTTCAGAGTTTTCCATTTCAAAGACAGAAGAGATTGTTCTGTAAACCAAAAATGCTGTTTCTTAGGTACATTATTCAGTGCTTCACAGTGTCAAACTATTACATATTTAAACAGTCTTGTTTTATGAAGTTTATGAACTTCATAAACAGTTTAGAAAATAGTGTGTACGTTTAATGCTAACAATCCAAAATTAGAGTTTAAGTGCTTATTTATTCACATAGCACCACTGGGCTTTCAGGACCTGTAGGTCCATTTTGTTCACTACTTGACTCCTCGAGACAGTTTAATATATTTTTTGCCATTGCAAAAAAAAAAAAAATGTAGTCTGTGCATTACATTTTTTTAAAATGATTTAGATGCTGTGTGACATGAGTTAATACCAAGTCAATGATAAGTTCAAGTACAGTAAATGCCTTAGAAGGGAGATGACAGAACTGCTTTGATGGAATCTCTTGGTGAAAACATACGAAGAGTACACAATGAAGACAAAGAAAAAGAGGTCAGTGAAAAAATAAACGAGAAACTGCAGAGGAATGAATATGGTAGAAGGAGATCAGAGATATATTTAATGCAGAGAGACATCACAAAGAAAGCAAAGGCCAAAGAATTCTGCATAAAATGTGGAGCACCTTCAAGTCACCTATTACATGCCGCATTTCTATCTGTCTGTTATAGTAGTAGTATCATCCATAAGCCTAGCTCTAGGCAAATGACTGAGAATTGCTCTTCTGGGGCACTCTTTGCCTCTGTAAATTCCATCTTGCAAAGTCAATCTTCTAGTTCTGGTCTTTTCTACTGAGTTTCTGTCAGAATCTCGCTTTTGTGAGCACAGTGATGTATTTTGTAACATTTTCCTTTACAGATGAGAGCTTCAAAGAAGAACAAGAGGGTCATGTATACCTGCTGATCTACTGACCTTTACTGACCTTTCACATTTTGGTAAAATATGTATTCTGTAGCTAAACACTGCTTGTTTTTCACTTCAAAATTTCTTACATTTATAATGATGACAGAATGTTTTCTTTCCTTTAGAATCTATGGGCAGCATGCCAAAAAATGTTTTTCTAAAATACATTTTTGTAGATCAAGATAGTCCTGTCTGCTGGTCACTGAAGCAGGAACATTATTAATCTGTAATAGGAAATTGCAGATGTTTAGAATGAGTTTGTAAGTGTTCATTCCAAAGTCCTCGGTCATGTGTATAAGCCAGGATATTCTCTCAAGAAAATCTTATTTGTTTTCCCAAATTCATTAACAGTTTGTAAATCAGTCCTTTGCTTATGGTTCTATCTTGCTTATTCAGTTTTTCCTACCTCGCAAACGTATTTTCACTTCCAGAATAATAGATCCCCAAAACTTCAATGCAGGGTTTGCAAGTCAGAGTAATTTGATCTTTTGTAAATAAGGCTATTATATTTTATATTTTCATTCAGTTGAAAAAGTAGCACTGAAGAATAAATGTCAAGAAGCAGCTATTTGGTTTGTAATAACCTTTATCTAAAGCTTCTTCTTGAACATGATACCATATGAGGTACTGACCAATACATGCTTTTAGGGTAGAACTGCTGCTTTGGATAAACAGAGACCAGTGTCTTCCACAGATGTTGCATGCAATTTTCAGTTTGATAAAGTGAAATCAGCAGAGAAACTAATGCCATTTCTTCATGTCAGTCTTTATCTACATTTTATCTTGAGTAGTATGAAGTAAAAGAAATCCAGTCAAGTGTGATCTGGCTTATAGCAGTGATTGCTGTATTCAAGTATTGTATTGCTCATCTCCCATTGCTACTAGAAATTTACATCTTCAACCATGAAGGCTGAGGCACATGCTCCCTCCAGGGCTTGGAAGAAGAGCTGAAAAGATAATGAAAATGTTAGCTTGAGATGCACATAAACTCAGCAGGCAGGTCATGTATTTTGAAGATACACTTAACTACAGTAACACTCTTATAGATGTCCTAGAGAGCATCACTTATCTCCTGTATCATTTGAAGCAGGGCATAGATACTTTGTCTGCTCAGTATAGCAAAGCAAAGAGAAGAGGTCACTGCAATTCAGTTTCTAGGCACAGGTATGGGGCATAAATTTAATGGCTCATGGTAACCAAATATGTTGTTAGCCGCAGACATGGAATTCCTCATAGACTTCATTTTTATCCTTATTCTGTAGAATATGTGAGATAATTTCCAAAGAAAATATGTCAGTACAGCTGTTGCAGTGCTGATAACTCTTCTTTCATCTGTGAAATCACTTTTAGACTTGCTATCTGAGTTGAACATGAGCACTATATATTTGCTACATGTCTGAATTAGTTTGAAAGATACCCTGCTGCTGTAGTTTGGAAGGGGTACTGTTGAATTTTAAGGGCTTGTTTGGATTCACAAAATGATCACCTAGAACAAACATTAGTGTCAAGATATTTGCATTGCAGTTGTCAGAAAGAACAGTAGAAAGCAAATGTAAAAGCAAGGATGCAAAGGAAACTTTCTTAGCAGTAGCCTCTCCTGAGTACCATTTAGTATTCGGCTGACTCTTCTCCAGTGTCTGTTCTAATAACACCTTCTTTGACTGTAGTATTTTTAATAGAAACACTCTCATCTAATATCTCCAAACTAAGCAGATACCCACCCCACTTAACAGTTTCATTTTCAGAGAGGTAGGTAGCAAAAGAGGAATTCAGAATTTTGTGCCCCCTGCATTCATGCCTACTGCTTATTACATGCTTACTATGTTATCTAAAACCAGAAAACATGCTTTCAGGCCCTACCACCTTTTGCCATTACTATT
Source organism: Oreortyx pictus (assembly GCA_036925125.1). NCBI lineage: Eukaryota > Metazoa > Chordata > Aves > Galliformes > Odontophoridae > Oreortyx > Oreortyx pictus. The sequence continues at coordinate 32,932,884 of JAUPFR010000001.1, forward strand.
TCTGGGTGATGTTTATCTCTAAAAGAACACAATCAGAGGGTCCTGAAAGTATACTGCAATCTCTAATTGATTAATTCAATTTCTACAGTACAAGTTCTGATTAAGAGAAGGGAAAGAAAATAAAAATTCAATAGTAGTGAGATGATTGCAACTAGAATTTGGGCATTGCCTTGTTTTCATAAGAGTATCTTGTGCATTTGAGAAGAAGTGCAAAATGTTTTAATACAAACTATCAGAAATATTGTAAAAAGGAACACAATTACAGACAAGCAGAATTTTAGTGCCCAATGTCTCTTACTTACTTATTCACCCTCATTTCTAATAGCCAAAAATATATTATTCAGTGTTTTATCTTCTATTCATCTTAAGAAACTGAGCTTCTGCTTTCTTGTACACCTTATAGGTCAAGAGCTAAGCAAATCTGAGCTATACTAACTACTTTTTTGTGTGTCCTCATGTTGTCAGCAGAACTCCCTGCAGGAGTCTGAGTTGCCTGAAATAGAGAGGATAGAAGTAAGGTAATACTTATGCAAGTCATATTTTTGGAGAGCAGTGAGTGAGCTTCCTTGTAAAAAAAAATTATCTCTTTGCCCAGATAGTTAGTCTGAGCTTGAAATATCAGGAGAAATAACATATATTTTTTTTACATCTGACTGTTTGCTCATGCAATGATTTAGAGACACTTTGCCATTTTTGGTCACCCAGAAACTAACTCATTATAGTTTAAGAAGTGGACCTAATTCTACAGTTGCACATATAGGACATACAGCAATGGTCTTACTCTTTGGAACTATGATTAGGGATATGAATACATAAATCCAGTACATTCATTTACCATTTAAATAGTGTGCTCTTGTCATGCCATGTTTACTACTGTTTAGAGAAGCTGCAGTTTCCCTTTGTGCTCAACTACAAATGACTTTTCTTGTTTTGATTTAACCACAATATGCTGTTTGTCTCAAATAGGCAATAAATAGCATGAATGCATGTCTAGTCTTACCCTGGTATCAGGTTTTTGCCAATTAGATTGTTCTTATTTTAAAGAAAATAAAAATAGCTCCTTTTCAGTGTCCAATTGATTTATGCAGGTGGGTAATAATGTTTTCCATGGTATGGTCTACTATGTTGAATGTGTGGTCCTGCTGCATGAAGTCTAGCAGCATTTATCAGTTCAGTATAGGTCACAATCCCTAAAAACAACAACAACAAGCAGGAAACATTTACTGATACTAAAGCTACAAAGAGAATATTCATAAAAAAATAGCATGAGCCCTCAAAGTCAAGAAGGTGGCTGAAATGACAAGCGACTGCAAAATCTTTGTTTTGCTTGATTTTTCTCCCCAGTATTTAATCAGGATTTTACTGCATTTCTCAGCTTCAGTCATAATACTTACCATAAAGGTGTAAGAATTGATTGTGCTGTTGAACAACATTTGTATCTTCACACTGAAGATTTACTCTAACCTAAACAAATTTAATGTTTGAAATGGAAACCCCAATAAGACAAGTCTGACATGACAGCCACTGCAACAGAAGTCCTTGTGCTTCCTGTTGGCTTGATTGTTGCATAACCATTACATAGTCCAGTAGTGTGCAATCATCTCCACTGTAGCGTTTTATATACATTATGCAGGCATGAATTACTGTTATTGCAATATGCCTTTCTTCTGCATCAGCACTCTTCTGATTATTCTGAGGATTAATGTTAGTGTGCCCATGAGTTTTAATAGCAAATATTTTGTGAAGTTTGCATTGTATAAATGGAAAATGGAAAAACTGAGGTATCTGCAGCAGGGTTTAAGAAAATAAAATGATGGAACAAACTTGTACAATTGGCGGAGGGAAGGTGTTTTGGGGAGAGTGTTCCTCTGAAACAGTGCTCTAAACAGAGGCTCCCATACTGTTCTCTTTGAATTGCTATTGATCTTAAGGACATTTTCTTTTGATGTCCATTTGTTCTCATTTTATACTGTTTCTCAAATATGGCTAAAACTATTCAGCACTTTCATAATATTGACTTGCTTGACTGCAGGCTGACTATCTCATTGTGAAGAGATTAATCATCCACACAATTGAAAATGACAAAGAAGCTGCCCCATTATTGTATTTAAAAAGGTATTCTTCCTTAAGAGAGTGATTAATCTAATCTAGTATTAACCATATTTAAGGTAGGTGTCCAGTCTAAGTTAGTTGTTTATTCTCTATAAATAATTAAGTGAATCTTTTTGATATATCTTTAATTGGGCTCTATCCGCTTCCAAAAGTGTTTATTGCTCTTTGTTGACTCCAAGAAAGCCTTTCCTAGTTGGCTACCTCAGTACCCATATTAAGAAGTTATCACCAATGTGCTGTAGGAATTCCCTGAAAGTGTTTATATTAGCTGTGTGGTATTCTCAGTTAACATCTGGTAATTTGAAATAACTCATAGGACAAGATCATACCCATACAGCCCAGATCCCCCCTCACACACAGTGTCACCTCATGCTGAGAAGCCTGGAATTACCCATTGGGACGTACTATTCTCAGGACTCTCTCCACCACGTTTTCTTATGCCAGTGTTATCGTAGCTCTGGGACTCATCCAAGGTTTCCAGCTTCCTTTGCTTACTCCTCATGCTGAATGCACTGGTGTAGAAACATATAAAATGTGTTTCATTGTACTCAGTGTCTCATGGAGCACACTAGGGGATCTCACTAGCATGCAGTCCCTCAAATTTTGTCATGCATACTTGCAGTTTATCACTGTTGAGTCTAATGTAATTCCTTTCCCTCTTCTAATCTAATTTACAGCTCTATCAGTGAACCCTGCTAAATCCTGTACAACAGTCCTTTTCACCCTCTAATGAAAGTACATCTCATCAGGCACCAGCAGGCCTGGTGTTAAACAGACCATCCTATGGCTGAGTAACCCCAAACTCTGCCAGTGACAACAGCCTTGGAGCCATGCATCTATCAGCTGGGTCTGCGCATTCCTTTCAATACTGTTTCCTGCTACTGGAAGGATGGTGTGATCTCTGCCCCTGATCCTTTAACCAATTGCCCCAACACCCTGAAATTCCCTTTAACTGGCCTTGGAATAACCTTTGTTGCTTCACTGCTGTAAACATGAAACCTGGTAATGGATAATAATCAGAGGGTTGTGCTAGACTACTGAGTTTTCTAGTAATGTCTTACCCAAGTAACATGGGGTCTGGGTCTGGTTGGCATTTTGAGCCCTCTGCTGTACCACAGCCTAGCTGATGTAGCACACCTTGTTATTATTTCTTAGGTCTGCCTTTTAGGAAAACCCCTGCACGCCACAACTCCCTGCTCTGCTATGGAACATGCCTGCATCAGAACTTACCTAAGTGGATGAGAAACAGGAAATATTAAGATGAGATAGGATCAATACCAAAGCAATATTTTTTGGCACTTTTAAAAAAACACTTGAGGGCTCCACATCTAATCTACAAGGATGCTTGATAGACGTATTTGAAAAGCTCATGTGGTGGTTATAAACTGTTGAATCACAAATAATGACTTTTCCATTATTTTAGTCACATTTTATCTGATACTGTAAGTTATTAGACCCTAATTTTGCCTTTCTTGTTTCTCTCCAAAACCATTCTCATGCTGTATGTTTTGCTGCAGAGCACGTGTAGAATAAAGCTGAAAAAAAAATCAGTGGAATATTTGTGTGGGAAATGGTGTTGCAGTTCATATCTGCCTTGCTGTAATGGCTCAGGTGTAGCTGGTTTCTCTGTAAATTTAGACATTTTAAAATTGGGCACAATGATTTATTTCAAGTTTTACAAAGAAGCAGAAGCAGTGACTAAGCCTATTTGCGTGGCAAATTCTTACACCTTCAGCATAGTGTAGTCGGAGGACAGGGTTCATTGCTTGAATTTGCACTTCTAACTTAGTATAGGTATTTGGAATTTCATTATCTTTGTGCTTTAAAAACTATGTTAAATCTTTTGTTACTAAAAGGAGTTCAAAGCAATGAAACTTTAAATACAAATCCCTTAAGCTACTGTGTAAGCATCATGTATTGCACAAAAAATAAAATTAAGTAATTGTAATAATAAAGCAGAGTTCTTTATGGAACAGTGAAATTCTCTGTTAGTTTAAATCTGTTTATAGCTGAAAAAATTCTTTGTAAAATTATTTGATCTCCTCTTACTCCAGGGTTGACTTAACATCTTAAAGTTGACAATGTAAAATTCAACTTCATATTCTGAAGATTTGACATTGTTCTATTTAGCACAAGAAATTATGTTTTATTTCTAATTGCATGTATGAAAAATAGCACATGCTGAATAGTACAAACATTAACAGATGGGATTTTGGATTTCTTTATTTTACATCTGTTTTTTCTTGTCATCCTAATAGCTGTAAATTTTCACAAATGATTTAGGTTGCAAACATTTAATAGCACAAGGGAAAATGTCTTTAAACTAAAAGAGGGGAGGTTTAGGTTAGATGTCAGGAAAAATTTTTTTACTCAGTGGGTGGTGAGGCACTGGAACAGGTTACCCAGAGAGGACCAGAGGAGATGTAGATGGTGGCAAATTACCTCCTAACCTCTTTATAGAAGAAAGCGGAAATAGCTGGTTTTAAATGTCTCTATTTTTATTAACTAAAAATATTGTAATGTGATTGAGTGAAGCACATCTCATGTAACTGAATCTTAGCACAAAGCCTAAGGGTGTTTTTGACCCCATAGATCTCAGTTTTTGTCTATTTACATGATCATTCTATGGGGGCTACTCTGAAAGTAATGCCTCCTCTTTTATTGTATGGGCCCACGGTGTCAGAGGTGGATAGTGGTCATATGGCAGTAGAAGCTGAATGTTTCTGACAATATTCTGTCACATTTTGTTGCTGTGCAACATATGACAGCAGAGAAAAGGTATGATAAAATGGTACCTGACATAGAAGAGTATTTGAAACGAAGGTGTGTCATTGAATTCCTCCATGAGGAAAAAAATGGCACTTGTTGATATTCATTCTTGCTGAACATTGATAGAGATCAAACAGCTGATGTGAGCACAGTGAGGTGGTGGGCGGTGCATTTCAGCAGTGATAATAGTAACAGTTGGTCAACTCCATTGGCTTAGCTTTGTATGAGCAAGGCATGCAGGGTTTTGTTCACTGCTGGTGAAAATTCCTAGCTAATGGTGGTGACTACTAGGGTTTTTTAAGTGGGAATTTACTCTATCAAATAGTGCTTTTGTGCTCTATACATTTTTGGTAGTTTCCATGGAAATAAATAGGAAGCATTACATTCAGAAGACCTACGTACTTTCTGCTTCAGATAAGATAGATTGTGCAGGCAAATTTACAAAACAGCAATTACTGAAAGGTGAATTGAGACAACATCTCCCTACTTTCTTTTCCCAAACTTGATAAACTAAAATGGACATGGGCTGTATTCCCAGTGAAAACTTTTATGGTGAGCATTAAGATATCCGCAGAAGGACCATTTCTGCAATGAAAATGCAAACTTAAAGCACAGAGCTATTGAACTCAGGTTCTGGTCACAGCTCTTTTACTGCTAGTAATTATCTTATCTGCATCTTCAAATACATTTTCATGCTATATACTTTTTCCATATTTGAGGGTGAAGTTAATCAGTAGAACTTCTTCACAGTGAGGGTAATGGAGCACTGGCGACGTTCAAGACCTATCTGAACATATACCTGTGCAACCTGGTCCAGGGAGCTTGCTTTTCCTAAGGGGTTGGACTCGATGGTCTCTAGTGGTACCTCCCTACCTCTACAATTCTGTGAATCTGCAATTCTGCGATTCTGTGATTCTGTGAACATAACAGTTTTTCTTCCATCTAACCCACAGGAAAATCTTTAACGTTTTAGAGCCCTAGTTGTAACTGTCAGTTGAAACACCTGTCAGATATAGGAAAATATTTTAATGTAATATTTAGTTACCTATTTATTTTAAAAAATTCTGAGATGCTCTTGGAATGAATCAGAACTGTGTTGCAGTATAGTGTTGTTCTCTGAGACTAGTTAGTGCAAGTTACTTTCTGTAACTGAGTAATTCTATTTATCTTTTGCATTGTAAGTCTTTGCATATTGGAATATAGGAGTTTTGTTTTTCATATTGAAATTAAACAGATTGGTTACTTTTTCTTCTGCCCATCTACCTTCTTAGTGTTTCCTCTAAACCACATATAATATTTCTTGTTAACTGTACTTAGAATTCATGGCACTTTCATTGGTGAAGTGAGAAATCAACTTGATTTGAGCTCTAATTGATAAAAGCTTTTAACTCTGATTGGAATGACAATGGCACCAATTCTTACCCTTTACAGAGCTTACTGTTCTCCTAAGAAAAACTTTGATGAGTTTCTCTACACTTTTATGAAATCACAAAGAAGCTATAGAGGTTGTCTGGACATCTGTTTTGTAAGAGAGTATACAGGCATTTAAGCTATTAACTCATTAATACATAGACACAAAAATTTAAATCTTAGGCAAACCTGGAATTCCAGCATCAACTACTAATTCTGTTCTAAGAATTCCGAGTCGACTCTTGGACTTGTTAGTAGATGAAACACTAGAATAATAAGAATGCCTTTATAGTTAACTAATTCATTTCTTCTAATGAGTCATTTTATTTCTGTGTTTGATTTACAGGTCTATGAAGATACTCTTTACATAACACTGAAGACTAATATTTAGAAACAGCACTGAGCAAAAATTGTTAGGACTGCAGAGTTCAAATATTTTACAAAAGCTGTTTTCTCAACATGAGACTCTTGGTGGAGATGATTACTTGCTTCCCAAATATAAAAAAAGTAAGAAATTGGATTAGAGATCTAAATGTATGTGGAATCTGAGATGCTGTTGAGTGTTTGTTAACAGACTTTTGATTTTTAGTGTCAATCGCTATAAGTTTTATTACTGTAAACCCATGCAAAGGATTTCTAACATTATTTAATACCATATTCTATATTTATTTTTTGAAAGGGTCTGATCATTAACCTCAAATAGTCTTTTTTTCATTACTGCTCTTTCTGCTGGGCATCTGGGATTATCACTAGTCTCTTCCCTAACTAGACAGAAAGAATCAGGTATTATAGAAACAGCATTCATCTTTTGAATGTAAGAATAGTCATAGATTTGTGACACTGTGGTTCTGTTTCAATTATGTCAGTTGCTTTATTCTAACACTTAAACATTAATCTACTTTAAATCTGATTTAACAATGAAGTCTAGAAGGTTCTTGCATGGTCAGATTAGTAAACAATAGTAGAAGGAGTTGATATATTTGGTTGTTGATCTTAACGAATTCTCAGGTTTACTGGAAAACAGAGCACAAATCTTCCCTCCAAGCAAGAGACTAGTGTAATGCAAAAATGCTGGTCATTCTTCATGATTAGTGAACCATTTATTTTCAAACTGTGGAATAAGATGGATGAACCACCACATGGCTGATGTGATGTGTGTGTAACAAATACTAAACTGATTTGGCCTTGTTTTGTGAATAAGTATACACTTCTATGTTGCTGGAATAGATACTGTCAATATGCTCATTCCTTGACCTAGGCAGTACTTGGAAACCGATGGAGAATTCCATCTTTCGCATCAGATGTACTTAGCTTGTTGGGAATTACTAGAAGTTTGTCATTCCTGTCCTGGCTTTCCTGAACTGAAAATATGGTGTTTATTTTGTGCATTGTATGACAAATGCTTGTCCAGGTGGCAAATTATGTGCTCTGTTGTGGTGAACTTACTGTGCATGCTTGAGCCATGTGTGCCCGATTCACCATTATAAAAAAGGTAAACACAGCTGAAAAATATGTTGGAAACATTAATTATTTAGGATATGTTTAAGTACTTTCAGAATCCACCAAGAAGCAATATATAATTTCTTAATTTGTTTACTTATTTATTAAATTTTCTAAAACTGAGGCACAGAAAAGCTGTGAAGAATTTTTCTTGATCATATTTGAGAGCTTTGTTGACAAGATGCAATACTTTTAGCCAAGCTCTGTCTTATCACCTATAAATACTTTCAGACAGAATGCTCTGTAACAGTCTGGTAAATTGTCGGTTGCTCTGGCAAAGCACTTGCTATCATGCAATCCTATTGCTATAAGAATTTGTTATCAACTCTTTTAAGTTTGTGTTTTATTGTAGCCCATTATTTCCAAATATTTTACGGAAAATCTGATGTATTAATAGCAGTGCTGTTTTCACTCTCTCCTATCTATCAAATCACTTTAATTTCATGCCACCATTGTAAGACCAATTAGGCTGAAAAATAAAGTTGCCAAGAATTGTGAAAAGGACTTGAGATTTGAAATATAATATTCAGGGACAGTTGTCTGAAATCCCTTGAGCAATACTGATCTTTATTGCCTCTTTAGAACCTTTGGCAATGGAGAGGGACAAATACCCAATGTGAAACCTCTATTATTTTCACTTTCAGAAATTTTCTTCCTTCTTTTTCTTCCTTCTCATGTGGTCTCTTCCCCTTGTTCCTGCTCATTTCTTTCTAATATCCACCTTATAAGTCTCTTACTGTTAAAGAGTGAAATGTTTTCACTTGCAGCTGAGCTAGAAAATACCAGGGTCTGCCCAAGGCTGCAATGTTGTTTCATGCACAGAAGTTAGGAACCAGAAACAAGATTGACCTTTTTAACACTTGTTTCTACATTTTTAAGTGCTATGAAAAATGACCTCTGCAGACCATGATGATGCTTCTCGGTTTAATAATCCTTCTTTTTATTTGTTCTCTGTTGATGAAAGCACCTGCTTTGTTGGCTGCAACTGCTAAGAGATCTCTAGGTAGCTAAATTAGAGAACTGAAGACACTGAGGTTACATAATTTTTTATAATAGAATCCTTTCTGCAGTTTTAAAATTCTCAAACATAACAGACAGAATATTTAATATTATCATTTACTTTTGATAATTATTAGAAATTAGATGAAAGAAAAGCTCAATATCCAAAACACATAAATTTATGGGGAATGAAGACTGGACTTTGGATCACCAGAAAACGGTCTTCCTGGCTTTACTGTCACCTTAATGGCTCCATATTAGGTCCTGATCTGTCTTTATTTGACTGTTTTGCCAGAAAAGATATCTGAGCTTGGTGTTCAACCTTGCAGGAGAGTGGCTCACACACTATGAAACAGTGATTCCCTCATTCTTTCCTGCTTAGTTACCTTTGCAGAAATTATGACACACTCTCTAAAACTGAGAAGGCAAAATCACATCTGTCACAAAAGGTGTCTAACTATCAGAAGTCTGTATTTTTCAGTTACTATTTAGTAAATTCATGAAGAGCAATTTAAACATCAAGGACTGAAAAAATTCTGATCTGATTGTCTTATTTAGAATAGTGTTTGAGACTCACTTGCAGACCTATGCTTAAATTTACTTACTGGAGACTTTTGAAATGTTTGTGCTTCTGTTCAGAAAATGCTTTCATTGTTTCTAATAGCAAGTTGTTAGAGGACATGTTTTTAATTAAGAGGAAAGATCTCCAACTCTCTCAAACAGTTGAAGAAAAAATGCTCAGATGTCTGAGAATCTGAACAAAAGCACTACAGACAGGAAACAGGACTGTCAAATAAACGGACAACAACAGTACCAGCTTAGGTAAACAAACCAATTATTTTCTGTTTTGGAATAAAACAATATGAAGAAGTGTTAAGTTTATTTTTGACTGACTTAAACAAAAAAAAAAAAGATTTCCTTTCCTCTCTCCTTTCCTTTCCTTTCCTTTCCTTTCCTTTCCTTTCCTTTCCTTTCCTTTCCTTTCCTTTCCTTTCCTTTCCTTTCCTTTCCTTTCCTTTCCTTTCCTTTCCTTTCCTTTCCTTTCCTTTCCTTTCCTTTCCTTTCCTTTCCTTTCCTTTCCTTTCCTTTCCTTTCCTTCCCTTCCCTTCCCTTCCCTTCCCTTCCCTTCCCTTCCCTTCCCTTCCCTTCCCTTCCCTTCCCTTCCCTTCCCTTCCCTTCCCTTCCCTTCCCTTCCCTTCCCTTCCCTTCCCTTCCCTTCCCTTCCCTTCCCTTCCCTTCCCTTCCCTTCCCTTCCCTTCCCTTCCCTTCCCTTCCCTTCCCTTCCCTTCCCTTCCCTTCCCTTCCCTTCCCTTCCCTTCCCTTCCCTTCCCTTCCCTTCCCTTCCCTTCCCTTCCCTTCCCTTCCCTTCCCTTCCCTTCCCTTCCCTTCCCTTCCCTTCCCTTCCCTTCCCTTCCCTTCCCTTCCCTTCCCTTCCCTTCCCTTCCCTTCCCTTCCCTTCCCTTCCCTTCCCTTCCCTTCCCTTCCCTTCCCTTCCCTTCCCTTCCCTTCCCTTCCCTTCCCTTCCCTTCCCTTCCCTTCCCTTCCCTTCCCTTCCCTTCCCTTCCCTTCCCTTCCCTTCCCTTCCCTTCCCTTCCCTTCCCTTCCCTTCCCTTCCCTTCCCTTCCCTTCCCTTCCCTTCCCTTCCCTTCCCTTCCCTTCCCTTCCCTTCCCTTCCCTTCCCTTCCCTTCCCTTCCCTTCCCTTCCCTTCCCTTCCCTTCCCTTCCCTTCCCTTCCCTTCCCTTCCCTTCCCTTCTTTTCTTCTACCTCACCTCACCTCACCTCACCTCACCTCACCTCACCTCACCTCACCTCACCTCACTTCACTTCACTTCACTTCACTTCACTTCACTTCACTTCACTTCACTTCACTTCACTTCACTTCACTTCACTTTCTGTGACAGTCAAGGCAGTTCTTCAGGAAGAGCCCTGCTCAACAATTTTCCATGGTCATTCAAGAATTTCTTGTGGAGCAGCTAACAAACTCTACTAATGTAGACTGACTATCACACCAGTCAATTAGGAGATACTGTCAACTGGTATAGGTCTGGGATAGAGGTACCCATGGTAGAGGAGAGTTGAGTTAATTAGGTAAACCAGACTTATACAAAGGAATATACAAAAGAACATATACAAAAGAATGGCACTGAAAGGAATTATCTGTATAATTTGAGAGATCTGGCTGCTGTCACTGTGAAGCCACTATCACTCTTCAGAATTTGTGTTGTTCAGGAAATTTCATCTGAACTTCAGGAAGCACTTTACTGTGTGGATTGGCTGAGCATTGCCTTATTCTGTGCTCACTGGCTCATTTGACTCATTCTGAAGTTATTTTCACCTCTAATGTGTCGTCTCCATCTTTAATTTCAAGTTGATTGCTTGTTTTTACTTTGCCTTTTATTATTTTTGTACAGAAATAAGCCAAAATATTGACATTTATTTAAGACATGAATATTGTTAATGTTCCCTAACATGAGGTGTTTTCTTTCAACATGAAGCCTCTTCTTGAGAAGCTACTCAAGGTAGTCTCTTAGATTAAGAGTATGAATATATTCTCCAGGAGTGCCAATTTTTCATGCACTTTTGACCTATCTTTATACTGTCCTGCAGAGTTTCCTGGGGGCTCTCATCTCCTAATTTACATCTAATGGCTTAATCTATATTCAGCTGCATTAAAAATCTCCATAGTGAAACAATGCTGATAATACATACACACAAGTTTCAAAAGCAAGACCTTATTATGGACACTTCATATCTTCTTTTTTCCCTCACACTTTCTTTTGTTTCATACTATGGAAATGAATACATTTATTTACTTACTACATGCAATTGAAAACAAACAAACAAACAAACAAACAAACAAACAAACAAACAAATTAATACCAGCATTAACCCTAAGATATCTTTATTAATATCAGGTAAACAGTCTGTTGACCCAAGAAAAGCAATACAGGCATTTGAACACTATGGTAAGTACAAATATTGGAGTTCAGGTGCAGTTGAAAACATAGTATTTATGTCAGATTTTAAATGTTTATTGCTACATGGACTGAGCCATGTTCTAAATGGTGCACATTCCCCATATCGTCTTCTGTTGGCAGAGTATCAGCTACAAAATAATTAAAATATCAATCTTGAGTGTTAAATCAGGAAAAAAAAATAAAACAAAGAGATTTCTCAGATGTTTGACACAGAATGACCCGGGGCTAAATGTATGATAAAACTTACATTCATAAGTTAGTTCTTTACCTCTCTCCTTCTCTTGAGTGAGTCTGACTACCATAGGTGTTTAGGTGAAGATTCAGCCTGCTTAAATTTAGATTATTATTTTAAAAGCATAGCAACATACACTTTGTCTTTACTGAATGAAGACAGACATCTCAAGAGGGTGACAGACTCTATCAAAGCCAAACAGGGAAATTCTAAGTGAGTCATAAAAACAGTCTAGAATTCAAGACTTCCGATTCCCATGTGAACACTTTATCACTAAGATACTCAGACAAGCTTCCCCTTGCTTGCTTTCCCTTTAGTTCATTTATCCAACATAGTTTGCTACACAGTTTCAACAGGAGGAAGAGACACTGTTTTCTCTCCCTGTAGCTCTTTGATAACATTGTACTCCTACAATATATTTTTAAACTCCCTTTCTGACACAGTTTTAGTCCTCTAGATTAGTATTTGTCCCTCCACTTCTACTCTGCTTCCTAGTCTATTCTGGAGAATGAAGCAAGATAGTAAAAGGGTTTATGTACAATGTTCTCTTTATTTACTTCTTACTCTGTGGTGCAATTTGTTGAAAAACTATGACTGCATTGTCAATTTTCATATTTCAGCTGGTGGTATTTTGGTTCAGTAGGTAGTATTTGTTGGAGGGAGGAACTGTGACTTCTCAGAGATCAACTAAATGAAATATGCTGGAGAGAGGTGTCAGGAGTGGATGAAGTAGAGGCATGGATACTTGGGTCTGCAGTATGAACAGAGATTGGAAATACACTAAGCAAAAGCCAGAATCTCAGAAGACTGAGAAACTATTTTTCATATTAAGGGGACAGTGTAGGTTTTCTGCAACCCAGGAAGTCAGTAGAAGTTATTGGAGCAAGGGTGAAGGACGTGACATTTTTTTTCATATAGACAAAGGTGTGGATGGTCTTTAAAACAATAATAATAATAATAATAATAATAATAATAATAATAATAACAACAACAACAACAACAACAACAACAACTAGTAGTAGTAGTAGTAGTAGCAGTAGTAGTAGTTTTATTAAATAAAAATGTCTCTAACTAAAATTAACCATTTCACTTTTTTCCTAGTAGTATCAATGTGTAGAATTACCTTTGACATTATTAATATTTTCACTTTAAGGAAAATATTGAGGCACATTTTGCTTACATCTCTGGTTGGTACTGAGTGTCATCATAAAACACCTTGTATTCTCTGATGTGTTAGTAAGCTAAGACAAGGTAAACCAACACAAAGTAAACTGCACATCACAGAATCACAGAATTGTAGGGGTTGGAGGGGACCTCTAGAGATGATCTAGTTCAACTCGCCTGCCAATGCAGGCTCCCTAGACCAGGTTGCACAGGTAGGCATCCAGGCGGTTCTTGAATATCTCCAGAGAAGGAGATTCCACAACCTCTCTGGGCAGCTTGTGCCAGCGCTCCGTCACCCTCAATGTGAAGAAACTTGCACACATGTCAGAACTTCCTATGCTTCAGTTTCAGGCCATAATCTACTTGAATTTTTCAAATGAGTGTGGAAGTTGCAGAAGAGTATGAGCCTGTCATAAAGCAAGTCAGATAATTAAAACACAGTATGATGTGCACTATCCTTACAATTTAGAAAGTAAGACCAACACTTACTTGGAAATTTTGAGGTTTATGAAGATGTTTCCAGCATGTTCTCAAGGACGAAAGTGAATACTGCAAGGTGATCAGTAACACTTAAGATCACACAAGGATAATACCTCTGTTCCAACTCCCAGTTATTTGTGTTCCATTATTTAGCAGAGGGAATGGAATTTCTTCACAGTTTCCTGTCCCTGTGAAGTATTATAAAGATTTGAGATAAACAGATGTATCAGGGCATAGGTTTCATAGTCACTGTCCACTATCCAAGCATTGCAAATTTAACCAATTCTCTATCATTTATACAAATCTCACAAGTTTAAAAAGTAAAATGAAGTCTAATGAAATATGAAACATTACCACATCACAATTGCATATTATATTATACTGTTTCATAAAGACAGTATCAGATGTACTAACATTATTTTATGCTTCTATTAGTCTTATGTACTTTCTTTTGTTTTTATTGAGTTATGAAAAAATCAGTAACAGAGATAGCTGAGAAATTTAGAATACATTTCTTGAATAAGTTATTAATCTCTCAATTAAGTCTTGCTTGCACTGAGGCTATTTGCTTAATATGGTGTAATTTTTTTTTTCCTAGGCAGTATCCTTAGCCATATTTTGCCATTTTATTTTTTCCTGTTTTGAAGTTTTTATTGCTTTAGCTCAAAGAAAGATGTATGATTGCAATGCACTGTGAAATTAATTATATTAATATTTTCATGAGAGTGAGCAAATACTCTCACTAACATATTAGAACAGAACAGTACAATTGCAAAGGTAAAAGCTGACAAACAATGAGGAAAAGGCCCTGGAACTGAAAGCAGCTCTAAATAGGCTCCTAATAAATTAGAGCACAACTTATTAATTTTGTCCTGTATTTTTTTTCCCCCATTTTCTTTGTGGCTGAGAGACAATGCCATTCATTTCTTTAAAAATCACAGCTCGTCTGATTTAACAGATGAGCACATTTATGTGTCAGTGTCTGACACTGACATAAAAATATTTTTTGTTTAGATTTTCACACAGTGAATTTTGTGTGATGTCAGTCCTTGTTACTCTTAAAAAAAGGTAAAATAGACCAAAACCTTTTATAGTATTTGATGGATGCTTGGAACTGGGAAATGAGATATGACCTGGATGTTACATAGTAGAATTCAATAGAGTTAACAGAGAGGAAGATGCCCATTTGAAAGAAAATTAAATACATCTATGTCACATTATGTTATAAAAAAAAAGATGAGTCTCAGCTTTGTGTGAGCCAGCATAGATTCATGAACAACAAGTAAGCTTGGTAAAAGTCTGGCTTTTAACCAAGACCTAACAATAATAGCTGCATCAATCTTTTGTTTCCTTTGCCTTTGAAAAATAAGGTGACTTATTAACAAAAATGCTTCTATTATATTATGTAATTATTTTATTATTTTACAACACGCTTGAGTCTACTTTATTCAGATTTTTGCTTGCAGTACATTGACTATAAAATACTTTCATGCAGTTCATTATAAATCAAGTTTTCCTGGTTTTCTGTCATAAACAGTCTAAACAAACTGTGCAATAGTATCAAAAGTTCTTAGATCTATGTCCTACATAATCTGTTCAGATTCATGACTGACTGAACAGATCCTCTTTCTTGTAATGAATATTCATGAATCATCTTAACTCTTCTTATCCACCTATATTCCAGACACACTTGATGAAATTTGCAGCTACATTATAAAATATCCCACATATAAGGAAAAGCGTATTATAAAGTATATTAGAAAATATATTCCAAGATCAAGATGTGATTTTGGGCAGGTCCTTTATTTTTATTCAAATTGTGATATTCTAGAGCTTATTTTCCTTTCTTTAGTGTTTTACCACATACATATCTCCTTAACAATATTGATACTTCCAGTAACTATTTTTGGTTTTGGGGCACAAAAATGTTCTTTGAAAACCAATGGCCAGTTGGACAATGTGCTCTCACAGCCCAGAAAGCCAATTGTATCCTGTGATGCATTAAAAGAAGTGTGACCATCAGGTCAAGGGAGGTGATCTTGCCATTCTACTCTGCAGTGATGAGATCTCATCTGGAGTACTGTGTCCAGATGTGGAGTCTTCAATACATGAGAGACATGGGCATGTCGGAGAACATCCAGAACGATCCAAGGTGTGGAAATGCTCCCCTATAAGGACAGGCTGAGAGATCTGGGGTTGTTCAGCCTAGAGCAGAGAAGGCTCTGGGAATACCTGATAATGGGTTTAGCAGGGTCTGTTGTGCTAGGAAAAGGGGAATTGGTTTCAAACTAAAAGAGGGCAGACTTAGTTTGAATATAAGAATAAAGGTTTTTAAGATAAAGGTGGTGGAGCACTGGAACAGGTTGCCAAGAGAGGTGGTGGAAGCCCTGTCTCTGAAGACATTCAAGGTCCAGCTGGACTAGGCTTTGAGGAATCTGACTGAACTGTAGATGTCTCTGTTCATTGTAGAGGAGTTGGACAGGTGACCTAGAAGGGTACCTTCCAACTCAAGCAATTCCATGACTAAATCAAAATGGTAGCCTTTAAATCCACTTTGCACAAGTATTATAAGATACATAAGGCAAGAAAATAAGACACTTTCTCATTACCAGGTTGAACACTAATTTAACTAAAATGAAGAGAGTTTCAACAGAATATTTTTGAGTTTTCCTGTCTTCTAATGTCATACTGATTTAAGTACCTAAACCTCATTTGAAGTTTTACCTCATGTTCACTATACTGGGCCACCTTATGAGGTAGCCAACTTAAAGCTAGACCCTGGTTGCTAGACATAGAACCCGTGCTAACCCACAATTTTTCAGTTTTAATCATTGTAACACTTCTTTTTTCCTTTTTATGTTAGCTTCACTTTTCAAGACTATCACGGACTGTAATTCAACTATTTTAAATTACAGTACAATGCAACTGAAAAACAAAACAAAACACATAACAAGACACCAGAAAAAAAACTCACTAAGAAACAAACAACAAAGGAAAGCAAGTCTAGTTATTTCCTTTTTAAAAAGTGACCTCCTGGTTTATTAAAGTTTTGATATGGCTGAAAAATGAAATACAAAGTAGCAGTGACTTGTGCTTTTTGTATGCTACTTTCCAGTCTTCTAATGACAAATTATGCAGGTCTTGCTAATTTACCTGCTGATTCACTGATGGTGATTCTAATTGTTAGATCAAAAACCCTTATAATAGACTGTCTCCAGATGAACTTCTTGAGAATTCATCATACATTTTTTTTCTTTAATCTTGTTGGGGCTTCAATATAGTTCTAGTTCTTTTTCTCCTCTAAAATTACTCCTTGTGATCTTATGGACTAATGTCTGTTTGTGCACAAACTGAATGTGCAACAAATAAAATCTCTGTTTTTTATGCCACTGACAACCAAAATGTAAAGGTGTTTTTTTTTTTGTGTGGGGTGCTTGTTTGGTGCTTTAAAAAAATAAAAAGAAAAAAAAGAATGCAGGCATGCTATCTTTGATTCTGAAAACTTTCCCAAATGAGTAAGTCTAGTGTTTTAAGTCCTTAAAGAGTAAAAATGTTGTTACAGGATTAGTGTATAGATATGGATTTCCTGTGTTCTGTGGCTTATCTTTATTATTCCATATGGTGCTGCAAGGGAAAATTCCAGTCCAGTCAGAACTGAGATGTGGGTGCCAGGACAGAAGAAAAACATAGAATTTATGAGAGATTTGTTGGCTTCAATGAAAGTGTCTGTCAGAAGCACGTTGAGGATGGTTATTGCTTGAAGGTTTTATTAGAATTCTAATTATTGTTTAGTATTTAGTAGAAAATAAAAATAAAAATAATTTATGCATAGAATTTTTTAACCAGAAGACACTGTTAAGTGTACTGCATTATAAGAAATTATTGGGAAAAAACAGCACCAGGAAGTTTTATTTCTTTATTATGCCTAGGAAGAATGCTTTCTTCAGCTTTTAAAGAATTTAGTAGCCTACTTAATTCAGTTGCTGAGCACAATATATTTAGGAATGTATATTTTTTTATATTTTAATAAGCATTAAATTTACTTATTCCTGTCACACTATCAAGTCAAAATGACATAATGAAAGGATAGCAGAAAGATTAGATATCAGAAATGTAATCCAATTTGCTTTTATTAAACTAGCAGTATTTAATTAGAGAGTATGTATTTCCTGTCCTGGACCTCTTTCTTCTCTTTTCAAAAAAGCATGTAAAACAAAATCTCTGTCTATTCAAATCATGTAGATTCCTGATTATAATTCAGTGTTCATTTTAAATGTCATGATATTGTATAAGAATTATATACATAATCAGTGTCAGCCTCGGGACTGAAAGACTTGATGCAAAATGAATTCTAATATGGTTCTTCTAAGCAAATAATGTGCTGCTGGTTGACATGTAACTTGTTTCATCAAATGGGATTTATGTAATAATGCTATTGAGCAAGGACACAATACTTGTACTCACATTACATTGAGCTGTACCACATTCATGCTGGCTATGCTGTGAATTAATCTGCTGCAGTTTTTCCACAAGCAAATAATGATTACTCCAAAGTCATTATGGCAACAGCCTTTTGCTGACATTTGTTGTAGTCTCAGTGACATGCTATTACCCTTGTCACAATTTGGTGTAAAACATCTCATATTCAAACACCATTCATTACCCTTGGGCTAGTCTTGCATTCAACACATGACAGTAAAGGGGCAGGAGGTCAAATTTCAGTGAATTAGCTCTCCTCTGTGGAAAAAAATAACTCATCTCAGAAGATAATTTGCCTATAAATAATTGTAACATTTCCAGTTCTGTAAAGTTGGATTCTATTTCATTTGTAAAATGTTCACACTGTTTCATGTTTTCTGGGCTGTCCCCAAACACCAATTTGAGCATACTGATCACTGAGTGACACTGTCTGAATGCCGTGTTGTAGTCTGAAAAGCAGTTCTGAGGGTCACAGCTTGAATTACATTTTGTTCCCTTGTTTCACCAAAGGTGTAGTGTGAAATTTTGTTTGGGAAAATGTAATGTATTTTTCTAAAAATCATATCTGTGTATCAAATCAAATATTATTATTATTTGATTGTTATCTTTGAAGCCATCTGTTAGCCAAACACACTATGAATTTGCATTCTAAATGTAATCCTGTATATTTAATGTAAACAAGAAAATTGTACTGAATTTTTATGAACCTATTTAAGTAATTTAAGTCAAAAAAGCAGCTCTGTTGTCTTGACTTGAATATGTGGTACAATTTCACAACTAATTGGATTATCCTACAGTTAGAAAATGCTCCTGGATGGCATCATATATTCATTTCTCCATGGAGGCATGAGCCTCAGGCTGGTTCTTTTAGGTGATGACTTTATAGCTGGGTTCTGGATCTGCTGTTCAGTCTCTATCTCACACTCTGGTGCTGTTGATCATGAGGAGCTAGGAATGCTCTCCATAAAAGTGCTTCGAAGGTACCCTCCTATCTCACTTTTTTACAAGGCTCACAGGCAGTAGTACCAGGCAATTCTGTGTGCACGCATATGCTCAGTGCCAGTGATTTCTCCACAGTCTGGCTCCAAACTGAAAGAAAAACAACTAGTGTGGTTTGAATTCCCTTAGTTTGCCTGGTTTTCCATTCACTGAGCAAGATATTTAAAAAAAGGAATATTATATTGCCAAGCATGTGGCCTCATTTTCTTTGTACATATTCTAAAAGAAAAGAGTGTTTTACTTTCTTATTAAAACAGCTGAAGCATTTGTTCTCTCTGTGCTTCTGACTTTCTGCTTGAATTAAGTATTTGGTGGCCTCCCTGTGGATTGTACTCTGCCTCAGCTTCAACTGGGAGGTGGCCAAGGATATGTCTTTATGGAGAAAGTCCTGGTAACTCTCCACTGTTTTTCTTTGTCATTCATATGACTACATCTCTCCCAGTTGTGAAGATGAAGGATCTATGGCTTGCCCAATGATAAAGTCTCCCTCCATGCAAACCCTGACAACAGTTATATGGAATGTATCTAAATGACTTTTAAAATGGAGCCTTAAAAAATCTATGTTTCACTCCAAACTTACTCTGCAGTATATGACATTTCTAAAACTTACTAAAAGCAAAATGTTTGGGGAAAGAGCTGAGGAATTTTCTTGATGCAAGCAACCTCCTTATTCCCCGATTAATGGGTAACCTATGAAATTAAAATAAGATGAAAAATGTAATTGTTAAAAAGGCATTTGGATAATGCCCTTACTAATATGCTTTAACTTGAAGTGGTCAGGCAGTAAGATTTAATGTTGTTCATAGGTCCCTTTCAACTGAACTCTTCTTTTCTTTTCTTTTCTTTTCTTTTCTTTTCTTTTCTTTTCTTTTCTTTTCTTTTCTTTTCTTTTCTTTTCTTTTCTTTTCTTTTCTTTTCTTTTCTTTTCTTTTCTTTTCTTTTCTTTTCTTTTCTTTTCTTTTTCTTTCCTTTCCTTTCCTTTCCTTTCCTTTCCTTTCCTTTCCTTTCCTTTCCTTTCCTTTCCTTTCCTTTCCTTTCCTTTCCTTTCCTTTCCTTTCCTTTCCTTTCCTTTCCTTTCCTTTCCTTTCCTTTCCTTTCCTTTCCTTTCCTTTCCTTTCCTTTCCTTTCCTTTCCTTTCCTTTCCTTTTTCCTTTTTACCTTCCTTTCTCCTTTCCTTTTTCCTTTCCTTTCCTTTTTCCTTTCCTTTTTCCTTTTCTCTTTCCTTTTCTCTTTCTTTCTTTTTCTTTTTTCTCTTTCTTTTTCTCTTTTTCTTTTTCTTTTCTTGACTGTTTGGAAAACAAAAACAAAAGCAAAAAGAAAACCAACCAAACAAAAACCCCTGCACTTCATTAAGGAATTTATAGCTTTGATTCCAGGCATCTGTCTCATGTAAAGTATTTTAATATAAAAAATAAATTAGATGAGACACAGAGACTTGAAAATCAAGGTTCATGGTGGAACCTGCCAACTTATCTAAAATGCTTTTAATTAGAGTTAATTGATGTCAACAGCATGATCTGTGCAGGTAATAATTTATGAGATTATGGTAGGTGTGGTTATTGTTGAAGCTATTTCAGAACCATAAATAGTTGACTGTCATTAAGGTTATCTGTGTAAGGGGAGAATTTATTTTCATTGAAAGGGGTTAAGCAGGTATTTATATGATGTGACATCATTTTGTTCATTAGAATAAGAAGATTTCATTATTTTGCCATCATCACCTCTGCATTAAAAAAGGGCTAGAGCTCAACTGTGTTGAAAAGTGCATGAGCTTGATGATGAGCACTGGGTTTACTTGCTTCTGCAGGGTTCTCTAATAACTTTCTCACACTACATACACATTGAAAACATCTTTTAAAATCAAGATTTTTCCTATATTGTAACATTTGGACCAAAATATTGTGTCTATCATATCTGTCATTAAGTAAATATACATAAAATACATACCTTTGTCAATCCATAGACATGAAGCATAGACAGAGTGGTAGCGTACTATATATAATAAAAACATGTCTATTTGTCAACAGAGAAGAAATGTTGGTGTGAGGACATTTAGATTGATTTTTGGAAAAGAAAAAAAAAAACGTTTGTTAAAACACAAAGAGGAATCTTTTAAGAAATAACTGCTGTAAACATTCAAGAGTCTTTAGTCTTGGCAGCTAAAAAAATCATGTAGATAAGTCACTAAAATACAAAACAGAAAAAAATAACCCTCAGCACTGTGCTTTAAAAACAGGAGTTTGTGCACTATTTTTAGGTGCCTGTCACATGATAAGAGGCACCATCCCCACTCCAGAGCAAGAGGGGAGTAAATAGAGAGACAAGCAGACAATGGGACCAAACAAGCAGGCAGCTAGGCTGTGCCTGCATATCCTTTTTCCTTGCCCCCCAAGCAGACAGCTGCCTTAGGCACCTTTCTATCGTGATTAAGCCTTGAGTCATTTTTGACTTTAGGGTACTGCATACTGAGCATTCTGATTGTAGTCAACTTACTTCAGAAGGTATCAACTCCTTTAGATCTTTTTCTGTGGTGTTAGTCTCTCTTGTATAGACAGACTAAGCAAATTCCACCAGAATGGTGAATTGCCTATAAGTTACAGATAGACAACTTATGATACTTTGAATACATAACTTTTAAATAACTAAACTTTTATAGGAACTGGCCTAGTTTTTATGCCGATCTTGTTAGAAGTTTTCCCTAAAAGTTTTGTACTGTAACCCTGGAAGAGTTGTTGGAATATAAAGTACCACAGTGGTAAAAAGTGCATCATTATTTAAATACCAGCAGAAAAAACAGGGTTTAAATGGCTGGTGGTTACTGTTCCTATCTGGCCTCTACTAGTAGGACAAGAAATAATTATTAAAATGGGAAGCATTACCAGAGTGGCTGTAGAAGCTTTAACAACCATGAAAATTCTCAAGACTAGACAAAATCATGTTTGACCCTGCAAACATATTCAACAATCCTGACTTGAATGGGAGATCAGACTAGAAGACTCCCAAAAGTTCTTTCAACCTCCAACATTTCTCTAATTTTGTAGGTTGCTTTTTTTTTTTCTTCACAGGACTCTTGGGAGTGTGTCTGTGTGTATGTTCAGCTTTCATATAATGCACTAGTGAGAGCAAATAAAAGCCACTCAGAGGGAAGAAAATATCCAGGTAATAAATATGATAAATATAATACTGTAGGAAGAAGAATTCAAGATCTACGAGGGAAAAAGTTTGAAAATCTCAAAGACACACTCATATTAAAGGAAGAACAGAATGACCTGCCTTTGCAGAAGGCTAGTTAGAATGGAAATATCTTGCATTCAGTCTTAAATGGATGACTGAGCTTCATGTGGACCGGTAAAGAACAGGTGAAAGGTTTATTGATGAGATCATTCATGAAGTAATAAGAAAGTTTTCGAAGTAAAGTCAGTAAAACAGCAGACTTTTCTAGACTTTGTCCTGGACGAGGTTCCAGTTCTTATATCTCAAGGAAATTAGGATTATCTACTTGGCTTTTCTGGTAATACATGGTGCCTGAAATTCACTGGCCCATGAAAAACAAGCAACTTCTACAGGTGAATGATATATCCTAACTAGATTTAATCACTAAGTAAAAGTATTCTTAGAAGGTACTTGTTGAAGGACTGAGAAGTAGTATGCTTTATTACTCCATTCGCTATCCAGAAAACATAAGAAAAAGCAAAATGGCTATGTATCATCTTACAATAAGATGAACTTTTATCTTTGGCAGTATTCTTGAATAAGATCCATGAGGGAGGCTAAGCTACTTCTTGATTATAAACAATGACATCTGAATTTGAACGCAGTCTTAGACCTGTACTTGATAGGGAATGTAAACTTGACTTACAAAGTGGTTGGAAAAGTACTACTTAGTATTGTCTATAATCAAACAGCACAATATCACTTTTAATGAGTTTATGGGGGGTAATGAGATAATCTTGTGTAAATATATCAGAGTAAAATCAGTACCAGTATAAAGAAGGTCCATTAATAACTGAGATGGAGAATTAAAGTACTAAGGACTTTGAAATAGCTGAGATAAAGAAATTCTGTGCCAAAGTACTTTAGCAAGAGAAATAAAGTTAGGTCAATTAGAAATGCTGGAAAAAAAACCCCAAATCAACAACTAAATGAAAACAAAACTAAACTGTGAACTCACAGTGAAAGAGAAGCTAAGGAAACAGATATCTGAACTTGACTGCAACCACACAATAGACAGGAATACTCTGTTCCTCTAGTACTGAAATACTTCTTATTCTCTGCATTGCTTAACAATAGGACTATTATTCCATGATTCTAATTCTACAAATAATTTAAACTGGCATAAACTGGTAATTCTTTCAGAAGAAATAACTCAGCCCAATTCTAGCCTCTGGATTGCCTCACTCATGCTTTTTCTTTCTCTTAGTCCCTCTCCTTGTTTTGATAGAAGTATTTGCACTGTCTAATGGTTTATTGCATCTTTGCATTTTTCCTCTGGGATGAATAAGTTCTCTGAAGTAATGAGATTTATTAGCCTCACTGAAGGTAACTCAACTATATGACTTCCATTAAACAAACTAATTTGTCAGCTCAGGTATGTCTTCATGGCACTGCATTCATTGCACTGTTTAGATTTAACCTAATTAGATGTTAGCTGCAGACTTCTCACTGGCCTTGGAGCTAGCTTTTTTTTTTTTTTAGTTTTTTTTTTTTTTGCTTTGTTTGGGTTTTTGTATAGATTTTTCTTTCATATCAGACCTTTAATTCTCTCCTTTTCTACTCATATCTTTAAATCCCACCTGAGTGATCTTAATCTCACAATCATGCTCTCTTTCTTCTCCTATACCAATTTTAACTTTCACTTATTTTAGAAGAATATGGTACATTAGGCTGTGTTCATGTGGAAATTAAACAATATTTGTAAGTAGACATCTTTTTCATCATATTTTTCTTTCTCATTAGAAGTATAAAGTGCATTGGACTAAGTAGTCTTGAAAAAATCACCACGAGTGGCATGAAATCTCACCCTTTATGAGAAATTCTGTTTAAATATCAAAGGGATTAATGAATGTAAGAGTCGGTAATTTAGCAGAACCATTTGGGTGAAAAGCCATTCTATATTTCTGATGGTTTTTTATACTGAAAGACCAAACTATTCTGTATTCAAATGTTAATGCTTTCAAAATGCCTCTTTTTTTTTTTGGTCAATTATGTTAGTTTATTTGTTCATTGTAAACAAAATAAGCTGAATGTTGAAAAGCAGAAATATTAAGGCCAACACCATTATAATTTTATATGATAGAACCAAACATTGAACAAAGATTAAGTTTATTGTGGTATTCATGAGTATGTTGAACTCAAGGATTTTAATTTACATGAATCATTCACATTATTCTAACTCTACCACAGAGATGTTCCAAGAGAAGCAGAAATTCATAAATCAGAAGCAGAGAATCAATTTTCCTAGAAGATTTAAAAAAAAAAGTCGAAGAAACCAAAACACTGTCATAGAAAGCTTCAATTTTTTCTTCTTCCTTGAACATTTATTTTGTTTCTAAAACACTGTCTGAGCTGTATTCATTAGCCTGTTCCGTTTTCCATTCTCAGAAGCACTAATACTTAAATCCAAAAAATGGATAGTGACTGAGAGGGGACATGAGAAGATCAGAAACTGCTATTTCCTTTCTGTTCTCAAATATGGAGAAATTATGTGGGTTGTTGAGGATTAGTTTCCTTGGAAATCCAGTAACAGACAAAAAGGGCAAACAAATATCAAATACAGGAAATTTTCTGGAACCGGAGTGAGAAAATAAGTGCAGTCCATTTTCTAGCCATGTTAGAAATCATGTGGTGCTCTGCATTTGGATTTTAGTGTCTTCCTTGTGAATTCAAAGTTCTTGTGCAACACATCTTCTGTTGAATATTTAGACAATAAAGTTATCTATAAAAAATTACTTGAACAACCCAGAATAGCACCTAGATATGTCATTAATAAAACATTTTGCTTTTGATTTGAGATCTAATGAAATCTACTGAATGATAGAAAATGATCAGTAGAAGGTCAGACAAAAACTTGGAAAATGTTAAGCACATTATTTTCTCTTCTCATTTGCATTAAGAGTTCTGTGAAATTACATTCCTCTTCACAGCTGCTTTACATTGAAGAGATGGTGAAAGGTACTTTTATAATAAATGAGAAAATGTCATATATTCTATACCTTCCAGCTGAAAATATTGCTAATATAATGATGCTAGGGAATGAATTCTAAGTACAATGATAAGTAGATATTTACTGGATCTGACAGAGATCTGAGAAACATGTGGATTTATAAAAATGATGCTCGTGAAATTGACTGAAGTACTTTAATATTCTCCTTGAAGAAGTGAAGATCAGTAAAATATTCTTAGGCAAAATCCCTAAATACCAGAACTTGGATCAGCACTGAAATTTTAATCCACATTCAACTGTTCAGCCAAATTTACCTTGTCAAGAGAATCATGTTGTATCATATGCATCACCTTAACAGTATTATATTGTTCAGAACAAACCTATTAATAATCATGTTTTGGAACTATGTAGATGTTCTGTTTACTGAAGCAAGACTAATTCATGTTAAAATACAACAAAAACACTGCTTCCACAGCCTAGCATGAGGTAAAATAACCCTGAAACTCCCATTATGAAGAAAGATTGCTATGAACAACTAAGAATTTTCCTTTCAATACAGTTTAAAATATTTTTCTGAAAATGTAATTGCATGTATATTGTTGAATATTTATAGATTTCATTTCTTTGGCAGTTTTATTGACAAGAATAAGTAGAAAGATTTTGCAAAGGTATTAAAAGGTCAGACTAGAACATTAGTTTTAATTTTTTGCCTACTTAGTCTTCAAAGGCAAGAGAGTGGTAGAGATGCACTCAGTCATGAAAATTGAGTGCACTAATCCACATTCACAGTAATGATATGTACTCCTAGAGCCTTGCTGTTTTTCTGTAAAAGTATCTATCAATTTTAGGGCTCTTTAGCATAATTTGATACATACAAAGGTTTGCATTAAGTGGTCTTCCTCACTGGTGTATATTCGGCAATGCAATGTGATAAAGTTTTACCAATACTTTCTGCTGCAGTGTGAGAAAAAGCTCATGCTGGTAATTTGGCTTCTATCCAACCATGAAGAACATCCTTACTGAAATTCCTTTCTGATTTGTTGTTCACATGTTATGCAATTATTCTAGTTAAAAATAAAGTTATATATGTATATATGATATATATATATATCTCAGATGATAACAAATGCAAGCAGTATTTTGTGACTTTGATCCTACACTCTGAATGACAAAAAGGCAAATAACCTTTGAAACTGCTGTGATGCAATTGTGCAGACAAATACTTCCAGAAACGATAGACATGTAATCTTTTTGACTTCTTAGCATATTTGTTGTCATAATAGCAGTTTCATTATACCAGCAGATTGTGATGCCATGATCCTGAACTAAATTAATACCACTACTTAGTTTTTATTATTTTCTATATATATTTTAAAAGCCTTCCTTTTCTCAGGATAGCTTCTATTTCTGCTCATTCGCTTCATGTACCTTTGCAAAGCTGACTTTTAAAATCCATCCAGTAGAGATTTAACAGACTTTAGAGAGACAGTGATTCATTGCAAACATAAAGTGCAAACGTGTACCACAAGAAAAAATAGCCACTCAGAAAAAAAATTGATTTAAAATTTCAACAAGAGAGCTGGAGTATTCTAATTATATTTAGATTTTTTTATTTATTTGACAAATGGAAAAGAAATCAAAATTTACTTATATTCAAATGCAATAATCCTGTTAAGAAAAATATTAAAAACAATACACAAACATTGCAGACAGCAGGACACAGTTTACAGCTCAAAGAATCTAGATTTAGTCATCCACTTGCAAATCTCTGCATGCTGAGCAAATGTGTCAGTCCTGTCTTCGTCATGTGTACTGCTGGTTGTGGCAAGTGGTACTAGCTGACTTCTTCATGGCAATGAAAGTTCATCTGTGTCCGGTTCAACTAATGTGCCCTGGATAATGATTCAGCTGACAAGCCACCAGACATATGTTTAAAGGTGAGAGGAATAGCTCAACAGAGCTCAATTCAGTTACCTAAAAAAAGTGACTAGAATCATCTAGGACACCACAGAGAATCTCATAAAGGTAGAATCTCAACCCATCCGTTAAGGACACATATACTTACCATTAATTCCAACTCCTCATATTAATCAGCATGACTTTATTTGATTATCTAGAATCATAGGTTGGTTTAAGTTTGAAGGGACCTATAAAGATCTTCTACATCAGGCATATCCAATCCTGGAGCAGCCCATACTGTGGCCCACCTCCTGCTCCACATCATCATGGCATCAGCTCTTCCCCACTTAGCAGCCCAGTCCACTCCCAGGTGTGCGCACATCACTCAGCAACAACTGAACATCAGTGTGTGACTGGCACTCTCTGGGCTGAAACCAGTGTCTGGGGAGGATGCAGTGCAGTGCTAACACAAGTTCTGGCAAATAACTGTATGTTTGTCTCCGACAAACACCTTGCAAACTCACTAAGAATTCCACTTGCATTGAACCAGACTGATGCATTAGTTCCACTAATACAAGGTGGAATATACCACTAACTTAGTATTTTTCTTGCTTTCTCCTTCTGTATTAATAAAAATTACTAAAAAAAATATTTTTCATTGCTCATGTACAGTAACCATATTAAATACAAGGGCAGCTCCAAAAGTAATGCCTCCTATTTCATTATGTTGGCCCATTGTATTTTAGGCAGATTTTAGTGCTATGGAAGCAGATACTGAACCTCCCCATCATTACTTTATTACCTTTTATTGCTGTGACTGATGTCAGCAGAGGGGCATTCTAACATAATGACATCTGATTTGGAAGTGCATATGAAGCAAAGATGTGGAATTGAGTTTCTCCATGTAACAGGACAGGCTGTGGACAGGCTGAGAAATCTGGGGCTTCCCAGCTGACAAGAAGGAAAGGCTTTGGGGAGATCTGATAGCGGGCATTCAGTATCTAAATGGAGGCTTACAGAAAGAAGATGACAGACTCTTTAGCAGATCTGTTGCAACAGGACAAGGGGAAATGTTTTCAAATTTAAAAGGGATAGATTCAAGTTGTACATAAGGAAAAACTTTTACGGTGAGGGTGGTGAGGCACTGGAAAGGTTGTCCAGAGATGTGGTGGAAGTCCCATCCCTGGAGACATTCAAAGCCAGGTTGGACCAGGATCTGAGCAACCTGACCCAGCTGTGGATGTCCCTGTCCGTTTCAGGGGATCTGGGCTGAATGATCTGTGATGGTTCCTTCCAGCTCAAAGGATAATATGATTCTTTGATTTATTGTTAACTGATAACAGTAGACAGCAGTGAGACCACATTCTATGTGGTCATGACTTGTCCATAATTCCTTGTCTTTGCTGCTCATTCATGTTCAATGTCTTCCCCTGCTCCAGCATGGTGAGTAGACAATTCCCTGTCTTCAGGATTGTTTCCCTCTCATTTTCTCACTCTTGTGTCCTAACTGCTGTTTTGCAGTGTTTTTTCCCTTTCCCTTGTAGTCACAGTCAGTGTTGCTCAATAGCTCAGCTCTGGTCAGCTGCATTTCTGTCTCATTTGGAGACAGCTGGAGCTGGCTCCTGTATGACTGAGTAGTTTCTGAAATCTTACAGAGACCACTCCTGCAGCCTCCTACTCCCCATACCAAAACCTTGTTGTGAAAACCCAATACACGTGACAGGGACACTTTCCACTATACAATGCTTCGCAATAAGCATTTTGTTTATGTTTCAGTTTGTCATTACTCATGGAAATGGACTGTAACTCTATCTTGAGGATATTGTGAAATCAGCAGGCTGAAACTGAAACTCATGTCCTAAACATGGTCCTGTATTTAATTCATGGAAATTAAGCTCATCAGATTTTTAGTAATTGAATTTTTTTTAGGGCAGCCTCAAAAAAGCTAGAAAAAAGATGAGAAAAAGAACTATGCAACTACTAGAATTTATTAGGAAAAAAAAAAGACATTTTACATGGGGACTCATTATTTTTAAACTATGGTAAATGTAGAATGTAACAAAAGCATGAGTTTTTAGAAGGTAATATACATAAACCTGGTGGCCATAAAAACCAAATTTATGCCCATGGTTTGGGGAAAATCTTGCAAGAGCAGTTAACTAAGGTAAAAATATTAATTTCATGATGTGAAAAAATTAAATTTCGCTCTGTATTTGCCCATATCCTATACCTACAAGGTAGACTGTCAGAGTCTATTTAAACCTGCACATTTGACATTTCAGAACAAGGTCGTATTATTTTGGTCATTTGTATCTGCCTATGCTGATTAGAATTGCCTCAGTTTAAACATTATCTACAATGTTTTAGGCAATTTTTTTTAAATTTCTTTTAAATCTCAAAAACAGTCTGCATATAGGAGCATAAGTCACCAGCTTGGATTAGTACAGAACTGTTTGAATAGAATGAAATGATTATTTGGGTTGAGTAATAACAATAATAGAAACAACACAAAAACATGCAAATATAGCTGTATAACATACAGAGCTGCTGCACATATTCTGATATAGAAACACAGCTGTTTGTATGTGGGTTTTTTGTTGTTGCTGGTGGTGGTATTGTTTTTTTTTTTTTAATATCACAGGTATTGAACAAATATATAGTAATTGTTCCAAGTACAAAAGCAGTTACATATTTTGGCAATGATCTGTGTATTAAAGACCCCCTAAGTACATATTCATAGGCAAAAGAAAATGGCACCGATGGAATGAGACAAGGCTATCATTACAATCAACCATAGATTAAAGACAACTTGGAATTGTTACAATTGCAGTGGAGCAGAGATAATGGTTTTGGTAAGTATTGTCAAATCACTCTCAATTACTGTTCTTATTTTTTGTTTATTTAAAATACAAATTGAAGGTGAATCTGAAGATGTTTTGAGCTTGGATGAAGGCATAGAGATGACATGGAAGATTTATATCAAGTTCAAAATCATATTCTGCCTAGTTATTGCATGTCTGTAAAGGCTGGAGAGACTGTGTTGGGATTCTTCCGTCTACATCAGCAAAAAGCAAAGTGCTTCAGAGCAGTGGGAGAAAAGAATGGCATTTGGAGGCTATTTAGTTATAAGAGGAAGATTCCTGTGGCATCTCCGAAAGACTTTGATTCTCATTTTGTGGTGCTTCCACAATGATGGCTGTCAGAGCTCCACCACACTGCTCTCCCACTCCCTCCCTTTGCAAAAGAACAAAAGAAGAAAAGATAATGAAAAAAAAAGGGTCTCAGATTGAGATCACTCACTAATTGCATCATAGGCAAAACAGACTTACTGGAGGGAGCATGAATGCAATGTATTGCCTATTGCTAACAGACTAGAGCAGTGAGAAAGTAAAAGGAAACTAAAAATAGTTTCATTCCATTCATGCTCTTCCACCTCCTTCTCCAGAACAGCACAGGAGAACAGGGAATGGAGGCTGCTGTCAGTCCATGACACTGCAGGTCTGTCACTCCCTCATGGCCTGCCTCTGCTCCAGCATGAGATCCCTTCCATGGGACACCATCCTACCCAAACTGATCCTGTGTGGGCTTCCCATAGGCAGCAGCTCTCCAAGCACTGCTCCAACATGGCTCCATATCACAGGGTCCACCCTTTAGGAGCTGCTCCAGCACAGGTCCCCATGCACTGCAGCTCCGGCCCAGGTCTCCTCCTGCAGGGGCTCTTCATGGCCTGTGGTTCCTTCAGGACACATCCACTCACTGCTCCATGGCTACACATGGAGACCTGCTCCATGGTGTGCCATAGGCTGCAGGGGGACAGACTACTCCTCTGTGGTTTCCTTCTGGGGTGCAAGAAGCTTCTGCTCCACACCTGGAGCACGTTCAGCCCTCCTGCACTGATCCTGCTGACTGCTGGGCTCTTTCTCTCACATTTTCTCACTCCTCTCTCCCACCTGCACAGTATTTTTTTTTTCTTAAATCTGGTCTCACAGAGTGCAACCAGGATCACTCTTGTATCAGCTTTTGCCAGCAGTAAGTCCCATTTCAAGTCATCTCAAGCTTGTTTTTAATCTAATATGGGGCAATATCTGGTCTCTATTAACGAAGACCCCAGCAGCTCCCTTGATACCAAAATATTACCATGTAAGCCCAACAAACATTTTTATGATATAAATTCCTCAGTCCCTGTTTCAGCATGAAGATGAAGCAGAATCTGAGGCCAACAGTAACGGCAGAAAACTGAGAATAAGTCATGTAGAGGATTAGTCTCCAAATTGTACACTGAAGAATGTACACACAGACAAGAGGGTAGAACTAACTTTCATCCAGTAAAAAACACAGAGCAGCTTATAAGCATTTGAAGAAGTGATGAACAATATAGTATGACATTGAGCTGGATAATCATGAGTGGTCTATTGGAAGAAGAGTAACTGTTTTAATTTATCTATGTTAAAATGCAGAGGAAATGATTTTCGTTATTTTTTTCTTTAATTTTTTTTAACTTGAAAGCTGGATCAACAAATTCCCAAACTTGCAGATTTCTCATTTATAATTATATGTACATCCTATAGTGAATCATAGCAATCATAACACTTGCTTGTTTGTTGTATAGCTGCAGAAACGTCAGCTATTTTGTTTCCATGTGTTATCCTATATAGTAAAAATATAGGCAACATCCTCATGATTTTTTCTCTCTTTAGCACATTCTGTGGAATAATATATCAAACATTTATAATTTTCATAGCAAAAAGAAAACAAGACCTATATGATATTAAAAGTGTGGAAACAGAATTTTGGGGTTTAAGACAAAAACTCTCACAGGATTAGATTAGGCAACAGTGATCTATCTCAAAATATGTCTCACTGAAATCTTTTAATCTGCGTGCAACAGCAAGCAGCTATTTAAATCCTGTTGAAATCAGAGGTGCTTACGTTGATCTGTGTTTGCATGATCCAGAGCCTTACATTCATTATAGTCTGATAGATCACATGCAATAGAAAATTACTTTTGATAATCACAAAATTGGACCAAATGATATGTACAAAGGACTATTTTGTAATGGAAACTAGCAGAGGTAATACAATAAAAGTGCAGTGTTGGACGTGTATCAGAAAAAAAAACTACAGCTGATATAATGCTTTTTTATATTGACATTTTACAGACTAACATGGTAGAATTGCTTATAAAATGTTGATCTGCTTGAAATTTCTATAAGTTTTGGAAAGTATTTGAAGCTGCATGGAAAAAAAAAATAGGTCCAAAGCAGTGATTTGTTTTTGCTTCAGGCTAATTGTGGAAAATGAGAGTGTAAGTTTTGTAATTTGTGAATATTGGCTTGCACGGTCAATCAAGGGGAAAGATAACTGAGACTTCATAAAGCACATGCCATCTGTCTCTGCTGAGAAAAATGAGAGTAGTAAATCTATAGCAAACTGACAAAAGTATTGATACTTAGCATGAGAATATTAAGGAAATCTGATTTATAAGTTAACACATGTTAAATAATTCTTTTCAAGGCAGGATTCAGCTCAAATTTTTTTTTGGTTGAAATGTGTAACCCGAGGTTGAACTATTGAATGGAGGGTGAAAGTCAAGAAAAAAAACCCTATATATCTCATATATATCTTATATATATGATGCCCACAATTGATTATCTATAAGAATCCTCTGTCCTTTAAAACAATATCCCATTAAATACCACATTACAGTTTAACTAGATAATTAAAAAATGTGTTATGTCATTGTTAATAATAAGAAGCATTTCTCAAAATTAGCTGATGCTGATACATTCTTTCAGAACTGAGAGAACCTAATAAAGCAGATATACATATATATGATGATGTAGGAGTAGTACCTAGTAACCATGAATGACACTAAGGATTGTCCTAAGCATATCACAAATATTATTAATTTTAAAAGAAGGTTTTAAAAGGTCTAGACCTATTTTCTTAAGAAGCGAACCACAAAAATAAAAACAAAACAGAAAAAACAACAACAAAAAACAACAAAAACTAAATCAAATGAAAATGAAAAAAAACCCAAAAACAATGTGTATTTTCTCTTAAACAACTTGATCATAGAATCATAGAATCATAGTATCATAGAATCAATAAGGTTAGAAAAGACTTATATGATCATCCAGTCCAACTATCTACCTGCTACCAACACTTCTCCCTAACCCTGCTCCTTAACACAACATCTAAATGGTTCTCGAATACCTCCACAGTCAGTGACTCCACCACCTCCCTGGGCAGACCATTCCAGTGCCTGACCACTCTTTCAGAGAAGTAGTATTTTCTAACATCCAGTCTGAATTTCTTGAAACCATACCCTCTTGTCCTATCACTAGTAACATGACAGAAGAGGCCAACCTGCAGCTCACTAAAAACTCCCTTCAGGTAGTTATAGAGGGCAGTGTCTCCCTTGAGCCTACCCTCCTCCACACTGAACAATCCCAGCTCCCTCAGCCATTCCTCACAAGGTCTGTGCTGCAGACCCCTCACCAGTTTTGTTGCCCTTCTCTGATCACACTCCAGGGCCTCAATGTCTTTCTTGCAGTGAGGGGCCCAAAACTGAACACAGCACTCGAGGTGAAGCCTCATCAGGGCTGAGTACAGGGTGACAATTACTTCCTGACTCCTGCTGGCAACACTATTTCTGATACAAGTGAGGATGCCATTGGCTTTCTTGGCTACCTGGGCACACTGATGGCTCATGTTCAGCGGAGCATTGACCAATACCCCCAGGTCTATTTCCTTTACACAATCATCCCGACACTCTGTCCCAAGCCTGTAGCATTGCCTTGGATTATTGTGGCCAAACTGCAGGACCTGGCACTTGTTCTTATTGAACCTCATCCCATTGACTTCAGCCCAGTGATCCAGCCTGTCCAGATCCCCCTCAGTAGGGCCTTACTACCTCCAGGCAGATGGACACTTCTGTCCAACTTGGTGTCATCTGCAAACTTAGTGAGGGTGTACTCAATGCCCTCATCCAGGTCATCAGTGAAGATAATAAAGAGGACTGACCCTTGTACTGACCACTGGGGAACACTACTTGTGACCATTCACCAGCTAGATTTAACTTCATTCACCACCATGCTCTGGGCCCTGGGCCCAGCCCTCCAGCCAGTTTTTTACCCAGACAAGAGTGTACCTGTCCAAGCCACAGGTTGCCAGCTTCTCCAGAAAAATACTGTGGGATATAGTGTCAAAGGATTTGCTGAAGTCTAGGTAGACTACATCAACAGTCTTTCCCTCATCCATCTGACAGGTCACTAGGTCATAGAAGGAGATCAGATTGGTCTAGCAGGGCTTGCACTTCATGAACCCATGCTGGCTAGGCCTGATCACATGCCACGTGATCTCTTTCAAGACAACCTGCTCCATAACCTTCCCTGGTTCCAAGGTCAGGCTGACAGGCCTGTAGTTGCCTGGATCCTCCTTATAACCCTTCCTTTAGATGGGAGTCACATTGGCAAGCCTCCAGTCTTCTGGGACCTCACCAGTCAACCAGAAACTCTGTTTAATGATGGAGGTTGGCTCAGTTATCACCTTCAACAGTTCCCTCAGCACTCAGGTAAATTTTATCTGGCCCCATTTACTTTTGACAGTCCAGTTGGAGTAGTAGGTCTCTGTTTCCTTGTGAATCATGGTGGGTTTGTTCTGTCCCCCAGCTGAGACTTCCAGGTCAGAGAGTGGAGTACCCTGAGGACAACTGCTCTGACTTTCAAAGACAGACATAAAGAAAGCATTCAGAACTTCAGTCTTCTCCTTATCCTCAGTGCTCACGTTCCCAGCCTCATCCAGTAAAGAATGGAGATTCTCCCTGTTCCTCCTCTTACTGTTGATGTATTTGTAAAAGAGATTCTTGTTCCCTTTTACTCCAGCGGCCCAGTTGAGTTCAAGCTGGGCTTTTGCCTTTCTCATTTTCTCTCTGCACAACTTAACAACTTATTGGTACTCTTTTCGAGTTTTCCTTCCTTTCTTCCACAGGAGGTAGAATCTCTTTTCCTCCTGGAGCCTCAAGATAAGCTCTCTGTTCATCTCCAAGTGAACTTTCAACTCCATATCTACTTCAGAAGTTAAATATAACACCTTAAAATTTGCGTAGAACATCTGAAATTCCCATGTAATCCTTGAGAAGACCAGTAAGTAACTCAGTTAAGATGAATGCTTGAGAGACAGGCAGAAAATTAACTACAGCAGAATTTTCTACTTGCAGAAACTGATTACAATGTACGTGCTTTAATCTTTGAAATACAAATAATCCCAACAAATAGAAAGCATAAAAGCAGCACAATAATTTTGAAATATAAAAGTTGAGTGTGCGTGCATTGAGTGTATAAGTCCATTAGTGTTTTTAATGTGAAAACATTCCTTGAAAGAATTTTATTTGCTATTTAAACTTTAAAATTACAAATAGAAAATATGGAATTACTGACCTTCACAAGTCATTGATGAAATACTTTGTGATGCTCGTTACATTGGTCAGTGACCTGCATTTTTCTGCAGAGATCTGTTGG
The DNA here is from genome assembly GCA_036925125.1 of Oreortyx pictus. Lineage (NCBI taxonomy): Eukaryota > Metazoa > Chordata > Aves > Galliformes > Odontophoridae > Oreortyx > Oreortyx pictus. The sequence goes on from JAUPFR010000001.1 coordinate 32,968,591, forward strand.
CATTGCTACCTTATCTTCATTTCCACTCATCTTATTTGGTTTCTTACTGAATATTATGCTAATCTTAGATTACATCATGTAAAATAATAGATTATACTTATATCATAGTTTTGACTTTAAAATCTAATATTTTTTATCTGTATCAGCTAACAAAATAGAGCCAGTCTTTAGGTCTCATTATCACTCTTGTGTTATGAAAAAAGTTAGTTTTGCTATGCTTGCAAATAACTCCTTCCTTTCAAAGGAAATAAACAAAAAAATCCCACAACTCTCAGTCTACATCCTTTAAAACTCTGGGGAAGTTTAAATGCCTCTCTGCCCTGTTCTAGTAGCAAAGTGAGGTTTGTGCAATTAAAACAAATAGTTCTTTTCTTGGCAGTCACTTGGAAATAACAGCGTGGGGAGACCTCCAGAATTAAGGTTTTAAATGCTTTTCAAACTGATGTCAGAAATTGTACCTTTGTGTAGGTGCCAAAACCAAAGAATACTAGTGAATTTACTCTTGTTTACAGTCTTATAAATCACAAGTTAAGCACATACATGATGATGGTGTTCATGTATTGTGTCCTCTTATCTTGTACTAGTGTGTGTAAATTAGTTTTTTAAACACTGCTCCTGTAAGAGACTAGACTAATATTAACAGACTTGACTATTCCAAAGTTGCATGTGATTATCTAAGATTTGAACACAAGAACAGGCTTTCCCGATGATTAGCAGCTCTTCTAGGAAACTATTCAGGCTAGCTAGTTATAATTGAATCAAATGAATGAGTAAAATCACACAGTGACCACTATAATGTTTTTTTTCTGCAAGATAAGCTACTTTGTGCTATTAGTATATAACAGACAGTGGGATTTCTTATGCCACTATGAAGTTTGAGGTTGGAAATCAAGCTAGTGAGCTTTTTGAACTCTGCCACTATTATACCCATACTCATCCGGTTTAGATATTTTTTATTTAGGAAGTAGCTAGTTCAGTTAGTGCAATCCATTTCCAACAGTCATTACAGAACCCTGATAAATCTGTCGTTCTCTCAAGTGCATGTTACTGAAGGTTTGTATAATAAGAGCATTGTTGCATGTGGAGGAAATTGCTAGCTCTCATCCCAACTAAAGAGTTAATCACGCAGCTTGCTAAAGTGTTAGCACGCTCAGGCCAAATCATCTGTGTCTTTTAAAATATATCATCACGGACTTATTAAAGTTTTTCTATTCCCCTGAATAGTCTTTTATTGACTCAGACAATCCTTTGTACTTTCCCAGCATGAAATTATAATAAAAGGTTGAATCTTACAGATGTCTAAAATGTCCTTGAAGTGAAGTGAAAAGGTAAAGAGGCTCCAGCTTCATTTCAAAAGTGAATATATATCACTTATCACAGAAAAATGAATTTACTTTATATTCATCAGATGATCTGTGAAATAATGTTCAACTAAATGGGCAATAGATTTATTGTTCCTACAAAGATTAAACTTTAATCTCATATGTATTTTTTTTCTTCTTTTGTCTGTATGTCAAAGTTGTGTTTAAAATTCATTTCTTCTGAAATTGTTGTTGTTAAAATAGAGAGTGGAATAGAAAAGCAGCCTTAACTGTGCTCAGAAACGCTGCATCACTGACACAGTTTTACATCTGTTTCACCTCTGTTGGAATCAAGGCAAGTTTTAGTTGGCCAGATAGGCCCACGTAATCCCATCGATAAAATAATTCCCATTTATGGTGATTTATACCTTTAGGGCATGAACTAATGAACCTTTATAATGTACACACAAGAAAAGATGGATGAGAGCACGTACAATGATATTTGCCTCATAATTTCTGAGTTCAAGAAAGATTATTTTAATTTCTCTTCAGACTTTACATGTATTGTAATGATTACTTAAATAAGAGAAATGCCAATGGGCTTAGACATGAATAAAATCTAGGTTTTGTGATATTTTAGAAAATATGTGAGAGGTCTTCATCCCCCTGAATTTACATGATAAGAAGGCATTTACAGATGGAGGCTACTGATAGATGCAGTGAGCTTCAGAGAGGAGAGGAGAGGAGAGGAGAGGAGAGGAGAGGAGAGGAGAGGAGAGGAGAGGAGAGGAGAGGAGAGGAGAGGAGAGGAGAGGAGAGGAGAGGAGAGGAGAGGAGAGGAGAGGAGAGGAGAGGAGAGGAGAATAGGATATATAGCCTTTGGTCAAGAAATCTGGCCCAAAATTAAGCAGTAACCTCCAAAATGTGTTAGGCTAAACTGTGTAATACAGCCCATTTCTTTTTACAGAGATGTTTGAAATTTTTCCTGATTCTTCAGTTCCCTAGGCTTCCTTCTCCAAGTGATCCCTGTGCCCTTTGTCAGTGGAGAGGAAAGGCGCTCCTTTGCTTGCAAGATACTGCTAGACAAAAATGAGTAGAGAACATTAATACCTATATTTATGTTGTGTTCTATGTTCATTAGTGGTACACTGTATTTTCAGCATTTCCCTGTATCTTCATTTTGTAGTTGCTGCATTAGTACAAATATTGACAGTGACTTGTAGAACGGGTGCTCAGTTTATTTCCATTATAAAATGTCAATCTCAGATCTCTTACATGGTTCCCTTCTCAGTGGGAAGTCATAATCTTCTCTCCTTAATACTATGCTTTTGCTCTGTTGGTGTAACAGTTTGAGGAGTTTGTCTGCACAGCCTGTAGATTTCATTTTTGAGGCTAAGCGTTCTGTTTGTGTCTGACAAATTGCAAACATTTAGACTGAAATAACAATCATTACTTTCCTGCTGTAGTTTAGCCAGAGCCTTAACTAAAATTCTTGGCGAGTTCTGATCAGGGCTAACAATAGCATTACTGGCTTAAAATGTATCATTCAAATGTAATTGCTTTTACAGTAAGTCAACAACTCCTATGGAGCAGAATTGTTTTGTCACCTTGGCAATAAAGTCAATTGGAAAAGATCAGAGAACAACTTGTAAGGCTGATCAGGGATTCACCAGGCAGAGCAGCTAGAGAGTTATAAAAGGGAAAGCAAGTACGCTGTTTGATCTGCTTTAGTCTTCTTCAGCAGCTGAGGATGAAGGTAAGCTGTATACCCCAGGGACATAATAAAGCAGAGAAAGCCAGAGCAAAAGTAGGTTCTAAAGTGCTTCCAGGGAAGTTGTGAGCCAGAATGAAAGACACCATGTTTGGGAACTTCATTGTTCTTTCTTTCTTTTCTTTTTTTTTTTTTTTTAAGTTCATTTGCAATATATTTTGCTTTATTCTTTAAGTAAAAATAATAGCATGCTTAGAAACTCTAAGCAAAAATAATCTATCTGCTTACAGTTCTTAAGAATTAACTTGCAATTTAATATTAAAGATGTTAATTCCTAGAGCAATTAGAAGGAAGTGATGTTCTCGAAAGGGAACTTGATATACTCAAAAGGTGGTCCCTTGTAAATCTAATAAGGTTCAACAGTGCCAAGTGCAAGGTTTTGCACTTAGGTAAGGGCAGTCCCATATACGTATTAAAGACTAGGAGAAGAATTGCTTGAGAATAGCCCGCCAAGAAGGACCTAGGGGTTCTGGTGGATGAAAAATATAACATGAACCAGCAGTGTATGCTTGCCCCCCAAAAAGGACAATAGTATCCTGGGCTGCATCAAAAAGGGCAAGGGCAGCAGGGTTAGGGAAGTGATTGTTCTCATCTGCTCTCTCCTCCTGAGGCACCATCTGGAGTACTGTGTCCAGATCTGGGACCCCCAACTCAGGAAAGATGTGGAGCTTTTCGAGGTCACCCAGAAGAGTTGATCAGAGGGCTGAAGTTCCTCTCCTACGAAAATAGATTGAGGGGGCTGGGCTTGTTCAGTTTGAAGAAGAGAAGACCTCATTACAGCCTTCCAGTATTTAAAGAAATCAACTTTTTACAAGTGATAGGGCACTGGGGAATGGTTTTAAGCTCAAGGAGTGATGGTTTAGATTGGATGTCAAGGGGAAGTTCTTTACAGAGAGAGTGGTGGGGTGCTGGAACAGGCTGCTCAGAGACGTTGTGGAAGCTCCATCCCTGGAGGTGTTCAAGAGCAAGTTGGATGAGGCCCTGGGCAATCAGCCAGATTCAGAGGTTGGTGGCCCTGCCTGTGGCAGTGGGGTTGGAACTTGGTGATCCTTGGGGTCCCTTCCTACTCAAACCATTCTATGATTCTGTGATGTAGATTAGGTGTTGGCTGGATGTTTTTCACTGAGAGAGTGGTGAGGTGCTGGAACAGGTTGCCCAGAGAGGTGCCCCATTCCTGGAGGTGTTTAAAGCCAGGTTGAGTGGTCACCTGAGCAATCTGATCTACTACTTGATTTAATGGTTGTTAACTCTGCCTATTGCAGGGTATATGGAACTAGATGGTCTTTGAGGTCCACTCTGATCCAAGCCATTCTACAATTCAATCTATGATTCTATGACAAAACTACTGGAGAAAGGATGTTTTAGGTATGGGGGCAGACTAGTCTCTAAAAAATAATGTTTGTTTTGAAAAAATATTTACAAAAAAAACCCACAACAAACAACAAAGACAGCAACACACACACAAAAGCATTTTTATGTGCCTGCAAAGAGAAACTGATGCAGATAAAGCAACTCTTTCTGGGTTCAGCCTGTATTGTACTGACAGAATATTTTTTATCACCAGGAAATAAAAATAGGTGCATCAAATATAGATTTTGTTTCTGTAGAGAAATTTTAGTTTCTGTAAAAAACCTAAGATTTCACCTTTCTCCCTCTGACAACTCTTAATCTACTTTATTGGCATCTGCATTTATTTATCTCTTATTTAGAGTCTGAGGCAAAAGTATGCGCCTTCGAGGGATGATACGAGATCATGGGTCACAGATGAAGTGCTATATTGCACACAATTAGCATTGTTGTTTTGGAGAGTTTCATAGTTCATTCATTTTAACATTTTTAATATTTTCTTATGTTTTTCATACAGTGGATATTTTTTCTCTTCTATAACTCACATTTCTATATTTAGAAATACCTTAGCAATACTTTAGAATACTTGATAACATCTCCGGAGGAAGTATAAGCAGACACAGACACAAAAGAGGCACATGCACCCCTAGACTCATTTATTGTTAAAATTAAATTAAAATTGCAGGGTTTTACTCGGTTGATCTTATTTTCATAAAGCAAATTAGGAAGTACATTACCTGTGTATAACTGCAGTTGTTTACTTTCATTGGGTAGAACTACAGAAGCAAAGTCATGCCAAAAGCCTATACTTAAAATCCAAATATTACAATGCTCAGAGTAATCTCTTGCAGAACTATGACACTGCAGATAAGTACTGTGCAAAGGTGACCAGGGGCAGAACATACAATTATGAACTGTGAACTATAAGATCAATTGTCTGGCTTTGTCAGCTTTATGCCTTTTCAATTAGTCGATTAAATAAATCACTCAGAAAGGCTTGGATGCTGATGCATATTTTATTCATATTGCCAAGCTGACTGCTGGAAATCCTCTTTTCATTCCACAGTAATTACTTCTCTCTATATATATATTTTTTTCCAGTTTAGATTTCAGCCCATAGAGATGTACTATTTGGCTAAGAGTTGCTGGAGTTCAGGCAGAGCTGAAAAGCAATTAATGTTTTGTTTTGTTTTGTCTTATACCTAAACCAAGTATTTATAATATATGGTGTATACTCATGATGATAGAACTTTTGATAAACTCAATACTATGAGATTTGTGGACTTCAGTGGATTTTAGGTAGTCAGTATGCAGAAAAGCAGCAAAAGGAACTCATGTTGTGAAATACACAAATTAAGCATTTGTATTGCATTTGAAAGATATTCATTAGGTGTTGAATTCAACTCATTAGATGTTTGAATTAAACTCAGGTAGTTTTAAGTAACTAAGCTTTGCCATCTGACGGAATTATCTGTTTTTCAGTCACAGGGAGAGAATCAGTACTCTAAAAACAGTGTGAAATTCTCTCTCTAGATAAAGAGATTACTCTGAATTTTTGTTATATTTGCAATTTAGATGATTGCTGTTTCTGGGATCCTTGCCTAGCTGTTTGTCATTAGATCTTCAGAGCTAAATAGATAGATCTTTGCTGCTAAGTCAAGAGTTGATTTCTTTCATTCAAAATACTTCACAAAAAAATTGCTCGGTTTGTTTCACATATAGAAGAATTATAGCTACTGATGTGACAATTTTTTATTCAAACTTGGAAAACAAATCTATCTTTTTGTTAGATGCCTACAGAATAACACAAAGGTTGGTGTTTTCAGCTAGCCCATGTGAAATTCTCAGGACAAAGACAGAACTAAGTCTGGTCTTCCTCTGGAGATCTGCTTTCTCTTTTCAATTAGGTTAGCTCCTCAGTACCTCAAGTCCTTGCTCCACTGAATTTCATGGGTGTTAGTTCCCAAGCACTCTTTTGAAGTGAAAAGCTGAGATGTGATTTTAGAGAGTTTTCACTCTAAGTATTGATTGTTACAGGCAGAGTAGATAAAAGGTTGTGTCTGATATACATGGCCCTCCACCACTGTCTCACCAGACTGCCTGGAAAGCAATATAATGTACAGCTACATGCCCTCATGCCATCTCTCTGGGGATGCAGAACACACATCCAGTTTCCTTCTGTAAAAATACTTCTCCGGTGAGCTGCAATAGAGTTCAATTATTTCAAGCTTTTTGAAACAAAATAATAATAATTTAGGCTGAGATGACATTGGAATCAGTTAGTGCTAGCAGGAGACCAAAGCCAAACTTTTGATATGTTTGTGCCCCGTCAGGTATAAAGAGCCAAACTTTTGTTACTTGCTTTAGGGACTGATGATTACTCTCTGGTGCACTATTTTTTTTCACAATGTTGATGTTCTCCACTACCAGCTACTGCTTAGCAATTTTAACCTGCTGGTTTCAAATAAAATATATCAATAGCTTCATGCAAATGAATTCTCTTTCTCACAAATGTAACTTCCTGACTGGCATTCATAACCTCCTTGTTCAATATATCTGAATCTTGAATTTACATAATTTTGTTGTGGATGCCCTGTTCCTGGAGGTGTTGAAGGCCAGGTTGGATAGGTTCTGGTCACTGATCTAGCACTTGTTCTAGCAGCTGGCAGCTCTGCCTATTGCAGGGGGGTTGATACTTGATGATCCTTGGTGTCCCTTCCAATCCAAGCCCTTCTATGATTCTGTGAATATGGGCACCTTTATAAAATGTAACATACTCATTATGAAAATAAATAAAATAAAATAAAAAGGCAACATTTTGGGAACAATTTGGGACCAAAAATGAAGATAGAAAAAAGTGTCAAAAATAAAAAAAATAATAATAATAATTTAAAAACTAAATTATTTTAGAAGATCTAAAAAGCTTATTATTTAAATTTCCATAAAGGTAGCTTTTGAGATTGTACTTAAAAAAAACCTTTTCACTTAAATAAGTGGAAAACAATATTTAAAAAACTGTGCAATAGAGAGATAGGAGAATAAAATAAAACATTTTGGATTATTTTAAGCAAAATGATTTTTACTGACCCACAGTGAAATGTAAGGTCTTTTAATTTCTTAAACAATATTTTAAGCATTTTAAAGTTGCAGGCAGTTGAATAGTAGTACTCTTTTTTAAAATCTAGATTTCCTTTAAGTAAGAGCATTTCTTTTTTACTACTCAGAGAAAGCAGGTAAACACTTTTATTACCATGCAGTGGATCCTGAATTGATGAAAGTGCCATTTATTGAAGGCATTTTAAATGTTTATGTTAAAATGTGTATCTTTTCTTTTTCCTCCTTTTTTATGCTGTTATACCTTATATTTGCTATTTCAGATCTACCTCCTGCTTTTATAAACATTGCCAGATGCTAATTCATTCCGATTGTATCTATCTTCCACAGTCCTACTATAAATGCATTAAAAACATGAATAACAGCTCTACCAGATAGAATAGCTAGTGGAGAAACATTTCTTTCATTCACCAAGATCAGTTCACAGTACAAGGTGGGTATTTGCTTAACAACACTGTAGTGCCAGTCTATGCCTATAGACACACAACAGAGGTAGACAACTATTTTTTTTTTTTTTTTTATATTAGCAAGGCCAGCAATGGCCTGAGGATAGTATTTGGTTTCTGTAGTAAATGAAGGGTTTGCTTTTCTCTTCCTGGAAGCTACATTGACCTCCAAGTATGAATATATAAACCATTACAATAAAATTGATGATTTTAATTTCTTTCTATATTGGATAACTGATGCTAAAGAAATGCTTCATACTTAAGAGGCAGAAGATGAAGCAACTGTCTATGATTTTCTAATAGAATTAAATACAAATCCCTTCTAACACAGCTCTTAGCATAAGTTGAGACATTTTGATCCTCCAGTTGCCCAGTCTAAGGACGGTGGAGTTTATGATGTTCCTGTCCAGCTGACAACCTCATGTGACATTTCTCTAGAACAAAGAATGAGAAAAGTGATGATATTTATGCTTTTCAGTCTTTTCTTCTTACTCAGATGTAAGTCTCATAATTATTCCCACATTACGTTAGAGGGAAATATCCCATTTCATATTTCCACAATATAGAGAGTATATTGACTCTGAAACCAGGAGAACAAGTGACAGAAATTTTTGCCACAAATTGAAAAAAAAAAAAAAGTCAGAATCTTTACTCTTACAAAATGTAAGAAATTCAATTATTTCAATTACTTTCTAAATTGTGTCAAAATGTAGCAAGGTTTTCTAGAGCCAGTTCAGTGATTCAAAAAATGCAGTTCCCTCCAAATCAAATAACATTAAGTAAATCATATATTCAATTATTGTAAAATTTGTTTACCCAATTTTTCTTTTAAAGGCTTGCTTAGTGTTCTGTTAAAGTACTGTATTTGTAATCATTAGCTGTGTTGATGGCAGCTGCTTAGGGAAAATATCTCAACACATACTGAATTCATTGCAGCTTGTTGTACCTGTGTAATTAGCAGGAGTTGGATATTTGTTTACTTGATACTGAATTTTAAACAGCTATGCAGGCATTATAACAGCAGTGTTTCAGTCTAACATGCGTTTGGTGCATTAAATAAAACAGAATTTTATATAAACAGGCTACAGTAAAATAGATCACCAGGATCCAAATTTTAAAATAAATTAATAGAAATTAGTAAAGTTTTCTTGAAGTTTCTTTTGGAGCACAATAGGCTTGCAGATATCCACGATGTAAACTACATCACATTTTTCACAGTTTATTGAGGTAATGGAATAATAGCCTGAATTTTATGATTACTCCAAAGCACATAAAAATCATTTGGTTCCAGAAAGGGCTTAAGGAACCACAGAGGAAATACATTTTTATATTCTAGTATTCACAGAATCACAGAATTGTAGGAGTTGGAAGGGACCTCTAGATATCATCTAGTCAAACCCCCCTGCCAAAGCAGGCTCCCTAGACCAGATTGCAGAAGTAGGCGTCCAGGAGGGTAGTGAACATCTCCAGAGAAGGAGACTCCACAATCTTTCTGGGCGGCATATTCCAGTGCTCCATCACCCTCACTGTGAAATATTTCCCGCACACATTTGTGCGGAACTTCCTGTGCCTCATTTTGTGGCCATTTCCCCTTGTCCTATCACCACACACTACTGAAAAGAGTCAGAGTCCAGCCTCGTCCCTTTGCCTCCTGTTCCTTAGATATTTAGAAACGTGGATCAGATCCCCTCTGAGTCTTCTTTACTCAAGGCTGAACAGTCCCAGGTCTCTCAGCCTTTCCTCATACAGGATGTGTTCCATGTCATTTAACATCTTTGTAGCCCTCTGCTGGACTCTTTCAAGGAGATCCCTGTCTTTTTTGTACCAGGGAGCCCAGAATTTGACACAATAGTCCAGGTGAAGCTTCATCAGGGCAGAATAGAGGGGGAGGATAACATCACTTGACCTGCTGGCCCCACTCCTTCTAACGAACCTCAGGATGCCATTGGCCTTCTTGGCCACCAGGGCACACTGCTGGCTCATGGCCAGCCTGTCATCCACCAGGACACTCAGATCCCTCTCCTCAGAGCTCCTCTTCAGCAGCTCATCCCCCAACCTGTACTGGTGCATGTGGTTATTCCTCCCTAGGTACAAGACTCTACACTTGCTCTTGTTAAACCTCATCTGGTTCCTCTCTGTCCAACTCTTCAGCCTGTCTAGGTCTCGCTGAATGGCAGCACAGCCTTTCTGTCATATCAGCCATTCCTCCCAGCTTTGTATCATCAGCAAACCTGCTGAGGGTGGACTCTATCCCCTCATCAAGGTCATTGATGAAGATGTTGAACAGGACCAGACCCAGCACCAACTCCTGAGAAATATGGCTAACTACAGGCCTCCAACTGGACTCTGCGCCACCAATCACAACCTTCTGAGCTCTGCCAGTCAGCCAGTTCTCAACCCACCTCACCTTCCACTCATATATTCCACACCTCCTCAACTTTGTTATAAGGATGCTGTGGGAGACAGTGTCAAATGCCTTGCTGAAATCAAAGTAGACTACATCCACTGCTCTCCCCCCATCCACCCAGCCAGTAATGACATCAAAAAATCCACCAGGTTGGTCGAGTACAACTTCCTCCTGGTGAACCCATGCCGACTACTCCTGATAACTCTCAGATATTTCTACAGAAGGTGAATGAAGGAAAGCATTATTTTCTTTAACGATAAATTCATGAACAATTCACAATAAATTCTCCATGAGCCCTCTTTAGAGCAACATCAGCAGAAAATCACTTCAGCAGTTCTCATGTAGGAAACATTTTCTCATGTAGGAAAAAATTGCTCTTCTATTATTTAAAAGGTGTTACTACTTTTTTTTTTTTTAATTGACATATTTGAATCTCAGGGCTAAAGACCAGTTTTGAAAAAGATTTTATAATTCTGAAATATGACATAGATGAAGTTAGAGAAGACTATTTTTTAAATCTTGAGTAAAGAGGACTTGTTTCCTTTATATATTCTTAGCCTTTTATATGACCAGAAAGTGAATATATCCTAAAGTTGCTTGGATTTAAAATTAGCTTCTTAGCTCTTGCTGAAATACTTGGAACAATGAAGAGTCACATAACCTCTCTGGGTTCAAACACACAACTGTGTTTTAAATAAACATTAAGCAAAACAAAAGCATCAGATCCCCCAGAGGAAGTCTTCATAGTCATTTAGCTTCTAATTGGACACCATAGCAGGGTGATGGACTTGCCCAGTTGTGTGGACTATAGGAACAGCCAAAATGTAGAAGCTCTGTATTTATTGCTTGCTTAAGTAGAGAGGATGTGACACTGTAGGTGAGGCTAACATTGTGTTCCTCTTGTTAGGGCTAGTTCTAAACTTATTTTGATGAGAACAATAGACTGCTTTTCAGGACCAAAAGACAACAAGAGAGTACTATTTGAGTAAATACGTCATTTGCCACAGAAAATATAATCCTGATCTTGGAACATATCTTATTCACTTCCTATTAAACAGTTGCTGTTTAAAAGAGAGAAATAATCCTGGTAGCAGGTGACTGTCAAGTGGCTCCATCCTCTTAGATAAATAGTATACCTGATCAACTAAGGAGTTGATTATCCTGTCTTCATTCCTGTAAAGGTTTAGGAATATTTCATTTTTTAATGTTGTTATGGTTCATAAAATTGTAGAACTTTTGTCATACCTGTAAGCTCCATTAGTAGTAGAAATCTTTGTTGCTTTGTTGAATGGGGAGAGCAATACCAAAACATATCAGTTTTGTGATCAAGGAGCAAAGCCATTTAGTTTTGCCATGTATACATGCACCGTCGTGGGAGAATCACGGACACTACAATTAAGTCTCACAATTGTTTTATTATCAGTAACACAGGGGCCTTTGGAAGGCTTCTTTTTGCAAAAGAAGACATCACATTTTGAGAAGATAGGGTGCTAGAGTGCATTATGATTCTTTCTCATGCTGTCTGTTAATGGTGGGTCATATACTTGTAGTTCAATCTCATAGACATTTCATCCAGACATTCAATAAGGTTTCAGTTGAGTGTGCTTCAGTGTATTGGAGAACAGTAATAAAATGAATATGTACATCTGTGAAAATTACTCCAGCTTGCTGTGTTTTGAACTACATACAATTGGATAAGGTATTATAGAGAAACAGAAAAATTCAGTTGTAAACATGTAGATAATCAGTACCCCCTAGTATCTTGTAAGACATTTCCATGTGGATGCCATCTGCCACTCCAGAAGACTGTGAATTTCTAGTTGCTCCTTCCCATGAAAATATTTCAGGTTTTTTGGAAAATCACAAATGTTCCAATGGCACTGGGTACCTGTGCTTAAGAAACTAATGTGAATCCACAGGACTGGATTTAGTTTGCTATTTTAGAAAGTTACATGTAAATATACTCTTGTAAAGATGGTGTTTAAACTGCTGGAGATAACTTCTTTAGTGAGTTATTTTAATGCCAGATGTAGCTCTTCCATTAGTTGTACTTTCATATTATTTAGAGTTTTTAATTCATATCCTTATATTGGCAGTTACCTGAAGAAAATGAGACGAATCTTTAGACAGGGAACTTTTTGATACTGTATTGCTTTTCAGTCACCACATTTAAGATTGTGTCATCAAGTAATACTCATATTCCTATAAGTGCGTGTTGTATATATGCATATATATATAGTAAAGATCAAACTGCTTCTGCAAGTTCACTTGGTTGATTTGAAGTTAATTATTTTCAGTAATTTAAATTAAGGAACATATGTCAAACACTGGTTACAACATAAATGCTACTAATTAATATAAATATTTATAATATGGGTCAAGCTCTTATTAACCTCACACTTTTCCATAGCCACATTTCATATATATGAAATTTTGATTTGATCATCTCCATGCAGAGCCAACCTTCTGTGAACAATTAGCTCAAATCTAATTAAGATGACCACAATTAAAGATCTCAGTCACTACATAAAATCTGTGTTTACTAGCAATACCTTTTCATTATTTTAAAGATGAAATTTTAATTAATGAATATGAAAGCATTTGCATGTTATCCATATTGACAGAGCAATACTTGACATGGCAAAACTAAATAGCATTTCTTGTCTCTGAGAAGACACACACATTGGAAGTTTTTTTTCCTGTTAACTTCATTAAAACACAATGGCTTAAATTTAAGCATGGGATTTATTTTCACTTAGCTGAGGATTACTTGCTAAAACATTTGTATGGCATTCTGGTTTTGAATGTATGTATCCTGTATAAAAGTAAATAATCCAACAAAGCTCATTGACTTTCATATCAACCTGGATGACTAATTTCATTGTTCTGGTTGTGTATACAGCTAGTTTTGTTATAAATGCTCAGACTTTCTTGTTTGTTGTTTGTTTGTTTGTTTGTTTTAAGTCTTTACTAAGGAATAAGCTCTTTTTCTGAAGAGAGTTTCTTTGCTTCTTGAATCCTGCAAATATTAGCTCTGTGTAAAGGGACAGAACAAAGGAAATAACAAAAGGAATGTTTGGAAGGAATTCTAAGGAAAGAGATCCAAAAAACCACAGAATACCTCAAGTTAGAATATTTCCTGGGGAATACTGTAGTTTGCACTTCACATTTTTGTTTCTGAAGATGTTCTATTTAACTCTTGTTATTCAGTTCAGCCTTTATGTTATGAAGAATGCAACAAATTTCGTTTTGCACAACAGTCTGTAATGATTCACTGATCGAAGACCTAGACTGGTTAAATGTTGTTTGTTTTTTCTTTTTAATTCACTATCCATTCTGATTTTCCACATTAGTTTCACTCTAAAAGACAATAATAAAATGTGAAGATGGAGTTGTATGATAACTTTCCCTATATAGGTCCTACTGTCTACCCAAAAACGCTTTACTGTCTTTATAAATCAAAGTCTGCGCAAATATGCAAAACTAGACAAGGAATTCATTTGCTAGTTCCCATTGGCAGTAGCAGTTTATTCACTTCCATGAAAGCAGGGCTTATCAAGCATAATGGTTTCTAGTGAAGATAAGGGCCGTTGCACTCAATATCCTCTTTTCCTCCTTTTTTCAACAGCTTTTTACTGCTAAACATAGCATCATATGCTGTGGAATATATAAATTTGGACAATTTGAGTGAGCTATCCTGACTTTATTCCTTCTCATCTTCTAGTGCACTACTAACCTCCTCAGCTTCAGGGAAGCATAGGAAGCAGAAAATTCCTTGGCTCTGTGCAAGTGCTGCTCTGCAACAACTAAAAACAATTGGTTCTTATCACCACTATTTTCACTGAAAAAACAAAATGCAGCATCACGAGGCTCTACAAAGAAAATGAACTCTGTTTCAGCCAAAACAATTCAGGTCACCAGAGAGAAGAGATCAGCACTTCCCACTCTTCTCCCCTCATAAGGATGCTTCAGACCACCATGAAGTGTCCCCTCAGCATTCTCTGCTCTAGACTAACAGAAACCAAGTGGTCTCAGCCTCTCCTCATTTGTCTTCCCCTCTAGACCTCCCACCATCTTTGTTCCCCTCATTTGGGCACACTGTAATAGTTTTATATACTTATTATACTGTGGCTTCCAGAATTACACCCTTGAGGTGAGGGTGCACCAGTGCAGAGTAGAGCAGAACAGTCACCTCCCTTAACTGGCTAACAGCGCAGTGGGCCTGAAGCACCCCAGGGTATGGTTTGTCCATTTTAGCTGACAGGGCACACTCTAATGACTCATATTCAGCTTGCCATCAAATAGAAAATCCACAGGGCTGCTTTCTAGTCTCTTAACAGATCGTTTTAAAAACGTTAAGCAGAACTGAACTTAAAATGAAGCCATTGGGAATCCTACTGTTGACTGGCCAGCAGCCTGATTTAATTCCATTTATTATGAACCTTTCAGCTTGACCTGTCAGCCAGTTCACACCAATCATATTATGTATTTATCTAACTGTGTACTTGATGCTTTGTCTTGAAAGATACAATGAGAAACACTATCAAAACTTCTTCTAAAGTCCAAAAAAATTACATCAACCGTCTTTCCTTGGTCAACTAGGTGGGTAATGTTGTGATAAAAAGAAATTAAATTCATTAAACAAGACTTTCCCCTCATGAACCTGTGTTTGATTTTAGCAATGACTGCATTGTCTTTCTGGTGTTTTTCAATAGCTCACAGAAAAAAACTTCTCCATAATTTTAACAGATACCAAAGTGAGACTGACAGGCCTGTAACTACAGCGATCATGTCCTGTCCAGATTCATAAAACCACTGAAAAATAATTGAGAGGAGGTGTTGTGACATAATGAGCCAACTCTTGAGCATCCAGTGATGAATCTTTTCAGATCCCATAGGCTTGTAAGCATCCAACTGGAACAGCAGATCCTGCACAAGTTCAAAGCTGGCAGAGAGTTTATTGTTCCTGCAGTCATGATCCTTCAGTTCAGGGCTCCAGGCATCCAAAGGCCTATCATCATTTCTTTTTTTCTTCTTGTTACAAAACTTTATGGACATATTAATAATATCTACAGCAATTTAATAGCATCTCGTTATTTCTAAGTCACTGAGTTTAATGCAAAATGGATAGATTGTTTCTTAGTGGCAAAGACCCTTTTAAGTGGATTTTAGGATACTATTTCCTGAATGAATGATATCATTCATCTTCACAGTCTTAACCTCATAACTTTCGGTTTGATTTTGTTTTCCTTTAGCTAAGAAAGATAGATACTTTATCTGCTGTTGATTTAGTATTCTGTAAATTTAACCACTTTTCATCAACATGAATCCTATATTTTGGAAAGAAAATCAGTAGGCTGAAGCTTAATATATATTTGCTTTTTTTCTTGACAGATGCTATTTTAGTGGGTAGTAAAGAGTAAAGTTTACAGCAACATTCCTATGCTAAGGATTAAAAAACACAGCGTGATTCTCAGATTAGCTGAGCTATATCTTACACAACAATTAAAAAATCTGGTTTGGGAGGAAAAATCAGACTATTTTGAAGTGGGTTTTGAGAGTCTGTGCTATGTTTTGAAAGCAGTCTTTTGTTTTCTAAGTTTTAGGTCAGTTATAGATTTTGTTCATAGCTTTTCCACTATCCTAAAAAAAGATGTTATAAATATAGAAGCTACATATATATTAAATCTCAGGGATTTCACCACAGAAACAGTTGCTTGTATATCTTCATTTCACAGAGTTCAAAATGGGAAGAATATTAAGACTCATAGACTAAAAATGTAATTATTCTATTTTGAATACTTAGGAATTAAAAAGCAAAACAATTTCACCACGTTATATAGGGTGTCTGGGATAAGGGAATTTCAGCAATTTAATTACAGCTATCACTAGGCAAATCAATGCATAGAGGATACATAAGCCTGGAAGCCTGAGACAAGTTTTTGTGTTCAACCTTTGCTGTCTGAAGCACTGATGTCTGGAGTGGAAGACTAGTTGAATACTAATTGTCCCATGGCATCTTGAAAGGCAAGCTGACTGATAATTTGGCCTTTACTTGTATGTGACTTACCCATGCTATTAGACTGGCACACATCTACCCGTGTTCACTGGAGAAAATAAATACATGAATAGTTGTTCTAATTCTCAGATATTCTCTGCTGTTTTCAGCTTAGATTCCATAGTTTGAACTGGTGCCTAGCCAGAAATTCAAAATTTTGCATGCTGCTTGCATATAGTAAAGCAGATGGCAGGTGTCCTCATTGTTAATTTAGAGGCTTACCTTCAGAGAACAAATTTCCTAGCTTAAAATATCCCATCTTGATGTTAGCATTTCAAATAAACCTCCCCTTTTGTTCATGACCGAGTTTCTGTTGTTACAACTTTTGAATGCATAGCTCATAGATAAACAGATAAACATTTGCAAAAAAATACATATATGCTTTAAATAATTGTTTTATCTAAGTTTTTTTGTGATTTTTTGTTGTTTGTTTTTGTTTTATATGTGTATCTATAAATAGTATTTGTTGATAAATTAAAATGTTATTTGTTAGAATAATTATTAAAAAATCATATATGCAAAATTATATTCAAAGTTTGCTAGTTTTGATCTAAATGCAAATGACTTAACCTGATTTTCATTTTATCTAAAAAAACTTTTCTGTACTGATGTGAACTGGCTTGAGCAGAAACTGATTGCATCTGGGTCAGGTAAGTTATCATTGATAGTTTGCACTCCAGGATGGACTAAACCTAGCTTGCCGACTCTAAGGAGAAGAGCATCAGAGCAATTGTGTAGTTCAACTTGAATAGAATATCTTGTATGAAAAGTGATCTTGGACCAGATGATCTCCAGAGGCTCTTTAGAACCTTAATAATTCCGTTATATTTTGGAAAGGTATGATGAAATCTGTAACACATCTAACTAATTGTACATTAAATCATTTCATATAAAAATACACTTTTCCTTTGTTCTGGAATTATACAAACTATTTCATTTAAAGTCTTAGGTAATATGATCAATCATTTAAATCATTCTTATCAGTGGCTTATCTAACTAGGGTTTTTTTAGTGAATTTAATCATTTCCTTTTGATTTTATTTTTCATGTGTTTTTCTTCTGAATTTAGTACAAGTAAATGTCCATTCATATATCATAAACAAAATCATCTAGTGTGGATTTTCCTAGTAGTAAAAAAAATCAAGACAAGATTGAACATGGTTTATTTACCATTGAATGCACTGATGAAGTCAAATTACTTTCTTTGGCTTTGTAACCATGAAGATCACTTTTGCATGCATATGTGCAGATTTTCTGTATACTTGTGCCATGTTCAGTCTGATGCTAACATAAACCAAAATGAAAAATGACCAAAACTCTTGGCAAAATTAATGCTTTTGCTGTTTTTGTTTGTATCAAGAATGATGGGTTTAATCTGTTTGTTTGCTTGTTTGTTTCCTTTTCTAAAGCACCCACCAAAATAGAGATTGTGGAAGGTGTTTCTGAGATAAAACCCTGACACACATAGTACTGTGTTCCACATCTGACCTGAACTTGTACACCATCTATGTTATGCTGAGTCAAGGTGGCTTCTGACATTTTACAGAGAAGTCTTCAAAGAGTTGAACATAATCTCTGAAATAAGGCAGAGAAAGTGCAGAGTGAAATTTAATATTTTAGGAGCTTCTCAATGAATAGCTACATGACATGCACAGCAGCAAGAAATCTAATCACACTCTTATTTGTGACATAACGGTACCTATATCAATGACTTGGATAAATATTAGGGAAAGAAAGGCAAGCTGAGTTGAAGAATCTCTGACATACACCCAGCCAAAACTGCTGAAAATTTAAGTCACACTGCACAAGCAATAAAGTTAATAGAGCTATAATAATTTGCCTCAAATGAAGTCCTGGTCTGGCATCAAGTCTCTTTTTCTTATTGCCCTTGGCAATAAAAATACAGTAAAACATAAGCTGCAGATTGAAGACTTGCAGCATTCTTGCATAATGTTCTAACAAGAAATATGATGAAATCTAGGGAGAATAGCTGCTACCAAGTTTCAAGCTCAGTAGCTGTTGAGCATGTTCATTTTGTGTTTAAGATCAAAAGGGACCGTTATAATTCACTTGAAGGTTCTGAATATGAAACAGGTCTTGGTGTTTTTCTGAGTGGTTCTCAGAGGTTCTGTAGTAGTTCTATAGGTGTTTTAAAAAGTATAATTTGACTGGACCATAACGGCTCATCCACCAACCTTAATAAGAGGACTTTACACATTCCCAGTGCATATGCTTCAAATACTTTCATCAGAATCTTACATTTGTATATGGAATAATTTTTATTTACACCTTGATTCTATCTTTTGTTTTAAAAATTCTTTGTCATCTGCAAGATACTGACACTGAAAGACTCTGTACATTTCTACTTCATTAGTCATCTCTCATCAGTCTATCCTACTTCACTGTGCAAGAAGGATAAACACAAGAATAAAAGTGCCTAACCATTAGTTTCTATAGTACATAAATCTCTATGAATGAAAATCAATAAGTTATGAATTTTATAATCCTGCTCTTTTCAGTAAAGCAATCTACACAAATTGGTAAGGATCTGCGGAGTGTGAATATGTTCCTTTTTCAGTTAAGAGCATAACGTAAGGAAGGGAAACATACACAGAGACATAAAGCACAATTACTGGCAAGGCAGAAAATGGCTTGAGAGCAGCCCTGAGAAGAATTTGGACTCAGCATGAGCTGGCAACGTGCATTTGAAGTCCTCTAAGCCAACTCTATCCTGGGTTGTATCACGAGAAGAGTGACCAGTAGGCTGAGGGAGGTGATTCTGCCCCTCTACTCTGTTCTCATGAGGCCCCATTTGAAGTACTGTATCCAGTTCTGGGGCCTGCAACATAAGAAGGATACTAAGTTGTTGGAGCAGGTCCAGAGGAAGGCCATGAAGATGATCAAAGGGCTAGAGAACTTCCCATGTGAGGACAGATGAGAAAGTTGTGTCTTCTCAGCTTGGAGAAGTGAAGGCTCTAGGGGACACTATAACCCTTCCTGAAGGGGGAAAGCCTAAAGGGAAGCTAAAGAGGGACTTTTGGTAAGGGCAGGTAATGACAGAACAAGGGGAAATGGTTTAAAGCTGGTAGAGGGTAGATTTAGATTAGATATTGGAGTGAGGGTGGTGAGACACTGGAACAAGCTATCCAGAAACATTGTGGATACCCTCACCCTGGATGTGTTCAAGGCCAGGCTGGATGAGGTTTGAGCAACCTGGTCTAGCGGAGGTGTTTTTGCCTACAGTAGCGGGTTGAAACTAGGTGAATCTTAAAGGCTTCTTCCAGTTCAAACCAATCTATGATTCTGTGGTAAAACCTGACCAACTAGTGTACCAGAAACAAGCCTGATCAGTCACACTGGCTGATAGTATGCCAAGAAACTGCAGGCAAACCTAGATTTGCAGTCAATAAAGAAGCAAACCTGAGAGAGGAAGTCATTGAAAGGGGGTCAGTGGGAATGCACCAGGTGGTGAGGCGATGTGCAAGGGCAGGGAAGTAGGAAGGATCAAAGAGGAGAGTAGGCCGAGAGGGGACTGCACCTTCACTAGTGACCTTCTATCTCTGCCAGCTCAAGAAGAGAAGGGGACTCAGCTGACTGTACTGGTGTTGTATGTGAAACCTGCACATGGGAGCTACCGAAGACAGCTTGTGTAGCCAGACCTGTCAGTGTCCTTTGTACAGGTGTCTATGTGTCTATCTCTGGGATCCTTGCTTTTCAAGTTCACCTACTGAATCTTCAAAGGAAGAAGTGATAACTCTGTTCCCCAGCCTGGGCTGAGAAACCATATACCCAGGCCCTCAGATGGGCTCTTGTAACCCTGTGGGAGTAGTCCTGGGCCAAAGTAGCTAGAGGAGGCATCTCTTTCCTCAACAAATGTTGGGTGAATCTTTCATGATGAATCAGAGAACAAGAGAAAAAATGAAATCCTATTCTAATATTTTAGCACGCAATTCTTAACTATAAATTAAGTATTTAAAGATTATGCTGTTTCAAGTAGAGAAGATGATTCTTTACTGAACTTACTGGCCGACCCTTCACCTTCCCTTCTGCTGAATCTAGCCTAGAGCTTGATTACAGCATTTAAGATAACTTTAGAGTAAATTTATTTCAGCTAAACTTGAAGTAACTTCTGTATCAGTAGCTGTTCTACTGTCCAAAGCTCATCTTAAAGCAGTCATCCTGGGACATGATTTAAGTTAGCAAGGAAATTAATCTAGAGTAAGCATCCACATAAAAAAAAAACAAAAAAACTTGGAGCATTATCTTTGGGCTGGGGGGAGATGTCAGAACATCGTTTTTGGATAATGATGCATAGCACCACGTGTCTCCAGACAAATTGATTCAATTTTGCCTAAAGCTACACAGCAAATGGAGGCTTGGAGCTCTGCAGGAGTTGACTCCAGAGCTTGATCTGTAGGGATATATTTTCCATGCATTTCTTGATTTTTTTGGTACTGTATTTACCCTGAGGTTGAAGTTGTGAATCCATGTAGACAACACTTCCTTTGTCTCTGAGGAGGGGCTAGGCTGTCTGAAATGAGATCTCTGCCACAGATCTCAATTATTATCCTAACTAAAATTGCACTCTGAGGGGGAAGGGGGAAGCAAAACATATTTGTATCCATGCAAAGTGACTTCAAAGTATCTCTGGTGGTCAGCAGCTAGTTTATTGGTTACTGATTGATTGAAGAGGAAGGGAAAATGGACAGTTTTCTAGGGGAAAGAAGCATTACTTGCTAAAAGTGAGGTAATAAAGAAATACTGTAAGACATGACAGATGTGAACACATAGGCATTATTTGCAGACACAGCAAAAGGACTAAGTGTTCTTCCTTGTAAGAGTGAGAGGAGGAAGTCTGCTGCTGAATAGAGGTTTTCAGATGGTCTGGACAGAATCTGGGAGTAGGGAATGTACTCAGTCTAGCCTAAGTAATTGAAGGTATTTAAGTGTTTGATATGATGTGCTACCACTCAAAAAATGTAAAAGAAAACACCTTTCAAAAATATTACTGTCACACTACCTTGAGAAACGTAAGTCTTAATTCTTTTCTCATACATTGGCAGGAGAGGAACCAGAGGCCCTTGTGGACAAAGGGTCTCTTACAAGCCAACAATATACTTTTGTGGCAAATAAGTCCAACAGCTTCCCATACTTCATTGGGAAGAGTTTTATAGGAGGTTAAGAAAGTGCATCTTTCCCCTCTATTCAGTACTGATGATACACATTTGGGGGTCTGTGTCCATTGCTGGGTCCAGTGGTACAAGAAAGACATAGATGTGTTTGAGTGTAGATCCATCTGGGGGCCATGAAGATGATTAAGGTTTAGAAGCATCTGTCATATGAGGAAAAGTTGAGAGACCTGGGAGCTCATATAAGTGAACGCTCAGAGGAGTCTTGTCAAAATGTAAAAATGTCTGATGTGGGGTGGGGTTAAGAAGTTGGAGCCAGACTCTTCACAACTGTGCCAGAGGCTATCAGCACAAGCAGAAATACAGATAATTCACCTTAAAAGTAACAAGAAAAACTTGACTCTGAGGGTTGTTGAATATTCAAGTATGACTAGTCTTTGATCTTGGAGATTATAATAACCCAGCTAGATAACAATCTGACCAGTTTATCTATCTGACCCTGCTTTGAGCAAGCAGGCTGGTTTGGAGCAAGCAAACTGAACTGAACTATTTCCAGAGGTGGTCTGCAACAGATTATTCTGTGATTCTGTGAAACTAAAATGCCTATATGTGGTGAATGTGCTCTCACTGTGGTTTTTTCTAATGATTAGGTATTGGTTTCTGATGCCCATCTTCTTAGGAGTACAATTTTTCTGCCCTAATTATGTGATTTTTGAGAGCATGTGCTGATCTGCCTGTAGGCCAAAAATTGTGCTCAAACAAATGTAGACTAGAGTAACTTACAACTGGAAAGGTTATCACACAATACACTGTGAAATATTAATAAGATTTCTTGACATTTTCTCCCATATCCTCATTTAGAAGCTGAATAAGTATGAACTGAACAAATGGACTGTCATATGGCATGAAATTTGGCTAGACCGTTGAGCTTAAAGGGCAGTGATCAACGAATTAAGATCCAGCTGGCAGTTAACCACACAGTTCCTTAGGTGTTAGTGCTGGGACCTGAAATTTTCAACAGCTTCATAGCAATGTGGATGATGGCATGGCATATATCCTCAGAAAATTTGTGGATCTGACTAAGAGAGGGAGATTTATTTACCTAAAAACTGTTGGAGTTTTTATTCAGTGCAACATTGTGCTTCTTTACGATTTAACCAAAATCACAACTTTTTGCAAGAAGGGCAAATTATTCCCTCCAGGTTTAAATAACCTTACACACTAGTAACGGCTGAGGCCCAGGGACTGCCTAAAAAGGCTGAGAGCCATGGTAGATGATGGTTGAATATGAGCTAACAGTGCACTCATTTCAAGCCAGGTGCACACTGTGTTATTAATCTAGAGCACAAGAGAGGTAGATAGAAAAGATTTCATCTCTCACTAGTCAACATTTAGAGTATTGTTTCTGGTTTCATGTTCTTCAGCCTCCAACTGAAGAGAGATGTGGGAAAACTTTGAAGGATCCAGTGATAAGTTACAAAGATGGTTAGGGCCTTTTTATACTATATGTACTGTAGCTTGAGGGAGATGGACTTATCTAGTCTGGAAAGTAGAGATAGTGACATAGATCTGCTAGTTGCTCAAAATTTGAAAATCACACAAATCCAGTGTTGACACTACCTTTCTAGGCTAGGGTTCTAATTACCATCTGGTGTATTGTCTCCTTCTGCCATATTCAGGAAGTATGCATCACTCCTTCAGCTGATTTCCATTTTCTTTGGCTGAGGCAAAGTAGTATTGAGAATCCTGATAAATCATCAACAAAGCTGGTTTTATGGCTCCTAGCAGTAGCCAAAATAGTCAATTGCTTGTTTTGCTTTGGCCTAGAACTAGCATCTAGACTCATAATTGCAATGCAATATCTCCCTACTGTGCCCTACATTCAGTTATGACAGTGCAGACACTGCAGACTACAATTCAAAAATACAGAACAGCTTTCAGAATTCGAATCTGAATAAGACAAATGTTCCATCATTAGGAAAAAGAAAACAATTTTAGATCTTTCCTCTGGCACAATATCCTCTGGTTGGAGGTGCACATTGAAAAATAAAATTTTTAGTTTTTTGACAGAGAAGAGTATTGCTTTCTATCATCTCTAGCTATCAAGAAGAATCTGTTCTATCATAGTGAGCAATGGCTGGTCTCAGTTATTCACCCATTTGTCACCTCTCAATTGGACAGTTGCAGCATAGTACATCTTACCATGAAACTGTTTGCATTTAGGAAACCCCACTGTTTACAGGACACCACAGCATACATCCTCAGAAGCTATTGTATGCGACAATTCTTCTGATCTCTCTTGTGCTCTGTTTAGTAATACATTAAATCCAACTTTCCCTCTTTTCTCTGAAGCTTACTGGGGTCTCAAACTGGAGGACACGAAGATTAACAGAATCACAGAATCACAGAATCACAGAATCGCAGGGTTCGGAAGAGACCTCAAGTGATCACTGAGTCCAAAAATCCTGCCAAAGCAGATATGCTACAGTAGGTCTCACAAGTAGGCATTCTGATGTTTTGAATATCTCCATAGAAGGAGACTCTGCAGTGTCTCTAGGCAAACTGTTCCAATGGTCTTCCACCCTAACTGTAAATTTCTTCCACATCTTTGTTCATAACTTACTGTGTACATGTTTTAGGACACTGTTCCTTGTCCTATCACTACATACCACCAAGAAGAGTCTGGCCTCATCCATATCCCTTCCACTTCCCTTTAGATGTTTATGAAAATTAATCAGATCCCCCATTAATCTTTTCTTCAGGATGAACAGACACAGTTTGCTCATCCTGTTCTCTCATTGGAGATGCTCCAGGCCCTTTATCATCTTTGTGGCTCTCCCTGTGACCTCTCTCAGGATCTGACTCAGGACAACAATAAGAGGAGCTCCTGAAGCTGTGGGCCACTGTTAAATAATCTACTTTACACACTACTTTCTAACTTCAATGCCTATAACAAATATCTAGCAAGGTGCATGTGTTTACAGGAACTGAAAATGTTAAAATAAATGTTTCACTGGATAGAATTCTTAGCAGGGAGGGTATCAGAAGACAAACACTGGAGATTCTTGTCACCTTATTTAATAATCCCACTTTTCTTAGAAACACTTTTGTTGAGCATTGCACAGCAACATACACTAATGAGCTTTTACACAAATTTTGAATAAAAAAGTAACCTTTGCTACATGGTCATAAACTCTTCATGGACTCAGCTCTTCTTTTAAGACAGAAAGAACTTTGTTTCCTGGAAAAAGTCTGAAAGATAGGTATGATATGAAAACCAAAGCTTTCTTAATTTAAAAATTAAGTTAATTTTAAACAGTATTGAATTGAATCTGTGGAAAGTTCACTGAAATAGTAAAAACTTGAATCTTTTAAGGATTTCTGTCTTTAAATGTCATAATTGTTCCATGGAGAAATGTATTTGATTTGATATAAATGACTACTGAAACCATTAACAGAAGCTGATTTTTACATCACCAAAAAGAGTTTATAGGCAGTGCTTATATATCCTTTTATTCAATCAACTTTTTAAAAATAATCGTATCTTACACAGAAGATCTTACTGCAGAACATAGAGGCATTAACAGAAGGAGTAGGAAGAAAAGAACTTGCTTGGCTGTATTCCTGTTCACTAGCCTACATATGTCATTACAGATGACACTGATTCATTATGTACTAGCTGCAGTTAAGTTCAATGTTAAAATTTAAAACAAAACCAAAACCAAGCAAAACCAATGCCTACAGAAGTGTTGAATCCTTAGGTATACGATTTTCTCTCTAAATTCATTCTACTTAATAGGAATTTGCTTTGATATTTTGTTCTTTGTTGTTGTTTTTTTCAAATCCAGAAGAACAAGATAGTCCTGTGACAAGATAATTTTTAGACAAGATGTAGGTCCTTGAACAATGTGATGACAAGAGAACTTTATATCTATTTGATGACAAGAGATTTCTTCGAGGGACATGAAATAGGGAAAGGAGAGAGATGTCATCCGGAAGCATGTCAGCTTTTGATGGAGCAGTCATTTCAGCCACAAAAAATAGTATAAATGGCTGTGAAGTAGGCTGAATTTGTACCTTCAGGATCACTGGCACTGATCTAAGAGGAAAGTGAAGAAAAATGCTTTAGCTGAAATGTGTTTTTTGAACACGCTGTAGATGCTTGTTCTCATATATTGTTACAACTATGTCATTTTGGGGGTGTATGTTTAATATCAGAGATCTCCACCACAGAAATCACTTTTTATGTCTTGTTATACAACTGGCCTGCATTATGTAAGATGCATATATATAGTGCTTTTCTCATTAGCTGAAAATGGAACAAAATTGTAACAAACCAAAAATATATGCATTATCTTTGAAGCCAGCCTGAAGTCAGCTTGAACTCATATTCAGGAGTTAGGGTTAGGGTTAAATGGGTTAAAACCTATTTCTCAACATATCTGGCTTTGTGATTTGCCTAGGCTAAGCTGGATTTAGGCACAGAAAAAATAATATTTCTGCCTAGTAAAGCTAAACAGTTGTGCAGTTTAAGAGCTGTGTTTGTGTTGACTGCATTTTTTTTTTAGGCTGAAGTTATATCGAGTAAGGTTGGCTGTAGATGAAGAAGCTGAAGAAGCAATCCTCATTTTCCTATGCACCCTGATTTCTTTCTACAGTCTTTCCCATTTCTACAATCACATGTTATGTCTTCACTTCTGGTGGCAGGAAGGATCTGAACTATCCTTTCTGGAGTAGATTGCGCCCTATGTGCTCTGCTAAGAAACTGCAGTCCGGGCCTGTGGCCTGATCCAAAGTAGTCTCTATAGATACAGTCTTGGCTTCATTCTCTCAGATGTGGGCACAGATGACTCTCAGTAGCTTTGTATAACAGCACAATTTTAAAAGGTAGTGAAAACTGAAAGAATAGTGGCAGGAGATGTCTCCCCTTCCTGCTGAACTTTGTTGACTGTACAGTAAGGCTGTGAAGTCCCCTGCTGCTCCATCACTAATCTCAGCCTTGTTCCACTAGGACTGCATTGAGGGCTTCAGCATTCAGAACCAGATGATTCTGGTCCCTGATAAATAAAACATTAATGTATGGAATGGATGGTTAGACTAGATGATCTTGTAGGTCCTTTCCAACCTAATGTATCTATGAATCTATGAATGTATTTTCATTCTCATGCTGCCATCACCATAGTATATTTTAACAGCTTCTCATTTTTATTTGACCTGTTTCTCTTCCTAAAATTTGTGATGGTAACTTCTACCTTAAAAATTCTTCAGTATTCAATCAGTATTTTCAAAACTGAACATAAATGCTGCATGTTGCCTTATTAGTAATGTACTTATTTTTCATTAAATGACAGAAGACAGGAAATTTACGTTGATTAAGCACTTAACTGAGCACCATGCAATGTTTTGGCACCAGCTGACTGCATCCCTATTCAGTGGAATGCTAATCTTATCTCAATTAAGCAATAGTCATTACTGTTAGATTTATTTGGTATCTTAAGAGAAGGCCCAGTAAAACATCCCTTGCTGAGTGTATTCGCATTAAATGGAATACATCTTATTGTATTTTACTGTTGGGTTTTCTTTCTTTCCAGAGAATCAGTACTGTAGCTCAGAGTAGTAGAAGACGCTTTTTTTTCTTATTTTCTCAGGGAGCAAGTATGAAAAAGGCAAAGGTTTTCCCAGATCATAAAAATAAGCTATTGCTAAAGAGGCTGAAGCCGCTGCTCCTGCTGTTCTCGCAGTAGTTGACTGTGTACATTTTTGAACAGGAAAGAAGAAGCCCCAGGCACACAACTTCATAAGATGGGATACTAAGGGACATGGTTTAGTGGGGAAATATTGTTGGTAGGTAGATGGTTAGACTAAATGATTTTGGAGGACTTTTTCAACTTTGGTGATTCTATGAATCAGGCTGAGACATTGCAGCTTAGCAATTCCAAATAGTAGTATGTTGTATCGTAGAAGCTGGCAGCCCGAAAGCTACAGCAGGCTCTTCGATGGCTTTGTTCAGAGCATTTTACAGAAACACTGCTTTATCTGAGTCCTGATGTCCATAATTCATATCCTCTTTCTTCTTTATATCTCAGGAACATTCAATATGTGTTACTTAGATTTCTGAAATTAATACACTTAACAAATTCCTCTTCCAGGTGGGGAAATCCTAACTTAAAAGGTGCTAATGGATTAAGTTTATTCTGAACTATTTATGACCCACAGTGCCATAACTCCTATTCTGCCCATGTCTGACAAGAGCATGTGCTTTTTTTTATTTTTATATTTATTTATTTATTTATTTATTTATTTATTTATTTATTTATTTGGAATGCCCTGCTAGTAAGTAGGATACATTATCTGAGCTTTTTCTTGGGAGCAGAAAGGACAAAGCATGGACCTTCCATGTGCTGTGATAGCATCCTGATCATGAGAATCCATACCCACCTCAGCCTCACATGAATAGATGTGGAAAGGGTGAAAGGAATTGGTGTCCTTTGAAAAAAAGGATAGTGAGATCCCAGCTGTCATCTGCTCATCGTCACTTAGACTTTCCCCATTGTAAAGAACAGGCAGGACTTCAGACCCAGGCTTATTCTCAGCATTTCATTTACATAAGCTTTCTGTTAAATTCATACAGTTTACTGAATTTCAGTCAGTCTTCTTACAATGTCCTGGGACATGTTGGCCTCTAGTGAGACCTTAACTCTTTTCAGATACTGTTTATAGAGCCAGTCACAGAAGGAACTGTGTGACAATTTTGATAAAAATTTCCTCTTTAAGATTTATCTTTACCCCTTAACATTCCCTCCACTGCCCACTCCAAAATTAAAAGTAAAGAATTTAGGGATTCATGTTAAATTTGACCAGATAAGTTCTGGTAATTTTGTCACAAGGAATGGAGAGTATTCTTAGCTATTTTAGTTAAGAATTAAAAGTACATGATTATCATAATGAAGGAAGTACTTCTCGTACTTCTCTTTCCTTTCTGTTTTAATCAGTGAGGAATAATATGCAGCTAGCATTAAAGTACGACATGACCTCAATTTCCCAGCAATTCTAGGTGACTCAAGGTTGTTTAGGTAACAGCTTTTAGGTAGTTTGACGGAATGTTCATTGTATTTTATGAATGTTAGGAATGCTACCTGCATTTGAGTAAGAGGGAATTGTACATGACTTCAATTTAGATAATCAAGGTTGCATTGCATTGACAAATTTTACTAAATCATGTGCTGCTGCCAGATAACTTTTAAAGATCAAGCCTTACATTATTACCAGTATTCAGGAATGGTTCACAGCCTTGTAACTGTCAAAACGACTGAACTACAGAATGTAGCTTATCTCCTGATATTCTTAAAGCATGCAGCACAGTAATTAAAATACTACATCACTGTATCTTCCAAAAATGCAAAGAACTTTCTCCATGAAACTGTTTTCTTGGAACAGCCAACTTTATCTGGATTTATTATAAGGGGAGTCTCCAGGCTAACTTCTGGGTTTTTTTTTTTGTTTGTTTTGTTTTGTTTTTTTTTTTTTTCAGTTTGTTTTTGCTTTAATGAAAAACAGGTGTTATAAATAACTTTTATGAAGCATGTAGTAACCTGTAGGCATCATTTCAATTCCGTCACACAGATTTTCAACTGCTTTCTCTACTTCAGCATCTTTTCATTTAATTTGTAGTCTATTACAGTGGTCAAATGTACTTTCACTGTTACTTATGTGAGCTCGAAACAAGCGTTTGGTAATGCCTTTGTGGAATAATTTTATTTGTGGTAAATTTCACTATTATTTTAGACTTCTAGATTTATCTAATTGAAAGAAGAATTATCTTTTATGAGCACCTCTACTTTTTTGATAGCTCCCCAACTCTATTTCATAGGTGACTGCTACAGCAGTCTAATGCAAGTTTCAATAGTACTTATGAGTCCAATGGATTTTAGTCTGACATTCTAAATCAGTGAAAGACAGAATGGTTTTGTGAGGGCTGAAGTGGAGCAGGTAGTAGGTTTGGAGCTAACATGAGCACTTTGATATTAGGAAAGATTTCTTTCTCAGAAAGTGTGGTGAGATATTGGCATAAGCTACCCTGGAAGGTGGTAGAAACAATGTCCTTGGAGATACTCAAGAAATCTAGAGAGATCAGAGGAAGATGGTTTAGTTGACAAGGTGGTGATGGGCTGGGGTTGGACTAGATGTTTTCAGAGGAGAGGTCTCTTCCATCTTCAATGATTCTATGATTCTATAATTCTGTGATGTCTTGAAAAACACACAAGACTACAGAGAGAGAGCCTCTACTTTCACAGAGTTTAGAATATCTCTAATAATTTCCCCTTTTTAAGTATTTACTGATACACGAATGAGTAACATACAGAAATATGAAAAATCTAGTAATGAAAAGTTAGTGTAATTCTGTAAAAATATCTTTCACGGCTTGGATTCTAGTTTTATCATTTTTATCATTTTACTGAAGTTTTGATTTTTTTTTTGTAGAAAATAAGCATGATAGTTTAAGTAACAGGTTCAAGAAGAAAACATGCAGATGAAGTGTTAATTTACAATTTTCGAAATTGTCAAAGGAGTACAAATGGTTTTTATAGCTAGTTTGGTGCCTAGGAAAAGAACTGGAACTGGAATAGGGCAATGTATTGTAAGTTCCCTAGTTACATTGTTAATGGACACTTACGGTAACTATCCTCAGACATACTGAGTTAAATGAAATAAATATTGTGAGTACAAGAGTTGGTATAGACAGCCAATTTTTTACCTGTTTCCTGAAGCCACTGTAATTTTATTGTAATGAGTAGGTCCTGCGGTAGTATTTTATGTTGAGTTGGGTGCACATTTATCTGTCAAAGCTCCATTTCTAACTTTCCACAGTTAATTGTGTGGGAAGGATGTAATAAATGGTCCATAAATTATTTCCTGGGAGTCACTGTAAATGTCCATTTCCCCAGATTTCTACATACTTGTAACAGCTTTGCTGCTTATAAAATCTTGATAAAAAAAAAAAGTGTATTTGTTTGTGTCTTAATTTGGTGGAGTCCTTTCCATCACCATTTCTGATGGTTAAAATATGCCTTGCAAATGCTTGTGAAATAGTCATCCTGTTAAATATTAGGAACTGGATAAAAATAGGAAAGTGAAAATGTAGAGGAAAAACCGTCTTAAAAGCAGTTCAGATTTTATTGGAAGCTGAAGTGCTCTGAGATGCCACCTCTTAAGTTTCTTCCTACCCATTTTAACAAAGAAAACAAGAAACTTAATTTCTTGCTATATGGTTAACCCTTTAGCTGACCTCATCATAGTTAATTGTTGCATCCATTAGGTTATGGTTATTTGTACAGTAATAAAAAGGAGAACAATTAAAACAAAACCAAAAATTTAGACATGGTGGAACAATACTGTAAATCTCAAGAAACTGGTTAAAGACAGATATAAATCTAGTTTCTTCTAATACCTATAAATAGATAAATAAATAAACAAATAAATAAAAGCTTTACTAGAATATGTTAATTATTTTATCCTCAAAATGATTGCTTTCTTTGCTTCCTCATATAGTGTAAGTATGGATATAACTGTTTTAAAGCTTTATGAAATAGTATCCTGAGCAGTTAGGGAAAATCAATCTTTGGCTGATGGTCCTGAAAAAAGCAGGAATGCCTCATATCTTGTGGCTTAAAACACATAAAAATGTGTTAACAGCATGGTTTTAACTGAAATAAGAAAGGAAAAAAAAATAATCCAAATCTTTCCATTATATCCCTGTTTAAAGCTGAAGAGAAACTAACAGTGAGTTTTTCATGTCCAAAGAAATTTAAATCATTAAATCTTTGCAGTTATTTTCCTGCAGCTCTAGTCTCCTAAACATCTCACATTCTATCACTCTAGGCTCATTTTGTGGAAGGGGGATTTGAGGAAGCTAGAAGCATGCCTGACTTTAAAGTAAGTCAATGATGCATCACAGTCACAGAAACTTGTTTTCTCAAATGGGTTTATTTCTCTGCTAAAAATAGGGAAATAGGGAAAATGATTTTATTCTTGTCAGTATCACATTGGAAAATGAAAAGAAATTAAACCAAACCATCATGTCAGTAACTGAGGCAGTATGCTGAATTATATTGAATCAAATTAGCCACAAATACTCTGAACAGAAATATAATGCAGGTGTTTATTTGTATAAAAGGGAACATTCTTTGCTTCAGATTTGTGAAAGATTAATCTTTCTGGTGAGCAATTGTTCTCACATTTAAAAATTTTCCATATTACTTCATATATTTCTGTAATTTCAGCAATTATACTGTTTTCTATAGTCAAAACAATTAAAAAAAATCCATTTTGTTATTTTGGGACTCAGAAATATGCTACAAAAAACCATCAAGCAGAATATTTTTTGGTCACACAATCTTAATAAAACCATAATCAGTGAATTATTGTTGCATGTTTGTTCAATGTATTTATGTCCATACAGACTCTGAGTAAAGTACTATCTCTGCTGAAGTTGTCAGTTTGAAGCTAAAATGCTGAAAAAATCTAATCCTGAGCTTATATTAAGGTATACTGAGTTTGGGATAGGAAATCTGGTGAAGAAGCAGAGAAAACATAAAGAAATCTGAGTGCTTTTGAGGCATGATTCTGGTCTTAGATAGCATATGCAATCATGTGTCACCTTTTACAGTTCTCTTCGCAATAGATACTCTCTTTTTTTTTCAGTCCTTTCCTCCTTCACTCCCACTGTTTGTATAATAGAAAATATATACTGCTCCTTGGAAACAAAACATTTAATTCCCTGCAG
Organism: Oreortyx pictus; assembly: GCA_036925125.1. Taxonomy (NCBI): domain Eukaryota; kingdom Metazoa; phylum Chordata; class Aves; order Galliformes; family Odontophoridae; genus Oreortyx; species Oreortyx pictus. The sequence goes on from JAUPFR010000001.1 coordinate 33,000,946, forward strand.
CTACTAGTAGTCTTCTTTTCTGGGAGTCAGAATGCAAACATTATACTTCTGTTTCTCTTCACCTCAGATCATCCTGACAGGGCTTTACCCTTTCTTGCTAGAAGGACATTTTGCAGATAGCTGAAAACAGCAGAATATCCTTACTACAATAGCTCAGTTCTGAGCTGGTCTGACTGATGTGGTTGTGTGACTTGACTATCATTTTTTTTAAAGACTGGTTCTTGGTCTCATGGCATGGAAAGTTATAGAGTGAAGTTAAAGGCCACTATTTTACTCACACAACCAGACAACCTTTCTGTCAGCTTTAGCTTTGAAAAATGACCATGAGTACATAAATCCAATTAAATATTTCAAAGCCATTTCTACACTCCTTTTCAGTTAAGGTTCATTTCTCAAATACTATAGTAAAAGCTGACAAATGCAAATATATTCATTTACTCCAACTAAATCACATTTCAATTTATCAAATCACACATGGTTTAACTTCAGTGCCTCTTTAAAGTTCCTGTAAGAGCATTCTTATCAAATAAATATCCAGTTAACGAGATTTATTTTTACATCAGAAAATATTTTAGTACAAATAGCTGGAGACTGTTTCAAGTCTTCAAACTCTAATACCACAGAGAAAAGGAGAGGTCATTTTAAAACATTTTATGAGTTTCTGACCAAGTGGAAAAAGCCACAACAATAGAACAGAAAATTGTTCAAAAGACTGCAATACAAGAAAGGCATAAAATGATTGGTGAATATCTTTCAGAAGTGCTTGTGTAAAAGTATTATTTAAAAAAAATGATATCTGCAGATTTTTCACATTTATTTCATAATACGTTTTAGAGTACATAAAATAGTTGCATCACTTGAAAGTCATTCAGATCCCTAGAAAAGTCATGAATCACACAATTTAATTTACAGAGACATCAAATCCTGATATTCTTTAAATTTATTTCATGTAATTCTATTCTCAGATACATAATTTTCTTTATAGTACATTTCGATTAAATAATTGAGAACAGGCAAAGAAATTTAACCAACACAGCAGATTCATTTACTTTCCTAATCTAATTACTTTTTATCTTTAGCTCTAGATCATTTTTTGTTGAAGGGAACATTTAGAAACCATTGAATTTTTATCAATGAAATAGCAAGAAAGAAGTAGTTTTAGACCATCTCATCATTGATTCCTAGCAAATTCTTGCACGGCGTGGCGTACAATGTCGTAATTCTTCCATCTTATGATTTGTTAAATTAATAGGTACCTTGGAAACCAGATAATTTTCTGTTTAGATGTTGAGTTTTATTGAGATGAACTAATTTGGGCTCAGACCAGTTTTGACTAGTATGTTATTTAATACCATAATAGCTATTTCAGCACTGTTTTCCAATGCAAGTTGTTATATGCTTCAAAAACCTGAAATAATATATTAAAGCACATTTATGAAGTAAAATGGTTACAATGAAATTTCTCTAAATTGACAGAGAGAAAACCATACAGCATGACCTGAAATTTGGGAAAAATCCTAGCAACCAAGCTGATTATGAAATGCAACAGTAATTGGTGAAGTACATTTCTGATTTATGATCATAGTAATTATAACATATTTTATTTATAATCCATTCAGCATTTGGGAAACCTCATTAATTAATGAAGTGTATGGTGCATTGCTACAAGATGTTATATCCAAATCATTTGTTTAGTGGGATTTTTGTGCCAACTGAGTTGACAGACATAGAGACAGTGTGGAGACTAAAGAGAGGTCTAAATTAACTCATTGAATGTTATCTTGGCTGCAGTATTATTTGAGTGAAAACCTAGATACTTGGCCAGAAGCTTGGTAAAATAGGAGCCAAAGAGAGAAAGTCTCACTTGAAGATATATTTTAGTCATATAGTCCATTTGGTTCTTTTACTTACCTGCTTATTTTAATATTTCTTAGTTATTATTTTTGTTGAAGGCTATCTGTATCATCACTGAAGCAATTTAGGTTTCAAGAAGTTTGTAGACTTTACTGACCAGTTATCTGATAACTTAAGAAAAGGTCATTAATCCTCTGTATGGGAAAATGAGCTCTGGCTTTGCTCTTAGACGCATCCTTTTTTGTATTAGAGTATTCAGATAACCATATCAGAGGTTATTAGATTACAGAATCACAGAATCACAGAATCGTAGGGGTTGGACAGGACCTCAAGAGATCTTCGAGTCCAGTTCGCCTGCCAAAGCAGGTTCCCTACTCCAGGTCACACAGGTAGGCGTCCAGGCTGGTCTTGAATATCTCCGGAGAAGGAGACTCCACAACCCCCCTGGGCGGTCTATTCCAGGGCTCCGTCACCCTCACCATAAATAAGTTCTTACGCACATTCATGCGGAACTTCCTATGCTGCAGTTTCTGGCTGTAAAGATGTTACGTAGAATGTTAAGTTAGATGTTAAAGATGTTAAAGTAAAATGTTAAGTGAAGAATGCTTTGGAAAAAGAAATGTAGTTTCTTTGAATATTTCTTCTTGACTTTCGCATTTAAGATTTCTGTATCCTTGTATTGACTATATTGTTAGAAAAGATCTTTGATTTTGAAAATTCAGACACTGCAATATACAAAATTGACAAAAAGGAATTGAAGATTTATCTCCAGAAAATTTGAATTAGAAGTCCAGAAAATAATCATATGAAATGACTTGGTGAGAATTGAGTTGTCAGCAGAGAACTCAATTGCATTTGATATTTTTTTAGCGCAATTTCCTTAATGAAACATAGAGTGCCTTGTTTAACTGTTGATTCTCAAGGATTTCACACTTAGGTGTAGGCCTCTCCTTATATGTCCTTTGTCTGATCTGTCAGTTGTTTATATTTGTCTTGGGCATCCTAAAACAAAATATGGATATATTAGAGTGAGCCTAATGGATAGTTACCAAGATGACTGGAATATGTTGTATGTTATGTAGAGGTAACATCCTAGATGACTACCTATTTTTATTTTAGGAGACTGATAAGATCTTTACTTTCTTCAACTGCTTTATGGAAGGATGAGGAGAATACAGATCCAGACTCTGTGACAAACAAAATGTATAAATAGAGTTTGTAAATAGATGAACTGTTATCCTATACTAGGAAATTTATAAAAGTTCAGTGTGAGAATAGTCAAACTGGTTGACTGGAGGGGCGAAAGAATCACTATCTAAGGATATATTTAAAACTCAGCTGGAGTCCTGAGTAATCTGAACAATGTGGAGTCAGATGACCTCAACAAATGCCTTCTAATTCAAATTACTCTCTGATGCTATGTTTGTGCACCTGAAGTATGCTGTACAACATTACAGAGTAGGCAATTATGTCATAATTCTTTCAACATACTTCAGACACCTGCAGCTGTGGAAGAATCAGTCCCTAAAACAATTTATCCTGTACTGATTATAAAGAATTACTTGTATAAAAGTAACTTTCTAAAACAAGTCTAAGGGTATTAATTCGTCTTCTGCAGATCAATACCCTAGAAGATATTCCATCAGTTCCTTTCCACATGTTAACAGGGATCCTTCTTCAGTATTAAAAGCTGATCAATTGCTGAGTGATTACAATTTTCATCAAGCATATTGAAAGCTACTACGTCATGCTCTCAGCCATAGGAGCTTTGACCCTTTTTGAAAAAGGCACAGTTTCTAGACAATAGGCATAAACATCTTCTTGTTTATCTGATAACAATGAAAACTTAGCGAAAGATTTATTCAGACTAACAAAGAAAGTTTGAATCTTTGTTCTATTTTAAACTCTTTTTAAAACTCTTATTTAAACTCTGAAATTTGAATCTCATGAGGTAGAGGGTACCAGACAGCGCAGTGATTTTTATTTATTGTTTTTTTTTTGTTGTTGTTTGTTTGTTTTTAATACACGAGAGTCATGGTTTTATGATTTTTTTTGTTCTCAGTATTCCACATCATAACTTCATGTAGGGCACTGGAAGATAGAGTCAATGCTCCAGTTCTGTGGACTGCCAATTTTCCAGGTACTTGGTTCTCAGAAGAAAACTCCATGCCCCAGAAGACTTTGTGCTCCCGTTTTCCACTCAGAGGGAAAGATAAAACTGCATGGTAGTCACAAGGCTCCTCTCTATTGCTGGTCATCTCAACAGTGGAGGTTCCCTAACCATTTCATCTTCAGCTTTAGCTTAAGGTCTTCAGTTTTGGACACACTCTCATTTTATTCATTTCCAATTATATTGTATTATTTTGCATTCTGATCCCTGATTTAGTAGATTTGTTTTCCTCCTCAGATCATTGTCACTGTTTTGGTTTTAGGCTCATCTCTCTACCCTATCTCTTTTCTCCCTTCCCCTTTCCTGGGCACGAGTCTGTGGGTTCCCAACCCTATTAGTCCATAAACCATTGTTACACGAGTCTTTGAAAATTTCTTTACTATTCTGAGCAATCTACGTTTAGAGATGTCCCATTATTGTCAGTGAACTAAGTATCCAGATATCTAGTTCCTGTTTAATGATAAGAGAATGAGCAGTCTCTGTTTAATCCCATATCACAGTCTGTGTACCAATTACATCAACACTGTTTTAATTAAACAGGTAGTATGCTAATCAAATCAGATATAGATTCCTCATTTCTGCCTAAATTGTAAGAGACATATGAAGTGTCCCTACTTTAATAAATGCTAGCAGAGGAATGGAAACTTGTTCAACTTTAACTTGCATACTCTGACCGTTACAGAGAGGTTCCTTGCCTTGCACGTATGTTGATGCTGGTCAGCTTTTTGATTTGGAATTGCATATTTTAAAAAATATCATCTCACCTAACAGAGAGTCCTAATTCCAAATCTTGCATCTTCCTTAATTATCTTTTAAACTGTTGCAGGATCTCCCATTCAGGTCCCATACTCATTTCTAGAAGAACACTGATTTCTCAGTTTTTCTCCATATCTTCTATACCCATATGGATATATTCACTGCCACAGAGACACTTAAGCAGTCCCTACGTATCTATGTGGAAAAAAATGAATTTTGCTACAGGGATATAAACTGATTTAACCTAGTGATTTAAGCTCACTCTGCAGTCAATAGATAAACAGATTAATCAAGAATATGATGTATCACATCTATCTTAGATGACATTTTTTTTTTTTTTATGCACCAGTAATCCTGAATTGTCTGTCTTTTCCCACTGAATATTGATAGACCCCAGGAAAATGTTTTAGCTGTACATGATAACTAACCAGAAAAAGGTAGGGGATATTTTTCACTATCAAATTCTAGCCATGTTGTAACTGCTGCTTTTAGCGGTTGCATGAGTAATGTACAAAAATTTGATATGTTGCATTAGAGATTGAAACAAAGTTGAAAAACCACTCTGTAAAGTCACTGAAACTAACAACAGCAACAAAAAAATCCTAAATATGAAGTGCCTGATTATATTGCACTTTATTTCTACACTACACTTTTACCCCCCAACAAATAAAATACAATCATAAACAACAACACTCTTCCACACTCAACATTTTTTTTCTGAAAAATTTAATTTTGATTCAAATATTCCCATTTACTTCTCCATGCAAAAATATTTAGGAATTAATTTGAAGGTTTTATTAGGCTTATGCTCATCACTAAGTGATTATCTTTCTAATTACTCAAATTTTTACTTTTTGTTTTTCATTTAAATTGCTAAGTGAACTTTGGTACAGTAGACTTGGCTTTCGTTAAGAGTTAGAGGTATATTAAAAGAGAAGAATAATCACAGAATCATAGAATCATAGAATCATAGAATGGTTTGGTCCTTCAAGGAGGGACCTTCAAGATCTTCTCATTTCAACCCCACTGCCTTAGGTGGGGACATTTTCCACTGGACCAGATTGCTCAAAGCTTCATCTAACTTCCAGGATGAATATTTCCAGGGATCCACAACTTCTCTGGGCATGCTTAAGGGTTCTATCTTAAAGTATGCAAAAGATTAAAGACACCTGCAAATATCTGTTAAGGTCTTGCTCATACAAAATAAAATGTTGGTGAAAAATACTTTAAGTTTTATCTAAAGAAGAAATGAGTTTGAAGAAGGTGAAAATTTCTATTAACAAGTATTATTCAACCTACAGAATCTTGAATAAAATATTAGGCTGAGTCAAATTTGACATGTAGGTTTTTAATTGGCTTCATTCTTCTTTGTTTGGAAAGAATGTACCTTAAGAATTCTGAAATTTAAGCCCAAACTCATTTTCTAACTCAACTTTATGCCAAAGGAAGGCTTTTATTCATTATTTCTTTATCATGTAGAAAGAGGTAAGCTGGCAATCTGATGATCTCTGTTTTCATACTTAATCTAGAACTATTTCTAATAACAGCAGTGACTGAATGAGTTCAATAATTCTTGACTTTTATCTATTGAAGTTACAATATTTACTTTTGAACTCTTACTGTAGTAGGATGTAGTGGTTCACTGGATTGCCCCTGTTTATGCCCTAGTTTCAAAGGGCTCCAAGAAATACCCCCATTTGAATAACTGCTAAATCAGTATATTTACATATATCTGTCAATCTAAAGCTGACAAATATATTTATTATTTACTAATTTTGAACAATCACACTGCCATTCACTTACAAATTGTTGAGTCACTATGCAACTCAAAAGTATGACATTTACACACATTAAACTTTCTCAAGCAACAGTGGAGATTTCTGTTATGTAGTTTATCTTTCTGGAAATTATATGGAACCATGAGACGCTGCTTCAACAAATATTCTCACACTTTTAACAAGAAATAAAAATAATAAATTCTCAACATTCGCCAGACTACTTGGAAGACATCAAGCAGGAACTGTCTTCTTTTTTTTTCCATGCAGAAAAGCTTTCCCTTTCTCTTTCTTGTCAGGAAATATTAAGAAAGACAAGACGGATACCAGCTTGTTTTTTCCTGTTTTTACCTTTACCAGTTAAGCAATGTCACCTTAGGATCTAGGTACTAGAGTGTATTTTCTCAGAATTGGCTGAGTGGCCTTTGATTTACAAGAAGTCAGTATGACCCTAAACTGTTAGCTTGTACGTCAGTAAAACAGGTACAGCAATCTTGTTCTGTCCTTGATCCTTATAAATATTTAATCTTACTTCTGGTTTCTGAAGATTAGTTACTGCAATATTGTTGTAGATTATATAATCAGATATAAAATGCCTTGAGACGTGCAGCTTGAAAGTTTCAGTCATATCTCTCACAGCAAAGTAGAGTTGGAAGCAACCTCCAGCATTTTTAGTCCATTTTATTCCTTCATATGAACCACTTAATATAATCCCTTGTACAATGTTTATGAGATTGCTTAAAAGAAGCTGAGCCCCTGCTTCCAAATTCAAAACTGGTTTAGAATTTAACTTCCATTATGTGAAAACCTCTTGCAATTCTTTTAGCAGTAGAAGAAATTTATTATTGGTTTGTTGTACATCTGGTATGAATATAGTTCTTTTCTTACCTGTTATTTTTCCCCAATAGATGTACAGAATAATTCTCTCTTTTTTTTTTCTTTCTTATTTTTGCCATAGTAAACCATGCTCTTTTGTCTGCTTCTTACAGTGTAGTAAAACACATTTACCATTCCCAACAACTTGTGAAATGTTTTTTTTACAGGCACTAAGTCAGAACTAATCTTATTTAAGGACTGGTGACTCAAACTCTACATGGCATTATACATATAATTTAAGTTTAATGTGCGCTTTATCTTTAATTTGTCTTCTCTGGAATGCTTTCTAGATAGCATTTGCCTTTCTATTCTGTTTGAGCTGCATTTTTCCAACAACTCTATTATTTCTTCTCCCTTCCATATCCAAATTAGATATCCTCAGCCCTTAGTAGATTATCGCACTATTTGTCCTTAATGCATAGCTAAAATTTTATTCTTCTCTCCTCTCCCATTCTATTTTGCTGTAGACCATCCCAATCTGTTCTGTTCTACCCTTCATTACTTTTTCTTAAATATATTTAGTTCTTCTCATGCAATACTATACTCTGCCTCTATTTAACAAGGAAACATTGTATTTATTGCAAAGTTTACTGATCTGAATTCTTGAGCAGGTATCATCAACAAAAAATAAATACACCAAATAAATGTACTTTTCTCTGCACTAAATGAGGCCATGAGGCTTTGTTTTCCACCTTAAATTCTACCTATGAATTGCTGTCTTCTCATGTGCAATGAATAATTTCTCCTGTGGCAACATGTCATTTGCTTCACTGAAGTCCAGACAGGTTTCATCTACTACATTTTCCTTTCCTGAAAAACCGATTTCCAAGAAAGATTTATAGCTCACATGATTTGTTCTTGTTACAGCCTTTCCCATTTACTGCTTACCTTTATGACTCTAATTATTCTTTCAATTTTTCTCTAAGACTTTTTGCTGTTTTAAGGCCTGTTTTGTTATTGTTAAGATAATCTTTTTTCATTAACTGTGTGTGCTATTCTTTGATGGCCTGGACATATGTCTAAGTTCATGCATTTTTTTTTTAATACTGCCAGTACACCTACCTGAAAATTTACTTGTGATTTCAGGAAAAGACAATATTTCATCCCGAATGATGTTAAATTGCTTGATTTTACTGTCATTTCAAACACAGATCTTTTTGCCCTTTATTCTAATCTTTTTTGTTTGTTAGTTTGTTTTTTGATATAGCATTCAACATTGTTGTTTAAATTGAAAAATAATCAATATTTCTTTTCATTTCTAGGGCATCTCACATCTATTTTTAATCTCCATTCAGTCCTCAATGTATAAAAGACTTTTGAATGACCATAAAATATGTTATAATATATTTATTCTAATGAAGTAGCCAAGTTTTGTAAGTCAATGCTGTTTTTTGTGGGTGGTGACCAAAGCAGTATTTCAGATCCATGTTCAACCTACGCCTTAGAGAGCACTGCCTGGAGTGGTTTAAACAAATATGAGAAGTGGACCATCAGGGACTCAGTTGTGAGTTAGCTTCCAATTCCTCTTTTTCTTATTAGTTACTTATTAGTTACATATTTCTTATTATGGAATTCCTGATGAATGCATTATAGATTATTTCCCTTCTACCACCTACAGTCAGCTTGGCCAGTATTACACTCAAGTCTTTCTTGTTATGAAATTTAGATAAAACAGTGAAAGTTTCATAGATAAAAAGTAAAATAAAATAATGATTTAAGTAAGGTAAATTATGATAAATTGCATGCTTTCTGTTATTCTTTCCTTATCAACCTGAAAACTGCCATATTGAGTTTTGCTCCATAAAGGGTCATTTCAAATTTCACTTAAGCTGCTCTCCTAAGTGCTTATGAAGATGGCACAGGAATTCAGTTTAAGTTTTCTGTGATGATGACCTGATCAAGTTGTTTATGTTTTTTTCCGGTTCTAATGTATAATCACACTGTACTAAATGTTGCTGGATGTCCATCTAACAAATTCCTAATTCCCTGTGTTAGTCAGTTCTACCATACCATATTCTTCATCCTTTACTTTTTACAGTCTTACTCTACAATGTATTTTCTCTTCTTTCTCTTATTGGGAGTATTTTGCCGCATTTCATAGTAAATATTTTATTTGTTACATATATCTGATCTGTATTTGTTTGACTTACAATTAATATCAGGCAATTTATTTCACAAAAAAAAAAAAAAAGTGTTTTCAAACCTTTTTGTCTTTCCACTTCCCAATATAAGAAAGAGAATTTTAACAAAGTTGTATATTCCTGATATATCATATTATTCCAGTTTCAATAAGATGCAAATCTCTTAATCGAAAGCAATCTGAAAACAGATTTCTGGAGCAATATTTCTGTGAGATAGCTTATGAAAAAAAAAAATAGCGAGTTATTTTTGTGATTTAAACAGTTATAAACAAAGCCACAGATCTATTTTACTTTGTATCCTCTTCCCACAGAGAAGCTTAAGGCAAAAATAACATAAAAAACCTCTGTGTCCCTTCTGTTTCTGGATAAATGACTTCATGCTTTGCAGAAGAAGTGTAGATTCCTCTTCCTTTTACTGGTAATAGTTCTTAAAAGAGTTCTAAATAACATTGCATGGTCTGCTCAAATGTCCATGGACTGCAATCCTCGTTCATATTTGAGACTTCTGCCAGAAGACAAAGTAAATAAAAGAGAGGAAAGACAGCACTGCACATTACAGCTGCTTAGGAAAGGATAACTTCCATGCTTTGAAGTAAATTATGTTACTGCCATCTCCAAGCTCCCATTAATATTCATCTCTGTAAGAAATTTACATGTGTGATCAGCAGCAAATCAGATATCTTTGTTGTATTCTGGTAGTTTTATCTAGCCATCCCTGGTATGTGGTGTTTTACCCTGGAATATTATAAGGTATAATTGTTTCTTGACAATTATCTTTAGCGATTAGAACTCTAGTCATAGTTAACTAATTTTCAAAATGCTTTGATATTGCTCATTAATCTTCGCAAGCAATTCCCCTAGGGTGAATAAATAATAAATCCATAACAAGAAAGAAAGTGAAAAATGTCAAGCTTGTTTGTCTGGGCGTTGGACAGGCAGGGAGTGATAAGTTTAAAGTTCTGTGTATTACTCCAGTGTGTAGTAACTATGATATTTAACAATATATACATTAAAATAATATTAAATATTATAATATTAAAATATAAATTAAAATAATATATGGTAAATAAAATATATATATATAATTTCAATCACTTTCGTTCACTGAAGCATAGTTCTAGAAGTTCTATGTATTTGTGACTGATTTATTGTCATGACTGAATTAATGATTTTTTTCCCTATTTATGTGAGCAATTTTCTTCCTGGACATCTCATTTTCAAATACTGCGAATCTATTTTAGAACATTAATAACTGATATACTGATTACAAATATAGTTCAGCAAAAGAACAGTTTTCTCATAGATGACTAGGAATCTCAATTTCTGGAGGTTTTCTGTACTTAGATATAACAGATCAAGGCTTAATCTAATGTTGGCCTTCTGCAGAATGAATGGAAATAGAAATGATTCAGAATACCCTGATTAGGCTTTAGCTCTTATTTGTCCTATGTGGTACCAAGCTCTAATCATCTTTCTCTCTATAAGTGGTCAGCACCAATAGGGCTGCTAAGTTAGGTACTTAGAAAAAGATTAATCTGGCTGAAGGTAGACTACCCTATCTGCACTAGTCATCCTAAGTTGCCTCTGTATCTAATGGAGAAACAAGATCATTTTGAGGATTTGCTTTACCTTATCCTATTTCAACTGCTTTCTGTGAAGAATATATAGGATAACTAGTTCAGATGTAGAAATTTATAGGAGGATAACAGATCAACTCAGTGAACTGTCTGAAAGTTAGATAAAGTATACTACTATGACCTGTCTAAATTATTATAGTCAGAACAAAGCCTATTGTCTTTTTTCACTCACACTTTATCATAAATTTTGACATATACACATATATATATATATATAGAGAGAGAGAGAGATGCAGATAAATAAAAACACGTGATGAAGCTCTTTAAGAGTGTACATTTGCTGATCTAGTGATACATTTGTGCAAACTGAGAACACAGCAGTTTGTAGTCTTGATTATCACAGTATAGATACAAGGAAAGTACAGTTAGTGTTAGTTTCCTTCCATTGCATATAGTATGTTATAGTCACACAATAATCCGATAAAAGCATGCTGAGGACTTTAATAGATTTCTTTCCTAGCACGCACTAAGTAAAGAGAATGGCATATGGCTTGAGATGTATATAGATTATCTCTCCATGATTTATAGCCTGTAGTAGTTTGAGCTAGTTTTATATTTACATTTTTTTGTGGATTGGGAAGACTTACTATTAACTCATTCTTTGCTTTAGTCAGTCATATCATGTGAGCAAGAACAGAAATCCTGCTTGTCTTGGATACTTAATTTATCACATTTAAAATCCTATCTTTAACTCGTAATGACTTTTTGATCTGAAAATATCCTCAACCGATTATCGTATTTATAATCAGAAATAATCAGCTCTTCATCTGCAGGCAATATGCGTCATGTTCAGCAAATCTGTTGTATGTTTCACAGTTCCTTACAAAAGAAACTGTTCTGTTACAAACCTTCTCTGCAAATTTCATATTCTTTACTCAGGGAAAAAATCACTGATTTCAGAATTACTTGAGTGAGAATGTTAGATTAGGATCATAGAATCACAGAATCCTTGGAGCTGAAAGAAACTTTTAAAGATCATTTAGTCAAACTACACTGCAATGAACAGGAACATCCACAGCTAGATCAGGTTGCCCAGAGCCTCATCCAGCCTGACCTTGAACAAGGCTTGCACAACAGCTCTGGGCAAGCTGTTCCACTGCCTTAACTCAGGATCTTCAGGTAAAGTTCTGTAATGAAGAACTGTTATGTAAGCTTTTATAAGAAGGGTGGTTACAGATTTCCAGCTAGAACTAGCTCTTACATAGTGTATGTACATATAAGATTTGAATGGAATTAAAGTTCTTGAGTGATTCCATCTGCTGTGAACAAATCTTTACGTTTTTGAACTGCCACTTATATCTCAAATCCCATAAGCAAAATTAGTAACAATGCACAAACATTTCCTGAAAGAATAACCATGGAGAAATTCTTCTTGAAGGTCAGACAAATGTTCAGGAGTAAATGTTAGCCTGGTTTTGTTCTATTTATTTATTTATTAATGTGAGTAGACTAGGCTTGGTTAGGAAATGTGTCCCTCTTCCGTACAGAATCTTACTAACTCTGCTCTGTACCTATTCTGCTCAGAAGAATTTCAATCTTCTTCTGAAAACAGGTGCTAAATTGTACAAAATAGCATGCATTGTTGAGCACAGTAATTTGCTGCAATGTTAGACAATAGAACTAGCAGTGAGTGACAGAATAAAGTATTCCAGATACGGTTTCCAGTTTGGATAAAACAACATTGCAAGAACACAACATAGACAAAGCTTCATACACTAAACAGCTACTTTTATACCCCTCTGGAAAAGTTGTCACTTTTTTTTTGTCACATGGAAATAATGTGTTTTTCTAAATCATATTCTCTGAATCATGAATCAGCCTGAACTCAGGAGAAAAGAGAACAAATGTTGACACATAGGCAAAAAGCTGAAAAGTAATTTAATACCTTATAATGTTAATGGTTACAGTGACCTCATTTCCACTCTCACCCCTCATACAGCGCACAAATTTGCTTGCTTAATGTCATTTCTTATCTAAATAAATGTTTGAATTGTTTTTGCATTCTTCTGCAAGTAAAGAATTCAAGTAATGAACATTTGAGGGAAGAAAATATTCCATTAAAAACTATAATCAATTGTTGTTTGCTTTTTTTATTTGTTCACCATTTCACATGTTTTTAGAACATAGCTTTTGTAAGAGAGAGGCAAGGTTTCAAGTTGAATATGCACAGCTGAAGGTTTAGTCTCAGTACATCCACACAATTACGTGAATCACGTGAGATTGATAAGTAATACCACTTGCTTGGTCCTAAATAATCTCTTCAATTTTCCTTGATACACTTTCCCTGTTTAAACCAAGTGCTACCATTCAGATTGCCAGAGTCACTGGATCTTGCATATGATTTCCCTTTTGAATTATAACGATGGTTGTATCTGACCTTATTAGAATTGATACTTCTGCCTATCCTATTGTTTTGAATAAATGAAGAGTAAAAATTTATAATGAACATGAGAATTTTTTAAAAAAGTGATGCTGTGGATTATTAATATTCTTTTTTAAAGAAAGAAAAATACTACATAGTGGGCTATATATAGTTTATAATTTCATCTTTATGTCCAGGTGGAGTCCAGTCAGAAGTGGTGTCCCTCAGGTGTCTGTCCTAGGATAAGTGCTCTTCAACATCTTCATCAGTTACACAGTTCATGGGGTCGATTGTACCCTCAGCCAGTTTCCTGATGACATCAAGTTAAGTGATGCAGCTGACACAATAGAAGGAAGGGATACCATCAAGAAGACCTGCACAGGCTTGTAAAATGAGCCCATGTAAACCTAATGAGAATCAACAAGGTCAAGGCAATCCCAGATATATCTACAGACTGGGAGAAGAACTCAATGACAGCAGCCCAACGGAAAAGGCAGACCTTATGGATAAAAAGATGGACATGAGCTAGCAGTGTGCTCTTGCAACCTGGGAGACTAACGGTATCCTGGGCTGCATAAAAAGAGGGCTGGCCAAGCAAGCATGGAAGGTGATTGTTTTTCCTCTACTCTGGCCTTGTAAGGCACCAGATGGTGCAGCCAGGTGTGGGGGCCCAGCACAACAAGGATGTGGAGCTGTTGGAGCAGGTCCAGAGGAGGGCTACAAAGATGATAAAAAGGCAGAAACACCTCTCCTATAAAGAAAGGCTGTAGGAGATGGGCTAGTTTAACTTGTAGAAGAGAAGTCTTCAGGGAGACAATACTGTGGTCTCCTAGTACTTAAAAGGAGCTTATAAGCAGGAGGGAGATTGACTTTTTACACAGGCAGATAATGATAGGACAAGGGGGAACACCTGTAAACTAAAAGAGGGCAAATTTAGATTAGGTATCAGGAGAAAATCTTTTCCTTGGGGATGTGGTGAGAACTGGAACAAGTAGTCTAGAGAGACTGTGGATGCTCCAGTCAGGGAGATATTTAAGGTTAGGTTGGTTTGGGCCCTGGGCAGGCTGATGCAATGGTTAACAAGGGGATGCCAAAGACAGGGGATTATCTTTAAAGTCTCTTCCAAACTAAGCCATTCTATGAATTCCTGGGTTGTGTTAACAGATCTATTGCTAAGCATTGATAGTTCTATGCTTCTTATTAATAACAGAAAATTTTACCAAATATTTATGGTTATCATGTGAAATATTCAAATTACAAACTGAAACTGTATAGAATATGCCTGAGTTTAATTGTGAATTGGTGATTTGGACTAGTATTTTTCAAACAGAATGAGAAAACAAGCTAAGTAATTTAGTCAGCCACATATAATCTGCACATGTGGTCTCTTCTTTTTTTTTTTATTTCAAGTATTTTTGATCAGACTGGATTTAATAAATGACTGGAGACAGATCACAGTACTTGCTGAGGTATCAAAATCAATTGAAAACAAAAAAAAAATTATCTTAGCATGAAAAATGATCATTTATGAATTTAATATCATTGTGTCGAGCATGCTTTTGATAGATATGCCACAAATTTTCATATTTTGATGTAACATCAAGATTAGAAAATGAGTTTTCCATTAAGAATGGAACTTGTGTAACCCATATCTTCATCTTATCTGTGTTGACTAACCTATCAGATTATTTAATTTATGGGCTGAAGTGTATTTGAATGAATATCTAAATAGATAGGAACGTATCTGTAAAAGAAACAAAAATGCATATGTAGTCAAAGAAATATCCTTCTACATAACAATAATTTGTTATAGTAGAAACTACTTTTCTAAGATTCTCTAAAGAAATATAGTTGGATGATGAACGGGGTTTACTGATTAGGATTCAATTTTTGTGACATTTCATATTATTTTGGAAATATCACTTAGTTCTTTTGTGCCTATTGTGTATGTATTATTGTATGAACATATTTTATCTAAAAAAATAAAAAAAAATGCGTGAGAAAATATTTCTACCCTTTGTTAGACAAAGTTGTGTCACTGAAGCAGTTAAACTAATAGAGGTAAAGGTGTTTGAGACTGGGGTTCACAAAGAATAACTTTCTACTCTGCACTGGTGAGACCTCTTTTGAAGTTCTGCATCTAGATGTGGACTCCTCAATACAAGAGAAGCATGGACCTGTTGGAATGCATCCAGAAGAAGGTCACAAAAATGATTCAAGGGATGGAACACTTCCCCTAGGAGAACAGAGTGAGAGAGGTGGGGCTGTTCAGCGTGGACAAGAGAAGGTTTTGGGAGCACGTGGTAGCAGTCTTTCAGTATTCAGAGGGGAGGTTATTGAGAGAGAAGTGGACAGTGCTGTTAGCAGTCTGCTGTGATAGGATAAGGGGAAATTATATCAATTTAAAAGAGGGGTGGTTTAGATTGTATATAAGAAACAAGTTTTTTAAGATAAAGTTAGTGAGGCACTGGAACAGGTTGCTCAGATATGTAGTGGATGCCCTGTCACTGGAGATATTCAAGGTCAGGATGAACCAGGCTCTGAGCAATCTGACCTTCCTGTAGCTAATCCTATTCACTGCAGTGGAGTTGGACTAGATGACCTATAAGGTTCCTTCCAACTCAAATGATTTTACAATTCTATGATACTGTGACATATATGCAAATGCAATTATTTTTTGTAAAAGTGATGGAGAAAATTAAAATCAGCTGCAAAGGATCAACATATTTTCGTTCAGCAGTTTATTTATGACATTTTTATTTCTTCACTTATGAAATAATCTGGATATTTTTCATTTAGAAACCAATTTCATAACAAGAGTGTTAGGGAAAAGACACAATGTAAGTTTAATAATATTTAAAATTCCTTGGACTAATCATTGTCCCTTATCATCCGAAAAAATTTCCACCTTTTCCTTAAGTACTTCATACGTTCCATGGATTCAAAGAGTTACAAACTGAGTTGAGTTTGTACTCCAAAGATGTACTTCGGAATGTATTGTGAGAACTGACATTGTTTCACTGCTTCATTTTCAGAGGATCATGATTCTTATGCTTTAAAAGTATCTATCTTGAAGGGCAATAATAACTATTAAAAATAACTATGTGGGTTAGAATATGTTTTGTTACATATTTTATTTTTTCATTTAGTGAATAGTTTTTCTTTAATGTTTCCTTTCACTTAAGAGACTATCCAGCTTGTAGTTTCAAAGAGCGGTGAGTAATGTCTTTTCACATCTCCTGAAATTCCACAGTGAGAAAATGTATTTCCTTGGAGCAAAGAAAAAATCAGATTTACACTGCAACTGATTTAATCTTTGTGGGCGAAGCAGCACATCTTTTTAAACAAATGATAAAGCATGTTATTAATGGCATTAATCTCTTCAACACTGACAGGCATGAGGCATCAGCTAGGTTTCTTGGAAGCCAATTCCAGTGTCAAACTAAATTCTTGGTAGAAGTTTAACTCTCATTCAATTTTGAGCTATTCTTATGTGCCCTGTTACTAGATACCAGGGGGAAAAGGTGAGCATGTTCCGCTCTGTTTCCTCTCCTTCTAAGTAATAGAAAGAAATGAGATCGCCCCCCAGTTTCTTTTTCTCCAATCTTAGCAAACACAAGGTGCTCCTGAGTTGTTGAACTTTAAGAGCAGTGAAGTTAGTAGAAGGTCTGAAATGTAAGAACCTATGAGGAGAAACTGCGAATGCACTATTTGTCTAGTCTGGAGAAAAGACCAAGAGGTAGCCCTTGATAAGGGGAAGCTGAGAGGAGGATGTCAGTCTCTTCTCCCTGATAACCAGTGATAACCGATGTACCTGGAAGTAACAGAAAGCTGCTCCAGATGAGTCTGAGAGTAGATATTAGGAAAAAGTTATTTGCCATTAGGGTGGTCAAATACTGGAATAAGTTTGTCAGAGAGGAGGCTGATGCTGTGTGCCTTTCAGTGTTCAAGTGTCATTTGAATAATACCTTCATAATATGTTTTAACTTTTGGTTAACCCTGATGTGTTCAGGAAGTTGGACTAGACAATCTTTGTAGATCCATTACAACTTAATACTCAGAAATACTGTACATAATGAAAGAAATGCCACTTTAGACTATGTTGTGTTTAAAGCACCACAAAATTCTTTTTACTCTCTTGGCTGCCAGGACACAGTGCTGACCCATTCCTGATTTGTCAGTGTTCTAATGTATCTAGATCCCTCTGCAAGGCCTCTTGTCCCTCCAGAGAGGCAACAACGCCTTTCAGTTTAGTATTAGCAAACTTGCTAGGGATGAATTTTACTCATGCACCCAGATCATTAATAAAAACGAAGAAGGCAACTGGACCTAGGACTGAATACTAAGGAACACTGCTGGTGACTGTCTATCAGCAAGACACAGTCTCCTTGACTATAACCCTTAAGCTCTACCATTCAGCCAGCTCATAACTCAGTGTGGCATGAAACACAAGGACAATTTGTCCAGAAAGATATGGTGAGGGTTGGTAGAAAAGGCCTTACTAAAACCCAGAGAGATTACCAAGTGGATGACCTTATGATAGAAGAAAATCCAATTACTTACACAGGAGTTTTTCACGATGGACTTATTTTGACTATGCCTGATAATAGCTTTGTACTTTAATTGTCTTTCAGCATCCCCAAGGATAATAATCTCCATAACTTTTACAAATACTGAAGCTAGTCTGCCAGGTCTGTAGTTTCCTGGGTTCTCTCTCATGCCTTTCTTTTATGTCAGTATAACATTGGCTGGCTTTCTGTCAACTGGGCCCTCTCTGAACACTAAAGGTGGGGTCTTATACCTCCTGCAAACAGTAGTGGGATGAGGCTGACAGCTGAGTAGAAATGACTTGGGTGTAAGGTTTTTTGTTTTTTTTTTTCCCTTGAACTAGTTCTGTACAAAAACACTGTATCAGAGTGAAGATATTCTATTTTCAAATACAACAATGAAAAAATTACAAATACAGTAGATCTAGCCTATGTAACTGCAGTTTTAATACTTCTCACATATAGAATTTCATGCAATCTCTTAACAAAATCTCTTCTCGGGGATCTTTCCTTCCCTATTCCTTGCTCTTGAAGAGGATGATAAATAGAACCATAAAATAGCCAAAATATTTGGAAGGGACTTAGAGGACCATGTAGTCTAACTCCTGTCTCCACACAAAACCATGAGTAATTCAAATCATATTTCCAAGAGTGTTATCTAAAAACTTCTAGAACTCCAGCAGATGTCAGATCACTAGTAAATTTCTACCTACCATAGCCTTTTTGACAGGTATTTAATTTTCAACAAATTACTGGATTCATTTTCTGTACTTTTCTTTTGAGGAGACCTAAGAATTCCTTCTTAACCAACTGCAATTATTATTTAAGTGTCATAAAATACTTGATGAAAGTATGGCAAACTCTAGTTCTTTGGAAATTGGAAACTTAGTTTATATATGACTAAGAAGCTTATTATGAAACAAGATAAAAGAAAAAATGGTAAGCCACTTAAAAAGAAAACCACCAACAATACTATGTGAAAAACTGATGTGCTGCTTAAGCACTCGTGAGCACCTTCTCATATTCTTTATGTCCTAGATGACATTTACAACTCTTTTTAATATTCAACAGGCAAGTTAATTGCATGTGAGACCTTGAAAATCTGGTTTCTGTACACTATTATTCAAGAAAATTTTCTATGTAGCTCTTTGATAACTTTGCATACAAATATATATGACAATATGTAATGTAATATATGATTTTATGATGTTGAAGAAGATCACCCTCAATTCCACTAAATATCACTGAAGATAGCTGTAATTTTGTCTTTCAACAAAAGTACGTATCCATTTTGTGAAAATTTGGCAGACTTCTCAACAAAGTAGGATCCAGTTTTTCTTCCTTCCTCTCGTATTTGAAGGCAAAGATGAATGAAATAATAGAGCTGATACAGTGGGAATAACATTAATTATACCAACACAATCTGCTATCATTTGAGGCAAATGAGTATTTTTACATTCAAGTTTCACCACCATCAACAGTCCTATCAGTTTCTGGGCTTGTTCCACTACATGGGTGAGCAGCTAGGTAGGTCATTTGTCACAGCATGTAAGAGAAATAATTTGCTTTTTGAAGTGTGGAATTCAAGCCTATGAGCCCAACAATAATTCGTATTATAATTCCATTTTTGCATAATCAGAGAGATTGGCTGCCAGCAGTCTGTTTGTGTGCTACAGACTAGCAACATCTTGGAGCTACTTTGCCAACTAAGCCCATAATTTTTTACAAGATTTATGTTTGATAAACAGAACACATTTTAAGGAGTAAATATATAATTTTAAAAACTAGCAACTTATTTCACTTTTTAGTGACATAGGAATACCAGTCTGGTATTTTATTTTGAGATGTAGCCAAAAGCAAATTGGACACTCTTTTTCTGATGAAAAGCTGAAATGGGTATAGCATTAATTCAGATGACCACTGAACTCATTAGTGTTTGAATCAACTCAACTGGAAAACAGGATATAAGTGGGATCTGAATGAAAAACAGGTGTTGCAACTCAAGTGAAATAGTCTCAATAAACAAATGATAGCCAAAAGCTGTTCTCAATTGTATAAATTTACTGTACAACATTAGAAGGAAAAATGAATATGCAATACTTCTTATTGGAAAACCAAATCAACATTCAAGGATCAATGTTACTGTGGTTCCAATGCATCTTTACAGTGAGAGGCTAAGTTCATGACATTGCAAAAATTTTTCTAAGAAAACATACTTGAAGTCTGAGAGTCCTAAACAATTCATAATAACTACATTTAGCAGAAATCAGTCAGATTGATAAAGTGGAAGTTTCTGTAGTGAGAAAAAAAATGTGAATATATAATAATTATTATAAAAAACAACACAGCATTGATTTGGGATAGAGAATAAAGTAAAACTGTAGTTATACAGGCTTCTTTTAAAATTCCACTTTATCATCAGAATTCACAATACCAGCATAAAACAGGGAAAGAAATTTAAGCTCTTCTTTCAGAAATTCAGAATTTGTGTTAAACCAGTAGTAGATAATGGTTTTGTTTGTTATTTTTTTCCCCTAAATTTACACATACAAAGTATAGGAAGTTATATCTGACAGTCAAACACTGATTTCTTGACAAGGCTTATAAGAAAGTAGAAACATACCTTACACTGCAATATAAAAAATACTTTCTGTGAAATCAAAATCTTAACAGTCTAGGAAATGTTTTAAATGCAAATGTGTATATTAAAGAAAGAGTATTTCTGTATGGAAAGAAGTTTCAATAGTAGTAATATTACAGTAATTGTAATACACATTCTGTTTAGTATCTAGTATCTACTCCTTTTCCCAATGTTATCATTCTTCCCTTGCTCTTTTTGGTCTTAAAATCAGTGGTTTTATTCTGCTCATTGGGAGAGTCAATGGAGCTTGGAGTCCTCTGTTTGGAAGAATGTGATTTTCATGTTAATGCTTTTTTCTTCACTGTAGTATTCAATTAAAATCTTTTCATATGTTTTCCAACAAACTTTTAAGCCTTTTATTTCTCTTAATTAGTCTGTGGTCACATTACATCCAAATGAACTACACACTGAGACTTACAACTCTTATGTACTACTGTTCTGTTTGTTACACATAGGTTTTGTACAGCTCTGATCTGTATTACTGTAACTGATCATGGGTGAGTTGCATATAGCTGTGGTGTCTACTACACCAGCCTTGCTCCAATGCTTATGATCCCCTTTCACTCTGATGCTCTGCATTCCTCAGTTCAAGATTTCTGTTACTGTTACAGACTATATCGTTATGGTAGAGTTCTATCTTGTTCTACATATAATAACTACTTTTTATAGCTCTCAGTACAAAATTATGCTTGTACTAATCAATGATAAATGCAATTAAAACAAAGTAGCCATCATTACCTGTTCAGTTACAGAAATTGTTGTTACAGCTGAAGTAAAATGTATCTGTAGGTAGACCAAGACAAGGTTAGTCAGAGTGAACTTTTCAAGCCGTATCTCTGCAGTTGTGCAAACAGTACAAAGTTTATGGCTAGTAACAGCAGTGCAGTATTACAGGGATACATAGTTACCCTTGTTTACTCTTGAAGTGTAAGATGCTTAGGAATTCAAATAATGAGGCCAACTCTCCCTACAAAAGTAGTGTGCTGTGGTTGCAAAGTCTCATTAATAGTTGCACTGATTTCTATAATGCACTGTGTGTGTCTTCCTTTCTCCTCTATATGCTGCTTGGCAAACAGTTTGAGGAATTTTACTTTGTTGCCAGTCAGGTTAAGGATAAAATATCTGTCTTTCTTCCATTGCAGAAGCCTCCTTCAGTCATACTCCTTTCAAGATCCTACACACACAGGTAAAGATTAGTACTGTACTCCATTACAAGTTTGTCTAAGATACTGTCATGAGAGGACCTATTTGTTACTTCCTTGTGTATTTTTATTTAACTTGCATGTATACTCAAATTTAAATATTAGTTTTCATCTATACATTGTACACAGTTTAGGCATTGATATGTAGATGATACAAGTCTTAGGTTGAATACTGAAAGAAATTAATTCTTAGAAAATCCTACTGAATTTATGTTGTCATTGCTGTATCCTGTGTATATGATTTTGAAAAAAAAAATTCTGATACTTTAATTTGAAATTACTTGTCTATACTTAAGTAGATTTTGCCATAACAATTAGACTTTTGAGATAATGTGAAACATATGTGGTGAGATTTTGAAAGTTCAGCTTTATTTTCTTTCAGATATATTTATAATTATTATTTTTGTCTGGAGTTTATAGGTCTCAATAGGCTGTTCTTCAGAAGCTTCTCTTGGACAGCAATAGACATGCTGAAAAAGCACTTGAGACATTGTGGAGCCCTAACAGTGCTAAAACTTTTTTTTTTAT
Organism: Oreortyx pictus; assembly: GCA_036925125.1. Lineage (NCBI taxonomy): Eukaryota > Metazoa > Chordata > Aves > Galliformes > Odontophoridae > Oreortyx > Oreortyx pictus. The sequence goes on from JAUPFR010000001.1 coordinate 33,023,435, forward strand.
TTTTAACAGATGTAATTTGTTTTATGCCATTTTAAAGGCTTTCCTCATCCTGAGGTATTCTAGTTAACTCTTGTGCCAATTCTATTCACCCAACTGCTTTTATTTCTTTATTTCAATTCTCCTCTGTCTTATCTTTAATTTTTATAGCATGGTATGTTTTGTTCATGAGATTACTGGCCTAATCTCCTGAGGTAGCCACAAAATACACAGTCCTAAATTGTTGAAAAAATGCTCTTCTCCGCTCTTATGATTCTGAAATAAGTTACAAAGAAAAAATACATCTGAAATTAAAACTGTATATATATAGTGTAATTATGGATTTTTTATACCTTACTCCCAGAGTTCTTTTGCACTAATATAATCTGAAATCAGACCATAAAAAAGTGCAAAAAATGCATTTAATAAAGGTATTTTTATAGTGTCTCACTTTTACGTTTTGAAAATCTGTCCACAGACATACTGAAAGAATAGAATCCTTTCCTTTAAAACCACTCCAAGATGCTGCATGAAAAAGAGTAATTCTGGAGATCATTCCTTGTACCACTGTGGTGCTTTTACAAGAAAAGAGAATGACAGATAACCATGGTATCTATTTTAGATCTGGTGAAATGGGTGGATGTTCATGGCTCACTACAATGCATAATTTAAACTGTTTTACCATATATGCTTGCAGCTGGTATACCTGTCCTTATAGAAATATAAGATTGTGTCATGTATTGGAAGATTCTGATTTCTTGGGATATTTTTGTTTTCTTTATCTTCTAGATTCATGACACGTAAACTGAACAAAGAAAATATAAGTTGATTGACTGTATGTGACTTTGGGTATATTTGCCATAGGCTGAGTGTCTATTTAAGCATATCTATATAAGCAGATAGATGAAATCGTATATGAGGTCTTCCAAAACTCTGGGCTGGCCAGTCACAAGTCTTTCTCATCTCAGAGGCTGTCTATTTTAATCTGTGGGATGCTGTGACTCATCTAAAGCATCTCACTTCTTCTAGAGAAGACATACCAGTGTTCTTGTTAGGTAACAAAGCATATTAATCTCACTATACAGATGATGATCTGACAGAGAAGAGTAAATGAATGACTTATTTGGAGGTCACACAGGAAAACTGAGAGTGACAATACAAAATGACAAATTAATATGCAAGCAAATGCAACACTACAACACTCCTTTACTTGACATTGTGATTATATGGTTGCAAGCTCCAGATTAGTGTCTTGTTGAATTGTATCCCTCTCCTCTGATGATATGGATTTTCCAGGTGAGGTTTAAAAGTTTACCTTTCATATATTTGTAAGTGAAAATAAATCCTATCTCCAATTCAAATCAGATCTATTATTAAAAGAAAATATTTTTAGGGTGTAACATAACCTTCTGAATGTGCTTTATGTAAAAAAGAGCATAGAAGTATTTTTGAAAGAGTTTATTCTGTCTTTCTCCTGGTCTCACTAGTGATATCTCAGCTGAAGTAGTATTTATTCAAATACAAAGCTACACTCACAATGCTTCAATCCAGTTTCTGTCAGATACGTGTACTCACAGTTCTGTATGTGAATTCAGCCCCCCTTGCATTGCTGGTAAATCCTCACTGCGTGTTGTGAATGCACTGTTAATGAGTGTTTGGACATGGAGAAGATAGCAATTTAAGCATAAAATGGTAGGAGGAGTGTAGTAAGGGTAGGAAAAATATATATATATAAGCTGTCCTTCATCTAAAAATATCCTTTATCTTGAAAAAACAGTCAACAACTCATTTTCTTGCAACTGGGAAACTCAGATAACTATTTCAAAAACTGTAGTCTTATCCAAAGATCCCAATAGTCCCCAACAGATCAGCAGAGAAATAGATGGGCGCCCTGAGAGATTTGTATAGTGAAATTGGGGTTTCTTTACTCCTGGTGAGAAATGTAACTGGGCAGCTGTCAAAGTTTCTGCTCTGGGATTTTTGTGGATTTCTAAGAGAGATGTTAAAAATTTTTCTGTCAAAACAACATTAATTGGAAGGGAAGAAGTGAGAAAAAAATTCTTGCCTAACTCAAGCTATTGAAAAAGCAAATATCCAGCCTAACCAAAGCTTTCACGGACGGCAAAGGGAAACATGCCTACTCCACAGTTTGTGTCATCCCAGCAAAGAGTTTTAACACAGGAAATAAGCTATTCTCTGAAACTGTCTATTTGCATTAAGTAAAGAAATTATCTATTGAGAACATATAAAATATCTGAGATTAATTCATTATTCTTTCAGACTTTCTGATTTAGCTATCTTCATGGTGAGTTATTTAGGTTGAATTAGTCTTTCAAAAAATACTTCATTAGCATTACAAATGTATATACATGTTATATTATTGACATAAGTGATGAATCTGGAAAAGTAAATGACACCCTGACTGTAACCATGATAGGATACCTAACTGAAAGCATCCAACTGAACGTTCATTTAGGTACAGCAGCTTGTGGTGATGAAGATACATTTCTTTTGAAATAATTGAAAATGCAATATCTTGAAAAGCAAGGAGTCACTGAAATGTAATAGTTACGATTATGAAAGACAGCGCCCAAATAGAAGGACTAGCAGACCTGTGAAGAAAATTCTGATGAATTGTCCATCTGTTTTGGTTTAATCGACAGGCAGCACACTACAGAGACATTTGCTCACTCCTCCCAACCAGTGTGATGAGGGACTCAATGACTGAGATGCAGTTTAATCGGATGGAAAATGAAGGTATATTTTAATGATAAAGAAATATGCAAAACTAGTGATGCACAGCACAGTTTTTCACTACCCACTGACCAATGCCCAGACAGACCCTGAGCAGAGGGCAATCCCCACTGAGCTAGCTCTCACATTTTATTCTTCTGCATGACATATACAGTGTGGAATACCCTGTGGCCAGCTTCTGACTGTTCAGCTTCAGTATCTGGATAATATATATTTTTTTGTATGTAGCATTTTAAAGATCCCTTTGGTATCCTGTATTTCATTTCTCTAGAGATACTCTACATTCTGTAATAAGGCAATTTCTTTTCTTTGACCTTCTAAGAAGAATGAATTCTTTATCTTTTTTGCTATATGGATCAGTTTTCCAACATCATTTTTATTCTCATTTCTTCCTTCTCTCCAGCCTTCAACATAATTTTACTCCCAGATGCACTTCTTGCCTAACTTATCAGCTACAGCAGAGTTTTTATTCATTCTGTCAAATGAAGGAATCTCTCCAAGCATTTTCTAATGATTATTTATAAGTAGTGCCATGTGAACTGTAAACCACTAAAGCATGCATGGGTAATTAATGTCCATTTCATATGAAATATGATGAGTAAACATTAACTTGCTATGCATCAGAATTTTTAAGAAGCAGGGTATCTACTTAATCATTTTTGTTGTTGATGTGTGTGTGTGTGTTTTTTCTTAATACCATCAAAGCTTCTCACCTCTGCATTCAGTCCTACTATTTTAAAGAATGTCATTTAATCCTGCATATACTGTGGATAGTAAGTACAAAAAACCATTTTCACCTTTTTGACAACAGATTATGAATGGAGTGTTCCTCTGTAGGCCTAGTCTGCAAGAAGAAGAAACACTCCTGCTTTTCCAAGGATCTATCAATATTAAGACTATTTTATTTCAGAGTCATCAAGATCCCCAAGATAGTATGTAGAAAAGAGTAGAGGAAAACAAAAACAAGCAAATAAACAGCAACAACACTAACACAACACCGTTGACGGATGAAAAGAAAATCTATGATTCACTTAAACTTTGTGAAAAATTACAAGCATTTTTCACAGTTTGGAGGTTATTTTGAAAGACTTCCAAGAAGCTTACCTACCTGTGGACTTTAAAGAAGCTTGCCTGTCTGTGGAGGCCTTCTGAGGAAGTTTCTCTCAAAAGATTTACTCTTTTTGTTCATGTTTTAAAGCATACATCAAAGTTGATAGAATTAACTATTGATATACAATTAACTAATTGACCCCAGAGATTGGGGAATATGATTTTTGTTAACAAACATTCTATTTCCAAGCTATTGTAAAATTTTTCAACTGTTTTATTTTTCCACCATCTTTCGACTTCACAAAATGTATTTTAATGTCAATAGTTAATCTAGACTTCTGCTTATCTGAAATCATATAAAGGTCCAAGGCTTCTGCCATTTCTATACCACATTCAAAAGAAATTCATTAAAGTCAAGATAATAAGGCCTGAAGTGCAAGTATTTCAAGGATATGATTTGCTTACTCAGTTTAGTAGGCAGAAGGAAAACAATATTGACAAGAGTCCTGAAGAATTTACAGTTTCAGAATTAAACAATCTCTGCTCTCCCTCAAGTAAAGAAAACAAGCTAATCTTCAGAAGGTCCCTTTGGACTTCAAACTTGAAATAAAAGGAGTAAATGCACCAGCTTTCTTATTTTGCACAAATATTTGCTGTTTGGACTAATTTATCAGTTTGTTTCTCAATTTTAAGAATGTTGTATGAATGAAACTCCAGAAGTTGTTATGATTCAGGGCTTTTGAGATCTTCAATCTAATCTCCATCTCTAGTACTCCCTGATTAAATCTGTAAAGGAACAAAGTGAACCATCACATTTATACTCACTTATCATGCCAATATTCCAGCTTATTAATGGAGTTATGTAAGAGAAAACATCAGAAACATAAAAAATATATATAGTGTCATTACATGTCTACAGTGTACTGTTCTCCTTTGCAAAAGTAAGATACCGAGATGTTTAATTTTGAAAAAAGTAAATATTCTCAATATATTCTCAATAATAATAAATGTAAGAAATTGCTTTCCACTATATGCCTAGGTATATTTCAGTCTCTGAGTTCCACAGTGCTTTAAAAAACATTCAGTGTTTTGACTTCCAGTTTATGAAGTCTGCTGAGATCTTTCAGCGAATAACAGCCTTGTATTCATATGGTACTCATTTACTACTTCAAATACTGTTATCCTGGATTTCTAAACATTATGTCAACGGTTTACCGGGCTGGATCGGCCCGGTTCCGTGACGATTGGTGTGGGGGACCCGCAGACCCACGCCCCAGGAAAGGGGAAGGGGGAAAGGGAAAGGGGAAAAAGGGAGATGGGCCTAGAAACAAAACAGCGGCAACGATCTGAGGTGGAAAGCTAATTTACTAAATAAGATATCAGAAAGCAAAATAACACAATATAATACAATATAATTGGAATTGAAGCTAATAAATCAAAGAAAATGAGCAAGAGAGAGTGTCCAATAAACTGAAGGCCTTACGCTAATGCTGAAGGCGATACGGCAGCGAGCACCCACTGCTGAGTCGATCCCGAAGGAAAGAGAGTGTCCCGTGACCGCAGAGAGTTTTTATCTTTTCCCTCTGAGAGGAAAATACGTAAAAATACAAAGCATCGCAAAGTCCTCTGGGGAATGTAGTTCTTCTTTTCTGAGACAGGTATACCCGGAAATATCAATGATCTATGGAGTTGGAGTATTAACTCTTTAACTCTTAATGCGCTACATGTTGTTATGATGTGGAATACCAATACCAAAAATCATAAAACCATGACACATTAAAAAGCTACAGAAATAATAGTCTTACATGCACATCATTTTGGTTTAAAATGTGAAAAAGCTGTCAGTATAACTTTTCTGCCACTTATATGTAAATTTACTGATGAATATATAAAAATGTATTTTTAATTCTGTAATAAGCACGTAAATGTAATTTAAGTATTGATTTCATATTCAACATTTTCTTTGTTTGCAAATGTGTAACTCCATCATTTTTTCTGTTTCTTCTTTTAATGTCTTTGTTGAATATCTGCTTTGTGGATTTCACTGAACTGTGGAATTCACTGCTGTTGACTGTACCTGGAATAGAAAGCAGGCAGTAATGTAAAAAACCTCCCACTATGAAAAAGAGGATAGGTAAGAGAATATTTAGAATATTTAGAATGTTTAACTTCAGCTTTCAAAACATACTAAAGCAAATAGTTTGGGGAAGGACTAAGCGATCAGCTGAAGAATAGAATTTGTGAATAACATACTGCAGATGATGTCCTAAAGGTTATCAATATATCACAGTTATGATATTAAAGAACTCAACCTAGCTCTATGAAGAGCACCTCTCCAACTCCAGTTACACAGATTTTGCTAAAGAGTTATTACTTTTTTTTGGTTTTTATCCTCTGAAACAACTGATGTAGGAAGCTGCTGGAGAAAGTATCCTGGATTTAATAGACTTTCCATTTATTCTGCTATGACTCAATTCAAGCTCCACCTGCTCTGCTATACTGAATCACGTTTTCAATCTCTGAAATCTGAAAACACATCAAAATGTTTATTATGAAGGTGTTTTCCTCACATAAATTCAAACTTCTAAAAATTTTGTTAGACTAGATATAGTTATCTTTTATTAGAACAGACAATGGTATAATTTTCACTGTCAAAAATATCTGATAGAGGCTGCATTTTTCTTTTCAAGCGAAGCTGTAGACATTCTAGCTGATATTCAGCGATGTATTATTCTAAAGTAAGTAGGAATTGGGCGTCAAAAGCAAAGGAAGAATAAAAGAATTACAGTTTTATCAATCAACTTGTAGTCTGATACTTCCATTTATTCTGAAGAGTTACAAGGTTCACAAATTGTTTCTAGTTGATGGCTTCATTTTCAAAGTAAACTTTCACTAAGTTGGAATAAACACATTAGAATTCAGCTTTAAATGTTTTGATCATTTTTGAAATAGAAGGGCATTCATTGTTGCAGGGCTGTATTGAGTCATATGCTGGAATAAAATGTCAGAGCTGTACATGTGTATTTATAGACATTTTTATCCAGGTTGACAGTGTTTTTCATGTATTCCATCTTCTTGTAAATTCTTTCTGGTACTATTAATGTAAGTGTCTGGTGTTTATTTTTACCTCTTGCCATATATGTTGTCATATGTCTACACTGTTCATGTTCTAAACAGAGAAGGGAATGAATATAAGTCAAATCTGAAACAACAGACAGAGAAAGAAAAGTGAGAAATAATCCTTTACTGCTTCTTATCTTCAAATAATAAACTATCAGATTGTTTTATTCTCCCTTATTAGTTGGGATTAATGACATTATTTTGTTGCCAGTGGGTAAGTAAGAATTTAAGCTGAAATGGGGAATGTAAAAACACTCCACTGTGACCCAGGAACCATATCAGACTGAATAAAGAATGAGTTAAATAATGCAAAACACCTAAAGTACGCATTTTTATTAACCACATTTAAATATTCTTTGATCTTGATCTCTGAATCCTGTTCTCAGAACAACAAGAAAAATTGTCTGGGAGCAAAGCTAAAGCCATCTCCCTGAACAAACAGCACTATCTGTGATCATGGAATACATTAGCAAACATTCTAGTAATGTGAAAACCTGCATGCCCTTTAGTCTCTGAATTGCTACAGTTTATGTGACGAGCAGAGTAAACTGTAGCAGTTACTATAGAAATGCTTGACGGAATAAAGCAAAGAAGATAAAAATTGTTTTGATAAAAGTTTGGATTTCCTTAAAGTGACTAGTCAAGATTTTATTACTGTGCTTGAACTTTTTCTGTTTTCTCATTAGTAAGTGTTGACAATGGCTCTGTGTCTTGTCTGTTTACTAGTGGTTGAGCATGTGGCTCTTGCTGCTAGAAGATCTATGCCGTGGATCTGCATATGGGTTGTGCATTATCTAATTTGCATCTATGGGAATAGTAGTAGTGCGTGATCCAACACCTTCATGACCTGGAAAATGCCATGTTCTCTTTAACTATGGAGGATGATTTTTTTCTTATTATTTGTATATTTTTCTTGTTGAACTGGAAAATCAAGAACTAATGCCATCTTACAGTATCTTGAGAATGCTTTTTGATTAGAATGAGATCTACATGGGAGCAAGTTTCTTACCCATCCTTATCAAGATACTTGTTTTCAGAGTTTATTCTGTTGAAGGGTGGTATCTCAAAAATGGCCATTACAAAAGGCTAAAGTAAATGAAGCTGTCATGGTATAAGATATTAGATCCCTGCATGGGTAAATACCTATTTAGGAGATGAGAAACAAGGATAAAAAATTTTACTAGCCTCCAAAATTGAAGATTTTTCCTAGTCTTAGTCAACTGATTTATAAATGATTTGGGAAAGGGAGTACATGGTAAAGTGAAGAAAATTAACAGTATAAAAGCACACAAGATATAGTTTTAGCAGCTGTGAAATGTCTCTTGGGCATCTGCACTATTGAGTGACTAGATAATTAAATGGTAGATATTGATAACCACAAAATAATGAATATATGTGTAAAATTAATCATTGACTATATATATTCAGAGATGACTATATATATGTTCAAAAAATGAGATGTAAATTAGCCATTACAATTCCAGAAAGAGATTTCGCTGTCACAGTAAGTAGTTCTTTGAAAATTCTGTGCTTAGAAAAACATGCTAAGAATTGTTATAAAAAAAATTAAAGAACACAAGAGAAAACAATAATATACCAGTATGTAAACTCACAGTGAGTCCAGATAAATAACAGCAAGGGTTCATTCAGAAGGCTTAGTCTTATCCAGCTTCAAGGTATTGGAAACTTGAAAAGGTACTTCAGCAAGGATTATCTGAATATTTAGATAGTTTCTTCATGACAAGTAATTAAAAGGGAGGAGCACGTGTAGTCTAGAGAAGACTAAATAGGATTTAATGATAAAGATTTGTAAAATTGTGAGTTGTCTGAAAGTAGTGAGCAGCACAAGAATTAGGGGGCAATTTCTGTTTCATCAAAATAAATTAACAGTTTTTGAACAAAGATCAGGAAATTCTTTTTCATAGAATCAATAATTACACTATGGATGTCATTGTCATAGGATGTGTATGCCAAACCTTTAATTAGTTTCAAAAGAAATATTGGAAAAAATAATGAAAGAAAGAGTTATTTAACACAAAGATCCATTGAACTCAAGAAATCCCCTATCATTTTTAGACCGATATTTTTAACAGAGTTGATAAACCAGAAAAAAAAATCAACAATCTATTTTTGTTCCATTCATCCATTTTTTATTTTCTCTAGGCAGCTGCTATGTTGCCATTATGACACCGAACAATAGACCACAGGCATATTTGATTGAATGGTTTAGTATGTTCCCACATTGTATGTTCATATATGTACTCACATTGCCTATTCGACACATTTACTTTTTGGTGAATCAGTGCATTTGAAGTAGAGTCTAGCCACAGTCACCATCTTCCTCAAGCAAAGTGGCAAGTAAAGGCTTTGTAAGGCATACAATGCTTTCAGGAAGAAATTAATGTCTCTTGGCTTAACAGCATTTAATTTCTTTTCTTTTGTACAGCCTTTCACTGCTCCTCTGACATGATTTTTCTACAGTTTAGGGTAATTCTTCTCTAGATTAGAAATAGAACTAATTTTCCATTTTACTTTCTTGATTTCTCTAAATTAAACACAAACATTATGTTGTTCTGAAATACTAAAACGTGTCCAGAAACAATGACATGAAGAGCCATCTCTTATTCCCCAGTGAGCAGCCAATACTAAGGTTTATGTGATTTTATTTATTTATTTATTTATTTTGAGGAACAAAAGTCTAAAAAAGACCTCTCGGATCTTGGCGTCCAATTCACTAAAGTCTCAGCAAAGAAAGGTTATTTATGTCACAGGGAATCACAGACTCACAGAATCACAGGGATTGGAATAGACATCAAGAGATCATTGAGTCCAACCCCCTGCTACAGAAGGTTTGATACAATAAGTCACACAGATAGATGTCCAGACAGCTCTTGAATATCTCCATAGAAAGAGACTCCACTACCTCTTTGGGCAATCTATTCCAGTGCTCTGTCACCCTTACTGTAGAGATGTTGTTCCACATGCTAATATGGAAATTCCTATGTTCAGGTTTTAGGCCATTACTCCTTGCTCTGTCACAACCCACCACCAAGAAGGGCCCCTCCTCATCCATTTGCCTCCAAATTCCCTTTAGATATTTATAAACATTAATCAGATTCCCCTTCAGTCTTCTTTTCCCCGGGCTGAACAGACCCAGGTTACTCAGGTTTTCCTCATATGAGAAATGTTCCAGGCTATTAATCATCATTGAGGCCCTCCTCTGGACTCCTTCCCAAAGATCCCTGTCTCTTTTGAACTGGGGAATCCAGAACTGGACACAGCATTCTAAATATCTTTATTGATGGCCTGGATGAGGGCACTGAGTGCACCTTCAATAAGTTTTCAGATGACATCAAGTTGGCTGGAAGTGACAATCTGCCTGGGGGTAGCAAAGCCCTATAGGGGGATCTGGACAGGCTGAATCTCTAGGCTAAAACCAATGGGTTGAATTTCAACAAGACCAAGTGTTGGATCCTGCACTTTGGCCACAACAATCCCAGGCAGTGCTGCAGGCTTGGGACAGGACGGCTACTGGAATACTGTATAAAGGAAACAGACCTGGTAGTCAGCGGTCAGTGGTTGGCTGAACATGACCCAGCAGTGTGCCCAGGTAGCCACAAAGGCCAATGATATCCTGGTTTGTATCAGAAATACTGTTTCCAGCTGTACCAGGGAGTTAATTGTCCCTCTGTACTCAGCACTGGTGAGGCCACGCCTTGAGTAGTGTGTCCAGTTTTGGGCCCATCACTGCAAGAAAGACATTGAGGCCCTGGAGCATGCCCAGAGAAGGGCAACGAAGCTGGTAAGGCTTCTGGAGCACAGGTTTTATATCCTCTCTTGTAACTAGTGTAGTGATAGGAATAGAGGGATTGGCCTCGTTGAACCAGGGGAGATTCAGACTGGATGTTAGGAAATATTACTTATCAAGTGACTTACTGACTTACTTACTGACAACTTTTCAATATTCTTCCCAGTTGAGCAGACCCTTTTTCCACATTACATGGACCTTCTTCTTTCCTTTTAGTTTATCTGTGATTTCCTTGGTCCACCGTGCAGGTCTCTTGCCACCTTTCCCCAATTTCATACACTTAAGGATGCAATGATCTTGAGCTCAGAAGAAGTAGTGTTGAAAACAAGAAGAGAATGATGATATAATTGCTTGGAACACCATTGGCAACCCTCAAAAATCTTCAATCACATACACTGCGCAGATTTAGCACTGACTCCAAAGTCAGCAAAGGCAGAGAACTCTATAGTTCAACTGAATCAAGCAAAGATGTAGATTCTTTTCGAAAAAATCTATCTCTTTCCTATATCAGTGATGGTGCCTTATCAGTGGCATTCCTAAAATATTTTTACAGTTGACAGTCTTCAGTGCACAAACAGGCCTTTATGGCGTTGACCAATCTCACATTGGAACCCCATTCCACAGGTCCAGAATCTCATCTGAGATCATCTCAAGTCTAGGACTGCCTTTCTTACCTGTAAATGTGCCTGTTTTTTACCCTGTGTCCTACTGTCCTAATTTACTGATGAGTCTTCTTAGATTATCTCAGATTTTATCTCTTCGTTTCCCCACTTCCTTTTCCCTTCTGCAATTTTGTATTTCTGGAAAGTATTTATTTGTTTTCATTGTGGAATACATTTTTGTGAACTCTTGTCAATTCTAGTATTTTCTAAAGAGAAAATAAGCAATTCAATTAACTGCATTTTCCCATTATAAGAACAATCATGTTATCAAAAACAAATCAAACACACACGCACACACAAAACAAAGAAAATGAAAAGGAATAAGATTAGGAAAAGAAGGAAAGAGTGAAAAAGAAGGATAGAAAATAAAGAAAAAATCTTTTTCAATTTTAGAATATATTTGCTCAGATAATTTTATTTAACATTACAAGATGCACCTGAAGTAATGTTTGCAAGATATTTTAATAGTGTTTTTATTATGTCAGAAAAAACACATTAACAATACTACTTAATAAAAGCTATGAAGACTGACAAGTCAGAACAGAAGCAAGCAACCTCAATGAATGGTGCCCTGAATTATTAAAGAGAAGAGAAGAAAGAAGGAAGTTTAAATTGTATCATAACCAGGTCATTGTGCTAATCATGATTTAATTTCCGTGTAACATTACCTCCTGCTTTATTGGTCTGGTAATTGTTTCTGTTTGTTCCATGGATAGAATAATAATGCCTATCTAGAAATGTGATCAGTCTAGAAGTGATACTAATTACTTGCTGTCCACACAATTAAATAATTCAATGTAATTTCAGATACTCTAGTTTCCAGAATGGTTTTCTGGGAGGTAAGACTATATTCAGTGCTCTGTAAAATCAGAGGAAAGGAAGGAAATTTCCATGTTGCATCAATACAAATCAAAGATGGTTTAATTCTTATTTTCATATGGTGTGTCTTCACCTGAGAAACACTATTCAAATATAAATGTATTACTTTACTCTAAAAATAGTAGGGGAATTTCTTTATAAAAAGTGTCCTGACATTTTATATATACTACAAGTACGCAACTAATTAGTCACACATATGGGTTGATACTGGTGTAATCCGCAAGTGTTGAAAGACAAAGTGAAGGGCTACTGAGTGCTAGAATTACACTGTAAATTCTAGTAAGTAATACTTCTCAGTCTCAAGCTGTACATTATATTTTCTAGTAGCGATATGAATACAAAGTTCTTGTCCTTATCACTGCAAAAAAAAATGATGTTGGGAGAAACAAGAGGACTATGTTAATTTTCATTTCTATCTATATAACAATTATTGATGACAATGGTAATAATTATTCAATTGGAAAAGCACCTTTCTCACTACATTATAACTAGCTATATAATGTATTCCTTACAACTTCATTGTCCCTTTGTGATACAGGACAAGATATGTGATACAGTATCTTCTGTAATAACCTTGTCTTCAATTGACATATAACATTTAGTTTCAAAGAAATAAAATTTTGGAGCTCAGTGTTACCTGCATTCATAGCATATTTCTAAAATATCATTTCAAAGAATGAAGAAATACCATATTAATACTGGTTGACAATCATTTTTGAAGAACACATTATATTTCTGCAGAGATATACAGGTGAATGTTTTGCTGCTCTGAGGTTTATCAGTGAATGAATCTTCTCACAGACTTTCTGTGTTTAGTATTGGTATCTTGTTCCCATATATGAGGAAAAAATCCTTATCAGAAGGATAAATTGCAAATAATCCTTATCAGAAATAGGAGTGCAATTAAATATACTCATTCTATTTTAGATTCTAGGCTATGGTTTTTTTTTGTTGTTGTTGTTAATTTTATTTATCATCAAATTATATCTACTCAAAAAACTAAATGTGAAATGAATTTATGTGCATATCATTCCCAGTGTACAAGTTAATAACAAGTTTCATGATGTTTAAATTATAAAAACACTGAGCCATGCACTGTAAACCAGAGACAATTCATTTCAGCAAGCTGCGCTCATGAGCAAAGTGCATTCCTGGCATCACTGACTTCCCAGTGGGTTTTTCTTTCATTTTGTTTTTTGTTTGTTTGTTTGATTGATTGTTTGTTTTAATTTATTTACTTAAAGATAGAAAGAGATCTGTGCATATATTAATCAAAATAAGTCACAGAGCTGGTGAGCAACCAGGAAGTGATCAATAAAGTGATTTTGTCCCCAGTAAAGACATCTTCCAGTATTGGTTATTATTTCTGGTAAGAAAATATGAGCAAGTGAAATCCACAAAGTACAGGTGATCTGGTAGGAATGATATTTGTTTGGGACATAGAAGACCTATATTAAATCCCTTATATCCTTATATGAGAGATTTAATGTTTACTCCATATTCCCCATGTATTCAGATGCAGTACCATGTATCCTTACTATCTAGGAATTTTGCTTTTAATGAAAATTATCTTCTACTCAGTTCTTCCCGAGATGATTGCAGATGAATGTTCTCATAGAATTAAGGATGTCAGTAGACAGTATTTTGATGATTTTAATTCTTACATTAAAATACGTATGAACTTTAAAATTAAATCAGATTAAATGAAACTTCTACTAAGGAACTGATCATGCAGTGTTCACTGCATATTTAATATTCATGTCACACTCTCAGAAAAGACAAGAGAAATTCCATTTTATTATACAAATATAAGCTGAACTTTGGAAAGAAAGCCACATGTTCGTGAAATCCTATGATTTGGGTGAGATATGTTGTTTTCATAAATTCATGTGTATGTAATCAAAATAAATTTGTTTTGGTTTCAGGCAGCTGCACTGTACTCCATCAATATAATGAGGTCACAGTTGAACTTAATTAATTTTACATGGAAATACTGTTTCCTTTTTAACTTCTGGTTGTACTAGTGAGTGAAAATAATATTGATGGATGACGAATGCAAACTTTTGAAATGGGCCACACAGTAAAGTTCGGTTGTAAATAGATCTGTTAAAGGGCAATTTCATTTTTTAATTTTCAGACTACTAGCAAGCCTTACAAAATAAATAAATAAAATAAAATAAAATAAAATAAAATAAAATAAAATAAAATAAAGAAAAAATACGAAAATGAAAGAAAACAAACTGAAAAAAAAAAAAAGCATATAAATAAAAACTTCAAGGAATAGCCCTAGGGTAAAATCTGGAAAGGTGAAAATTTTACCTGAATTTCTGAAGAGTTTTGGATACCTGAAGACAATAAAATTCATCCTGTAAAGGATTAGGGTCATGGGAATGAAATGCATTTGTATTTCCTTCTTACATAAAATAATGTCAAATTGTACCAGTTTAATTAAAGTCAATGGGAACAAGATTTTTAAAAGAGTATCTCATATGTTTTTCTGTCTTTTATAAAGCATTTAACAACAGCAATAAAGTTGAAAAGTTGATCCTATTCCAGATTCTTATTTTTGATTGTAAAATAAATCTTATTTTCTTCTCTGCAGTTCTCAATAACAAGTGGTATGGCAGGTGGGAATTTTTGTTCTGTCTAATAGGACATCAACATACGATTTAAAATTCAAATTCATGAAGGGCTCAGTATATTAATCTTGGCTGCATAAGCATTCAGCTAGGAGCAAAGAAACAGAAATGAACACGCTTCGAATTAAAGATTTCTGTGGCAATTGGAGATATGGATTCTAGGACTTTGAGATGGGTGAGGGAACCGAGCATAGCTTTCTAATTTCTAGGCAACTTCTTTAATTATCACACTACACCTTTCTTTTCAACGTCCCTCTCCCTTCCCCAGACTTCTCCAAAAACTTATTTTATAGTTAAAAAAGAAAATTATTTTTTAGTAAAAGAAAAACTGATACTGTATGTTGTGCTCATGATACACACAAACCTTCAAATTTGAACTCCCATGGAATTTAGATGAGGGTGAATGACCTACAGTTCAATATGCATTGTTTCTGTTTCTATTCAAATGTGGAGAAAATTATAGTTCAAATAACCGAAAGTGGCGTGTATCTTAAAATCAAGGAATTGTTTGGCACTTAAAGGTCATATGATCAAATTTCCCTGAAATGAACATGGACACCTACAGTTAGAACAGTTAACTAGATGATCTTGTAGGCCCTTTCCAACCTAATGAATCTGTGAATCTATGAACTGCTCTTAACAGTTCTAACTGTTCTGTTAAGAGTTTCTCTTCACCCTGTACAGTCTGACCTTTAATGTCTCCAAGGATGAGGCATCTACCACCTCACAGGGCAAACCCCATATATTTGGGATATTTATACTGAGGAGAAAAGCTTGCAGAACAAACATCCTAACAATATTACATGGGAGTTTTCTGCTAACTTCTCCACCACGTCAGAAAATAATTATAAAGCTTTGTGAGGGCTTTGTGCATGAAAGTCAAATTGAAGATTCCTTTGGGTTTAGGGACTCAATTCGGAATTTAAGAATTGCTTTCATTCGCAGAACCTAGTAGGTCTTACATAAGAACTGGTATCTATCTTCTGGGACTTTAGAATTTCTAAACATGTTGAAAAATCAAAGGGATTTGGGGAATATGATTCAGCTCAAACTGTAGATACTTTGATCTGAGTTAGTGGCTCTAATTTTTCCCCAAAACAAGTAGAAACCCATAGAAAATTTGATATCTAACCTACTTTAAACATCTTCAGCAGATGAACTGGACAATGCATGTATCTTTCCTCCTCATTTTGATCATACTGAATCTAGGCCTCTATAGAAGTTGACATAGTAAACTGTTATTAGGAAGCTTCTGGATCAGTGAAGAACTAGCTTTTGGATCAGTAAAGAACTACCTACTTGTGTTTGAAATTACTTTAGAGGGATGTCATCAAACAACAATGTTTTTTAATAGTAAGTTTGAATTTTGAAGTGCCAGGTTAACCATTAATAGATAATGACATTTGACATGTATGAAATTAGTACAAAACTATCAGACTTCAGCAGCTAAGAGTTGTACTGCAAATGGTGACTTGATGAGATGAAATGTTATGATTCATTAACTAAAATGGTTTATTTTAAATCCACTTAAATTATGTAGGAATACACCAGGGTAAAACCCCAGTGACATACACAGCCTTGGAAGAAGATACTAAAGTGTCAATGGTTTACGGGCTGGTTCGGCCCAGTTCCATGACAATTGGTGCGGGGATCCCACAGGGTAGGGGAAGGGGAAAGGGAAAAGGGAGATGGGCCTAGAAACAAAACAGCAGCAACTATCTGAGAAGGAAAGCTAATTTACTAAATAAGATATCAGAAAGCAAAATAACGCAATATAATCAATATAATTGGAACTAAAGCTAATAAATCATCTAAAATGAGTAAGAGAGAGTGTCCAAAAAACCGAAGGCCTCATGCTAAATGCTGAAGGTGAGATGACAGCGAGCACCCACTGCTGAGTCGATCCAAAAGGAAGGAGCGTCTCGTGACATGCAAACAGTTTTTATCTTTCCCTCTGAGAGAAAATACATAAAAATACAAAGCAACACAACGTCCTTTGGGGAACATAGTTCTTCATCTCTTCTGAGACAGGTATACCCCAATCTATCGATGATCCATGGAGTTGGAGCATTAACTCTTTAACTCTTAATGCACTACATGATGTTATGATGTGGAATACCAATACCAAAAATAATAAAATCATGCCATGAAGTCACATGAAAAAGCTTAAGTAGAATCATATTTATGAGCTATATAGCTAAGAAATAAGGAATTTTGAAAAACGATTTGAAGAACCTCATGTTTCTTTTATTTCTCACACAGTTATCTGAAAATTGTTCTTGTGTCAGCAATTTGTATTTGATAAAACAGCATACCATACTGATTTTGATAAAAATCCACTGCAGAAAAGGAAAGATGAAGAAAAAACATAGAAAAAAATGTTATTTCATCAGACTTACAAACTAAAGAGCTCCAAAAAAACAGGAAGACACCTAGTTTTCAGATATACATGACTTATCTCCCAGTCCACAGAGAGCTACTTGTGAAACAATATAAGCTAAATTCACATCAATTCAAATCAAATAAATCAGTACAACGGAAGTTATCCTCCCCCTCTACTCTACCCTGATGAGGCCTCACTTAAAGTACTGTGTTAAGTTCTGAGCTCCCTGGTACAAAAGAGACAGGAATAGCTTTGAAAGAATACAGCGGAGGGCTACTAAGGGGGTGGAACACCTCCCTTATGAGGAAAGGCTGTGAGACCTGGATCTCTTCAGCCTTGAAAAAAGATGACTCAAAGGGGATCTGATCCCGCTCTAAGAGATCCAGCTCTAAGGTGCGGGAGGTAAAGGGTCAAGGCTGGACTCGGCAGTATGTGGTGATAGTACGAGGGGAAATGGCCACAAATGAAGCATAGGAAGTTCTGCACAAATATGCATGCGAGCTTCTTCACAGTGAGGGTGACAGAGAACTAGCACAGGCTGCCCAAGAGGTTGTGAGACTCCTTCTCTGGAGGCATCCAAGATCTGCCAGGATGCCTACCTATGTAACCTGGACTAGGGAGCTGCTTTGACAGGAGGGTTGGTCTAGATGATCTCTAGAGGTCCCTTCCAACTCCTACAGTTCTGTGATTCTGTGAACTGACAGTTTTCATTGTGGAAGAACTTCTCCTCTAATGCCTCTCTACTCAGTCCCTCAGAATTAAAGCAATTATTGCTTTTTTCAACTCTAAAGGAAGATTTAAGTATGTCAAAAAAAATTAAGGAGTGAAAGAGATTTTTGATTGTGGTAGCTAATAAGAGAATTAAGTAATGAAAAATTGTAATATGTCCATCTATCAGATTAATAGTCACTCAGTTAAACTCCTCCAAGGCAAATGATTACTCAACACAACTACTTACTACCCCACATAGAAGAAGATGATGAGTCTTGGAAACTATGGTTGGACCTTCAGTGCTTCTATACTTTCTCTCACACATAATTACGCTGTTTCTTATGAAGAGCTCTTGGACATGGAACACCTGGTGAACTGTTTCGCAATATCTGTAGATAGAGTCTGGGATTTCTTCTTACTGCCTCTTCATTTTGTGTGGCATTTCCTTATTAAACAAGATACTTTACTTGGCATAAAGGCTGGCTACTACTATGGAGTCTACCTGATTATTATTAATGCATTTTCTTTTATTCTATTCTTTTAATCTTCTTTTCACTTATGCTTTCTTTATTTCTTAAGAAAAAATAATTAGTATTCTGATCTGTAATGCCACAACTATAAAAATATTCATTTCTTTTACCTTCTGCAAAGAAATAAGCTAATTTGATACAAAAAACAGCTACAAATTAAGAACTACTCTCATTAGACAAAAGAACATACAGATAAGCAGAGAAAGCCTAATGATTTTTCTTCTTTCCTGGCAGATAAGACACCTAAGCTCTACTCAGTATTTAGTAGTTTATTCAAAGCACAACAACTGTAAAAGACATTAAAAACAACCAAGTGCTTTAAATGAAGTAGTAGCATTGATGTATTTTCTTTAGATATGAATTTAAATGCTTTATTGCAAAGGATTATAAGTACAGGTCTCCCATAGGGACAGAGGAATAGAATTAAATATGACAAATAATGGAAAAGAAAATGATAACATCTGCAATTTCAGAAGTAGTTTCACTGTTTTTCAAAGGAAATAAATACTTAAATATTTGATATGCTCTGAAATACTTCCTGTTTGGTTGGGATATGTTTATCAAAGCTTACATTTTACTTATAGGCCAATCCAGACCACTTTTCAAAAACATTTTCTTGACTTTCAGGGTTTCAAATCAAGGTGCTGCATAGTTGTTATTATCACAGGCATAGAACTTACTGACTGTTTTTTTGCCCCCCTCTAAATTTATCTTAACTGATTTCTAGCATTTTCCTTTAGCCAGTAATCTCTTATCACATAGATTTTTACTTTGAAAGACCAGGACTTTTCCAGCAATATCTTGTGGATTGACTACATTTACTTTAACAGTATGACTGCTTTCAGTCTTTTCTTAGCGAGCACATGACTACTGGTAAATAGTGTGTCTAGATACACTTCTCAGATTGATTTATTTTTAAGTGAGAAGCAAATTTACATTAATTTAAAAAATGTTACTAAAAACTAATGAAAATCTATATTTAGAAACTTTTGTTATTACAGAATCTAGGAGTCATGGAAAAGCTGAGATTGGAGAAGACCTTGGAGTTCATCTGTGCCAAAACTCTAACTCAAGCAGGAATACCTAGAGTCACAGACATAGGTCTATGCCCAGACAGCTTTTGAATATCTCTATGGTGATGGTGATTTCACTACCTCTCTGGCAATTTCTCTGGTTCCATTGATCAATTACACTTGTGGTAAAGAAATGCTTACTGATAATTGTTATTAACATTTTCCATTGAACACAGTCCCTTCAGAGCTTCCATTAGACATCTGCTGTCTCGTGGACTTACCCATGGACACTGCAAAGTATACCTGCTACATCATGAAATTCTCCATGGCCTCTTATCCTACGTTTACTTGCTCTGAAGTGAGCTGGAGTCCCACCCTGTCAAGCACAGCAGCACAGGAACAGCAGTGATGCTTTGGGTGCCTGATAGCACAGGTGTGCGGACACAACTGTTATCTGAATGTTCCTGGGGATCCCAAAGCAAGACAATAAGGAGCAGGGCAACTGGCAGAAGAAAAAGTAGCCATCAAGCTATTCATAAGCATTCTAACACAAACTACAGCAAAAAATCACCATGACAAGGACAGAAATCTGACAATTAGCAGCTAAACAGCTCCAATATCCATAAACTTGGTCTCAAAGACTCCACACTCCAAACAAATCTGCCATCATATCTGTCATTGTTTTGTGGTTTTGTTGTGTTGTTAATATTCCACATCCTGACATCATGTGGTGTGTTGGGAGTTGAAGAGTTAATGCTCCAGCTCCTTTCTGGATAACACCTCACCAGGAATTGAAACTGGGTTGCGGCAGCGAGAGCGCTGGCTCCTAACCACTAGACAAAGAGCATTAGCTCTCCAATTCCAAACACACCACATGATGTCATGATGTGGAATATCAACAATATCAAATCCTTTGAGCCCCACATTTGATGTTATTTAACCCAGTAAGCAGCTGAGCACTGAGGGAGAGAATCAGAAAGGTACAAGTGAGAGAAGTCATGGGCTAATTTTCTAATCAGAAGTTAGACACACAAGGTAAAATGTTGCAGCTCCGCAGTCATGTCAGTAGTACTTTGTTGCACTTCCTTCAACATGGCTATGTATCTTTCATGTAAGAAATTACTTGGACACAGTACTCCAGGTGTGGTCTCATACCTTAGAATCTGGAAAATTTTTGCTTTTATATCAGTTTTTTTGTGAACTGTCCTGTCTTGTCCTTCCTCCAGATTTGCTTCTGATGAGTGTCTTCTCTTGAATTAGGACTGTACCTATTAAAATGTAAGCATATCAAAAGATAAGCTCTTTGATTTTGGTGAGAGAAGGGTCTCGCTTATTCTGTTTTGCTTTGTTTTGCATCAGTCAATTTCTAGCATAGCTAAAGTAATAACAAATGAGAAAACTTTCATAATGAGGCTAATTTCTAGAATACATAGCATTTTTAGTATATCACAGAGTAGTCTGGTGCCCATGATGACATATGCATTTTCCATATGAGAGTGGTTGATTTACTTCTTTGCATTCTCACTATGTCTGCCAGGGAAATTAAAGCCTCAGTGGTGACCTACAGCACAAAATCAAGAAAACTGTCTGTTACAGAGTACAGATGAGAAGGTGGGACTGACTGACATGAAAATAATTTAAAGTTGAACTTCCAGAATGAACTTATATCACTGTTTTTAAAAAAGTCATTGTTTTAATAGTTTAATTAAAAAAAAAAGTTTTTTCTGTGTTAGATGTCGATTTAAAACTGATTTATCTCTGATTGACAATATGAGTAGGAGTAGGATTTTATTATATCTTCAGCCATTTATTTCATTTGAAAACTTGGGGATTCAAAATGTTTCTGGGAAACTAAAGTGGCAGTGATAAGGACAGCATGTAATTACTGACAGTGTGTAGGGGAGGAGTGACAGTCTCACAAGGGCAATAGCTTGATATTAGACCTAATACTTCTGATCTAGTTCTAGCCAGTTCGGGTCACAGTTATACAGTAATGGTCAAGTTGCTCTGTTTAATGTCCCTCTCTTAACAGGAGTTCTCTACCCAGAAATTACTGAGTACTGAGATCCCTCAGGACTTTTGAATGCTATCAAATGTCCAGCTTTTCCTTTTTCTGTTTGAGGTTCTTCCAAGAATTTCTAAGAGCAACTT
Organism: Oreortyx pictus; assembly: GCA_036925125.1. Classification (NCBI taxonomy): domain Eukaryota; kingdom Metazoa; phylum Chordata; class Aves; order Galliformes; family Odontophoridae; genus Oreortyx; species Oreortyx pictus. The sequence continues at coordinate 33,045,111 of JAUPFR010000001.1, forward strand.
ATCTCACCTTAATCAAGAGATGAAAGTTTACAGCCAGGTTGTTCAGGAAAAGCTATGGAGGTACTGGTCAGTAAGAGCTCAGTTGTACAAGAGACAAAATAAGGTTAACGTAATACTAAAATACTTAGAGTTGAAATGCATGTCTCCCATTTAAGATTCATGTCGTATCATTTTCACATACACCACACATACATATGCATGAACATCTACATATGCATAAATATTAATGTTCACTATACCCCATTGTATTGTATTTTCCATTGTCTAACTGGTGTAGGAGAAGAGACAGAAAAAAAACATTTTCCTAAGAGATGTAACATATTAGGTACATTGATAATGTGTGAAAAGTTACTAATACCTTTGTATTTGATTTAATATTGTTCAGTAGTTCTATATATAGAGAATGATTATGGGCAAAACTTATTTTACATTCTCAAAAGAAAAAAAAAAAAAAGTTCTTTGTTCTTTTTCTATCTCATCCTAAGGAAAGTTCTTAGTGATGCTGCTTCTACATTAGTATTGATCTTTAATATTGATTTGTTTATATTAATCTGTTTCTCAAATTCATCCCATCTGATAAGTGTAAAAATATGCTGATGGGGAACCCTTAATTCTCAATTTGAGAACCCCTCTGATTTTATTTAAGTACCCAATAATTACAGCAATAGAGAAATGTCTAGTTAGTAAATATAAGAATGAGTGAATATTTGAAATAAGTAGCATATTTTTTAAAAGTCCATGGGTTTTATTGCGATTTCTATAATTAAAAGTTCATACTAGACAATATTAAAAGCCTTTCAACTCATTTCTATAGAACTGCAAGGTACTCTATTTTAGATTTAATTGTACTAAATCTGAGTAGGCTTAATTAAACATATAATTTGTTAGTTTGGATTAATCTGATCAAACACAGACATTTAGATCTTAATTTCTTACTAATTCAGCTCTTTATAGTACAGTTATAAAATTAAATTAATATTTAATAAAACTAAAGTGAAAACCTTCACATATATTTAATTCAGAATTCCGTCTTTACTCAGAAATGAGTATTTCATACTTAATGATTGCAAAGAGAATTCAGTGAATATTTCACACATGTTTAAGTGTAAAAATTAACATAAAGTCCATACCTTATTGTAAGACTTTATCTTTCTCATTCATCTTGCAGTTGCAGTACTTGCACCATAGATGATTTTATAATTGTTATCAGTTCATTCATTAAAAATACTGAATAAAATTAAAAATCATACCCACAAAATTTCTTCTGTAAAGAATCTTCATTAAATGCTGTTTTTCTACTGAGAATTGTTTATTTTTTTAGGTTGCTTCACAAGATGAGTTTTTACAGTATCTTATTTGCTGTCATTAATTGCTATATATTGTACTTATATTCCTGATCATCTTTGTTCTAAATCAGCTTTTTTCTTTATTTTGTCCAAGTTTTATAGATATTGGACATGCTGCTGTTTTGGTCATCCCGTTTAGCCTTGTTGAATACATCTGTATTCATGTAGTTAATCTGCAATTCAAACAAATTATCCATCCGCACTTCATTTTTAATTGTTAATTACCTTCTAGTGCAACAACCTGTACCACTGCTTCTAGGTACATCAAATTCCTCCTAGTTCCTTGCTATTTTTTCATATATTTATTATCTTTTATTTTGCTTATGTTATTTTATTTATTTATTTTTCCCTCTAGGGGATGAGGGCATCTGGTCCTTAAAGACTTTAGCCTAGTGCATGAATTACATCCTTAAGGGATGTGCTCAAATGGATCTTACACTTTACCTTATTGTCTTCAGTACCTTCCAGATAATTCACAGTTTTTACTAAGTTCACCTTTCTATTTTTTTGTTTCCCAAAGTTGATAGAAAATGAACAAAACTTGTAAAACTTTTACAAAAAGTTTTCAATTTTACAGTAGCTTACTTTCAACCATTATCTGAAAACATTTTGTAAAAATTGCATGTCTTGCGAAGATAGACTTCATACATCATTTTTCTTTTTTTTTCATTCAAGTCATCTTGTAGAACACCCAATTCAAAAGTACCCTGAGTTCAAGTAAATTATTTTTAAATAGCCTTTACCTCCAAAGTAAAGGGGATCATCTGAATTTGCCTATGCCTTTCTGATACTTGCTGAAGAGGTAATGATGTTATAAGATACTGTGTTTGATTTGACATCTGTAACATTACAAAATCTTATTAGTATCTTATTCCAAAATCTGTATTTTTATTAGGCTAGAAGGACTTTTCTTTTACTCCAGCACATTTTCACATGCTGCTTTATTCATTCCAATTTCTTTTCACATGGGCAACTTCCAAGAAGCAACTAGATACTCAGCACTCTGCAAACTATTACCAGTAGACCAGTGAAGACAGAGTAGGAAGGAGATTTGTTTCACTTCTGCTGTATTTAATTCTTTTTTAAGAATTAAGTGGGTTTTCATTTTTTTTACAAAAAGCAACAAGACAGTTAAATGTCAGGCCTGTTAAATGCTATATTAAAGTAAATCACAAATGTGAAAACAAATATTCCAAGTTCAGAAAAAAAGAGGAAGTTGTCTTAACCCATATAAAGGTTTTATACTCCACAACACTTAAGAACTGTTTCTCATACATTGAAACTTAAAAAAGAAACTAATGATAACTGTTCTACTATAGGTGCTAGATTCATTCTGTTTGATTTGTGGTATTTCAGTGAGGTACTTTTGTAGGAATCCTGCTAATTGTATTTCTGGAGTGAACTAGGAGCAATGTGAACACTGTCATAAGCCATATAAAATCCGAATAAGAAGGATACTTCTGGTATTTCTTGACTGGAGAAAAAATCTTAGATGTATTTACTCCTAACTTGTTTTTACAAATGCCTGAAACTTAAATTGGATGAACATGAGCTAGGAATGAATTGTGAATTGATATTTCAGGATGTTAATGAAATACAAAACTGCACTCTTTTAAAAGTCATTATACCTCAAGCTTAAATAAAGTATTAAGTGTTGAAAGTATTGTTCATTAAGTCATTTGTTCTACGTGTTCTGTCAAATACAATTACTGTTTTAAAGATGTTGAAAGATTCAGATTTAATATCAAAGGTAATGGAAAATGTAACTTACTATAAATAAATAGAAATTGACCCTTATAACCTCCAGTTATAACTGGAATGGACAATAATGACTCACTTGATTTTTTGTGTATGAAATGATCGTAGAATCATAGAATCACCAAGATTGGAAAAGATCTACAAGATCGTCCAGTACAACCATCCATCTACCATCAATATTTCTGCCTAACCTTGTCCCTCAGTACACCATCTAAACATTTTGTGAACACCTCCAGAGACGGTGATTCAACCACCTCACTGTGAAGCCCCTCATGACACTCTGAAAGAGAAAAAACTTTCCTAATGTCCAACCTGAATCTCCCCTGACACAACTTGAGGCTATTCCATTTAGTCCTAATGCTAGTTACCTGGTAGAAAAAGCTGGCTCCCATCTTGGCACAATTTCCTTTCATGTAGTTATAGAGAGCTATGAGGTCTCCCCTAGGTCTCCTCCAGATTAAAGAATTTCAGTTCCCTCAGCTGCTCCATAGAGGACTTACGTTCCAGATGTCTCACAAGTTTTGTTGCTCTTCTCTGGATGTGATCCGGGGCCTCGGTGTCTTTCTTGTGAAAGCAGTGAGGGCCCCCAAACTGAACATGGTACTCAAGGTGTGGCTTCACCATAGCTGAGTACAGAGGGATGATCTCTTCCCTGCTCCTGCTGGTGACATTATTTCTTCAGCCAAGCATTGACCAACACCCCCAGGTCCATTTCTTCCATACAGTCTTCCACTGTTATGATAGTTCAATATGAACAAATATACACTTAAACACTTTTAAATTAGTTTTACATTTCTGAGATATGAGACTATTCAGCTCCTGAAAGGAGAGCAACAAAGCCTCTAAGGATGTGAATTCCAGTGTACATACAACTAAAGGTACTGAACTGTTTTCATTGCAAAAAACTCTGTGAAAACCATTATCGAGGAGCTTAATATATTAGTAATGTTGAACAGTTTAGATTGAAATCCTTATTTTTCCTTCATGCTTGCTTGCTTTACTGCTTTTTCCGATGTTCATATATTTACAATTTAGATGTATAAACTCATGCATGATATTTCTGAAAACTCTATTCAAATTAAAAGAAAAGCCAATGAATGAGTGCTCTTGTGTTTTTAATGCAGCTGAAGTTAGCCTGGTAAATGAGAATAAATAAAAGAGAACACCAAGTCAACTGTGTGTCCTTTGCTCTTCTCTTATGATGTATAAAGAGGGAAAAACAAAACAAAAAACATGTAGAGGACTTTTAGATTGATATGCAAGGAGTCTATTTGAATTCTTTTGAATAGAAAACATCTACATGACCTACCATGTACTAACACAGCACGTTATTAAAACCCTCTTCTTACTCTTTGAATGAAATGTTTATTCTGTTTATAAATACGAAAATGAAGGTTATCTTAGCATTTCATATTTTAAGAAAGTGAGCACCAAAGCATATCTGGTATATGTGTATTGCTGGTAAAATATCTCATTTCATTAACAGCATTTTCTATTCCAGGGGAAACATTATGTCACAGTATCAGCTTTTATTTTGGCTGAGAAGATACAAATGTTTCTAATAAGATCTTTTTGTCCTTAGTTAGCAAAAATGAATGCATCTAACATAATAACATTACAGAAAATCACCACAGAAAGAGACCTCTTATCATAATGAAACAGACACTTCAGAGATATTCTACTTAAAGCCTTTATTTCTTTGTACAACTTTGACCCGCTGAGAATGAGAATCAGTTTTTAAATATATTTTATGATAGCACTTTGTGTTAGGAAATCCAGGTGCTCTGTGACAAGCTCTCATACTTATCGGTTAAGAAAGGGGACTGTTAACACAGCTGATTATATATAGTAAATTCAGTAGACACAGAATAATTCCTCTTATAATTTCTGAGTGCTTCTATTTGCTTCCCACATGCAATCTTTGCAAAGGATCCTTTCATTTTCATTGCATTTATTTATACTTGTTCTGTTTTGTTCTTTTCTACTTCAGACTGTCCTCAAGTAAAACACATTCTAAAACGTAGTTCTGCTTTGCACCTGGATTGACAGTCAAAGCCTTATAAATACATTCTTCATGAAACAGAGCCTTAGGCAGAGGAAGACCAACTCCTTCCACAGAACCAGTTTTAATGGTATTACAGTAGGTATAATGAAAATGAGATTGAATTTAATGTGTCTATAAATCCTGAAATAGAAGGAGACAAATACCTCTGAAAAGGTCTACAATTTAAGGATTTCAGAAGTTCAAAATTCTTTCGTTTGTTTGTTTGCTTGTTTGTTTATTTAACACCAGAAGCTGCTGATCTTGGAGGAAAGAGCACTAGAATTGATTTTGAGTTCTCGTTTCCATAACTAAATCTTTGTATGACTTATGTCAAATTGCTTCGCTTTAGCATGGTCTTTGCATGATGGGCCAAACTTTGTCACCTGCTTTTATATAAACCACAAGGCAGACTGAGAGTGAGCTGGAGCAGTAGCTAATTAGCCACCTACTTCAGCTTTCCTTCCTCCTAAAAGATTTTTTTTTTTGTCTCTCTCTCTCTCCCTGTCTATGGTAGCTTAAAGACAAGCTTTGAAAGTGCTTGTAACAGCAGTTCAAGACCAATAGTCCCTAGTCTAGCAGGCAATGCATTCTGGTGTCTCCCCAGCCTAGGGGGATTTTGATATTTGTGTCTTTGATTTAAATATGATAGCTCAGTGCTGAAAAGAAGAATGGAAAGTATCCTTACCAAGAAGTGTCTTTAGCATTCCCTCTGGATATAGAGAGAACTCTGAAAGATGAAATTTCTAATTTCCTCTGAGAGTGTTCTAACACAGATTTTATCATATAAATTAAGGGTACATTTTTAATTGTATTCTATGAAACTGAGTTGCACTCAATAATGATTTGGTAAGAAAAAAGAAAAATGGGACAAAGCCATGATAACATTTCGAACAGTGAAGCCCAAGTGGATGGAACTCCACAGCTAATACAAAAAGTGTGTAAAAGACAAGGCATGTGAACTTTAAGCACCTACACTGAGAGCAAATGGCTTTCTACTCATCTCTCTGGCAGCTCTGGTGCTGTCTGAGACACCAGTTTTTCTCCATGAATTATAGTGCTAGAGGAAGTGCCTAACACTGCAGTGTGTACCTCAGTTCATGACCTAGATTTATGTTCTTTCACTGAAACACTGAAGTTAAATCAGCCTGAGTAAATTGTAAAGTTTGTGCAGTGGTAAAAATCCAGTGCAGAAAGGACCTGAAATACCTGTAAAAAAAAGATAAAAAAATAGGTACTTTAGGTACTTCATCTCTTCGCTCACAGCAGAGGTCACAGATGGCTCTGTTAAAATCAACATAGTTAGCAGGTATGAATTTATTTAGGCTTCAGAGCTTAACAGTTAGATATGATAGGCCTTTTCCTTCTTTAGTCTTTTTATGATCTAGTTTTAAGTTCTTTCTTTAAGTCTGTTAAGCTCTACTCAGTGAAGCTGAGGGGCTGATAATCCTGGTGTGCATAGTAGTAGTATAAAAACACCAATCTGTAGTTTTCTCACGTCGTTTTAGGTGTTACTTTGCACAGTTGGCATTTATCTACGACTCCAGAAAGGCATAAGTGTTTTTTACAGTGCTGTGCAGAAATCTGAGCAGGCCAAAGGCTATCTGGAAAGATAGCATTTGACAATAATTTTCAGAACAGCTAAATTTTGACTTGAATATCTACTTTAGGGCAAGATGAAGCACTCTCAAGTTCTGTTGATGGTGTTGACGAGACTTTCACAGACAATAATGGAAGCTTAATCTTCCAGTTCAAAGGTTGATAACTGCCTGTAGACATTTCCATGTAGCTGTGTAAACATGGAGCTGAATCTCATTGAAAACTCACTTCAGCACATGTGAAAGTTGAGTGGACCCCTTCTAAAATATCCAGAGCATCCACACTGGGCTAAAAGTTATGACAATCCACTGGTGGAAAAGCTGCACTCTTCCAGACTGGCAGCTGGAGGCCAGATGGAACACCTTAAGGCATCTCAAGTGCCACAAGAAGCACACACAAGATTCCACACAGGTACTGAAATCAAGCTGTCGCTGTCTTGGCTCCTATTCTACACAAAGAGTAAGTGTTGTTACCTCATTGACTTGCTCTGAAAGTCAACATTAATAAGACTTAGAAGATGGAAAATAAGACAAAATAGATAGAGAGACAGAACAGTGAATTTTTCTTGTTAGGGCTGCAGGAAGGAGAGGAAAATATAAAACTATTTGCTTAAGATGCAAGAGATCTCCATTTGAACACAGTTTACATGTTCCATATGATGTATTTGATTTAAATGCTTGCTACTTACTACCAGCATTAGATAGCAACACAAAAACTGCAGCTCTAACACTAACAGTATATTTGTTTTCCCAAGTTGTGGAATGAATGACTGAATGCATCATAAATTATTCACTATTTCTTCATTCAGAATGTTTTCTAAGTATCTGTTCAAAGTATGCTGTCTCCAGAAATATTTAGGAGCTGAAAGTCAGCATTTAAAATTCATTTCTAATGAAACTAGAATGAAAATAGAGATGAAAAACACTGAAAGATTAGTGTACAGCATGTTAGACAACGTATACAGCCTATCAATCTGTGCTGGTAAGAATTAAAGAGTTTTTCTTATCTGTAATGTGAAAAACAGAGCTCTTTAACTTCACATTTGTTTGTGAACAAATTTTTTTTAATCCTTCTATATCAGAATGCAGATGGCAGTTTTATCTTCTTATCTGCTGCTTCACTTTGGTATGGAGACTGAAAAGGAAATAGTAACACTGCATGCACAGGCATTTTTACATATACTTTAAATAACAAAATTGTAAATTATGTCACATTGCAAATCATTCAAAACTTCATAGTTCTTAATGACCTGTTAAGAACTAATAAATCAGAGGCCTTCAAAGGATTCTTTCAGAATACTTCCCACACTATTAGAATAGAACATAAAGCTAATTCCTGCAACATTTTTCTGTCTCAGTAACTCTTACTCATATTTTTAAAAAATGTAGTACTCTACTATGTAGGAAGTTCAGGGGCTAAATACCGTTATGCTGATTTAAAACTTAAAGAGACATCACCTTTAAATTCAGATAATTTTGGTAAGGAAGATGGATGGGTTTATCTCCTCAAACCTCAGCTCTTTACGAGAGTTGTCTAAATCTTTTTTTTTTTTTTTTGTATTTCAGCTAGCTGCTACTTCACAATTAATAATTTTGCTTTACTTTTCATTGTACTCAATCAAGTAGAGTGAGAAAGGATGCACGTAGAAATCAATGGCTGCAAATAGCTAGTGACAAATGCAGTACAGGAAAGGTAGCAGTCAGCTTTCTGCATGTCTCTGATAATACACTCGTACTGTGAAAGGAAACACTCTGCATGTGAATCTGCTGATTTCTTTGAGGCAGAGATGCTATTTATCTCCTCTTGTGACAAACTGCAAGATAATTTTGTGATGCAGGTCACTGCTCCCTGATAGTTCATTACTTTCAATCTGGGGGAGAAATCCTCATGGATTATTCTTTTTATGTGTTTGAGTATTTTAATGAAACCTTCCCAAAATAGCAGCTGGGATAGAAAAACTACAATGAAATCCCAGTCAGCAACCATGGATATGTCAGTGCTTTCCTAGAGGCCAATTTTTGCTCTAACACTTTCGCCTCTCATCAGACATTCCATTAAGATTGTGACAGATTTTATATTGTCCTCAGTGGACTCTAGTGCAATTTTGTTTGAACCTGGGTACTGAAAAATGGACTTAAAAGGCCATAAGATTAATTTTTTTCTGAGTTTCTGACATGGGAAAAAGCAAAATGCTCTAATTCCCTTTCAACATTTTCAGGTCTCTTCCTTTACTGATATTCAGCCAGGTGTTACGTTAATTTTGCATCAAACAGTAACTTCAAAGGGTAATGGGACTCCTAGATCTTTCAAAAAAAAAAAAAAAAGCAACAGAAAATGAGAAGACTGAGCTGATTTTCTCTATCCACTGCCACTGGGCTTTATGCCCATTTTTTTCTTTTTTTTCCTTCTTTTTTTTTTAATATATTTTTAATTTGTTAATTCTAATGAATTTGCATGATAAGTTCAAGGGCCTTTCTTAATACAAAGTTTAGGACAATCTCATTTTTTCATTAAAATGGACTAAGAGCACCCACTTGCTGCAAGATTGTTCAATGGATATTATAAATGAATGAGACATTTATTTTTGTGCCAGCTCAGCTACCAGTGTTGACAAGATCTGCATCTATTTTGGCAAGTGCACTGCCACAATGTGGTAATAAAATAGGCCTTTTATACTTGAGTCTAATTTACTTTAGTTATACTCATTTATTTATTTATTTACTTGTGTGAAAGGAAATTCTGTAAGGGATACTTCGGAAACAGCAAGGTCACGGAAATGTCTGCTGTATAGCTGTTATCAAGCATTTTTCCACTGGGAAAGAATAAGTACATTTTCTTGAGAAAAAAAAAAAAAAGTAAATCCCAGGTGCTATGAATTTAAGATTTCTGATTTTTGAGCACTGTTAGGCTTCAAATTGCATATCTACTGCTCGCTGCTGCCAGCTGTTGAGTTTTGTGGGGTTTTTTTCTGTTAAAAAAAAAAAAAAAAAACACTCACTATGCTTATTTTACCACCACCTTCAGTGGTGTTTCCTACCTAAAGGCTGCTCACGGGAAGAGAGAAATATTCTCTTACTCTATGAAATATAATTCTGGTTAAAGGCATTTTTACAAGTAGTGGTGCTAGTATGGCTGCAGGTGTGATTTCAAATTGGTTTTCTTTAAATGTGTGCAAAATTATGTGAGAAAAATGCTCTGTGAGCAGTACTTCATTTTTTATAGGCTCATACCATTACATTTTATTACTCATTAATAACATGCTTGAATGAAACAAAACAAATAAAAGCAACAAGAATAGCAGCACATTTAAACTCAATGAGTTTAATTAAAGAGGTGTAAGTCTGTCTTTGTGAAATCGGAATGAAGATATCTGCCTAGTGTCATAGGAGCACATGTTGCAGGATCAGGTTTTATTGTATTTCAGAAGTCATGGGTTTGTTCCTGTTCGTATCATCTTGAGAAGATATCGGACTTCTAATTCAAATAATAAAAGAGCAGTGAAAAGAATCCTGTCCTTTTTATCAGTTACCTTGCCTCCTTAATGAAGAAAGAAATGCGGAAGATCTAGCATCCCTCCCACAGAGTATATGTAATACAGAAGCCAGGTCCAAAGAATTAATTTCATTTTTCTTCAGAGATAATAAGCAACACCTCTCTGTGACAAATGAATTTGAGGAGTATGTAGCATTCTCATATTTTCATAATATTAAAATAAATGAAAAAAAGTGAGTATCCACAAACCTTTGACAGGCTTGAATTATTTTTCTTATGAAACACAGCTATCAAGCTGTGCATAAACCGAAAATATTCTAAGTTGAAATAAAAAGAATAACTATTTGTAATAGATAAAATAGCAAACTCTGAGCATTATCTTTACACACGTACAAAGACTAAGTAGAATCACCAAGTATAAGAAAGTTTCAACAGGCCCAATGTGAAGAAATGTACCACTCACAGAAAGAAAACCAAAAACACTACTTCAAATTGCACTCCCTGCTATTAAAGCAGGTATCAGATGCTGCTCGATTTACTTCAGCTGAAATAAAACTGTTTGCTAGCAATACCAGAAAGCATGGCACAAACCCTCAACAACAAATCCAAGTGTACTAATTCTGGGAAATACAATGAGCTATAACATAGCCAGCAACCGAACATTTGTGAAATGTGTATTTCTTGTAACAAAACAAAACAACAACAACAAAAGAAACATTAAGCATTATAAGACAGAGAGAGAAAATAAATTATTAAGAAAATATATAGCTTTAATTTGCAGACATATAAACACTTTTGGTACATTACAGACATATGATGCTAGAAATCAAAATAATCCATTTTAAGCATAACACTAGTTTATCTTCACACAGAAATCTGATGTAATCATCATACAAAAGATAGTTTTCAGCTCTTAAAACTAAGTGAAAGTGAGACATCACTGATAAACCTGCTGCTTTGCTGCAGAGGTTACAGCAAAGAATAAATTATAGAGAAAATATGCCACCAGTTTTATAAGTCAGATTTTGGATCTAATCCAAAATCAAAGCCAATGAAAAGGAGCCAGGAATGGTAGCCAAAAGTCAGAAATAAGATCTTTCACATGAAATACCAATTCAGAAAGGAGCAACAGTCAGTACAAACTAACTCTAGAATATGAAGAGATTTTTGTTTTCGTCTGGCAGATCAGATTCAGAAATATCACATGAAAAATCTCTTGCACAACCAAATTGATGGAGTACTACAGACATTGCTCAAAGTACAAAAAGTGTTACAGTGAAAGATTTAGCCATACCCTCGCTTCCTTGCATCTGGCATGTTTATGAGGATGAGTACGGGTTTTTGTCTTTATTTCCTGTAGGAAACATTAAATATAATTTTTCATAAAAATGACCAGCATACTGCTGGAACAAATGATAATGTGGGTGAAATCTAGAGCAAATGAAAGATGCAATGTCACAGCAGTTCCGATTCTCATTACAGTATCTTGCATTCTTTCTCAATGGGAATTGCACTTCTTGTTAATGCCTTTTCTATCCTACTGTGTAAGCTTTACTTGTGAGGTAATAAACATTCTGTTTTTTATGGTTTTTTTTAATTATTATCTTTAATAGTAAAATTTTAATATTCTTATTATTTAATTTATACATACATCGTGACAGACATTTCTCTTTTTGTGTGTATCTGTCTGTATGCCGATGTGTATTTTATACTAAAACCAATATATTTAAAATATACTCTGTTTATCTCATGGACAATTCCCTGCTCTGGAGCATGTAATGCCCTCTTGTGGTTAAAAAGTCTTTGTAAGCTTAAAGAATTCTTACCTTCCCTATTTTTTATTTTTTTTTATGGTCACTGGTAATACTGATTAATGGAAGCTGCAAATGATGTCTATGCTTTATAGACATGGTGCTATCTGTTAGTACTAAGATTTCATAAAAAAAGCTGTACACTGAACTTGAGTTTAAAAAACTGTAAACAGCTATTTACAATTATATTAAGTTATAAATTAGCGGTCCTCCACTGCAACCTGTAAATACAGCCCATAGCTAGGTGTTTCAGAGTTGTCCAAGATTTCTCACATACTGATTTGGATTATCCACAAGGAAACATCAAATGTTAGAAATCTCCACTGGTTTCTTCTCCAACATGTGCAGGTTAATTCTTCCATTTAATGGGATTTGTACTTCCAAGTTTTCATCTGCTCTGTGGTGTTTTTTCCCTTTTCTTAGACAGATGTAAATGCCCATCCCAGTTACTAAAGTGATTGAACCCAAGCTTATTATTGACAGAGCTACTAAAGTAGGCATGCAGGATGCTGACTCCATTTTTTTATGTGTAGGCTCTACAGATATTTGCGGCTGCTTTTCTTCTATATTGATATCAGGCTCCTTTCTTAACAAACTTTCAATGTAGCTCTCATTGCTAACAGTGTCATTGACAAAAAGATTCACCATGACAGTGGAATGGAGAGGTTCTGGATAGCCATGATCACTAACTTTTACAAGCAGCCGATACAGACCATAGTCATTTTGCATGAGTGACTCCTCCAAGGTGATATTACCAGTTTTAGGGTCAATCCTAAATGATTCTGGTCGGGGGCCTCTTCTTCCTATGATGCTGTATGCTATGACTGCATTCATGCCAGTGTCCTTATCAACAGCATAGACCTCAGTGATGGGAGAGCCAGGAAGGGTAGAAGGAAGAACCAACAAATAAGACATATTAGACTGAGGAAACAAGACCAAAGGGGGGTTGTCATTTATGTCTAGAAGAAGGATTGTTATTTTTGCAGTAGAAGACAAGGCAGGATCACCACCATCAACTGCTTCAATCCACAGAACATACGAGCTCTGCTGCTCCCTATCGAGAGAGACTTTAGCTCTCAAAACTCCTTTTCCAGTATCTATGACAAAAATATCACTCCCATTCAGAACTGAAAGGGCAACCCATCCATTTTGTCCTGCATCAGCATCTGTGACACTGATAACTCCAATTTCACCAAAACCTGGAAAGTTTTCTGGCACAAAAAAGCTGAAATCCTTATTGATAAATCTTGGACTATTATCATTTTTATCCAGTACAGTGATGGTGACAGTTGCTATTGATTCTCTTGGAGGGAATCCAGAATCTACTGCTTTCACAGTATATCTGTATTTCTCTTTTTCTTCTCTATCCAATTGAGTGGCAACAGTAAGAACTCCTGTGGTTTTATCTAAAGAAAAATAGGAAGGGGCATCAGGCCCTAAAAAATAGGACACTTTCCCTCTTTCTCCGCTGTCAGCATCAGTAGCATGCAGTTTGGTCAAGAAAGCATTAGGAACATTATTTTCCTCAATCGATAATTCTATCAGCTGTTGAGAGAAAATAGGTGAGTTGTCATTGTCATCCAAAACTTGTATTTTTATTACTTTGTTCACATTAAATCCTTCAGAGTTCCATGCAACTACAGAGATTTCATACAGCTGCTGTGTCTCATAGTCTAAAGGTTTTGTGGTCTCTAACAGGTATTCATTGTTGTACGGCTTGTATGGTGAAAGCCTGAAAGGTCCATCACCATCCAAATAGCAATTGACTTTATATTTTTCATCAGGATCTTTGATGGTAAAAAATGCTATTGGTGTGTTGACAGGCTCCAGTTCCTTTAAGTATACCACTCCTTCCACTTCATTAGCTATGAAACGAGGGACAACTTCAGGTGGCCTCATCATGACTTTGATGATGGTCACTAGTACTGTGATAACAGCAGGGATACAACCAGGACCATTGCCCAGTATGATCAGCCTGTGAAGCCTTGGAGTGTTCCCATCAACCTTACTAGATAGTGTGATGACTCCTGTGCTTTCATCCAGATGGAACAAGTCTCTGGACGACTGAGGGACCTTCTGGCTGTAAGAATAGGTGATCTGTGCATTGGTTCCAAGGTCCAGGTCTACTGCATGGACAGTGGCCACATGTGTTCCCAGGCTGGAATTCCCATAAAGAGTGATGTTGAGCTGTGAGTCACTGAACTGGGGGCAGTTGTCATTGATGTCACTGATGCCAATAGTAAGGGTAGCACTGCCCACAAGTGGAGGAGTGCCCCCATCCTCAGCAACGATGACTGTGACATACTCCTCCTGTGTCTCCCTGTCCAGAGCTCCCATGACAATCAGGTAGGGCGTCCGCTCTCCACTTTCGTTCTCCTCCACATCCAGGGTGAACACACCATAATTATCTCGCAGACGATAGGTCTGAACACCATTAGTGCCCACGTCAGGGTCAAGGGCAGGGTGCTCGATAGCCAGGCGGGTGTTCACAGGTGCATTCTCAGGCACTGAGAGGTGGATGTGGGGCACAGGGAAGTGGGGAGCATTATCATTGACATCGCGGATAGCAATTTTCACCTTCACCAGGCGGAAGTACTCCTGTGGCAGTACCAGCACATCCAGCAGAAGCAGGCATGACTCAGGCGAGGAAGAGGAGAACGAGGAGATAGTATCTGTCTCTCCAGGGACAGTGGCCCCTCCGCTCTCCACACACAGAGCCTCCCGGTCAATCTCCAAGTCCGAAGTGTGTAGCTCTCCAGAGCGGTTGTCCAGATGCACATACTGTCCTCCCAAGCCACGAGAAGCCAGAGTGAAGGAGAGGGGAGGTTGGGGAGCTGCAGGGCGCTGCCCCATAGCTGTAGGCAACCGCAGGTCACGGGCCAGGCTGCCGATGAGTACCCCAGCAGGCAGCCCCTCATTGAGGCTGTAGAAGAGTTCGGTGGCGCGGCTGTAACTGGCAAAGCAGTTGAAAGGTCCAACGAAGAGCAGGAAGAGGAGCAAGTGCTGGGGAGAGAAAAGCACAGGGGTGTGGGGAGAGGGTGGTGTTAGAGAAGGAGGAGAGGCAGGAGGAAGCCACCCCTGTGCACCACCTCTCCTACAGACACTGTGAGCTGGGAGGGCAGCATCTGCAGCCAGAAGCCATTATATCTCCCCCCCTCTTTTCCCCCTATCCCCTCCCCCATCTCAGTACAGCAGCTACTCTCAGGGAATCGCCATCTGTACCCTCTAGATAACACCAGCTGCAGTCCCCACAGCACATACTCACTGCAAGGGATGACCCAAGGGTATCAATACCCCCACCCCCACCCAGCACCACTTGTACCCCCCGATGGCCATCTGCCGCCTTCTCCCCCTCCCCATCCCGCTGACCTTCTCTCCTTTCCCACTAGCAGTACTCACCCTTCCACCCCCAGCAGACCCTCAAACACTTTCTCACCCGCTCCCCTTTCCACAGCAGGAATGTGAAACACGTCCCTCACTCCCCTCCGCCGCAGCCCCCGGCCCGCATCCCCACTCTTTCCGCACGCCCGAGCTCCCTACAACCCAAGCCCAACCACGGCCCACGGCCGCCCCCACGCCCCGAGCTCCGACGGGCATCAGCAACCCGAACAGCGGAGCCGCGGAGCGGCAGCGCACTGGAAGTTGCCGGCGTTGAATGGCAAGGGCATCCCCAGCTCTCCGCGAAGGGAAACGGGACTCCCGAAGTAACTTCGGCCGTCGTCCCCGTGGGGGACTTTTCAACCTTCCCCCGCTTTTTTTTTTTTTTTTTTTAATGTTTTTTTTCACCACCCTTCCCATCTTCGCAGCCGCCCGCTCGTCGGCAGTAACGGCAAAACTTTTAACGGCAGCTCCGATCCGTGGAGATCGGAGATGAGAGGAAAAGAAAAATTAAAAAAAAAAAAAAAAAAAGAGAATAAATTAAATATCCCCAACACCTATGTACACCTAATAGACATCATCCGAATTTTCTTGCTGCGTGCGAAGTCGGACTCGGGAGGAAAGACGCGGCTTCTCCCCTCCCTCTACCCCAGCCCTCACCTGGAGGCTGCCGCGGGAGTTGGGGCTGCCGCGACAGCCCGGGGACCCCATGCCCGGCCGCCGCCTGCGCCCGAGCCGCCCGCCCGCTCCGCCGCCCGCCCGGCGACTCGTCTCCCCGCGGCAGTCCATTCCCTCGCTGCCGCCGCCACCGCGCTGGGCTGGGCTACGCCGATCGTACCGCCCACGACACTCCCCCTCCTCACGGGGTGGGCCGCTGCGGGGAAAGGAGGGGGGTTCAGCCAATAGTCAGAGGCGGGCAGCGGGTGGGGAGGCAGCGTTGAGCCTGGTCGTGTCTGCGCGGTGAGGGATGTGCGTGGAGGGAGGCCCGCTGATCAGCAGGGGATGGAGATGTTCTAGTCTGGATTTAAGAAGCGAATGGATCTGGAAACTAAATGAACAAACGGGTTGTCCTTCTTCCTGTGGATAGAGTACTGAACCTTTTGCTACATGGATACTCTGGCGTGTGTCCGGAGAACGGCGACAAAGCTGTAATGAGTCTGGATCACAAGTCTTGTGGGGAGCAGCTGATAGGATTTTTCAGTTTGCAGAAAAGGAGGCTCAGGGGAGACCTTGTTACTCTCTACAACTAACTGAAGAGAGCTTGAGGCGAGGTAGGTGTTGGCATCTTCTCCCGAGTGAGAAGTGATTGCCTCAGTTTGCATCAGGGAAAGTTCAGGTTGGGCATTAGGAAAGATTTATTCTCCAAAACAGTAGTCAAACGTTAGCTGCCTAAGGAAGTCACAGTCTCTGGAGGTGTTCAAGAAACATGTAGATGTGTCACTGAGTGACGTGGTTTAGTGTGCATAGTGCTAATGGACTGACAGTTGGAGTAGATGGTCTTGGAGGTCTTTTCCAACCTTAATGTGTCTTTGATGTGCTGTGGGTGCCAGTCACCAGAGCAAGAAGTAGAAGCTCACTCAACTTACGGAGTGTAGCCAAGACCTTCTGTCTGCACAAAATACAGGTTCTGAGGAGTTTGCTTACAAGTGGGTTGGGGGAAGATACACAAATTAGAGCTGCAAGGGCAATTTCCAGCTGTCTTGGAATCCAGAGGACCCTTGTGACAGAAAATCATATATTCTCATTTTATCGTATCCAGTCTCTGTTGGGTAGACTATAAAACTACCATAGAACTAGGCATTAAATTATCAGCTCTTGGGAGCCAACAGATAGTGACAGACTACTTACACATTTCCTTAACATCATGGACTATCAAGAGGGTAGCTTACATGTACTGTGTTAAGTACTGACTCTCTGAAAGGGCTCTGTCTTTAGCCTTAAAGTAAGTTTGATCTGGATCCAGGCTGCTGCTGAGTGTTCAAGAATTACAGTTTTGGTAGGCAGTTGCATTTATCAAGCAAAGTGGAAATACCTGTCATGAAGGTAAAGGTTGTGCAAGAAACAGAACTGTCTAAATCACGTGGTCTGAGGACAACCTTCAACATCTCCACATTCCATGGCAAGCACAGCATGCAAGTGTGTGACATCAGCTTGGACACTAAAGACACACAGGGAAGCAAAAGCTTTTCCTTCGAAACAAGAAAATATTCTTCCTATTTTCATAGAATCATAAGATCATATAATCATTAAGGCTGGAAAGGAAAAGACCTTTAAGATCATCTAGTCTAAGGTTCAACCCATCACCACCAGGCCCACTAAACCATGTACCTAAGTGCCACACCTACCCTTGAAAATGTCCAGGGATGGTGACTCCACCACTTCTCTGAGCAGCCTTTTCCAATGCCTTTCCTAATATCCAACCTGAACCTTCTCTGGTGCAATGTGAGATAATTACCGCTCATTCTTATCACTGTTGCCTGGGAGAAGAGGCCAACCCCCACCTCACCACAGCCCCCTCTCAGATAGTTTTAGGGAACAGCAAGGTCTCTCCTGAACCTCTTCTTCTACAGACTAAACAATCCCAGCACCCTCAGCCGCTCCTCATAAAACTTGTGTTCCAGTTCCCTCACCAGTTTTGCTGCCTTTCTCTGGACACGTTCCAGGGCCTCAGTGTCTTTCTTGCTGTGGGAGGCCCAAAACTGAACACAGTACTTGAGGTGCAGCCTCCCCTGAGCTAAGCACAGGAGCATGATCACTTCCCTGGTCCTGCTGACATCAGGGTGCCATTGTCCTTCTTGGCTACCTGGGCAAAATGCTGGCACATGTTCAGCCAGTTCTCTGCTAGCACCCCCAGATCTTTAAAATCCTTTTTCTCGTAGAACCACTATTAAAATCACTGTCCAAAAACCTATACAGAACTTATTGTCTGAATTAAAGGTTTGCCTTATTCTTCCTGAAATCAGTAGCAGCAGAATCAGGCTCTGTATGATTCAGTGAATCCCACTGAAACATGCTATCATTTTAACATCAATAACCAAAAATGACAGTAACACAATAATCATACATGACTTAAAGAGCAGAGTGTCTGGGCACTAATAAAATGGCTAGCTATATTTATTACTCACTAACCTCAAGGTTTTGAAACTCCTCAGTGTGTACTGCCCTTACTGACCTTGTTTATATCTTTACCATTCGATTTTAGCAAAAGTAGAACAGGCAGTACAGTATATACAGTTCACAGCAAACATGTATAATTTAAGAGAGCAATCAAAGTACCCAAGTCCTTCACTAAATTCTCATTCATGTGAACTGTTCTGCAGATCATTCAGTTTGAAAGGTGCTCATAAACTCAAAACACATTCCAGTTAGCTTAGCTGGACATGACAGATGCTTTTAGCTGACTCACATCTGCTCTAATTTCATTCATTTCAATGGCAAAATATTGACTCATTTGGATTTCAGTCAGATTTTGACACTAATTTATGTGGAGTTTGAATTTCATAAATTGATTATAATCTTGTCTTAGTGAATAAGTAGTTTTCTTGTGAATGAATCTGAAGTCCCTATAAAATTCTATCTTAAACTTTTATTTCCCACTGATAGCCCAGTTTATCTCCTTTTCTTCTTATTTTCTTAAAATTACTGACCTGTTATTGTACCATTTTTCTTAACCATCACAGCGACATTTCCCTGAGGTTTCTGACAGAGTAGTCTATGCCAATACTATTACAGCTTTCAGTTTTACATTATACTTCCTACATTTTATTTTATTAAACCACAAGTGTAGCAGCAGAATTTAAAGTTTTCTGGAGCAGCTGGTACCTCTGTATTTCATTTTTTTAGTAACATCTAGTAAGACTTAGAGGATCCTTAAAGAGTAACATGTCCAATATACCTCCTGTTTAAGGAGAAATGATGCAGCTGTGTATGTGATGTGGGATATGGGATGAGGGGTGGGAATGAAGTGGTGGAGTGCATTCATTCCTGGCTTCTTTTTTTTTTTGTTTATGAGCCATTCCCAAAGTCCCAGGAAAACGCTCACTGATTTCATTTTATTTCTATTTACAGGTATGTTTTCTGAAGATAAAATGTCAGTAGTTTTTAACCTCAATCCCATCTCATCAAATTTAGCCTAACATATCTTTTTAGATAGCATTTTAATATGTCAAATCTTATTATCACTGAATATATCTATATTTCACAACTACACTGCTTTGCCCACAGTGGTATTACGTCCAAGATTCTGGTTGTGATTAGTGACTAAGAAGGAACAAGTAGGAGTATTTCTGTAGGATTCCTGAAATACCACAGATTCAGGTAAACAACAAAACAGGAGGGTGAGTTCACATGACAATCTGTCCAGGAAGCACCATAGTTATTCATGAACACATTCAAATAAGTGCATCATTGCTATAGTAGAATGGAGTACTAATTTGACTTAACTAAGTTGAATGTAGCAGTTATTGAAAGTGAAATGGCTTGTTTTTGTGATCAGCGTTCCAGTGGCAGATGGAAATATTTCCAGATCAATCAATCAGAAAAATAACTTCTGAAAGGGATTCTCAAATGCTATTTACTTATCCCTTTGTTTATTTATATATTTACTGTATATCTGGCAACCCTGACCAACTTTTGTAGAGACAAGGATGCAGGCAATTGTAGCCCCCTCAACCTCAAATAAAATCCCTTATCTGTTGTAGCCTGTGGTTGTATTGGACAAGATTGTGGTGTGAAAGAACCCATCCATGAGATTCTGCTGATTGAGCTGACAACCTTGGTACAGCTGTAGTCACTATGACCATTTGAGTTTGGTGCTTTTCATTGGGAAACTTGCTCAAACTGAGTGAAATCACTGGAGTTAATATTGATTCCTAGTGACAGTAAAGCTGAGAGAGGTAGAAGACCATACTGACAGATTGTCACTTCTCTGAAGAGTTGAAACCTCAGAAAATACAGGGCAAATAAAGGAGGTCCTTTCACCTCTTAGAGAAATAAACTTTTTGTGGCTTTGGTACTCAGGAAGGAAAATGACTTAAATCCTAAACTTCCTCTGCAGAATGGTGGATTACTGTGGAAAGATTTTATAAATATTAGATAGTGACCTTACTTGCAGAAGTGCCGAGCATCTGGTGCTCACATTTATACTGAAAGCTGTGATCATTCCATGTCACTGTGGATCAGACTGAGCACAATCATCCTGCTTTCAGCATAGAGCAGGAGAGGAGCCTTGGCACTGCTTTATCTCATGACACTGAATCATGGTCAAAAACTTGGAGTCCAGGTTAGATAAGCAGTGGTGGAACCAGAAAGTGAATATCTCTTTGGAGCATGCTTCGCTCAAATCTTCAGTTGTTTTTAAAGGCACACTTGCAAACTGAACTTGGAGGGTTCAGCTCAGCAGTCTTTCATGAATAAAATCCTTGCTTTTGTGATGCCCTTACGTGAATGTAGCTAGTACATGAAAGTGGTTTCTAAACTTACAAAGAAATGCATCGTAAGAGAAGGTAATGTTTGATAGGAAAGCTGAAAAACATGGATGAGATTTTCCTTTCTAACCATCTCAGCTGCTGGGGACTACTGTGTTGAAGTATCACATTTATCAAGTGTTAAATACTGGAAAAAATAAAATAAAATAAAATAAAATAAAATAAAATAAAATAAAATAAAATAAAATAAAATAAAATAAAATAAAAAGTTTCCTGCAGTCTTTGAACCATCTGCATTAAATATATTTGACCATCTTTTTCCTCAAATTCCTTTGTGGTTTCTTAAACATAGCTATTCTTTGTGATGATGCTTTGCATATGTGCCCAGATGTTTTGCATATGTCTCTGTATTTTTTTCCTCTGGAAAAAAACACCAATATGTTCCAATGGGGAGAAAGATCACCTTCAGTATATTTCTAGTCTGATCACATTATTTTTAAAGAAAAAACTATTTTTTTCTGAAAATAATTAAAAAGGAACAGTTTAACTCAGATTATATTCCAGTTCATCCCTCTCTCTCACTTCTTTTTTTTTTAACCAATGATTTTTACACTGTATTGCATACACAGTATATTAACATTTGCTTTTAATGGCTTTTTGTGTAAGGCTTGTAATAAGAATGATACGACTTTTGTTTCATACAAGCCAAAGTACAGGTTAAGGTACAGTGCAATACAGTAAAGTAAAAATTATTAATTAAGTGTCTTTTCTGATGGCCCTTATAAGGTTATTTCAGGGACAGCATTCCAGCTTCTTCCAACTCACTTTCTAAATACTGCTAAACACAATGAAGTAATGGATGTGAAATTTTTAATTGTTTTATCTTTAAGACATGGCTTTCAAGCTGAATTATAACCTCCTCGTGGTAGAAAGCATGTGAGCTGTGAGGATCATATTGCTCACAGTATTGGAGAATACCACATTGAAGAAGTCCTTTGGTGTGACAGCTTCCCATCAGGTACAGAGGCATGTGCCTATTTTGGACTCCATTTGAGCTACCATTTGTCAGGAAGTTCCTACAAGCTAACAAACTACAGATACATTCCTATTTAATTTACTGAGTTGTAAATTCGTTGATGGTGATATAATGTATTAATACAGATTATTGTCTCTCTTCTTCTAGCTGCTCTGGAACAATGTCAAGATGGATTACTTTGCTTTGCTCTGAAGTATGTACTGTACATTGAAGTTTTTAGTCACTCAAGAAAAACAATTACTTCCTCAACAATAAAACATTTTGATTTTTTTTAGGGACCAGAATACATCATTTATTCTTGGACTACATTTAGGTAAAAATTCTTGATGAATCTGGTACCTCAACTTCCCTAATACTAACTCCTTGCTCACCACAATTCTTAAAGATCACAAAAAACTCTTTACTGGACTTGGATTGATAAAAGTGTGAGCACAATTTTTTTTTTTTTTTTTTGGTGATAAATTGCTTCTTCTATTTAGACAGTGGGATTTAGCACATTGTCATGTCCTTGATGAAACAGAGATAGAGAAAGCAAACAACTTAATACATAACCAAATTTTTACATAAAGAAAAGGCCCATTGTTTGTCTTTTTCAGAAATGTTGTGGCTGATAGTGGTTTTATTGTTCATATTGTCACTTTGACGACTTAACTTGCTACTGAGATAAGCGTTAATAGCATTTTTTCCTGAAGAAGCTCAGAGTTCTCTTAGCAGAACTGAGCAAACTTAGAGACTAAAACTTACTCTGGAATTCAAGCTTGAGTTTTTGAAAGTCTTTGGCCACACTGAAATCATACTTTTTGTTCAGTTTTCATATGTACAGGCAAGAGGGTTGCTCATTAGTAAGGGAGCAATTTGCTTGATCTAACACTGAAATATCTAAAAATCAAAGATCCAACTATGAACTGGTTAGTCTAAGATTTGTCTCCTTTTTTTTTTCTTTTTTCTTTTTTCTTTCTTTTCCCCACTGAGATATATACACTTTCAAAGATGATTTATGTAATTGAAAGTAAGAGGTTTTTCAAGTAGGTGAGATGAATTGCCCTCTGGATATGTCTGTTTCTCTTCTGACTAAAAATGCAGGCTAGCTTAATAATAGTTGCTTAAATCTTATCTTTTTAAAGGTAGATTAAAAAGAATGCCGAATGTATACTTATAATAATTAACAATATAATTGGAAATTAAATACATAATGCAAACCAGTAGCTCATTTACAATGAATCACGAGCTGCTTGCAAATGTTACTTCACAACTTCACAGCTATTTTAGACAATGATTACGTGTGAAAGGAATTTAAAAAAATCACAGAATTGTAGGGGTTGGAAGGGACCTTTAGAGATCATCTAGTCCAGCCTCCAAAGCAGGCTTTCTAGACCTAGTTGCACAGGTAGGGCTCCAGGCGGGTCTTGAATGTCTCCAGAGAAGGAGACTCCACAACAGGTGATCTATTCCTACCATAGTTTCAGACAATCTATATTCATTATATGTATTTTTATGTTCTAGTAACTTTATTCACCAACAGACACTACTGTAAGTGTATTTTTTTTAACTCAGATTAGTAAAGGTAATAACATAATTTAAAAGAAGATAATGTCTTAAACTTTTACCCACAATTTGACGGCACTTCCATCTGAAAAATATGAAACATTTTTGAAACAGCATTGAAAAGTCCATTTTAGTGTTTGAATTATTCCCTCTTCTAAGTGCTGCACATTTCTAGGTCTCCATGTAATTACCATTTAATTCAAATATCAGAAACTCAGTAAGCAGTTTAATATAAGGCATTTCCTACATCATAGAATAGAATTATCTACTGTTTTACTTGATACAGTAAATTTCTTCATATAAAACAACACATTTTTTATTCTGTTTAAAAACTAGAAACACATATAATTGAAAATTAAAAATAAAAAAATATCTTTTTTTTTTCCTTATTCAAGTGAATTCCAGAATTGTGAAGGAAATAGCAACTAGTGTAAAATTCTCATTTTCTTGTAGTAAAGTACCTTCTCCCATGGCAGTTGTAACACTGTAACCATGATGTTTGTTAGCTTTTTCCTATTCTTTAGGGATATGCAAAACTTAATTCTATTTGTCTAGTCAGTGAACAAGAGCATAATACTGCTAGATGGAATAACTTTTACATGGTAGATTGCCCTTCTGGTACATCTGTTCAAAAAATTGATATTCGCTTAAATATTGCCTCTATATATGAAATAGTACTTCTGTGTATGGGATAAGTATTATAAGTAAATTGACTGAGAAGATCCTGAAGCACAGCATAAAGAAAGTACAGGGAGTCTTAAAATAAAAGAAACTTAACGTACTCTTATTTGGGTTGTGTGTATCATGCTACAAAGACTAAAACCAAACATCAACAAAGTACTTACAAAAAACCAAACCAAACCAAACCAAAAGATACCTCCTGTGTTTTCTGCATAATATGCAATGTGATTTTCCACATATAATCACTGATTTTAAAACAGTTTTCTTGAAAAAAGGTTTCATCTGTTAATGACTTTTTTTTTTCTTTAAGTTTTAAAGACATTTGGAAATTAGAAGATCGAGGTGAAGGAAAAGATATTTACTAAGTGAACCATGGAAAACATTGTTTTTCCTATCCAATCTAATATTAATTCGTATCTCAGTGAAGTTGGTAAGATAATTTAAAGATTATCTCTACTTTTACTGAGTAAAGCCAGGAAGATTAACCTCTGAAAGAAATGCTTGTTACTCTATCAACTACAAATCTTCCTGATAATGTAAATATTTTATGGTTGTATAAAAATCTTAAAATAGAAATGTGTGATATGTCTGCCATATGGATATGCAGTGTATACATTATTATTTGTTACTGAGAGGCTTTAGTTCCCCTCAGTGTTGCTTTACCTGAAACAGAAACAACTGGCTTAATAGTAGGAGCAGGGCAATCTGGATAGGATGTATTGGTGGGCAATGTCTTATCACATGACATTAAAAAAGGCTGAATTACATGTGCCGTACTTGGATCATAACAACCCTAGATACGGTTATACACTTGGGAAAGTGTGGCTGGAAAGTTGCCCAGAGGAAAAGAACCTTGAGGAACATGTGTCATGTTTGCCCTAGTGGCCAAGAAGGCCAAAGACATCCTGACTTACATCAGAAATAGGGTAGTCAGAAGCACTAGAGAAGCAATTGCCCGTCTGTACTCAGCACTGTTCAGACCACACCTTAAGTACCATGTTCAGTTTTGTGACATTCACAGCAAAAAGACTATCGAGTTGTTTGAGCATGTTCAGAGAAAAACAACATAGCTGATGAAGGGTCTAGAAAACAAGACATATGAGGAGCAGCCAATGGAACTGGGGCTTTTTAGTCTGGGGAAAAGGAGGCAGAAGGACACGTCATCAGTCCCTATATTTATTAGAATGGAGGTTGCTTTAAGGAGGGTTTTAGTCTTTTCTAAGGTTTCAAGCAATAGGTAAGTGAGGCAACAACTTCAAATTGCACCAGCAGAGATTTAAATTTGATATCGGGGGAATTTCTTCACAGAAAGAGTGATTGGCATTGGAACAGGCTGCCCAGATGGACAGTGGAGTCACCATCCTTGGAACCATTTAAGAGATGTGTATGTGGCATACGGAGACATGGACTAGCAGTGGACTTGTAGTGCAGTGAATACTTGATCTTGAAGGTGTTTTCTAACCAAAATGTTTCTAGGATTCTATGGTCCTTCTCTTACCTTTCAGTTCTGCATATAACAAAACCACAGTTGTTTCTGCATAGCATAACATGATGAATATTGATATTTGTGTGTGTTGCTTTTTCTTTTTTCAGAGAAAAATCTATCTTTGATGCTGTATACAGTTGTCTATTGATTTGTACTTAATTATTTGATATTATATTCATTACCTTCTAGTTTTTTAATTACAGTTCTATTGTCATCAAAACCATAACCAGACTAAAAGCTAGACAATCTAATGTAAACTGATGCTTTTGTGTGTGTCTTGGAGAATGGAGCATTCAGAAAATTGGAAATGCATTATTGAATGCTGCTATTTCCAGTCCAGGTCAATTATTACTATGGGTCAATGGAAACAATAATAGTTATTACAGATTACTGAACTTTGTAACATCAGTGGCTTTTTGCACTTCAGAGCGTATTTTTAGAATTTTAAAAGGAGTCTGTAAATTGTCTTTTATTTTGCTCAGTAATTTGTACCCATAGCAAGTTTTAAGGTTGAGATGACTTTAAAAAGAAAAATAAATGTAACACATTGGTTTTTTTTTCGGTTGGTTGGATGTTTATTGTTTGTTTGTTTGTTTTTGGTTTTTGTTTTGTTTTGTTTTTTTTTCAGACAGGGAGAAGTAGCATCTTTTAAGGGAAGGAGATGCTTCCACCAGCCCAGACTGGTTGCATGTTCTCCCTTCATTATATCTGAGAAAAATCATATGTCACAGAGTAGAACAGAAGCACTACAACTTCTAATCACACACTAAACTTAACTTGTGACACAACTTCCTGGCTCTGCTTTAAACTGATGCTGTTGGGTCTAATTAGTAAAGAGCATAAGTATATACTCATTGGTGCTGCATGAAGGAGGGCAGGACATGGGTTGCTCCCTGGTATTTAATTGTTACAGATGGAGACATTCAGTTCATTTTACTCTTAAGAAGACTGTGGGTATGTAAAAGGTGGAATGCTTCAGACTGACTTGAGATAGCATATATGCTGTTCCATAGGTTTCTGTATATAGAAACAAATATTTCACATGTTGGGAAACAGGCAGAGAAATTTCCCTCATTAGAAGTAAGAAGAAGCTAATTAACTTCACTTGCTACACATAACTAAAAAGGCAATTTTGCTGTGCTGTTTTACAAAGTTGTCTGGCCCGAAAACTGCTTTGGAATCAGTCCCAGCAAAGAATGGCTTTTGGCATCAGGTGAGCCAAAACGTTTGCTATAGTGTTAAAATTTCTGGTCTGAAAAGAGCAAACACAATACCTTGTTGTGAATGGTTTGTCTTTGAATTACAGCTGATTTTACTCAACAGCCTTACAATGTTAAAGAAATACTACTGTTAATGACCAACTGTAACAGAATATCATTTATAATGAGAATTGTCAATATTAAAGAAATGTGCTTTATAATTGGCACAGGAATCAAACAGAATGAGATGGGCAAGAAATTACATATTTGTACTACTGCTTTATAACCCATGACATCTCTTTTTATACAAAATAAATACTAAAATTTTAAGTCTTCCTTTCCAGGGGTAATAGGAAAAAAATAAGAACAAAGCAACTTTAAAACACGTGATTATTTTTGATTACAGCAAATGATGACGGAAGTGGCATAATAGGCACTAAAATAGGCTGATTGAGGGCTGTGCCATACTGACACTTGCATAATTCATTTTTCTAGATAGCCTAAAGCCTCTTATATAGTATTTCTTGAAAGTAAATATGAAAATAAACAACATACTTAGGCAGTCTATGCATGCTGTACATAAGGAGGAAAGAATTCTGTTCTTTGCTATGAGGGAAAGGGCTCTAATGGATTAACTTGTACTACATTCTTACACTATTAAATCAAAATCCTTTTTGATAACCTTGAGTTGTATGTAGGAAAATATTGTGACTTTCAGATGAAGTTACTGACTTCTCACAATACTGCTGTTTTTATCTATATGCACTCTGGACCAAAATGGTTTTGGAGATTACCATTCAAAAAATGGGTCGACTGATGGCACTTTGCTCTGACACCCTGCAGCAGAGGATCTGCCCATCTTAAAATATCACTAAGCTAAACTGGCCAGGAAAGCTGTAGTTCTCAGTTTCATGAATTAAATATATATATATATTTTTTTTCTTGTCTTTCCAGGATTCATCTCATATTGATCAAAAATTTCACAGAAATTTACAATGTGAGTCCTGAACCTGGGGTTTTACCTGGAAAAAATAATGGGAAAAAAAAAAAAAAAAACCTGAAAAAAACCTGGAAAAATTTACCCTCCCATATATGACATACGGTAGAATTTGCAATGTTCTATTTTTCATCCAATCTAATGGAGTTACAGATAATGTTAAATATCCACAGTATTTTGAGTGATTTCTTATCTGAAAGTGCTTCTATGTGGTTTTTTTTTTTCTTTTTGCATATTCACCAAAATAAGTAGAAGTTCAATCTCTCTACTCACTGAAAATCATGGCACGTGTAGCTTCCATCCCCAAATTTATCATTTTTAAGGGACACAATCTATTTGAAATGCACTGCATAGACCTTGAATACAGCAAAATACGTATAGCTTCTACAATAAATAATTGGAGTAACAATAATGATTATGATCATCATCATCATTCTGAAATTCTGTACTTTTGCTTGAGAATCCAAGTAATTTTACAAGTAACTGTAAGCAAATGTCACCAGATCCCTGTACTGTAATTACATTTTAACAGTCTCATATATCTTTCTTCATAATTGTGAACATCTCTTTTGGAATTTTAAAGCATTTTAATGCCTAAAGAGAAATATAAATAGAATAACTGAATATAAAAAATAAAGAATGTATCTTCCTGTCATGGGCAGGGACACTTTCCAGTAGACCAGGTTGTTCAAAGCCCCATCCAATCTGGTCTTAAATATTTTCAGAGGTGGGCCATCCACAGCTTTACTCGGCAACTTGTTCTACTGCCTCAACATCTTTATTATAAGGAATTTCTTCCTTAGATCTAATCTAAATCTAACATTTTTCAGTTTGAAAAGATTACATTTTTTTCAAGGCCCCTTTTATGCACTGAAAAGACACAATGAGGTATCTCTGGCACCTTCTCCAGGCTGAACAACTCCAACTCTCTCAAACTCTCTTCATAGGAGAGGTACTGCAGTCCTCTGGTCACCTTTGTGACCCTCCTCTGGAATGACTTCAAAAAGTTCCAGTCCTTCTTATGCTGGGGACCCAAGAACTGAATGCTGTACTCCATGTGAAATCTCAAAAGAGTGGAGCAGAAGGGGACAATCACCTCCTTTGCCTTCCTGGTCATTTCTTTTGTTGTAGCCCAGGACATGATCAGCTTTCTGGGCTGCAAGCTCACACTGCTGGCTCACATTGTTTTTTCACCCAACAACCCCAAGCCCTTCTCTACAGGAGCACTTTCTATCCATTCATCACCCAGTCTGTACTGTGTTGGGTCTTGATCAAAATTCAGGACCTGGCACCAGACCTCATTGAACTTCATGAGGTTCACATGAAGGATTGAGATGGGTCAAGGTTCCTCTGGGTGGCATACCTTCCCTCCAGCATGTCATTTGCACCACTCAGCTGCTGAGAGTTCACTCAGTCCCATTGTCTACATCCAACAAAGGTGCTAAATAGTGCTAAAACCACTTGTGACTCGTTTTCATCTGGGCATCAAGCCACTGACCTGAACTCTTGGAGTGTGATCATTCAGTCAATTCTTTAACCACTGATTCATCCATCCTTTCATCTCTCCATTCAGAGATGAGCACATAATGGGGGACAGTGTGAAACGCTTTGCACAAGTTCAGGTAGATTACATCAGTTGATCTTCCCTTAACCATGAATGCTCTATCATCACAGAAGAATTGCTAACAGTATTTTTAAAACAATCTCATTGTTACAGGATTATAAATCCTATGCAAAACAATAATAGTAGTATTTATTATTTTTTGGTATTACAGTGCATTCTTGTTCTCTTGTACCTCTTATTCTTTCAGAAATGTCACAAAACAATCAGCTTTGAGATATTTAAGTAGCTTCAGAAGGATGGTCCTTGGGAACTGAAGCCTAATTACAGTTCGGTTCAACCTGGTCTTCTAACTGACTGAGTTACTTTTGAAAATTGAATGTCTAAGACATTAATGTCCAGATGCTTACAATTCTATAAGCTCTTAAATCTCCCTAATTGACAGTTATGAGAAAAGATACCTTTCAGGATATGATATTAGGTATGTTTGAACAATGTTATCTTGGAC
This sequence comes from Oreortyx pictus, assembly GCA_036925125.1. NCBI lineage: Eukaryota > Metazoa > Chordata > Aves > Galliformes > Odontophoridae > Oreortyx > Oreortyx pictus. The sequence continues at coordinate 33,074,975 of JAUPFR010000001.1, forward strand.
ATATTGGTGTGTAGGTTGGTGGCTGTTTTACAAGATTCAGAAAAAGAAGTTTTATTACTTACTGTTGCATTTTGTGAACACATAGTCTACACCAAAATGTATCCTTGAGCCATTATCAAGCAGTGAACTAAAAGGTAGATTCTATACTATCTATTTTTATTAATTATTATTATTATTAATTTTATGTTATGTTTTATGTATATGTTAGCTTCAGATCTATAATCTGTGTGGGAAACTGTGTTGTCTTGAAGATACAGAAAAAAATTGATGAGGAACACTTTTGTACTTAATTATGTGTGTGAAGAGTTAATTGGGGCCATCTGTTTTTTCAGGACAGAGTTCAATCTTCTTGTGATTCATCTAGTAGGAATATTTCCCTGTTAGCTTTCATGAAGCAACTTAACTGTAATAATGGAAACAGGAAAGGAGCCCTATATAATGTTTGCTTCAGATGTTTTGAAACATTCAAGAGCTAATGCTCATTAATGTTTGGAAGAGGAAAACATGTCAAGGAAAGGAACAGAGAAAATTCCTCTGGGATTTGTCATGTAAGTTGTTTGGAAAAATGGTTAATTCTACATGACTTTCAACATCATTGTTGCATGAAAAGTTTGTTAATGTTCATGACTTTCAACATTTTTATTCTATCTACTGATGCAAAGGAAGAAGATTGTTCTTTGTTTCTAAATAAGAAGATATGTTACTGTTCAATTTAAATATCTTCATATGGTAAATAACATAGTAGGAACAGGTATAAGGAAATATACCTCATTTTCACAAATGCATACTCATATATACAGACCTAGTTGTGTTGCATTATTTGATTAGTGGTGAAGTAAAAAAAAAATTCCTGTAACCAGTGAAGCAGACAAAAGCACTATCAGAGAATATTTGTATTATGTAGGGAATTCTGAGCCCAATTGCCATCATTTTTGTTACTGTGGAATGGATGATAAAGATAATACATAGTCATATGTATAAATAACTATGCATATTTTTATGTTCACATAGTCAGGAGTTCGATGACTATCTCTTATTGTATAGTGTTTCTTTTTACTAATAAGTTTCATATTATTAGGAGTTTAATTGCTATCACAATATTTTATGTAAAGTGTCATTTTAAGCTTCCTCAAACATGTTTTTTCCTCAAGTGAGAGCAATCAGTTCGTCAAAGGACAAATATTCTCCTTAGAAATACAGTGTATTTTTCCACACTGAAGGTCATAACTATCAGTATCTGAGAAAAATAATCACTAAATTGCATATTCTAAGGTAAACGCTATATGGTAACGCTAATAGAAGATTCTGCCCAAAGACAAGAGGACTGCATATATCTTCAAAGCTTGTACTTCTCATGTGGATTTTAATCCAAAACTTTAATGTATTGCATACAGTGAAACTGGAGTGATTAACATCAAAAGCAGAAGGTGTTAATGGTAACTTCTGCACGTGACATCCCAACATATTTCAGGAGACAAAAGATAATTGAAACATTTTGATCTCATGTACCTGTGTCAAAAACAAAAGCAAAACAAAACAAAAACAAAAAACAAAAAACAAAAAAAACAAAAAACCACCACCACCACCACCAAAAAACAACTGAGGTTAATTAGTTTTAAAACTTGAGATCTCATTCTTCCAGACTGGAGATTGCTATCATAAGGACTCTTTTAAAAATATAAAGGTTTTTTCATCTAATTAAAGATGAGAGCTATTTAAAAGTGTATTTATTAAAAATAAAGGAGATATATAAATTTAGCAAGTTAATCCCAGAGAGTACAGAATGAATAAATAATGAATTAATTTATGAGATATTCAAAAGGAAATATTTCCAGTGGTTTGAAAGACTTCATTGAGGCAATCTTGAGATGCCTACCAAGGATATCTTGATTACATAAATTAAAAAAAGAAAGTTAGTTGTGGAAACAATTATTACTGGTGACAATAAAAAACCTACCTGTTTTTCACTCATTCTGAAAACCAAATTTGGAGTTCACTTGAGAGAAGAAAAAAAAAAAAAAGGAAATATTTGCTTCTGAATTCATTTCCCACGTTTCAAATTAAACAAATTCCTTTTTAAGCATAATGTCAGAATTGGCTAAATTTTAGTTTTGTTTTTTTTTTCTCTAATAGGGGAGAAAATATATCATAGTGTTACTTGAGAGTGTAGGGATTTCCATAAATAAGGGACTCCAAGAGACCTGAGAGACTGTTGATTCCACTTGCCTGGTAACTCCAGGCAACTATACCCTATACTTATCATATGCAACTGATCTTTCAAATTAAGTTTTCATTTTCCCTCAGAAATTTTATTTTTTGATCAAAAATCCTTCAGTGTCCAGTGTACAGATATAAATGACTATAAGTACGTGTTTAGTCTTATAAAACTGTTGTCTATTACCTTAATATTACCTTCTTCATTACGTTTCCCTCTAGAGATATTCTCATGAGGCAGAGATATTTCCTCTCAGCATTTGTTTTTCTAGCTACATGTACATTCCATTGTTTTTAAATGAATGCACAGTAATATTCAAGACATTTCACTGAAAGCTAGAAATGTTATTTCAACACAATACCTTAACCTACATTCTTAATTTATGAAAATGTATCCTTTTCTTCCAGATCAAATTTTAGCAAATTAAAACAAATTTAATCATATCCATGTAATCTAGGGTGGAATTCCACCGTAACTCTCTTTTTCAGGCTTCAAGGAGGAGGCATCATGATGTAGACATGTGCCCCTGGCCAATGCCACTATCATTACACTGTCCCTCTAGAGAATGTGCTTGTAGACTCTTTCTTACGCTGACAGAATCTTCAGATTTCTTCTTCAGCTTGCTTCTTCCTTGTAGCTAGCTTTCTTACTTCCCCAAAAGATTTAATGGATTTATTTACTTATTTATTTGCATGATGTAGTTTGGTAGTTCTTTACTCTGATTTAGCCTGAAGTTTATTTGAATCTGCTTTTAATCTTCCTTCTTCCTCACAACTGTAGTAACTGTTGCAATTATAGAAAATTAAATTAACAAGCATCATCTAAAGACATGTAACAGGCTTATTCTAATGAAAATAGTCTTATAAACTGTACGAGACAGTTCATTGTGCTTACTTAGATGATGGTATTGAGACTTTAAATTTGACTTTGGGTTCTGTATGGAATCCGAGACATCAGTAGAGCACTTCTGTAATAATTTGCCATGGATGTTACTTATGATGAAGAAAGCTATTTCACTCTTATGATGAGATGGGTATGCTGGTTCCTAGGCAATAGTGAATTCCATTCATTCTGGAGATCATTTAAGCATAAATCATGAACTGAAATGGTGGAACAAAATGGATAGATACAATTGAAAGATGCTATGCTTAGTAGCTAAGAAAATGCAACAAAGAGAAATTTGGAAAAGCGAGCAGAAATGCAGTCTTCTTTGTTGAAGCAAAGAATGCTTTTAAGATACATTTTTTTTTTTTTCAGAAAAATTTTCTCACTGTAATTAATAGAACATATCTTTCCTAGGCTGTGCATTTCTAAGTTTATTTTTATTGGATGCTTTGTGCAGGGTAGCCATGATGTGGCTCTGTTGTACCTCTGTATCAACATCTATAATTTTCTCTATTATAACAATCTTTTCTGTATTCATTATTCTTTCACTAACTTTTCTTGTTAAGAAAAATTAAAAAAAAATTGTGTGTAAAGCACATACACAATCTAAGTGTTATTAAAGTCCTTTTAAGAACATGGAATATATATATATATATTTCAGTGAAAAAAGATTATCAACTTTTTCACTGCTGTTGGGAATGAAATACATAAAAGATACATCTGTTTCATGAGAGCTATAAGATATAGTGGTAGAGGCAAGATTTTCAAAGATATTTTGAAATTTTGTTACAGTTTACAGAGAGTTCTCCCCCATGTACATCCACGGGCCTTTAAAACATGGTAGAAAACCTCATTAACTGATTACATACTTCTGCTGTCTAGCATATCTGCCTGCAAGTATATATATATATATATACATCCAGTTTTTCAAAATAATAGGCTTTTCTATTTAGAACGATAGAATCATAGAATCATATAATTACTCAGGTTGGAAAAGATCTTCAAGATCATCAAGTTGAACCCCATCTGAACTGTTCTGCCCTAACTCTAAAAACCAATTGCTAAATAATGCCCCTAAGTACTACATCCAATTGTGTTTTAAGCCCATTCGAGAATTTTGAGTCAATCACCTCCTGGGGAGCCTATTCCAGTGCTTAACAACCATTTCTGTAAGAAGTTTTTCCGTACATCCAATCTGAACCTTTCCTGGTGCAACCTGAGGCCATTTCCCTTTGTCCTGCCACCTGCCACTAGTGAGAAAAGACCAAGCCCGCTCTCACTCTAATCATCTGTCATGTATTTGAAGAGAGCAGTAAGGCATCCCTTCAGCCTCCTCTTCCTCAGACCTGACAAACCCAGCTCCGTCAGTCACTTTTCATAGGGCATACTCTCCCAGCCCTTCACAAGCCTTGTTGCTCTTCTTCGGACCACTTCAGTGCCTCAATGTCCTTCATGTTTTGAGGTGCCCAAAACTGAACACAGTACTTGAGGTGGGGACTTATCAATATGAGTACAGGGACAGGATTACTATCCTAGTCCTGCTCACCACACAATTTCTGATACAAGACAGGATGAAATGATGTATAAGTGCAAATGAAGTATACAATTTTCAACATAATTATTATTCATAAATAAAAGCAATTAGTTGTGTATGTACATAGCTATACCATACTGCCTGATTTTTCATTTGGTTAAGGACAGAGGTGGATGTGATTCTGACTACATGGGCACTGCAATTTCCTTGATCTGTATAATATATATACATGCATTCTCTTCCACTGATCATAATAAACTACATGTATAACCATATATAACTATATAAATACACTTCTTCATCTGTCTTAATATCCTTGTGATATGGTAGGAAAGAGTGGAAATTGTTGATTTCAAATCCAATGAATTAATAAGTAATATTTTTACAATAAACTGGCTGCTTGATGTACTTGACAGATAACCTTGAAATTCAAAATATCTCAGACAGAGATACCTTGTAGTCAGGCTCCAATATGGTAGAAACAAGAAGGTATATAACAAAGCTTTTGCTAATGTCAAACGTTTGTGAAACTTTCTAAGATTGCACACTAACAGTGAAGAAAATAAAGGTATCATAAAATAGCATTTCCTGCCTAAAACTTGGTGTTAGAAGACAGCAATAGAAATATAGAAATAAAAAATAATAATTAAAAATAAATAATAAATATAAAATATAATGAAAATATAAGTAAAAATGAATAGAATGTAGCAAAATATTTACATATCTATAACAAAAATAGAATCTTGTATACAAACTGTCCATCAAGTAAATGCTATTAAATTCAAAATAAGAAAATTCAATGTGTGTGTTTAATAATGATTTTTTTTTTACAGAAAATATAGAAATTATTTAAGTAAAGCATTTTTGTAAATTTTCAAATCTTTTGTCATTTATAAGATGAATGAACACTTTTGTTTTAAAAGCTATAAAAAGCTTAACATTGCTATCACTACAGACAGTGGAGACAGCTTTGTTTGTAGAATTTGTAGATGAACAGAACTGCAGTGCATTGCATCTTCTGTCAGGATAGAACTACTTTAAAATGCATGACCTACATGGATCACTTACCATTGCAATAAGATAATTGTCAGTATCCTTAGGAGTATTTTTATGTCATCACAGGAACTGTAATCCAGTTGGTTTACAATTTTTCTTTGAAATTGACGATAAAGATAGTATTGAATGAGCTGTCACAATCAAATATTTGTGAAATGATAAAAGCACATGTTTTTAATTGCAAATATTGAATGCTGATTAGCATAGAGCAAAAAAGCTTCAGTGTGAAACATTACAGACTCATTGAATAGTCACAGTGAGGTCATCAGGGATTCAACAGAGTGGTCATCTTGTAGCAAGACTAAAAAATAAACTGAATTATTCTTTGAGATATTTTTGAGATGATTTTTTTTAGCCTTCATTAATATCAAGAGAACAAGTCAAACCCAAATATTACTTGGTGTGTGTTGTAATGTTAGAAAATAGAAACTTGATGGGGGACAAATTTAACGTGCAATTTTTCAGCACTACTTTCAGTGTGAATATTTAACACCCGTGCAATTACTTTTTCTATAAAAAGGCATACTGGACCATTTTGAATTATAATATTTAATGTTTTCTGTCTTCCCTATTTGGTTATCAATGAATTAACTAAGACTTTCCATTACGGAGGCACTTATATTGGGTTTGATATAAATTGTTTGATATACTAAACATAGTACAAACCAATGCATCATTTGCCAAAGAAAGATAAAAATAAAAACACCACAAAACAGAGCTCTCTATTATATCTATACCATCTGTTGCAGCTGCTTATAGGAAGATTTTATATTTTAAGTGTGATGACAAAGAACAAATATGAATCCATTTCTCTTTCTTGCTTATTCTTTCTGAATATTTCATTTTTATATTTATATGGGACTTTTTTTTAGTTGCCTCTACTAAAATCAAAGCGACTTACAGTTTTTTTATTTGCAATGCAATGATCAAAGAAAAAAATAAAATAATCATAAAAAACATAAAAACTCATATTACCAGGTATGGCAGCTATCTGCAGTAGGTAAATGACTATGGCACAGTTCTTACTTTGAGGAGTAAATGGAAAGAGTGTGACTATTAAATAAAAAATAAATATACAAATAAAGGAAAGAAAGAAGGCGATGTTAATTAGATCATGCAGTTAGCTAGCTAAAGCACAACACATTGTATGAATGGACTGTTGCCTAAGATAAACTGTGATTTAAAAAAAAAATGCAGAGAAATTAACTAAAAACTCTAGTTCTACAGGGTGTTGTTGTAACTGTTCCTTTTTTTTTTTTTCTTAATGCAATGTCCATCTACTTGTGGAGAAATATTACTGACTTTTGTGAGATCAATATTAAATAAACCTAGTACTCTCGAAGAGCAATGAGAAATAATAGTGAAATCACAGTGTAAAACAATGAGAAGCAGTAATGAAAGATTTTTGTGAGACAAATTTCAGCTGTTTTCACATATGTGATTTCTAAAAAAATTGCTCAAATGTGTATGCTGTTTAGAATGATGTTCAGTTAATGTGAGTAACTTCTGTCCTGGTTCTTGTTTATAAACAATCAATTGTAGCTGTTTAATGTAAAATATTTCTAATTTTATGAGCTGGAAACTTCATGTAGTACATTCATTTATCTGAGCAGCTCAATGTAATTCATGGAAACTTCCAGGCTTGTGATAAGATTCACTTTCACGTGGACATCTTGATGAATCATGGAAAGATCTCCTTTGGGCATTGCTTTCAGAAAGCATACTTTACTGCTCGTAGCAAGTGAAGCCAAAATTGAAAAATAAGGAATAAACAAGCAAACAGTCAAATAAATAAATGTATAGGCAGATTTGCATTAGATGGTTTATCTTGTTTGCCAGACCAAACTGTGTTATGTTGCTAGGAGTTAGGAGCAGAGTGCAGCTTACAGGAAAGAAGTACTTATCATAATTTTCATGATTTAAACTCAGCATCTATCAGGGTCACAAAATTACAAGATTAGCATTCTCACTTATCTTCCCAGTGAGAATTACTGAAACCATAAAAACCACAGTATACTTGAAAACTTGGCACAGTAATTTGAAAAGTACATGAAGATTGCATCTAATTGTATTTACAAATAAATCTTCTTGTCTTTGTCTAGAGAAAAAGAGAAACATCAATAGAAAAGACCAGGAAACTATAAAATGTGTGAGAGAAGGAGTAAGTCTTTCAGTAGTTATAGATCTATTCCATTAATTCCTGTTGTCCACTGTTATAGGTTTTAAACACTTTCAGCGTTTTATCTTTGATTTGCTGACCATGTTATAGACATTTTCTCAACAGCATTTTCTGTACTACCCCTTATTTTCAAAATTACGCAACAAATTTTTTTGGTTAGTATAATTTACAAACCTCTAAGGGGTTTGTTGTTTGCATAGAATATTCATAATATGCCTGCTCATAGCTACTGAAATTCTGAATGAGGAAGAAACTGTTCTGTTGTCATGTGTCGGAAATGTGTTTTTTCTTTTTTTTAAAGAGTGGGATTAAATTTTCCTAATCATATAAACAACCAGCATTTTTCTACAGTTTTGAAAACACAAGGAAATAATAACGTGTACATGTAAATAAATAACATATCCAAATGCACATACATGTATCTGCATGCCTTTGGAGTAGGTAACTTTGAAGAAATACAAAAGAAAAACGTTCAAGGAAGTTTTATTTAATAGCAAAATGGAATGCAAATTCTAAAGTTATCATGAACATTACACTTCACTAATGGAAATTTTACTTAGTTATTTATAGAATAATTATTAAACAACCTCAAAATATCTAAGTTGCTGTTGTTTATATATATGAAGAATTTTTCCTAAGTCACCAACATTTGCTAATACACAGGGTTTTAACACTTTATAGAGGTAACAGCTCTTAAAAACAATGTAACTCATATTATGGAGTTATGGCTTTGAGGCAACGTGACTTCTGAAAGAGTCAATAAGTCGCTATGAAGGTTCCCATCAAACTAATTTTATATTCAGTTAGAGAATTTGAGTATTTCAGTGCTCAGACTGGTTACTTGGATGCCCAAGGCACCCACTTTAGATGCGTACAACTAAATTGTCAACGTTTACGTTAGTTTTCTAATGAAGACTCCTATGTCAGAAATATTCTAAAATAGAAGTTTGCATTAAGTGTGAATCCCATTCCAGATTTCTGGACATTATTTATTTCCCCCTATACTTCCTACTCAGATTCTCAGAAGATGATATCATTTCTAGAGGTCTTAGAAGAGAATTAAGGGCTTCATGTTCAAGTAAACCATCTAAATTTAAATCTTATCTGTCCATCCCTGACTGATCTTTGCTGTCACTGATATTTGTGTGGTGAATTATATCAGCGGGTATCTTTTTACAAATGATTATGCCCATTAATGGCCCAATTGAAAAACAATGTTAACATTGCCAATTACATTATTTCTCACCTTTTCTAACTCTTCAGAAATTTGTACAAACTGTGGGGGATGCCCGATACTGAACACTTTGATATTGCCTATAAAATTTGGACGTGAAAATGAATTTGAATGGTATCTTTCCAGCTTTGTTGTATTATTAATGTGAGATTATATAGTTAACACATACAGTAATGGAGCAAAGGTACTAGGAATAGCTAATGAAATAGCATTTAGTCCATACATTGTTATGTATTGAGGTAAATATAAATGAAAAATTAAGAATTCTACAATTCCAAATAGCGAGGAAAAGCAATCAAATATTCAAAGAAAAAATTACCAGGTCTGCTAGGACTATTCCAATTTGGAAAAAAAGCTTCTAAGGAATAGCTAAGTTGCTTCTGATTTTATTGTTTGAAAAAAAAAATGCTCCTGTGAGTTTGGAAAAAGTGTATAATTATTATGAGAAGAAGATTGCCATTAATGTCATGCACAACAAATTCTTATTAAATAGGTACTGCTTAGAAAGTGATTCTAAATTTTAACTGAAAATAAAACTACTTGCATTAAGCAAGTTATTGAATCATTGATATTTGCAAATTAATGCCAAATCTTACCTGCATTGTGAAGCTGTTCTACATACACATGAATGTTCAAACAATAAACATCTGAAGTTTAGTTGTTTTTCTTTCTTGTGAACGTCTCCAGAAAGATTAGGGCAAGTACATCATTATACGAGCCAGATGGGTCAAAGAATTCTGAGAGAGCAGTAGCTCAGGGACAGTTTTTTACTGTGGTCATTCTCAGACCATTTTCAGTGGTATGTAGTCTTCTTTTTATGAGGGCTGCTCGGAAAGAAGTGTCTCCTGTTTTATTATGTTGCTTCACAATACCAGAGGAAAATGGTGGTGGTGAGGCAGCGTGGGTTGAACCATCTCACCAACATTCTGTTGTATTTTGCTGCCGTGTGACGGATGACAGCAGGGACACAGTCTGACAAAATGTTGTCTGGCGTGAAAGTGAATGTGAAGCAAAGGCGTGTCAATGAATTCCACCACGCAGAAAGAATTGCATGCATTGACATTCATAGATGCTTGCTGAATGTTAATGGTGACCAACGAGTGAATGTGAGCACACTGATGTTGTTTCAGCAGTGGTGACAGCAACAGTGTGTCATCTCTGCTGGTGCAGATTTTTATGAGCAAACATGCAGGCTCATATTCACTTCTGGTGAAGAAGAATAACTAATAATGGTGATTACGTTAAAACATATTGTTTTGTAGCTGAGAATTTTCTTTACCAGATATTGTTGCTGAGCTCTTCTTATCTATTGGAAATAAATAGGAGGTATTACTTTTGGAGTAACTTACATGTAATTACTGCAACGAGTAAAAAGTGAAAAAAAATGAGTAAAATGAGTAAAAAATGAGAAATTAGCAGTATTTTGTTTGAAAGATTTGAAAGATGTTCAGAAGCTAATAATATGAAAAATATTTTACTTTCTTGACAACAACTTCCTCCTTTTATGAAAAGAAAAAAAATTAATTCCACTTGTATTTTTCTGCTTAAGGGGAAAACAATAAAACTTGGAATCTTGTGGGAGATATGCATGAGGTTATGTTTTATTGCTAGTATTTTAATGCAGATATCTGAGTTACCAGGGTTCTCTTAACAATGTCTGTAGTTTGCACATCATCATCTGACCTGTCAAGCTTAGCATTAGAAACATTTACAACTACAGTGAAGTTTAATCTTCACATTAAATATCCAAATTATAAATCTTGGAAATAAAGGAGAATTTGCTTATTCATCGTTCGTTTTTCTTCCAAAATTATCTAAAAGCAGTTGTCCAACCAAAATAGTTATCTGAAAGCAATAAGTAGAATGCAGTAGATGTATCCAGAGATTAAAACATTCCAAGCATTTTAGGAAGGTGGTGGGAAACAGAAAGAATAACTTTGCTGGAAAGTGTCAATATATTTTCTTTTACAATGGAGGCAGCGTGCAGTGACTGTCAGATTCAGCAAATAATATTCAAATTATTTAAATTTGAGAAAGACAAATGCTATTCTGTATGTCTGCATATAAATGCAGCTTTTTGAGTGATGCATATAGCTTTTTTTTTTTTGCTCAGCCTATTTTAACATAGTCATTTTGTTTCTTGATATTTGATGTAAAACATTTATATTCTTATTCAAATGTTATACATCTGTCTTCACTGCAGGATCTTTATTTTATTTTGACTTCACCATTTAATTATTTCTATTTGTTTCATTTTAGAGAGTATATTAACTCATCTGAAAGTGAAGACTTCAATGTATTATTGAATAAATACAAGAGAGGTGGATTATCACTCATTACTGAACTACCTAAGATAAACCTCTGTTCTTACACTTGTATTGGGCTACAGAGGGGAAGAATGAATGGTCAGAAAGAATAACTTGAATACTTTCTAATTTTTTTCATGTGAAAGATTGCTGATAGGTTATTTGATGGAACTGATTAAATTTTATGGATAGTATTATGATATACACTGTAGAAGAAGGTCCTACAAGAGAATTTTAATTAGGGATGGAGATGTGCTCCTGGATTATTGCCATAAAAGCCATTTCTATAGGAAATTCTGGAAGAATCACAGTAATAGTTATGAGAATGGACAAATAAGGAAACAAACTCTGGGACTGGCAGAGGCAGCAGGTCCCCGGTTCAGGCAGACACACATCTCCAGACTTACCAGCACACTCACATTTCTAAGCATCCCAAACGCCAAAATAGCCCTTCTGCCCTCCTGGCACCCTGCCTGGATCCCAGCCCATATCATCCATGCCTTGGGTCCCCTACCTATTGTCTACTCCAGTGTGAAGTTTGCCAGCAAATGCACTCACACACCCCACTCACACTCTGTTTAGGAAAGGTGCAGACACTACCCCAGCCCACTGCAAGAGCTGATGCTGAGACCTCACTGTCTTCAGCAGCTGGTACCCAGTGCTCTTATGCCAATTTCACTAAGAGCTGATGCTGAGCTCTTGGACTGGATAGAGATTGAGATCACAGATGGAGAGTTAAGAAAATACATGAGAAAACAGTCTATAGTGACCAGACATAAGGTTAAACCAGACAAGCATACTGACCAGCCCCATTTATACTCCTTTCTACTCCCCCTCTTTGTTCTTCTTGGATCCCTTTCTGCTAAGCATTCTTTCTTGTTTTACACAGTTCTACTGAGTTCTCTTGAACAAACCAAATTCTCATGTTCTTCTTTTTTTTCTTTGGGAATGAAGTTTAATCTCATGCAAAAAAGTACATGGAGTTTCTTGATGGCCTATTAATTAGTAACTGGATATTTTTGGTAAAGACCAAAAGGGTACCAAAGGGTAATTTCTTCTATTTGATGTTTACAGTGTTTGTTTCTCTGTGTGTTCTTGTGTATTGTTTCCCCTTTTATTTATTATTACCCTTGCACTGGAAGGGTACAGAAAAGAGACAGAGCAGACAATAAGAATGATACAGGTGCTCTCACATTCAACATACATTAATGTACATTCAACATAAAGGACATTATTTAGTTTGTATATATCATATACCTATCTTAGACATATGAGATTAGATGGGATGAATGCCAGCCCTCAAACACATTTATAAGTGCTCAAAGTCCATTTGGATCTCCAGATCCAGAGCACAAGACTGGCATCATGGTACTCTATATCACATAAAACATGGATGCGAAGTATAGATAGATTTGAAGTCCTGCATCTAAGTATCATTTGATCATGTTGTTTTGACATGAAAATAAGTCTCAGGGGCACACAACATAGGTATTCCACCACACTAATACTCAGTTTCCTTGCCCACTGTAATACTTTCAATTTCCAAGTTCAGTTTTAGAAATTTTCAGGTTTATCAGTTTTAAGTTTGTATCTTTAGCTTTCTATCTTTTTGTGACTGTTTTCTGCTTTCTTCTGTATTCAGAGGAAAATATCTTTAGGAATCAAATGTGGATCAAACCCCTCTGAGACTTCTTTTTATCAAGGCTGAACAGACCCAGGTGTCACAGTCCTTCCTCATAGGGGAGGTGTTCCACACCCTTTATCATCTTTGGAGCCCTCCGTTGAACTTTTTCAAGGAGATTCCTGTCTTTTCTGTACTGGGCAGTCTTCTCTTCTCATGCTTGATCTTGTCCCTTGCGGCTTTTTAGTCCAATGACAAAGAATTTCCTGAACTGTCTAGGCCCCAACTACAGTGCACTAGAAGAAGTAGGTGTCCCCAGAGAAAATTCAGAGTGATGTATTGTTTCTTTTGCATTTGTCAAGATGTCCCAGGATATTTTCCTTACTGTAGCTACCAAGTGGTTGTGCTTTGTGATATTAGTATTGAACAATCAGAATGTGTTCTAATTTTTAAACTTCCCTCAGTTTCTGAGAATTGTTCAGTAAAGAACAAACATTATTTGGAAAGTCCTCTGCCTTGAGTGCTGGGAAGTTGTTTTTTTATAGAAAAATTCCTTTGGTTTCTAGTAGCTTACCCTTTCTTTTTTTTTTTTTTTTGTCTTATTACCGGTCTTTCCAAACCAGTCATATTATTTTCTTATTATATTGCTCCACTCTGTGAAAGAACATACTGTTCTCTCTCTTTTTTCTCTTCTCTTCATAAAAATGAGCTACTAAGACAAGATATTTGTTCATAGCTGCTCTAAAACTGCCTCCATTGAAATCAATGGTAAAATTCCTATGTAAGTTCAGTGCAGCCAGGGTGTTAACTGTTGTCTTATATGTCATTCAGAATGAAAGATTATCTTGCTTTTATTTTCTGTGATGTTTATTTTCTATTCAAAAGTATTTAAAGATTAAAAAAACAACAACAAAAAAACAATTTGAATAAATGAAAATTGCGGAATACTATTTTGCCAGTTTTCAGAAATACTAGGAAGGAAAGAGAAAAAGTGAAAACTTGCAGTAAGCTGAACACAAAGGTATTTTCACCCTTCTGAATGTGGAAGTAAAACTTAGTGCCAAGCATATATTTTACCCTAGTTTCTGGAACAGAATAAACACAAATTTCAGGTTTATACCATACTATGTCATCATATGGTATGGAATATTCCTTTGGTCCATTTGGGTTAGTTGTCCTGTCTGTGTCCCTTCTCCTCTTTTCGTGTACCCCCAGAGTCCTTGCTGGCAGGGCAGCATGTGCAGCAGAAAAGTCCTTGAGTCTGTGTAAGCACCACTCAGCAACATCAGTGTGTAGTAACTGTTTTCATCCTAAAATGAAAACATAGCTTCATATGAAGCTGAGAGAAACCACTTAGATCATTTCTGCAGCTGCCAATGCCCAGTTTCTGTGATCCAAGGTACTTTGATGTGGAAGATAAACTTGCCAACACAAATTCCCAAGCAAATATGTTGGCAGCTAAGCAACATTTGTAGTATAATTGAATTCCTAGGTTCTAATTCTTAAATAATAAGAAGGATCATACAGCCAGAAATTCATGTTTATTTTATTTTATTTTTATTTTATTTTATTTTATTTTAAATACAGCTGTGTTAAACTGGCATTTTTAACATGGTGTTTTGTAGAATTTTTAGTAATTGGTATGCCATAGAACTAACCCATATGATATTAGACAAATATGTGAAAGTATATGGATACATTATAAATTACTTTAATATTCCTGATATTTTAAATATACTATCGGTACATATTTTATTCACATTCCTCTTTTCTAAAAGCCCTCAGACATTTTCTGCTCATTTGTAAAGATGTACTCACTTAGTCTGCTGTTGTGACTATCTTGGAAGTAATGATAGTGTTTCATTAGCAGCTAATTTCTTTAGACTAGAAATACTCAGAGATGATTATATAAAAGTCAGCCTCCCTCAAGGAGTTGTTGAAAGACAGTGGGTTGCCAATTAGCTCTCTTCCCTCAGGCATACTTTAAAAACTTGAAACAAAAAACCCAAAAGCCTATTGCTACTTGACTGCAAACTGCACTCAGTGTAGAGATACTCAAGGTAACTCCATGAACCAAGTATAAAAAGTGACAGAAATGTAATTTGGAAATTCATTTCACATTTCTTTCAATGTATGTGATGGAAATTCCCATTTCCGAATATTCAAATTCTATGCTTTCTTTAAAGTCAGCTGAGGGAATCAGCCACCAACGGAGCATTTTAATACAGCTAAATTATGGAAGTCTGAGGATCAAGATGGAGTACTAATCCTAGCATATAACTCATTTCTGCCTTGGCTTTGAACATTTCCAACTAAATTTGTCTTGTACAGTTCTGCTGTGAAGTAAGTAAACTCTAAGGAGTGTTGATATGAATTATTTGATGCCATTTCAGCAGATGGGTGATTACCTAGCATTTCATTCAACAGTAAAAGCATTGCCAAAAACTAGAATTAAGCATATCCTAATTTAAGTACTTAAATATTAGGTAAGACAGTACAATGTAAATTCATCTTTCTTCCCATTTAACTCTTGTACAGATATACAATTTCGTAAGCCTACATGACACACTTCTAGATGTGGAAAAACCTCACCAGGACTTCTAAGCATGGACTTACGTATAGCTCCCATTTGCCTAGGTTTTTCCTGATATTCACTATCTTGTTTCTCTCTCTCTTTTTTTTTCTGGTTTTTTTTTTTTTTTTTTTAGTAAGAAATTTCATTTTCAAAGTAGATTAATATTAGAATACTCTTTATCAAGATATTCAAACATCTTTATTCAGGAGAAGACAAATCTGCAGTAAACAAAATACAAAAATATTTATTAATTTATTTTTTCCTTTCTCTACTTGGATTAAAGTTTCATATCTGTCTGAGAAGTTTTTGTTATGAATATCTGACTGTCTTTAGTATTGCAATACTATCAAGTCCTTATTTTCCACTTCACAGAATCTTAAGGTCAGTGCAGCTGGGGGCTAAATGAGGTATAGGGATGTGATAACAGAAGTGTGAAGAGGTAAATCATCAGATTTCCAAGATCCAAGAACCATTCCTAAATTCAAGCTGTATTTGTTTTACACTAAAAAAAAAAAGGATGAAATGTACAACTTCAGGGTTAGTACAAAAATATTTCCTTGGAATTCTTCTAAGAAGTATCCTTCATATCTTTTATACTATAGACACTGAATCTTAAATAAATCCCATCCACTCAATTCAGCTCTAAAGGAAGTAATATTTTAAGTAAGCACTCAATATTAGTCTTTAATTCATGGCAAAGCACGTAGTTCAGCTTGTGCAGTCTTGTTTGCAAAAGATAAAGTTATGAATCACCGTGTTTTCAGCTTGGTCAACCACTCAAACTATTAAAGCTTTTAAAACAGTCTAATGAGCAGGTATTTATTATCTGAAGCATTTCAGTCAGTTGAACAAAAGTGTAACAGAATTCCATAGTATTTGTTTTGTTTCCCAACACAGTGCTGTATTAAGAAATTATCCTTTTTCATCTGTTCCATCTATGATGAGTTTGTTATGAGAGCAAAATGATATGGACTAGTAAGAATGTGAAATCCTTTCATACCTTACTGAACTTGCAAATACTCCAGTTGGCAATGACTTATCATTAATTAAATGTACCTCACGTCTATTAGATAAACCCTCTCCAGTTTGTTTGTTCCTGAAATAGCAATGTGTGCTAGATACTGGAAACTGTGACACAGGAGGTTGAGAACAGAGGGAAATTTTCCCTTACTTTGGAGTGCTCTGACTTAGTGGAAGAGGAAGAAGCAAAGCCCTAAATAAGATCTATTACCACCTTGCAGTACAAATGCTCATATCAGATAACCTGTTCAAACGCAAAGAAAAACCTAGTGCTGCTATCAGGAATATTATAAATGGATTTCAGAAATTAATGTATTTTTATACTTTACAAAAGTAGTTTCTTACTTGAGTGGCAAAGATTTAGGCATATACTACTTACAATGTACTTGTTTTATGAATTCATGAAAGATTTCAGGATGATTAAACTGTCTGTGCTCACAGACAATAAGTTCACTATAAAAACCAAACAAGAGCAGCTTGTCAAAGTTATGCTTCAAATACTGAGATGCTCATCTGCATGAGCACTTGCACTACTAAAATTAGTGAAAATATGCTTTAATTTGTCTGCAGAGCTTGCATGTTAATAGGAGATGAAGCAAACTTTTTATAAAAGGTTTTCACTGAAGTATAGTGTCACAAACAAATTACAGCTACAGTATCTCTAGGTCTAATTACAGATCTGCAATTACATATTTTAAAATGTGCTTGAATTTATTTTATATCACAGCAGAAATGTTATACATTTGAAAAATATCCATGAAAAAATGATGCATCAGTCCCCATTCATCGGATGGAGTCAGCTTGTAAGGCGCTAAGAACAGTGTGATTTCAGATCCTCATTATAGCTAAGAAGAAAAGGAATTTGAAACTTTTGAGATAATTTCTAGGATAAAGAACACAGTATTGCTCTGTTTCTCATAGGAGAGTTCTTCAGCAATCTCTCAGTAATTAAACAATCACTGAATCAGGAAAAAAAGAGGGAGAGGGGTATGATTGAAGATGCTGTTAATAATTCAATGCTGTTTTAGCTGTTGCAGTAGAAGCCGGAACAGAGCCACTTAGCAAGGGAGAGCCACTGCCTTCATGGTGAGGCAGGAGGGGTGGGAACAGAACTAGGACAGCTGGTCTGGATTAGGCAAGGGGTTATTCCATACCACATGACATCATACAGAAGGCCACAAAGATTTCAGGGGATAGCTAGAGGCTAGATGTTGTTTGAGGGTTGCTGAGTGTTATTCAGCTGGTAGTGAGACCTTGTGCTGTTATTGGGCATCAGCTGGTAATGAGTTAGTAAATAATTAGTTATTGGCAGGTGAGTGATTTCTTTAAGGATATATATGTCTTGTTGTCGTTGTGTATTTGTTTCTGTTTTTCTTTTCTGTCTTAGTAAATAGCATTTGTTTCAACCTACTGTTTCTGTTTTGATTCCAGTTCTTGCTCTAATCCCACTTGGAGGGAGTGAGCAAAAGGCTGTGAGGCTGTGGGGCATTTAGCGGCCTGCTGGGTTAAACTACAGAAGAGAAGTTTTAAAACTTTGTGGTTATCAAAATCAGAGCACAAGAGAAGTATAAAGTAGGCCTTCTCTGAGTTCAGATTTGCTTCCAAAGAACAAAATTTAACTGGAGTCCCGTGGATTCCAACTTCAGGTCTGTGTTATCAGAATGATAGAACTTCATCAAATGAAAACTTTCTGACATGGTATTCTTCAAAAGAAAACCTTGCGTGCTTTACTCTCAAGCAACCTTAAGCAGTCAAATGTGTTCTATTATTATTTAAGTCAGTGCTTGGGATTCTGCTAAAGTATCCAGTGTTCCAAAGTTATTTATTATTTTTATTTACTGGTGTATAATGTCTGCCTCTTATCTGGAGCACCTCCTCATACACTGCAAAAGATTTTGGGATGTATTTATGAATAAATATTCAGTGACAAATGAAAATCTGATAAAGCTGGAGCTTGAGTACTAGACCTCGGATCACCCCCATTACCTTATTACTATTGTAGTCTTTGACTAACATGGACTGTTTCCATTCAAGAAGGCTATGTCTGGCAGAGGTCATAAACAGATAGACACACTGTTTAATGCTTGTTTTATGAGCCTGCTTGTGTCATTTGGTAGCATTAATTCATTTGTTCTATATCCTTTAATTAGCCTAACCAAAAGAAACTATCATGCAATGACTGTGTTATAAAACTTGAGTTGTTCTTTGAAGATGTGCACTAGTTAAATCAGTAAAGGTCTCCAGGTCTGTTATGACAAATACTTGATACTGACATCTAGAACAGAACTATTAAAAGATAGACTCTAAGGAACCTAAAAGATAGGGAAAAGTGCCAGAATACTTGTATTTTATGTTTAATCGTCTCTATTAGCATATGTTTCAATTACCTCTCAATGGGTGCTTTGTTTAGAAACTTGTGAGTTCTTTTTATGTGCTTTAATTCAATAGCTTATTTTTCAGTCAGTCTTCATATTTTTTGTGGGGAATGTCTCTCAATCTTCTTGATTTTCTTTTTATCTTTGTAAGTATGGTGAGGACATTGCTTGAATAAATTTTACAGTTCTCTTGATCATACTGAAAGTCTTCATTTAAGTTACTGGTCATTTTAAGAAAGATTTAGCTAAAAGTATTGAACGTTGTCCATTCAAAGGCACGTGAATATCATAGTGTGCACTGTTAGCAGGTCCCAATATATCTGAACAAGATAATTATTTCTTAAATTAAACCAAAGTAGATATGCAGCTATCAGGCTGTATTGTCCTACTATAGATGTCATTAGCAACGTGCTTTTTTCTGTAGCGTTTCACTATAACCATTTTAATTCTGGGGAGTTCTTATAGTTGGGATATTTACTATTTGCATGTTCCTTACCCATCACAAAGGGTTTAGACAGTTCAGATTATTACTATTTATTTGGAATTTTACACTGTTACAGTTCTTCCTTTGTATGGTTATCTCAGAATATTTTCCTTCTGTGAAAACATTGACGATGTTGTGGCATTATCATGCTGATGGGCAGTTAAACTCCACTGTCCCTCCTCAAAGGAAAAGGAAAGAAAATACGATGAAAAAGGTTTCAAGGTTTGAGATAAAGACAGGGAGATCAATTACCATCATGGGCAAAACAGACTTGGTGAAGGGAGAATATATTTCCTCTTGCTAACAGACTAAAGCAGCAAGAAAATAAAAACAAACTAAAACCACCTTCATTTTATCCTCCCTCTTCCACCTCCTTCACATGAATCGTGCAGGAGAACAGGAAATGTGGGCTGCTGTCAGTCCATAACACTTAGTCTCTTACGCTCCTTCATGGTTTTCTTTGCATTTCTGCAACATAGGGTCCCACCCACAGGATGCTGTCCTTCCTGAACTGATCCTGCATAGAATTCCCACAGGTTGTAACACTTTCAAAATCAGTCCAACATGGTCCATACAATGGAGCCCATCCTTCAGGAATGGACTGCTCCAGCATGGGTCCTCACAGACAGCAGCTCCGTCAGACCTCCTGCTCCTCAGTGGAGCTGCAGCTCCAGCCCAGAACTTGCTCCTGCAGAGGCTCTCTATGGGCTGTATCTTATTAAAGGCCTCATCCACTGGCACACTGTGGACTCTTCTATGGCTGTACATAGAAATCTGCTCTTCAGGGTTCCCCACGGGTTTCAGGGGAGCAGCCTGCTCCATCATAGGTCTCTCCTGAGCTACAGAAAAACTTATATAATCAATGGTTCCCTTCTTCTGCGCTGACCTTGATGCCTGCATTTTCTCACTGCTTTCCCCCAGCTTTTGTTTTCCATTTTTCCTGTAGCCTAAATCTGCTTTCCCAGAGGTGCAGTGTCTCGGGCACAGACTCAGATGTGAACGACCCAAATCGTTTATTACAGGTTTTAACATCCCTTATATACTTTCACAAGCTCTCTGTAACTTTCCCACCTACCTTTACATATCAACAGTATAACTTCCCAAAACAGTCTTTAACCGCGCATACAGGCAATTATCCAATCAGGGCTGTGAGTCTTTCCAAACCATGCACTCTTCCTCCAATTGGGGTCTGCCATCATGCAGCTTACTTGAACTTGTTTTCCTCTTCTTCTGGAAGTGTCCTCGTTTCTCAGCCTTCCTTTCTCATGCTGTTTGTCCTGTTCCACAGCTGCAGCTCTAAATATACTTTTTTGTATTCCCACACAGAGGCACATCCAATGTTACTCATTGGATCACTTTTGTTAGGAGACAAGTCCCTGTTAGAGCTGTTATCTGACATGGCCTCTTGCAGAGACTGATCTTGTATCTCCATTCTTTTCAAAACCTTGTCATATAAATTTAATACGAATGTAAAATCAAAATACCTTTTCTTGTGTGGTAACTAGGTTGCTGCAGACGGGGATGCTATATGAAAAGTAAGGTCTGGAGATATACTGCTACATTCTGAATAATTCCATAACATGGGAACAAACTTGTGGAAGGGGTTCCAGACTGTATGGGGACTACTGAGTCATGGCCTGAACTTCTGATTGAGCACCTGGAGGAAAGACCTGGTCAGCCCTGGGAACACAGGTGAAGGCAATTCACCTGTGTGACTGGAAGGGTGTGGAGCCAGGCTCCACCCCTCTTAGGCATCATTTAAGGACTGACTGCCACTGAGGAAGGATCTCTTGTTGGAGTTCCCTCTTTTGGAGTTCTTTCCCTATGTGCCCTTGGAGATGGGTGAGCATTAGTTTTTCTTTCTTTTTGTAGCATCTCCTTGTTTAGGTTGTTCCCTTTGCCTTTACACAAACACATACTAGACTCATAATAAAGCTGTTATTTTGTATCAGAAGTCAAAGCAGATCAAGAAGTAATAAAAATGTAAAATTATTTAAAGTTACCTCTGTGTGTTCCAAGCACAAGTACACAGATGATCTGCAGAACTGCTTAGCAGTTTTGCTGTCATTTGATTTTACATTTTGAACAAGTGGTATGTGATAAAGACACTGCCTGAACAGTGATCCTTAAGTATAACAACACTTATTTTCTGGATAATCAAAGAGCTTTGGTGAAGTTAATGTATCTCAGTGCTTAGCTTGGGAGAATTGATGATGTTCCCAAAGATGTGCAGTACCAGTGCTTTGTATCCTTAAAGGAACTTGTCCGAATAGCTTTATGCGACTCATATGCATAATCACAATTCTTTTTTGGTGCAGAGCTATACTTAGGTTTCCAAGCAGAGTTTGAGGCACAAACTAAGCACTTGCCTTTAATATTTTGAAATAAAGTTATTTCTGCGGTTAAAATGTAGATGAGAAGAGGATTTTGGAGCTAAATGCAAAAAAGTCCAGGAAATGGCTGTAGGTGAAAGGAAATAATGGAAATACAATATTTTTGTATCTCAAATGATGTTTAGTTATCTTGTGAAATTTAAATTTTTCGAAAACCTTAACAGAAAGTGATCATATGGCTTTACCTTTTTAATTAAATATTTTATGCACAAATACAATACTAGTTGTTTGTATGGCAGAGATTTATATTGGAATTAATGTATATGTTGTCTAAAGAAGTATATAAGTTAGGATTATTATGTAATCCATAATGAGGAGTTGTTGAAAAATAGTGATTTAGTCTGAAAGCTTGAATCAGATTTCTAGAACATATTAATTCTCTTATGTACTTAAATGAGAGCATAATTTGAACTTGAGATGGTATGACCTGCAGTTGTAGTTACAACAAGATTTCTCTCACATGGTAGATTCATAACATATGCATATAAGATTCAAAATGATTACTCAAGTAATTGCACTTAACTCTCACAAGACTTGAATGGATTACTAATGCACTGTTCTGCATCTCTTCTTGAATGTTATACTGCTATATTCTTGTATCTATAGAACCGTTCAGAATTAAAGATAAAACATAAGAATTATCTGCCAGTTTATGACAGATTCTTTTCATGAGAGCATTAAAATCTGTTCTGACTCAACAGTTACAAAACACACACTGGGTTAGAGGTAACCTGTGGGATAAATAATACGCTAAACAGCTTGACCAGTTCTAACCTGTGATTGTATTCTTTGCTTATCATGATATGCAGAGCATTATGATTGATTTTTATCTGTTTACACCCTGGAAATAGTGATAACCAGACTCTACTAAGGAATTAAAATTCTCGTCTAATTACAATAAAGTTCAAACTAAAGGTGGTCTAATTTTATTAACAATGTTTGTTACAAGGTATATGATCTTGATTGTTTCTTTTAAGTTTTGATGTCATTTCTAGAGGTGATGACCATGCACGGACTTGCACATGAGGCTGATTAGATTGACACAGACTGGGGAGGTGGATTTGATGCAAACAGAAGACCAAGAAAAAATGAATGAGAAGCAATTAAAAGCCTTTACCATTACAGAGGTAAATACATTTCTGAAGTAACAGAACAATTAATTACAATAATAATTAACAAAGAATTATGATTTATTCTCAAGTTGCTTATCTTTAAAGAATAAAAATATTCTAAAATCTAACAGACCATAATAATTACAATCAATTTCAACTGTACAGAAGCATAAACAGTTGTTAGGGTAGAAAAAATAGATATTTCTTAAAATCTTGATCAGTTTTCTAGCGCAGAATGTTTTACAGCTTTATCTTAATACCTTAATTGGTGCATTTCCTTGTTGATGATTAGTTTGAGCTTTTCTGAGAATCGATAGACTATCTTAAAAGATGCTAATAATTATCTATGCAAAACTGATAATAAGGGAATGCCATAGCTTATAAGTAATTAGACATATAAACTGGTTTATTTTATTTTTCTTCCTTTTAAGTCAATGTCAATATTAGGAGAGTTTTGTTACATCTACAGTGTATTTATTTTAAACAAATTAAATAAATTTCTCATCCTCTTTATTAAAATAACTCCAGACTATATTCAGATGAATACATTTCTGATATTTTTTTTAAATGAAGTGTGGTATCCTCAAAATAACAGGATTTATTCAAACAGGATTTTTCAAACTCAAGATTTAATGTAAGTTTACGCCTCAGTCTTCAGCATGGAACACTGGTATGTGTTGCTCTTATATCTATCTTAACACTTGCTTCAGCCAGCAACTGAACAGCTGTATGGTATTGATGAGAACTGTTGTCTTTCAGCTGAGATAGCTTTACGAATCACAGAATATCTGCCCTTTTTTGGTTCACTGCAAAGCTAGGGAGGTTAGATCAGCTCACTTGTGATTTAACAAGGCAGTTTCTTTCTGTTGGAATGGGAGAGGAACACTTGTGCCGGCAATGACAGACTTAGCTGATAAGTGGTAATTAATAGATGCATGTTAATAGATACCATGACAAATGAAATGAATTGCTAAGGCCCCTCAAGTCCTGTCATGAAAGTATCTTGTTATTCCTTTATTATCAGTGCACCCTGTGCTGTTGACACTGTTATATTCTAAGGATGCTTTTTGAATAAATTAACCATTAGAGATGAATGGCATACTAATCGTGACTTTCACGGATGGATGTGAAAGGTTTTGACTTCAGCTTTTTTGGAAGAACTAAATTGCATAAAGGAAGCCTGTTCTCATTCCTACTCTGAAATAACCCAAACTGAGTAGACTAAAGAGTTAGAAGTAGCATAAATCTTCTACTTTACACAAGTTCTTTCTGTCTTCACTTCCCATGCTTGTAACCATTTTTTTTCCAGAAGATACTGGTTCAGCGTTGCTTTCTGCTGTAGAACACCACTGTAAATGTAATAGATTCACTAGATTTTTCACAGATTTTCTCTATTATAAAGGCCTGCACAATTTTCCTTTCCTTGTTTCTGCTGTTCTAACACAGAAGTTCCACTTCCACTCTGAACTAGAATGAATATCTATCAAGTAACAGAGTATGTCAGTTACTTTCATTGTGCTCCCAACTAAGAGCAGAATCTAATTCTCATCCTGTATAATACGTTTATATGTATAATAAAGATGTTACTGAGATTTGCTGATATGCAAATTCTAGTACACAGGATGGGAAGAGGACAACATATAATCTATGAAGGTCTGTATGTACTTTTCAATTATCAAGCAAAAATAGGAGAAATATTTGACATGGCTTTTAAATATAGACCTTGTAATAGAGCATTTTGGAGTATGAGAAGCCAATGAAGTCACTCAAAGCTTCAATATTACTCCAAAGTTACCACAAAAGGATGAGTGCCAGCAAAAATCTTCACAACCCGGGAATAGCTTGGTTATTAGTTTTATGTGGCAAGGTTACGATAGCAGGAAGCTACAGTTGTGTCCTCCAGAAGCAGCGTCCAGAAACTGCACCCTTTTAGATTAGTATGCACCCCTTCCAACTGCTCCAGAATGAAACTGTTGCTGACCAAGGCTGTGCCAACAAGCAACACTGGATGTGCCTCTGGGAAAGCAGATCTAAGATAGAGGAAAAATGCTGCAAAACAAAAGCTGGGAGAGAGGAACTTGAAATTTTAAGAGAAGCAGCCTGGTAGGCACCAAGGTCAGTGCAGGAGGTTGTGCTCCAAGCACTTAGCATAAGTTTTCCTGTAGCCCAGATGAGGCCTATGGTGTACCCCTGCAATCTGTGGTGTGCCTCGAGGAGCAGATCTTCATGTGCAGTCATGGAGAAACCCATGGTGCATCAGTGGATGTTGCATGAGGGAGGTCACAGTCCATGGAGATGATCATCTACAGGAGCAGCCCCTGGATGGAGCTGCAGCTCATGGAGAGGAGTCCGTGTTGGATAAAATTGTCTGACAGGAGCTGTGAACCGTGGAGAATCCCCACTAGAGCAAAATGCTCTTGAAGGAGCATGTGAAAAAGAACCTATGTTGAAGCAGTTCTTGAAAAACAGTAGCCTTCTGGAATCGTTAAATCAGTTCATGAAGGACTGAATCTCATATAATCCAGGTAAACAACGTGATGAGAAGTTTGCAGACTGCTTAATCTATTCTGCTTCTACCCTTCCCCATTTCCTGCATCACTTAGGTGAGGAGGTTGAAGTTGATCCTGGTGACAAGGGGAGAAGAGATTTTTAGTTTTCTTTTGGTTTCCACTGCCCTATTCTGTTATCAGTTATCAATAAGTGAAATGAACCTTCCAAAGCCGGCTTGCTTTACATATGATTTGGTGAGTGGTTGTCCTTATCTCATGAGTTTATTTTTCATCACATTTTTTCTCTCTCTCTCCTTCCTGAGGAGAGGGAGTGAGAGAAAGAGTTGGTGGCAGCCAACCAAGGTCAACTCACCACTTCTTGGAAAACAGAAAGCCAGAACTTTCACTTAATTACAGCTTTGTACTAGAGACATAAAGTGAAATTTAGTCAATCAGGGAAGACAGTAAATAAAGCCAATCATTTCTAGCCCTCGCTGTCTCTACTCTATGCTTTACTGCAAATCAGATTCCTACGGTCAGTCAGCTAAATACCTCTGTAGACCCCCTGGAATTTATTCACTCAAGGCTCTATTCAGTTGTGTAAACAAAACTCCTGTTGTCATTTCTCACAAAGTGGTATATCCAGGCTGTGAATGTTTGATGTAAGTATTCACTGTCCATTCTAACTACTCCTGTCATTTTTTGAGAATCACTCACAGGTGATCTAAGAAGAAATGCTAGTGAAAGCTTGTTAGTAGGTACACTTTTTACTTAAAAACAAAAAAAAAAAAGAAAATGAAATCTAAATGACAGCAAGAAATACTGTATCTGTGACTTTATTGATTGAAGGAGGAAGACAGATATCAGACTTGAATAGTTCTATCTTGTAACATCACCTTGTGCCCAGGAATATCATTTAGCTTAATGAGGAGGATCTGTGAAGCAAGAAGAATGAAAAAAGTGGAATACAATGCAAAGGCAGTAATATGTTGTGTGAAAGTGTGAGAAGGAAATGAAGGGTGGCTGGTGGAGAGATGGGCAGTTAAAAGTAAGTGAGGCTTCATGAATGATGTTTGTTGACAGCACGCACACTGATCTGAAGGTATGTGGTTTTATTTATTTAAAAAATTCGTGCTTGGACTTGAAAGAATTTATCCCCAGGTTACAACAGTGGAGTCATTTTTAATACATCACCTTATTTTTCTCTCTTTGTATAGTCACCTTGATAAGTCCTCCATCATGAATAGTTAGATTAATTGCCTTCTCTAAGACCTCAAATTGGCAGTAGTTTTTTGGGAGGACAAGTGTGCTCATAACTGTGTTAGAGAGAATACATTATAGCATTGATATGAAAAAGAATAAAAAAGAATGAAGAATGACTTTCTATCTGAAGTTATGCAAATTAGCCTTCCTTGTTTATTTTTTTATTTATTTGCTTATTTAACAAGGTAATTTAAGTTTTTTGCTAGGCAAACAATAACTTAGACCTCTGAGACTTCAGGGAATTTGTCCAAGAGCTTGTAAACACTGAAGTGAAATATTTCACACTGTTGTAGGGAACTTTTTCTCAATGTTAAGCTAATCCTGAAAGTGAGGAATTAGACAATCATTGATGCAACTGGTTTTGTTTCCGTGTTGTGAAGTTTCCCAGAGCTGACCATGTGAGAATGTGTAGAATTAAACTATCTTGCCTTTGATCAGCACCTATCTGTATTTCTGCATTTTTTGTTTTGTTTTAGAGGCAAATTCCAAGCTCTTTTTAATCTGAGTTTACCTCTGTTTTTGATATGTCCTTAATATGTTAATGAGTCTTAACATAGTTTAAGAGTAATTTTATCCATAACAATAGTAGAAGTCTTTAACAGAAGTGTGAAGATTGTAGCCTGTGCTTGCTAAATGTGTTTTTTCTTTTGCAGTAAAAGACATCTAACATGATAGTGAATCATGAATACAAGACTCAGTCATGTACCATGTAATATTTAGTTCTCATCTCCCAGTACTACGCTAATTAGAAAGTGCTTAAGAAAGAAATGGAGATTGATCTTCCAGTTTGATTAAAAAGCTGTTTTTGGATACATAACAATAATAAATAAAAAAATATTCTCTCAAATTGAAACAGTTAATGTGAAGCAACTGCTTAATTAATTAAATAACCATAAATAAGAGATTGGTAACTGTCTGTGCTCTAATGGTGCTTTTAGTATTTATCTTCCACATAGAGCAGCACAGGACTGGGTACAGCAGAGTGCTTTCATGCCTGTATTATCTGCAGTAAACAGAACTTTCTGCACAGAAATTTGGAACTTCCAAAAGTGAGACCTTGAGATAGATAGAATATTCTCAGAATACTGTATAAAGAAGAAAATTAAAGAAAAAAAATAGGCATTGAGAATGTGTCAAGAAAACTATTCAGTAACCAAGAATCTAAACTTGGGCAAAATTTTGCTCAAGTACATTATTAAGTGAATTCTTCTTGTATAAATTAATGTTTGTGCACATTTTGAATTGGCAGAAACACGAATAATCAGATAACATGATATTTCTTTTATTTCATTAAACTTCTACACAAATAAATGTAAAATCAATTTCATCTGTGACTGTAAGAAGAGAAGACTGAATATAAACTGAGATGTATTTTTTCTATGGGTTTTGTTCTTCCATCCATAGTGTGAGATATACTTATCTCAGTACTATGTAATCATCTATTCTGTGAAATGGAAGGAGGCAGATGTTTTCATTTTTCAGTCATTAATATCTCTCTCTGCCTGAGTCAGAGCCTCTGTAACATGCAGTATAGAAAGCAATGTTTCATCTTCTAGTGAGTAGAAATTAGAACATTTAAGAATTTAAGCAGTATTAGATTGTTCTCAACATTTACAATCTACATTCAGTCAGTTAATCCTGATACTGAAATGTATATTCATAATGAATGCAAAGCAGAAGTGTTCAGAAACTGCTATGGAAAACTTCTTATATTCAATACAGAAGCTCTTTTACATTTCTCTAGCATTCATATTTGTTTCCAACATTATTGTATTTAAGAAAAAAGCCAAAACTGTACAGACTACTAAAATAATAAATACCTTTTTATAGGGTCGGAAGCCATTGATTTAATTTCCATGTCTCTGTGGTTGTTTTAATCAGAGCTGGATTTAAAAAGGAGCTTAGAAACTGATTCTTTTTTTCTGAATAAAACCATATTTATTTTTATGAGAAACTTTTCAATTCTGCTACAAGAGAAAGAAAGACAAAGAAAAATGTGAGTTATTGCATAGAAATTTCAATTTCTCATTTTGCTGTTGAGTTCTTTGAGAAATGTAAAAAAATCACATTCATTCCTTATAAATTCTAAGTATCTCAGTGCGTGGGGTTGAACTTTCTGAGGTTAATTTTGGGAAGAGAAAGTATGAGAAATAACAACATTAATAATATAAATTAATCTGGATTATTCATTTAGCTTTAACACGTTGCTGCTTTAATTAATGAAGTAAGAAGAGTGTTAAGTATTTCTTTTTACATAACATCAGATACAACTTATTCAAAAAGCATATTTTGCTTTTTAGTGAAAGTAGAAAATACAAAAAAGTAAAATATTTTCTTTCAACTTTGATATTCTGAAAACGTATTAAATTTTAAAGCTATATTCTCTTTAAAATATATGCTTTTTTTTTTCAGTTTCTGTATGCCACTAGAAGGTATAAAAGGAAAAGTCATAGGTTTGCATTCTAAGATTATTAAATTAAGTACCAGATGACCAATGGATATTAAGCAAACACTTTGTCGTCCTTTAGACACAGATTTAAACATACAGCTTTGAACACTTTCACTGGACTAATTTAAGCAGCGTAATGACTAGAAACTTGATTCAGTTTCTCATGCATAGGCTTATAGTCCGTTTCGTTCTGGTCTCATATTTTTCAGCACTATAGGGATGAGTTGCAAAACTGGGGCATTTCAAAGAGTGTTATTCATCCTTAAGTAGCAGAATTGAGGTCTAACTGCATAAAATGTAAGCATCTAGGGACTGATTAGCTGCAGTATGGAGATATCCAATGCTGTTTGAGATGTCTGAGTGGATCATGTCCAGTCTCTTTCTGTTTCTCCAGAAGATCATACATCTGTCATTGGTTCTGTTCTGTCATCTTACTTTGAAAAGTGTATCAGCAACACTACACTGCTATGTTGAATCATAGAACCACAGACTGGTTTGGATTGGAAGGGATTTTTACGATCATCCAGTTTCAGTTCTTGCACTATAGGTAAGTACACTGCTCACTAGACCAGGATGCTCAAAGCCCCAAGCAGCTTGGCCTTGAACACCTCCAGGGAGGAAGCATCCACAACTTCTCTGGGCAACCTATTCTGTTCTCTCAACACCCTCATAGTAAAGAATTTCTTCCTAATATTTAGTCTAGATATTGCCTCAAGGATCATCAAATTCCCCACCACCACCACCACCACAGGCAGGGCCACCAACATCCAGATCTGGTACTAGGCCGTGTTTCCTAGGGCCCCATCCAACGTGGTCTTGAAAGCCTCTAGGGACAGAGTATCCACAAGTTCTCTGGGCAGCCTGTTCCAGAACCTCACCACTCTCATTTCTCTTATTCCTGTCACCAGATAGTCCATATTTGTGCTTGGGATTACTCCAACTCAGGTGCAAGACCTTGCACTTGGGCTTGTCAGTCTTCATGGAGTTGGTATGGGCCCATCTCTCAAGCCTGTCCAGGTCTCTCTGACTGTCCTTCTTTCACTCTAGCATGTCAGCTGCACCACTCAGCTTGGTGTCATCTGCAAACTTGCTGAGAGTGCGCTCTATCCTACTGTGCAGTCTACAAAGGTATTAAATAACACCAGTCCAAGCATCAATCCCTGATGACTGCCACTTGACATTGGTCTCCACTTGGACATTGAACCATTAACTGTAACTCTCCAAGTGTAACCATCCAGCCAGTTCCTTATCCAGTGACTGGTTCATTCATAAAATCAATTTTTCTCCAATTTAATGACCTGGATGTTATGTGAGACAGTGTCAAATGCTTTGCATAAGTCCAGGTAGATGGCATCAGTTTCTCTTTCTTTATTTACTGATACTGTAACTTCATAGAAAGCCACCAAGTTTGTCAGGCATGACTTGGTCTTGGTGAAACCATGATGATTACCAGCAATCATCTCATCTTTATTCTCCATGTTCCATAGTAGAGCCTTCAGGAAGATCTGCTCCATGATCTTGGCAGGCACAGAGGTGATGCTGAATGGCATGTAAATCTTTGGATCTTCTTGTTTTCACTTCTTGAAAATGAGAGTTATGTTTCCTCTTTTTCAGTCAGTGAGATCTTCACCAGACAGCCATGACCTTTCTAGTATGATTAATAGTGTCTTGGCAACTTCATCAGCTGGCTTCCTTAGAGTCTGTGGATCAGTCTAGTTGGGTCCCATGGATTTGTGCACCTTCAGGTTATTTAGATGGTCTCAAAGCTGATCTTAAGTTACAGAGGGCAGAACTTTCTTCACCTGATTCTTACCTTTGCTTTCTGCAACTTGAGCAGTGCAGCTAGAGCCTTTGCCAGTAAAAACTGAGGCAAAGATGTCATTGAGCATCTCAGCTTTCTCCATACATGATGTAGCTGAAGGAAACAGTGTCGAGAATGGCTGAATTAATTTCTGAATTAGATGATTTTTTTATAATTGAAAGACATTTAAAAAAGCCAATAAAAACAACTGAGGATGTATATTTATTTATTTGTTAGTTTGTACAAGTTCTGTTTAAATATAATACTTCTGTATATCTTTCTGTGTTGACTTAAAGAGAATATGCATGTATTTATATATGACAGTTATGTATAGAGTCTGTTCTATCCTCCTTTCTCTGTGTTTCATCTAAGTCTTATGTAGTGCAGCTGACAGTCCCCTTTCACTCCAGCAAGTAAGGCAATATTCCTGAAAGTTCCTGAACTTGATGAATCCTGTACTTATTCATGAAAAGAAAGATGATAGAAGAAAGCAAGCAAAGGAGGGATTGCTGTTTGCTTAGGTGTTCTTCCCAGTGAAAACAGGCTGCAAATTTTAGGACTTTTAATCATTGTGTTTGCACATAAGGAACATCTTAATTTCTGGATGTCCTGATTTCCTCTAAGAAGAGTTTGTTGAAACATTTTTGCACTAAAAATACACAGAAGGAAAACAGGAAAATAACATTCTCTGATAATTATATGCTTCAATGATATTTTGAGTTCAAAAGAATCAAAACAAGCAATCACAGAATCATAGAGTCACTAAGGTTGGAAAAGACCTACAAGATCACCCAGTCCAACCATTCACCTATTACCAATAGTTCTCATTAAACCATGCTCCTTAACACAATGTCTAAATGTTCCTTGAGTATCTCTTCAGTCAGTGACTACACCACCTCCCAGAGCAGTCCATTCCAGTGCCTGACCGCTCTTTTGGAGAATAAGTACTTCCTAACATCCAGTCTGAATCTCCCCTGGAGCAACTTAAAGCCTATCACTGGTTACACAAGAGAAGAGGATGAACCCTAGCTCATTAAAACCTCCCTTCAAGTAGTTATAGAGAGCACTAAGGTCACCCTGGAGCCTCTTCTTCACCAGACTGATCAATCCCAGCTCCGTCAGCTGTTCCTCATAAAGCCTGTGCTCTAGACCCGTGAAACAGAGGCTGCATTTTGAAATCAATAATTCTGATTAGAAGTGTGATTTCAACATGTCCACCTCTCCTTTCAAAAGAAAAGTGAAAATTTTGTTCCAGCATTCTTATTTCCAAACTTCTGGGAAGCTCAAGTTCATAAAGAAAAATTGATACACAGACTGTTTGTACATATAGAGAACAAAATGATTTCCAGGTGTCCAGAGAAAATAATTTTTAGCTTTTTAGAATAATATTGGAAAGCTGTTCACATTTCAAGTATTCAATTTCCTGTGTACAAAATGAATCCTATTATGGGCATACATGAATAACAGTTGTGCTTCTTTTAATTACTCCTCAGAGCAATTAAATAGATCAGTGAAGATGTCTTTTGAATTTATCACACACAATACTGTTCCTAAAATTCTTGCTGAACACCTCTCTATCTGGATTAATAACACCATGAAATGGAGGCTGAAGCTGTGACCTAGGAATCAGGTAGGAGCTGCTATTTAATTGGGATGAGGATGTCTAGTATCACTGAAGAGTTTGACAACAGAGAGTTTAAAGACAAATTGTATCTTGAGCTTGGGAAAAACAGTACAATTCATCAAAAGATGACAGTTTCTACAAAAAAAAAAAAAAAAGAAAATTTTGTGAAGAAAGCTCCTGTAAATACACAACCAACGTTGCAATTATCTGAACAACTTATAATGCTTTAAAAATGAGATAGCAGCCTGTCTTCAAAATCTTCCACCTCCACTTTTGAGCATGTAAAAAATAAAATGGTGCACTAATAACTGAATGTTTCTTTCTACCAGCAAAGCCTTATATTTATCATGATATTTCATCAGACTGCAGAGTACAAAATAAACTGTGACTTAGGTAAAACAAGATCAAAAAGTCAGCAGCAGTCAAAACAAAAGCAAACAAAAACAAAACAACAAACTCAGGAAGTGCATTTCCAAATTCTTAAAAAAAGAATAAAATCGTTCCTATTCTTCAGATTGGTCATCTCCCTAAGGATCTGAAATAGGAAAAATGGCAGATACCAAATACTCTTTCTTTCAAACACTAAGACTCTAGTGACATAACCTAAGAAGCATTACCAATGTGCAATACAGCAGAAAAGTTTCATTTCACTGATTTCTTGTGGAGTAGGGGGAAGAAACAAGGCAGTTTGGGCCACAGCAAAATTGCAAAACTGTATCTACCCTTCTCCCTTATCCATTTAAAAGCTTTCCTATTATCAGTAAGCATTTGTTACTGCAATGTGCATTTTTCCTTTGCAATTCAGCATGCAAAAAGACAGGCATATACACAATTATTTTCATTTGCACTTCATATGTAAAAGGGTGCAATATTGTAGATTTTTACCTTTTAAATTTTTAAAAATACATTGGAACAAAAATTATTTCATTCTTTATGAATATCAAGTTTCCAGAATAAGCAGCCTAGAATTGGGACCCAAAATTGGAGCTGAGTAAGAAGAAAGATTGGTTTTGGTATCAAATTTTGAGTAGCAAGCTATAATGATGTCATTCACTCTGGCAACTCAGGTAAAATAATTATTGAAGTAAAGACACTTGATGATATAATAAGATTAATGATATAATAATAAAGATGCATGTCCTTTTCTAAGTTTCTACTTGAATAACTTGATTAAAGTCAGATATCCAGCTGTTTTGGATTTGCCTATTGGCCAGAGAGTGTTTTGAAGTAATAAATGCTATGAATTCATTTTTACAGACTATTTATTTATATGTCTGTCTGTTTAACAAATTCTGCTTGTACAGTTCTGTTTCTTAGTGTTGTGTTTTGACTTGAATACTGTCTTGAAAGTTAAACATTACATTTTCCACTTTTATTTGGGACTTTGTACCTGTTATCAGCATGCTTATAATATTCACAAAATCTTATGTTTTTTGGTATTCACATGTTACTGGAAGATTAATACTGTTCTAACTACAACATTTTGACAGATGTTCCATTGACAAGTATTCTTAAAATCACTGGCTTTATGATCACAGATAATAAGTTTATCCAAATCTCTCCACTCATAAAAGAAAATAATAGGATCAACCTATTCTAACTATAGACAGATGAAAATTAGTTTCCTGCCCTATGCCTACGTGGACTCCCCTAAAGTCAGCAGAAATAGACATCATCCAAGAAAGAGTCATCATATCATGTCATATATACCTATTTTTAGATAGCATGAATAGCCATTTACAGTTATTTATTCCTATTTGGTGACTTGGGTGGGAGCTAAACATCTCAATCTAGAATATTTCAACATAGAAAATGCTACTCATATCCATACATCTTGCAATGAAAAGTGGACTACTGTTACTGTAAGACAAATACTGCACCAAAAAAGATACATTTTATTAACATATAAACTTAACCAGTGATTTTTACTGGCTTAATAATGCTAGGAATCGCAATGTTCATTGTGAAATAAATAAATAAATAATATAAACTTCCTACAAATAATTTTCTATTTATGTTGACATATTTAGAAAATTTTCAGTGATCCCAAATTAATTATTTTCTGTTACTAGTCAATTGGAAGGTTTTGGTTCAGTACAAGTGCATAACCTAACAGCAAATATCTTCAAAAATTGCATACACACACACATAAAGAAAAAAACAAAAACCATAAGTATGTTTTTCTTAAGCACATGCTGGAAATTCTAATTTTTAGCCTGTTAGACAGTCAGAGCACTGAAAGTGAAAGCTTCCATGCTGAGTGCATTGCTTTGAGATGATGCTGAAAAGAATTTCCTAATGAATTGTGGAAGGAAGGCTGTATGCAGTGCAAATCTTGCTTGCATATAAATCATGGGTAAATTGTTAATACATTTTTTGTATTATATTGTAAATATAATACAGCAAAGTAGTAATATTTTTTACCTTGAAGAGCCCAAAGGATAAGCTGGATGTTTACTGTTTTTAGGGAGTTGCATAACTGGAATTGTGCAGGATATTTCAAACAGCAGTAGGACCTAGTTTACAGAGAGCTTACAAAAATAAGTACTTATTTTTCAGATAGATAGGTTGCATTAAAACAAACAAAAATATTTCAGCTGAACAAAGAAAAATTAAGTTTATTAATTGGAATATTTGAACAAATATGTATTGAATAGTTTGCAAATGTAGTAATACCAAAGAAAATAAAGTGAACAATATAAATGTTCCTATACAACAAGATTTAGTAGCTCCGTTTTTGTTTTTAATATCAGGTTTGATGAAGTTTGGGTTTAATGCTATTTGGAAATGAAGAAGTAAGGAAGGGAAGTGCATATCTTCTGAAAATAAGCACTCTTCTTTACCTGTGGAATTGAGAATCAAATGAGATTTTGCCCTTCTACAGAGTGTGATTATACAGAATATGACTCTGTAGAACAGTTACAAGAATTATGTCAAGAATTAAGGATAGAAAATGATGTACTGGGGAGGTTAATTTTTAAGGGTAATGATTTTACAGGAAATTATAATTATATAATTAAATGGTACTTTGTCTATCAGTAAATATTACTCTGTCTATAAGTAAAATGTTTATGACTGGTTTAAAATTTATGCATAACATCATATGTATATACACACAATTTATCTAATCATATAATCTTCATTTCCCGTAAATTCACATTTTATTCATAAGTGTTTTTAAGTTCAGAACCAAGTTTATTATAGGAGGGTGCCATCCTGTTCATGATACAGCCAACTGTGACTGTACATGGAGTCTGTGTCAACTTCTATGAAAGCTAGAGAAAATAAAATTAGGGAGACAAATTTACCACACATTTAATACTTGGCAGTATTAACAATTATTATCAACACAGGATCTTTTCTATATTTGAAGTGGTTATATAATTATTGGAAAATTAATTGGTGCCTATTCCTCTATCAGGACTGATGCAGTTCTTGTAGTTATGGTCTTAAAATGGAAGCTGGAAAGATATTCTTCTTCCCTTTAGAATTATGGTGAGAATATTCTATGATATTAGAAGAAAAATATTGTTAAATTACCTGTTAGCTACAAGCCTCACTCTGAAATTTTTACAATTCTGAGAAAAATAATTATTTTCTAGTAGCTTGTTCCAATCATTTTTTTACATGAAGCCCTCTATGTTTCTGATCAAAAGAAGTTGAAGAGCAGTAACTCAGGCGAATAGAGCGTGCTTTCCTTAGGACTGGAAATGTAAGAAAGTCAGAAACAGGAAAACTGTCTATGTGATATATGGCACACAGGAGATTTATGAATGTTTTAAAGGTTCTGCATGTAAAATGGCCTGTGGAAAAAGCTATTAATCCCCAGGAAGTCCGGCAAAAGAAACAAAAACTACTGGAGTACTGTAATGGGTCTGGGAATTTCTCTGTCATTCAGCAGCATGACTGGGAAGATAATGTTTGATTGTTCATGTAATTTGACCTGGGCCTGCTGAGAAGACAGATATTTTTGCTGATGGTGTTCTTTGCTTTTTTGTATGATGTTTCTAACTGGAATTCTTTTATGTCAATTTAAGATCCTGTCCCTTGGGCATGTCCTCCATACCACACAGCTTGGTGTCATCCACAAATCTGCTGAGGCTTCTCTCAAATCCACTGTCAGTGTCACTGGTGAAAATATTGAAGAGCATTGGTCCCAGTACTGACCCCTGAGGGACCATTCACCACCAATCTCTGGGTGGACCAGTTCCTCATCTCTCAGATAGTCCACCCTTCAAATCCATATCATTCAAATTTGGAGAGAAGGAAGTTATGGGAGACCGTGTTGAAAGCCTTACTAAAGTCCAGAGAGATAACATCAGTGGTTATTTCCTTGTCCACTGATGCAGTTATGCCATTATAAAAAGCAATGAATTTGGTCAAGCAGAATTTTCCCTTGTTGAAATCATGCTGGTTAACCCATAACACCTCTCTCTGTTTATCATAGCTTCCAGGAGGAGCTGCACATGATCTTCCCCGGCAGAGGTGAGACTGACAGGTTGGTAGTTCCCTGGGTCATCTTTCCCACCCTTCTTAAAAATGGGTGCTATATTACCTTTTCTCCAGTCACCAGGCACTTCTCCTGACCTTTGTGACTTTTCAAATATCGTTGAGAGTGGCTTGACAACTGTGTTAGCCATTCCCTCAGGTCTCTGGAATGCAGATATAGTGAGGTCTCTGAGAAAATGAACTCCCTAATACTCTGCAGTTTGTTACGACTGATACTGTTTTTAGCTACAGACAGGAAAACTGTTTTTTTTCTGTAATATTTATTAGTCAGTAATTTTATAGGAACATGTTACTTCTCTGATACTAGCTGAATTAAAATAGATTCTTTTTTGTTGTTTTTTTACCCTCCAGAAAAAAACGTAGGTTGAATTTTAATGAGATACAGCATGCATTAACTTCTACTCATCGATCAAAAGAAGAACATTTCTGTTTTACTACCCTAGCTTTACTACCCTACATTTTCGTACTTTCATACTTTTCCTATGGCTTATTTCTGTAAAATGCTTGTTATAAATTCTGACCTATAAAATAATATTACTTATCTTCTTAGTTTTCCAATATTATTTGCGATTGGAAAGAAATACATATGCCTATAAATGTGAGTAGAAAAAGATGTAAAAAATATCTTTCCACTTTGTACATGTGGAACAATTCATAGATTTCCCTCAGGGATAATACAGACAATTTACATACCTACCATAAACATTTATACAAAAATATTTCAGTAAGAATTTTTTTTTCAGAAAATAATGTTAGATTCAGTTTATGTTCAACTGTGACAAACTGTAGTAATGCTGATTATTTAATAGAAGTCTGTCTTTAACAGTTCAATACATGCCTCTGATGCTACAACTCTAATGGAACACTTACCTTGCACTTTAGTGTAACTCAGTTGGCTATAATTCTATTCTTTAACAGTTGCACCTCTTTTAAGACTAATAGCTCATAGCAGCAGGGCCCTAAGCAGTCTGTCTCTACTTCCATTAGAGTGTTGGCCCAAATGATCTCCAGAAGTACCCGTCACAGCGCAGCAGTGTATTTTGGATATCAGATGATAAAACTGAAATAGACCACAGACTATGTTTGATGGATTTTATTGTAACTACATATGCTAATTATAATGAAGCCCAGCAGAATGCAAGAAATCTAATAATAAGCAAAAAAAAAAAAAAAAAAAGGAGGGAAAATCCACTTACGATGTAGACAAGGTAAAATAAAAGGTCAATTACCAGTGAGCTACGATTAAGAATATTGCTGACCTCTCATATTCTTCTTCACACTGTCACCATACATCACTTTGGACCAGCCAGTGAGAGCTAGTCACTCAAAGCTCTAACTGTGGAGCTATTCTCATAAAGCTGTGACTTTCAGTTGTGTGAATGAAAAATTGATGAAAGATCATCAGGTATGTTTCTAGAAGGCTGCTGGTACATTAAAACCAGTACAATTTGTTATACAACCACTTTCTGGTGAATTGATACTCCTGAGGATGTTATTTAGACTGCTCATGAAAGGCTGAGTAGGTCAAGACAGCTGTGAATCACTTGTAAATAGTTCGTTGTTATTTGAAAGACAACCACATGATAAATCACAGATTTCTTTGTATTGTTTG
The DNA here is from genome assembly GCA_036925125.1 of Oreortyx pictus. NCBI lineage: Eukaryota > Metazoa > Chordata > Aves > Galliformes > Odontophoridae > Oreortyx > Oreortyx pictus. The sequence continues at coordinate 33,113,711 of JAUPFR010000001.1, forward strand.
TATAGTGAACTTCCTAAGCTGTCTCTGTAAGCACAGAACATAATATTCAATTGTCTTCTTGACCTATGTCATGAGAAGTGTCTTGCCACAGACTGCTCCATCCCAGACTTTTTATGTTTCTATTCTGTACTTTGATGAACATCAAAGCAGGAAATGCAGCAATACAGTAAACTTCCATGCTAAAAACTGTATTCATTTTATCAGGAGAGTCTTCTGAAGGATATAGCTCACAACAGACAAAAAAAATCCTGTCTTCACAAATGTTCATATTTTCATATTCAAAACCTGAACTCAGTTTGGCTAAAAAATATTTGGGAAACATCATTTATTTATTTGTTTGCTTGTTTCTCCCTTGACTAGCTCGCACTAGCTAGGATTTTCATTTTCAAGAGTTTTTTGTTTGATAAAATATTTACTGCTGTAAAGCCTGTGTCTCAACAGTAAATATTACCGTAAGGTAGTCTATAAGATATGGGAATTACCACATATCTTTGTTTATTTTAATAAATTCTAAGAGAGTTTAAATCTGTGAAGAGGATCGTTTTTTGTTTTTTTTTTGGTTATTATCCAAACTGAACTCAAGCCATTGTTCACCATTTTCTTCCATCCCTAGAACATATTCAAAAATTTTTTGAATTGCTTAGTGAATTCAAAGTTTACTGTTCAATTATAGTGAATGAAAATTGGCTTCCAAAGTCTTTAATGTTTGCCAATTTGACCTTAATTCAAGCAGTAGAAATCCATTTAATTTATCTAAAAGCTATATCATGATCCAGTAAAGCATTTAAAGTAAGAATTGGACATCTATAGGAAAATTTAAGCTGACTTAAGTGAATAAGGCTTGCAGTCTTAACATAAATAAATAAATAAATATAAATCCTTCCTAGCAAATGCTGATTTGACATTAATTACCTCTAGGAGCATGATGTTCTTATGCACACACAGAGATTTTGTTCTGGCTAGTCTTCAGAACTGGAGTGCTATGACTGGAAAAGTGGCTATCCATTGGTCATCACTGAAATGATAAGAGAACAGCTGTATCAGCTCAGTATTTGTAAGTACACTGAGTACATCTGCTTATCTCAGAGTATTAGGAAGATAGTGTATGTTATAGCTGAACCTCTCTCAAAAATTTACCAAAAGTTATGCATAGCTTTATGGGCAGGTCTTTTCTAACTGCAAACTAGCCAATGTTACACCTTTCAACAACGAGAACATGAGAGAAAACTTAAAAAAACTATAGACCTACTAGTCTAGCCTTAATTCCTGCTAGAAACACTAGAGCTTTGGGCAATCCTCAATGGCATGAAGTTTAACAAAGGAAAATGCCGGGTGCCACAGCTGGGGTGTGCTGGCAGAAATGAGGGGAAAGTGCATTTTGGGGTAGATTAAACACAGCACATCTAGATGGCCAAAAGAGGTGATTCTCCTGCTATACTTACGGTCGATGAGATCTAAACTTGAGCACTTTGTGACTGTGTTCAGTTCTGGTTCCCACAATAGAAGAAAGTCACATGAAAGTCTACAGAGGAATTAAACAAATCTGGTAAAATGATTGGAAGGCGTGTCCTATGAAGAAGAGTCTGAGGACACTTATGTTGTCTAACCTGGAGAAAAGAAGGCAGAGAAGTGACCTCTTTGCTCTCTACAACTTCCAGGGGAAGCTTCTCCTTGGTGACCAACAACATGATGTATGTGAACACAGCACAAATCTGCATCAAAGAGGCTTAGACTAGATATTAGGAAACATTTATTTGCCGCGAGTGTGGCCAAACACTGGACCAGGCTTCTCAGAAAAGTGGTTGATGCCTCATGCCAAACAGTGTTCAAGAGGCATTTGAAAATTCTCCCAAGAATATGCTTTAAATTTTGGTTAGCCTTGAATACAATAGACTCTGGTTTTTGGAGGTCACTTCAAACTGAAATATATCATAATATATTCTAAAGCTCTCCGTAACTGTCTCATTATATTCTGTAGATATGAATTATACTTGCTTACATATACTTGGGTTTCGAAAATGGACTACACAAATTTCATTGCTACTAGATAATAAAATTCTATAAATGCAATTTATTGTCAATCAATTGGAGAATGACTACCTTTAATAAATGTAAGAACATGGTATGACTTTGTACTGTGATAGAAAATTCCATTTCTATCCATTTCTATTTCTTAATTTTCATCTTTTATAAGACAGGAAATTAATATAAAATTATGTTACGTATTTACACAGATTCTAAAATGCAGCTTTCAGGCTTTATTGCATCTCATGTCCTATAGAAATAGAAGTTTGGTTTAAAAGAAAAGAAGCAAAGAACTTGCATGAATTTGTATATGAAGTATTGTGATTCTCTGAGTGCATTTGAGAATTTACATCTTTCCAAAACACCTATTTTAGGATGTCAGCTGTTTACAGGTGGATTTGGCCTGCTTCTGGGATGAATAGGGAGGAGAAACCCAAGGGGCTCACATCCCAGGAAAGGAGAAGGGGGAAAGGAAAAAGGGAGATGGGCCTAATAACAAAAAAGCAACAAAAAAGCAGCAAAAATCTGAGGAGGAAAGCTAATTTAATAAATATCGGAATACAAAATGACACAATATAATACAGTATAATTGTAGTGGAAGCTAATAAATCAAACAAAATGAGAGAGAGAGACTGTCCAAAAACTTAAGACCTTATGCTAATGCTGAAGGTGAGATGGCTAGGGATCACTTGCTGCTGGGTTGATCTGAAAGGGGAAAAATCCTGTGACTCATGACACGTGAACTGTTTTTTATCTTTCCCTCTGAGCAGAAAATGGAAAAAAACACAAAGCAACTGGGATACATAGTTCTCTTCTGAGACAGGTATACCTAGATCTATTGATGATCCCTGGAACTGAAGCATTTACTCTTTAACTCCCAGAGCATTACATGATGTTATGATGTGGAATATCGATAACAAAAAAAATCATAAAAACATGACACAAGAAAAAGAACATCATTAACACTAAGTCGACAGGTTCCTGCAGCCAACCAGTGAAAACAACCTCAGGTAGATGATCTCTGATAGATATCACAGGACACAGAAAATACTTCAGACAGTGTTGAGCTAAATATGAGTTGTACCCAAATTTTAGCCTAGTCATATTTGATGAAGAATCTGGCTTCTCCTATGCCCTACTACAGATGTATGTCTTTTGATATACTGGAGTTTAGCAGAATGATGGTGTGCAGGATACCTGGAGGAATATTAGTAAAAGATGTAATTTTCCATCAGCATGTACTCACATTGTTTTCAATATAAATAATTATTGTCCACCCTCCTAGACAATGGCATGACATTAGAATGGAAAACTTACAGATACTTGATCATTTGTTTTAGGGCATTTCTTTATGTCAATATTTATAAAATAATTATAGCTCAAGAGAGAAACATTTAAAAATTAACCACAAACACGACCTATAATTGTCTGATATGAGATGTACACAATACCAGCTCCATTCTCTTTTAAATTTAATTGAATATATTTTGGTGAATTTCTGTTTGCAGATGGTTGCAGCTTGAAACCAAAACTATTAGACACATTTGAGAAAGTTTTATATGTTGCTAGTGTATCTTTAGAGTACTGATATATAATAAAATTCTTATATAAGAATATAATGCTGTAATTTTAGGCCCCCTAGTAAATACTTTTCGAAATAAACTATACAGTGTTGTAATCTATCACAAACCTTTCTCCACTGATGAAACAAACTTTATTTTCAGATAAACTTTTATAGCTTTCACATTGCACAGTTTAATAGATTAAAAAAAAAAAAAGTATGTTGTATTATCTTTAGATTACTTTCTGCTGTCGTACTTTTAGGATTTCACTGCAAAGTGAAAAATTAAAACACATATCCAGCATATTAATTATTACTCCTGACTTCCACGGTGTCAGTTAGTACAATTAACACCAAAGAAAATCAGAGATTCTGAGAAGCCCTTGACATTGCTAAGAGCACAACAGTTGGTTTTTTTTTCTTCATAAACTCCAAAGTAAAGTTCATTATAGTTTAGGTAAAATTTTGCTATTGCTCTTTTTTTTAAAGTGGATGTAGTTTTAAATAGAAAATAAAAACTTCTGACTGTTATCTCACAGGAAGATATTCAAAGAGTCTGCATTCTGAACAAGGAGAGATCATGCTGTGCTTTCCCTTTATAGTGAAGATTTCCATTTAACAGGATAAAAGCCAGAAATCTACCCAAAGATACTATTTTTCTGTGCTACTAACCAGTAAGACTGTCATGTATATCTTAGTAAATGGTAAATTTTCTGATGATTTAAAAGGCATAATCTTTACTTGATTTCTAAAAGGTATGCATTTTTTTTGTTTTCCTTATCACAGTACAAACTGTACAAAAAAGATGTACATCTCTCTGTAGGTGCAAAATTCTGGGGGAGGAAAATTAATGGCATACCCTGGAGAAAGCCAATATTCCATTATTAATCTTTTCAGTCAACTTATTCCTTAGAAATAGACTGTTATTGACTGTGGTTCTTCATTTTACTTTGCAGTGTACTTCCCAGTTTGGACAGTAATGTGAGTTTGAGATTATCTTTTTTCAAATGTTAATGCAATTTTTATACCATTTTAAGGCATTTTTGCTATCTTAAAGATGTGCTGCAAATGCTTCCAGCAGGTGAAATCTGTTCATACCTAAAGACTGATAAGCATAATCAAGGTGCTTTCATGGGTTGCACTCTGCACTTTTCAGAAGTAAATTTAATAGCTACAGGAATTGCTAATCTTAATTTTTTTTGTTAAACACTTGTTTATACATTAATGTGTAATCTCTAATTCATGCATTTGTTAATGCAAACATTTTACACTGCAACTGATTTGTTCAGCAAATTATGGTGATTGCATATTAATTGCAGATAGAGAATACTAATATTGCATAAGTTTCTATGGGCTCAAAAATTATTTTGTTCCTATAACCTATTTAGTACTTTTGTATGATCTTAAATTTCAAGTATATCTTGATTTAGCCTCCAAAACATATTCTCCCAGAGAATATTGATTCCAAATAAGAAGATTCAGGTCAAGGTATAGAAAATGCTAGTTCTTTAGTGAATACCAGGAAATTATCTTTCAATAAAAACTCTATTGATAGAGAAATGTAAAGACGCATGCAGCACAGCACCAGTCATACATCACTGCAGTCACTAACCAGGGCACAGACAAAGTGTATTGAAGACTTAATAACAGTCCTATGTACTATTGTATTAAAGGAGTATTATCTCAACACATTTAGTGTCCCAAATAAAATAACCAGAGAGATCCAGGAAAGAGAAGAAGGAGGAAGAATTTTTTTCCAAATACTAATTTCATTCAGATGCAGGTAAAGAAATAAATAATAATACTGTAGTGGATATACTTTATGAGATTGAGATGACAGAGTTAGGTAGGTAGGTGGATAAACGGATGGATGGAAGGATGGATAGATGGATGGATGGATGGAGAGAGAGAGAGAGAGAGAGAGAGAGAGAGAGAGAAACCCTTCTCCAAAAGAAAACAAAATAGATTGTGCATTTATACCACAGTAATAATAATTACATATACATTTGTTTATCACAGACTTGTCAACTGGCAAAGTCCACTGATATTTACTTAAAATAATGAATCAAGTTTCTGAAGTCTACTATTTGTAAGTTCTTGAATACTTTGCTTTTCAAAAATACTAAACCACTTGCAGACAGAAGAGCGTAATATTTAGTCACCCTTGAGTTTTGAATGATGTGGCTCACACCATGAGCAAAAGGAGGGCTGTTCCCATCTCAGGGTGCAGCAGAGGCCCATTAAGCTGCCTTAACCTCCTTCTGGTGCAGTGGCAGTTTCTGTGTCCAAGGTTCTTCATAGTTCATGGACCAAATTGGCTTTCTCTTTTCTTTCTAATAACAGTTGTAATAAGGATTGGACAGAAGAAGGAGATAGTATTTTCGGAGGGGCAGTTGTATCTCTGTTTCTTCCCTGCTGTAGAGATGAGGAAGTAAAGCAGAAGGGAAGAGTGACGATAAGAGAAAGCTTGATACTTCTGTAGGATTTGATTCGATACTGGTGCAATGACAAAGCTCTTCAGAAATTCTGCTTCTAAAAGCATTTCCACTGAAGAACAGTAACTTCTTAGATCTGTAAAACGTTTAATTGCAGACAGCTTCTAACTGCCATTGCCAAAAACTTGCTGTAAGCAACTTTGCCCACCTACTCTGCTCTGTTTGCTTCTCTGCTCTGTGTCTTTGGCTTCTCAGTGCCTTGTTTTCTCCTTCCTGTGCCTTTGTGCATCTGGGAACCCAAAAACCTTATCCATCTAATGCTTGGAGGATACCACCAAGGTGCTGACTTGGCCTTTTGGTTAATTTTATCTGTAAGTTCCAGTTAAACAAAAGAATGTCAAAGCCTGGGTTCAACACCTGTCTGCCAACAATATCTATTGAACTGACTTCTTCGACTCAGGTCTGGCTCATGAAATAAATATGCTCTCAGACATTGCACAAACCTGCTTCAGGGAGAAGAGGGACCATCCAGTTTGGTGAGGAAGTTTGCCAAATGAAGACAAGACACACCTCGCCATTGCTAAGTGGTATTTCATTCACTAATACTGATATGCTGGCAAGACCCACAGCTCCAGGATACTCAGTGGCTGATTTCCTAGTAATTCTAATAGTTTTCTCTTTTAAATTAGTAATTCTCTAATGGAATATAATTAACTGTACTCATTAATCTTCTCATAAATCGTTTTAAGGCTAAATATCTACCAGAACCACAGTAGCTGCAGCACCTGAAGACTTATCAAAGCTTGTCTTTATCTTGCCTACTGAAGTGCTGAGAATCTGTGAACACCTCAGACCTCCTGTACACACAGTGGCTTAAATCAAGAAAGCTTAAATCAGGACAGCTTCATTGCTGCTAGGACCTGAGGTGGTTTTATTATTGACCACGTTTCAATGACAAGTTTGACATATCTTTAGACTGCAGAAGAGTAAAATCAGTGGAAAATTATTGTATAGAATTATTTTCAAATTTTACTTGAAAAATGCTCAGAATCTAAAGCATCAGCAAAGAGCATAATTTAAATATATTTTCTAACAGCCTTAGTACAGAGCAGTAAATTTGGAAGATTTAACTTTGGCATTGGTGCAAATTCCCTTCAGTGTTTCATAATTGGTTCACTCTCATTGGCTTTCTTTTCCTACCATGAAAACATAGATAATGAGAACAGTGTTTATTGTAGTAACAACAAAGATATTTATGAAAAATTATTTGCTATAACTTTCCAAGGGATTTACAAACATCTTGACTACAACTATTAAAAATCTTATTTGTCTGTGCTTTGTAATACTTGCACTTTTTGTTCTCCGTATTTCAGGTAAATCATAATTTAACTAAAACTAGTATTCAAGGTAAATAATGAAAACTGAAGCATGTGTATTTAAGCAGTCATTTTAAAATATATTATTACATGCCAATTATGTGTAATAACAGTGTTAATAGTTAAAAAAAAATCCAAGATGGAAACACTTGTTCAGGTTTTGTGAGGGGAACATGAGAATCCTCTAAATCATCAGAAGCAAAATTACCTGGATATCCATTAACAATTTTTTGAGAATTCTCTTCAGTTAAACTATATCACTCCCAGGCAGACTACTCCAGGTTCCACACATAACATGTAATAAACTTCAGATTATTTCTGTTTTCAAATTTGGTTTCACAGCTCAGTAATTCTACTGTCCCTATTTGTTCTGAAGCACTATAGAATCACAGAATATTTTGAGTTGGAAGGGGAAACAAAGATCATTAAGTCTAACGTCTTTATAAGTGGGAGCTATTAAAATCACTAGGAGCAATTAAAATAATCACTAATAGAAAAGTTCTTCTACTTTTGATCTTCTTGTTCCTTGTACCTCTATACCTTTCCCAAGATTTTTTTTCTTCATGGGAACAAAATACTAGTGTTCCAGGAACACTGTGTGTTCTACTCAATTTTTCTCTGATTAGTTCTCCCTTCCTTTCCAAATAAATCCTAATAGCCAATTTACTTGTTTGACTGCATCTGAACATTAAGATGATTACTTTATTTTCATAGAATAACTTATTATGAGATGTCTTCCTTCTATAGCAGAAGATAGTTCTGAGTCCTCCATTGTGCATACAAAGTTAGAATTGCTTTTCTTCTTATTTTTCCCCATGAGTATCACTAACAATAATACTGTTCAGCCTGTGAATCTAATCACCATAAAATATCATTAAAGCTAATTGAACATTTATATAGATAATCACAAAGCTTTCCCTTTTATATCAGAAAGGGAAATAGACAAACTCTGATACTTTTGGATAGAGTTGTTTGTAATAAAGCAATTAATTTTTGTAGAATATTTCTTTTCTCACTTATCTTTTATCATTTCAATTTACCAGAAATAACACTCCAAAAGTTTCTAAAATTTCTTTCCAACAGATAAAACACGCATTGACATTTTTGCCTCTAAAACACTTCAGTAGTTCATCATACAACTACATAGTTTCATTATCAAGTATTTCTTTGAATGAATAAATGGAAAATCAGATAGAATTTGAAGCCATTCTGCAAGACAATGTACACTTAAAATGTTTTCAGAATGATTTAATAAAAATTGAACACTTTTCATGAAGTGTTTACATTTTTACTTATTGTTATATGTCTTTAATTATTTTTATTTGTAAAACAAGTATTTGTTGTAACTCATATACATTAGAATTAGATTTTTCCTGTAATGTTTTAGATATAGCAAATTCAGATGTGAGATACTGAAAAGGTTATGTACATACCACTGGAGCAAGTGTTAGTATGATACACTATGGCTTAGCCTATTGTCTTTACAAAACTAGGAAATGTATGGAGAATATGTGGATTTTATAGCATGCCTTCCAAATATGGCATACTTTGCCTTGATGTTCTTTCTTAGCTGTTACGCAGTTGAGTGTCTCTGACTAAATATACTTAATACTTTGCTGTCACAAAATGCCTTGAAGGATCATATTGCCGTATGATTTCAAACTTGCTTATTAAGCACTATATATTACCTCAAATTATTTCAATAAATATTGATATTTATTGCTATCAGGGATCTAAGCTTGCAGCATATGAAACACAGGAATGAATCCCCTAATTAACAAATCTAGAACCTTCAAAATGATATCTTTTTCATGAGAAAATACAGAAGATGCATTTTAATTTTGATGTTGCAAGAAGTATGCTCTGATCTTTGAGTATATAATTTGGGAGAGAGAGAAAAAATGGATATAAGCTAATATAAGGTCAGAAATTCATGGAGTATAGAAAGGGAATTAAACCTATTTTTTCTGTTTATTTGATAAAATGCAAATATTGTAAAACTTCAAAAGATTTACAGTGAAGTGTATAGAAACAAAGTGAAAGTAAGTGGTTCTAAACATAATAAGAACCTCACACGTAACACTAGATTAAAAAAAAATAATCTGATGATAGAGCATACTAATCAGAGATTCCTTTGAATAACGAAGATTACTGTCTTTTTCATTCTCTTTATTTTCTGGATCATTCCTTCTGGGACTCGCTTAAAAACAAAAATTTCTGAAAGTTGGTTGTCTGTAAGAATGGGTACTCTCCTACAATTCCTTAGTGACAAGCTTGTGACAGATGTTATTTAGGCCTTTTTTGGCTACCCTTCATTCTTATCTCCACTTAAGTCTAGTGAAGTCTAGACCATTCTTTGTCTGCAAAACACTTCCTCGCAGCAGGAATTCTTGTAAAATACTGCAAGTTAGAAGTCATTTAATAGCGACATAGAGGAAATTTTTAGCTGGACGAGAGATTGTAGGCATTTGGACAATAGCTTTTAGGGGAATAAGGACCTGGTTCAATAAGGGAGTAAAGAGGAGAAATTGGAAAAAAAAAGAAAGGTAATTTAAAAATAATCTTACTCGAGAACTGTAGCAACTATCTTGAAATATTTGCTAATAGAAACAGATGGTAAAATAAAGTTGGACACCACCACAAATTGAGAAAGAATTTAGGAATTTCACAGGAAATTGTAGGAAATGAAGTTAAATAGCGCCAATTGTATTGTTATTCAAATAGGGAAAAGTGAGAATAATTTTTTATATTGACTGAGAACTTATCTAGAAATGACAAAGGACAAACGATCTAGGTGCATTTGTTGCATAAAATTATTTGGATTTGCTAGCAGGGTGTAGAAATTGAAAAACAGATGTGCCTGAACACACTAGAAAATGTATTCCAGCAAGTAGTAAATTGTAACAGTAGTAAATGCATAAAGTATTAATATTGTTGTGCTAGACATGAAATACACATCTTCTACAAGTCCAAAAATGATTCACCCTCTTTAAGAAAAAATAATTTATATTTCAGGGCTGAGAAAAAATTAACTCAGCCAAGATATCTGAAATAAAATGAAATATGTTCAGCCGAATAAAAACAAAAATAAATCAGTAATTATAGGGAAAAATAGGTCTTCAGAAACATGTTACAACAAAAAGGAAGATCAGGGTGTAAGAAAAAAAATCAAGTGGAAAATATGGAAAAACTAATTACACATTTTCCTTAAAATAAAATACTTTTTGGTAATTAATTTTCTGGCCATCAAAAAACTTATAAACTTTCAATAGAATTTAATGGAATCTCTCCCATCTCAACACTGTTTTTTATTTACGTTCTCAGTTTTGAAGTTTGGGTCCTTACGTATTGAATAATCTGTGCTTTTTGATTATGCATTAAAATTTTATTCAGAACAGAAGCAAAATATTTATACAAATACACTGTTGATATATGTTAGACTATTTTTTTCCTTTTAGGGATAAAGAGACAAAATAAAAAATTACTAGGCTGATATTCGTCCACTGATAAACACAGTGAAAAAAAAATGAATATACTGAAGATGTGAAATGCTTCTGGATCTGAAATAAAATTTCAAATATAAGGAAAATGCCTTTTTCCCTTCAGTATCCTTTTATATTCTTTGTTTTAAAAAAAGTATTATAAAGCAATGAACTGAATGATTCCACTCCATTTTAGTAAAGGAAAACATCACAAGACATGCCTATATCCAGCTATAAGCTTAATAATGTGATCTACTCAATAGTTTCATGTCTTTGAGTCAATTGACTGCAGTACTCTACTTAAAGCCTGACTGTGAATCAAAGAGTGAGGACATTTTTTTTCATAGTCAAACTGAGATTCTGAATATTTTTTTGTCTAGTATTGGCAGCCTGGCTTCTTTGATTCTTCTTTTATGCCTTTCATGGACTCCATAATATAAGTGTATGATCAGAATACCTATAGCTTTTTCATGTTCAACTATTCAAATTCAAATTTACTAACTTAAAATAAGCACAGACAATACAATTACAAAAGAAAAGCTGTTCTCTGAAACAACCATCTAAGGCACCAAGGCCTTTTTTCTCTCTGAACTTGTCTTAAACAGATTAAAAAAAAAAAAAAAAGACTTTCTTGAAATTCTCACTGTCTCTCTCAGATTTCCACATTCACCTAAGTGTCTACTAATTTCATTTTTTATTTTGTGTGTGTGTGTGTGTGCGCATCTTATTTTGTTTCATGTTAGTAACAAACTAATATGTACTGTGAGGAGAACAGCTGAAATCACCCCCAAATACTGATACTGTATCTATCAAAAAAGCAAAAAGAACACCACATAACAAAAACAAAACAAAAACAGGAAATAACTTTCACTAACAAAATTTCACTTTAAGAATTATTTTCAATTTTAGATACTGAACTGATCCTTTCAACATTTTCTTTTCTGTACAGAAAGAAGAAAGCATTGAGTACACTGAGTACTTCTCAAATGAAACCTTGTTTTTTTTTTTAATATAGACATTTTGCCAAGATATGTATACAATAAATCTACATACATAATGGATGTCCAAACTAGCTCTTCAATTTAATAAACTATTAAAAAATCATTAACTTATTTCTTAACTTATCTGAAGGATAGAGTTAGGTAGGAACTGGAAAGTAGTATAGCAGATCAAGGCAATTCTTTTATAAACAGAAAAAAAATATCTGTTCAATCATACTATTATCTCACAAATATAAGAAAAGCAGTAGTAATCCTGGTCTTCATTTTATATATGCATTACAGAACTTGAAGCAATTAAGAAGAGGTAGAGAAGATAACTGACCTCTTAGTAGTTATAGTCATTATGCATAGAAGTAAGATTTTCTTTCTGTTTCCTTGTAGCAGTTCTCCAAATTATTTTGCTGAATGGAAGAATTATAAATAGAAAGTCATTCCAGTTAAGAAGGATAAAAATGAAGCCTTCTTCATAGAGAGTATATTTACCTATGTCAATGATATAACAATCAACAACATATGATTGTAAGGCCTGATAAATGGGACTATTTTCTTGCTATATGATTTTGAAGGCCAATAATAATATTTTTTAGAGCTCCTCTGAGGTATTGACTATGATAAAAATATATATTTAAAAATAATGCATATTGGATAAATATATGTATTTTAAAGATGTATTGCATAACATATATATTTAAAAGATTTCATTGAAAAGTCAAGTCTCGTCTTTAGTGTAAAATGCAACATCTGAAAAAGCATCACATCGGAATACCCAGTCTGATGAGACTACATGAGTCATATATAAGGTACAAAGTTCTAGTAAGTGTGGTAACTAGTAATCTAGTACGCTCCATCAGATTATTAGTCATCAGACTATTAGAGGTTTCTTGGTAAAATATCTGAGTTCTATTTAATAATCCACATCTAATAACTCCTTTCATTTAAGTTATTTCCCTTTTCACTGGACTCGGGTTCAGGGTTCCTTGGAAAAAGAACATCACCTTTTCTGTATTAAAAAATGTTAGTTATGCTTTACATGAATTAGCCCCTCTAACTTGTTCACAAATGACAGAACATAATTGCAGGATAAAAAATCAAATTATTTCGGTTACCAAAATTTATGCAAAGACTCAAAAGGTAAAAAAAAAAATGTATTACTAGAATGTGCCTGTCCATTTCTTTAATGTGCTATGTTAAAAAAAAAAAAACACATTATATATCAAGGAAAAATAAATATTATGTGATAAAATAAGTGAACATCTCTAGTTCTGTCCAAGGAGTAACAAAATGTGAGTTAAATTGGACTGAGGTGTAATTTATGCCATTTGCTCTAAAAATAATCAGCTAATGGAGTCCAAAGTTATTTTCAGTGCTTCTATCAATTTAAATAAAGAGCACAAAATACGATGCATGCTACATTCAATATTAAAAAAAATAATAAATGCTTTGTGAGGTTCCATAATAGCATGTAAGTATAGCAAGTGACAGGAGGTAATGCTATGTGGTAAAACTGCATTAAAATGTCATATTAGTATGAACATCCAAATTAGATAATTAAGACCATTTGGAAAAGACGGCTGTAAAAGCATAAGTAGATCATTTTAAAATGGCAAGAAATGAAAACTGGGAAACATTTTCTTTTTTTTAAGTATTGCTGTTATTATTGGTAGAAGGTTCTCCGTCAACAGAAAGGAAGCAGTATACCTATACATGACTGGGAAAATTCTTATATTCTGAGATTCAGGCTGCAGGGTACTTTCAGAACTTTCAGGGTCTGGAATGATACTTGAGGAACACAGGGCTAATTCTAAATATTAAAGAGGTGTGGAGTGTAAGTCTGCACACATCCCATTGATTTCAGTTTTGACACAGATATCTGTAGAGAGTGTAGAACTGGAAATGGTTTTGAGCATAATGAGTTTTATGTACAGTTTTAGGACGGTATCCATGCATAAGGAATCAATTTTTTTTAAGTTACAATTTATTTTAGAGTTCTGTAATCTAAATTTACCTTTGTGAACAGTTTTTCTTTATGCTACATTATATTTATTCCAAACTCGTATCTCTGGAGGTTTGCATTTCATTGCTGCTAGCAAAAATCCATAGATCTGCTTTAATTCCACTAAGCCCTAGAACAAGAAGGTGCAAAGGTTTTGTTTGGGTTTTTCTGTGCAGTGTAAACTATGAACTCATGTTACAGGTGTAGCATAGTGCAGGCATGAGAGCATGGCAGAGGACTTGAGAGTACGGGCACATGTTAATGCCAGGGATATAAATACTTCAGTAGCAGTCAGTCGATGGCCATAACTTAGAGTGCAACTTTAAGTGCTGATTTGGTGGGTAGCAAAGAAAACAAAGAATAAGTACCCAACATACATAAAATATAGCACATACAGTGAATTCAATATAAAGTGAAATCAAAGAGAAATTAAGAAAGAGTAAATAAAGAGATGGTGTTAAAAAAAAAAAAAAAAAAAAGCACGAAAATATTGTAAATTAAACCAAGATCAAGAAGGAAGAATTATCAGAATCCTCAGCAACAGCTCTGAAACCACACGATGTTTGGAGCAAAGTCAGGCACATTTGTAATTGCGCATAGAAAACAAAAATCAAACACAGTGAATTCTGCCTTCTGCTTGTCTTTTGTTAGTTCTGTTTTTCTGTTTTATGATACAAATGCAGGCAGACAGATTTCTAAATACACAAAGAAGATGAAGAAGAGCCAATTCTTGTGTAAGCAGCTCTCAAGTTAAAACTGCATTAGATTCAAATTTCATACAGGAACTCGCATTCACCATGAGTTGTTATAAAGACCTGATTTTCATGCAAGAATTTTTATTATTATATATCTGTTGATGAATAGCATGTGTATTGCTTGAGACCTCTTCTGTTAGAAGAAAAGGTAGTTTTGCACAGAAGGGCAAGTGTTCAGTAGTGTTAACTTTATTTGAACTTGGAAACTGAGTTTGGTATGGCAATTACAGCAGCGTCAAATACTCTACCTGGAACAATTTGGTTGTTTACTTTGTGAGACTGAATATCAGCTTTGTTTCTTCATAATTATTTCTGAGATCATTTAGGCAACAGATGGAATCCATAGGTGGTAGATTTAGGGAATTCTATAAAAAAAATTCTAATATATTCACAAAATCAGTAAATTGTAATGAGCTTTTTATGTCACAGATTAGGAAAGGAACCAGAACATGTTGACTCATACGAAAAGTTCAGAGTATATTCTGTTTTAGCATAATAATAGAGGGGTTTGTCTTTTTTTTTTTTTATGAAAAGCATATCTCATTCTTATATTATTGCTAATGTTATCTGAAAAGACAAAAATGTATTTTTTGAA
The DNA here is from genome assembly GCA_036925125.1 of Oreortyx pictus. Classification (NCBI taxonomy): domain Eukaryota; kingdom Metazoa; phylum Chordata; class Aves; order Galliformes; family Odontophoridae; genus Oreortyx; species Oreortyx pictus. The sequence continues at coordinate 33,128,934 of JAUPFR010000001.1, forward strand.
AGTGAAAGAGGAACACAGAAAACTGTGTCCATATTTGTACTTTATTGTTTGCCTATTGGACCAGCAATGGGCATATGAAATTACAGTCCAAATTTTCTCTTTTGAAAGAAATAGGATTGGAAAAGAGTCAGAAAAAATAAACAATTTAACAACTTGACATTCATAATCTCAAAACTGTTTCTTTGGAAATTGTAATGGAAATTCTGTAGGACAAAAACAAAATACAGAAACGAAGACATGAAAAAGCTTCTAATTCACCTAGGTATTGTTAGCCCTTTTCTACTGTTAAGGAAACTCAGAAGCAAGCAACAACAGGATCACTGTATCTTGGAAGCAGGCATTCTATGAACTATCTGTCACAGAAAACTGAACAATTAAACAAGGACATAATTTGTTGAAACAAAGCAATCTGTGCTGTTACTTTCTGTATCTTTGCTCTGTTTCATAAGCAGTGTGGAAAATTTGAACATACGCTGTTCTGGTGTGACTGTAGTTGGTAAAGATAACCCTAAAGCTGCTTCTGGTCTGAAGCAAGTAGTTGTCATTGGCAAAATTCAATTCAGTTCCCATTCTGCTTTCTGAACTTTGTCTCCACAGTAAGAGATTTGATCAAAGAACATCTGAAGGTGACTATTAATGCTGATTTCTACCTCAAGAAGATCAAGATTTTTCTATATATATAATTTGAAAGAAAGGAGCTGAATTGAGGAAACTAAATAGGTACCAGAGGAATTTCAGCTGTGGAAAATGTTATTAATTTAACAAGTTCTATTGCCTAGTCTGCTTTCAGAATCTTGCAAATCTAGCTTGCTTTTACCTTGTTCCACAGTATTCTTTTAAAGGTTTTTCTAAGTTAAATATCCAACAAAATTAGACAGAATGACATTTTTATTTAATGTTAAAGAACTTCAAAACTGTATATTACCTAGACTGTGTGGGCATTTCAATTGTCACATCAATTTCATACAGATGTTTAAAAACAGGAGGGCAAAGATTAATTGAGTTAACCTTTGTTGGAATTTTACTAATTCTGTTGATATTCTGTTGATAACTATGAAATCAGATGAAAATATAACAGAACAATAAATACTGTCATGTATATTTAGAAGCACAGAATTTAGACCCGTGTATAGGAAATATCAATTACAGATGAGATCAGCAAACAATGAATCCTAGTATTTCTGGGAATAATTAAACGTTGATACAATTGCTAAAGTTAAAGCCATTGATTTTCAAAGTGGTTGAGAATAACAAAAAATAACATTTATTCAGAAAGACAAGCATTTCAACTCCTCCAAAACACGGAGAAACATCTTGGCTTACTTTACACAAACCAAATCTGTAAGTTAACTAAACCAATTAGCACTAATAAACATTGTCTCCTTCATGATTTAAATTGTGAAGTAATTTGATTGTTTACCATTAGTATTAAACTTTATGTACATATCTGAACTTGAGTTAGGTTTAAAAAATGAGTTAGTGGAGTGAAAAAGATTACTAACCTAAGGATCAAAATAGACTTTCTAAAAAGATGAGAAATGCTGAAATGAATCTTGACAGTTCTTAGAACATTGTTGTCTGATGAAGTTATACATAAGCTGAGGATTTTCTTGCAGAGCAATGAGCCACTACCATTTCCAGTTTAGATACTTCCCAGTTAATATTAAAATCTTTAGTTAGATATCTGCTTCCTTACTGATACTTCTGAAATTACCCTATAGGTATTTTTGAACAAAGGACTATTAGATTTTCTTCAAGTTTTATTTCAGGGAACAGCACAGATTTTGATTCTTCCCCAGTGATTATTTTTCTTTGATTTTCTATCTCCATGATAAATCTTCTTTTATCTTATTTATCTTTTTGTTTCTTGGGAAATTCCAGACTTTAGCATTACCCTAGTAAATCATTAATTTAATACATTTTTACAGTCTTTATCAACAGATAGAAATCTTACCATTTCAGTTGGCTGAATACTTGAGCCTGAAGAATACTTGTGTCTGAAGAAAATACAAGTGTCTACTGAGCTAATTCCTGTTTGTGTGTTGTTTTTTTTTTTTTTGTTATTTTTTTTCATACACTAATTAAAACAATAGCTCTTCATGCTCAATTTGTCAACGCAGTAAAAATTAGTTTCAGCTAATTTCCATTCCTAGAAGTTTTGTTTCTTTTTTTTTTTCCCTGTTGCTTTTTGTTTGAATAATTTTAATCAAAATGCAAGCACTGTTAAAGGAAATTATGGTTTTACTAAAAAGTCTGTGGAGCATAGATTTGCAGTTAATCTTCTATGATCTCTTCCGTTCTATGTTTTCAGTATTTTGAAAGACTATACAATCTGAGTCTGGCTATACAAGCTAAATATTTGATGAAGGTGTTTATTTAATTGCCCTCAATGTTATTAAGATATGTAACTTTAATTTATTTTGATACTAGTTTTTTCTGAAGAATTCTACTTAACAAAACTGTTTCAAAAGATCAGTAGCTTATATTTAAATCTTTAAACTTATAGAAGGCAAAAACATTTTCCATTGTTTTTTGAGCAATAATACTTTTAGAAAAACAAAATAAAACTAAAACAAGAAGCATGCAGAAAACTCAAATTTTGTTTTGCATATCACCACATTAATTTAAAAAGTTCATGTTACATGCAACATTTGTTATAACTCCATGGCATAAAGACCTTAGTATATAGATATCAAATTATGTAAAATACAACTGTCTTTCAAAAGTCAAATCCAAGTAGAAAGATATAAATATTCCAAATCCCATACAACTCATAAGGTACTCAGAGAAACACCTAGATTAGAACACCTTGCTGAACCACCTGAGACACTGTGCCAATTGAAACTAAGAAGCATACTTTTGTTTAACTCTTGGACATAACGCAGATGTGTTGCATCACTAGGCTTCTAGCAAAAAATATGCATTAGTGAGCCTGAGAGTGAAATCATCTGTTAACACAGTTTTTGAAAACAGTTTTAACACTTTCATAATAGTGCCTCCACAACATTCTTAGACACACAATTTCTGTGTTTTACTGTCTTGCTATTATTGTTATTTTTTAATAACATTAACAATTCAAATCTATTTATGAGCTACTGCATCCTTATCTCGTTTTTTCTGAACTTCTAGTGAGCAGTTTGATCTCCATATCTATGCAGTAATTTCTAAGTTTTGTGTATTACAATAAGTTATAAAATATTTCACCATGTCATTTTAAATTCTATTCCTGTCCTCCAATGTACATAAATTTTACCTAAGTTAATATGACCTGAAAATAAAATTGTCATATTCAGTGATAAAGATCATTGTATCAAATACTGCATAAGCATCTGGCCAAAGACAGAACTGTAATTCTTTCATTTTTACAGTGAGAAGTTAATATTCTCTTACTGTATATTTCCAATTAGTTCTGAAATCAAACATGGATTCTGCTAATTTTCTTTAGCTTGAATCTAATGCTATCATGCGAAACACTGTCAAAGCCTTTACTGAAACCAGATATGCTATTCTAATATATTGCTTCCTTTTAGACTGCAAGGCCTATTACATTATCATAGTTAGAATTAAATTGTTTTGACATGATTTGCTCTTGACTAATCTGTGTTGACTCTTACTTACCACAGGTCCAGAGTGCAATAACTAAAAAAGCTGTTGCTTGAGAAGTCAAAAGAGAGCTTATCATAAAACAGTGTTGCCCTTGTACATCTTGCTGTTTCCTTCAGTTATTCTTAGAAGATGTTATTCATTCCAGGGATTTTGTGACAAAAAATGTCACTTGAGAATAATTTTTGTTTAAGCTGATTTTCTCTATTTAACTGGTACAAATGAACACAGAATGGTTTTAAATTATTTGGAAAGCTGAATGATGTTTTGTTTAATGTTCATAGCAGACTGAAATGAAACTAATGACACTATTTGCATGGCTAATGTAACAGCAATTTTATTAAATTAGTGTGTAATTTTCATATTATATATTCACCAGTGTGGTGATGACCTGGGTAAGAAAAAAGAAAAATGAGAAAAAGGAAAAAGAAAAAAAAAAAAAAAATTCTGTTCTTCCCCCCCAAAAAAAAGTAATTAATTCAGTTACCTGTTACTGTGACTGCCATTTTTTTTTGTCCATTCATGAACTTAATATCAAATTCTTCTGATAGGTTTTTTTTTTTTTTTTTGTGTAAATATGTGAACTAATAACCAAGGGACTATTCTATTTAGAATAATACATTAATATATACCATAAGCACAACTACTGCTTGCACACTGTAAATCATCTAAGAAACTATTTAAAGAAAAACTTTTGAGATGAAATTAAAAGACAGATATATGCAATATACACAAAGTTTTACATAAGGTCAGTCAAGTTCAATGACAAAACTAAATTATTTATGCACTTTTATCTGAGTAAGGACAGAATATAAAGATCTAAAGCATCAGCAGGTCTTTATGGATAAGTGAAGACAGATCAAAATTACTTGTTATCACAAAAATTATAATGTTATCAAAAATTATAATGAAGTTTCTGGTAATACTGCACAAAAATATCAAGGTACCAGGAATCATGCATTTGCAAAATGAGAGATCCAGATTTAATTTCTTCTTCTTCTCAGTCCTAAACTGTATCTCCTCAGAAAATAAAAACAGTGCTTGAAGAAAGAAACGTTGAAAGCACTGTTTTAAATTTTAATTAGAATCTATAACAAAAAACAAATTGCCATTAGCAGATTAGCTAGATATCTATTAAGCATATCCTTCCCTGCTGCTGCTTGTTCATATTGTCTCATAACAGTCAGTAGTTTACAAACTCTTCCACATCTGGTCTTGACCTAAGTAAGAGTTTAACCCCTCAACACTGGTAAAAAATTACCTTATAGATTAGAAGGATTTGTTCTTCAACCACTACAACTACTGTATATCTGGAAGCATAGCATCAGAGAGAGTTTGTTATCTTTCACAGACAGTGTGGTGCTCACAGTAGTCGTCTTTGAAGTGCATCAAACTGAACGTGAGCTGCTCATTCTTTGTGGGATGAAATGTGAACAGCACTACCACCTCTCCTGAAGTTATAAAAGTGTGAGACCTAATCAGTTACTGGAAAAAAGGCATCAATCCATACTTACAAGATAAAAGTCAAGGTGAAGGATTATGACTGTAAGGAGGTGTTTCTCTGTGACTCAGGAAAAGCATTTGAGAGTTCAGAGGATACTGAATTCTTATCTTGGTTAGCTAGCTGAATATTAGCTTTATATTTTCACATTTTTTGAAGGCATTTTAGACTTCTGTTTGCCTTCACTATGTCACTGTAGACTGGCTTTGTCCATATTATGAAAGCCTTCAAGGACTTCTGACCGCATGCTTACTGACTGATTAGGCATTGCCTGGTTTTGTTGCAATAGATTTCTCTGGTTTTCTGCTCAGTATCTGTGGCACAACCTTGTTCCCAACTTGTCTGAAAGCATATGAAATAATATATTAGGATTTCACAAGAATTGGGAAGAATATTTTATGACTCATATTCACAATGGATGAATTCTATTACAAAAAATGCTCATTTAGTGCATCTCTGAGATCCTGTGCCAGTTTGTTCACGGAGTTCACTTTCTCTACAAACTGTAATAGGGAAGAGGTTTGGGAGAGAAGAAATAGCAGAGAGCCTCCAGACTCATATTTCCCATATTTCATGTTTACCAATATGAGTGAGTAGGGAAGAAGAAAGGTTTATTTTCTCCTGGCAATGTCTGGTGTTTTTTGCTTTTGTATTACAATTTCTGTGTGGCTTTATAGCCTGCAAAGCCTATTCAGATTAAATCAGGATTATATCTGCATCCCTCCTCCCTTGGGCAAAGGAGTATTGCTTTATAGTTTCAGAGGTACAGCAGAAAACTTCATAGGTCACTTCATGTGTTTTCAGCACAGTAACTAAGAAATTGGTCACGAATTACAAACATTATAATCCTATAAAAATCACTGATAGGCTTCTGTATGAAATTTTGCTTTTCTGTCTGTTTGTTCTAATAAATCCCATCTACTCAATCATTTATGAAAAATAAACATGACAAGGCATAAAACCTGTCTGAAATGAAATCTAGACTAGAATCACAGAATTGTAAGAGTTGGAAGGGACCTCTAGAGATCCCAGCCCCCCCTGCCAAAGCAGGCTCCCTAGACAGGGTGCACAGGTAGGTGTCCAGGAGGGTCTTGAACATCTCCAGAGGAGACTCCACCACCTGTCTGGACAGCCTGTTCCAGTGCTCCATCCCTGCACTGTGAAGATGTTCCCACACACATTTGTGCAGAACTTCCTATGCTTCCATTTGTGACCATTTCCCCTCGTCCTATTGCCATGCACTGCTGAGAAGAGCTCAGCCTTGTCCTTTTGCCTCCTGTTCCTTTAAATATTTATAGATGTGGATCAGATCCCCTCTGAGTCTTCTTTTTTCAAAGCTGAAGAGACCCAGGTCTTGCAGCCTCTCCTTATAAGAGAGATGTTCCATGCCCTTTAATCATCTTTGCAGCCCTCCACTGGACTCTTTAAAGGAGAACCCGGTCTTTCTTGTACCAGGGAGCCCAGAACTGGACACAATACTACAAGTGAGGCCTTACCAGGGTAGAATAGAGAGGGAGGACCACCTCCCTCAACCTGCTGGCCACACTCTTTTTAGTGTACCCCAATAAGCCATTGGCCTTCTTGGCCACCAGGGCACACTGCTGGATCATGGCCATCCTGTCATCCACCCAGGTCCCTCTCTTCAGACATCCTCTCCAGCACGTCATCCCCCAACCAGTACCAGTGCATAGTTATTCATCCCTAGGTGCAAGACTCTACAGTTGCTCTTGTTAAACCTCTCTGCTTTTTTTCTGCACAGCTCTCCAGGTCTCACTGAATAGTAGCTCAGCCTTCCAGCACGTCAGCCATTCCTCCCAGCTTTGTATCATCAGCAAATTTGCTGAGAGTGGACTCTATCCTCTCATCGAGGACACTGATGAAGATGTTGAACAGGACTGGACCAAGCACAGACCCCTAAGGAACACTGCTTGTCATGGTTTTATGATTTCTGGTATTGGTATTCCACATCATAACAACATGTAGTGCATTAAGAGTTAAAGAGTTAATACTCCAACTCCATAGATCATTGATATTTCCGGGTATACCTGTCTCAGAAGAGAAGAACTACATTCCCCAGAGGACTCTGCGATGCTTTGCATTTTTACGTATTTTCCGCTCAGAGGGAAAAGATAAAAACTCTCTGCGGTCACGGGACATGCTCTTTCCTTCGGGATCGACTCAGCAGTGGGTGCTCGCTGCCGTATCGCCTTCAGCGTTAGCGTAAGGCCTTCGGTTTATCGGACACTCTCTCTTGCTCATTTTCTTTGATTTATTAGCTTCAATTCCAATTATATTGCATTATATTATTTTACTTTCTGATATCTTATTTAGTAAATTAGCTTTCCTCCTCAGATCGTTGCCGCTGTTTTGTTTCTAGGCCCATCTGCGGGTCCCCCGCACCAATCATCACGGAACCGGGCCGATCCAGCCCAGTAAACCGTTTGACACTGCTAAGTACAGGCCTCCAGCTGGGCTCTACCAATCACAACCCTCTGAGCTTTGCCAGTCACCCAGTTCTCAACCCACCTCATCATCCCGTCATCTGTTACACACTTCTTCAGCTTTGTTATAAGGATGCTTTGGGAGACAGTGTCAAATGCCTTCCTGAAATCAAGGTAGGCTACATCCACTGCTCTCCCCCCATCCACCCAGCCAGTAATGACATCATAGAAGGCTACCAGGTTGGTCAAGCACAACCTCCCCCAGGTGAACCCATGCTGACTACTCCTAATAACAATCTTCTCTTCTAATTGCCTGGAGATGGAATCCAGAACATACTGTTCCATCACCTTTCCAGGGACAGAGGTGAGGCTAACTGGCCTGTAGTTCCCCGAATCTTCCTTCTTGCCCTTTTTGAAAGTTGGATTGACATTGGCTATCCTCCAGTCTTCAGGCATCTCTCCCATTATCAAGAATCTCAAGAGAAAGTTCAATTTATGTTTTTTCTTTATAATTTATTCAGTTGAAGGAAGAAAGCTAACATTAGTGCAGCTTATAGCTGCCACATTTCTGCTAACCCAGTAACTTTTAAAACCCCTAGGAAATGTCATACATGGGGAAAAAATACTCAGGGTTTTAAATCATGTTCTTTGCTTACTATGCATCAGCCTCTTCTTGAAAAAGTATGTCAGATTAAGCTTTTTTGGGTCTCCTATTTTTGTCTTTCCTCTGGAAAAAAAAAGTTTAAAAAAAACAGACAAAAAAAAAAAAAAGAACCCTTAAAACTTTATGTAGAGAACAAGTATCAGGTCAAAAATCAGGACAAAAACCAAAAACTCCAAAACTCTGTCATAACAGGTTGAATTTCTGATACTTTTGCTATTACCTATGACAAATCTTATTTTCAGTTTTTAGTTTCCTTATGCAGAGCTACCAGAAGAACACATGGTTTGTAATTCTTTTTTCACTGAACTCTTTTTTAGGATCGGTTTTTTAATGTGTCTTTCATAAGGTGCAGAGACTCTGTGAGTGATGTAATAACAACTTGAAAAGGAAAAGGCAATTCCTTATTATTGCTGTACATGTAAGTTCACCAGTTCTCTTTAGACACATAAAGAGTGTCTGCTAGCCCCAGAGGCATCAGACTGGAGAAGCAGGAGCAGCCCCCATTGTTTCTTGAATGTTTCATCAGTTCATAAAGATCCAAAAGATTTACATCAATGCTGCAGGAGACATTATTGAGCTGATTCAAAAAGTTCTATGATTCCTAACTATCCAGTTAGCCTTCTATTTATTTATTTGTTTGTGTGTTTGATTGTTTACTGTTTAGTATTTGTTCAGCAATTGAAGGAAAGTTTATTTTTCTGGGTCATATAAGAGCCAAGAATTAGACCCTTTGCAACACAGGCTACTGAGCCCAAGGTTGCAGGGGTGTTCACAGCAGGATTTGCAGAGACAGTTACAAATTTTACATTTAACATATGTCTGTTTGATTCACACATATGTAAAAAGGAATCAATAAATAGTTTAGTTATAGCCACACTGTCCAATTCACAGAATTCAAAGGCAGAGACCTCACACTGCAGGAAAAGATGATAATGTGAATGGGAATATATTTAAATCAATGGGAACAGATATGAAGATTCTGAGAGAACTGGAGGATGAATTTGCTTAGCCACTATATACAGATATTGTTCTCTTAGTATATGGGCAATCCTTCTGAAATGTCTATTGACTTCGTTTAATCCATGACTTTGCGCTCCACCTGTCATAACAATCTGTCAGGACAGTGTGGTGGTGGACTGCTGTATACTAAAGATAGTCGTGGTTTCATCACCACTGTGCTGGCCCAGTTCTACTACCATTTCAATTTTCTTGTTTCTATCTAAATTCACTCTTCATTAATCTGGGTGAATCCTACTGTAATATTGTCATATAGCAATCATGCTAGTGATGCTATACAGTGTTATATAGCAATTGACATCATACAATTCAAATAATTGGCTATTATCATCCAAAACTGAATCTCCTTGAGATACACACTGGACTTCCCCATACCTCTTCATTACCCACCAAGTGCATCCAGGCCCTTCAGCAAAAGCAATCCCACAAATGAAATCGCCTTTCCACAAGTCAGGATTTACCCAGACTGTCACACCCAGAATTATTTTTACATTAGCTAAAGGTTCTTTGTATTCTTCTACATCACGTATGAGGTTTGGGCAGGGCTGGCTGAATTGAGAGATCCCTACATGCTGATTAATCAGGAGACTTTTGATAAATGTATATCCTGATATGTGAATGTCCTAGTACCCATTGTAATTACCCAGTGTTATCTTTAACAGTCCATTGTATTCAATTTTTCCAGAGGCTGGTAAATGATAAGGAATTTGATATACTCATTCAATGCTGTGCTCTTTGGCCCACATATCCATGAGGTTATTTCAGAAATGAGTCCCACTCTCTGACTTAATTCTTTGTGGGGCACCATGCTGCCATAAAACTTCATTTTCAATTTCCAGGACAGTGTATCAGGCTGTGGCATGTAACATGGGATAAGTTTCTGGCCATCTATTGTTTTCTTCCACCACTGCATTCCACATGGCGCTTGCTGTGGGTTTGTGAGAGTGTGATTTAATCAAATTGCCAGGCTTCCAGTTTTATCTTCTTGGCTTGCTTAATTTCAGCACGTTTCACATTCATAACCTTTGCAATAATGTCCACGGTCAAGTCCACTCTTTGATCCTAAGCCCATCTATATCTTTAATCTCTTCCTTCTTGTTCTGAGGTGTCATGAACCCACTCAGCTTGAAATAATTCACCCTTAAACTGTGTCACGCTCCAATATAAAGGAGGGAGACGAGGTTCTTAAGATTATGTGTATACCCAGCGTGAGATTAAGAAACAACGGTTCAAATGTTGGTCCGACCAGTTTACTACCAATGTTGACCGGGGACATGGGGAAGGTGGACACTGTTAAGGGTGATGGGGAAGGGAAAGTAACCGATAGAAAAGAAAGGAAAGAAGCAAAGGGTTTGTACAACGCAGGGATACTCACCAGTCAGGATCCTAGGGGCGGTCCGGTTGCAAGCGGCTCCGACGGTCCAAGGCAGAAGGGCAGGGAATGGCAGAAGCGGAGAGAACAGCAGCAGCGACGGGCAGCCTTGAGCAGCAAGCAGTCGGCCGGAGAAACAGCGAGGGAATCAACCCCGAGAGGGGCAGCAGCGAACAGTGATCAGCTCGTGAGGTCTCTCCTAAGAGAAGGCCTCTCCAGGCAGCAGCAGTGATCAGCTCGGGAAGTCTCTCCAAAGAGAAAACCCCCATAACTTCGTGGCTGCAGGACCCCTCTGTTTATCTTCCAGATTCCTCCGGTCTACGTGACAAACCCCTCCTGCTTGGGCGTTAGGCGAGTAACACCTGAGATGGTTATCTCCCCCTGGAGATGAGTTGCACAAAAGAGTGTTCTCGGGTCATTGAGCTGCAGCTTATCTCTCTTTCGTTGCCCCAGGAAATGCCCATTCTGCTTGTCCCTTAGACAAAGGATTTCACAACCCTTGCCCAGGACTTGCTTGGACATGTTCAGACATGTTCATCAGAAAACTTTGAGGCAGTGGTATAAAATAATAGTCTCTTACGAATTGTCAGTCCAGGTCTACCTGAGCTATGTCAGCTCTAGTGGCCTGATCCAATCACTGGTTGCTTTGATGTTCTTTGGTGGCCTGACTCTTGGTACACTGGCATCTATGTGGCCTACTCTTCTTTACTCAGGGTTCATCATCTTGCCACATGCAGTGACTCAGATGGGTTTTTACTCTGTGCTGCCAGGTTGTTTTTTTGTTTTGTTTTGTTTTGTTTTTGTTTTTGTTTTTTTTCCTTTACTATTACCATCCCATAGGGCATTTAATACCATCCATGATTCAGTGTAGAAGTAGACTACTGGCCACTTTTCTTGTTCAGCAGTGTCTAAGCTTGATGGATGACCTTTGCTTCTGCAAATTGGCTCAATTCATCTTCTCCTTCAACACCTTCTGAGACTTGTTGTTTAGTGCTCCAGACAGCAGCTTTAATGTTTTCCCACAGTATGACAAGACCCATCAGCAAACAAGGAATATTACTTCTCACTCTCTGGTAGTTAATTTTACAAAAGACCTCTTCATCATGTGTCACCTCCTCCTCTGGCATATTCCAAAATCTCTGCCTTCTGTCCAGTCCATGACTGATTCTATTATTTCTGGGTGACTAAGGTTACCTGTTCAGACTCCTTGTGTGATCAATACAACCTTTTACTCCATGTAGCATCAGTTGCATATTGTGCTGAGGGGATCCTCCCTTTGAATCACAGCGCAAGCAATCAAGGTGACAAGAGGAGCTGTGATTCAGTTCCAACCACTCAAACTCCTAAGTGTGCTGCCAATATCCCCTTTTAAGTTGGAATGCAGCAGGCTTCAGACATTCTGTATCCTCAGCTACAAAACCCTTGGGAGCAACACTAAGCCTATACTAGTGTTTTCTGACAGAAGTTCCAGTGGTTGCAGTGTAAATCACATTCTTTACCTCTTGTCCTGCCCAGACTCGCCCAAAGGCTAATGCATGAACTATCTTCTGTTCAGTTTATTCAAAGGTTTGTTGATACTCAAGACCTCATTTGAAACCCTTCTTCAGTGTCATTTGATAGATTTGCTTCAAGAGCCAGCACTAAAAAATCAAATGGAATTTTTTTTTCAGCAATTTCATCTGCACATTTCTGTCAATTGCTTTGTGATTGGTAACAACCTATTCGTAGTACGATAAAACATGAATACAATTCCCTTGAACTAAACTGAATGCTTCAGTGTTAATGTAAAATTTTGATTTCTGTAAATCAAATTTATTTACATGACTAGTAATGTTTATAGACTACTGAGGAAGGTTCAAATTCTCCCAACGATCAGTAGGAAACTGAAAAAATGTTAAATTCTCAAAATGATTGTGTAAGCTAACCATGAGTAATTGCCTTATATAAAGGCCCTAGCCTTAAACTGGTAGAACATACATTTGCAAATGCTTTGACAGATTATTAGTATTCTTTTCCTAGTACACATTGTAAATGATAGATAACTAAACATATGGCTCATTTGTTTGCCTCACTGATTTTATTCCCACTTGGCAAATGTGGCATGTTGCATCAAATTATTCTTAATCATCATCCAGGTATCAGCATACACCTTTCCAGTTTAAGTTACAAACCTCATCTTGACTGTCTGCTTTGAACAGAAGAATGCTTTAATTCTGAATGATGAATACCATACAGTAAAATAACTCTTTTCTACAAAAAATAATGTACAGCACCACCTGTGCTAGTTGGGCCATACTGAGCAAGCTTTGTTATCATGAAATCATACAGCTGCTTCAGACTGTCCTGAAACTCAGTGATTAGTCCAATATCTTTTATCATTTTTGTACTGTTTTACTGAGAGCAATCAGTTCCATGAAGGTAGAGATCTAAATATCTGGAATTTTTCCCCACAATGTTTTTCAGTTAATTGTGGTCAAATATCACAGACACACAGCTGGAGCTGTGGCAGCGCACATCAGATGCAAACATTTTTTTCTGTAGAAATAACACAAATGGGATCTTATTTTAACTTTTTTTTTTCCCCTGCAAACTTCAAAATGGTGATTAATTAACTGAACTATCATCTGCATCAACCAGAGTGACTATAATGATTTCCCACACACATTAATTAGGAACCTGCATATGAATTTAAACTTCAGAGTTCTTGAAACCAGAATGCCAAAGAGGACCAAGTGATAGCCATCCTGTTTGTCTCTTCAAGAGTTTACATGTAGATACACCGAATATGAACAAGCTGTTGTTACTGACATGCAGGGTAAAAAAAAAGCACACTTTCTATAACAGGGAGAGCAAGAAAAGTACAGCTGGACCCTGAAGAGAGTCAAATGAGGAAGCAGGGAAGCCTGGGAATCAAAACTTCATGTTGCAGTACAGACTAACAGCTATTTATCTAATGATATTAACAGTGGTGGTATTGCATTTACGTGGATTGTATTGTTTATCACTTATAAATAAGTGCTGTAATTTTAGAATTAAAGAAGGGCTGTGAACACTGTTTCACCTGAACCTAGACTAACCTCAAATTTCCTTTCATCACTGCAGTAAGTAATAATGTGGAAGTCACAATGGCAATATGGATTCTCAAACAGGTTGTCAAGATTTGGGTTAGCTGTTGCTGTCTGATATAATACTTGGTAGTTTAACGTAAATCATTGCAGAAATGTTAAATTCTTCTGAAAATGATAAAAGGTGATTTAAAAAGGAAAGCAAGGAAGAAAAGTGGAAGCAGCATATTTATAGACAGAAACAAGTTAAACATTCTGCCTAAATATTCTGTTATTAATTAATATAGGGTCACTTTCTCTTGCCTTTCCTCAGTTCCTTCATCTATAGCTTCCTGATGTCTTTTATATTCCTCTGCCTCCCTACGTCATTAAACAGTTAACATAAACTAAAATCAATGAACTCTTTGCTGTAAACATTGTGGATGCCGCAAGTTTCATTCATTTCAAAAGATGATTTAATGTGCTGGGACTAGTGCTTATTAGGATCTCAGTAAGAAAGGCACTCACGCTCTGCAAGGTGCTGCTTAAATACCATGTTATTGGTGCTAGCACAAGGAAAAGGAAGAAAATATAGATAATCTTCCCTTCAGATTTTGGGAGATATGTAGCATCAGACAGACCTCCAAACAGTTCAAGTCACAGAGCTTAGAACATGTCCTCCTGAAAGGTTTACTGGCATTTTGGGATTTTTTAGTGCATTTGCAGGATTTTCTTATCAGAAAATGGTTATTTTTTAATTTTTACCGTTGAATAAGAGAATGTTCACATGTACACTTGCTACTTCACTTTAAGGTAAAGGCAAGAACAGATAGGCACCCACACCAAGCTGCCTCAAGGTCTTTGTCATAAGTAGCTGCTTATGTTTCTCTTGTAAACAATGAATATGTGTAGAAAAAACAGGCCTGAAAATCTAAAGCAAGCTATACATGCAGCATAGTACAGAAAAGCACATGGGTCAGTGCCTACATGGTGGATTAGCCTTGTCTAACAGATACATGCCCACCCAGCTCACTCATTCTTGCAACGAGACAGAAAGAGAACATTTTCCCTGGAGAGCCAGCAGCTTGGCTGATGGGCCCAGCTGTTCTCTGGGCTGGCTAGAATCTGCTGTACCTGTCACAGGGCAGCCCCTAGCTTTTTCTCACAGAGATCTCTGCAGCTTTCTGCTGCCAATTTACAGCCTGTACACCTTCTCCTCAATATACGACAGTCTTCCAGTTAACACAGTAAAGATGATCAGAAAAAAATATCCAAAAGAAGAGTATTGGGGCAACAGTATTACACCCAGGTCAAGAAAGGCTTGTTTGCAACTGACTGGAAGTGCATAGAATAGGAGAAACATAATACAATATGGATATTTCATAGTAGCCAATTTCAGGGCAGTATACCTATCTGCCCCTGTGTCTCTATTACTAGACTTTTAAAAATCATTTTATTTCCTTTGTGGGAAATACAACAATGTGAAACAGAGAAGCATTTAAACAGGGTTTGTTTCTGTTTGCACAGCTTGCCTTCTGAGAGAATTTGACCACACATGTACACACACACACACAATAAAACATGTTCACTCATAAAAGAAATGCCACCAAATGCTTCAGAGTTTCACTATTGCCATACTGACTTTGCAATTTATACACAGCTATAAAGATGGACAAACTGTGAGGTTGAACTGCAAAATTCATGAAACTTACTGTTCTCCTCACTGATCCATGAACTCATCAGATTTCTTAATGTTAACACTGATTTTGTATATGAATCAGGATTCTGACTGTAGTCATTCCCAGCAAAAGTAGCTGATCTGTCTGAGATCGATGTACAGAATTGAAGTACTCTTTGTAATGAAATGGGCAGTAAAACTGATGTAAAATATTTTTGATATTATTTATATTTTGCACTTGCTTTATAAGTATGCATATTAAAACAAATAACCTCTGTTGAAGTTCCAGAAATATCTCCACATGCATTCTGGGGTCATTAACATTGTAGCCTGATGATTGGTTTAAAACAACTTAAATATCAAAGCAATTAATAGTGGATTTTTTGCTGCCTTCCCCCACTTTAAATATCCCTTGCACTTACTTTCATGCAAATAGGCACACAGACCTTCTGGAGAAAAAGTAAACTAAACTTTTAATTTCCATTAATGTTTTAGTTGTATTATTAGGTATATAGTGCTTTATTGCATGGTGACAAGGCTTTCTCTTTTTCCCATTCTTCTTTCACAGTAAGTAAGCTAGGGATGAGCAGGAAGCTGAGAAGGGACACAAGATTATTAGCCACTCACCCAAATTAAACAAAAGATTATTCTGTGCCATACAATGTGCTCAGCAATGAAAACAGGAGAGGAGTTTTTTTTTTAGTGGTAAGTAGGCATTACTCAGAGACTTGCTGGGCGTTGGTTTGCTCATGAGTAATGATGAGTGATCACCTTTGCATCACTTGTATGTTTTTTCTTCCTCTTTCCTTCACTTATTAAATTACTATTACCCTAGTAAAAAGTATGTGGTTCTCAGCAACCCCATGGTCATGACTTATGCTCCCTAATTTAAAATGTACTAGATTTCTGTTTTGTCTCTAGCCTGAAACTCCATCAAGATCATGTAATTTCTTGAAGAAAAAATAAATAGGCATTCATGAGTAAACAAACTTTCGCATTTGATGCCTAACATTATGCATAGTTTAGCTAATGTATTTTTATATATCATCATATGAAATACACTTCTGAGGACATTTACATTAACAATTAACACCCCATATACACATTTTCTTGTTGCCGAAAAAATCAAGTCTTTCTATAAACTTATATCCAGTTAGGATCTCATAATCAATATGTCAAATCTACTATGAGTTTTATCTTTTTTTTTTTTTTTTTTTTTGTGGTGTTATTCTTTCCGTTAACATCATTGCGGAATATTTACAAACAACTGACATCAGGTTACTGTTTGAAAAGACTCTGATCACCTTCTTTGTTGTGAAAATACTACTTTTGCTTTTCATCAAATCTTTGGTTTCACTGTGGTTATTAATATACCATTTATTGTAACTAACATAGGTTGTTGCCTGTCTTTTGTAGCTATTTTTCACAGCAACAAAGGCTTAATTTCTGCTCACATTCCAAACAATTACCTGTCACTAGCATATTTAGGGTTTTTTATAAAAAACATACCTATAAAGATTTTTAATAATCTTATTAAAAGATTATTACTGGATTGCATTTAGCAGCTAATAGAGATTATATCCATTTCAGTAAGTACAAACTTTTTCTTATATTTCATTTTAATCCCAAGTTCATGTGTTGAATGACATAATGTGTTGTGTAAATTCTTACTTGCATTCTGGGATATTCTACTCTGACAGTTCCCTTCACATAAAATAATTCAGCATATGAGTATGCATGGAAAAAAAACACGTATTTTTTACAAAAATTTGATGATACAGCATAGCACATTCTCAAAACAAAGTTCTTTGCATGCAGTGATCAATTTCACTGTATCTTGCTCTCTAGTCTCCATAGATGCTGTGCTGAAGCATTTTAAAGAAAGTAAAGTTAGGAGAGAGAAATCTCTGTAAAGATTCATAGAGGTTAAGGACAAAAGGAATTACTAGATTTTTTTGTCAAGCCTGAATTATACTGCAGGCCATTAAATTTCATCCAGTGTTGATGTCTACTGAGAAAATGAACTGTAATGAGAGGTAATTATTATTATTATTAATCATATTTGCTATAGCACTACCTTAAGGCTGAAGAAGAAAAGAACTACACTGAAATAAGCATTTTATTATTATAGATTAGTTGATGATATCTCTTAAAAAGTGTACATTCAAGATAATAATAGTATGGAGCTGGAGAATGCTATGTTGGGTACACTCCACAGTCTCATATGATGGCGTCAGACAATGTATTAGTTGCATTACTTTATTTTTTTCATAAATAAGAGAAATGGATTTATGGGAGACAGGTAAAAGATAATTCTCCATTATCTTCAGAAACCATTTTATTTTAATGCAGCCACACTCCAGACCAAGGTAGATTTGTTTCCATCATCCTGTATTTTCTAGCACACATCTGATTTAAGGATCTAGGACTAGCACAGGGAAAGGTAATTAAATAAGAAGACAAGTGTGCACATCTCTCTTTATTTTTGCATTGAAAAGAGAGAGGAGCAGGGGAAAAGGAATGCAAAGATTCTATAGCATTATGCTTAGAAACTCTCCTCTAGTGTGGATGGAACGAGAAAAAGAAATGAAAGAATGATCTAGGGGTCTGTTTTGGTACTCCTTTGTCCTATAAATTCCCATTTCAGAAAAACTAAGCCAGGTGAGCAAACAGCATTGTGTGAAGAAATATTTAATAAAGAAGCTGGAGTAGAAGAAATGAATGTTGCATTTACATTTGAAAGCTGTGAAACCTGAGCACATTTCACAAGCTCATATCAACCGTAAAAGAGAGTTCCCTGATACTGGAGCTGCTCTTGCAAAAGTTCTGTCTCGTGTGCTTGCAAGCCTTTATTTCTTGACAGAAAATTTCATAGTTTCATTGGATTGTAACAGCTGTCAAGAGAGGTCAGGATTTCTAAAGAGAAAAACTTGGTCATTTTGTGTGGAAAGTTCTGAATATTGAGATAAACTATAAATTGGATTCTGTATTCAGTAGGAAGGCAGAGCACACAGCAGTTCATAGGGTGAAGTGCTCAGAGATCTATGAGCTACTGAGAATATGGGTTGATGCATTTTGAAATTTCTCCTTTAGTGCCTGTTTGGATTAATTCCCAGACATAATAACTTGCAATAATAGAGTCTGGAGGTCAAGAATATATGTCTTTCTCTGACGAAATTTATTCCTGATATTCTGCATGAACTTCATGTTTAAGCCAGTTTAAATGAGAACAAAATGTATCTGTAAATACAATGAATCTTATTAATTTAACAAATCAAGACACTTGAGAACTCATTAAAATAAGAATTTAAAGTTAGTTTCTGGCTCTTTGAATAACGTGTTTCTTGTATCTAATTTCTAAGAAAAAAAAGATGAAATCCAGTTGTATTTACCTCAGCAACTGCAGCTGTTAATGACATTGACTAGAAGTAGATGAAAAGCTTATACAGATGGAAGAATATACATATATGTATGTTCTTTTATTATAGCTGGTCATGTGCAAGAGGAAATAACAGCAAAAAGCATAAATTGTACACATCATTCTCACTTCACTGACGCTGAAGTGGAAGCTTTCAGCACTGACTAGTATGAAGTGAGACTCTTCACAGCACATGCCCATTTGTGAATATAATTATCTGTTTGATTTATGTGTTCGGTATTCTTGTTCCATTTTATTTTTTCTCTGGAATTTGACATGTGATGCAGTTCACTGATTTTATTATTATTGATTCAAAAATACATTATATGCTTATTTTTAAGGCTTTATGTTGAAACTGGAAAGTGATAATAAAGTGGGGAAAGAAACCTTGTCAATCATTTGCTGTTCTCTCAGAGAAATTGTATTCTGCTTTAAAATAGTGCAGCTAGGTGAAACTGTTTCAGTAAGTCACTTAATATTAAACCCACAGATATTTTTATCTCTAGAACTCAGATCAACTTAGGAAGATACTGATGTACATGAAATTATCAGTCATATGCATCACAAGAGGAAAGCTCACATAAGTGATTGAAACCAAAGACAAGTTGACCAAAGCTCAACAGAGTAATATAAGTTGCTATATATAAAAAATAATATATTTCTAGAATAATATCTATTTATATCTACTGTACTATTTAAGATTTCACAGTTTATACTTCTTGAATGAAATATTTCACAGTTATTTAAGTACCCTCAAGGATATCCCCTTTAAATCCAAACTAGACTAATAGTGTTTTGGAATCCAATTATATAGTCTAGAGGCTAATAAAAAGACTGAAGAATTGAGTTCTGCTTCACTGAAATGTCAAAATGAATTACTGGATGAATCATAAATATCTTCTGAAAATTTTTGCCATTTTTGGCCAAAAGTCCAGAAAGACAGACTTGTGATTTTTAGCCCACTTTAGAAGAAACCAAACCAAGCCACACCTTGTTGTAAATAGGGATTCATTCTGTAGATTAGATTTGGATGGGAAATATTTCCATTATTTTTAAGATATTTTGACTCAAACCTTAATATCTTTTGATAGCAAACATTACTAGCTCTATTAAAGCTTCCGTAAAAATACTGCAATCTCTTTATATATTCTTAAACTTAACTCTAGAAGAGGTTACATATTAGTTCTCGAGTGAATCAGTCAACTTCTTTAAATAGATGTGCCGGTTTTAGGGTGTGTAATGCTTAACATTCAATTCTGGCACTATACCAAATGGGATAGTATTATAATACCAAGTTAACATTTGGAGAAAGTACCAAACAGTCATATTAGGAGAGTGTGTATTTTAAATATAATATGGCAGATTTCCTCTAACATATTTAGAGTTGTGTTTTACAGTGGGAATTGAATGACTATACAGCCTGCTAGTGACACATCCAATAATGAGGGTCACTGGAAGATCCTTTCCAAGCCGTTGCTAATGTTTCTTGACCTTCTTTTGGTTACTTGTATTTTGCACTGCTTCAGGAAATAAGGAAAAGAGAACTCCAACAAGGGAGTTTCATGACTGCTATGGTAATGAAAAATTACCCACTAAATTTGCTGTCAGAACACTGTCAGAAGGAGAATTCTGGCTGTTTGAATCTGGTAAAAACTGTATTAGTGAGCAATTTCAATGCATCATATTTGCAGGCAACTCCAACACAAAAATTTACCAATCCCTCAAAATGGATTGTAGGAATAATATTGAGAGAGGTCACCCTACATGTAGCAAGTCACTGCATCAGTCTTTGAGGCAGCATACAAATCTGTAAAATGCAGAAAAGAACAGTTCCTTCCTTTATTAGATGCTTAGAAATCTAACATCTTAACTTTCCAAAACTTTACGTATTTATATTTTTATAATATATAAAATATACATAAAAATATATGTAAAATATACATAAAATATAAATGTACATAAAACTCAATTTTAAACGAACATTAGTAAAAAAAATGCAATTAACTTATTATAATCCAACTACATCATCACAACTAATCAAACAAGCTTTTCAATTTTATTTGTGTTTGCATATTACATTAAAGCGAGTCTGTAAATAGTCATGGAAAACATCCAGCAGTAGCAATTACAGTAATACCACCAGAGAGTGAAAGAAATGTTGCCTCATCCCAGTGCTGTTAGATGAAGTATTGGTCAAACAGTAGATCAGTTCAGCTTACAAAAATTGTAAGATTGAAATGTCTTTTGCTAGTCATATGTTCAGAAATGCAGACAAAGTAAAGCAATAATTCTTAATTTGAAGGACACAGAATTTCAGAGCCTGGAGAATATGGTGGAGAGCTTTGTACCTCACAATTTGCAAATAATTATGTTTAATAATTAGTATGAATCTTATAACCTAGTGAAGAAATATGGGCCTCATTTATGATACAACACACTAGAAAAGGTTTGCATATGCCTAGATCATGGGTGTCCAAACTTTTGGCTTGCCTGATCTGCACTGAATGAAGAACTGTCTTCAGCCACATATAAAATATACTATATAGTTAACATACATAACCAAAAGAGTTTTTTATTTTTCTACATTATTTATTAAAGCATTAAAAAGTGGGCAAGAAAAGCATAGACTGGTGGGATATTTGCAATTATTGGTGAGTTTTCAAGGTTCTTGTCGGAGATTTTAGATGAAATTTTACTATTTCTGTGCTTCATCCTTAAAAGTAGTTGTTCACAAATATGCAGTGACATGAATAAGGCGTGTTTGTGCAGCAAGTGATATTTTTGTTCTGGTAGGATACATCTTGTAGAAGTCTACTAAAGAGACATAATCAATATTTGGCATCAGCAGTGCTGACTGTGTAGATTCAACATGGTCCTTTCAGCCTGTCAACAATAGTACCACACATTGTTTCAATAATAACTGAGTTGCTTGAAGAGTTCTGGAAACAGAACACCAAAAATAGATGTCCAAATAACATTAATTTAGTGTATAGAGATTACACAGAAGTTGAATTCAGTTGACCAAATTGGAATTTATGACCTGGATATACTGAAGAATATCCCTGACTGTTAACTGACAGTTAAGGACAGTAAGGGTAATTTGTTTATCTTAGTGTAGATGACTAGGGTCTTATACTATGGGGAAAGATGATATTATGAGAGAGAAATCTGTATAGGCTACCAAATGAGACATGAGACTTAGTGGAAATCTTTAGTTTTCTGGAGTGACCACTAGAGACTACAATGACATATGCCTAGGATTTGGAACAAAATGAATTTTTCCTCAACTCAGAGAACAATTCATCTCACCCTTAATTAGTCACCTAAAGTAGGGATCAGTTCTTAAATGTAGACCTTCCATGTCATTTTATGTACTTTTCAGTATGCCATCTGGCATTCAGCTGCTGCCTAATTTCCCTGCTGGTTTTCTTTAACTTCTATGATGTTTATCAGACTTATTCATTTATAGGAAGCTGTGGCAGCCTGAACAGCTGAAGACTAGTCAAGATGTTATGAGACATCTAGAATATCAACCAATGCTTATCAGTCAATAAGAAAATGAGGAAAATAAATCTGACATATTTTTTCCCAATAATTGAAAAAAGTGAAAGATGAATTTATACCACTGTTAATGTTTCTCAGCTGCAATTATTTGTAATTGCTTTTATGGCTACAAATATGAGACCATATCCTCTGTTCTTCTTTGCTCTACTTGTTCCTGCTATTAAAAAAAGTTTTGAAGCTCTATCATGGTGGAAAATGCAGTGATTTTCTAAAAAGTAGTTTTGAAAAACAAGCAAAAGCGAAGACTGCAAAATTTCTATCTTCAGTAGAACACAGTAGATTATCAGCTATAGCACAAATATCCCATAGCTAAGCTGTTAATTAACATTTTCTTTATTTTTTTTTCACAGATTCTTGTATTTTGTCATCAGTTGTAATTTTATGTTAATCTTTGAACTCCAGTTTCTTTGAAGAAATGTTCTGTCCTATTTTAATGTTTAAAGTATATTGGTGAATTCCATAAATCCTGTTCATGGTGTTCTTACTCCATGGTAATAGCACCTAATTCAGTATACAGTGGCAAAAATACAATGTTCAGCTAAATGTAAAATTTGACTCATGAAATCTTTCTATAATGTTTCAACATAAAAATCTTTGTTTGTGTTATAAGCATATGAGAGTTTATCAGGAAAAATCAAAATATTTTCTAGTCAGACAGAATAAATGTACTCAGCTGAATAAATTTCAAAGGATCATCATTACAAATAGAACAGAATAGAATAGAATGGTTCTATTTGGAAGAGATCTACAAAGATCATTGAGTTCAATTGTGTGATTTATTCAACAGTAACCTGAAGTTTTTTGATTCATTAAGAGCATGAACCAAAAGCCTCTTAACTATGGACAGGCATGAGACGTCAATCAGTTCTCTTGGAAGCTTGTTCCAGTGTTCGACCACACTCTTGGTAAAGAAGTTTTTCCTAATATCCAGTCTGAATCTTCCCTGGCATGTCTCTGAGCCGTTCCAATGTGTCCTGTCACTAGATACTAGGAAGAAAAGATGAGCAATTTCTCCTTTTCCTTCTAAAGAACTTGTAGATAGCAACGAAAGTCCTTCTTAGCCTTCTTTCTTTCAATCTTGACTAAGTACACTCAATTCTTCCTAATAGGACTTCCCTTCCAACCCTTCTACCAGTTTTGTTGCCTTTCTCTAGAAACATTAAAATATCTTAACATTCCTCTCTTTTTGTATTTTTTCAGTTGCAAAACCCAGAATTGCACACAATATTCCAGATGAGGCTGCATCAACATTAAATGTGTAGTGGGAGAATCACCACTTTTGAGAGGTGGCTGGTTATGCTGTATTTTATGAATCTCAGAATACAGTTTGCCCTCTTGACTGCCAAGGCACACTGCTATCTCTTATTGAGCCTAGTATCAACTGTCAATATTCATCTGAATTCTGCTGATTAGTAAGGATATTAGGATATGCTATGTCAGTTCACATTTATACTGTGTAGTAAAGAATTCCACTATTTTGTGATACACTAGAAGTTTATAGCACACATTGATGTCCCAATCTTTTTTGCAGTAAATATATTTGTATTTTTATGCTTTACTTGACAAAATGAAGCAAATTCCTTCGTGCTTAAGGACATCAAACATAAAATTGGTTGTATAAAGAAAAAGGTTATGTGTGAGCATAGTCTGTATTCAAGGGTAAATGGGACAGTATAGATGGATGAATAACAAAAATGTATCTGTTGAAAACAGATTATTAGAAGGTCAATAACAGAAGAAAAGTTCTTTTGGTTTGATGAAAGATAGATGATACAGAACAAAATTAAATAAGCATTCAAATGTTATTTAAATCAGAGCTACAAATCTTTTGAGGTTTTTATATTGCTTTTTGATACCCACAGGCCTTATTCTATGATGTGTGAAAGTGCTATAGACTCTTTATTGTTGATGTAAAAAGGCAAACACAAATCAATATTTCCCTCTTTAGCTAGCAGTAATGTTGGACAAGTTCTGTCTGCCCCCTGCTAGGGTACAATATTGCTTGTTGGGTAAAGAAAAGATTGATTTACTTTACCTTCAAATTTTTCTTACACATTTTTTGCTACAGTATATTCATTTTTGAGAGAAAAGTAAGTGAATTGCAGCTTTAGAGATGACACATACATGTTGTGCAATATAAAATCTGATATCAACCTTCTCGGAGAAAAGGCAGATTATTTCCACAAGACTGCCATCCTTCTCTGTCTCTTCCCTAGCAACCAAAATCATTTTTTTTCTATTCAAAGTATAGGAAGTCACAGATAACACGAAAAGAAAAATACCAGCATTACTCTCATACTACTTATGGAAGGACGTAGACATTGAGCTCACAAGCTTAACCTCTTCAAAATCCTAAAGAGGAGTCCAGATGCACTATGTTAGAAACCAAACAATGTTTACCTGCCAAAGCAATCATTCTTTAACAAAACAAGCAAGCAATTTGGTCATAATTAGCCAGTTGATCATACTGTTGGCTATCACTTCAGTTGTTTCTCTCCTTGTTCTTTCTGCCCAAATTTTTCTGAGCTTGGTGAAAAGGAAACTGTCACATCTTTTCTGGAATCCACTGTGAAGGTTGGAAAATATTTTCCTTTCTTTTGTCTCAAAGCTTGCTTTGTAAGGCCTTTTCTGGTGACAAGACTCTGACTGATAACTGCCGATTATCTAAATGAGTGTCATGGTGCCTCAGAGTCTCTGCTTATGATTGTAAAGATAAGCAGGAATAGGGGCAAAAAGTCTTTTGTGTGTGTGTGTAGAGGGGGGGGTACAGCTTGGAGAAGCTGACCACCACAAGAAGACAATAATGCTCCTGCATGGCAATGAAGGCAACATCCTCTGCTGGCTTATCTGTTGGGCCAGACATGTCACACAAAAAAAGAGAAAAGAAAAAAAAAACTCAGAAATGGAGAATAAAAGGCCTTCATTGAATAAAGGATTTTAGAGAAGAATTCCTGGAGAAGAATTCCTGGAGAAGAACTCTCAGAGAAGAACTCTTAGAGAAGAACTTTCAGAGAAAAACTTTGGGAGAAGAACTTCCAAAGAAAAAATCTTTGATGGAGAGCTCCCGAAGAGAAAAAACCCTTGGCGGAGAATTACATGAGGGGGAAACCTCTTTGTAAGAACCCCTTGTCTTGCTTGCTGTGAATCTTCCTGGCTTTCTCCCATCCCCCGCAGTAACCAGACAATTTCCTGAGATCAACAGACCTACTACGAACCTCGCAGGATCCACGGTGGTGATTATATCTCTCTTGCTTTCTGACAAGACTCCTTGCTTTTTATCTCTTTTCTATTTTTCACCTTCCCTCCCCCATATCCCTAAGCAACTAGTATTTGTAATAAACTGGTTGAGCTAACATTTGACCCGTTGTGTCTTAATCTCATGCCGGGTATACACATAATCAAAGAACCTCGTCACCCTCCTTCATATTGGAGAGTGACATCCACCTTTTTACTAAAACACAGGCAAATTTAATGACCTTTTGCTCTTTAATTTTTAAACTTTTACATACATTTGGACATCCCACTGTATGTCTTAATTTATAATTTAATCAAACATAATTAATTATGTGTAGAAATTTAATCACTATCAACATACACAGAACTTTTTCATGTCACACAGTAACCAACAAAGCAACATTTAGAACACTTTCCCATAGTACATGTGATAATTTTCCTATGAGCATTTTATCAATGCAATTTCTAGGCCAAAGCACAAGAATTCTTCTAATTAAACCACAGACAGGATCTATATCTTGGTCTCTCATACTGAGCAAACATCTGACTGCATCAAGAAATCTGAATCTTCTGTGACTAGAGTCACAGAATGGCCTGGGTTGAAAAAGACCTCAAAGGTCACCTAGTTTCAACCCCCCTGCCATGGGCAGAATTGCCAACCACTAGACCAGGCTGCCCAGAGCCACATCCAGCCTTGCCTTGGATGCTGCCAGGGACAGTGCTTCCACAACCTCTCCGAGCAACCTGTTCCAGTGCATCACCACCCCCTGAGTGAAAAACTTCCTCCTAACATCTAAACTAAATCTCCCCTGTCTTAGTTTAAAACCATTTCCCCTTTTCCTATCACTATCAAACAATGTAAACAGTCAGTCCCTCAACATTTCTTCACAGGAGAGGTGCTCCAGCTCTCTGATCATCTTAGTGACCCTCTTCTGGATCCATTCCAAGAGCTCTGTGTCTTTCTTGTGCTGGGCGCCCCAAGCCTAGATGCTGTACACCAGATGGGGCCTCACAAGAGCTGAGTAATGGTGAACAATCACCTCCCTCTCCCTGCTGGCCATCCCTTTTTTAATGCAGCCCAGGATATAGTTGGCCCTCTGGGCTGCAAACATGCACTGCTGGCTCATGTCCAGCTCCTCATCCAGTAGGACCCCCATGTCCTTCTCTGCAGGGCTGCTCTTTAGGAGTTCTACCGCCACTCTGCATAAATACCTGGGATTGCCCTGGCCCAAGTGCAAAACGTACTAAATGTAGTTAAACATTTCTTGATGTCACCTACACACCTATGAAACCATAAAACGTACTTTAGATTAGAAAGTCAAAATCACAGAAAATCTTAGAGTCAGAAAAGAGTTTTGGAAATAATGTGGTATAATTTCGCAGTCAAAAAGGAGCAAGATAAAGGAGGCTTCTTGGGGCGTTGTTAAATCAAAATCTGAATATTTTCCTAGATGGAACATTGCCACCTGCTCTGGTGTTTGAATCCTTCGTTGTGAATAACATTCTTATTTAAACCTGATTTGAGCTGTTGCTGCATGCATCTGTTGCCTCTTGACAGTAGATGCCTCTTGTGCATGTCCAAAAGTTTTAAGATTTTTTTATATACCCTCCTGATAGTTAACTGAAGAGAGCAGTATAGAGTTCTGCTTGTCCTCTCTTTCTACTAATGAACAAAAAAACAGTTCACTCAACCTTTATATGTCATTTAGTCCAACCACTTTTAAGTATCTTTCCACTGTACTTGCTCTAACACATGATTGTTTCTTTGCAGGGAGTCCAAACATGAACACAGTACTCCAAATGGATTCCCAAAAGCGCTGAACAGAAGGTCAGAATAACATACCTTTACGTGCTGATTTGAGTTTTAGTAATACTATTCAGTATTTGGGCCTTTGCCAATTCATTTTTAACATTCTCTCTTTTGGGTCTTATTCTACAGATCTGTTTTTGATCTTGTTAAGAATCAATGGCTACTGCTGCTAACAAATGCTATCAGTGCAGATATTGCCAGTTGAGGATTCAGTCATGGGTAAGGCAGACCTCATATGTGTGATCATTTGTTTCACACTTAAAAGACAACTAAAAATGTTCAGATGATAAATCTGTTTTGACTGTGAATCACTGTTCTGTTTTTAACAGTTCTGTAGGACTGCTTCTTACTTTATGCATTTTACACTGAACAAAACAACAGCAGGAAACAAATGTGGTCTCATTCTTCCTGCATTCCTTGCCAAACTGGATTTCTTCTTATCCTTGGTCACATATCTTTATACAGTACTTGCTATTAAATTCAAATAAATTGTTCACAAGGGATTTTTAGCTATGTTCTCTCAAATTTTTGATTTGACAGTCAAAGTTCTAGAATGTAGAAGTGTTTAATGGTACCAGCAGTACAAATTAACTTAAATATGTTATGTCTTAGATTTTGGGCATGGTGTAAAAATGTCCTTTATTCACTGTTTCCTATCTTATCTGTCTCTTGCTCTTTTTCTTACTGTTTATACACACACCCATATGCACGTGACATGCAATTGAATTTAATTCAAGTGTCTAAAAACTGACAGACAATTATTCAGGTAATTAAAACATTTATAAGATTCACTATCATGGAAATGAAATACGCCTTCCTTTTTATTCAATAAGAGCAGTGTATTTATCACTTAGTAACATTTACTATGTTTTTACCAATTTTCTTTATTTACAAATGCTTGCATTTATTATGGGATTCACTAAGCCAATATACTGAAGAGAATTAACAGCTTTGCTTTAACAATTTTGTAATAAAATGTTTAAAATGAATATATTAAAATCTTACATAACAAAGAGACGACATGGAGTTGTTGGAGCAGGTCCAAGGGACGGCTAATGATGAAGATGATTAGAGAGCTGGAAGAGCTGGGGCTCTTCAGCCTGGAGAAGAGAAGGCTCCAAGGAAACCTTATAGAGGCCTTCCAGTACCTGAAGGAAATGTAGCTACAGGAAAGCTGGGGAGGGACTTTTAGAAGGGGATGTAGCAACAGGACAAGAGGAAATGGTTTTAAACTGGAATAGGGTAGATTTAGACTAGATAGTATAAAGAAACTCTTTACTGTGAGGGTGGTGAGACACTGGATCAGTTTGCCCAGGGAGGCTGTGGAAGCCCCCTCCCTGGGAGCATTCAAAGCCAGGCTGGACGGGGCTTTGAGCAACCCGGTCTAGTGGGAGGTGTCCCTGCCTATAACAGAGGGGTTGGAACTAGATGATTTTAAAGTCCCTTCCAACACAAACCATTCTATGATAAGAAAACTGGCTATTATTGTAAGGTTGATAATTCAGTAGCCTTTTAAGAGCGAATCATTTTCCATCTGTTTTTAGCGGTTATTACAGTAAAATTGTACAACAAAAAATGAAATGCTCCTGAATTCAGAAAGATTTGGAAAAAGGGGAGAGAAGATTGCTTTGGAAAAAGAAAAAAATTCACAGATCCATGAATAGTCACAAATGAGATCCTTGGATATTGTTTCTTTGCTGTTTATTGCAGTGATTTTACACTGAATAGTGAATCTATTTATGTCATAGTGACCAGGCTCTTTGTTTGGCAGAGAGTCTGTTCACTGAAGGAGCTTTGTAGATGGTAAATTCTATTGCAATGATCTTGAAAAAAAAGAAAAAGATTAAATCTAAAAATAATTTTATTTCTCATCACCAGAAGATACATGACTTTCCAGAGGGGTAGTATACCCTTAAGAAACTTTAAACCAGAAAAAGCAACACTAAACTCCTCAGTTCTACAAAGTAATAGTAAGAAATATTTTCCTTTTCCTTTCCTTTTTCCTTCCCTTCCCTTCCCTTCCCCTTCCCTTCTTCCCTTTCCCCTTCCCTTTCCCTTCTTCCCCTTCCCTTCCCCTTCTTCCCCTTCCCCTTTCTTCCTCTCCTCTCCTCTCCTCTCCTCTCCTCTCCTCTCCTCTCCTCTCCTCTCCTCTCCTCTCCTCTCCTCTCCTCTCCTCTCCTCTCCTCTCCTCTCCTCTCCTCTCCTCTCCTCTCCTCTCCTCTCCTCTCCTCTCCTCTCCTCTCCTCTCCTCTCCTCTCCTCTCCTCTCCTCTCCTCTCCTCTCCTCTCCTCTCCTCTCCTCTCCTCTCCTCTCCTCTCCTCTCCTCTCCTCTCCTCTCCTCTCCTCTCCTCTCCTCTCCTCTCCTCTCCTCTCCTCTCCTCTCCTCTCCTCTCCTCTCCTCTCCTCTCCTCTCCTCTCCTCTCCTCTCCTCTCCTCTCCTCTCCTCTCCTCTCCTCTCCTCTCCTCTCCTCTCCTCTCCTCTCCTCTCCTCTCCTCTCCTCTCCTCTCCTCTCCTCTCCTCTCCTCTCCTCTCCTCTCCTCTCCTCTCCTCTCCCTCTCCTCTCCTCCCCTCCCCTCTCCTCCCCTCCCCTCCCCTCTCCTCCCCTCTCCTCCCCTCCCCTCCCCTCCCCTCCCCTCCCCTCCCCTCCCCTCCCCTCCCCTCCCCTCCCCTCCCCTCCCCTCCCCTCCCCTCCCCTCCCCTCCCCTCCCCTCCCCTCCCCTCCCCTCCCCTCCCCTCCCCTCCCCTCTCCTCCCCTCTCCTCCCCTCCCCTCCCCTCTCCTCTCCTTGTATTTATCTATTTATTTATCTATTCATTTATTTATTATTAATTATTATTTTTAAAAAAGAAAACTCAGCTGTCTGCATATATAAAAAAAATAATTTTATGTCTGGTAGTGTCTGTGAAAAACACAGCATCAGCCAAACATCATGGTGCAGCTTTGCTATAATACCAAGGGAAGAATAAAATCTTTATAGTTTTGAAAACAGTAAGAGCCTTGCTTTAGTATGTAGGCTGTGGTTTTTGAAAAGAGGCGGAGCACTATGAAAGGGCACACTTTATTCTTTAAATAGCTGTGGTAGCCAGAGAATTTCTCAAAAAACTGAGGGAACAGTCTTCATAAAAGAGGCACGTATTTTGCATGCTTTCTAGTTATATTGAAAGATCAGATAACAATAAATGGCAGTGACAAGTTTGTCTTGGAAAGTTTCATCTTAGTGATGATTCAGATATGGTGTATTTGTTAGCTTCCTGATCATGGGTAGAGTCATTCTAATGAATGAACAGTACTCTGTATGTTTGATCATGCATATGCAACATGAAATGGAGCAGAAGGGACAACATCCTGAAGCAAATCTGACCTTGCAGCAATGTTTATACTACTTTAAAAAAAAAAAAAGAAAAAAAAAAAAAGGAGTAAAACATTCTGTCTGTAATCTGGCTGGATTCTAGTGTTTTATCAGATTGGAATTCTTAGTATAACTTGTCAGAGTTTTGAAGGAAGGGATTAGTAGATTTAAAGGTAATGTTACAGAAATCGAGTCTCTGGTCTGAGCTTCTTGAGTTCCAGAGATCTGCAGAGCTTATGAATACTATGTGAACTTAAAAATCGTGGATATTGACAATTCCTAATAGAATATTTGTTATTTACAAGTACTAGGTAGCTAAGGATTTGGTTCCCCTTTCCCCAGTATTTATTTATTTTTTAATTCAAACATCAAAGAAAATCAGAACAGTCAGGATCTTAAACATCTATTACAACTTGAAGAGAATGAAAAACTAAACAGAAATATGAAAGTATAGAGGAACACTGTGAAGCTATTTTTTTTTTCTGATGTCTTACAGAATGATTTTCTTAGTCTCTACTCAGAGCAGTGGAAACTATGACATATAACACTCAGAAGCTAGTCAAAGTCAGAAATAGCTTTTATTGAGCACAACTCCTTACATCTGGCACAGAAAATGTCTCGCATTTCCCAATTGATCTCTAGAATTTCCAAGTCATTTTTTTCCCTTTGTCGAAAAAAAAAAAAAAAGTGCTAAATGCTTTATTACATTTTTTTATCCCTAATTTCATGTATATCATCTTTCTTTCCTTTCACATTTATGAACCTAGCATTAAACATATTTTACAGAAGTGCAGTTGTGGCAACATGTATTTCTTTAAGGACAAATACTGAATTCAGATGTGCATATGAAACTCACTGAATGAGTACAATCTCCTCTGACATTCACAGCCACAGGCAGTTGGCCCTGGCTTCCAATCCTTTCACCACTGAGGATCAGAGAAAAAAAAACAAACATTTGGAATTAGCTGTATTCAGTGTGTCATTTCATGAAGTGACATACTAGAATGATGCCACGCATAAAATCTGTTGATTTTTTTCAGTTCAAGAAGATGTCTTCTGCTATTACTATTTAAGCAAGCTTAGAAATGCATTTCCATTTTTAAGTGAAATACATACTACTCACTCTTCAAGACATCCTGTTTCTCTCCCACTCTCTCATCTTTTGCTTTGTGCTTATCCTTAGTTGAAGATTTTCAAATAGATATATATTCCCATAAATTCTATACTTTCTTAATATAAGATTATGTTGCTTCCTTCATTCAAAACAGAGCATTCATGTAATTGGATCCTGATATTTCCTGAATCTTGTGGTTCCACTGTAATACGTACCATAACTTTTACAGTTCTTACTGTAGCAGAAGAGGGTTGTAATTTTTCATTGTAAACAGTTGGTAGGTGCAGGCACCCAAATACTCTTGTGTAAAGTAAGTCAATATTGAAGTCTAGGTGAAGAGTAGAGGCTTATTTTTTTGATTTCAGACACAGTCTATTTTATAATCTGCACTAAATTATTAGTAACTGTTGTGGCTATCTCTCTGTTACACTGCTTAGTGAAGCAGCTCTGAAACTGCAAAGTAAAGGAATAGAACTTTACTTAAAGAAAATATGTTAAGATGTAGAAGTTGCTTCAAAGCATTGTGTTCACTTTTTACTCTTCATTAAGTTACCAGAAGCTTATTTTCTGTGTGCCAAATGTGTACACTGAATTTCAGAGACAAAAAAATCAGTTTAAAAAAATGTCAATTTAAGCACTAAGAGCTTTTTATGTTTTTGTTTCTTTTCCCAGTTATCAGCTCTTCTGTTATGATAATTTCACGGTGCAAATTGTCTAGAAGGTACAATTTTTCTCCACCTTTCTCCTTCTTCAGCATTATGCACTTTAAATAGCTGAGTCTCTATCTGCTTCCTGATTTTTACTAAACTAATACTAGATACTGAGGTTAATGTTACTTAAAATTACATATATTTCATATTGCATTTTAAATCTTTTTTGTCCTTCTTTTTTAGAGAAGATCAGAATCGTGTGTGTTTCAAAACCTAAATTTAAGCTTTTGACAATACTTCACAAATCCACAAAAATTTACCTCTCTCTGTCAAGAGATTTACAAGTGCCAGTGATACTGAAAGGAGACAGAGAATACTCAGTGGTAAAAAAAATGATCTTTTAGTGATTCATGTATTTAAAACAAAATTGTAAGTATTTCTACTCATACTAAATAAGTAAACAAGTCGTCATATTGGGTGCAATTCATCACATTTCATGTTTAATATATCTGGTATTCTGTTTTCCTTCTGTTGCACGAACCATTGGGATAAATTTGGTTTTCATTTTTCAGTGTGCCTACAAATATGCATCTGGAAAATACATTTTTACTTAAAATTAAAAGAGATATTTTCAGATACACTTATATGCCTAGGAGCTGAGATGGTGACTAACTTCAAAGTTATGGGGAAGGTCTTGATAAAAACAGAGTGACTAAGAGTACATTTATCAGCTGTTCAACTTAGGATGTACTGTACAAAATACATATATTCTAACATTAATATTGCACTACTGTCTCCAATACAGTAGTACCGTGCAGCAGGTTACTGACAGAGCTGGAACAACCTGTACTAGTTGTTGTATTTATCAAATCTGTTGTCTACAATGTTATTCTAAACTTCAGTCTTCCAGGATGTGAAATCTGATGGAATTGCCAGAGGTGTTTTGGACCCTTGGTTTTGTTACAAAAAATAGATTTCTCCTTAAGAATCCTTTGATTTCTGGAAAGATCCAGAAATCAAATTGCACTTGCATAACTCTCCTATTTTTGACAGATTGACTGTTTGTTCTTTTTTCTTGGCTGCACATAATTTCCACCATTTTTCTCTACTTTGCAGACAATTCTCTTGAAATAAATGAACTTCCGCACAAAAGTTCATTACATCCTGCTTGCTGTGTGAACTGCATTTTTTGTTTGTAAACTGGTGCTGCAAATTACTCGTGCATAAGAGACTAGAGTACAAGATTCACAAGTTTCACCCACAGATCTTGTGAGGTGGTACTTAGCCAACTGGAAAGCAGTTGAAAACTGACAGTAGGAGAAAAATGAAGCAGATTTTCAAAAACTAGCTCTGGATGCCCATTACATAAACATTTAGAGTTTCCTAATCTGGGACAATTAAGTTTATCCTCTCTCTGCCATACAGTCAGTGTTGTGCAATGGAAAGAGAGAGTTCTTAATGATTTTGAAATACTTCTCAATACTGCATCTAATTCAATGTAGTATAACTGGAATAGTCATAATTACTTGTCTATTTCAAGTACAGCTAAGAAGAATAATTTGTATAGAATATTAAACAATAATTTCAACATCTTATTTCCTACAGAAGTCTCCATAGAATCAAAAGTTTTGGATTGGAAGGGATCCTAAAGTTCTACTAGTTCCAACCTCCTGCTGTAGGCAAGGTTGCCACCTACTAGATCAGGCTAATCATGTATCATCCCAACTCAGACTTGAACACCTTGAGGAATAGGGCATTCACGACATCTCTGCGCAGCCTTTTCCTGTTCCCCATCACCCTCTGAGTAAAAAATGTCACACTAACACCTAATCTAAATCTCCTCACTTTTAAGTTAAAACCATTCCTCCTTGTCTCATCACTAAATGCTCATATAAAAAGTTGTTCTCCCTCCTGATTCTAAGCTGTTTTTATGTAATGGAAGGCCACAATGAGTTTTCCCCAGAGTCTTCCTTTCTCCAGGCTGAAGAAGCCCAGCTCCCTCATCCTGTTTTCAGAGAATAGGTACTATAGCCCCTTGGTTATCTTTGTGGCCCTCTTCTGGACCTGCTCCAACAGCTTCACATCTTTCTTCTGCTGGGAACCCCAGGCCTGGATGCACTACTCCAGGTGGTCCTCATGAAGGCAAAATAGAGAGATTCAGTCACTCCACCTACCTGCTGGCTAACCCTGATTTGATGTGGGCCAGGGTACAGTTGGCCTTAAGGCTGCGGGCACACGGTACTGGTTCATGTCCAGCTTTGGGATCCACCATGATCTCCAAGTTTTTATCCACAGGACTGTTCTCAATGAATTCTCCCAGTTGGTACACATATCTGGGACTGTTGATACCTAAATGCAATAACTTTAACTTGGCCTTGTTGAACCTCATTAAGTTTTCATGGGCTTACTTTTCAATATTCTACAGGTCTCTTTGGATGGCACCCCTTCCTTCCATTGTATTAACTTCACCACTTATCCTAGTGACATCAGCAAACTTGCTGAGTGTGCACTCTATCGCACCATCCAGATCACTGATAAACATGTTGGGGTTATTCTCTTTGATACAATAAACAGAATGAACAAATCTCTGAAACAGTATTATCAAGTTTCTGCCTAACTCTCCTAAGACTTGAATTTCATGTTACTTCTACTGCTTTCATGCTGGACTGATTGTTTCATTTACTAATCTAGATGCTATTAAGCACAGTGTACATTTACGTATTATATGAATGCTTAGTTTTCTTTACAGAATTGTTTTGTGATTTCGTTGTTGTTGGTAAAGACATCTTTGAAGCTAAAGAAATCTAAACGAGTATAGTATCTAATCTTATTTACATAACTTTTCGTTTTCCAATTTTGCCTGATAATATTTTTATACCTCCAAGGTGATATAAAATGATAAAGAGATAAAATGTTTCCATGAAATGGGACTATTAAATTCCTTGCTTGATCAAACAGAAAAAAATTTCATTCACTGAAAAAATTTATTGACGTTTAATTGACTTGAAACTAAGAATTAGAACAAAAAGGAAAATGTTAAGTATAATCATAGAATCATAGTGTCACCAAGGTTGGAAAAGACCTCTAATATCATCCAGTCCAACCTTCCACCTGTCACCAGTATTTTCCACTAAACCACGTCCCTCAATACAACATCTAAATGTTTCTTGAACACCTCCAAGGACGGTGACTCCAGCACCTCCCTGAGCAGCCCATTCTATTGCCTGACTACTCTCTCAGAGTATTTCCAAATGTCAAGCCTGAATCCTTCCTGCTGGAAGTTGAGGCCATTCCCTCTTGTCCTATTGCCAGTTACCCAACATCCACCCCACCACAACCTCCTATCAGGTAGCTGTAGAGAGCAATAAGGTCACTCCTGAACCTGCTTTTCTCCAGACTAAACAATCCCAGTTCCCTTGTCCATTCCACATAAGACTTGTGCTCCACAACCCTCGTCAACTTTTTTGTCCTTCTCTGAACACACTTGTGACTTGTTGTCTTTCTTGTAGTGAGGAGCTCAAAACTGAACAAAGTAATTGAGATGTAATATCACTATTGCTGAGTACAGAAGGATGATCTCTTCCTGCTCCTGCTGGCAACACTATTTCTGATACAAGCCAAGACATCATTGGCCTTCTTGGCCACCTCGACACACTGCTGGCTAATGTTTAGCTGAATGTTGACCAGTACCTCCAGTTCCATTTCCTCTACGCAGTCTTCTAGCCACTCTGCCCCATCTTTAGCATTGCCTGAAGTTCTCATGGCCAAAGTGCAGGACCTCCCACTTGGTCTTGTTGAAATTTATGCCATAGGCCTCAGCTCAGTTATCCAGCCTGTTCAGAACACTTTATGGGACTTTCTTAATCCCAGGCAGATATACAGTTCCTGCTAACTTGGTGTGATCTTAAAACTTTGTGACGGTGCACTCAATCCCCTCATCCAGATCATCAGTAAATATATTGTACAGAACATACACTAATACTGACCCCTGGGGAACACCACTCATGATCAGTCACCAGCTGGATGTGACTCCATTCACCACCTCTCAGGTCCCTGCCATCCAGACAGTTCTTTACCCAGCGAAGAGTGTATCTGTACAAGCCATGGGCTGCCAGCTTATCCAGGAGGATACTATGGGAAATAATATCAAAGGCTTTATTGATGTCTAGGTAGACTATGTCAACAGCTTAACCCTCATCTATCATATGGGACACTCAATCATAGAAGATCAGGTTGGTCAAGTAAGACCTGTTTTTCATGAATGCATGCTGACTAGGCTCAATCCTCCAGTTGTCCCACACATCCTGTGTGATCTCTCTTGAGATGATCTGCTCCATCTCCTTTCTGGCATCGAGGTCAGGCTGACAGGCCTGTAGTTCCTTGGATCCTCCTTACAACCCTTCCCATAGCTGGAAGTCATATTGGCAAGCCTCCAAACTTCTGAGACCTCTCTGACTGACTGAGAATACTGATAGATGATGGAAAGCGGATTGATTATCACCTCTGCCAGCTCCCTCAGGACCCTAAGGTGTATCCCATTTAGCCCCATGGACTTGTGGAAGTCCACATGGAGTAGCAGGCCTCTAACTGTTTCTCCTGGAATTGTGGAAGTTTTTTTCTGCTCCTCATCCAGTACTTTCAGGTCAGGGCTTGAGTATCCTGTAGAAAACTGGTCTGACTTTTAAAGAGAGATGTAACTAAGGCATTGAGAAACTCAGTCACATTCCTTGCTGTGTCCAGTAAAGGTAGGAGATTTTCCTTAGTCTTCCTCTTACTGTATTTGTGAAATGCTTTTTGTTCTCTTCTACTCCAATGGCAAGTTGATTTCAATCTGGCTTTTGCCTTTCATATTTTCTCCCTGCACATCCTGACAACTTCTTTGTACTCTCCCTGACTCTCCCATCCCTTCTTTCACAGGAGGTAGATTGTCTTTTTCTCTTGAAGCCTCAGGAAAAGTTCCATGTTCATCCACACCACTCTTCTTTCCCACTGGCTTGTCTTGTGGCACAGGGGGATAGCCTGCTCCTGCACCTTTAAGACTTCCTGGGTTGACCAGTCTTTCTGGACCCCTTTACACTTCAGGTCTGAAACCCAAGGGAGTCTTAGTACCAGTGTCCTGAGTAACTCCAGGTCCACCCTTCAGAACTTCAAGGTAGCAGTTTTGTTACCTCCCTTCTGGCTTCACCTAGAATTGAGAACTCTACCTTTTTGTGATCATTCTGTCCAAGACAGATCCCAGCCTCCACATCTCCCATCAGTCCTCTGTTCATGAGTTGAGAGGTGCACTTCCTGGTAGGATCTCTTACTACCTGCATCAGGAAGTTGTCTTCCATACACTCTAGAAAGCGCCTAGTCTGCTCATTCTGTACAGTATTTTATTTCTAGCATATACCAGGGAAATTGAAGTCCCCTATGAGGACAAAGAATTATGATCACGAAATTTTTGCCAGCTGTTCATAGAATGCCTTATCTGTCTCTTCATCCTGGTTAGGCTGTCTATAACAGACCGCATCCAGGATGTCTGCCTTGTTGGCCCTCCCCCTGAGCCTTACCCATAGAGAGCCAACCTTATCATTCCCAACCCCAAGTTCAACTACATCAAAACCATCTCAAACATAGAGCCATAGTACCACCTCTCATAATCTATGCCAGTGCTGTGTTTCAGTTTACTTTCTGTGACAAGGGGGCAAAGGGACCTGTGGATCCTCATCCCAGGAAAGGTGGTAATGGATAGGGAAAAGTTAAGGAGATGGGCCTGGATGAGAAAACAGCAACAACAAAAATAACAAACAGCCACAATGAGCTAAAGGAAAAAACTTAGTTTACTAAATATAGTGTCGGAATATGAGATAATATAGTATCATTGAAATTGAATCTAATAAATTAAATAAAATGCAGAAGAGAGTTTTTCAAAACTGAAGCCCTTACTTTAATGCTGTAGATGAAATGTGCAGGGAGCAAAGAGGGAAATCTCTGGACTCCCAGTCCAGTTTTTCTTTCCTTCCAAATGGAAAACAGAAATGGAAAAAAGAAGTTTTCTTGGAGTTGCAGTTAATTCTTCTCTTCTGAGACTGGAAATCATGAAATATATCAACAACTGGCAGAACTGAAGGATTAACATTTTAACACCCGGTGCACTGCATTATGTTATGATGTGAAATACCAGTGAAAATCCATGAAACTATGCTAGTCAGAGATCTGTTATTCTGAAGAAAGTGAAAGGTACTGTACTTCTACTGAAAAAACAATGATAAGAAAAATCTAGATATAGTATATATCCTGTCTCCTTCTTTGAAAGTAATATGCATAACATAACATCTGTGAGATCACTTTCTATAATACAAGAATTCTAGATGAATGAATTTTTAACACTATTTATGTGCACATTAATTTTTGAGAAAAAATATCTTTTAATGCAGACTGCCATAGTAGACATCAGTTCGCAGATTATAGCTGGGTTGTTCTGCAGGGTGGTTAACCTCAGTCAGTTTAGGGAAACATGATAGGAATTTACCTTAATATTTATATACCTGTCCTCCAACCTTTTAGTGCCATTCATATGCACATATGTATGAAATAAGTGAATTAGAGGAATAAGAACTCATTACCTCATACTGATTTCCTTCTCCACAGAATAGAGCAGATGGTGTAACCTAAAGTACCAAATTTCACTCATGTGTCAGACTAACGGATGTAGAATCTCTTAGATTAGATTTAGAAGGGAACAGAAAGAGAAAAAGGTATAACAATTCACAAGAAAAGAGATCTTTTTACTTCCTTTTCTATATTGACTTCAAAGAAGACAGTCAGAAAATATTCCATGTCCCATATTCATTGATTGGATAAATGATCAATGATACTATTATTTACATTTAGTATTTGTGTTCTGAGCCTTAGAAATGCACTGAATTCTATCAAATTGTGTTTACTAACTTCAGTTTCTTATTCTCACATGTATTTTCCGAATGAAAATAATGGAGAAAAGGGACAATGAGGAAGAGAGAGAGATGAATTTCCCTGGCTGTTTTTATATTCCAATCTAATAATTTGTTTATTTTCTTGGTGTGTGGTTTTTTGTTTTTTTTTTTTTTTGATAGGAAGGTCTGTGTTGTGTGCACTGCACGTTACAAAAGCATGATCCTTAACTAAATTGATAGTTTATCCATTTTCCCACAAGTTTCTTTTAAAAAATAAATATATAACTGGATTTTTAAAGAATAAAGGAAAGTGGCATTTTTGTGTTCGTGTGTGTGTTATAATAGCCTCAGCATTTCTTAATTTCTTCAGTAAAATTCCCAAGTTGATATAATCAAGAATAAGACTGGAGAACATTTTCAGGCCAAATGGTAGCTTTATTCATACCTAAAGCCAGATAAAAGGCCACTAAAAGTACATAAATGGATTTAAAAGCAATAAATACAATATAGAAATGATCTCTGCATACAATCAGTGGTAATAGAGCACAATACAGCACATACATGAACAACCAATTTGAGCAGTCTTACTAATATCAAATACTTGATTGGCCCCCATTGTCAGGACTGATTCTTATTAGGAGACATTATCTTTGAAAATACTCTGGTGTGTGATAGTGTAGACTCATCACAGGTTCACATGACTAAACAGTTTTGCAAATGAAAAATTTTACTGAATGTAGTACATTCTCTGATGATGAAAATTATTTCTTTATGAAAAGAAAAAAATATATATATTACTAAAATAAAAACATCACTGAAAAAAACTTCCCTAAGGAAACTGCATTTAGGACAATTGATTAACTCAGGCTTTTATTTCTGCTAGTAGTTACTGCTGTGTTTTACGATAGCCACTGGTGATAATTGCTGTGTACTACAGAAATTAGGAAATTTTCACTTACTTTGCTTTTTCTCATATACACAATTATTCAGTGTATAATGGTTAGCCCTATATGTCCCTTTATATCTGACAATGAACTGCATCTCTGAGCACTCTTCTTACAATTTTATTTCCTTTTATCTGCTTTATTCACTTAATTATTTAGTACTTATCTATTTAATTCCTTATGTTATAACTAAGAAGTAAAGCACTATTCACTACTCTGTGAACAGTGCTTTATCATACTGGCTCTGTTTTGCTTCAGTGTTGAAAGTTGAAATTTTTTTCTGTTTATATTTAAATGCAGTCATGTTTTGTTAAATGAAACAAAGAATGTATAC
This sequence comes from Oreortyx pictus, assembly GCA_036925125.1. Classification (NCBI taxonomy): domain Eukaryota; kingdom Metazoa; phylum Chordata; class Aves; order Galliformes; family Odontophoridae; genus Oreortyx; species Oreortyx pictus. The sequence goes on from JAUPFR010000001.1 coordinate 33,169,588, forward strand.
ATATGCAACAATATAATTTAAATAAATAGTATATAAAAATAAATGAAAGGATTAGCAAGTCGTTAATCTTCCTATTTCTCTGCTGATGTTTTCCTTCAAAGCCAATGAGAAATGAAGTTAAATTGGCTCAATTATTTCATTACAATTTTATTCTCAAATATTGTTATGCACCAGTATCACATGCCTCGAGGAGCTAGAAATTTCCATTTTATATCACTGATTTATGCAGATTTTTTATGTTCTTCTTCATGATGAAATGTACTTAATCATGAAAAGAAAAATCAGCACAACATGTGATAATAAACAGATGAGCTCAGTTAGAATTTGAAAATTTGCTGTTCATAAACTCTTCCTGAATCTTAGTACTATTCGAAAAAAACATTCAGACCACAAAGCATTAGCCTCGTAGGCTTAACTAGATGTAATCTTTCTAATTTTTATTACAGAAATTAAGTTTGATTTTTTTTAATTTTCTCTTAACAATTGATATAAATAAGTTGACATAATGATATTTTGAGTTTGTGAAAAAGCTTTGTTGGATTACCAAGTTATATCAAAAATTTGAATGAGTATTATAAATGCAATCACTTTTACATTATCTATACAGTGTAAATCAAAAATACTTTCTTTTACTTGGCTAAAGGCAATGTTACCAATAAACTATTCAAAACATCTTTTATGAGAAGCATAAAACTAAACATCTTACTTTAATGCCTATTGACAATAATGAACACTGTTATCTTCTGTAGTTCAAGAGCTCTACCCAAGTGAATGAAGACACGTTCAATCATACTCTGTGAGTTTTGTTTCTCTTGATAGTGATTACTATCACTATCTCATGTTCGTAATTTTTATGTGACTCAGTAGCTGAGTGTGATGAAATCATAGAATCATAGAATAGCTTGGGTTAGAAGGAACTCCAAGGATCTCCAAGATCAACTCCACTGCCACAGACAGGGCCACCAACCTCCAGATCTGGTACTAGACCAGGTTGCCCAGGGTCCCAACAAACCTGGTCTTGAACACCTCCACAGACAGAGCATCCACAGCATCTCTGGGTAGCTTGCTCCAGTACCTCACCATTCTCTCTGTAAAGAACTTTCCCCTGACATTCAATCTAAACTTTCTCTCCTTAAGCCTACAAACATTCCATCTTGTCCTATCATTGCTTACCAGACCAAAAAGTTGATTCCCCTCCTGTTTATCATTCTCTTTTTAATACTGGAAGTTGGCAATGATGCCTCCTTGCAGCCTTCTCTTCTCCAGGCTGAACAAGCCGAGCTCCCTCAACCTGTCTTTGTAGGGGAGGTGCTCAGTAATCTTCATGGCCCTCCTCTGGACCCTCTCCAACAGCTCCACACCTTTCCTGTATTTGGGACCCCAGACCTGGATGCAATACTCCAGATAGGGCCTAACGAGGGGAGAGTACAATAGTTCAACAGTGTTAGTTCTAGGTTGCGATGAGGTGACTTCTAATTGGAAACAGCTGATAAGTTCATGATTGTTTTAATTAAAGTTCCTTAGAAAACAGATAAGTAATAAATAATTATATAGGGAAATTTTAAAAATTTCATGAAATTAAAATGGAAGCACATTTAGTCATGAATTTTTCATGCTTTTCTTGAGTTCCATCTTTAACTAGAAAGCATACATAAAATGTACTACTGGAGAACTGTCTTGGCTTAAATAGAAGACTTTGTTGTTCAAAAATTTATTTTTGTGCAGAAACAACTTTCTTTTTGAGGTGAAATGGACCAAGATGGCAAAATACAGAGTCTCACTTCTACTGTTTGATCAGCTTTTCCTAAGATTGAATTTTTAACAACTCTGAAAAGGTTTTCTGGATATATTAATTTTCTATGGACTTGCCACACTCTTAAAACAGAACAACTAGCAGAACTTTAATCTGCAGTTTTTGGTTCTGAAAGTTTTGTTAAAGCTCATTTCCTGTGGAAAGTATTATCCCTGGTAATAACAGGAATTACACCAGAGGCCAATCTGAGGTGTTTTTCATGCTCCTTGAACTAAGCTTAGCTTCATGAATCAAAATAACCTATAAAGACAAAAAAAAAAAAAAAAAAAATTGAATGTGCATTTGAGAGATTAGTGGGTTGGTAGCTTTTTGCCCTGACCCCTGGTTTATGATTTGTTCATTTTCCTGACAAATATATATGACTTAGTCACTGAGTTGCATTCACAACAATGAGAATAATAGAAATCAATATCAATATCGTGTAAAAGAAGAAATAATTAAAGTTCTCTATTATTGACAGCTTTTTTCTGCAAATTTATCCCTTTTATCTCAAATTTATCAGCTCACAAGAGCTTTCATTTTTTCCACAATTTTAAACTTAATATAAAACAGCAAAAATCTCTTAAAAAAATGAAAACAAACAAACAAACAAAAAACTCCAACAACCCACACCATCACCATCACCACAGAAAAAATAACAAAAAAATCCACAACCTTCCCCCTCCAAATCTGTTCAAAGTTGGCATGTTCTATAATTTCTGATTGTAAAGTTTTAAAGTTGGACTTTAAAGTTGACTACTCTCTTGATACGATATCTCTGTGGCACACCTCAGACCAGAAAAGCTGTTGAGACATAATATTACGCAGTTAATGGATTGTTCTACACTCCAGTAAAAGAGTCTCATAGATGCCAAGAATACCTGAGTGCTTCAGATTTGTTTGGCTCCTCACCAACTTTGAAATCTGTCTGAGAGAAGCATCTGGCCATGATTTTTAAGCATGTCTTTTACACGTAGAACTGTGGGTGAAATTCACTTTGAGATTAAATGTTGCATTCAGTTTTCTAAACATAGGTGTCTGGTCTGTTTTGTCAACCTTCACTAGGCTGAGCAATCCGACAAAGCATGTGTGGAAATCTGCATCTTCTTGGATCTGTAATTAGGCTGGAAGAGCACTGAAGTACTTAAAATAGTAGAAAGTAATTATTCTTAGGTTGCTGAAATTAGCTTACAACATTGAAGTTTGTTTCCAGAATGTGATTGCTTATGATAGCTAAACATGAAATCTCTCAGTACAGTTAATAAAGAGTTAGTCAATATCCTCACTGCATCTTAGAATAATTAAATGTAGAGCAATAATGAAAGGAGTTGTTTGCTGAAGCTTGGGCACTTGAAATATCATTCTTTATCTTGCCTGGTATTCAGAGGCTGATTCAGAAAACCGTGGCCCCAAGTACAAATGGTTCTGAAATTTCCAACAGTAGGGGAAGTCTTAAATACTCAAGGAGATCTTAAATAATACTAGAATTCTATGCTTAGACATAAATGTACTGCTGTTGAATATTATTTATCACCTGAAATACTGTCTTAGCTCCTGTTATCTTCTGGAGAAAGAATACAGATTATACTTTAGACCACACATTTAAAACTACATCGAATGTCGAAACTTAGGTAATTGAATTCCACTGTTTTCCTATATGTGGACATCTAGATTTAGGTATTATGATTATTACCAGAAAACAAGTCTAGTTTCAGAGTGATCTTTGGGACAATTTTCCCCTAAATATTGTAATCATAATGCCATGGGAGGATTGTTTTGGTTAGTGAAATTACTGGGCTACTCTTTGACTTTACCTGTCATTATTTCTACAGACTTTTTCATTGATAAACAAATGCTTACTTTACCTGAAATCAAAATATGTATCAATTATTTTACTGATTTACTCATTTATTTATTTATTTACTTACTTAATAGAATCATAGAATTGCTTGGGTGGGAGGACCTTATATTCCAAAGCAGAATAATTTTTAAGGCACTGAAGGTATTTAGAAAAAAAATTAGAACTGCCTTTTGGTTTCCAGCTCCTGTGATTTACCACAGGTGTCATTGTATATGCCATGGGATTTAAGTTTAGATTCATATATCCAGATTCAAGTAATGACCATGTAGATATTAACTCATCAGATAGGTGTTTAATGTGATAGAGTGCCTAATGAAAATATGAGGGATAATTTAGTGCTTACCCAAGAACATGAAATGCATACTGTAAGGCTCTAGAGTATTGCTATTAATATCAAATTAAGAGAGGGTGTGAATGTTCTCTGTTTCTCGCATGATCTGTCACAGGTCCCCAGTTAGTTTCCAAACTAAACTTAGACAGCAGCAGATACACAGAAAGCCAACTGGAGACTCTATCATTAGTATCCAAGATAAGCAGCTGAGGGAGAAGTTAATTAACATTCATTCCTATGGGTTTCACCTTCAGGTTATGATGGTATGGATCTAAGATTGTAAGGATCTTCTCTTTCTCAATGTTGAAGAAAATATGAAAACTTTCACTACTGTTTTTGGTTTATGGGTACATATTTTTACTCTATTGCTTCTAGGCAATAAAAAGCGGAAAGAAGTTCCTTCAGCAGAATGCACTTTTTTTCTTCTTTTAAATTCTTCTGACAAGATGCTTTAGATCTTTCTTAAATTTAGAAAGAGTTTTTCCTTACAGGAAGCTAAAAGTCTTGCTTTTCTTCCAAAACACATCTAGATGAACCTTAATGTTCTCAGTTTGAACAAGTTCTCTGGAGTAGATCAAGGGAGAAACTTCACTTTTTCTATAAGGAAACAAAATTTTCTTTCCAATGCTACTCACTGATCAGTCACAACATCGGGTTTTTCTTTTTTGGGTTCTTTGCTCTTGTGAATATATTACTGCTAAAATTAAATTATGTTAGGATGAGGAAAAGAGTGCTTGTATTTCTGGAAGAATATTGAATATTTTTTTTTGTTGTTGTTTGTTTGTTTTCCCTACCCAACTTATTTCAAAAGACATTTCCTCAGTCCATTGTACATAGTGGTCATTTCTGTGTTCAGCAAATTCTTTCTCCCAGCCCTTCTTATACCTCAGACCCTTATGCAGCCATCCTTGGAGGTACACCTCAGAGACACACCTTGTGGAAAAGAATTCAAGAAGAGAAAGGGACTTGGGGATCTGAAGTTGATATTTCCTTTCATTTCAACATATTTTGAATTTCCAACAATGATACCAAGTTTTAATTTTTTATCATTTTCTGGTATACTGTTTCCAAATTAGTTTAGCTGATGTTTTGTCAAGCTGTAGAGAGCACAATCAAACTTCTAAGGTATAGTGAGTGTCAGCTTTTGAGTTCTGAGGATTTTTTCTACCTTTTTTCCAGAGTTTGTCAGCATACAAAAAAATGGAATGGTGCTTTTATCCTTGATTATGAAATGATTCTCTTTTGTAACTACTTTTCTCCATCGCTTATATAGAAGCTATTGATGTACATGAGGGTACATTGGTTTAAAGACAATTTTGCTTCAGCTGTGAATTCAGAAAGAAAACAGTAAAAAGCTTCATTCACTCATAACCATGCATGACAACTTAATGAATTTAGGATCTTTATTCTTCTGTACTTAGCCTTTGGCATAAAAATTTATACCTGAGAAAGTTTTGAGAATAATTTTCTAACTCTGAAAACTTGGGTTTAAAAACAGAATTAGATTTAGAATTTGGAGTATCTTGCAAAATCAAGGTAGAGAATGAGAATGTTTTTTCTTATGCCTTTGTTCTATGAAGATGGCATGCCTCATATTTTTGAGCCTGATCTTTTCCTAAGTAGGGGTAATAAAAAATGCACAATGTGAACTTTCATACATCTTACTCTTTCATAGGGGACTGCAGATACAATTTTGCAATCAGCTGATGATAAATATTCTCTCAATTTTTCTTCTACAGAAGGCATATCAAATGTTTTTCACCAAAAATTTACATGGCTGATGCCAACATAATTGGATGTTTAAAATTAGGAAAATTAATAATGCTTTAATTCTTATATTTACTGATGAAAGCATACAAGGTATTTGGTTTAATTATTTAAATACAGCTATGAAGCATTTATTTATGAAGGCAAGTCATTTTGCCAAATCAGTAAGACCATTCAGCTTTTCTTTTTTTTTTTCTTATCTATGCTCTCCATTCAGTAGCAAAATCCTTACACTACTCAGTGAAATTATCATAAGCTTAATGTATGTTTTAATATATCTAATTTTGCCCAGATATGAGACTGTGATTGTAATTCAGTTTGAAGAAAGAATATGATATAAAGTGATGCTATTTCTGGTTAGTGGAACCTACTGGTAGAAGAAGAATACACATTCATAAAGCTGAGTGAATACAGTGAATTATTGTCCAGTATAGTTCAGAGTTCAGTTACTGGAAAACAAGTTAACAGCTAGTAATTGTTATTTATTATGACAAAGTTAGAGGTAAGTGTTGCAAAGAAGATTCTTTTTTTTTTTTTTTCACTTCCATGATAAACCATGTCCTTGACTAGATGTCACACTCCAATATAAAGGAGAGAGTGATTCTCTATTATGGGGGAAAAAAAATCTTAATTAGGTGTTCTTGTTTTATTGTATTTTCTCTATGCTGATCTCAGTGAAATAGAGGATTTTAGGTAAGAGCAAATGATGTCAAATATGAGGGTAAAGAAGTTTATTAGTGGTTTGATATCATAATGTGTGAGGTGGGATTGTACATATTACACTGTTTCATCCACTGTTTCTCCAAGTACATCAAGAAATATAGAAATACATATTGAAGACAGGTAGGCAGATCCCAGATTCAGAGGCAGTCTGCATGTAGATTCCATAAAGTCACTGGGACTGAGAAAAAGAGATTAGATTTAAATTAATCTTCTGTCCAAAAGAGTATGTGAAGTTGCAGAATTTCGAAAGAAATTTTAGAACTGCAAAAAGCACTGAAGTTCCTGAGGACCCAAGAGAACATATAGCTCCCCATTCAAGAGGCATTTTTTTGTGATGAATGAGTATGTTACTACCAAGGAAAAATGTGTGCAGAATGGTGAAACAAACAAAATACAAGAGAAAAAATACATAAGGGAAAAACAAAAACACAGTTCTAAGGATTCAGATTAAGTCAATAATCATTATAAGGCTGATTTTTTCTTTTTTTTCATATATACCTGGGAAAAATTGATAAGTGGTCTAAATTTTTACTTAAATGGTCAAAAATATCTCTAAGGCCAGAATCTGCACAAGTATTAGCTTAGCAGTTACTTTCTGCATCAGAAGGGGCATTCTAAGGTATTTACACACTTCATGCACTCAGTACAGTCCACAGAATGTACTGTGTAATCCATATGTTAATTTATATATACTTTTTTCCTTTTTGAATTTAATTAAGCTTTTATATCATATACTAGTAGAATAAATAGCACTTCATTTTATCTGCTTTAAAAGGCAACGTCATCACCACTTGACTTTTTCCAAGATATTTGTTTTTAACTTTATTGCTTCCATAATTGTTCAAAGTTTGTAATGTCTTTTGGCATAAATTTATCAATTTGATCTTCTTTGTGACATCTTTTAACTGAAAAAAATATATGTAAATTCTCTTCATTAAACAGCAGAGGAGAACACTCAAATCTTTTGCATGGAGAGGTAAGAATTTGTTTTTTATGTGAACAAGGAATATCAAGCACCATGTCAAAACCCAAATTGGTGCGCTGAGTAAAAGCTGTGTCTTGATTATAGAAAATCATTAGAGATATGGAAACCCTGTGTTCTCGTTATGAAATGAGAAGACCAGCATAAAAGGATGTCTGTACAATTATTCTGTGAGTAATGATACCAAACATTTAAAAAACTAAAAAGCACACAACAATATGTTTCCTAATGGACAAGTGTTGCAGGGCTACCAGTAGTCCATTTTCACAAGCTACTCTCACCTTGACAGGTATAGGATAAAATTAGGAGATCAAAGAAAATAAAATATAGTAAACTCCAAACAGTATGTACTGGTTACCTGACACAGTCTTCCAGGATGTAGCTGAAAAAGATATACTGGCTGGTTTGTAAAGGCAAACCTTGAATGCAACGTGGAACACAAATACACTCACAGCAGATCCTCAGTGTCAGCACAAGGAGGCCATGTGGTAGGTCTGCTCTTCCCTCTCTGCTGCCCTGTGGGTCTCTCTTTTCTTTCCTGTGGCAAAAGATCTAGTGAAGATCTTTTGAGCTTATGACACGTTACACAGCTCAGCCAAGAAATTCCAGTGGGAAAGAAAGTGAGACAATATTTTTTCAACTCTTATGCTTTAGTAACTAATAAGTAATAATAGGATTCTATTCCCTTGCATCATTGTGATGATCAGAATTTCCAGTCTGAAGGAAGCAACCAGAGAGGGAGAAGGGATTTAGCTTTTAGAGTAAGTCTTATAAGAACATCCTGGCTTGTGATGGGAAATTATTTTATCAGTGCAAAACAGAAAGCTGGCCACTCTTGCTACAGAGATCAGCTGTGGAATATGTTACACAGAACTGGCATGTATTGAACTGAATACCATGTTACAAAAATGAGAACACTGAAGTGAGTAATGAATGTACAGACCCTTAGTTGGAAGCAGACAGTCCCAGAAGATGCACTTGGATATATATATTATATAGTTTACGGCTTCTTGTTTCATCTTTGTTTAAGTATTTCTACCTATACATGGTAAGTTGTATGAGATTTGTTTACAAAACTCTTATTTAAATATGTTTGTAGGAATGGAAGCATATACACACACACAAAAATTCATCTTTCACACAGATAAACGCAGAGCTTGACCAGTTCTACTCATCACTACATCCAGCAGCAACATGCTGTGAAGACTTTGAAACTATCCTTTATTCCCTGGGTCGGCCTGGGGAATTAAAGTAGCACAGCAGGGGTAACCATTTGTTCCATGCTGATGAAAGAAAAGGATTATGTGTCTGCAAACAGAAGGCAGGGCCTTAGGGATTTCAGACCTGCAGTGGAAGAAATTTTCTAGAACTGATCACAGGATGGTGAACCCGTGACATGTATTGCTGTTTTAAATGGTGTGGAAGTAGTGCTTGAGATATCTGCTCTCTTTTGGCTGCTGTAAAGCTTTTGCTACTCACACTATTCTGCGAGCAGTGCTTGGCTACAGGAAGAGTTCAAAGCAACAGCTATGAGATAAGGATATGGCTTAGAGGCTGTAAGGAGTAGAAGGAGATAAGGTTGAATAAGGAGCAGATTTGGGTAGAGAAATATTGGCATGAAGTACAGAAAAGGTTAATCAGCACCATCCTTATATCCATAGCATTTTTTCTTACAAATGTATATGATTTGAAAGTAATATTTAATGAAGACAGATACAGTTAAACCAGCATTCTTATACTCTGAATGGGTTATAATCTTAAACAATGTCAGTTTTCTTCACTTTCCTTCCTCTTGTTTATGAATGTTCAGTTATAAAGTTTCCAAAAAGGAGAAAAATTCAAGATGTAATAATGCTTCATATTTAATATGTCACTGAATATTTTGAATTTATAGCTCCCTCTGTGTATTAAACATTTAATTATAAAATGCCACTGAGTTATGCAGTCTGGTGAAAACACAATGCACATTCATTCAAAATCAAACTAAATACACTGTGTTATAGCTATAAACCGCATACATCATGAGGTAAGCATGTTTTCAAGATGCTTTGAAATACATGACAAGTAAACTGGGAATAGAAGGTTAGTTCTTCACTGGTCCAAACAGGAGCAGTTCTAGTGAAATGAATGGTTATTGAATTGTTAATTCATGAAACCTGTGTTGTACTTTTTCACACGGGTCTTCAGTCTGAGAAGTTAGGGATAATGCAAAATGACAGAATAATTACTGTTAAAATACATTTTTTCAAACGGAATGTGATTATGCAGTGAATCATCTATACAAAGAATAAAATATATTAAAGCAATTCACTTCAGTTGGTAGGAATCCAATTGAAAGTTTAAAGCACCATAAAGTTTCCTCTTTTCTCTTCTTCATTCTGCTTTTTTTTCCCCTCTTTCTGGAGAAAAATCTTAACCCTCAAGATATTTTTTTTTTCTTTTCAACTCTAAGGAGCTTATGTCTCAAATAATCTCATTGAAGGGATAAAATAGCTCTGCAAAAGCCTACATTAGAGAGAAGAAAAGTTCTATGAGTTAGTGAGGAAGACAAGATAGGGTCATTTCTTCTGATCATCAGCTATTCTGGTTTCTGTTCCAGAGCTATGACCTGGATTCATGACTTGTGGGTTTTCCTTCAGCTTCACATCATCACCTGTAATTTTCATAATGTAAAACTCCAGGAAAAACAGGATAGGAAAAGTGTAAATTAACTTTGTAAGGTCTGAGCTTCATTCCAGCTCATTAATTTCAAAGCACAAGTAATTCTACTACTGAATGGTAGTGAATGATTTTATCTCCACTAATGAACCACAATGAAAGTAGGAAAGAAAGATTTTAAATTAAATACTGAATCAGATAGGAATTATATATTTTTGTATTTAGTTGCCATCCAGTATGTGACAAATCTTCATACTGCAATGTAATCACTTTCCTATACTGATGCATTGCCACTAACAGTGAAAATATTCTAAAAATATCTTTAATGCTAACTTGAGAATGTATTATAGCTTCATTTACTGAAATCCCGCTTCACTATCCAACTTTAATAGTGCTCTCAGTATTGTGGTTTTATGAAACTACATAAACCATTTTATTTTATCAGATAAGGATTATTTTGTGTGCCTTAAACTTCCTGTGGTCTAGTAATTACTTTAAACAAATTTCACTGTCTCTGGAACATATGTTTATGATCCATAGAAAATTATCCAAGAAACATATCTTGGTAAATTAAATGTATAATTTGCAATTAATTTCACCTTTACTGAATATAAAAGCATTTTCAGGGCTGTTACAGTTGTATTATGTAACAATAAATACCACATGCTAACACTTGCAGTAATGGCATCAGAATAGTGACATATAATGTGTTTAGCTAAAACCATCTGCCATATAAACCAACTATAATTTGCTCTGCTCATAGTAATCATTGACACTCCAGGTTCAGTTGTTCTGCATTAAGATTGTGAATTCATATAGATATATAAAATATTGTTAGTTTTTACTTCAGTGTTCTCTGAAAAAACAAAGCATTTTATCAGAAGAGTACATTTGAATAACCAGTCTTCTCTCAATTTCATACTGCTGTAATTACAGTTCTCCATCTATTTTTAGAAAACACATTAAAATGAAAAAAGCAAACAAAATCTAAAGCTCTAACAAAGAAATTATATCTGAAAACATATTTAAAGGATCAAGATGTGACTCTTTGGTCCCAGAATTAGTCTCAGTGTTAAAATTTTGGCTTATTCGGTCCCAAGTTCTCCCTCTGAGATGTGCGCTTTACAGCATGGTTCTCCTTACATCAGATTTTTTACTAAAAGCTTCTCAATGAAATGGATGTGAGAAATTGTTAAAAAATTTTCTTCTCTTTCTCTGATCTCTTTTGTACAAATGTTCCAAAATAACCCAGCCTAAGGCAAATACTTGGCACGGAAAATTTCAGTACAAAGAATAAACGTCAGCAAAGTTAAAAATAACTGAAAACATATGTGTTGATTAACTTTAATAAGTACTGCCATCTCCACATATTGATAATTAAAATGCTTACCTTGGTAAATAAGCAAACAAACATATATAAATATTTCCCATTCAAAAGACTCTTGAGATTAAGAACTGTTCTCTGAAGTACAACATTCACTGTGAATGTTCTTCAAACATAACGTTTGAAGATGGCTTGAAAAATAAAAGAATGCAAATATGTACTGTTTTAATAAAAAGCAAAATTTACCAACATTGAAAATAAGAGGAAGAAGTTTCCAAAGTATAAATTAAACAAAGTTATTGCATTCATACTGTATTCAAAATTCAGTGTAGTCAGTTTATAGACACTGTTATAGGACGCAAATTTCCTAACCTTAGGAAAATGATGAAATAAAAATAAATTAAGCAGAATTACAATAAAAACAAAACAAAATAAAACAAAAAGAACAACAAGAAAAAACCCTATAATGTAAGAGAAAAATCCTTGTTGCCCTCAAATGCTTGACAGCACTACATGAGTAACTTCTTTGGTAAAAAACAAGTTTGTCTGTGTGAGGTCTTATAATAAATTGACAAAAAAATAAAAAAGGCTTTTCTAGGAGGTGATTCATGACATCCTTATGTACACCTTTTCAGATAAATTGAACTGCTTCTTTATGTCTATTGACAGTAGCAGGTTTAGAAGATGACTAACTCAGAATAAGACACTTGCTGTTAAGTCATTCATTCAGATAAATCCACAAAAGATATTTTGTGTTTCCAAGCAGTCTTATTCCAGGACTTTCCACACAATTCTAGGATGTGTGGTAAGGCTCAGTAGAATGGAGGAACCCAAACCTGATCCAACATTGTTTTTATTTTCTAAGGAAGATCCTGAGTGAAATATTTTCCAAAACTCTGTTTTCCTGAGCGGAGCTCGATAGGAAGCTATAAAATAGCTCTTGGGGTGTATCTCTACTTTTAACTAAGAGGGCCAGTAGTGAACTTGATGCCTGGACTTAGAGCTTGTACATTTCTAAATTTTCATTTCTTTTTTTTTTGCTCAATTTTGAAATATCCTGAACAGCTGTCTAACAAGTCATGATGAATGTAGAATGTTGTAGAATGGTTTACTCATAACCAGCACTGGCTCACATCATCCTATGCCACTTGAACTCTAATCCAGATACTCTTTTGTTTGTTAACACAGTCTTTATCTCATAATGTGTAAGAAATATTTTGAAGATGTAGGAAACTTTTCTAACTCGGGTTTGGGGTTGAATTAAATCCTTGGCCTACATTACAAGGAATTAAAATCAGAGAAAACTTTGAAAAAAAACTTGAAATACTGTCTTTGTGTTTTCTCCTTTAAGCATCTATGTTTTAATCAGGTATTTCTAATAGTTTCACTTAGCTCCCTACTTGAGGCATAAGAGTTTCCTTCTGTTTCATGTCAGTACATAAACTCTTCTTAAGTCACTTGTGAGTCTGCCAAATTGGGTAATTCAGTAAGTACTTTAGACTATCATTTCTACTCTTTTTACTTTCACTCTGATGACTTTTTTCTGCATGTACAATTTGCAAGTTACTCAAGTGGGCTTTTGGCTGGTTAAATGCATAAGATGAGGCTGATACAATGTTTGCTTTTGCTTTGAGTAGAATGCATCATATTCATTACTTAAGACTGGGAAAATATTCTTTTTCCAAAAGTATTATGCTTCAGGAGAGATATTTAAACTTGTTTTAAATTTCAGGAGGTTCTTTGCCCTGTAGGCTCATTTCCTGTTTCCTGCCATGGGCTAGATGCATCTAAAACTTGAGTGGTTCAAAGAAACACCTAGATAAAATAGATAGTCCCAATATTCTTGAACAAATTCTATAGCATGGAATAACACAGGCTTAGGTCTTTTCTCTGCTTTCGTCAACATTTATTTCAGTAATAAATTACTTGTATCAGAAATAGTGTTGCCAGCAGAAGCAGGGAAGTAATTATCCCCATGTACTCAGCATAAGGTGAGACCGCACCTTGAGTACTACATTCAGTTTTGTGCCCCTCACTGCAAGAAGCCATGGAGCAAGTCCAGAGAAAGGCAGCAAAGCTGGTGAGGGGTCTGGAGCACAGACCCTATGAAGAATGGCTGAGGGAGCTGGGATCATTAGGTCTAGAGAAGAGGAGGCTGAGGGGAGACCTTATTGCTCTCTATAACTACCTGAAGGGAGGCTGTAATGAGCTGGGGGTTAGCCTCTTCACTCTTGTAATTAGTAAGAGGGCTAGAGGGAATGGTTTCAAGTTGCACCAGGGGAAATTTAGACTGGTTGCTACAAAATACTTCTCTGAAAGAGTGGTCAGGCACTGGAATGGCTACCCAGGGAGGTGGTGAAGTCACAGACCATGAAGGTTTTCAAGCAATGTTTAGATGTTGTATTGAAGAACATGTTTTAGAGAGAACTATTGGTCATAGTTAGATGATTGAACTCGATGACCTTGTAGGTCTTTTCTGACCTTAGTGATTCAATGATTATATGATTCTATGAATAACTACAAACATACTAACTGGGACTCCTACAGTAAGATATTTAATAAAAATGAAAGAAAACACTTTAGAAAGTAGTACATATTTTGCTACAGAATAAAATGACATTGTTGATTCAGGGTAAGAGTGGGTTAAGGGACTTAAGGATGATGAAGTTACCATTTAGGATAGGGAGGACATGACTAATGATGGTTGAGTAAAAACAATATGATGGCCAAGTGGTTGTTGAGCAAAGACAAAAAAATGCAAAACCATGGCTAGCTGAGAACCAGGTGGAAACAAATTACTTCCTTGAACTGCAGTGGGGTGAAAATTATACAGCGAGGAATACATGCAGCCTTCATCTTCAAGACCCCTGCCCACAACCACTAGGAGACTCAGTGCATGCTTAACCTAAAGGAATTTGAGGCTGTCCCTATGGAAATGATTTATTGTGATTGATTGTAATAGTCCATCCCACTCTTAGGAATGTAATGAATATGCATGATTTGTACTTTTAAATATGTAACTACTTCTCCCTCTGCTTTGTGCATGTTAAGGAAGGCTATCCCCCTAGCACCCAGTGGGTGTGTGCAACACTGAATAAACATACCTGCTTTATAAACTAACCCTGAGTTATAGAGTTTGTTTCCGCAAATCACTATCATGTTTTAGCTATGATGAACAAACAGGATTTTGTTCTGCAGTCACATTTTACAGATATCACTTTTAACCTTCAAAAGATTTTCTGTTCTACTTTGACCTCGCAAGAGAGTTACACACCTATAAATATAATTTTCATAGATTTTTAGTAGCATGATTTTAGGCATTGTACAATAAGACGTGTAAGGGTTTACACCTCAAAGAGATTAGAATTGCTGGAGAGTAGATGTAGGAAAAAAACTATTTCTACCTGAGCTTTGGGTGACACAATAACTCATAATTAAAAAGAGTAGTAAACAGTCAAGAATCGTTACATATTTGCCCCTATCTATCCCAGTGTCAATTCACTGTAACAATTGCTGTCCTGATATTAGTACTGCAATTTACAGACTATGAAGCTTCTCATTTACCCAAAGTGAGACCCATTCCTGCCGGCAGCATCATTTCGGAATTTCAGGAAGACAGGGACCAAAACACTTCACATTTCCTCCAAATTCTCAAAAAAGAAAGAACAGTTGCATTTTCTGTAATATGTTGTTCTCTGAAAGAGTCCTGTTGATAGCAATAGTGTGTGTGGCACAGGCATATACTTGCAGCAAACAACTTTTGTAGTTGATTAGTGCTTCAGCTCCTGAAAGGCTGTTTTTTGCTTTGTCTACTTTGGCACAATAGATATTGTCCCGTAAACTGAAACAATGTCAGTTCTGGAAAATGTGATACTCAAAACTTCAGTTATTATGTACAAAAACTTGACAGTAGATGATTTTTTATTCTCTTTCCTGAGATTGCAGATTTTAATGCTTTGCCTCAATACTTCAGATTATCCTCCTTTCAAAACTAAGAAGATATAACTTCACAGGAAATGCTGAGAAGGAGAGATACAATGCATTTTCACCTATCCGATTTTCCAATCCATTTGAATTTTTGCAGTCTTGAAGATAGCCTATGTTTATGTTGTGTAGGAAAGGATTTAAATATTATTTAAAATCTGTTAGTAACAGTTAGAATGAATTTTCAGAACCATAAACATTTGGATAGATTTTTATGGAATACATTTTCAGAGCAGACTTAAACACATACTCGGTAATGTTAATTAATAATTTTAAAAGTAACAACTGTAGGCATAAGCTATACAGACTATTATAAGAAAAACAAACAAACAAAAAAGTCATTTTTAATATTAAAAAAAATGTGTATACTTAGAAAAACATGAAAATAATCAATGTGTGCAGAAATTCAAGAAGTGTATGCACAACGATCTCAGACATATGGTTTGATTTTTGGGTAGGCCTGTGTGGTTCCAGGAGTTGTATTCAGTGAATACTGTGGGCTCCTTATCTGCTTCTCTCTCTTTCTTTCATTCTTTTTCTTTATTTCCTTCCTTCCTTCCTTCCTTCCTTCCTTCCTTCCTTCCTTCCTTCCTTCCTTCCTTCCTTCCTTCCTTCCTTCCTTCCTTCCTTCCTTCCTTCCTTCCTTCCTTCCTTCCTTCCTTCCTTCCTTCCTTCCTTCCTTCCTTCCTTCCTTCCTTCCTTCCTTCCTTCCTTCCTTCCTTCCTTCCTTCCTTCCTTCCTTCCTTCCTTCCTTCCTTCCTTCCTTCCTTCCTTCCTTCCTTCCTTCCTTCCTTCCTTCCTTCCTTCCTTCCTTCCTTCCTTCCTTCCTTCCTTCCTTCCTTCCTTCCTTCCTTCCTTCCTTCCTTCCTTCCTTCCTTCCTTCCTTCCTTCCTTCCTTCCTTCCTTCCTTCCTTCCTTCCTTCCTTCCTTCCTTCCTTCCTTCCTTCCTTCCTTCCTTCCTTCCTTCCCTCCTTCCTTCCTTCCTTCCCTCCTTCCTTCCCTCCTTCCTTCCCTCCTTCCTCACTTCCTTCCTCACTTCCTTCCTCACTTCCTTCCTTCCTCACTTCCTTCCTAACTTCCTAACTTCCTTCCTTCCTCACTTCCTTCCTTCCTAACTTCCTAACTTCCTTCCTAACTTCCTTCCTTTCTAACTTCCTTCCTAACTTCCTAACTTCCTTCTTGCTTTCCTGCTTTCTTTTTCTTTCTTCCTCTCTTTTAATCATGTTCAAATATCCTTTTCTCATGGTTATTTTATATCTAAACAGTGTTATTACTAAAACATGGTGTTTAAATGATATTTACTTTCCTAGCTTGGATAACTAACAGTGTATACTACACGGTCATGTTTTTGTGCTAATGTAGCTGCACTCAAAGTTCTTTTTTTGAATCTCAATTACAACAGCAGATATTTTATATCTACTTTAATGCAGATACTTCCTAGAAGTTACTTGAATTAGTGTAAATCTGAGTAATGAATATACTGGGAAACATTATGCCCCCAATGATATGAAAAAAACTCTACATAGAATCATAGATTGAATCAATCATCATAGAATCATAGCATCATAGAATCGTTGAATCGTTTGGTAGTGTAGAGTAGAATAGGCCTATTTACTTATTGGAATCAATGAATCATCTGTATAAAATATTTATTACACCTTTCAGGGTTCCAAAGTAGTGATGACTATGTGCAACTCCTACTTGAAAAATAAATAAATAAATAAAACAACCTCAAACCCAATAGGAAATATCTGCTTTCATTATTAGAGAAAAAAACTAAAACTATGGGACTCATCATGTTCGTCTTTTCATTAGGTATCATCTGTCTGATAAATATTCAGCTGCTGCATGAAAATCCTTCATTAATCTTCTTATATGTATTTGAGTATTAGTCAATCTATCATGATAACTTCAAGGAAAATGTTTGCAATAAATGAATTCTCTAGGCATATGATGTTGATTAGCTTAGAACCACTTGCTGTGGATATACTCAAACCAATCGTAGGTACCATCATTCAGTGAAGTCCACTGCTGTTACTTATGTATATGAATCAAAAAGGGGAATGTCATATAATGAAAGTAAGCCAATATAAGCAAATATTTCAAATTATAAAGCCAGTTTTGGGAGGAGTTTATCCTGCAGTTACATTATAAGATATACTGAAAGACTCAACTCAAGATGAGTTTAAGTAACAGATGATAGCATCCTGGACTTCTCTCATCAGTTCCACAGAAAACTGAGTGAGGTAAATATAAACAAACAGGTTCATTGTAGGGTTTTGAACTGCTTAGTGTGATCCAGAATGCTTGTATTGCCTGCTAAATCAGATTCCTAGTGTCTGTATGGGACTCAGTCAGGAGCAAGAAATGGACAGGTAATGTTCATTAAACACTAGACATGAGTAGGACTTTTCTGATTTTTCTGGGAGATAATATGCAGGCTAGACAAAGCACGTATTTTCTCTTAATACTTAAGTAGTCAAATGTCTAAGTTCTTACTTCAAATACAGGAAAAAATGGGTTCAGGATCTTTATTTTACAGTACATAGAAAAGCTTTCAGTTGCAAACTACTGTAAGTGTGAATTTATTATCCTTGTTGGAATAGTTTCACTCTGTGTAGGTAATTAAATATTTACAGAAACCGAAAGTGCAAAAATAACTTTATGGGTTTTTTGGGAGAAGAAAATCACAGGACAAGTTCTTTAACGTAGAATGGAACAGATTTGGGTCAGTGAACCCATCTAATAAGAACATGATCTAAACTGGAGTTAAAGAATCTAAGACTCTTTGAGGTTTATCATCATAAACTACTCTAATGATTTTTTCAGTGCAAAAAAAGGAGCATGAGACTTTTTTTATTTAATTGGGTAAAAAAACTTTTGTTTGAATTTTTAAAATGTGTTAAATTTTTCTATTTCATTGAGGCTATTTCATTGAGTCTAAACAAGAAAAAATATATATTCTTATGAATATTGACCTGTTTAGTCATAAGACTATTAACATTTCTATACAGTTATTAGGTAACAAGGAATTGTGAAAATAAAAGTTCAAGAATAAATCTCCATCTAACAGCATGCGAGACTACACAGAATTCTAATGCTGAAGTCTGAATGAGAACATTGACAGCCTATATAATTTCAGTTACCAATTCTGTTTGAATATAATGATACTTTTCAGAACTCAGAACCAGACAACAGAGGATGAGTCAGAAATTCAAATACAGTAACTTACATTAAAAGTCCCAAAAGGAAAAAAAAAAAAAAAAGCAAATGGAAATTAGAAAGAGATGACCAGGAACAAGAGAGTCACTGTAGCATCACCAATAGAGATGAAGAAACTTCAAAAGACACTGCACTGAGGTTCGTTTGTTGACTGTTAATTCTCTCTCTGATGGAAATCTTGTGTGAACAGATTTTGCTTTGATATTTCAGAACTTCTAGTTCTTTTCCCAGCAGAGTCAAAAGCTGTGTGTAAAGAGAGGAAAAGGTGTTGGAAAATAACCTTTGAAAATATTTTTGAAACATCAGAACACTCTTCGATTTGGGTTTAACTTCAAATGAGGGGTGATTTCTTTTTTCAGAGTAACTGATTGTATTCTCCATTTACAAGGAGGTTACTGGAACTGAAGCTGAAAATTTTAGTTTTCTCTAGTTTAAAGCATTATGAAAGATATCCCTGCTAACTGAAACAACAAGGATATTAGCAGTAGCATATCCACAGCAGAAAACAGGCAAGTTTATCTCATCAAGATGGTTAGCAGATGGAATCATTCCTGTATGTGAGTTAACCTATTCAAATATTCATGTATCTGTGCATTACCTCTCAGGCTTCAAAAAAAATTTGACAATATTCTTCAATCTAGGATTAGATTTACATGCCAGTAGTGTTTTTTTTTTTATTTTTCCAAGTCATTTTTGTTACATCAGACAAAGAGGTGTTTCAAAACTGAGAAAAATTCCCCTTACAGAAGAGATGTTTTTCTTCACAGTAACTAAGGAATATTGCCATAGGAACACAGAATTGTTTGAGCTGGAAGAGATCATCTCATTCCAAATCCCCCTATAGCAGACACACTTTCTACTAGACTGAGTTGCTCAAAGCTCCTTTCAGCCTGGCCATGAACAATTCTAGGGATGAGACATCCACAACTTTGCTGGCCAATCTATTCAAGTACCTCATCATTCCCATTGTCAAGAATGTCTCTTATATCTAATCTAATCTGCACTTTAGGACCTTTTCCCCCATCCTATCACTACACTCCCTATTAAAGTCTCTGTCTAGCTCTTGTAGTCTCCCTTATAGTGGAAGGCCCCCATAAGGACTCCCTAGAGCCTTATCTTCTCCAGGTTGAACAACTCCAACTCTCAGCCTGTCTTCAGAGGAAAGATGCTCCAGCCCTATGATCATCCTTGTGGCCCTCCTTTGGTCTCTCTCTAACAGTTCTATGTCTTTTTTTCACTCTAGACCCCAGAGCTGAATGCAATACTCCATATAGGCCATGTGAGAAAGGAATAGAGGGGGAGAATTACCTGTACCTGTTGGCCATATTTCATTTGATGCAGCTCAGGATTTGACTGGCTTTCTGGGCTACAAGCAGACATTGTCAGCTCATGTTTAGTTTTTTATCCCCCTATATCCACAAGTCCCTTCCTGCAAGGCTGCTCTCAGTCTATTCAGCACTCAGTCTGTAATTCTGCTTCAGTTTGCCCAGACCAAGTACACCACCCTGCACTTGGCCTTATAGAACTTTGTGAGGCTCACCTGGGTCCACCACTCAAGGCTACTCAGATCCCTCTAGAGAGCATCCCTTTCCTTCAGTGTATCATCAGCAGCACACAGTCTGGTATCATCCACAGGTTTGCTTAAGGAGAACTAAGTTCTTCCGTCCATGTTACTCACAGAGCTGTAGAGTAGCGCTGGTCCAATACAGGCCCCTGAGGAACAATACTTGTCACTTGTTTCCATTTGAACATCAAGCTGTTGACCATCATTCTATGAATGTGATTGTCCAGCCAGTTCATTAGCCACTGAGTGTCTGTAATGCAAACATACCAGCACGTCTCCATTAGACTTACTAATCCTGATGAAAATATGCAGAGACGAACTTAATATTCATCAGTGTAATAGAGAAGTACTCACATTACTGGGGCTGGCCAGCTGATATAGTCTTCAGCAAGTCCTCATTTCCAGGGGCAGCTGACAGGTATAGTGTTCAAGAAATGTTTAGATGCTGTACTGAGGGACTTGGTTCACTGGGAAATATTGGTGGTAATTGGATGGTTGGACTGGATGGTCTTAGACCTCTTTTCCAACCTTGGTGATTCTATGATTCTATGATTCCGTGATTCTAGTGTCTGCCCTGAGGTTTCACCCAGCAGTCACTGGTGGCAGCAGGCTAATAAGGTGTCCATACAGCACCTTAGCACCACAGTCATATATCTAACAGTGGGAGATAATAAAGCATTCCACATCAGGATAAGCGACATCATTCAATGAAAGCAAGGAAATCTGATTACTACAGAACTGTATTCTACAAACAAGTTTCTTCTAGGTACAAGCAGAAGCTACAGGCTTGTGTTTCCAAGCTAATAAGAGTCCTTTCTCATGATCACACCGGTCCAGGTATTGATCAGCATTTTTCCACACACTGATCCATCCATTAAATCCATGTCTCTACAATTCAGAGACAAAAATATTGTGCAGGATAGCATCAGATGTTTTGCACAAGTCCACTCTTTCCTCTAAGTGCAAGTCTGAGCTTAGAATGCAAATAGAAGCCTTTTTGTCTAACATTTTCATTAAAACAAATACACAGTATGCAGTTTGGGTACATTGGGATGTATAACATATTACTCTATTCTGTAGAACACTATGTAATGCACATTGAAAGACTAAGTGGCTCTGTATTACAAAGTGCTAGAATTTTTAGGTAGAAGATTACCGAGAAAGAAGACAAAATTAATAAATGTTATTAGTGTTATTATTTGAAGAACATTCAAAGGTCTTTGCCAAGACTTAGCTATGTCTTGGCATATGTCTATGTCTATATCTTAGTTATGCAAAGACTATAAAAAATTAGTGAAAGGCAGGAAAGTTTCTATCTTCTGTCCAAACAAAAACGTGGGAAAAGATGAAAAGAACTAGACTGATATTCTCATTGTCATTAGCAAGCTTCTTGAAGAAAGTTTTGGGAATCATGCACAATAATCTTGCTTTTGGAGATGATATGCTTCCTTCAGGACAGTACATAATCTTACATGTGTATATAAATACATCTTACAGACTGTCATTCAGAGTAGAATAACCTCAGTGGTATTAATAAAAAAAGATAATGTTTGTGACCTTTGTTCAGCCTTAAAAAAAAGAAGACTCAGAGGGGATCTGATCCGTGCCTATAAATATTCAAGGAGCAAGAGGCAAAGGGATGAGGCTTGAACTCTTCTCAGCAGTGTGAGGCAACCAAACAAGGGGAATTGGCCACAAACAGAAGCATAGAAAGTTTCGCATAAATGTGTGTGGGAACTTCTTCACAGTGCAGTGACAGAGCACTGGCACAGGCGGCACAGAGAGGTGGTGGAGTCTCCTTCTCTGGAGATATTTAAGACCCGCCTGGATGCCTACCTGTGCAACCTGGTCTAGGGAGCTGCAGGGGGTTGGACTTGATCATCTCTAAAGGTCCCTTCCAACCCCTGCAATTCTGTGATTTTGTTGTATACAGTTCTATATCTTAGAAGATTTTACACATTTTTCCAGTTTCTATTTTTCTTATTCTCTTTTTTTTTTCTGAACTCATTAGTGTTATTATTTTGCTAGATATAAAACAGTTTATTTGCCCTACCTGCATAATTGTCAATTTCTAATTAGAAATAATATAGGATTTTTTGTGTAAATTAACTGTAATACAATAGATTTTCAATATATTGACTATTTTATTAGAAGATAGATAAGCAAATTTTGAGACTGGATTATAATTTCCAAATTTGGCTTATTTTCTGCTTCTAAGATTTAATTTACGTAGTCTGAAAGTCATTCCATCTATCTATTCATTTTTCCTCTTCAGGAGTACCATTGTTTTTGTTTATTTTACTGCTAATTTGGTAATATCTTCAAGGCAGGATTTTTGGTAAGGTTGGATTTTTGCTTAACTTTTGTATATAATCTGTTTTATATTCTTATGTAAATAAAAAGAACAAAAACAAAGACAGAAGTAATAAAAGAGCAAAAAAAAACCAGGAAAATTTCAAACTAATGAGGAGATATGTATACATTTTTTGTTTTTTTTCCTTATTAATTAAGGAAAAATAAATTTCATTTACATTTATGTATCTCTAAGTCATTAAAATAATTGTTTTCATAAGCACTTTAACATTTTTGAGAGTATTTCTTATTTTTGTGGTAAAACATTTTCTGACTGAAAAAAATCAACAAGGCGTGAAAGATGGATGCAAAAAAAAATCCACCTTTTCTTAGACTATTTCAGCTGTCAAGTGAGAAAAAAATGGGAAAAGCTTTTTCAAGAGACACATTGGTTTAAAATGTATCAGGTTGTTGAAAAGCAACTGATGAACAGATACATCTCTATTGATAAACTAACAATTTTTTCTATCTAAGATGATTTCAGGTTATCCTCAAGGAAAAAAAAAACTTCCTCATATAAGCATAAGATTAAAGAGAGGACCAAATGTTGCATTTCATATGCTTTGCACCTAGATTTTGGAGAGCAATTTCACACCTTGTTTTGTGACTTCCTAATACCTATACTCCCACTAAGTCTGGTAACAGCATGACCCACAGTGAAGTGAAAAGATAGCTAAACTAGCATACCTGCCAGAAGCAGCAAAGTTGTAACAGCACTGAGTTCAGCATGAGATTATTCATTCTAGGAATATATCACCACAATAGTCAGTTTTCCATTACTAATGCTTATTGGAGTTTAGCAGAAACTAGAAAACACCAGGTAAGGTATGCTTTCCACCCAGAGTTAACCTGCTCAGAACCAGCCTTTTCTCTGTCTGAGAAAAATGATGAAAGATTTGAGAATTTTCAGACACCTATAAAACATGTAACAAACTGGATTTCTCTTATTAATACTATGTTATATGATTTGAAATATCCTTTTGATCACTGGGAGTCGGCTGTTCTAACTATGCCCACAACCACAGTCTGCTTGGTGCAGGAACAGAGTGAAAATACTGTATTCAGCCATCAAAAAGTTATGTATTATAACAATGTGTTATTAACGAATCCAAAACTCAGTACTATGTGGGTTACTCCGAAGAAAATTGACATCCCTGTCAGACCCACTACAGTAACTGAAGGAAATTCTGTCAAATAATGATAACACATTAAGAAATAAAAGAATAACAATAACAGTAATTTAATACTCTTTCAACTATAGCAGCTTCCATGTATTCATTCTACTTAAATAATGTCCATTATTTACATAATTACAAAAGGAAATAGTTGCATCAGTTTCACATACCCAGTAATTATTATCATGTCTATTATTATTATTATTGGCAATATTTGACAGAGATCATAAAAGTGTTTAACTTTTGAACTTATGACAGGTGACTGCAAGCTGGAAATTTAAAAGCTTTGTGCAAAAGGAGATCACGTCCAATAAAACCAGCGTGTACTGGCTGTCTAAAATTCTGTGCATGGCTGCCTAGCAAATAGCCCCCAAGGGACTTGAATGAAGTCGAAAGAAAGTAAACAACCAGAATTACATCTGAAAGACTAAGTTCATGGTCTGTCCTTAATTCACCCAATTGACACTGCAGAACTGTTCTGTGTCTGTAACAGCATTTAGAAGGATGGAGTTCTAGTAGGTAGGTTAAAAGCAAAGTTAACATGAACATCTTTCACATCTCTGTTTTGGAAGACTGTAAGAACTCTGAAATGCCTTCTATTCAAGGACAGAAGAGCATTTTAGCTATTAAAAGATTGAGCTTCAAAATATGCAAATAGCTCAGAAAATAATGCTTTCTATTTATTTCTAAGGAAACTACAACAGATACAAAGAGCACAATGCATTTTCATCAGTGATAAACAAGAGCCTGCATGCTGCATTCCTAAAAATTTGCACGATCAGAGGTGATCCACTGTTGCTGTCATCAGTGATGAAGAGAACCACCCACTGCCTCACTGGGCTCACACCCATTGCTTGGTCTCCATAAACATTCAGCAAGCATTGATTAATATCAATGGGTAATATTTTTTCCTCAAGGAGGAATGCAGTTCCACACCTTTTGATCATACGTGCTTCAGTGGCAGACATCACTTTGTCAGACTGCCCCTCTGTTGCAATCTTTCAAATGGCAATAAAGTTTAAGACAATATTGGCTGGAAATTTCAGCTTTTACTGTCACGCCACCAACATCCGCCTCTGAAGTCAGAAGCTAACATAATAAAATAAGAGCCATTACTTTTGGAGCAGCCGTTGTATATCTGAGTGAGGTATTTATCATTCTGTTAGAAATTGACTGAAAACCCCAAAGAATTCTCACTGTGTCTAACTGTGGGTCAGATTTATTCCTATATATCCTGTTCAATTTAAATAGAAGTGCTCTTGAAACTTAAACTATTGGATTTTTATTACTTCTGTTCTGATGTGCACTCTGAAATGCATATCCAAACATGATGCAGTGTGGCCATCAACTGTTTTTTTTTTTCCTTATTAAATCTAAGCCTCTCAGTCACTACCACCTAGTAAGTTAGTACAAAGGGGAAAAAAAAAGCAAAAACATAAACAAACCCATAATAGTTTTCCTTACTTATGTCCTGTGCTTACAGACAGGAATTCAGAAATCTGAGCACTTTTAGACTCAATATTTTTTTTTCCAGACCAGGTTTCTTACCTATTTTATTAGATTTTGAGATTCAGGTTAGGTCTTTCTGTGCCCTATGGGCATTTAATCTTCAGTTATTTAAATTTATCCCAATTAGCGACAAAAAGAAAACCTCTCAAGCAAAATATTAATGAACCTGGGATTTATCTATAGCTTTACACTGAGGTCTCCCCACAGAGGTGTGTGATATCTTTTTATATTCATGGAGCTCCTTGGAGGATCTTGGAGAATACCCAAAGGCACGCACAGGCTCATGCCAAAGATTGCACATTTGTGAGCACGCATCCATGGATCTGTACACTTCCCTTTGCATTTTTGTAGCAGCAGCTGCAGCTTATGTAATTCTTGAGCAGGCTTCAGGCCTCTTTCCATGAGAAGGCTGCCCACTGTCTAGACTTGTATTATTAATGATGAAACCCATTTTCAGTGTCATTTTATGAAGCAGCTACACTAGCAATTTGGTTCTTACTGTTGGGCATTGTTTCAGAGTTGGCATATTAAAGTGATGTCGTTCTAAGACACCATGGATTGGATCTAGTTTTTATACAAAAAGGCAATTCTGATCTGAGTTTTGGACTTTCAAATGGCACTGGCTTTCTTAGATGTGGAGAAAATTTTTGTCCTGATGCTAACTTTCAGCCTTGAGCGAGTTTCATAAGACTTGACCATGAAAAAGCAATCAGTGATAGTCTGATAATTATAGCAATGTTAGAATGTACTGTTGTGACATGCCTTTGTAGTGATGATATTGAAGTATCCCCTACAGTAAATTCCACTTTTCATAAATACTGGACATTTGGGGATAATTACTGCAAAGCACTTAGACGCCTCAAGGCTCAGTTCTTTTGTGAATGGAACAAACAACGAAAAGAAGGCAGAGAACAGTCACATATTGCTCATAATTCTCTGCTTTTCCCAAATGGTTTCATTCCAACTTGTTCTTAAAAACACTTGAAAAGACTTTTTACCCTTTACAAATTCAAAAGATCACTAAACAATCACTGCTTTTCTTTTTTGAGCAGCATACTAATTTCAGTTCTGTATTTTGTAATTCTGTTTAAATTTTCTGGGGCACTTTCCAAGAGAGACAGAGGATTTTCTTCTATGATTTTCACCTTTCAGTTTTTATTCTGATAGAATGGACAAATAAAGATTTGGAAGCACTGAAGTGTTGACTTTGTGCAGTACTATTAATTTAGCTGAATATGTCTGTTTTCATGATTTACATTTCAAAAATACAAATGAATAATCTTTGCAGGAACTAACAGCTTGTATGCAAATGTTTCCAACACAAAATTTCCCCCTTTCAAATGCATACAATTTTAAGACTGTATTTTTGAAATTTCCTGCTTTCTAAAATCATCTGTAGTGTATTTTCTCTATCAAATGTTGCTGAGGAATACTTCACATTTTTCATCACTTTTTGACTTTTTATCATCTTGATATTCACTGAAAAAATTGCCCTTTGCAAGATGATTTTTTTAACGGAGGACAGAATGGTAATTTTATATTTACCTACCTTTTTTTCTGTGTTAATTGGTGGGGACAAATGCATTTCAAGTAAAAAACAGAACTACGAGCACTTTTCACAGATCTGAAAAAGCCTCACATTTAAAACACAGAAGAAAGACAAACTTTATTTTTAGTAAAATGTTCTAGCAAGTAGAGCACACTTTTCTCTCTTCTATTTTACACATAGATGTTGATTCAGTTTCCTCCTTTGCTTGAAAGTACTCAATATCATTACCTCAATTTCTAGTGATATGAAATCTTCAGAGATATGTGTATATATATGCATGTTATGGAGAAAGATGTAAGGAATGAGATACAGAAAAGAGAGGTGTAATCTATTTTTTTTCCATGCACTGGGCAGAAAGAAACTTCAAGAACAATTTCAATGGCAGGACAGTCTTCAAGTTCGTTCCCTATATGTTGCTCTTTGACCAAGCAGACATTCAAAGGAAAATAATTTCTAAAAAAATATCATAAACATAGTTAACTTTAGTTTCTTTTGTATCCTGAAAAAAAAATACTTCATAAGTCAAAAGCATTCCATCTTAATGTACTTAAGATTAATATTGTTTGCGCAATTTAGTATAGTGAAATATGTATACTACATACTCCATGTCTACTGTCAAAGAACTAAAGCAAAACAGAACAAACCCAAAATTATAATATACTTTCCACAGATAGAGATGGAAACATGAGATTCTTGGAGTAATTGCACAACAATATTACATTCTGGTGTATAAACATTCCTTCCCATCGTCAGGTTGGTGTTAGTTCAATGATTTGATTTTTTTTCTTTTTTCAAGTAATATCAAAGTACTCTTTACAGACAACAGTGTCTAACCATAGAAAAAGCAGCATTACAGAAAGTAGTATCTGTGGGGACTACAGTCAGTGCAAATTTCAGTTTTTACAAGTGACTGCCTATGAAGTTGTACAAGAAAATTAAAGATAAAACATTGTAATACTTTTCTAAAATCAGTTGAGTATATTTTTAATGTCTATATAATGAGTTTGCTATTAATCAACAAGAAAATAATCAGTAAAGATCTACCATTATAATGGTCGAATACAGAAAGCAATGATTTTCTTTTCATAGTAAGCTGATAACAAGATTCCCTCAAAGCTACTGTCAGTCCTTGCTGTCACCAAGTATATAAAAAACTCTCTCTCTTCAGGATAAATATTGTTCTACTCTTTATTGTCTTTTCAGACTGTACAATTGGAGTGAGCTCTTAGATTTGTCACATTATGGCATGATGTAAAATTAATCAGAAATCAATGCAATATCATCACTGACTTCAAATAACTCTGGATCAGTATTTGTCAACATAATGACACATCTCTGGTTATCTTAAATTTGCAATGAAAAAAAAAAGATAAAAAACATACTCAAAGCAAAACACAAAAGACCCACAACTGTTTATCTTCATGCACGTGATCACATTGGCAATATGGAATGGAAAATGGTTTGGTGGCACAGCCTCTTCCCACCATATGATACAAATTGTGCATCGTACATCAGTAAAGCTGACATAAGTATGGGAAAAGAGAGGGTATTAGTAGAAGTTTTTCCTTTCTGTGATTTAGATTAAAAGATGAATATTGTCAGATTTTAATTTGACATTAACTGTTGTGTCTCATTTATGTCTGAGGTATAGATCTGATACACAATAACTTTAGCTAGTTGGGTATTTATGTGGTAACACATAATTTTCATCTTCATTTTTACCAGTAACAGCATGACTGTGAAGACAGGCCTGTTTTACAAGCAGATAAGTGAGACGGAATAAGAACTGTAATCTTTATGATAACACTAGCAAAGTAGAAAAGTGTAACAAGCACTGCTTCTCTAAAAGTTATTTTTACTACAGAGTTCCCATCTCTGTCGATTCTGGGAACCTTATATATATTAATAATTATATACTCATTTGAGAAAAGGGGATATTTTTTAGATTATTTGAGCAATTGTGGAAAAGAATCAGGTATATTTAATGTTGAACAACAATAATTCTATGCACAATATTAATAAAAAGTTGCTGTCCAAAGAAACAAGAAATGAAAGACTAAATTCAGTAATGGTCTCCCAATTTCATATCAGTTTTGAGTGAGCCAATACCATGTAGAAAGTTATTTGCAGATTTTACGTCAGAATCCTTACTCTTTTTCAGGTTATCTTCAGAATAACTATGTCATCATTCCCATCCTCCATCTCTCTGTCTCTTTAGCTAGAGCTCTATCATTGTCCATTTCTCATTGAGCAGGGAGTAATCCACTGGCAGGAAATCAACAGAATAAATTGAACCATTTAGGGTACCCACTGAGACAGTTTAGCTAATCTTTTTTTTTTTTTTTTTTTTTTTCCCTGAACAGAAAAAGTGCTGCAGAATGCATTGGACTATGTATTCATCTGCAGTATTTCTTTTTGATCTCTGACAGAACAAAATAGATGCCACTACTTATATTCTGCATGGTGAAAAAGAGATAGAGCTAATGTATCATGAAAGTGGCTCAGGATGGAATAGCCAATTTTAAAAGAATGGCTGTCACAAGTTGCAGATGTATTGAGAATTCAGACAGCAGGAGAGCAAATGATAAGACAGTCAGAGCTGTAAGCAAATGGAAGAGAGTAGTCTCGTGGCAGGTGTCAATACAAGATGGTTATCCTTGCTGTGGATTCAGCTTACTGTTTTCTTATCTATTGTGCTCAAAGAGGATGGAGATACTCTTGAATGTGGCTGCTTCTCCCTCTTCCTTGTTCAAATCTGATGTCATTTTATCTTATATTCTTTCAGGTTCATAAAGACCAAAATGGTTTATTCTCTGTATGAAAACTGAATTCTTACTCGAATGAAAGTGTATGAACAACATAGGTGCCTGAACTGAGGAATAAGCAATAGCTGGATAAGCACATGTCTATTTAACTTTTATACCCTTAACTAAACACCATAAAAGTCTGCATATGAAGATTTTCACTAGTTTTTGGTAAATATTTCTGAAGTCATTGCGGATTGACCAGAAGCATATGTATGGACTTAAAGATGCGGCTTATCCCAGCAAACAACTCAATACCACATAACCATTTGCTCACTTCCCCACCATGTGGAATGAGGAGAGAATTGGAAGAAAAAAAGAACTTGTGATTTAAGATAAAAATATTTACTAAGACAGGAAAGGAAAATAGAAACAAAAATGTGATGATAATTATCTGTCAATCTATATATCCACAACGCAATTACATGTTCAGTGTCAACTAATCCCCAGCTAACAATAGGACTGTTTGCCAACTGATGTACCACTGGCAATACAACTTAAGACCTGCTGACTGATACTCAGCAATACCCAAACAGCAGCCACCTTCCTCAGTGAAATCCCCACAGCTTTGAAGCCTTCCTCATGATTTCACATGGTAAGAAATAACCTTTTGGCCAATCCAGGTCAGCTCTCCTTGTTCTGCCACTATGCCATAATGGCAATGACTCTTCTCTGGCAAGTGGCCTGGCCAGCCCAAGGCTTGCTCCCATCACTCAGCAACAACCAAATGCTATCAATGGAACGTAGTAACAAAATATACTGATACAGGATTCAGGAAAAAAAAAATAACAGACATAATCTCAACTTCTGAACTGCTCTTACAACATGAGAGATATTTGTGATTGTTTTTCAAGATAAAAAGATGATTCAAAGTTGTTATTTGATTAAAGAGTTCCAGATTTTGAGACATAAAGTGTAAAATGGAGATGTCTTTTCATATTTTCAAGAACAAATATATATATATACATACATGTATTTTTCAACCTAACTTAACCTAGCAAGCTACTAATGTCTGGGTTTTCTAATCACTTTCTACACTAAAAGTAGCTCAGTCAGACACGACTAGAAGAGATTTATCCAGGGCACTGAAGAATGTTATATATATTATAATCTGTAAAATATTCTTGGACTGAGAACTGACATGTCAGACTACAATTTCTGGCTTTCTTACTATATTTTCAAACCTTATAATCGTGTTTCTACCTTCAGAAAGGACAGCCTGCATGTTTTAAGCATGTGAACTTTCAGTGATCTACAGGTTGTTTTGGCCTGGTTCTGTGACTAATGGGGTGGGGGGACCCACAGACATGGGAAAGGGAAAAAGGGAAAAGGGGAAAGGGTAGGGAGGTGTGCCTGGAAATAAAACGGTGGCAACAATCTGAGGAGGAAAAATAATTTACAACATAAGACAACGGAATGCAAAATAACACAATATAATACAATATAATTGGAACTGAAGCTAATAAATCAAATAAAATGAAAGAGAGAGTGTGTCTGAAACCAAAGGCTTACTCTAATGCTGAAGATGAGATGGCTAGGGAGCATACATGCAGATGAGCAGCAAGGGAAAAGAGAGTCTCATGACTTGCCAACAGTTTTATCTTTTCCTCTGAATGGAAAACACTAAAACAGAAAGTAATACAAAGTCCTCTGGGGTATGTAGTTCTCTTCTGAGACAGGTATACCCAGAAGTATTGATGATCCACAGAATTGAAGCATTAACTCTTTAACTCCCAGTATGCTACATGGTGTTATGATGTGTAATACCAGTAACAAAAATCATAAGCCATGACAGGTCAGTAGTGTAGAAGTTTGAAAGGACAGCATGGTAAGGAATTAATAGTTCCTGACATTAACGTCTATGAGAGTTCAAGCAATTTCTTTCTTCTGAAAAAGATTGCCCTCCTCCTTTTTGGTATACTTTAATTAGTTTGCTCTTACTTTTGTGTACAGGCAATTGTCTTTTTCTCTGTCCATAAATTAGACATTCAGTGATCTTTATTAAAAGTTCTTTCTTATTCTAATATTAATTTTATCGGAGTTTGTAATTGGTATATACACTGACTTTTCAGCAAAATTTGTCAGCATTTATAACTGCTAGCAAAACAGACATAAGACAATGTGGTACTTGCTTGTATATGATTTAAAAGGTTAGACAAATATGAAAGGGTCAATAGCTTGCTTTAAATTCACTTACATACAGTAAAATTCACTGAGTTATCTGAGCTTTGTAAATCTCCAAGTTCTGCAAACATTGCATCTGGAAAATTTACGAGAACAGACTTTTCTCTCAATGCCAAACAATTCTGAAATTAGTGAAAGCAGTTTTTGTTTTTGTTGTTTATTTGGTTTTTTTTTAGTTTAGCAAGTAGTGGAGAGGAAAGAAAATGAATAAAACTAAGAACAACAAATTATATATTTTAGGGCTTGTGAAAAGACTTACTTTAAGTCTAAGACATGCTATCTTATCAATATATAAAATATCAGCCATGTGCATCCCTCTGGGTATATTTGAAATTATTTCAAATATCTAAGAATATCCAGTAATTCCTGTAAACCTGATATCAGTAAAAAAATTGCTATTGATTTCAGTGCAAACAGGTCGAACCATCAGACATTGATGTAGTTTCATATATATAATTTCAGGTTTCTTACATTTCAAGAATTATTTAATTCTGTGAGGTAATCAAGAATGCAATGAATGCTATCTCAAATAAAAGAGATAGTCCAGAAAGTGTTCTGTTCAAAAGTAAGAAATAAATCTGCCCTTTTTCACTTCTTTGATGATATCCTGTATAAATAGGAAAAAATCACCGAAAGCTGACTCACTTCATTTAACATTAAATACCTTATGCCTGACAATTGCTTAGTCAATTGCAGTGTACAGATACTTCCAAAGTTAATTCTCTTCTTCAGCTGTCTAATATAGCAAAGGCGATATCACCATCTGAAGGGACTTTCATTACCCTATTTATTATTAACAGTTAAGCTTTGATTGAAAGGATCCTAATTTTACTTTCTCTAGAACTTAAAAACTTAAGTATCTACATTATACTTTGTTCAGAATTTCCTGGATACATTCTTTCAAGGGAGATCATAGAATATATTATTATTATTATTATATTTACCTATTTGCCTAAAATCTATTTCTATGTGTTTTATTGAATTTATTTATCAATCAGTGAGCATCAGATAAGGGACATTTGTAACCTTGTTATAATAAAGGGACTCCTAACAGCTTTATGCTGGTATAGTGAACAGCAATGATACTTTTAACTTTCTTGGTTAATTCTGAGGTCTACTTTCAGAGTGTCTCATATTTGGAGTTACATCTGATATATAGCATCAAATTTATCATCATATCGCATTAGCATTTCAAAGTCAATATCAGGCTCAAGAGTGCATTTTTTTTTAATGTGCCAGCATAGAAAAATGCAATCTCAAAGTACTGAGTTTTAAAATTAATCTTTTTTGTATTTCTCATTGAGAATGCCCTAAAAAGGCTCGACTACAGAAACTACTCAGCTGCGTCTCGTCTAGATGGTGCTGTTTTCCAAAGACACTCCTTTCTGTCAATCCTACTCTAGTTATCAGAATCCAATCACTTTCAGTCTTTGTTTTTCCTTACTAATCATTAAAAAAAAAAGAAAAAAAAAAAGCAGATGTGTTTATAGTTTCTGATTTTACTGGTCTCTTTTGAAAATAAATTTGAAGGACTGCCAAAACTTGTCTGAAACAAAAAGCAGTATGTAAGAATGAATTATTATTATTATTTCATCCGCTATGTTCACATTTGTGATTATGAATTCAGTCGTGCTGTATATATTTTTATCTCTTTGACTGCTCTTACCACAGTGTGTCTTGTCATAGGAAATTTTTCACATCTTCAAAAAAGTTTATTAGGAAGTATAATTTATCTAACATAACATTTTTACAAGCTTAATTCCCAGAAAGGAAATTAGTAGTCTATTTTCAATAGAGATGAATAGTTTTCCCTCTGAAGTGATGTACCAGTTATTCTGAGTTCACTACTCCTGATCCACTATCACTTTTGTGGTTCAAACTCTGTACAACTTACAAATTCCTCTCACTCTCATATCTTCAATTCTGCTGAAAAGGTAACTCTATAGGTAATTGCTTCATTGGCAAATGAACTGAAAGGTTCTACCCGCTATGTATCAGAAACAGAAAGTCAGTGTAAGTTAGTTAAGAAGTTATTGCAGTAGATTCATCTTCTTTTCTAGCATAGATTTTTAAAATTAATTTTTAACATCTAAGATCATGAGTCTCCATTCATCTTTACCCAGTAGAAAAAAAATTCCTAAAGGACCATTTTATCAAAAATATGTGCACAAGGAAAGACAGGTGAATATCCTGTTCAAAATGCATTTTTTTTCTTTTTCCACTATAAAAGTAAAATCAAAGTGTGTCTAAGTTTTAGATAACTGAATTTAAGTGAGTCCCACTTACACACGTGAGTCTTTACTTGCTCCTTAGCATACAAATTAAAAGAGTGGGTATGTAAGTCGATGTCTCACTGCAGACAGTAAAAAATGTACTTTTGTGGAGATGAGAGCAAATATTCTCTTGGATTCACTCCTTCCTTTTTCTTTTATCATTGAATACCTCCAGAAGTCTGTAAATGCTACACAAATATTCATGTTGGTAGATTTTCACTGTGGTAACAATGGAGATTTCCAAATAAGGTCAGCATTATTAAAAGGATACTACTATGGCTCTAATTACTTTTGAAACATGAGACCCTCTATTGCTGCAATAAATAACATAGCATTGTGAGATCTGTTCAGTTTACCATAATCCAGTGTAATATTGTAAAAATATATGCAAATATAATATATTATATATTAATAATTATAATTTATTATATCATAATATTATATCATTATTATTAATATTATTTATTTATTTATTATTTTAATTAATTAATTATTTAATTAAATTATTTATTTATTTATTTATTATTTTTATTTATTTATTTATTATTTAATTAGTTATTTATTTTTTATCTATTATTATTATTATTATTATTTATTATATATTATATTATTATATTATAATTAATTTATTATATTAAAATATTATAAAATATATGTAAAAAAATCCAGTGTAATATATGTAAAAAAACAGTGTAATATTTCCGTATAGAGTCTTGCCCAATTTACTGAAATGTACATCAATATATACATATTTCAGGTTTCTTGTACCAAAGATACATTTAATGTTGGAAATGTAGGTGGAAATGTACTAACTTTATACTAAAATATCCTCCTCACTGGATCTGTATTTTTTAGTGCATATACAATGTGAATAGTTATTTATGACAAAGAAACACTCCCCAACCCTGTTCTTGCACAAAAGACTTAGCACAGAAGTTATTTATCTTCACATACCCTTTAGACAACTTGTTCATAGTCAGTCTAGTTTGAACTTAAGGATTTGGTAAATAAAATGTCCACTGTTACACGAAGCAGTAAATGCTACACATTCTGCTAAATACACCTCATCATGAATTGTTTTTCAATCCAGAACACCTTCTCATAGTTGCTACTCAACCTATTCACTCAAGCGTCACATCACACTTGGCACAGTCAACTCTCTCCTTTTGGCAACATAAGCAACTGTTCATTCCAATCCCTCTTCAAAGCCCACATTTATCAGTTGGCATCACAAAATTCATCTACAATTTCATGTGTGTATGCCAAACCATGAGTTGACATGCAAACAGAATATTAACTGCAGAACAAGCAGACACTTCAGAAAAAAATATAGTTGATACTTTTTGAAGTAACAAAACTACTCCAAATATTCCAAATTAGGCTCCAAACAAAACTGTACTTTTGATATCATTTAAAACTGTCAGCCTTCGGCTTTCTTACAGGGAAAATATTTACTATGATTTGTATTTACCAGTGATGTTTTAAAAATGATATAAAAGAATAAATCACTTTTCTGTACTCTGTATACTCCACTATGCTGCTTTCATTGCTTGAGCAATTTTTAATAACTTTAAAATAGTACTTAATTGTTATAGTTTGCACTGAACAAAGGAAGTTTCACAGCTTTGACTCCACTGCAAAATTTGTAGTATTTCAATAATAAAGAATAAACAAATTGCATAAGATCAGGAAATTACTGTTTATATTTCTGTTCTTTTTTTATCCAGTGTTAAAATTATATATAAGATATTTCTAGCTTAGAAAATTAAAGTAGCCTACAATTGAAGTTCCAAATAGATCAATCAAAAATTAAATCTCTGAGGTCATTCAGTGGATAAATATTACAAATTGTCTTTAGAATTGTCGAAGACAGATCTTCCTAAGTGGGAATTTTTTCTCTGTAAATCTGAGTAAGCCAAAAACCATACAAACAAAATTCTAAAACTAAGAAAAATTCCCACAACTCTGCAATCATGAATGTCATTAACACTAAACAGAAACTATACTACATAAAAACACCAATGCAAGTCCACAACTATTTCAAAATTTTCCCAGTCTATGCAGCTGTATGATTTGGAATGAACATTGTTTTCATGATAGCTTCCATTTGTCACAGTGTGATTGTTATTTTACTATCACTCTGATATCTCTCGGCTTTGTCTGGTGGTCACAGCTGACAGATCACAATTTCCGACTCTAAGTTTCTCATCAGAAAACATTCAGGTGAAGGCATTATTACCAAGGGATTGAAGGCTGTAACACAGGGCAAGTAGGCAGTCTATATAACGCTACAAGCCTCCTTTGTGGTTTCAGGAAAATGATTACATTTTTCTTTCTATTAAATAGTGTTCTCCCTTGTACTAGTGCCATAAAAAGAAATGAACACATGAAAAAACATTGTTCTAGGTAAATGATTACGTGGAAAAGGCAGTACTTTTTAGAAAAACAAAATAAAAAGTAATAAAGAAATACAAATAAACCTCAACTGAGAAGAGAAATGATAAACTTGTAAGTAAAGGCGAAGGGTGAAGTAATGATCATGAGTTCCATGAATATGAATACATTATAGAGCATTAAAAAGTGTCATAAAACATGTGATGTGATAATGATCAGCATCATGTTACTCAACTTTTAAATCCTTGAAACTGGGAAGGAACTTAATAAACTTCAGATATGTCCTGTGAAAAGATAACTCAATCCTAGAGTAATACATAAAAAAAAAAAGTCAACATTTTACTTATGAAGATATTAAATAATTGAAGAAGTTATATAATATACCAACATATGTGCTCAAGAATCCATCTAACTTCAAAAGCTTAATGGTATGTTTTGATCCCTGAATGAGATAGTAATTTGAAATTTAAATCTCTCATCACTTCTAGTTTAAATAACAAAGTCATCTGTAGTGATGAGGATGAAAAGCTATTTTTGAAAATGGATATGTTGGAGGTGTTAATGATGTTTACTTACTTGGAAATAACACCCAAATTAGCAAAATAATCAGTCAAGAGAAGGATAACCTGAGTTCATTGGTCTTTCTGACTCTCAAGTGACAAGAACTCATCTTCTAGGACTGTCAGAGGTTCTCAAAAAAGTCTTCAAAAGCTTTTTACTGCTCTGGATCCAATGCTGTAAATCTCAAGGCCAGACTGAATGTTGTTGGGTGAATCTTTAAAAGAGTTTTTGTAGCCCTGTGTTCTCAGTCTCCACTTGCAGGTACTGAGTCATCACACTTGTCTCCATGCTTTGTTTTCCTTTTAGCATTTGAATGTTTGAAATACTTATTTCTATTCTATGAACAGCAGTCTCTCCTCAAACAGAAGAACATCTCACTCAGAAAGACTTTTTCACACTGCTTTACTTTCTATTGTTCTTAGCTTCAAAATTGAGTGGTTATAGGAGTCATAAGGAAAATATTTCCTTCTGCTTCAACCTAATGGAGTGCTTCATTGTGAAGAAAAAAAAAAATCACAGTACTACTTGTGTACAAGAAAGCACAAAATCCACACGTACTGGATGAAACTTAGTAGCATCAGTAGCACTTGAGTATGCTCAAATTGTTCTGGACTCAGTACTACAAGATGAAAGATAGTGCATATATGGATTTCATCCCAGGAAAATTTCAGGATGTGTCTGTCTTTTATCAACACAATGAAAACTACAGTCATTTCAAAGAATCATAAATTGGCTTACTTTGGAAGAGATATTAAAGACTGTCTAGTTTCAAACCCCCTGCAGTAGGCAGAGTTGTCAGTCACTAACTAGATCAGGCTGCTCAGGACCTCATCTGATCTGGCCTTGAACAGCCCCAGCTATGGGTTGTCTACAACTTGTCCTCACAACCCTACCCAGTGCCTCACCAAACTCTGAGTAAAGAATTTTCTCCTAACATTTAAGCTAAATCTCCCTTGTTTTAGTCTAAAGCAATTCCCCTTTGTCCTTTCACCATTAGATCATGTAAAATGATCCTATAAAAATATGAAAATATAAAGATATCAAAAGTGTAGTGACTAACATTGGATAGAATTTAAACCATTTTAAACAGCTTTGTTGATGATTCCAGGATTACTGTCTACTCTTTTAGGGCTTTTTTTTCCTGAAACTGATTAAAGGTGGTTCTTATTACAGTTCAGCTTTATGAAAGTTGATTTTAAAGACATTAAATTTATTTAATCACTTTGGGATATTTTCCTTAAGATCCAGAATATAACCATGCAATATACATTTGCTTTCCAAACCAGAAGAAATTTTATTTCATTTTTAGAAGCTAATACTTACAAAGAGCAAGGAAATACTGTCATATTCACCAAGTAGAATGAGATAATAAATATTTCATAGAGGAAAACAAGGAGAGCTTGACCAACACACTTCCCATTTTGTTTAATGAATGAGAACACTTTTAAGGAGAGTGATTTGTAATGTTGTGTTTTTGTCACAAGTTTCCATCATGATTCTTTTTCACCACCTTTTTGTCTTGATAATGCAATGGATTCACCGTGGTACTTTCTGGTAATAGAAATGTAGAATTAGACCATGAAAATGTATTTATTCTTTACTATAGATCTTTTGAAGGCTCAACTACATGCTTAAGAGCTCTTCTGTGTTGGTACATCTGATATTTGTCTCTGTTACCCAGTGATATTCTTTGGAACTAAACAACTTGAACACAGACAGATCCTATTAGTGTTTGTAGCAAAGTATAAATATTATAATAATTATTATCAACGTTTTTCAGGCTGGTTAGGCACAGTTCTTTGATGAATGGGGCGGTGGGACCCACAGGTCCATGCCCTGGGAAAGGGGAAGGGGAAAAGTGAAAAAGTAGATTGGCCTAAAAATAAAACAGCAGCAACAATCTGAGGAGGAAAGCTAATTTACTAAATAAGATATCAGAACGCAAAATAACATACTATAATACAATGTAATTGGAACTGAAGCTAATAAATCAGTTAAAATGAGAGACTTTCCAAAAACCAAATGTGTTACCCTAACAGTGAAAACGAGATGACTAGGGAGCACACACACTGCTGGGATGATCTGAAATGAGAAAGACAGGGATCCTGAGACATGCCAACAGTTTTATCTTTCCCTCTGAATGGAAAACAGAAAAACGCAAAGTAACACAAAGTCCTCTGGGGTACGTAGTTCTTCTCTTCTGAGACAGGTATACCCAGAACTATTGATGATGCACAGAACTGGAGCATTAACTCTTTAAATCCCAGTGCACTACATGATGTTATAATGTGGAATACTGATAAAAAATCATAAAATCATGACATTGACTTGATTTACCTTACATAGTAACATGATTTCAAATTAAGAGTTCTTCAGAAATTAAATCAAGCCTACTTGTGTGACATAAACGCAGAGAAAAAAGAGCATAATTTGAAATATTCCACTTGTTATATTCCATTTAGTTCTTAAAATTCTTATACAAGTATGTGATATGAAATTTTCTTACATGTTACTAATTTGACCTATGGTAATTATGTTTCATATATCACCTTAGAACTCAGTAGGCCTTGACTAGAGATGCTCCATTAATATTTTTAGATACTTTAAGAAATTTTATAACAGTTTGCAATTAGATTCCTTGTTCAGAAGACAAGTATTCAATTTCCTTTTTAAAACACAATGCTTTAAACTTAGTAATTTTTATGAAATTTGTAAGATTGTTTAAAAGTACCATCAACACAAATCTTATACTCTGTCAAAATAACAATTGGTATTAAATCATTGAAAGTCAGACAGTTGTGTCTTTTAGAGAACAAAGATAATAATTAACTGAATTTTCAACACAGTATAGCATGAATAGGGCATTATATTCTTTTCTTGTCACAGGAAGAAAATAATATGTATATGTGTTTTATCATATGATGACCCTGGTAGAAACTCTGATGTCGATGCTGACAAGGCTTATCAGAATTATCTCTGTTCCACTATCTTTACAGTGATTTGTGTAAGAGATTGTTTTTTGTTTTTTTTTTAATCAGCTCTCATTTTATCTTGATCAAGGTCAGCAGCAGGAAAACAGATATCTCCTTGTTACAGAAGTATCAAGTAGCACATAATGATAGAAGTTTATAATAAAATGTTTGGTATGAGTTAGATTGCTGTAAAGTATCAGTAAATTTTATTTTCTATGTGGTTGAAAATGCATTATACTTTGAATCATTATGCTTAGAATCTTATCAAGATAGCCTAGACTAAGAAATGTTACAGAAGGATTAGGCTATATTTTGACTTACAAAAAATATATTAAAAAAAAAAGACAAAAACCCCATACATTTTCATATTTATTTTCCAGATCTCAAGTTAATTTTTGGACCCTTTTCTTGCAGCTAATAATGGAATGTTACTACTGCTTTAAAATTAGTCAGTGCTGCTCCCACCATAGTCCTAAATTGGTGAAATGGATGAAAAGGAAATCTGAATTAGTGTCTTAACTATCAAAGCATATTCTTCTTTCATTTTAGGTACTTTGTCATGTTACTTATCATGCTATTAAAGTCTACAACACTATATTCTGCTACCGTGTGGGTGACAGAGCACTGGAACAGATTGATCAGAGAGGATGTGGATTCTTACCCTCAGAGATCTTCAAAAGATACCTGAGGTTCTGGGCAGCTAGCTCTGGAGTCTGCGCTTGAGCAGGAATGTTGTACCAAATAATCTCATAAGGATCCTTCAAACCTTAATCAAACCAGTACTTATTACATCAATTCAGTATCTGGTTAGAAGAAGCTTCCTAGTTCAGTGTGTGGGAATACAAGACCCAGAGCCATTCCAATCAAAGCAGGTCAACATCTACTTTGGGAAATCAAAAATTGTCTTAATCATTAATTTTAAATAATGAAATATATACAACAATTTTGAGTAACAAAACATACAAATTGATTGAAGGAAATATACATTTCCTTTTTGTCCCAGTGCCTGTTCTTTACCATGAACATATATCCAACAGGCAGAAAATTTATTGTCAGTGCTAAAATATGAGTGTTATGTTAGTCTTATTGAAGAACTCCTTGTCAGAATACATAAACATTCTTATCTGAATAGATATAAAGTCTGACTTAAAAAAATCAAGCTTCCATCAAAACAAAAAGCATTGAAGTCTAGCGTGAACCATTACATTAGACTAAAAGAAGACCCTGGGAACTTCCTTCCTGTTGGAAAATAGCTGGAGAACTAGTACCTGCTGAATCTCCTGTCTCCTAACCTTAACACAAGGGTAAACATGAAGCATATAGCTTGATAGAAAAGCTGACCATATGACAGTGGACTACAAGGCCTATCAAAGCTCTCAGTTTAGCAGAGACTCCCTCTCTTGTCCTATGTACATGAGAAAAGACACATTTAAACAGAAAAAAAATGCTCTTAATTCCTTGCTGTTCTCACAATTACTTTTGTATTGCATTCTACTCTCTTTGGAATTAGAAAGATAGTTGAAATGTAATTCTCCTCTAACTGCATAAGATAAAATTTGCAGCAATCCTAAAACATGATAAAGGGATATCACTCCCCTTGACCAGCATTTTGTCTGGATATTTTTGTTTTGAATTGGGAATGTACTTCATGGTCAGAAAGATACTACAGAAAGAAGTCTGATACCATCAGTTTCTAATATTCCTCAATGAAGTCACTTCTTGTGTCTGTTTCTATAAACCTTAGAGTTTGAGGCATTGATTTAGTGCAAATAAAGTCAACAGAGAGTGCTGAATCTTCACTCTGTCTTGTCTGTTCTTTTACGTTAGTCTCCATTTCTATCATTGCTGAACATTTTTCCATGTAGTTTACCAGTGCAGTCATCTTATTGCTGTAGAATTCTTCCGGCCTTAGCGGGAAAGCAAGTCTTGGCACAGTAATGTGAGAGTTTATAGCAGTCATTGCAACATTTCACCAAAATACGTCTGTTATGACACTGTATAACTGTAACCTTATTTAAACAGGAGCAAATGCATATCAAGTTATCATCAGTATTCATAGGCTACACATTGGAAGTGCAATCATATTCCCCAGATCTCTCTTCCAATAGTATTTAAAACAACTTCTACATAGAGAAATTTAATAATTCTATACAATGAAACTGGTCAGATCTGACAAGAACTGTAAATATTGGTGGTATGATACTAGAAAAGAGACTTTTAAGATACTGATCTTTTAAGTATAATAATCCTTTCAACTACAGAATTCTGTGTTAGACATACGTAAAAGACTTTATTTTGCATTATTTTTTTACATTATTATATTATTCTATTCTAACACATAACACAAAGCCCACCAGTTTAAACTCCAAAAATCTTGCTTGGGGAAAAAATGGTTTCCAAGAAGTAAACAGGTAACTTAAAATATTGTTTCTGTTGGATGTTGTCAGCATTTTTTGACAAAATTGTGACAAGGCTTTTTTATACCTTATTAATAACCGCATTCAAGTAATTTTTGTGGATAGAATCCAAATCTATCAGTGCAAGATATTTCCTTATCCATGAACCAAACTGATATTAAGTACATGGCATTATAGAATCAGTACTTGCTAGTACAGAGAATCAAAACCATAGTACATTAAACACTTAATTTGCACAGACTGAAGAATTTCTTTCAAGGATCTTAAGTTCTTTGGATAAATCAAAGCCCAACACACAGAGAATGAATGCAGAAAACCATGTGTGTCTGCGCAAAGCTTGTTTAAGTTGAGTAGA
Source organism: Oreortyx pictus (assembly GCA_036925125.1). Classification (NCBI taxonomy): domain Eukaryota; kingdom Metazoa; phylum Chordata; class Aves; order Galliformes; family Odontophoridae; genus Oreortyx; species Oreortyx pictus. The sequence goes on from JAUPFR010000001.1 coordinate 33,212,341, forward strand.
GAGAATCTGAAGGCCTTAAAAGTGCGCTTTTCCCACCCAGACCTTCCTTCTATAGACAATATATATAATAGTTCAGTGCTTTTTCCCAGAAGCAGGTTCAGGACCTTGCACTTGGCTTTGCTTAACTTCACGAGGTACATGTAGGTCCACCCCACAAAACTACCAAAGACCTCCTGGATTGTATCTCTTCTATGCAACACAACAACTACACCGGTTAGATTGGTGTTATTGGCAAAGTTGCTGACAGCGAACTCAGTCCCACTATCTATGTGGGCATTGAGGAAGATACTAGTTAGTACCTGCATGCACCCTTGAGGAGTATCACTTAAATTTAGGTTTCTCAGAGCATAGCCTTGTCAAATTTAAGTAGCTCCAAGGAGAGAGATTCTCAGACATACTGGGCAACCTGTTTCAACATTTGATCACCATTATCATGAAAATCTCTGTAGTATTTTTGGTTGAGATTTGTATTTTGTTTGTTTGCAAATCATATCTGTTTTCTTCCTGTGCAACCCTTACACTGTGCGTCCATGAGCAATGTCTGACTCTTCTTAGTATTAAGAAGACAGACAGAAACATTTGTTTTGTGTGCTATGTGAGAACCTGAAATGTTAATAGAACCTGAATGTTAATAGAAAGTTTTTAAAATACATAAATGATCATGTGCAGGCATACTTGATCTTTCCTGGGATAGCAAGACTAGAAGAAAACTTAATTCACAGCTGTTACAGACGAAACAACAAACTTCTATTGCTCACATGAACTTAGTTTGTAAAGTCCTAAATGAATTTTGGTTTAGATCAGGTTTCCATTTTTTCCTTTCTTCTCTAAGTCTCACCTTCTTTCCCTAACTTTTTGAGTCTTGAGAAATATAAGCAATTCAGTAGTAAGGTGAAAGCTGAGTCAGAAGTACAAATAATTATATAGCAGCAGAAAAAGAGTGAAAATTGTGAAGTATTTACTAAACTGAAGGAAAGTATATAATGGCCAGAACTGATGACTTCAAATTGCAGTGTTCAGAATTGGATGAAATACGACTTTCATTTTTCTAATTATGTATCCACTGACCTCTATATGACATAGCTATTTATTTCCATCGGAAATTTGCATGGACACTGGAAATTACCAAAGCAGTGATGTAGAGAAAATTTATAGTAGTCTCAGAACAAAATCAGAAATGCCTGCAATTGCAAGAATTGTCAGTTTAGCTTAGCTGACTGCCTTTTTCCATAATTCTGGATTAATAAAGGGTGCAATTGCATGAGCTCAAGCAACCACTTAGAATTCAGCACAAAACCACTGCTAAATTGTCAGTATACTACTGTACTGTGCTAAACTGAATAAAACACTATTGTTGTTTTGCAAATCAGGCATTTTTCAGGTCACATTTATTGTTTATGAACAATATTTTTTGACAGCCTTGGAAAAGCTTCCAAGATTTTTATAATGCTCTGTAATGGATAAACTGGCAAAGATATAAGTATCAGCAAATGGATGTTGCTAAATGAGTATCAGTAGACACACTCCTGTGCATATTATCACTGTATTTGCAAATATGATTCATCATCATAGTAAAATATTATCTTGCAGCAAGCAATACTGGTGCTGGAAAACCACACACTAATCATACTGCAGTGATTGTTCACACCAGCCAGAGACTGCTTGTTTCATAGCAGTCAACAGGTCTTATATCATCACTCTGGCATTTCTGTTTTATGACTGCAATTATTTGTACTAGGGTCTAATGGTATTAATACTAATAAAACAGTAAGTTTAAACAAATTTATGCAATAAGATGTTTAGTTACTTGTCTGAATAATAAAAAAAAAGTTTACATCCTAATGTGAGCTAAGAACAGTATTATTGCTCTTTTTATTTTTTAAACACTTTTTTTCCTAAGCATGGTCAGTTAGGAAAACATACAAGTAATTTTAAACACAGGTCAACCTGTTACTAGTTATTTTATCTGAAGATTTGTGACTCACTTGTGTGACTTAGAGTTGTTCATCTTAACTTCGAACTTGTCCACAATTCAGAGTTCTCTAGTAACCATATTGAGGACTATAGCTCATTTAATAATATTACAGTATTTTGAGTGTTTAATATAAATTAGACATAATGTGAATTGCATTCATGCTGTCCTCACGTGGATTAAACTTGGGTGGCTGCCAGGTTAAGCAGCAAACTGCTCTCTCACATCCTATCCTCAGTAGGACAGATAGAACATTAAAAAATGAAAGACTTTGTGGCTTGAGATAAGAATAGAGAGATCACACACCAGTTACCACCATGGGTAATTCAGACTTGGCAAAAATAATTTAATTTATGGTCAAATGAAAATGAAGTAGGATAGTGGGAAACAGATAACAAAACACACCTCACCTACTCTGTCTCCCTCCATTTCCTCTCTGCCTGTGCTCAACTTCACTCCTTCAATCCCAACCCCTCTACAGTCTCTGCCCCCCACCCCAAGAGGTGAAGGAGTGTTAGGGAAATCAGTATAGACTTATAGAGACTGATATCAATATAGACTGCAATTAGTCTATAACAATTATACACTCCTTCCTCCTCCCACTTTTCCCCTAATTCAATGTGGAATTCCTCCCATGGGATACAATCCTTCACAAACTATTTCACAAACCATAGACCATTTCTATGGTGTGACAGTCATTCAGGAGCAGACTGAACACAAAATCACAGTATTGTAGAAGGGAGGAGGGACCTCTAAAGATTATTGAATCCAATGCCCTGCCAAAGCAGGTTCCCTGTAGCAAGTCACACAGGAAAGCATCCAGATGGGTTTTGAATATCTCTAAAGAAAAAAAAAATAACTCCTGTTCCAGTAAAGAAGTTCTTCCTAGTGTATGCATGAAACTTCCTGTGTTAGTTTTTGTGCCCATTGCCCCTTGTTCTGTCATTGCACACCACTCATTGCAGGATGATCGCCAATGGATCAGTTCCTGCCAACAACATGCTCCTGCATTATCTCCAGGGGCTGCAGACTCCTTTATGTCATGTCCACCTCCTGCAGTATGGGGTCCTTCATGTACTGCAGCAAAGATATCTGCTCCAGCATTGTCCTTAATGAGCTGCACTGAGAAAGCCTGTTTCACTATGAAGTTCTCTATGGGCTCTCCCTGCTTGGGTGCTTGGAGCACCTCCACCTTCTAGTACACTGATTTTGATGTCTACAGGGTTGCTTTTCACACATTTTTTTTCTCATTTCCGTCTATCACAGACACTGCACAGAGCTTTTGCTTTTTTTGCAAATATGTTTCCCAAAAGCCCCACCATCTAGTCTGCCATGTCCTGCAGTGCAGCCATTGTAGCCAGCTGGAACTGACTTTGTGTGGCCTGGGGTAGCATTGCTTCTTCTCACAGAGGAGCCCTTCAGCCCTCTTCAGAGTCAAAACTTTGCCACATACATCCAGTATGTATTCTTAAGGGTGTTTTGACAGGTTTGAAACAGTAATAGGTTATACTAATATGCAATGTGATCACAATGTCAATTAGGCAATGGAACAGCAAACATGAGTACTTGAATAAAATACAGAGTAGTTGAATTTTTTTATCTAATTAAGCACAGCAAAGGTAAGATGGAGGAGTCATTAACACTGATATTCCCGTGGAACACACAGATCCCTGAGGTAATCTTCATCAGACTGTTAAACCAATGTAGAGAAGGGCTATGTGGCTGGACCAGCTGTTGGTTTATCTGCCTTTATGTGGCATCATATTGAAACAACCAGTATCTGCCAGCTCTCCTGGCTCATGCTAAGCCAGTTTGGTGAAGGCACAAGGAAGGCCAACAGGACTAATGCATACAAGAGTGACTGGGAGTTGTCTGTACAGATAAGCAAGTGTGACGTGTTTCATCTAGGCATATCATGCCTTTTGGAGGAAAAAGCAAGTGAAACTTCATGAAAACTCTGAAGATCCAGTATGGTGGACTTAAATGCCAGTGTCCTTACATTAAAAAACAAATCAAGAAATCCAAATATATTTTTGGAATTGCAGGCTTTTGTTGAATTACATGAGAAAAAGTCAAAACTGTACTCTAGATTATTATTTTTTTAATATGAAATAAATTCACTTTTATGATCTTGCTATAGCTTCTTTTCTCAGTGTCTGTTTCTACATTCAGTAGTTCTTTGGCTTGTAATATACTGTTCATTTTTCTTTGATGACTTTCTCTTCAGAGTAACAACATACTCTGTCAGATATCTACACACTCCAGCTACTATCTTTCTTGTTTGTGTTGCTATTTTAAATTTATCTCTATGTACCTCAAACCATCATTTTAGTGTGAGCAACCTGGAGTACAACTTTGTGATGAGAGGTAAATTTAAAAGCAGACTCTGTACCTATATTCTGTAACCACAGACTCAGAAAAATTTCTTACAGAGCTCTGTGTAGTATAGTTCAGAGGTTTTACTTTTTTTTTTTTTTTTTTTTAATGTGAAATGCTCCTGAGAACTTTGGCTGTGTTTCCCACAACATTAAAAAACAGTTCTAATTCTTCCTCTTGGGAATGTTCAAAAGAAAGTCCACAAAAAGATAATCTGCAGCAAGATGTAACTCTGTTCTGGACATTGGAGGTTCAAAAGAAAATATGTCAAAAAGAGATGAATTAGTCATATGTACATCTTTTTGTTTATTCGCTATGGTAAAGAATATTTCTACTTCTTTTAATAAACAGCTTTGGGGAGGATGAAAGCTTGCTTTAATGCAGCAGATGAGAGAACATCAGGAGTGGTTTTAGGATTCCTACTGCCTTTATAAACATTATTATTTGATATAATTTAAGCCAAATCACATTCACAGAATGTCCATACACAGCCTTTTCTTCTGTTTTATTTACATTAAATTTTACTGTTCACAGATGAAATGATATGCTTCACAGCCCATAAAAATATTGATCAAAGAACAACCACCACATTCTTTGTTATCTTCCTGCCTACTTTTAAACATTTTTCAACCTATATGAGCCTACATTAGTGACCCCACTCCTAAATCCTTGTAACTTCTTGCTGGCAAGAAAACGCTGTCATTCACTCTGAAAAATAAATTATCATAGAAGATGATTTTCCTCTCATACAAATAACTAAGGTTTGATACTTATCCAGTTATCATTTTCTAAAATTCTACAGATGTTGTCAAGGTTAGTCTGGCCCTTATGCAGCTGCAGAGCCTCCCACCACTCTTTCATTTAGACTCCACTGATACTACTAGGGGAGGCCTGGATATTGTCTGTCATCACTACACAGCTCTGAACGTGATGACTGAAGCCATAAACGGTCTTCTCTTCAGATCTGTAAATGTCAGAAAAGGACTTGAAGAGGAGTGGACAAATCTTGTGGGCAATCAATTCATTGTATGCCTGATGTCAGCTAGAATGGTTTTATTTCTGTGACTATGGACCCCTCTTTCAGGTATAATGACTACTTGAAAATGAAGGGACTCACCTAAGTGGGGCAATAATAGTTTTGCTAGCAATCTGGCCAGCCTTGTTAGAAGTAGGAGCCATACAGAGAGCAATAAAAAATCATGTGAGGATGTTGCGGATAGATCATGGTGACTGAGGGAGGATGCAGAAGAACACAAAAGTCATTTGTCTTCAAGAATAGCAAGGAAAAGGATCTACAGAACTAGATACTGGTCAGCCTCTCTGTAATCCTGGGGAAGATTACCTGATTAGTTATTTTGGCTAGCTTTGTGGAAGATGCAAGAACAGTGAATGTTGTTTATTTTGACTATAGTAAAGCTTTTGACATTGTCTGTTTAATATCCTCTAGACAGGCTGTTGAACTATCAGTCAAACGAATGGTGATCTGAACTGCAAACTGGCTGAACAGTTGTGATCAGATGGTAATGGTACAAATTCCAGAAAGTGGCCAGACATTAGTGAACTACCCAACAGATGTTATGTTCTTTGTTGTTTAATCTCTTCCAGTTTGTTGATACAAACTATAGGCTGAGGATCAATCAACTGGAATGTAACTTTTCAAGGGTTCCTTGCAGACCACAAGCTGATCATGAGATGGCAGTGCTCTCTTGAAAAGAATACCAACTGCTTCTTCCAAAGAGAACTGTCAGCAGGTCAACATTCGCAATTCTTCCTCTCTACTTGATGAAGTTATGTCTGGAATTCTGTGTGTGGTTCTGGGCTCCTCATTCCGAGGTACAGAGTCACTTGGGGCAAGGCAAGTGAAGTGCCACAAAGACTATTAAGATTATTACCAAGAGTACTCTCATACAGGAAAAAAGCAGAAAGAGGTGTGATGGTTCCACCTGAAGGAAAGAAAGCTTAGGGAGATCTCAACAATGTGTACAAAACAATGGGAGGAAAAAAGTGCGATGGACTTTTCTTACTAGTGCTCAGTGAAAGGACATGAGATAATGGGCACAACTTGAGACATAGAAAAATCTATCTATAATTAAGAAAATAGCTTTTATCATTGTGAATGTGGCTGAATGCTACAACAGGTTGCTCAAAAAGGCTGTGGAGTTCTTCTCTGTGGAAGTGTTAAAAATATGACTGGACACAGTCCCAGATAAACTACTTAAACAGGGGAGTTGTGAATGTGATTATATTATACTGTTGCACTAGAAAGCTCATTGGCATAAATGCATCCTGGGACACTCAGTAGTCGAATATTTGTACATCCCTTTGAGTTAGCCATTCAGGAATTCTATGTTCTTTTGATGCACATATAACACTACTCTGAAGTGAGAATCATCTATTCTAAGCTATTGTTCAAAATATTGTATTCTTAGAACGGAATGAATTCAAGGTTCTCATGAATTAGGTTCTGGGTAGAGCAGACCTATCAAGAGACATTTTAATTAGAAAGTGAATTTTTTATCTTGAAGACTAGATTTTGGCTCCTTTCTCCTCATGATGACATCAGATTAAATCTGAAAAGGACACACTAAAGGCAATTTCATTATCTTATATTGTTACTTGAGTAAGGGAGGGCAGAAAGCTACCTGTATGTATTTGATTCTGTCTGCTCCTTACCTGATTATAAGATGCAGAGAGTTGATATGAAAAGCCTTCTGCCTTCAGGTTATCTGACTTCTGTCATTTTCTATCATTTTCTCTGTGAAGAGTGAACTGAGGAAATCAAGAGTCTAAACAGCAACTCAGAAAGGAGTATAAATAAAATATTGTGTAAATATTGAGGTAATCCTTGGCATATGAAGGCAGTAGAGGGATGTAGAATTTCTTTTTGTGCATTCTTAAACAATTCTTGTTTGCAGTGGCCTTTAAGTGACCACATTTTCAAGCCTTCCTTTAGGTAATATACCCCAGTATGAGACTATCTTAGAGTATTGGCTACCAAAGCCTAGTGCATCTTATCTTCCGAAATTTCCATCACATTTTAATGAATTTATAAAAGTTCACTGTGTAATCTTGGAAAATTTTTCAATATCCTGATAAATGATAGCAATGCCAACTTGAACATTTTCAGCCTAGGTTAATCTTAATAACACTGAATCAAAAACAGTTATGATCTGTTTTTCCTACCCCCGTGTTTTGGACTATACTCTGACAGCATCCAGCCTAGCATAAAAGATAACGGTGTATTAAGGCGCAAGAAACATTCCAGGAAAATAAGAAGATGTGGATCACTGTTTATGTGTCTCTTACAGGGAAATGTAATTTTCTTTTTGTTTGATTTTTCATTGTACTATCCTCATGTTCCCAGATGAGTTGCAGTGTTTCTTCCTGGGAGATTGTTCCACTGAATAATTACACAGATTTACATTCATGTTCTAAGACAAACTCTATAGTAACAGCAGATCAAATAAATTCTGAGAATGTTAAAAGAAGACAACATAGCACAGATGATAAGAACTATAGGATCTGTGATTATTACAGATTTTTAATACACTCCTTTGATTCCTTGATGACTTCCAGAACTCCATGGGTAAGTACAGCACAAGTAACATAATCACTTGATTAGCTCACATACGTGTTTAAAATCAGCTTTAACTTAACATTCTTCTTTTGTCCTACATGTTAAACAAACACCATGAAGTTTTTTACAACACTGGGAGATTTCTTAGACCAAGAAAATAAATAATCATATGTGGCAGAATATAATGTAAGTAGAAGATATTAAAACAAAAACACAGTTAATGAAAAACATACCAGGGTAATAATGAGTACAACAGAAGGAAATATTCATCCTTTTATCAGTCATAAGGGAAAGCAGTAAAAAATTGAAGTTGTAGATCAGTGTTAGAATTAGAATATTTTATTGAAGATATTCCTCACCAGTGTAGGGATATCTCAGAAATTCTTTTCATACAGAACGGTGATGAAATTTCTGATAATACAATCTGTATAATTCATTCTGCTTCCTAATGTACTGAAAATACATAGGTATGGAAAGGTGAAGATACACAGATATATGCATTTATAAATAAAAAATATATGCATTTACATATATATGTTAGCACACAGAAACACACACACACATACTAGCAGCTACTTTCGATCTAGCAAAAACAAATTTATTACTGAAATTTAATGGTAATTAGATCTGTAACTTCCTTAGGCTCTTCTGAATAAAATCCTATCTAGCATTATTATGTTGGCAAACTATAGAATCATTGTGATGGTTCTCTGTGTAAAGCTGTTTATTAATGTTTAATAGTTATTTTGTTTTTCTTTCACAGAAAAATACTTCTAAATATATTTAAACAATAAAAAAGTTGTCAGCAATTCACTGGTCTATTTAACTCTAAAAACTTTTATGTAAGAAATCCATAAAGTGAAATTTAGTTACTAAAGGCAACAATCAGTACTTTTTCCCCATATTCTGTTAAATGTCATTATTTTAAATGAAAACTCATCTATTGCTTCTGTAAAGTAAAGCAAAATGAATGTGACACAACTGAAAATATAGAGAATAGGAAATTATTTTTACACACATGGGGTGGGGGATCTGAGATGAGAATATGTTCTTTTACTTTTATGACCAATCTTAACATATGAGAAGAGTTTTTCTCTGTATTTATTTTAATTTTTGAACAGCCTGAAAAACAAAACAAAACAAACAAACAAAACAAAACAAAACAAAACAACAAAAAAAAAACCAGAGTATTCCAGGAACTGAGTGATGGGCTTAATCATAAATCTCTAAAACACTGGCAGAAGTTGCCCAGTGATGCTGTGGAGTCTCCCTGGAAATATTTCAACCCTAACTCAACACAGTTGTAGGTAAGCTTAGGTGGTTGTGCTTCAGGTTTCTTCCAATCTAAACTATTTTTAGATTCTGCAATTCTACTGTTACTGTTTTTTTTTTTTTGCTAAATTCTCTGGGCAGTTTACTGACAAGAAATTCACAGAATTTGCTATATGAACGTGAGTTTACCTTTCACACATGTCTTGCAGCTGAAGTTAGAAGGATCCTTAAATTTAAGTCGTGTTGACTGCATTATGCAAAAGAACATTTTATATCTGAATGTTTCAAACGCCTTTTATCTAACTGCATTATGAACTCCTGCCTTGCTGAGCTGATAGTTATCAATGAGATTAGTAAATATACAGGGTAAATAAAATCCAGCACAAAAATAAGTATTCAACATTTCCTTGAAATATAGTGTAATGGCCTTGGCTGGAATAAAGTTAACTTTCTTTATAGAGTCCTGTATGATACCGTGTTTAAAATTTTTGATAACAGTTACTGGTAATAGTATTGTTTTCTGTTGTTGCTGAGCTCACAGAGCCAAGTACTTTGCTTCTTGTGCTTCTCTGCTAGCAAGAAGCTGGAGGTATACATGAAGCTGGAAGGCAATGAGCCTGGAAAGGTTACCCAAACTGAACAAAGTGATATTCTATAGTAACTTTATGATTCCATACTCAGCAGTAAAGTCTGGGGTAAAGAAAGAGGAAGGAACGATGTTTGGAGTTGTGGTCATAAAATCATAGGATCACTAAAGGTGGAAAAGACCTCTAAGATAATCCTGTGCAATCGTCCACCTATCAGTAATATTTCCCACTAAACTATGTCCCTCAGTACAACATCTAAATATTTATTGAACACCTTCAGTGTCAGTGAAACTACCACCTCCCTTGGCAGCTCATTCCAGTGCCTATCCACACTGTCAGAGAAGAAATATTTCCAAACATCCAATCTGATTCTCTCCTGACACAACTTGTGGCCATTCCCTCTAGTTCTGTCACTAGTTACATGGGAGAAGAGGCTGACCCCGTTTCACCACAGTCTCCCTTCAGGTCGTTGTAGAAAGTGATAATATTACCAACTAGCCTGCTCTACTCCAGACTGAACAATCCATGTTCCCTTGGCCATTCTACATAAGACTTATGCTCCACAATCCTCATCAGCTTCATTGTCCTTCCCTGAATACAATCCAGGGCCTTGCTGTCTTTCTTGTAGCAACATCCAAAAACTGAACACAGTACTCGAGGTATGGTCTCACCAGTGCTGAATACAGAGGGACAATCACTTCCCTGTTCCTGCTGGTAACACTATTTCTGATGTAAGCCAGGATGCCATTGGCCTTCTTGGCCACCTGGGCGAACTACTGGCTCATGTTCAGCTGAGAATCAATCAATACCTCCAGGTATCTATCTTCCTAAGAAACTGTTGCATAGGATGGACCCTGTTTCTCTGGGAGTGGCTGAACACCTGTCCTGCCTACGGGAAGTATCAAATGAACTCCTTGTTTTTCTTTGCTTTTTTATGCATCTTTTACGTTATCTACCCATGAGTTCTCACACTTTCACCTTTCCAGTTCTCTCCCCATCCCATCTAGGGAAATTGAATAAATGGCTGTGTGATACTGTGCTGCCTGCTGGGGTTAGACCACAGCATATGGTCAGTTTGTCTGTACTGAGTAATTCAAACAAGTGTTTGAAATACCGTTTCACAGGAAAGAAATGTCTTACGTAGTTCTGGAATATGATTTAATATTTAGTATGAAAGGGTGCTGTACTTTCAGGTCTTCCAGTCTTCCTTAAAATACTGAATATATATAGAATATTTGGCATGTCAGATTGCATAGAATTATCTAATTTTATATATGCATGAAACTCTGATGTGAGAGGGCCATTTAAGGATCCTTCGAATGTAAAATGTTGAGGTGCAGATATTTTAAGACAAGAAATCATTTTTCTTATGTGCCCTACATAGTAAGTGGTTAACTGTACTCTAGAAGGGGTTTATACCCATTAATTGAAAGGGAAGGAATGATAAATATGTTCTAACTTTCAAGTATTCACAGTAAAAGCAGATGAATCCTATGCATTATTTCAACACTAGGTGCTTCAGAATACCATTCTTTCTCCGTAAACTGTGTGATTTAGCAGTAGCAGTAATTTGTTCTGGAATTCTGCTCCTTCTAGAAAAAAAAAGCTTTCAAAAAGTAAAAATAAAAAAAAAATAAAACAAAAATTAAAAAAAATGATTAGCAAATAATACTGAGTGACTGAACAGAGATGACAAACACAAGGATTTATTATTATTTGTTATTTTGAAATATAAAAACAGAATTTTTAACAGAAAAAAAAAAGGAATTTTCGAAGTGGAATTGAAGGAAAGATATGTTCCTAGTAATACCTTAGTGACATTTGTAATTCCTTGCCATAAAACTTAAGGAGATCAAGAACTTAGAATGTTAATGGAAATGTCTTTTACCCAGATAAACTGGGATCAAGCAGACAGCAAACATGTAAATTATTGCTAGATTTCTATTGAGAAGATCTGTCTGATATATTCTCCCTAGCTTCTTTGAGATTAGTACTTAAAATGATTGAGTCCTTGCAGGCCACAGGCTCTACTGACATGAATATAGTTTCAAATAAATGTATTTGAAAGTTTAAATCCAAAGACTATTTGGTCAAGATTCAAGTTAGTGAAGTTTCTACCTGTATTTTTACAGCTATGAATATAGATGCAACTGTGCATACAGATTGCGAAGTTTTCATTTTCTGTCTTTCTCTGTAGAGGGAACATTTTGTATAATAGGAGCTGAAGATTATTCACTGCGATTTGTCTTGTGCAGCAGGAAATGTTTCACAATACAGGAAGAATTTTAGAACTCCTAGAACAGAAATCCATTTCTTTTATTTGCCCTTATGTCAGTCTGTCTCTCTTTTTTGCATCTTCCTTTTTCTTTTTTTTCCTTTTTCTTTTTTTTCCCTTTTTCATTTCTTGCTGAGTGTAAGAAGAAATAACTGGACAATTCAGCAAGGCATAACACAACTGAAGACCTCCAGGGGCAAGAAGGAGCAGCACCGTTGATGAGGACTTTTCAAGAGCATCTTTGAGAGTCATGAATCCTGAAGTATTTTCATTGTCTATTTCCTACTTCCATAACTGTCAGAGTTACATCTTTCACATCAAACAACATTCCTAAACCGAAACTCTTTTACTGCATAAAATGTTTCAAACATTTCAGATCTCTGTGGAATAAAATTTTATATTCATATTAATCTGTTATTTTGCTTACGGACCTAAAAATCTAATAATTTTTTAACTATTTCATAAACAATATTTCTAAGATGCATCTTGAGGGCGGATAAACAGCTATGGCTTCAGCTATGGTCAATGAAGAGAATGAAGTGCTCTTACCTAACCTTATTTGTTAATTATTCAAGCAAAATTACTGAGAGAACAAATTCAAATCTATATTTCTTTACAGGAAAACTTTTTTCATATATTATAAAAGCTGGTAAAACAAAACAAAACGACCTAAAAAAATGAAAAAACAAAAACAAATACCAAAAAACCCACGCACTGCAAACTGTTAAGCTAAAACTGGAAAAACTGTGACAAAAAGCCTCATAAATTATTTATAAAAATAACATATCTTTGAGTGGCATTTCATCACGTTCCAAACAATTTTCAGTTCTTAGCTGAAATACATTACTTTTAATTATATTTTATTTTTATTACATCCCTCTTTGTGTTTAACTTGATATTTTTGCAATTAGATATTTGATTTAAATATTTCAAATGCTGATTTATAAAAATAACAAAAAATATTGAAAAGAAAGCATATTTTTTACTGCCCAGTGTATTCTACTACAAAATGCATCTTCTTACCTTTGGTATGAATTTTAACTGCTTTCCCTCCAATATTAGAAAATACAGATAAATCCAAAAACCTACTTTTAGTAACAACATCAACCTGAGGACCACTGTTTCACTGAGAACTTCAGATAAATAACAACTGCATTAAAAAAAAATAAGAGGACTTTCCTACTGCTGGTTATAAATTGTGCAATAATCAGAAGAGAATGAACACTGAGTAAAGTGAATAGAAAATTTATCTGAATTTCCAAAATACTTAAGAGTTCAACCAGGACCTTAACACAATTTGCCCCTAATAATTTGAAAGCTGTTTATGATAAAAGATTCTCATTTAGGGACACACTCAATATTATGCATGATCAAAAGTGGTCATTAAGAGCATTAATCTACATTTGTACAAAATTATTTGGATTAGTATGGAAAAAAGCAGATCTGGACTTCATCTATAAATTTCTAGTTTTCCTACTTTGTTATGAGCTATGAAATCTGTTGACAGTAAATGATTTATTGTTTGTGCTGATTTGTTTTTACTTTGTGAAGCACAGCTTAATTAAGATAATTTGTAGTAATACATTGTCCATTCCTTCACTTACAGACCTAAAAACTAGAGGCTAGAAGAAATGATACCACTTGACCACAGTTCTTGAACTACCTTATGCTGCTGTGCTTAATACAGCTCTTGGCTTGTGTGATTCTTTTCCGAATTTGATGGCAGCTTGACTTTGCATGTGACAGAGAAGTCATATATTTTTTTTTTCACTGCAACAATATGCTACAGTATTTTGTGTATGTTTGTCTTCCTTCATCTATTCTGCTTTTATATTTTTCTCCCCATAAACAGAGCACCTTTGAAAACAACTTTGTTTTCATTCCTGAAATTCAGTGTTCCAATTGAGGATGTTTAAGCTGGTTATATTTCAGCATATTCTCTTTCATGCTTAGAAATACTACCCATCTCTAAACATAAGTTGTATCAATCAGTGAGATTCATTTTTAGGAGAGAAATATTAAGAAGATACTGATCAGAAGTAATAAGGGAAGAATGTAAGTTTCCAGTTTTTTCTATCACTTTTACTATAGTTTTATGGACTCTTAAATTGAGTACAGTGATATTCAAAAAACAAAGACATAAACAAATGAAGAAATAAAAAACTCCTAAATATTTATTTGTAGCATTTATTTATTTGTATATTTGTTTTTACTTCATTTAGCTGATGATAGAGAAATTGGGATGTTGATGGAAACACTGAGTAGTAGAAAGTGAGAAGCACTGTTTTTTTTAACTGATTTTGAAAATGGTTGTTCCTTCTAATAATATATATATATATATATTTTCCTAAAGGGAGATGCTTGTTGCTTATAAATGATTTTTCTTTTTCTGAATTCTAAAGACAACATTTCTAATATGGAACATTTATATCTTCTCTTTATTGTGACTACTGATATTAGTAAGAAAGTTGTTGCCATTGATAAAGGGAGTCTGTCTTTAAGTATTTCCAGTTTTTACTCCCTCTCTTTTAAGCATAATGATGGTGAGGCTCGAGTTGCAAACTGTTATTTGGAGCAGCAGGTCCTCAGTACGAACCTCAGTAGGTTTTTGTATAACTATAGAAGCCTAAAATTTTGATGGTTAGAAGGGATTTTAAAGACGTTCTAGACCTTTTCCATGACTGTGGACACCTCCATTAGCTCAAGTTGCTCAAAACACCATCCAGCCTGGCATTGAATACTTCCAGGATGGTGACATCCACAATTTTGAGTATCCTATTCCAGTGTCTCACTATTCCTTCTCTTCTTTATATTGACTATATATATATCCTCTTTATAATAATTGCCTCTTTCTCTGTCATTACATTCCCTGATAGTGCCTGTCCTTGTCTTTCCTGTAGGCTTCCTTTAAGTACTGGAAGGCTGCCTTAAGATCTCTATGGAGTTTTTTCTTCTCCAGGCAGAACAATCCCAACTCTCTCAGTCCATCCTAGGAGACTTGCTCCAGCCCTATGATCACCCTTGTAGCCCGCTTTGGACTCTCTAAGAGATCCGTGTACTTCTTACGTTGGGGACTTCAGAGCTGAACGTTGAATGAGAATACTCCAGGTGGAGTCCTCATGAAAATGAGACCTGAGTCCTGATGGCTGTGTTTCCTTCGATGCAGCCCAGAACACAGTTGGTTTTCTGGACTGCAAGTTCATGCTGCCAGCTCATATTTAATTGTTCATCTTAGCCCTTTTTTGAAGGGCTGCCCCCTATCAATTCCTCACTCAGTATGTACTGGTTTGGAATTGCCCTGGCTTCTATGCATGTCTTGGCACTTATCCTTGTAGAACTTCATCAAGTTCTCATTGCTGACCTCTGAAGCTCATCCAGATATGAATGTTTTGTTACAAAACTAAAGCAAAGATAAAGACAAATCAGATACATATTTCATCAATTTCAGTGCCAGCATGGCTAAATTGAAGACTTATTATTGCTTATAAAATTATTTCTGGAGTGTGGGTAGAAGTATGACCCTAATTTCTGAAATCTTTCATTTGTTTTATGAAGTTGTGCATATGTAGATGGAAATAGGTGGTGTTGAGAAATACAAGTCACCTGATGCCTCAAGTGTATAGTCTGGTAAAGAAGAATATTCTCCAGTTTTAGGGGACATGAAATACAGTTTGATGTGAGCCATGTAGTTGCAATTACATAGAGGTTTATATTTTCTGCATGCAATAAGAACAATCTTTATCAATCCTGTTGAGAAAATTAAAAATTAGTCATTCCACGTTAAAATGGCAGGAACTTTAACTTCCTTCTCACTTCACTCTTGGAGTTACAAAGTGCCTTAGTGTCAGCAACAGCAAATTATATATATATATATATATATATATATATATATATATATATATATATGCAGTCCAGATTATCTCTCACTTTTCTTCCACATACAATATTTAATGTTGCCCCAAAATAATCCAGAATTTCAAAAAGGAAAAAAAAATAGAGTAAAATAAAAATAAAAAAGAAACTGTATTGTAAAATACAAAAAAAAAAAAAAAAAAAGCCTATGAGGACGTTTTTTTTCTTTTAATTATTGTTAAAAGAAAAAATCATTGAGACTTTGTGTTTTGATTTATTGATGAACTTCAAAGAAAAAGAATCTTATAAACTTTGGTTGTCCCATTAAGAACAAAATATGAACTAAAAATATAATTAACTTTTTAATTATTAAAATGGTTGAACTTTAATAGTTGGGTTTCAGTTCGAGTTACTTTACCCACTTGCTTCGAATGCTGTATTTATAATTTATTCCTACTCGTTCATTTGAAGTAAGGAAATAATTTATTTCAAGGGTCTTTGTCTCCCCCTTGTGTCCATTTTGTTTCCCTAAATAATATATATTTATATAAAATATATATTTTTTTAAAGTAAGAAATGCATGAAATGAAATTTAAAAAAACTTGTAATTTTTGCCTTTGTTATCTGTGATAGTGGACTTTATATCTTCTTCTCCTGAAGAGTTATAAAGCTCAGAAACTTGAGTATTTTTCATTGTTTTAAATAAATAATTCAAAGCACAATAACATTTCAAATGGAGAGGCCAATGACGAACTACTCAGAAATATTATATCTGTATATCTGTTTAATGCTTTAGACTGTGATAGAGATAATTTTCTCCATAGTTGCTGGCTTGGTCATGTGTTTTGGATTTAAATGTGAATTATATTGATAATAGTTTGATATTTAAGTTATTATTAAATGGTGCTAACCCTAAGTCAGAGACATTTTTGCTTCTCATGCTTTCCTGACAGTGAAGATGCTGGGGGTGCACAAGAAGCTGGGAGGAGGTGCAGACAAGACATCTAACACAAACTGGCCAAGGTGATATTCTGCACCATAAGGTGTTATGCTCAACAACAAAAATGTGAAGACCTGACCAGGGATGGGGGCTGACAGTTCTCAGGGGCTGCCGGGGCACTGGTTTATGGAAGGTGAAAATGTCACGGTGCCTAACTGGTTTTGTATATTTTTTATATTTTTAATATTATTATATTTTATTATTAATAATAGGAAGAATGTCATATTAAGCTAGCTTTATCTCAGTCTACAAGTTTTATCCTTTTGTTTCTGATTCTTCAACCCATCCCACTGAGGGGGAAAGTGTAAATGGCTGTGTGGTGCTTAGCTCACTGCTAATTTAACTGCTACAATAACTTGTAAAGTGATTATTTAATGTAATAAATCTTCGAGAACCTTTCCAATTGTATTGGAATTTGAGTTAACCAAGACTAGTAACATGCAACAACAGGCAACGACCAATGTTCATAAACTGTAGATTCTGACTAAATTTTGAAAGGACAACCAGATTCTGTGATTGTGATCTGTGAATTTCATATTCAGATAGGTTCAGTCTGACGTCATGGTTATGAAAACAAAACTAATTTGTTTAAGGTTCAATTGTACTGAAGGTTTTATCCCAAAGATCTGAAATATCAATAGATTAAGTGGGGTAGCTACCTCACTGGTAGCTGGTACCTTAGAAATCAGGAGCTTCTCGGTTCTTCTAACTTGTCTACTGTATCATAAGAGTAACTAATTCCAGAGAATTAATAGCATACAAGAAAGGACTATTTGAGATTACATTTTAGGAGGAAATAGAATGTCTTCACAACAGGTAAAATAATTTCTTTGTTTACTCAGTTTTATCTGTTATTAATTTATTCCTTGCTGCGTCTGACCAGATATTTTCATTTACTCAAATCTTTTTTTTTCTGCTTGTTTGCTAGTTCCAAGACAGCACAACCTCCCCCACATCTTTTTTTTAATTATTTTTTTACACTTTTTTTTTTTTTGTGGAAATTTTTTCTTGAATGTGGAGTGGTATGCCAGTAATAACTCTTCTTTCTAACAAAATTTGAGACATCTGATATATTTTTCTTATTTGTTTAAACAAATTATTTTGTGTTCAGATGTTTTGTCTGTTTGTTTATGAATTTTAATGAATGACTATTGGTCAACATCACTGATGAGAAGCATCTTCCAATCTGAACTTTGATTAACCAAACTCTGTTAGAATTTTATAATGGAAAGATCTCATTTTTTTTTCTTTTTGTATTTCTCTCATTAAGAAAGAATTGTTCAAAACATGATTGACTTCTCTCTCATTTTCTTTTTTATGTCCAAAACAGAATCAGGTTACTTTTTCTAAAGTACAATAGTACCTGAAATAATTAGGTGAGATATCATTTACGTTTCAATTGAAATACTCCTTTCAGAGATGACATCTATGAAGAGAATGAAAACAACTGCATAGTTCAGGGTCCTATATGACAGTTATAAAATGAAGCTCATCCAAGAGATGGAAAATAGGAGACTGCTCTGGGAGTTGGGAGAGAAAAGCAAGGAGAATAATCGGTGCTCTTTTTACTATACTGTTCTCCAGATAACACACCTTTCTTTCAGGTATCTTCTTCCCTTTTCCCTAGGATCATAACAAGTATTGTCTTCTCTGAAGCAGAGGAAAGGAAAAGAACTCAGAAAACCATTGCACAGTCCAAAACAAAAGACCTTGTTACTGACATTGTTTTCGCTGGCTTCTGTTAGAAAGCAGACATTTTCTGATATACAAGCTGATCATGATATCTAGAGATATCTAGATTGAATGCTTATCATGATATCTAGAGACAGATTTTTCTGGTAATAAATCAGACTCTTATATAGATTTTAGGCAACATTTAAAGATTCATATGTTCTATAATGCTGTTTTAGGGCCAGAGGAATTTGTTTGAGCATGAATTTATTTTCATTTATTTACCAGTCATACAGAGTTTCAGAAAAAAAAATAAATAGAAAAAAAACACCATTCAGAATTGCTTTCAGTCCTAAGAAAGAAAGTTACAGTACAGCTGGAAAAGCATTTAGAGCTTAATTTTATTAATACCTGATTACTACTGCAAAATACTTTAGCAAAGAAACTTTGCTAGCAGTAAGCAATTTTTCATGAGCAAACTGAAAAAAACACAAATCTTCACTTCTTGCTTTGGAGAGCACACGTAGATCACTCAAAGTAAATGCCAAGAATTCAATTTTAACCTTGGGAAAATAATTAGAACATCACAGAATCACGCAATTAGAGAATGACGGGGATTGCAACAGACCACAGGAGATCATCAAGTTCAACTCCCCTGCTAAATCAGGAATACAACAATAGGTCTCACACGTTGATGTCCAGATGGATTTTGAATATCTCCATAGAAGGAAAATCCACAACCTGTTCTTGTGCTCCATCATGCTTACCATAAAGAAGTTCTTCTGCACATTAGATCAGCACTTCCTATGTGTAAGTTTTAAGCCATTACTCCTTGTCCTATAAATATACAACAGTGAGAAAAGCCTGGCCTCATCCATTTGACTCCTACCTCCCTTTAGATATTTATAAACACTAATCACATCTCCACTCAGTCATCTTTTCCCCAGGCTGAACAGACCAAGGTTACTCAGCCCTTCCTCATATGGGAGATGCTCGAGGACCTTTATCAACTTCGTGTTCTTCTGCTGGACTCCTTCTAGGAGAACCCTGTCTGTTTTGAACAGGGAAGCCCAGAACTGGACACAGTAGAATAAATATGGCCTCATCAGGTCAGAGTAGAGGGGGAGGATCACCTCCCTTGATCAGCTGGCCATGCTCATTTTAATGCACTTAATTGCATTCTTCTTTTTTATGTAACTCCATATATTTCAAGATTCATCTGTTTATTTGCTCCTGCACCTGAATTCTCAACTATTCTCATGGACTCACAGAATGGTTTGGATTGGAATAGATTTTCCTAAGGGACTTCTTTCAGTAGATAAGGTGCTTTGAATTCTCATTCAGAATGGTCATGAACACCTCCAGGTGGGTCATCCACAGCTTCCCTGGGCAACCTGTTCCCAGGTCTCAACACCCTCATAATAAATAATTTCTTCTTAAATTAAATATTAATTTTTAAACTATAAAACCATTAACCCATGTCCTACCACTACACTCCTGATGAAGTCCCTCTCCAGTTTTCTTGTAATCCCCCTTTAGGTATTGAAAGGCTCCTATAAAATCTCCCCCAAGCCTTCTAATCTCCAGATTAAACAATCCCAACTCAGCCTGTCTTCAGAGGAGAGGCAGTATTGCCCTGTGGTCATCTTCTTGACTCTCCTCTGGACATGATCTAACAAGTCCATGTCTTTCATGTGTCAGAGCCCCAAATCTATATGCAGTTTTCCAGGGAGGCTCTCATGAGGGGCAAAGGTGGAACATCACCTCCCTTACCCCATGCTTCTTTTGATGAAGCCCAGGATACCATCGGCCTTCTCCATTTCAGATGCACATTGCTAACTCATATTTAGTTTTTCATCCACCAATACCCCCAAGTTTTCCTCTTTAGACCAGCTTTCTATTCATATTTATAGTCACCACTTCATTGTAGTTATAAAATTTTCATTGGAACCATTTCGAATGAAAATTCTAAGAAAACAAAAAAGAATGTAGATTCCAAAGTGTAGGCTGTAAACTGTGCATGAACATCTCATTTTCCCTCAAAGAAAGGTAAATGAAGTTCTGTTTGCTTGAAATATGCATAAATTACTAAAAAAAATTAAATGAGGCAGTTTACAATAAAGAAAAAAGAGTTTTTGTAACTCTTCTGTCATTAACAATTGTGTAAGGGAGATTTTGAGAATATTTTTAAGTTTTAAATACAGCTTTGTTTGGCATGATTTCCATCAATATACCTACACCTTTACTTTAACTTCTTGTTGGTATTTACATTCCCTGAAACCATGAGTTCTGATAAATTTCAGATACCTTGTCTTTAAGAAAACAAAGCTTTTTCTATAATGTATGGTATGCTCTCTAAAGAAATTCGTTATAAACTCACTGCATTCTTGATTATTTTTCCTCACTGATGAATGAAATTGAGCTAAATTGGTGAGCGATTCAGTACTAAGTCATTTGAGGAGCAGAAAGAAGACCGCTTCCAGCATGACTGTAATGGGTTTTGAATTGACTCTAATGAATAAATGAGACTTATGGAACATGAATTTATATATTTTTAGTAACTGCAAATAACCATTCCCATTGCTGGATTCTGTTTTCTTTCTTGGTGTTTTTGAAGCTGCTTTAATGGAATCTTTTCTTCTGTTTCTGGTTTAGGATTTGTATCAGCAATTATTTCCTTTATTCCCAGAGCAAGTGAAGGAAATATTCTTGCCATTTCATATTCATGTCATGGGCTCAAAAATGTCTAAGATCATAATTCTTATTAAGATATTGTTCCTTAAAAAAATGATTTGTTTTAATGCAGAGTAATTTTTGTATTGATATTATTTGTTTTAACATCAGTAAAACATATTTCAGATTTAATCTACTTTATTTATCCTAGCCTGTAAAGTCACATCTATTTTTCTTCACTGATTCACATTTGTTGCTATCCTCCAAAATTCCGTGTCAGGTGAATTGCTGAAAATCTTCCCTAAGTTTCTCTGTTTCTGTCTTTTTCAGAAAAGAACAGATTATAGAAGAAGAAAAACTACTATATTTCCAATGTAAAGGACATTGCATGACTTCCCAGAAAAGTTTGACATGATTTAGGGATTTCATCTTAAATGCACTTACGAGTTTTCAAATTGTTGAATATTGTAAGTTCCTCCTCCTTTCTTTTATTTTTATTTTTATTTTTATTTTTATTTTTATTTTTATTTTTATTTTTATTTTTATTTTTATTTTTATTTTTATTTTTATTTTTATTTTGAATATTATTTGGGATAGAAACAGGAAGTTCTAGAAACTCATATTAACAGAGCTCGTTTCTTTGCAATTAATGTTAGTTAGTTGCTTCCAAACTATGCTGTTATAATGAGAGGCTGACTGAAAATTCATGATTTTCCTTAGCAGGTCCTGACCCTTTACCATACTGAATCTTAAAGTATGACTAGTTCTACTCAAATCAGGTCATATCTAGATGATTCAGTCATTCTTAAATACTTTATTGGATTAGGGCCTAAAATTTGAACACATATATCTTTGATATCATTATGATAACATTATTTTTAGGTACAGTTTCCAAAGTCACTGAGGTACAAAAACATGAGTTATTTTCAGATAATTGATTTTTCACTGTATGTATGGAGTGAATTACAATGGCTCATTCATAAAAGTTGTCATAGATAAGCAATATTGAAATTGTTGCTATTTTAGTACTTCATAGTACTCTGATTTAAAACACTAAATTCTCATGGAAATAACTGGGAAACAAATCATAATTCTGGGTTCCTAATTATAGAATGCTATTGTGGAACTTTCTTAACTGAAAAAACTATATATTTTTTACTTATAACAATTATGTGAACATGTGTAGTCCCTGTTATAACTGCTGGTTTCTCTAAGTAATCATCATAATCAAGTTTGTTGAATAGGTTCTCATTACAGCAGCTGTCTTGTAAAGACTGAAGTCAGTAGAAGGAAAGGGACCTAAAAAAAAAGAGAAGACGTCTGCACTAGGAAACAAACAAGCAAACACAAGAAGAAAGAATATAACTTTCAACTTGGAAACTCAAGTACATTTGTTCTGTGATATATAAAGTAAATGAGTTCAGATTTGAGGTCCATCTAATTTAGGTCATTTGCAGCATTCAAAGACAACATTTCAAGTGTTTAATTTAATTCATTGTAACTGCTTCATAAGGAGTAAAAGTTGTTCAACTAGGAAAACAAATTAGTCTATTTTGTAAACAGATAAGGATTAAGCCAAGTTATGATCAAAGAGCATCAATTGCCTTATTTGTATTTCTATGGTAAAATTCAAGTAAGTAATTAGCACTTGTTTCTCAGAGTCTTCTAATAATTAGAAGAGGCAAAATTAGATGGCATCAGTTAATTAACAATGTAAGACATTTTTCTGTCAGAGAAATAAAACCAGAATTTCAGGAGATGATTGCCAAATGCATGCCAACTGCAACTGCAAATACATCATTCAAGATCTTCACTGAAAATCATAATTTTTTTGGAACTTGTAGAAATTGTTAATAGCATTCACAGTTCTGACAGAGCCTTGAATCTCCCAGGATCTTAAAGCAGATCATGCACTTTATCCTCTTTCTTGAAATTCTCCAAAAGATATTAACAATTACAGTCTCTGAACTAAAGCCATATTAGTATACTGTATGCACACACATTTACTCACACAGGAAGCACTACAACTTAAAATGAAGGAATGCAAAATTCATTCATAAAATAGCTGAAAAGTAAGTATTGAAAGTAAATCTAATCTTTAACCACCATTTCCTTCTCCCCTGTCAAATCATCTTTTCAAGTCCATGCAGTTTCAGAGATTTCAGTGGTTGACACAACTTCAGCACAGAGATCTCAACTCTTACTTTCTAATCAGCTCAGTCCTGTAGGTAGATCAGAGCTCTGCCCTCTCAGGCACTTTCCAAATCACTGAACTGAAAATTATTGCTTAGGTATATTTCCTAACAATATCCTTTCCTAGAGAAGATCTGATTGTGTCTGATTTACATGTTAAGGTCTGTGTGAAGAAGCACCAGTTACAAGTAGAAAAAGAGTATCATGTTAGAACCATGCCCTCATCTACCTAGCAGACATATTCCAGAATATTTGCCATTTTCTTTCTAGCTCTCTGTGTTCCAATCTGTACTTTAAAAATATTTCGAGGTTAATCACAGCGTGATCTTAGAAACATTAAGATGTCACAGTATACAAGGAAGGATCAAACTACAGGGAAACTGCCTACACGATAAGAAATAGGGAATAGAAATAAGTACTTAGTTTTCAGAGGATATGGAGATTCTAGCTAAAAAAGGTTGGGGCCAGGAGCTGTTTTGTGTCCTTTCCTGTTTACAGTAAGTGACATAGTAAGGAAATTGAGGAAGACAGTGACTATTAACTTACTGTGAAAGACAGAAACTGTTTTTTACTTTCTTCTGTCTCAAAGCTTGCTTCGTAAGGCCTACACTGAACCAAGGATTTCGTGGGGAGGAGAAGAGAAGAATTCCTGGAGAAGAACTCCCAAAGAGAAAAATCTTTGAGGAGAACTCCCGAAGACGGACCCTGAGACCTGCTTGCTGCTATCTCCCATCCACCGCGGTGACCAGACGAGTTCCTGAGACTGCGAACCTCGTTGGACCCACGGTGGTGATTATATCTCTCTTGCTTTCTATCAAGACTCCTTGCTTCTTAGACCTTTTTCTATCGCTCACCTTCCCTTCCCCATATCCCTAAGCAACTAGTAATTGTAATAAACTGGTTGGGCTAACATTTGACCCGTTGTGTCTTAATCTCGCCATCGGGTATACACATGATCAAAGAACCTCGTCTCCCTCCTTTATATTGGAGCGTGACACTTACTCAGGGCAAACAAGTGCTATCTGAAAAACTACAAAAAGAACTTTCTACTTTCTTCAAGAAAATCATAGAAATTATAGAATGACTTGGGATGGAAGGACTTGAAGGATCACCAAGTTCCAAGCTCTCTGCCACAGACCAACTGCTAAATCATGTACTGGATCACATAACTCAGAGCACCACTAACCTGGCCTGAACAGCTCCAGTAAAGGGCTATCCACAACCTCTCTGGGCAACCTGTTTTAACACCTCAGTGAAAAGCTTCCCACTGACATTTAATCTAAATCTCTCTTCTTTCAGTTTAAAACCATTCTACTTTGTTCCATCACTATCTATCTCCATTAGAAGTTGATTTTCCTCATATCTGTAAACTCCCTTTGTATATTGGAAGGCCACAATGAGATCTCCCCACAGCTTTCTCTTTTCTAGTCTGAACAAGCCCAGTTCTTTCAGCCTGTCTTCATAGGAGGGGTGCTCCAGACATTTGATCATCTTTGTGGTGCTTCTTTGGAACCTCTTCAAAAGCTCCACATATTTTCTGTGCTGGGAACACCAGACGTATCTGGGATAACCTATAACAAATTGCAAAATCTTGCACTTCACTTTGTTTAACTTTATTAGGTGCATGAGTCCACATTTCAAATTTATTAGATGAAGTTCAGCTTAGATAAAAGCAATGTCATTCACTTGAAAATAAAAGTCTCAGATGTTATAAACATGATTATGCACTCTGAGCTAATCATTAAGACACAAGAATGAGGTCTTAGTGTTCAATGAAACCTTCAGTTCTTGAAGGTAGATCATAAAAAAAATATTAAAAAGACACAGAAAGGTATATTGAAGCTGTAAAAAGTGCAGGGAAATTCAACTAGGATGATCAAATCTAGGATGTCATTCTGACATGTCACACTAAGACTTTTCAGTCTGGAAAAAGTAAACTGGAGGGACTGAGAGTGGCAGAGAAGTATAAAACTGCAAATAAAATGGGAAAGGTGAAATAAAAAGAGAGTTTCCTAATAATTAGAGCATAACATGAAACTAGTAACAGACTGAAAGAGTGACAAAAAGTTTTTTCTTTGCATAATTCATACTCAAACCATGAAGGTTGTTGTGGTTGCTAAAAAATTAAAAATGCTCAGCTAGTGACTGAACAAGTTACTGGAACAAAAACTCACCACTGACCATTAAAGTTTTTAAGACTCTTATCTGCACTGGTTAGAAAATTGTTCCCTCAGTGTTACTTTGAGTTGATTACCTGTATAATTGCCTTACTTCACCTTACATTTGTCTTTAGTCATCTACCTGGCACTGTAGAGACATGAGATAAAGCCAGAATGACTTAGTTGTTCATTCCAATATGTCTGATACTATGTTTGTCTGTTGCAGCCAAAGTGTTTGACTGCCTTATTACAACTAAAATTGTAAATCCAGAGAGGTATACATAATAACGTAAAATACTAACTAAATAAATGAATGAGATGATAGGGTTGTCAACTATTAGAAAGTACTTCAAGTATTCATGTTTTCCTCAAAGACTTCTTTGTCTTAAAGTTTTGATTCATGAGAATCTTATTTTTCATTTTTAAATAAATGAATGGTAAACTTTTCATTATTGTATCACATTGTATCAAAAGGTGAATGTAGAAATATTTTTTGAGTAATATATAGAGACATATTTTTAGAATAATAGATTACACTGCAATAATAACTCCAAATAACAATAAAAGCAGAAACTCAAGAATACTATGGTTTTTAAGTTCCCATATTTGTAGATTATTTATTTTGAACACCTGGAGCTGTAGGAGTCTCTTATCAGCTTAATCTTCTTTAAGACTTTTAGAGGATCAGTAGTTTCACTGACCTTAAAAACATTATTGTTACATGATCAATTTAAGGATAAAATACACTTAAAAATCATGGAATCATAGAATCACCAAGGTTGGAAAAGACCTACAAGATCATCCAGTCCTAGTATCTACCTATTTTCAATAGTTCTCTCTAAACCATGTTCCTCAACACAATGTCTAAACATTCCCTGAACACCTCTGTGACTCCACTCGTTTCCCATAAGGTCTGTGCTTCACATGCCTAACCAGCTTTACTGCACTTCTCTGGACACACTCAAGGGCTTCGATGTCTTTCTTGCAATGAGGGGCTCAAACTTGTGCACAGTACTGAAAGTGCAGCCTCACCAGTGCTCAGTACAGAGGGACAATTACTTCCCTGCTCCTGCCGGCAATACTGTTTCTGATACAAGCTGGGATGCCATTGGCCCTTTTGGCTGCTTGGGCACACTGATGGCTTATGTTAAGCCAAGCATCAAATTGAGCATTGATCGTTATTATCTTAGATAAAATATAAAAAATGAGGTTTGAAGTTTCATCCTGAAAATGTTTTCAATGGGACTTCATCACTGCTCTGACAGGAAAATGTAAAAAGTTTATGTTACTCTTGGTTATTCAAAGAGTTTTGCATGTAACTTCATTATTAAAATAAACATTTTGGCTTCTTATTACGGTTATTTTGTTCGGAGTGTCACAGATATACGAGTCTGGTTATAACCATACCTCATCCTATTTCCTATTTTAAGTTAATAGTTTCAGAAGGTTAATATCATGTAAGTTACATACCAGTCAATGACAAGAACAGTTTAACTGTCTTTTCTTCAAGCCCATTTAACTTTTTTCTTTTCTGAACCTAGGATTTCACTTTGAAATCTGATAAATAAGTAGTGAAAGCAAATTAATCGGGTTAAGAGGGGAGTAAGAATGCACCATTTACTTTCTAGCTTTTATTTATCCTGACCCTAGAAGAAAGTAGAAAAGATGTTGTATGACAAAGGAAAAATTCAGTGGGGGGAAAATAAGGAAAGATCCACTTAAGGTATACTCAGATTGGGAAGTAGGGATAAGTAATATATAGGAATTTTTATCAAAAACACAGAAGATACTTTGTAAACCAATTGCTGTTGACTTATTTTAAGAAAGGAGTGACTTTATCTCAAAGAATGAACATAATAGCTCTATTAAGGGCTTTTGATTTTATTCTATATAAACTTATCCATTTCAAGGTACAGAAATTTTAACAATGACAAAAAGACCAATAAATAAATAAAATTAATAGGACTCACAAAACCCTGCTTCATTTGCTTCAAAAAAAAAGATTTTTAAGTACTCAAAAAACTCAAAGATTCTAAAAATACAGTATCCGGTATCATATCCTATTATAAGGAATGAAAAGTCAAGCATGATATTGTAATTAATTATATACCATATGTAACAGAAGGTAGAATAAACATTGGGTGTCCAGAAGTCTTTTAATTTGACAAAGATTTTTGAAAGATTAGTAATACACCTTCAAAGCTCTTTTATGATTTGATAAGTAGATAAACAGGGATAAAATAGATATTTCTGAGACCTGCATGAACTTGGATGATACTTGAGACTTCTGTGGTTTATATAGTCACAAAGCTAAAATCAAAAGCCAAAATAATAATAAAAAAATGTCTACATTTTCTTCCTGTCTTGGCTGAAAGGAAAAACTCATCTTATTTGTCCTTTACTCCACAGTCAGTCAAACAATCTGTTGCAATCAAATGACTTCATAAAAATAAATTCACAGTGGATAAGGTGTGACAAATACTTGAATGTGTTGGGAGGACTTGTAAAATATAATGTTCTTTCAAATATTCATAATGGGAAAAAATGCATTATGAAGAGTTATGTAATTAAAAACAGATGCATCTGTAGTGATAAAATTATCTTCAGTTGTTGAGTCTTTGAGCATACATTCACTCTTATTCATACGGGAGACACTGTTCCATTAAACTTGTATGCGTAAAAGTAAATGCTACACATGTTGATCCAGCTAGCTTTCCAGGAGCAGGAAAAAGTAGCTAATGAAACCTGGTGCTGGTTAGAAACTACTGGTAAGAATAATTTCTATGCAGTTCAACAGGAATGTGAGTTTGTGACTCCATTTTGTGGTTCTCTGGGACCACAGAGAATTACTGCCATTCAGTGCTGTGATTGCTTGGTTCCTTTGCAGGTCCAGAATATTTTTAGGCTGTTGCAGCTTTCTTTCCAGCTGTGGATACTGCTGACTGCCCAGACTCTCCTATGAGAAAGGAGGTTTGATACATTCTACTTCTCTTTGGATAAAGTCTGCCATGGGAGTCTATGCTGGAAGATGTAAGCATTTGCATTTATTTAGCATAGCTTGAGTACAGTGCAGTACGTTTTGTTACAAAGAAAAGATGACAGCATGTTTATGTTCTGGGTTTTGAACTCTGTTCAAGGGAGATTTTGGAGACTGATACTTCCTTTACTGTAGCTTGAAAATGCTCTAAGAGGAATTTATGTGTTGCAGTGTAGGGTACTCTGCAAGTGTGACAAAGCTATTGAAGTGGGATCATGCAGAATGTGTAAAGAAATAGTGCAGAGAGACACCTGAGAGACTTTGCTGACTGATTATGCTGTTGCAGGCACACAAAAATGTGCTCCACAGCCCAGATTTCCCTGTCCCTCTGCTACTGATTTTTGTTGCAACAAAGAGTATCCCCTCCTGCATTGTTTATGTCCCAAATAAATTCAGTTGATCTGCCTGAATTAGAAAAAAATTACGATAATAAACCACTCAGGAACTGTGTACTTTTGTCTCTTCCAGACCCACTCAATCTGTCCCCAAAGACAAATGTAAGGTCTATAGCTTTGGGTAGAACAGAATTGACCCTAAACAGAACCATTTTGATGTCAAGTGAGCTTGGAACGTAGACAAAAGAGTGGTTGCCAAAAGTAACCAGTTTTTCTGCCAAGGTAATTGCAATCAGTATGGTACCACAAAAAAGATGAAACAGCTTGAGTTTGGCATTAAAAAAAACTCACAAGAGAAATGTCAGAGCTAATGTTGGACATGTGTTGTATTTTTATTTTTTTTACATCAATAATTTTTGTCTTTCTATCACAGATACAGATTGAAGATGAGACAGAAACTGGAGGTAGATTCTACATTCTCTGCTAGCCATGTTTGACAGAAGTCTGCTTAATGATATCAGAGCCATGTATGGGACTATTAAAAATCCTATTGAATCATATACTTGCAAGGAAATGAGTTTTTCCCTAGCTCTTTTATGATTAATGAAGAACATACTCCAGAGTGGAAGATAGAACTTTTCTGATATATAGATGTTATGTGTAATTAACATCCTGTCCTGATAACTCTGGAAAGGTCATTAGCCAAATCATTCCTCTTATAAAGAAAGAAGAATTTCATTTTCTCTTTTTCTCACTTGTCACTGATTGCTGCAAATAACATTTTATTTCATTTCATCATGTGTATCTAAACTGATCATGTACTGGAAGCCTGTCTACAATTTGGAGGGCATGAATGGATGTATGAGCATTTCAACTCTTCACTGATGCCTCTTGGACAATCTTGTAATCACATCTACTCTTGTGATGGATCATATGCTGTCAGCTCTCATTCATTCTAATAAGAGAAAAAAATCCCACAGTCAAAGCCTTTAATTCCCTTTCTGCTTCTTCTTCCTTTAGAGGAAGTTTTCCTCTAACATTTTGCAGTTATATTCTGCAATGACATACTGAATCTGTGCATGAACACTATAGATATTTCTTTTGGTTCTGAGCATTTTGTATTTTTAGGAGTGAGATTATGCTTTGATTTAACAGTGCAACCACATGAGTCATAAGGCAGCCTGCTGGGACTTCGATATATTTTGTTAAAAAATTAATGCCTTGGGTAAAGAATGTGTTAAAATCAAGGAAAACAGTCTATCCAGACAGCCTACTAGGAAGTTACATCTTCATAGACTGTGATCCTGAGGCTGACCAGGACTATCAGCTAAAGAAGTGGTCTAAAAACTGGGTAGGATGAAAACTCTTATAAAAAATGTCAACTATATGAATTGCATCTGTTCCAGGGGAGAAGTCAGATGAAGAGGTGAAGAGGAAATATTCAAAACTGGAGAGAAAACAAAGGAAAAATATAAGATGTCTTAAAATTGTGATGGAATATGTGAATTTATTAAGTACATAACAAAATGTCAGTTTCTCTTGTAAGCCCTATAAACCATTTTAAAAAATCTATGTGCTGTCTCTGGGCCTGTAGAATAAGTCACAGTGCACACTGATTTAGATACCTGAGAGTATGAAAGAATACACAGAATCATAGAATTGTAGAATCGTAGAATCATAAAATCATAGAACTTTTAATGATCATTGAGCTCCAATCCCACTGCCATGGGTAGGATTGCAAACCACTAGATCAGGATGTCCAGGGTCCTACCCAACCTGGTCTTGAATAGCACTGGCATTGCTAGTATGTCAGGACAGATAAGTGGAGTTTGAAGGTCCAAACGATTTACTTTTGATGTAAAGATAATGTACATTTCATAGTACATATCTTTGCTCAAGAAATGTACCGTATGGAAGAAAACACTACTGTAGTCATATTTAACAGCATTAAGGAACAAAATTCTGCAGCCTCATGCAATGAAGCCCCTGGTCAGTGTTTTAAAAGCAGATTCCAATCTATAAGCTGATCTAGGAATATTGGATTATCAAATTACTGAACATATACCATTCTCATTAATATTAAAGGGCGTGAAAGTAATTGTCCACAGTCTTTTAAAACCATATAAAATGTTCCTCAGAAAGTGTTACAAAACCATGAATAAATGGAAAAAGAAATATTAAAACCATGAGAAAACTTTATAAAAAAGGCTGCATATAGTTCATCCATCAATCTGACAGATACAGAGTTGTTAGATTATTTTGGTGTAAATCACTGAGCAATTTAGCTTATACTTCTATACCACACAAGGAAGCCATCCAGTCTTGAAATCAGTGTTTTTATTTTATATATGTGGTCTTTTAAATATAAAGTTTTTCAATTCATGCTTGTGTTTTCCTCTGAGCAGAGAAATGATGATGTTTATGTGGCAATTATTCTGCTCTGCTGAATTCCTTCCCTCCATCACCATTCTCCGAAGCACTTACTTTTTGGAAGTGGAAAGCATACCACTACCCTATTTCTTATCCCTGAATGAGAAAAGAAATATGAATACATTGTGATTTTGTTCAGAAACACCATGCATGGTCTAAAATGTCAGTTAACATTAGCCTTGGACAGTGTTGCACTAAATTTCAAGTGAAAATAGGAAGCACTTTTAATCAGCCATTCCTCTACAGCAGAGAAGGTGGAAAATTGGTTTTATAAGCATACAACAAGTTGAAATGAGTCCTTCAGTGTTTTCCATGTAAATTTAGAGTATGAAGAACCTGCAGCTAATGGCAAAAAAAAGAAAAAATCTATTATTTTTGAATTACTCATACTCCTTGTATACATTAGGTCACCTTCCATGAAGCCGGAAAATTACTGACAGTAGTTTATTGGTATGAAGGCAACATTAATCAAATGTCTATTACTGGTTCTGATGTTCTGAGCATGTCTTCTTTCATAAATGCGTAGAGCCCCGTGCTTACACTCCAGATTTAAATGTGAGATATTCACATGTCTGAAGGGAAAAAAATGGCTTGTAAAAATACAAATTTTGACAGGACCATTTATAGATAATACTATTTCCCTAGACTGTTGCTGGAGCTCCTCAAAAAATTGTTTTGATTTTAGAATGAATATTTCTTTTGATTCCCTCTCTAGAAAGAACAAATAAAAAGAGCAAAATAGTAAAGAAAGCAAGCAGTTGATAGCCTTCCAGTTCTGTTAAATATCTAACCACAAAACATTACTAATTATAAGCAAAATATGGTTATTGAGGAGAAAAATATGAAAATCAACAGCGTCTGTTCTCAGGGAATTCACACATAGCAAAGTAAATTGTAGTTTATCATAACAACCTAAAGATTTATTCCAAGGTTAGCATGTTGATGTAACCCTCTGTTAAGTAGGCCAAGCTCACTAGTTATTGAATTTATAGAAAACTGAGTAGATTCAGTCCTCTCTTTACAGCTACAGCTGTGCACGTTAATTTTCAGAAGGAACGGTTCAGCTGGCAACTTGGTAATGGCTCCATCAAGTGGTGCAACTACTTA
The DNA here is from genome assembly GCA_036925125.1 of Oreortyx pictus. Lineage (NCBI taxonomy): Eukaryota > Metazoa > Chordata > Aves > Galliformes > Odontophoridae > Oreortyx > Oreortyx pictus. The sequence continues at coordinate 33,244,857 of JAUPFR010000001.1, forward strand.
ATTGCATATTTTCAGCGCCACTCATTAAGAAAATCTTACTTCTTAAATTTGGCTTGGAGATGCATTTGGGTCATACTGTGAACAGTGAGCTCTGCCAACAGATTCAGAAAATAAATACTCTTTCTAAGACCTGTTTTATTGTTGTTGTTTGTTTGTTTTACTGAATATTATAGCTAAGCATTGTACATTAGATGATCCATTGCCTCAGAAGCGGAATAAATTCAAATTCTCTTTTTGTTGAAAAGTGGAAGAAAAAAACCCAGAACACTGTCATTTGAGTTATTTTGGGAAAGGAACCAATACTCTTTTATATTGCTTTGAAGGCTCTGCAGCTTTAAAACAAAAACAAACAAACAAGAAAGGAATATATATATGTATATATTATTATTTTTTGTTAGCTTGAATAGTGTTTTCATAATGTATTATTAACAGAATATCTGTCATGGAAAGAAAATATTGTTCTGCATCTAATGGAGAGAGATAAACAATTCATAGTGATACTTGTGGACCTGAGAACAGAACATTTCAAGGCATTAGTACCTTTACAATGCAAAAAAAAACTGTGGGACATGAACAATTGCTAAGCTGACAAGTTAGCTCTCCTTAGAATATGACCTGTATACTGAAGTTAGGATACATCACATCTTATCTGAGAAAGTAAAAGGGAGGGAGGGGGAAAGGGAAATGAGAGAAAGAAAATCCAAACAAAATGAGCATCTAGAAAATATTGATTTTTCATTATTTTAATGTATAGTTATTGGCAGTTTTACATTTTATTACCAGTTTTTGTTACTCTTTCACCCTGCTCAGATTAGTGGTGAGAGTGAGTTTTGTCTTTGTTTGTTTTTCTACTTTTTTGTGTAGACCAGGATTTTTGGAGGTGTCCTTACTACCTGCAGTAATAAATAAGTTTAGATCAAAAATCCTTATAAACCCCTCTCTGAAAGAATAATATTTTACCTCTGACAGTCTACTATGACAGGTAACAGGCAGACACTGGCCTTTAGGCCATTCTTGGGTACTTTCTGGGAGGCTGAGAGCCAAAATCATCGTTGAGGAAGTTTTAACAATAAACTAATATCAGGACTGAGGACACGTGAAATCTGTCTCTATTTTACATATAGCTTACTTGGGTAGACTCTGATTATTTTGTTTGTTTCTGTTTACATTTCCCAAAATGTGGGAAAGGAATTTGTTTTCTTTTCCCACATCCAGAGAAAGCAGGGATGTCTGCAGTTGCTTTCAGTGGGACACTTCAGAACAATCTAATCTGGACAGATTTAGCCTAGTGTTTGAAATAAGGACATCAGCAGTAACAAGACAGCTGGTGACCACCATGAAATAAAACAGTTCAATAAAACTGCCTTGCTCGTTGTCAGTGTTACACTTTGATTCAGATTTTGCCACAATGTTATATGTAGAACAATATTTGTACTGTAGGCATGCTTGGTTGACTGGCAATCATTATTAATAGGGAATGATCTGGGTTGTAATTGAAAATAAGTGATAGATATAAATTTCATTCTCTGTATAGTGATTTTATATTGGTTGCTCCAAAAGTAATGCTTCCTATTTATTTCCACAGAAAATACAAAAGATATACAGAAAAAATATAATACTAGAGTAAATTTTTACTTGCAAAACACTATTTGTAAACATAGACACCGCCATTAGGTATGCATTTTCACCAGTGAATGTCAATGGATGTAATTTTTTTTGCATGGGAGAATTCAGTGACACACGTTTGTTTCATACGCAATTTCCTGTCAGATGCCATTTTGTCAGACTGCCCCTCTACTGCCATATATTGCACAGCAAAAAATGTAACAGTATTTGTGGGAATGTTCAATTTCTACTGCCATATAACCAACATCCACCTCTTATTTTTTGAGTAAGCATAATAAAATAGGGGGCATTACTTTCAGGGCAGCCTCATATATACTTTGACAAACTGTTAAATTGGTATTATATAAAACATTTTCAATATACTCTGCCAAAATAATTCTTCAGTCACAAACAAAACCACTCAGAAACAAAGTGATATTCTTCAAAATATACAGTCGCTGCAACAGCAAAAGAGAAATATATCTATGCTATCATATGGTTTAAATAACAGCTTTCTATAACAGCTAAATAACAGAAAACTAGAAAAGATCTTGATTGAAAAATATTGGAGTTCACACAATCAGCTTGTAATGTCAGTTTTATAAAATTAATCATAAAACCCCCTTTGCAACTATCAAATTGGTAAACAACAGAATTCTGTAGATACTAGTTATATGCTTGTTAAAAAAATAAAAAATAAAAATTAAAAATAGAAAAAAAAAAAAAAAAGACAGTATTGCTTGGCTTCCAGTAATTCCTATTGTAAATCTTCAGTTTCCTCTCTACTAATTTTTAGATCTTAGAACCATAGAGTCATAGAACCACTAAAACTGGAAAGGACCTATGAGATCATCCAGTACTTAACGGACTCAACCACATTGCACACCATTTCTTCCACAAGGACCATGAATCCACTAGAGGTACTAACTCACACTAAGTAATCCTTCACCATTCATGGAATCATTTTCCATTGTGGGATATTCCCAGACTCCACCACTGTATTCTTTTTCTAACAAGAATAATTTTCTCCCATATAATCGCGTAACACAGTAGGGTCAGGAATTTAAGTAGGAGGGGGCTTCTGGAGATTGCTTGATTCAAATCTTACACATAGGTTAACTTCTCAAGCCCTCTAAACATCAGACAACTTTTGACAGAGTGTTCTTCCCCCTTCTACCCTCCCCCATGCAGCTTTTTCTTTTGACCTGGCCATTGCACACAAAGCTCAGGCAGACAATGAGCGCAATACTCATTACACTGCCTAGCTATAATAGATAATGACCACATATCTATCTCAAACAAGAGGGTGAAAGAACACCTGGTCAAACAGTTGAAGACCAAGTAAGCACCTACCAAAAACTATGACTATCATAGTATCACTGACTGTCTTAGGCTGGATGTGACATTAAATATCATCTAATTCCACCCTGACGTTGCCAGCCACTATCCCAGGCTGCCCAGGGCCTCAACTAACTTGGTCTTGAATAACTATAACAATGGGACATCCACAATTTGTCTGGGTAATCTGTTACAGTGCCTCACCAAACTCTGAGGAAAGAATTTTCTCCTAATATCTAACCTAAATCTCCCCTTTTTTAGATTAAAGCCATTCCCCTTTGTACTAGCAGTATTAGATCGTGTAAAAACTCTGTTCTCTCTCTGATTATAAGCTCTTTGTAAGACCCAGAAGACAGCAATGAGGTCTTCCTGGAGCCTTCTCCTCTCCAAACTAAACAAGACCAATTCCCTCAGCCTTTTTTCATAGATGTGCTCCAGCCCTTTCATCATCTTTGTGGCCCTCCTCTTTATCTGCTCCAACACTTTCACATCCTTCTTGCTCTAGGGACCTCAGGATTGGACACAATACTCCATGTAGAATCTTAAAAGGACAGAGTAGAGGGGGACAATCACCTCCTTCTCCCTGCTGGCCACTTCTCTTTTGTTTTGTCTTGGGATACTGTTGGCCAGAATTCGGGGCTTCTGACTACAGGATGACCGTCTTACCCTAAATAGTGAACAACCCAATAGTCCCTTGAGCTTTCTTGCATGGCAGATAGTTTCACGACAGGGTCTCTTCATGATTAATCACGCTTCTTGAGGTTATGTCTGAACAGAGATTCCTTATACCTTGATGTCAAGAGACTCCTTAGAGATACAGAATCTTGGTGAGTGACTAATAGTTTGTTAAACTTTCTTAATTTTGTTAAGATTATATCTTAGATTGATCATGCCCTTAGTTACAAACTGTTGACCAGACTAGGACTGGATTGAGCAATTTGAAAAATAAAATGGGTACACTCTGAACCATGTGACTGAACAGAAGTCTTCTGAATTAGTACGTTGAATCCTTTTCTCTATGCAGTAAATAATCAAGTGTACTTTGACATCATTAATCTCGTTAAGTTGTTGTCTTCTTTATGCTTAAGTTTCTTTTTACTCACTATATTCTATTCAGTAAATATATCACTTCTCTCTTATGTATAGTTTCCATCTGTGAATCTATCTGATCAACACATCTATCCTCTTACTCGTATCTAATCTCCAGATGCTCAAATTGATTTTTTCCAAGGACTAACCAACCCCCTGACAGTTCTTTCTTAAATAATCTGCATCCCTCTATTGCAGCAATCCAATTAGATCAACCATCCTACCAATCTTCTATGTTTTCAATGACAGTGCAGTTCTACAACTACATATGGAGTTCAATTTCTTCTTGTTTGTTTCCCAGAATACAAACTTTTGCATATGGCCACTTGTGATGTTCTGTCATACATCCCTTGTTTTTGAAAAAAAGTATGGGATCTGTTCCCATTTTACATTCACCTTGTCATATGGGTCATAGCTTGTCTCCAAGCTTCTGGACATTGCTCACAAAAAATCTAAGTGAAAGCCACTTCAAAAAGTTAGTTAGCCTAGTAGCAAAAATATCATCGCCACTCTTTGATAAATGAGCCCCATCTTTCCACAGTAGCCCACAGTCTTTGAAAAGCATCTCATGATTATGGAAGCCAAAACCCTGCTGACAGCACCAGCTATGCAGCCAGATGCTGATCTGTATGGCAAGTCTGCTTCTGCCAGCTCTTTCTTTTGATTGGCAGTATTGAGGAGAAAACAACCTGGACAACTTTTAATTCAACCCCAAAGTCTCTAAGGTCCTTTTTTGATTATTTGTTGTACAGCTAAATGAATACAGTGTAATTATCATTAAATATGCATCTTCATTACAAAAGATCAGAGTAAAGATTTGATTATTTGATGTGCATTTTATTTGAATTCCACTCAATGTCTTTTTTTTTTTATTTCATTAAATGATTGGGTTTTTTTACTGGAAATCTGTTATGTCACAATTTTTTAACAGTGCTAATGAGGAGACACATTTAGCATAGAATACAAAATAAAACATTGCCAACAATAAATAAATGTTAAAAAAGAATTTATAATTATTATTGTATACATTGTAATTGACACTGTAAAAGACACTAAACTTTATGATTCATATTCTCTTTACTATTGGAATATTTATAATATTTTTAAAAAGGAAACATCATTATTTTAATTATTAAGGATTAATGACTAAAAAAGCAAACTAGGTTTCTGTGAAATGTCTTTGAATACAACAACAGGGAGATTTAGATTCTAAATATAAATATTTGTTGACATTTGAGGAGTTCGATACAAGGCTTCCAGCTGCACCTCCAGAAGGATGAAAATTTCCCATAATTCTTGTGTGGTACTTACCAGACTCCTACAGAGCTCATGGGTAACTAGATCATATTCACACTCAAGTGTTGAAACATAAAGTGCTGAAAGGCTTGTACGTTTAGATACGTGTGCTGATGGGGAATAAAACCTACAGAGGATCACATGTAGAAGACAAGAAAAGTATTGAAATGATGTTTTGAGACTTTTCCTTAACACTTTCAGCCCAGTATCTAGGTCTTTATAAAATATTGGTGACATCAGAACTACGTACACTTTCCTGGAATTTGATCCTCTCAATCAAAAAACTTCCTTTCTTTCTTTGTTTAAAGTTTGTTTTTGTTTTTTCTTCAATTGTTCTATCATTCTGATACTTTAAAATCAGTGAAAACTGAAATTAGTATTACAAAAGTTGCATAATATCCGTGTTATAGCATGTGGTAATACCAGAATGTTTTTTCTACACTGACTCCAATGTACTTTATTGACTTCATCATTGCTATGAAGTTACAAAGTAGAGTTCCAGAAGGTGTCAGCAGAGTATTACAAAATAAAAATGAGAGTGATATCTAAGGCGTATGGTATTAAGAAATGTAAGTCGTGGAAATGGCTGTTTAATGTTTTAAATTGTTTAAATAGTGATTCATACAAAGAAAACCGCATATTTAATTATTACTTGCTACATTTTTTTATAATCTTTGTAAATAAAGTCTATATTCCCGTGCTTTCAATCAGTAGGCTTATTAAATTATGCTGAAACATATTTTGTATAGAAGAAGGGCTCATATCTAAGAATTAGTACAAAATGAGGAATTAAGTAAATTCTTAGCAAAGGTAGTGACTGCAATTCCATTGAACTGATGGAATGAACCTGACAGTTTTGGAGCTTGAATGTATGAAACTGCATGCACGGTTATGTGCCAATGATGAGGACTTTTATTGATTCCAGAGCCATAGTAGGTATGAAAAGGAACATGAGAATAGATTTATATTCCTCTTGTTAGCAGGCTGACACTGCTTCTTCTCATCTTAGCGAAGGAATTTGTATAACTAACTCACACTAAACACCTCAAATAACACTAAACTACATTTACACATTCATTTTAATAAATGAAAATACAGTGTAGACAACACTGATGCTTAATAAGTTAGTAGTGCATTTAGAAAATATTACAAGCTACTACATCAATTGTAATTGAACAAGAGAAAACAAAAAAAAACAAGAGTTAGAGAAAAATACGAGCATGTTAGAGTGACCTAAGTAGCTTGCAGATTTTCAGAGGTGCTTCTAAATGAAGTCATCATGAAATAAATGAAAGTACATAGAAGATGGGAAGTAGCTATGTGATACAATCAGGAACTGCACTCTGATAAAGCTGGGCTGGCTAATTCTACTTTTTGTCATTCTTTCTTACTCCTTTGTCAAGAAAATGACTACAGTTTGATCCATAGTGACCAACAGCATCAATGAAAGCTACTTACATTTCCTTTAAGCAAAGAGAGTGGTTGCATATCTGTTTTTGGGTATAAAATTACATAAAACATACATTTACATTTTTATATATCAATTTTTTATTGTATAACTTGCTACTACATTAATTTCAAGGACACTAGATATTCAGCATTACAATGGAGAAAGCATAGTTTAAAATACCTTTTCAAAGGCTGCAGCATACTCACTTCATTGGAACTCACCTGTTCAGCATACCAAGTTCTCACAATTTCTACAAGACAATAAGCAATGATAGCAAATAAACAATTTACTATCTGTATCATACAGTGCATTCCTTCCCAGAGCCCTTAATACTGTTTGAAGGAAGAAAGGAAATAGTGAAGTCTTCTAAGCAGCCTCCTCACTTCCCAAGAGCGTCTATACTGGCAATTCTTTATGGAGGCCACAACAAAAGGGAGGATTATTTTTCTTTTCTAGCATCACTGAGAGCTGGGTTGGTAATGATGGTCATTAGGAATTAGCTCAGGGCTATTGCAGCACAAATCCCAGCCTAGGGCCTTCTGATGGTAGCTTGTCTATTTTTTTTCCAATCTGTATCTAGCTGTTGAGATATCTTCCTTTCCACTTTTCAAGCTTTTCTTGGTTGCAAATGAAATTAAAAAGATTAAAAAGACAATGAAAATAAATTTATCATCTCACAGTAATACTAGAAGTACTCAATTAATCACAAAACTGTACGTTTTTTGGGGGGTTTTTTAATTATTTTTTTATTTTTAAATACTATCATACCACATTTCTGTTTCACTGGTTGTAAGGGGAAGAAACTGGAAGAAAGATGAGCATGGAAATGAAAAGAAAAACATTAACTTTGAAAGGTAAGAGAAATAAGATATGCAGCAGAGGGAGACTAAGTGCTGATTAGTTTTTGTCTTCTTTTCTTTATTTGAAAAAGTAAAAATGCATTGCATGTAGGTATGCAGGTATGATGAGCCACTCTTCATTATTTTTGTATGAACTGGGCCATTGTAAAGAGAATGTGAATTCATATACTCTGAAAAATCACAACATCAAATTCAATCAAACACTGAACAGTTGTTTATTAGGCTGAAATAAAAATGAAATTCTCCCACTATATTTTAAGGTCCATCTTGTTCTTTCATAAAATTTTTCTTTTTTTTTTTCTTAGATATAATAGGTTTTCTCTGTCATTTTTAACTAGGAAATACCACAATGAAGACAGCTTGCATTATGAGCAGCTTTATTGGTTGTCATGTATCTTGTTCAAGTTCAGAGTACTCATTTAAACAGTTTGAATGGGTCAAGACTTTGAAGTTTAAATAAGATCCGAGGGATGAAAGGATTAAAGATGAGTTGCAACTAATGATGTTTTCAAGTACCCTTTTTGAATGTATTTTATGAACAAAAAAGAACTACAAAGATTCACCTTGGAAACATGTAGTTGAAAGATTTGTAATTGAAAACAAATTTACAAAACTGTAGCATTAAATAAAGCATGCATGTGGATATATGAAATCAGTAATTCTTGAAACAAGTGTATGTATAATCACCAGATACAGCTAAATGCTGAGTAAATAAATATTTCATATCCTATTATCATTTATTGGTAATATTCTTTAGGTGAAACAGTGGAGAATTTCTTTGGATGCACATTGCTTCTTTTGCCCTTGACTAGGAAGCTCTTTGCTGGCACTGCTTATGAAACAGCAGATCTTTTCCCCAAGGACTGCCTAAAAAAGAGGTTACCTGTCAGATTATATTCGGGTGTAGTCAGCTGGATTTAAAATTTCTTGCATGATAGTTCCAAACTATTTTTTAGATAAACTACAGTAAATTTTAACACTTCAGAAAAGACTGCATATATTCATGTTTGGAACTATAGTGAGAGAACTGTCATACCCTGTGATCAATGAGTCAACTTCACGTAGACTTTCCTCAGGCTAGCGGAAACGATCCATACTCAGAGACACTGCTAAAAAGAATACTATTCCCTTCAGTGGCTGAAGTGCAGAGACCCTTTCCAAATGCAATCTGCTTCCCAAAGGAGAAACGTTTTAGAGGCTGATACAAGTAGTGGCCTACCAGGGAAGGATCTGTGGAAATCACTATTGACAGTAGGCTAAAATTGACCCATTAGATGAAGCAAATGAGAAATACTGGAAGGCTGGTGATAAACTTCTTAACAGCTTACTTAACTTTCCTGCTGTATTGTTGACTAGGATTGATAGTGAAGCTCTACTATGCTGTATATTCCTTATTTTGAAGACAAGACTTTTCAGGAAAAAAATCTAACAATGATTTGTAAAGAGGATCACTACTTTTTCAGTAACTCAAGGTTAAAGTTTCCATTTTTTGTTCAGTATGATAGTGGGGAATAGCCATTTGTCAATGAATAATACATTTAACTTATTCTTGGATGATCAAATGTTATGAGTGTGCTCACTATACTTTCAGGTGGAAATGAGCTGGTGTGTTCAAAACCTCTTTGTCTACATATGTTCATTTTGTTATTGTTGTTGCTTTATTTTAAATAATAACTCTTAGAAATTTAACCTAGCTTTTGTGGTACCAGGCAGAAGGGTATGCATACAGAATCTTGATCAGTGATCAAATGTTGCTTCACAAGGAGAAATGGGTGATAGGTAAGATGAACAGATTATATTAAAAATTTGGAGAGCGTGGTTCTAATCAGTTTTAAGAAGTTGCAGCTGTAAGACTGACAATCTTGGTTTAGCTATTTTAGTAACTGATCATTAAGAAGTTTTAGATAGAATATTACAGCTCCATGATTTACATTTCTGAATGATGAAACCAACTTATTTTTCTGAATCTGCATTCTTTCCCTCCACATCTTGTAATAGATAAGATCTTAATAGCAAGATGTGCAATCTTGCCATCTGCTCTAAACTTTGTATAGATTTAGAAGGAACAGTTATTTTTAAATAACAATCAGATGAAGGATTGCACAAGGTAAAACTCTGATACCAAACTTCGAGATTTCATATAATATTGTGATATACATGTATACGTTTACTTTACAAAGATGCATATGAACCAGAAGAGGAAATTCAGAAGTTCACATGAACCTAGGAGTTCTGCAGTTCTAGTGAAAACCAGAATATATCTAGTGAGATGTACATTATAAGTAGCAAACTACTTTGCCTTCTTGACCCAAACTATTGGGTCATCTAGAAGCAGTTCTGGAATGAAATTCCTCACAAAAAATACCCTTTTCTGTAATGAGCCTCTGAACTTTTCAGAGCACAAGGTATATCAGCCTTAGTAGTAAACTAAATCAGCTATGCAAGTCTCTTTTTGAGCTGTTTTTCTTTCTTCCTTTTTTTTTTTATTTTTTTTTCTAGCACATCTGACAAAAGTGTTTATCAATATTGGGCATGGGTATAAGACATAGCAATATATTTCCAGTTGGCAGTATGGGTGAGGCTGTCTATTTTAAATGGGTGATTTAGAGTTCAACACATGCTATATAGTGCCCTCAGAGCCAGAGAACAGAAACTAGACCATTCCTTTTATTAGCATAGACATTGCCTGCCAGGCTGCATTGTGTTACTAAATAATAGAACACCACGGTCAAGCAACATGGATCAGCTGACATGCATACTGCTCCCTCAGTACAAGAATTTTCTCGGGGACAACATTCTGGAGTTGCCAAAACCACCAAAGGTAGTGAAACAATAGGTAAGCAGTATGGGGCTGAAACACCTTGCTTGTCTTTTCTTTATTTAAAGAAGACTTTATGTAGACATTGTCCATGATAACAACTGGAGGAAATAATCTGCATTACATGTATCATTAAACCAAGATAAGGTTTTATACATTTCTTTTCAGAATTTAGAATCCAAAAAAATATTTGTAACTGAAGTTTTCTTCGCTGTGTTAACGTATACGACAGTTGGCAGAAAAACTGACCTACAGATATATATCTATATTTGTAAACAATATCTGATAATGACTATGTGTTGTTTGTTTGTTTTCAGTACTGTGAAAAAAATCAAAATAAACGGATCCATTTTCTCCATCCTCCTTAGGAAAAACAAGGGCTGCTCTTTTAAAGATAAGCAATAAGGACATAAACACTACATAAAATTAGCAGTTGGATTGCTAATAGTTGCAAGTGGAGGGAAGAATAATCTTGCTCTTCTCTACAGGGCCCCTGTGAGTCTAATCTTCGCCCTGTCCATACATACAAAAAATGCACATTTAGCCATTTGGATAGCAATGAGTCAAGCTCCTCACAATGCTGTATCTGTTGTGTGGCTTTTTTTTTTAATTTTTATTTTTTTTTTATTATGTATATTTTTTGCTAGCATTTCTCCCCATAACTTTAACTATAAATTGAGAGACAATAATTCATCCCAAATTAGTGCTATTCATGTGGTTGATTTAGTTACAGTTATTAGAGTATTTTTTATTAAAAAAATTAAAACTTTAAAGTTTTTTGATTAGCTAAAAGTCCAGCATCTCAAGATGGAATTTAAGAAACTCAAAACTGTAAGCTTAATTCTGTCTCTGCCAAACTATATTAACAGATGGTACAGTTGGGGAAAGAAGGTACTTCAGACCTGACTAATTTATGAAGGAGATAAATTCAGACTTCCCTCTTGTCTTTTTTTTTTTTTTTTTTTTTACAGATTATCTGGAAACAGGTGCAAGTTTGCAGAAGCATTCAACTAAAATACTAGTAGTTGCAAACTGCAGGTTCAAGGGAAGATGACATAGTGACTAACTTTATAGAGCAAAAATAATCTACTGAGCTGGTGAAGTAGTCTTTTAGCTTTAATACAGCCATTGCCATTAATTATTGCCATAACCACCTCCTCCAGGCACACTAATTCAGGACTGTTTCTGTTAGGCTGCTGCAGCCTGGCCCAGCTTGCTGCACGTGCATGACATTCCTATGCTTATCTTACAGAAACCCATCGGTCCCCCCAGATAATAGTACAGGACTTCTATCTGCCTGATATCCCTGCCAAGACATCCTTCAGCAAGAGCTTTGTCAGCAAATGCACACGCACACCCCACACACACCTGATTTGGGACAGACACAAACACTGCCCCAGTAGCAGACACCATGCACTCAGATTGTGATCTGTGGCCCTGCTCCAGCTGCCACCAAAGAGTTTTCACTCACCTTATCCTATCCACTGGCTGCTGGATTTGGGACACGCATCCCTTCTGGTTCAGACTGTACATAGAAGACCTCCGCTCACTTCAAAAACTGACAATGAAAACCCACTTGTTCCAGAAGCTGACACCACTGGACAGGGTACCCACAACTCTTGTCTCTATTGACTGGCACCAAAACCCCCTTTTCCCTAATTTAATTATTGATAAGATACTCGGTTAAGAATTCCCACATTCTACATGCTCTTGTTAATTAGTGAGGCTGACAGGATTTTGTTCTCCTTAGTGCTGTCCTTGTCATTTTCTGGTTTCAGGTTTGAATGTCAGTATGTTATTATTCTGTACTTCCTTCTACTTTTCTTATTGCCTATGGCACTGAAAAGTACCTTATTCAGATAATCTTTATGGTTGTAGATGTTTTCTTCTTTAATACACTCTTATAGATTTTATTTGAGTTATCCAGCCTTACATGCATGTGTATATTAATGAATTATGCTGATGAAAAAGGCAATATAATTTATGAAGTGTGGATACAATTATAATACACACTTATTTAACTTGTATCTCATATTTTACTGTTAGAATTATAGTTTTCTAGGATGTTTTATTTATTTATTTCCCTCCAGACTAGGTAATATATAATTTTTTTCTATCTTGCTTTAGGGAACAAAAAAAATAGGACGTTTAGGAAAAGTGAGAGAAAAGGGAATTGGCTAAACTGTAATAACACCTTTTAAAAATGTGAAATCTTTTTACTTGTTCTAGCGCAAAAAGAGAGGCACTATAGTCATAAACTGCATTACAGTTAATCTGTAGTTTGAAAGAATCAGCAAACTTCCCAATGAGATTCAGATTAACTCTTCACATTTTTAATAACTAGTGTATTAGTGGTGTCTGTGGTGTCTGTTATTGGTTGACATGGCTGTGTATGCAAAACTATGACTGTGCAAATGAAGTGTTGTCATAAAGACACATCACTGTTACATGACTATTGCAAACATCTTACTATATTCTTGTTGAAAAATTACCTAAGGAAGTTATTTTAATTTAGTAATCATGTTATAGTGTCAGAACCAAAGATTACTTCTCATTGTAGGATGAAAGTACTGTTAGACATGGAAAGTAAATTCACTGGATGAATTGTCTTTGATGAGAATTTGTTGTGGTCTGTTTATTGTATTGTATTGTATTTTATTTTATTGTATTTAATTTATTTTCTAAAAACATTAGTCTGACTACTGTAGCAGACAAATAATGGTGTATTCCAGGGGTCTGATCTTATTTAATGTCTTCATTGGTGATCTGGATGAAATGGTACCCTCAGATAACTTTCTGATGACACAGAATTGAAAGGAGTTGCTGATACACAAGAGGGTTGTGTTGCCATCCAGATGAATGCTGAAAGCTTGGAGAAATGAGTTGCAGGAACTTCATGAAGATCAACAAGTAGAAGCATGAAGTCCTACACATAGGGCCTAACAGCTCCAGGGGCTAGTATATGCTGGAGACCTAATGTGTAGAAAAAAACTCAGTGGAAAGTGAATTAGGGCTCTGATGGACGCCAAGTTGAACATAAGAGAAACACAGACTTATTGGAGACAGTACAAGAAAGGGACATGATGATGGTTAAAAGAATGGAGCATCTCTTCTATGATAAAATTTTGAGAGTGTTGGGATTGTTCAGCCTGGAAAAGAGGTGTTGGGGATCTTCTGAATATATATAAACCTCTCCTGAAGTCAGGATGCCAAAAGGACAGAGCCACGCTCTTTTAAGGGGTTCACATGGGTAGAAAAAGAGGTAATTGGCAAAAATTGAAACACAGGAGTTTTCTTCTGAGCATCACAAAACACCTTACTCTGAATCTCATGCTTTGGCTGTTAATTTTCTTTGTAGGCACTTTCATGATGCTGTTCTGACATTCCTGTAGAAGGCAATTTAGAATATATATATATATACACACATATATAGAATAGCAATACCTTGCTATTGGTATTTGAGAAAATTGTTCCAAGGTTATGGGAGCCCAAGATTAATTGATATGAGACAAAGGCATACAGAATTAATTATTATGAGACTCAGAGCTAGTCGACATGAGCAAAGATATATATGGAATAAATTGATTGATGTTTGGTGAAAATCTGGAATGTCCCTGTACTATCAGCAGTACACCCTACAAAATATATGTGATAATCATGCATCAGTAATTATTTTCATAACCTTTTAATTCTACTGGGTTAATTCTACCAAAAAAAAAAAATGAAGGCTTTTTCCAAATACCTTAACAGAAGTGAGTTTTAAAGTGGTAAATAAATTTCAGTGTTTTATCTGTCATATGAGGAAAAAGAATTATATTCTGACCCTCCAAAATTCTCTTGTAATATCAAGATTTGAATCCTACATTTACAGTATGTTGAAAATATTAAAATGAGACTACATCTAAAAACTTAAATTAACTCCCCAGATGAAAGAGATTAATGAGATTAATGAGATTAATGAGAATGAGACATTATAGGTACCCTGTGTAATGGATTCAAGGAAGTAAAACAGACACACATGAGTATGACAAAAAATTACCCAGAGTGTGAAAAATGATAAGATTTTGTTAATATGTAGTATTTTTGAAGGTAAGAATCTCTGGAGTCTCCTTAGCCTTTTTTTCATGATGGTGTGTTGAACCCAGGTATGAAATTCTGCGGTCTGAAAAAGATTTACAGCAGTTTTCTTCTCCCAGATGCTGACTGTTGATAAGAATGGAGAAATGAGCAATAAAATATTGAAGGAAGACAGGCAGCATTTAAGACTACAGTTAAAGAGTAGGCAATGTCCCTTCTTCTTCCAGGACCCATTCTTAAGTTGCTGACCACTTTCCCCTACCCAGGAGAGTAACTTGGTCTATCACTTAATTTCAAGCATGTTGTTCTAAACCATAGAGAAGAACTGCATAACTTCTATGAATGGAGGATGTACAGAATAAATCTGAGTTACTACCAGCTCCTAGACAGGAGTTATGAGTTAATGTACTTTTCTGTTGTATTAGTGAGAGCTGTGCAATTTGTCCAATATTAGTATGAACCAGTGAATCTCTGCAGCTTTAATTTAACCTTCATAGAAAGTCTTTTTTTAATTTGCCATTATTTTTCCTTGTTTACTGTACACCATTTAATTTATTCAAGTCAAATTAATGTAAAATGTGTTTTACATACTGCATACTAAGATTATCTTGGTACATAAACCTTCTAAGTAACATTTTCTGCCTATTTTATTTCATCATCAGAATCTAATTAACTCAGCAGTGCTACACAGCAGAATGTCTGTCCAAGTTACTTACAGACAGCAGTTCATCTGGATAACAAAAAATAAATAAATTCAGCTCTAAGTTTTAAACTTCCAGCCAGAAGTTTACATTGTATTATTTCTGTCTTCTCTTTAAATAACAACTGCACAATGAGATTTTACAGCTAGAGATCAGTCTTCTTCTCATCGTGTTAGAGTCAGATCCAGCTTTTAGTCTTCTCTATTTGCCTCAAGTTTACTTCCCAAGTCTGGCATGTGGCTTCTAGTGAGGGAACACCAAAAGAATAATATGGATGAAGGGCACTGTGTGACAGTTTCCACATGGCTTCCACAGGAAAAAATGCTTTGTGGCAGGAATGCTAACTGGGAGCAGAACTGAGTAGTCAGAGAAGAAAGCAAGAAGGGAAGAAAGAGAAGGTAATAGAAAGGAAAGTATATGTGCCTATAGGTGCAAATTTTTGGATTAGACTACTGAATAACACTGACAGTAAGAAAAACTGAAAGTAAAATCTCACTGAACAGCTGCCTTGTATACAGCAGCACTGGCACACAGCTTCAGGAAATTTAGGTGATAACTCTAACAAAACCTTGGTAAGTAGGTGTGGACTCTGCTTGATGATTTTATACATTATTGATGACTACACTGGTACATATCTGACGCTTATAAGGGACATATATAAAAAGTGTTAATTGGCTTGGAAAGTATATTTTTTATTCCCAAAGGAAGTTGTTAGATATTTTTTTTTTCTTTTCAATATAGATTGTTCAATCCTGATATACACCAAACACTTCCTAATTCTATTCCATAAGTGTTAACCCCAAACAGATGCATTTCTAAAAAATTCTTAGCACTAGAAAAGGATTATAATATGTAACTAATGGTAATTATGAAATAAAGCTATCATGCATATGTAATAAATTATTTTTTCCCTTTTAAAAATAAAGGAATAATTTAATCTGTAGATTAATTCAGGTAAAATTTAAGTACTGTCTGCTACAGATAACATGACTAGTAGTAAGGAAAGATAAAGGAAAAATTATCTAAACTGATCATAAAAAAAATAAGATTACTCTGACCTCAGAGAGTTCTGATTTAGATGATAAATCTAAGAGAGAAGGGCATAAAAATGAAATCTATATTGCTAAATATGAGTTAACTGCAAGCACTATTTCAGATGCTCATTTTTCTTGAAGTGAGTTTTTCAAGCATTGAAGTCAGAATGTAGGAGCAATGTTTTCTAGAGGGCATATTTAAGAGTAAGCTCCTATACTCTTATACTTATCATTTGGCATGAGGCTTATATTCTGATGAATTTAGGATCCTAACACATGACCTCAATGCTGTAAACTGTTGGTATGAATATAATTTGGAAATTAAATTCAAGAGGCTCAGGCTCTAAAAAATAGCTCAGTGTTTCATATTCAAGTCATTTTGTTCTTCATAGGAACTTTGTTACAGTAATTGTCAGTGCTTTCTCTGCAGTTTTGTAGCTGGTTTTCTTTTTAATCTTGTGAACTTCATGTAATGTGCTGCATTTCAACTACAGTTGAGATTCTGTCTTCCACATTCTTATAACCAACAATATGTATTAGACGTGAAAAATTAGCTGTCCTGATGTGAGATGCACAATTCTATTCTAACCTGAAAGAACAAATCTTCTAGATCCTTAAAGAAATGGCTGATACTCCGGGTGAGATTGGCTTCTGTTAATTTTAACTTTTTTGATGTAATCTCACAGTTGTTTTACTCCCTATATAGTTTGTGGAGATAAGCAGCTCCGGAAAGCAGTTCCTTCTTTCCCCATAACACAATCTTTGAATCTCTTATTTAAAATACTGACTTCTCTCTAATTCCTAGAAAGGAAATGCAGAGAATTGTCTTAATTTTTAGGGAGCTACATTATGTATAATTAATTCTGTCTTTATTCTCAGGAGATAATTACAGGCTGTGAATCTCATATAGATTAAAAAAAAAATGAGATATGCTTGTATTTGGTATGACAGTCTAACTGAAGCTAGAAATGACTACCTGTAGCACACAGCAATACTCTGGATAGTCATTGTCAGATGTTTCTTGAAATGCTTGAAGCATCTGTAGACAACTGAAAGACAGATATGGCAAAGGACCTATAGGAGCCCCACTCTATGAAGTTGCAGCTGCAGCCATGATGAATCATCTCAGTTGACATTTGCACTTAGTGCATTATCTTGAGCAGCCCCTAACTTGGGCTTTCCATTTAAACAGGAGATTCTTCCCAGCCAATAATCTCTCTTGCATTTTATCCCACAGCAAATGGATTATTTTGAAATGCTATGGTCTTGTTCGTTTTCATGGCAATAAGCAAAACAGGTGTCACAGTTTGAAGCCACAACCATTTTTCCCCAATGAATGTCAACAGTTAAAATTGCTGAGAAGATTCTTTCTCTTCTGTTCTTGTCAGGACAATGCTTTATTGTTTCTCCCTACTACTATCAGCCTGGCAGCTCTTCCCTAGCTCTTCCATTTTCTACAAAAGGAAACATGGCAAATGAAATCATTCAAATCAATTAAAAGTAATATAGTTGTCTTAAGGCTGTGTTGATTTACCACCTTTCTTCAGTTTCTCTGCTGTTAATATTCCCTTGTCTTTCAATTTCTTTCTCTTATTGCTGCACCTTTTATTTATTTATTTATTTATTGTAGCAGGGTTACAAACCTCTCTCTTTTATTCCTTCCCTCAGCAGTGATTTTTCATTGCCTTCATAGTAGCTCTGTGAGGATTTGCAGCTGCATTCCCATGGCTCTTCTTTATCCTGGCAGCAACCCACACTTTTTTTTTCTAAAAAATCTTGCCTGAATTTTGTAAGGGATGTCACATTACTAGTCTGTCAATGGTTTTGTTTTGATTTGGTCAATAGATGTTTTAAACTTCTAAACGCATCCTGTATTACCTTAATATTTTCTGTAATCAGAACATTTTCACACTGAGCTTGTTCATGCAATTCATAAAACTTTTACACATGCCTGCCAGCTAGCTTGCATTTCAACTGCTTAACAAGCAATATAGTTTGGGTTTAATGACAAATGTAATGCTAAAATCAGAATTTCTGAAGCCTAACTGAAGACTCGAGAAAATCTGGACGAGCCACACTCATTCTTAAGTAAAAGTGGACTGTTTCTTGTTCATCTTTGCACACCACTTAAAATTCAGTGTTTGTCCAAAGATGCTTCAGACTAAAACAAACAACACTTTATTCACTTTCTTATTGATGACTCCCAAAATGCTACACTATTAAGGAATTGCACTCTTCCTACAACACTATTAAGACATCCTTCAATTTGACCACAATATCCTGTTACCATGGAGAACATCCTAGCATGCAATAGCTCAGAATAAAGTTGAATTCTTTTTAGCCTTTAAAATAGACTGTCTCAGTTTTGAAGTTCGTACACAAAAAATTTGAAGCTATCTCAAGTTGATTTTTAGTGTTCAGTTAGCCAAATGCTAGGGATTTTAAAAGGATAAAAGCTGAGTATGGAAGGGAAAGGGTCTCAAGGACTTCTGCCAAAAAAGGAAAAAACGTGTGTGACAGAGATAGAGTTCTGGACCATCCTACCTAGTTGCTCTGTTTGTATGCTCAGCAGAGCAAACAGTGTCCCCCCAAATTTTATTAATTTCTCTATCATAGCTGAACATACAAACATGAACAATCTTTAATCAACAGCAGAGAGAGGTAGCTCTGATTCAGATACATAACCATCTGGTAAAACTCAGGAGATGTTCTAACTACTGAATGTGGCATATCTTAAATACTAATGATTAATTAATTAACTATGGTCAGAGACAGCTGAATATCCTGTTTTACTGATAAGTCACTAGATGAGTATGTGCTATTATCTTGAATTTAGTTACTTGAATTAAAGTTTCTGGATTTGGTCCTCTTCTGAGTTGTTTCTCTTTATCCTTAGCTACATTGTCAGGGTTTTCTTCCTCTGTTGTGCCTATGTGTAAGTCCCATTTTAGAGGGATTTGGCTATAAATGTTTTTAGGTTAGAATTGTGTGCTTACTGTATCTTGAAACACACTCCATTAAATTTACCTAAATGATGATGTTCCTTTAAAAAGAAATCTGCTGTCATTTAGCATTTTTGACTGGCTTTGTGAATTTTATGTGTAGAACAAATCTTAAGATTATTTTATTTAATGTGGTTTGGTCAGACAAAGTACTATTTACATGGAATTTCTTATTTATTTTTTACTTTAAAAGAAAGCCTTTTCATTTTCAATTCTATGCACTAGAACAGCGGGAAAGAAAGAGGAATTGAACTGAAATAAAATAAATTGACAAATGAAGAAGAAAAAAGGGTACAAGAAATATTTTCCAGCTGATAGGAATAATGAAAAGTAATTTAAAACCCACTCGGTCAAAAGGAATGCAGTAGGCTCTTTTTTTTAACTGCTTGATATTGCATTTATGATTCTTCTGAAGAACTTTCAAAACAAATTACTTACATGCGTTTCCTGATAAATTTTACAACTTTTTTTTCTCTTATCATGTGCAATTAAAATATTTTAAATGTGCGCAAACCTTGAAAGAAAATGTTGTGCTTATATTTTGTTCATATTAAGAAGGAAAATGTTGGGACATTCAGGAGTAGAATGTTACTGAATGCAACATAAGGCAACAGAATTACCACAGAGCTTGATGGTACCAGAAAAATAATCGTGTAAATTATTTGGATTTAAGTTACAATAGAAAAAAAGAGTAGTTGTCTGTCTAGAAACAGGAGTTTTAGAAAATGGTTTACAAAAATTACAACACAGAAAACATTCTATATAACAGAAATTTTATTTCAAACAAATTCAAGATTTTCTATCTTGTTTAACTGCAATATATATGAGTAAGAATAATGATGTATATATCTTGTTTTTCTGCTTTTAATAATGACAGGTATCATATATGAAGTTTGGGTTTTATTCATTTAATTAACGCTATTTTTAAATATCTGCATCAATCTACAAATAAAAGCATAGTAGTGTATGTTTATATCTTTTTTCTTAGACAGAAGCATGGAAACATTGAGGTTGGAGGGTGCCTCTGCAGACCATGTAGTCCAATCCACTTGCCAAAGCAGGTTCTACAGATTAGGTTACACAAGAAAGCATCCAGGTGGCTTTTGAATATCTTCAGAGAAGGATAGTCCACAACCTCTCTGGACAGCTTGTTTCAGCACTCTGTTGCCCTAGAAGAAGTTTTTTACTCATGTTTGTAGGGAACTTCCTGTGTTCCAGTTTATTTCCATTTCCCCTTGTCCTGAAAAGAACCTGGCCTCATTCACTTGACACCCACCATTTAGATATTTATAAGTTTTTATAAGATCCCTATTCTCCAAGCTGAACAGTCCCAGCTGTCAGCTTTTTCTCACAGCAGAGATGCCCCATGCCCCTCATTATCTTTTATTAGGCCTTCTGCTGCACTCTTTCTAGAAGCTCCTTGTCTCTCTTGAACTGAGGAGCCTAGAACTAAAAACAGTACTCCAGATGTGGCCTCACCAGGGCAGAATAGAGAGGGAGGATCACCTCCCTCATCATGCTCATCATTTTAATGCATCCCAGAATACCACTGGCGTTTTTGGCTACAAGGGCACACTACTTGCTCATGGCCTACCTGTTGTCCACCAGAACCCACAGGTCTTTCTCCACAGAGTTCCATTCCAGTAAGTCACCCCGAAATCATTACATATGCATATTTCTTCCCAAGTATAGGGCACACCCTTGTGGAATCTCATCAGGTTCCCTTCTGATCAACTCTTCAGCTTTTCCAGGTCTTGCTGAATGGCAGCACAGCCTTCTGGTGTGTCAGCCACTCCAGCCAGCTTTGTATCATCAGCATCATAGCCCTTCATCCAAGTCACTGACAAAGTTGTTCAACAATATTAAACCTAGTACTAGCTTCTGGTGAACCCCACTAGCTAGCGGCTTTCAGCTAGACTCTACACTACTGATCTCAACACTCTGACTTGTGGTAGTCATCCAGTTCTCAATTCACCTGACTTTCCACTCAACTATCTCACTATTATAAAGTTTACCTATGATGGTGTTACAGGAGACAGTGTCAAAAGCTTTGCTGAAGTTAACGTACACAACATCCACTGCTCTCCCTTCATCTATGCAGCTGGCCATAAAACCATAGAAGGTTACCAGAGGAAGAAAAAATCACCTATTTTTACGTTTTTCCCAAATGTAACTCTTAATCCAGATGACTGAAAACATCTACATGTAGTTAATTTGGGGCAATATTTTTAAAACATAGGTTTTAATAATGTCCTTTGACAGAGGTGATTTAATTTTTCATTATAGTCTCATCTCTGAAAGAGAATGTATATGTATGTATTTGTGTTTTTTGTGTATTTAGAATGGAATAATTACAACTCAGACAGCACAGACAATAGACCTATTTTGTCCTTTACAGAGAATTTTTCTTAAAATAGCTAGTTTAAAATATATGCATGTATATATAAATGCATATGTGAATAAGCCATTTTAACAGAAAAATAAAATAATTCCTAAACAGGGTACTAATTTTTAATTTTCTTTCTTTTTATTTTCTTCTTCTTTTTTTTTTTTTTTTTTCAGCAGTTATTGACAAAAGTAGGAAGGTCATCACTTACAATGGTAATTTTAAGGTGGTCTAAGAACCTTTTTTGATTTTAAATATTTCAACTTTCTTTTCTAGTTGCTTATCCAGTTCAGTGTTGAAACTCTCAAGTAAGTTCATTCTATTGTAATTTATTTTGCTGTTTATTCATTTCATACAACAGAGTAATTTGAGCTATATTTTCTAATCAAAATATCAAACTGTAAATCTGAGCTACATCTTCTTTAAAGTTCTAGGTAACTCATCACTGTTTTTTCACTTTGATTTTTGATGTGTATCTAAGAAGTCATTTTCTTTTTTTAAAAAACTTACTGAAGAGTCTCTGCTTTTAGGAGGCACAATGCATAGGTTGCATACCTAAGAACTTGAGATTACTTCTGAGTAATCTGATCCTGTTCACAGAAGTGTTCAGAGGTAGTCTAGACGTGTTTGACAAGGTATGGATACTATGTACTTCTAAAAATGTTCTTTATAGCCTCCTAACAGTAATCTTGTATTCATTATCATAGTCAATCGGATTTTCAAATTAGACATTGCTATGTTGTGAAGTTATTTAGTTTTCCTCTACTGGATAGTCGACCTGCTCCCTTAATGAGATAAATAATGAACATTTTCTTTCATTCCTGAGGTCTCTCTTGGATTTAAGGATTTGAAATATTCATAAATAAAGTGTGAGTTAAACTCTGACTCTACAGACTAGTCACAAAAAAACAACAAAAAAAAAAAAAACAAAAAAAAACAACCAATGTAAACAAGATAAATATTTGGTTTAGCCTACACCTTATGCAGTGCTCCAAAACTGTCTAGCAGGTTTCCCACACAAATATTCCATATATATAAACACCACACGGCATGTAAAACAGCAAAATTTTGCTCTAGATGCAGCGCAAACATCACAATGTTTTAGACACATTAAACTGGAAAAAAAAAAAGAAAAAAAAATTGCTTCATCTTAGGGTCCAAGAAGTGATGTGTGAGGCACAGAAGGAGCCAGTGCTGTATATATATAGTAAATATGTATATATATACATACACTTTACTGTGCATATTATGCACAATAAATATGTGTATCAAATCCCTTTCCCTTCTACAGATGCCTTGAGCAGTGATGTTGCAAACTACTTCTGTACACATGTCCTGGGGCTGAGAAGCACTCCCTGGGTCCAATGCACTTAGCAATGTAGATCTGGCTTAAAATATGTCTGTAATGTATGTCATGTAAATATAATGTAAAGTAGGAAAAAAGACCTTGGCCTTCTGGCACTGTGTCTCTATTAAGAGATACCCTGTCCTGTGGCACAACCTGCAAGGTGTCCATACCACTAAGCAGGAAATCACATCTACAGTGACTGCTAGGAGCAGTTTGTAGCTATTGCTGTTTTAGCTACTGTGAATTACTTCAGGCACTATTTGGGAAACTGCAGCTAATTCCAAGCAGCTCAGATGTGAGAAGCACTATAGAAAGCTATTGCAACTATGTACAAGAGCAGCTGTTCTTAAAACGGTGCAGATTGCTTACACCATAGAATGCCATGAAAAATAGGTCACGCATATATTGATTATTCAAATTTTTACACTAGTGTTGTAGTACTGTTTTACCTCAGACTCTGTGATTGTCTCCTAAATGGAAAAACAGTTACTTCTTCAGCTCAATGTTTCTTTTACATGCTATCATAAATAACACTGCGCTTGTTTTTTGTCATGTTGAATAAATTAATATACAGCTTTTTTCTATCATCACAACCTGATCTATGTAACCTTCATGTTTCATCTCTCCTGTTGAGAGTACAACTTTCAGAATTCCTTTTCCTTAGATATGGCAACATACATAATTTTCCCTTCCGTAGCTCATTTTGCTTTGTATGTAAATTTATTCCACTTTTCCAGCCTTTCATTATCTTTGTGTCCTTGTTAGGGTTTGAAAGGTCTCCTGCATAAGTACTATCTGCAAATAGTATATATTTCCTCATAAGCATTCTAATGAAGTTAAGCATGAACATTTGGGACACATTCGGTAAATCACCCAGAGTTTCTGGCTCTAAACATATTTACTCAAGACACGTAGCTTAAGACAACAATTTATCAAGAATAACTTACAAATAAAAAGAATACTGTTCTGTATTTTTATTGGGCACTTACCCTTTCTTTTAATAAAACTCCATGGTGTAGCACCATTTAAAGGTTTGAAAAATAATATATTAAAAATAATTTGCACAGAACTATTGTTTGAATGGATATGGAATGCAAGGAGGAAAATGAGAGCTTTCTAAACTCCTTAGAACCGGAGAAAACACAATTCACTATTACAGTGCTGAAAGAATCCTTAAACAGTAACTCGGACCTAATACCTCTTGTGTATCATAAAGAAGTAAGTGATTATTTTGTTGCCTTATTCTTTCTTATTTTGCACTGTAGCTGTCCTAGTCCAAAATTCAGTCCAAACTGCTACTTCATTTTATCACTCTTTGTTCTGTGTTTTCTTAATAAAATTCTGACAAGAATGCATGGAAATGCCTTTTTCAGGCGTACTCAATTCCTCTTAGCTCTTTTTTGTACCTGAGATAGCTGCAAATCTTCTTTTTGTTTCCAAGTCTCATTTGGTAGACACTTTCACAAAATATCTATTAGATTTAAGCTTGCACAAACCTCCGCCCTGCTCCTTTTTGATTGTTCACTGAATAAATAATCCTTTCAGGATATCAGAAACCAAGACTCATTTCCTTTCTTTGCCTCTGGGGACTGTAACCTACACTTCCCATATAAATGCACTGAATTAGGGCATGTACTGCGATGGGGTAATTTCAGTCGTCCTGCTCAATCTTTTCCACTGTGCATAGTCTCACTAAATATTCATTAGGCAGGAGAGACAGCATGCAAAAGCCAGTAAAATGTTTTGGCTCCTGGATAACAGATAGAACTCTTGGAAATTAGGCTCCCTGCACAGGATATGAATAGGATGAGGCATCTCAGAATGGAGATCTAAAATGCTACATTCAGCTAGAATGCTATTAATGCCTTGCCAATGAAAAATGATGAAGAGATTTTACTTTCCACAGGGCATGTGTGCCTAATCCTTAACCTTAGAAGCCATCTCAAAAGCAACCACAAAGACTTTTTCAAAACATCAGAGTTTAAATGTTTATTTTGAAGCAGAACTTTTGTAGATGATAGCAGTGAAAGATTACACTTTGTGCAGAAGTTTAAAAGACCCCATGCCTTTCTCGCTGCCTTCATTGTTTGTTTTGGGTCACCGTAGGGCTGTGAAGCGACTCACAGACTAAAATGAGCTGGCAAGCATTAGCATGAAGGGTACTAGAAAGAGTTCTCTGGAGCATGCTCGAAAGCTAAGAGCCTAAGTGAACTGAAAGGATTAGTATGCCTATAGCTGTGCTCCCTGAATTAGCCCATGGTACTGACTAACCATATAACAGACAACTGCATGGGAGGCAGGGTGATGTGAAGCATGTCCTGGTTGTTGTGGCACTAAAGATCAGCCTTTCAGGATGATAAAATTTTAAATGTGTAAATATAACATATAAATACACTGATTTGAATGTAGGCTGCTATTTATTGCATAGTCATATACAAAAGATATCTCCTTATGACAAACTCCTCCAAGACAGTTGACTGAAGCTCTCAGAACCACTAATAAACTGGATTTATGTTTACCTGAATCCTCTGTAGGGTTTAACATTTCCAGAATTGTACTCAAATAAAATACCTTTCTTGTGCTACTAATGAAGAAAAAATATCTGCAGTGACACTTGGTGGTGCTGTTGGATAAGAAAAAAACATAGAGTCACAACAACAGACTGAGAAAGATTGTTATGGCGAGTCAAATAAAATTAAAAGAACTACAGCTTCATTCACCTCTGTCATATCCAATCTTTCATTTCTTCTTTTGACACAAAGATTTTAAATTAGGCAGAATCATAGCTTCTGGTGTCTTGTTTTCTTGATAACTAGCACAGAGGATATGGATCTTTAACATGAATTTCATGCCACTGAAGACTGACAGTTAATGAGGCTATTATTTTCACTTTTAAATTGCTCAAATGTGGAATAGAAAATTGGTGGTTTCACATCACTTACTGTCACCTTTCAGTGCAAATTCTATTCTTCATCTTTCAAAACCCTTTACAATAAAAGGTGAACATTGAAATCATCAGATGATTCAATACCATATTTTCTATTGCAATGAAAATTTCATTAAGCCAATAACCTTGTTTCCTAGATATAAATGGTACATGTTTGAAAAAAAAATAAAAAAGAAAAGAATATCTGTACAAATTGCATTGGCACAGGTAACAATCTGACATTGAATTTGACGTTCAGAACCGAACCTTGCCATCATTTAATTTATAATCCTTCTTCAGGAATGTTCTTTTTCTAAGAGTCATTCAGCATCATAGCTGTAAACAAAGTCTTTAGTTTGGCAGTCATCTCTGATTATCATAGATCAGGCTATAGGCAATTAAGATTTCAGCAAAGCATCTTGGGATCTTTTGGTGTATATTGAAGAGGGTTCATATGTTCATTTCTAAAAAAATAGAGTAGGCTAATTTTGCAGTGGTTGATTTATAAAAAGGAAAAAAAAGCATATATAGAGCTTGTACTGAACTGCTTTGTTGTTGTTGTTGTTAATTATAAAAGTGGTTATTGTGTTTAATAAATAAATTTAAACCTCTTTAATCAGGTTTAGTAGATTTTGAACCTCTGATGTTCTCATGAGGATTATATGATAGCTCTTTATGTGAGGTCAGAAAAGATGTCAGAGCTTTAGCAGGGACTTTCAATGACAAAATGACAGTTTTAGAATTGTACTTTGCTTCAAATAAAGGGTCTCAGCAGTGGCACTTTTTGTCACATTGGTAGACAGACACATCATTAGCATCTTTGACTTATGAGAATAGGAAGCCTGAGGGCCCAAATTTTGACTCTCTGTAGTTAAAAGATAAGGCACTTAGACTGTGCCGTGGCTAACTGCTGTTTTCAATGTAAGGGGCAGAATAAGCTCACCGTGTATTTCAACCTTTCAACTTGGTGCCCTATGTATAATTTTATTTTATTATTATTTGAGTCTTGTTCTTTGGATTCAAATCCTGAGATCCTGAACAACCTTAATTCCCATTGAGATCAGCGTTTGTAAATGTAGAGTATGTTATCAGTACATATTTAAATGCAGAGTATGTTATCAGGACCTCTTGGGATCTGGTTCAAAGCCTTGCAGTGTTTGATTTATTTTAGATGTATTTGATTTGTGTTTTATTAAGAGAAGTCTCCTCAAAGGTAATGGATAACATGCTTCAAAGACAAAATGCACTTGTGATCTCACAGTTGCAGCATGGTCTGGTGATTAAGTATTAACACAGGAAAAAAAATCAGGATTTCCAGGGGTTTCCATTGTCATTCCTTGACCTGCTTAATGGCCTGCAGCAAGTGGTGAGAGCAATGTGGATCATTTTTATTTATATTTTTTCCTGTCTGCAAATTCACTCTCATATTAGGAAGCTTATGTAAAATTTGATATTGTTACTATGATCTGGTATCAGATGATGATAGTGCTTCACCACCCAGTGAATAAAGGGGAGTAGACCTGGGGAGAAACTTGAAATAGATAAATGAACTCTGTCTGTTCTATGTTTTGGTTTTTTTTTGTTTGTTTGTTTTATATATGTGCATATATACACATACATACTTAAACATGTTAGTGTTCAGTTTCATTCTCTTTTCTGTGTAATTAGATAAACATTAAGCATTTCTAAGTGGTTATATATAAAACCTTTTTTTGAGAAGTCTAAAAGCATCAAGTCCAGATACAGTATGCTTATATAGATTTCTTACTGTATTGTTCCTCATCCATTATTCAAGCTGCTGTAGGAAAACCTTGTATGTGTGACATGAGACTAACAAAAGCATTGGAGATGTCAGTATTTTCAGATCCTAACATCTATTGTTTGGCACCTAAATTCATGTGAGCTGTTTTTCTACTGTGGTAAACAGTTTCCTTTTCTTCCTTTTTGTTTTGTTTTGTTTTAATGTGTTTTTCAAACATTGCAGTCATGGAGGATAGCTGCCTCTCTAGGGGATGTGTATACTACAGTTTGTACCTCAAGTCCCAGAGTAAACATAAACATTTATGCTGTTATGCCAGTAATATAACTTCCTTACTCCAGCTGAGTACTCCCCTGATTATGCAGCCAAGAATCACATTAGCCCTTTCAGCCACAGCACCACACTGGGAGCCAGCAAGATCATGTTCAACTGTTTTTAAGTTGAAAGAACAGATTGTTAGAAGGTAGCATCCTCAGCTTCCTTGATTTAGAGTCTGAGTAAGCCTCTGTGAAGTGGGAGTTTGAGGGCTTCATGAGAAGAAATGCAGCCATATTCTTATCTATATAGGAAATATTTAATGCAGTATTGCAATTTAGCTTGCCTTCTTAAAGTCATTTTGGGATCTCCATGTCTCTCACTACTCTAGGCAGCTGATATAGTCACTGGAGTGATAATTAAGAAGATAACAGGTAGCAGAAATGCATTGAAGAATACAGGAAATATATCCTTGTCTTTTCTGTTTTCTGTAGTACATTTTCTTTTTGCTCTGTGACTTGATGCAGCCACCGCAATAGAAAAATTATCACGGAGTCGGCTTTTACTAGGAGATGGAGAACCAAGTTTTAGTGATGCTGTTCCTTAATCCAGTGTAAACTAGCCCCAGAGCTGCTGTAAGCAGCCTGGCAAGTTCATTACAGTACAGGAGTGATCCAAAAAATGAGCCAGGATTTTTCTGTCTCTTCTCATGCCTGAAGCTGGGTAATGCTGGCACTGGTCTTAAGAAAATGTAAGTGACCAGTGTTGTTTTGCCAGGAGTTTTCTACCTTGAAAAAAGAAAAGAAATTTAAAATACTCTTCTTTTATAATTTGATGACAAAAAGACAAGATTTTTTGTTTTGTACCAATCCCAGTTAAAAAATAAGATAATTAATTTGCAAACTAAATCCTTGGTGGGGGGTAATTCTGCTACTAATTTAAGTGAAAAGGGGCATCATGGTCCACTGATTCAACACAGTGTCTTATGGCAGCCTTTCAAAGTGGTTGATATATCAGGTAATAGCCATGTATCTGCCAGTGCTCACGTTCTCACCTATCTTTTCCAGTTTTAGTCAGATATCTCACAGAAGAGATTGATGTGTTTATACTCTGATCTTTTTACCAAGTTTTATCTTTTAACCAGCAGAACTAAACACAGTGGAAAGAATCCATTTGGAAGCCTGTAATTAGTGGTATACCCTAGGGGCTTGTGCTAGGTCCGGTCTTGTTCAACATCATCATCAACAACCTGGATGAAGGGATAGAGTCTACCACCCTCAGAAAGTTTGCAGATGATACAAAGCTGGCAGGAGTGGCTGACATGCCAGAAAGCTGTGCTGCCATTCAACAAGACCTGGACAGACTAGAAACTTGGGCAGAGAGGAACCTGATGGAGTTCAACACAAGCAAGCGTTAAGTCTTGCACCTGGAGAGGAACAACCTCATGTACCAGTTCAGGTTAGGGGCTGACCTGCTGGAGAGTGGCTCTGCAAAGAAGAACCTAGAAGTCCTGGTGGACAACAGGTTGGCCATGAGCCAGAAGTGTATCCTTTGGGCCAAGATAGCCAATGGTGTCCAGGAGTGCATTATACACAGTATGGCCATCAGGTCAAGGGAGATGATCCACCCCCTCTGCTCTGCCCTGGTTACGCCACATCTGGAATACTGTGTCCAGTATGGACTTCTCACTTCAAAAAAGAGATCTCCTAGAAAGAGTCCAGCAAAGGGCCCAATCAAAGATGATTAGAGGCCTCTAGCATCTTCTGTACAAGGAAAGACTGTGAGACCAGGGACTCTTTAACAAAACGTCCAACGTGAGGGGCTCAAGTCAATGGAATTGGACTGCTTTCAGTGGTGCAGAGCAATAGAACAAGGCGCAGTGGTCAGAAACTGGAATTCAGAAAGTTCCATATTAATGCAAGGAAGAATTTCTTCGCTATGAGAGTGACAGAACACTGGAACAGGCTGCCCATAGCGGTTGTGGAGTCTCCATATTCTGAGATATTAAAAATCCACCTGGATGCCTACCTGTGCAAACTACTGTAGGGAACGTGCTTTGGAGGGGGGCTGGAATTGGTGATCTCTAGAGATTTCATCCAACCCCTATGATTATGTGATTCTGTAATATCTCAAAGTGATGTTTACAGCAATTGCTTACAGTGAGCTCTAAAAACAGGCTATTGTGGTCGTATTTTTTTCCACGCTACTCATTGCTTCCTATTCCTTCTTTCTTCCTTATACTGTTAGAGGGCCTGAAACACAAACTCTTTCAAGGAGTTGAGCCAGATAAGACCTAATGCTTTTTCTTTATTTATTTATTTTGCCAGAAGATTTTCCATCCATTCCATTCCCCAGATTGTCTCAATATGTGATTACAGAAGATGTAGTACAAGAGCAATGCAGTAGAGTGCACAGCTGAGGATGGAAGAGGCAGCTGAGATCACAGCAGCCTCAATTTAGATTTGTTGAAATCATTATAGATATGTACCTTTCATTTCCCGAATTCTGAATTTAAGCTGCTGCTGAGAGAAGTGATCCCAAGGGAACTATTTGGGAAGGCAGACAAAAATATTTTTAACCTGATCAGTTCATCATGGAGCTCTGTGAACCTCAGTGTTGTCGGTTAGAAAGATGGTAACAGAAGCTAGAGGCAAACAGCTGAATTGCCTGATGATGGGTGCTTTTAAGGACAGTATCAGTTTATTTAATCCCTAACAGGTACTGAAACTTTATGTTTTAATTCACACTTGTTTTAACAAAAAACAACTATCTGTTTATTTTCATAACTAGTTTAAAAAAGTATCCTATTTTTGTGTTGTTTGAAACCACCTGGTCAGACATTTACATTTTTCCAGAAGAATTTCACCATCACTATGTCACAGCTTTCCCCCTTTTCTTTCACTCTCCATTTTGCCATCTCAACATCTCTAGATTCACAAAATTCAAGCAGTGATGCAGGATAATATATTTTTCTATGCCATTGTTTTCTACTGTTTTGCAGAAAGGTTGGTCTTCAGTTTAAAGGCAACCAACTATTTTGCTGCTTAAACACGTAAATAAATCTTAAAATGACATAGGAAAAACATCCAAATATCTAATGTGTTCATGTTCATTCCTATTTTAGAATATATCATTACTTCTGATCAATTTATTTAAGATTTCAAAACTCCAAAGAATGCAATACTATATTTTATAAAATATCACTGTAAAAAGGCCATTTATCATTTCCTAAAATATTAAAAACCACTAACAAATAGTGCTATTTCTGAATTGTGCCTATGATGTGACAGTGATCAGGAACATGGCTTGAAACAAGATTTATCCTACGTCCTTCAAGATGAGCTTCTAAGTTGAAGCATAACTAATCAAATTATGTGCTGTAAATGCATTATACAAAAGCAGAAGTTTGTTTGCTTGTTTGTTTGTTTAAATTACACAGTTTAGTTTTCCTGCTCTCTTTGTTGTTTTAAGGGAAGAAAAAAGAGCTTTCTAAGATTTCATATCTCAGAATTTTACCAAATGTATAATCAAAAAATTGATTTTTATGAAAGCAAAATCCCAAATATTCAAACAGGTAAGAAAGAAGTATTGTTAGGGAAAAGGAATTAAATATTTAATATGAACCCTGATACTGATGCCAAGAGAACAAAATCTTTCTATTTGAAGATTCACAATTTCTGATTTTAGGGATGAATGTAAACTCAAATTAAGACTGAATTTCCAAGAAACTAAAGAAAATGTGATTACGAGCAGGTTGCACAGGTAGGCATACAGGCAAGTCTTGAACCTCTGCAGAGAAAGGGACTCCGCAACCTCTCTGGGCAGCCTGTTTCAGAGCTCCATCATCCTCACTGTGAAGAAGTTCTCACACATAATTGCGTGGAACTTCCTATGCATCAATTTGTGGCCATTTTCCCTTGTCCTATCACTATGCATCACCAAAAAGAGTACGGTCTCATCCCTTTGCCTCCCACACCTTAGATATTTATAGATGTGGATCAGATCCCCTTTGAGTCTTCTTTTTTCAAGGCTGAACAAACCCAAGTTCTCCAGGTCCTTACATCATCTTTGTGGCCCTCTGCTGGTCTCTTTCAAGGCTGTCTCTGTATCTTTTTTTCTGGGGAGCCCAAAACTCAACACAATACTCCTGACCAGGGCACTGTAGAGGGGAAGTATCACCTCTCTTGACCTGCTGGCCACGGTCTTTTTAATGCACCCCAAGATGCCATTGGCTTTCTCAGACACCGAGGCACACTGCTGGCTCATGGCCAACCTGTTGTCCACCAGGACCCTCATGTCCCTCTCAGCAAAGCAAATTTCTATTATAAATTGAGAAAGTTATTATCTGTAGGTAAAAGTTCAATATTAATATTCAGAATATTAATCACATGATTGAAAACTTCAGTTGGAAGAGACCAGCAGATTGGATTAATCTAGTCCAACCCTTACTCAAAGCTTGCTTCTAATTTAAATCAGACTTTCTGGGGCCTTCCACAGCCTCTCTGGGAACAGTCTGGACACAGACACCTGCTATTTACTTAGGAACATGAAGTCACATTGAACCACTTGTGGCTTCTTGTTAGTTGTTTGGAAATTACTCAAGGCATCTTTTGTTTTGTAAATGTGTATAATTCTATAATCATTGTCCCCATAGAAAAGCCATACCCTTCTTGGAGGCTATCCAAAGTATATCCTCCACTGTTGATGCAGATTTGTGCTGATTGACTTGGACAGGTTCAGGCAACTTTAAGTGTTCTAAAGGGTTCAATAGAATTACACAGTGTCACGTTTCTACACAGAACTCCTTGGCATGTATTTTACCTCTCTTTATTTTATTTTTTTTTTCTTGATAACAGTCTTCTCTCCATACCCATAAGAACCTTAGAGAAGCCATTCACACAAATTCATACAAAAAGGTGTTTTTTGACACCCTTTGCATCCAGGGTTAGGAAAACTGCATTTTGTCCTAGGAAGTCCTTTTAGGCTGGGAAAAGCACTACATTTAGAGGTGGCTGAATCAGCTGCTATGAGGTACAATTTCTTGTGTGGCATCACCACCATCCCTATATTGACTCCATCTTCTACAAGCCAATTTTGCATTCCCTTGCTTACCATACTTCCTTGCTCTATCCACACTTCCAAAGTCACAGAATCTCAAAACAGGAACCAGGGGAGTAAAGTCCCACCCACCACAGGAAAAGGTCAGGTTTGAGACCATCTGATAGTGCACAAGTCCATGAGACTCAAAGACTTGTATTCCAAGCTTCTAAGGAAAATGGTAGATGTTTCTTCTATAGTGAATGTTGTATAGGCTAATCATTTTATGTACTATACACTATTTTTTCTCAAGTTAGATCTACTTTCAGAGAAAACAAGATCTTAAATATGTACTGTCCTGAGCTCTACTGAAATGCCTGAGTAATGGCTGCAAAAATGCTGAGCTCTGAGCAACAAAACCTGAGTAAATAATTAGAAATAAATGCCTTACTTAATTAATCCTTTCTATTTGAAAACAAAACAAAATAAAATAAAAACAAAAAGTGCATACACAAATCATTACATTAATTCAGCATTTAGGTTTACTTAACAACTTTCCAATTGATCAATTGAGTGAGTGAATGGAACATTTCAAACTACCTGCATGTTTTTAGTACCCTGCGTAGCAGGCAATTAAAAAGTTGTTTCTGATTTCTAAATTTACAGTATTTCTTCCATATTAAATCTATTTTTATGTAAAAACTTACAAATTCATTTTTTCTTCATTTTATGCATAAGGAGCAGCCTTTTGTTTGCCAGTCTATTTCCTGGAAATTCTGCAGCCAATAATCGTTTTGGCTCTCAGTATGATATAACGAGCCAAGTGGCTAAAGACTGGATTTTCTGGAACCTGCAAGCTAAGCAGAGTCTATGTGAGTTAGATATGAGACAATCCATACAGAAGTTCATGAATAATAATTGACTTGTAACCCTTCCATTACAGTCATCCAGAAAGCAATTGATCCAACAAATTTAGGTCTAAGGAATTATTGCTGTTAAGAAAATGAGGACATATCAATCTTTGGTAAGTTCTAGATAAGTAGCTTTTATGTTACATCCTTGCTAAAAACATGTTTTGTTTGTTTGTTTTTAGTTGTTCATCAGCAGACTGCAGCAAGGTTTCTTGATAGGTATTTCATTCTTGTGGAGTACAGACATCTTATTTTATTTTTAATCATTTTGTTGTCACAATTGTTACTAGTATCAACATAGTCTAACTTTAGCTCTTTGCCACTGAAGTATATAAGAACACGGATGTCTGATTTTGTGTGTTACAGGTTTCTGACCAAATATATGAATATAATATTAGTGCTCTTTCTAAGAACAATAATGGAACTGCAGTGATAGTGTTGTAAAAGATATTCAAATTAAAGGCTCCCCATGTTTACTGTATTTATTTATTTTTTAAATGTGTTTTTATGCCCTACAAGAAGGAATAAGGAACCAGAGTTTCCACACTCACTAGAGGTGGAATGTATACGCATGGCCAGATAATAATATACATTCATTCATTCAAAATAATTAAAAAAAAGTACATCTGTTAGATTTTTTTAAATTTTATTTTTGGATATATAGTTAATTGTACAAATGTATTGTTTTTTATGGTTGACAAGATTTGATAAGGAAAAGCTGCATAAAAATCCTATATGATTAATATATTTAACTCAGTGGATATAAAATTAGCAAATGTAGATATTTACTAAAACACTGTCTAGTTTATATCTCCAATGATAATTGAAAATTTTCTAAAAAAATAAAAAATCTTTCACATTCACTGTCATCAAAGTTGGATATCTTACCATTATTCAGTATACAAAATAAAAATATTTTAATTTCAGTAATGATAGAGATGTATTAAAGAGTAAGTAGACAGATTGCAATGTCTCTGAATGAAATATTACGCGATGAATAATCAATAAATGTCATATTTCTTAGTCAAAGGTTTTTGCTCAAGAGCATATAATTCATTGCAAAAATTGCTTTTGAAACAATATTTGACATACGCGAGAATGAAAATTTGATAAATATTTCAATAGAAGCTCATCTAGTTACATGGAAGCACAAATCGAAATCTTCACTGAGGTCCCACAGGAGTGTCCAGGTTATACAGAAAAAAAAAGAAAGGAAAAAAGAAATAAAATGGGGGGAGGGGAGGGAGGTGGGGGAAGGAAATTAAGAAAAGTAAAGGAAGAAAAGAAAGAAAGAAAAGTAAAGGAAGAAAAGTAAAGGAAGAGGAATATTAGGAAAGAATAAAAATAGGAAAGAAGGTATTAAATAAATCATGATGCTTTGAACTAGTGCTGCAAAAATGTCAGAATCGTAGCACTTTTTCTTCCTGTGATGATTTTATCCTGTGATTCTACTTTTCATCTTCTGAGAGATTATTGTCTAACAACTGATTCATTTTTTTCAACCATTCAAGGAGGAATTCAATATGTTCTGAACTCAAGAGGTTCAGAGGATTAAAGGCTGAATGGAGTAGCATTAGTGTAGCATCTTATTCTCATACTGCATCCTTATTGTACAACCATACATCAATGTTTTGACTGCTACTAATAAAGAGTGGGCTCAACCTGGAAAAGATGATCATATGCTGAGTATCTGCAGTGCTTTTTAGAAACAATAAATGGTTTGAATAGTTTCCATTACTTTGGATTTAGACTAAAGAAATCTGACGTTATGCACTTCAGAAGCACTTGCTGTGGTACAAGCCTTTCAAAAGGATTCTACAACACAGCAGGAAGGTGTATTTGGTGGTATAAATTTGGAGATATATTTTTCTCCAAATACCTGATCAACTCTTTGTTCAGATAAAAAGAGAATTGATGTTCTCACTGACAATTCTGACAGGCCTTACGGCTGCAACACTGTCAGACCTTGAAGTCTTACTCCGTATCTCTTGATACGTGCTATATTTTGTTAAGGTTAACATGAGTATCTGATGCCCTTTGTTTTCATGAATTGAAAAACTATTATTATATAACTGCTATAAATCTGATTGTAGCATTTAAAATGGCATCAAAACAAAACAAAGCAAATCCAATAAAAATAATGATCAATTCTGGAAAAAGCATCAAGACAGATTTCTTTTTCTTTTTTTTTTTTTTTCAAAATCCCTGATTTGTAAGCCAGAAATATGCTACAGAATTCGTTCTGGGATTTAATATATGTATTTGCCAGCACAGTGACTGAGAATTTCTAAGTCAGTCACAGGAGTCAAACTCTGGTTCTTTTGCTTTTTAATTAAATCCATGTACCTGACTCATTTAGGCTTATTTAGACATATTAGGCCAACCTACTGTTGGCCTACTTAAACACTCTGTATTTAAAGGAAATTCTCAAGGAATCTTAAGTTTTAAAGTAAAAGGAAATACTTGTCAACTGAATAAAGAAATGGATGACAAAACTAGATAATCTAATATTTCTCTGTTTTAACGAGAGGTGAACCACTTTGGATTGACTCATAGAATCTGGGAGATATATTTTCTCCTAGTACTCTCTCTAGAAAATGAAAAGAGTACGTAATCCAGGTAGGTATGAAGAACACAATAATGTCCTTTAGAAGCTTCAAGTTAAACAGTTTTATTAATGGTTTAGTTATAAAAATCATAACTTTATGTACCTCTGAGATTACTATGTATTTAGTTCTCCTCTCCACATCAGTTAGAGTTTGAATCTTCTGACTAATACTTTCTTTTGATAGACCTTCGTAAAAATATATAACAAAACTACAGTGGTATATTCTGCATTATGATTTGATAATACACTGTTAGTTCTCCAAATTTTTCTCATAGGTTACTTCTATTTTCTAATGAAACGGTTTAAAATGTCTGCATTGTGCTTCCAGGTCAGTGTTACAACAGAAATAAATAAGTAAATAAAATGAAAGCCACAGAAAGCGGAGAAGATACAGATATAATTTTAAATTTGACTAATAGATATAATTTTAAATAGCAAATCTAACCAGTCCATTTCTATGTACTAATCTGGAGAGAAAAAAATTACAGCAAAGGAGCAAAATTTAAATGAGAGAAGTTTTGTTTCCTCAAAACCCATGCTCAGAATTGATCCTGTTGCTGCATAGTAATATAACTAGAACAGCGAGAACATGAAAAGGAATATGTCATTTTACTTGCCTCAGTCGAAAGAAAACGGCAATTTTTCTACTGCATATAATGTTCTGCAATGTCTGTTTATTTCAGTATGCATAATACTTTGGGGATAATTACAGAATAAAGTATTATTTAATTTAGAACTTATTCAATAGAACTATTAAAACTACTAGGAATATTTTCTATTATATGGAGTTATATAAAAATGTGATTTGTTCAAACTTTATTTAATGTTCAGTTAATCATTAACAGTTCCTCAGTCTTCTTCAGTTGGCATATTTTGTAAGAGCTTCTACTATGGATATAGCAAATTGGTCTCAATGGAAACACAGTCATAACTTATGCTAATTGCACATACATCAACCCTATAGTCTTATTTTTGTGTAGAAAATCTGATTTTATTATAAACTCTTGATGATTTAGGGGTTATGATGTCAGTATATTCTTCCTTTTCACTTCCGTCTCAATATTGATATTACTATATTTTTCCATAGCTCAAATTTGCATATTTTTCCTCCTGTAACAATGTGTGACAGTGCTACAAACATAATGGAAATATTTCAGGAAAAACATATCCAATCATAAAAATGTTTTTATTAAAACATTTATTGTTAGAGTTTTGATCAGTAAACTAAAAACAAAATATTGTGGTTAGATCACTTAGTCACAAAAAGTGACTATGTGATGAGCTGAGGGATGAATGATCCACCATTGCTTTTTTGTTTGTTTGTTTTTAATGCATTTGCCTTCTATAATCACATGGAATGGAGTAGCTACCCTTTTTGCTACTCCTTCTTTTAAGTATCAGTGCACAGCTGTGAAATATCAAAGTTAATTCTAAGTTAGCTCATCTTGTTCCTCAGAACAACACTATTCCTAGCAACATATTTATTTAATCCAGATTCTTGGATGAAATTTTGCTGGATTAGCTTTACTGTGCACTGTAAAATGTAGAAAAGACAACAGCAGACCAAAGCAGATTGACAGACAAAGCAGACCAGAGGCTATCTTTTCCTTCCAAGTTGCACTAATTTCATCTGTTCATTATTTACAATGCATTGGCTTGATTGATCTTTTAACAAGTTTTATCAGGCTTTTGTCCATGGATTTCTGTAGAGTCTCTTTTGATTTACCCCAGTGTTGATGGAATAAAGATAAAGTTGCATAAGTCTCATGAGACATCTAGTCATAAGATGTAATAATGAAGACAAATGGATGCATTGTTTTATGGCTGTCACTATGTCACCCAGCAAGGGCTTTGAGTCAACTCAGCAAGTGCCATTGTGAAGAAAAATGCTATATCTTGATCAAACTACTCTTGAAAAAGAACTGGAATTGCTGCATAAGTCTCCAATTGCTGAGGAAAAAAAAAAAAAAGTAGGAATAGAATCTACAAATATCTTCTCACACTTCACTAGCAAATTACTGTGTGTAATCAAGTTTACTTTTTCCAGGAGATGTCAATCAAGACACTGCTAATGAACATTTCAGAAGTTTGCAGTAAGAACACAGTTAGAAGGAACTTTGGAATAAAACTCTGTTCACTCTAAAAATACCTTGGCCTACTTCAATATCTTTATTGCCATTTGTAAATGTCAGGTGCAAGGAATGCAGTTTTCAGTTCTGTTCCTTTGTAAAATACATTTGTTTGCACCAGTCCATTAATGAGTCATCATTTATTTACATCCAATAGAGAATGATGCTCTAAAGGAATCCAAAGTCAGCTGAAGAGAGCAATTTGCAGAAAAGGCAATTTGTGTAGGATCTATTGCAGCTTCAAGGGAGCAGATACTGCTGGCAGTTTACTACTTATTCAGTTTGCATACTGATTTATGATTCTATTGAATTTAAAAAGTTGCCTATAAATACATGGTGTTTGATGTTACTGGGGATTCAGATCAGACTGTTCAATCACTTTTAGACAGAATGAAAACCTCTGCTCATCAAAGTAAGGCAAAGCAAGGAAACAGGGAAGAGAAAAACAGGGAAAATAGAAATGATAGAAGTGCAAAAAGGAAGAAAAAAGGAAAAATTAAAGAGAGGTCAGACAGAAAGAAATAATGAACTTCAAGAAGACAAAGATTGTTATGGATTTTTTCCTCTTGTGCATTCCCAGTGCTCTCAGGAAATTTGAGCAAGGTTTAGAAGGGTACTGCATGATTTAATAGATGAAAAGCATTGGAAAAAACCTGTATGATTTAACTGACGAAAGAATTAAGATAGAGTATTACGGGGAAGCAAACAAATACAGAAAATTGGGAATTAAAGAAACAGAGAAGCTAAAAATTGAATTAAATTTGACTATGAAGGTTCTCCAAGAAAACAATGACAGTAAGCCAAGAAAAATACAATGGAGGTTTTGTCTGGCTGTGAGGATAGGCAAAGAGGGACCTACAGGTCTCAGAAGGCTGAAGCAGATGAGTAGAGAAACAGTAATTGAGAGCAAAAAGGAGCCATTGTGGGAAAGGCTAAGATCACACGGAAGAAAGACTATCCTACTGATACTGATACTGATACTGATACTGATACTGATACAGATTTTCTGTTAGTTCAAGTTGGCAAAGGATAGATTGTCAGTGTCTAAGTTCCAGCCTTGGTGAAGAACAAACATCAATACCTAAGTCTTCCATAAATAGCCCAGCACAAATTTTTATTGTCACAAACATAAAAAGTTACAGGTATAGTAGTAAACAAAAGAGCCTCAGGAATCCTTCCACTGGTTCTGAATTTAATAGAGAAAGTTTGTCTATATTCACACTGCTGAAATCTCTAAGCCTCCAAAACAGTGTTTGAGAACAGTTGCAGATACTGTGATGACCATTTGAGAGATTGACACTTGACACAATTCAAAAATTGTAACATTTTTACAGTAGTAGAAAGTATGAGATAAGTCAGGAGAACATGTTTACTGGATAAAAACTGTAAAGCTATAAAACTTGATGTAATTGTTATATAATCTTCGTCTAATGGAAACTGAGGTCACATCATTAAAATTTAAGCATAAAATGCATAAAACAGAAAATTAATGGATTCATCAAAGCCTTGTATGTAAAGATTATATTAGTCTTTACATTTGTAATGAAGTAGAATTGTTTGAAAGGTCAAATGCAAAGACAAAATTGAAATTTGTGGTTTTAATTAAGATGTATATTTGGCTAAGTTTTTCCTTTCTGAGGAAAACATGCTTTCTTATTGAACTATTGCACACATTAGAAGTCTAAACATGAGTGTAATCAAATTAATATCCATATATATCCATATATATATATATATATATATAAGAGCCCAGTTATGTTTCTATCGGTTTACTACAAATTAAAGCCTGAAACTACTAGTGATTACTAAATTTTCAAAGCACAGTTTGTTTGTTTTTAGCACATTGCAGGTTATGATAAAGTATTGTTCAGTTTCTGTGGATTGTTTTCTGTGTGATGTGGTTATACTGAGAGACAACCAAGCATTCTATAGGAACAAATCCTAGCAAATCTGAAGTAGTCAGACTCTCTGGAGAGGTAATTATAAGGGATTATAGACCAATCTGGCAAGTTGAGGGTAGAAAATGAAATTTAAACTTCTGGAAGCCTTGGACTGGCTCCAGGAAGTCTGCTAATGAATCTGGTTTATAAAAATCCTCTGCCTTATATCGTTCTATGTATTTCAAAATTATTGTTAAAATTGAGTTTAATTAATAGTAGAGAACTTGGAAAAAATGAGAAATACAAAATATTCTTTATATTCTTTATATTCCTTAAGAAAAGCATTATGTATCTCATTTTGAGGTAATCTCTTCTTAGTTCTTAAAATGTCACCATCACAGAATGTGCTGTTTCCTCCACTGTATCAATTTTTAACTTTATTGACCACGAATGCTAAAGTTATGTGAGGTTTCTCCCATTCTTTGTTTAGACAAAGAATAAAACAGTTTGGATTTCAGCTAATATTCATCCATTTTGTGAATCTTAATATTTTAATAATTATGAGTGTTAGAGATTTTAACTTTAACAGTATTCTAAACTAACATCTATGTTTTCTTTGGGTGCAAGAAAAAATGAAAGCTATGAAGATAACTAGTTTTATATTTGTATTTATATGAATGCTAAATGTTCATAAAATAACACAAACATCATGAAAAATGCAAATGATATTTAAGTGCCATAGGCTAGTTCCATTAGATTAATGAGCCACCCACTCCAGCTTTGATGCCTCTTCTAATTATGCATGATTCACTATTTCTTTCAGAAGAAAGACATCTAATTAATTAGGTAAAAAATGTCATCTATAGGTCATTGACAGTATGGAAGATCACCAGTCACTTGGTTTAGTCTCCAGGCAAAATTATTGCTCCCCTGGGATTACAACCAAATGTCACTATTGAATCAAAAAGAGCTCCTGCATTATGAAGATTACAGAAAAGAGAGTGAAAAAAAAGCAACCACCTTCTCTTTCCATCTGACTCATAAACAGAATTAGCTCTTTGACCTTAAGTAGGTAAATACAATATTACTGAGATGCTATAAATTAAAGATTTTTTTTTTTAACTCACATAGAATAAAAGGGTTTTACAAATCCAAAGAGTTTGAAAAAGCTCTAAAATAGTGATGACTGCTGGAATATCCTGGTAAAAGCTGGTACTCTCATAGTTGAAAGTTTCCCTGCTTGAATTTAATGAACTCCCACCTACAACTACAAAATTTTAAGCCTGAAATTACAGTTTCTACTTCTTTTAAAAGATGTGAAACTGCAACATCCTCTGAAAAATTTGTAATTTTTTTGTTTGATTTAGGGACTGATCCAATTATCATTGATTTGAAGGACACAATTTGGTAAAATTAGGGACAATTTAGAGAATCCATCATTACACATCTTATAGTCTGTCAGATTATGCTTAACCAGTGTAAAACTCACTGAAAGAGATATATGTGAAATGTATATTCTCATGACACTGAAAACTAAGGGTAGTTTATGCCACATCTTCTGTCTATAAATGAGAAGAAATGCTATCAGGTGTACTCTGAGGAGATAAAAGCACTGAAAGGTACTATCTTGGTTTGATTTATTCTCCTTTTATCCAAATGTAAAAGCTTAGATTCTTGATAGAGCAGTGCTAGTTAGATATTCTACGGGCTTTTAAAAGCAATGTAATAGTTGAGTTGACTAGAAATGAAATTTACATTCAACACGGTATTATGCAGTATTAATATGAATTTTTATTTTAAACTGTGATGGAAATTTAAAAATGTCTTAATTAGTTATTTTAATTATTTATTTAATTTCAGATGAGGAAGCAAATGCTTAGTTTATTTTACTGATGGCTTTTTGCTTGGATTAAATCTTATATTTTTGTTTTTTAATTTACCACTCAATTATACTATAAAACATACAGGTTGAAGAAGTAAAATTGAAGCAATAAACTTGAAATGAAACTTTGATAATATCCTCTTAGCAATTATGACAAAACTGGTATTTTCCAGAAAAAAAATGCTTTAATTTCACGGGATCAGCATTTTCTGATAGAAAATATATTAATAAGAAAGACATGAAACAGCTCTTAACTGTTATCACCCAATAGAGAGTCCATATTTATTTTACGATCTACAGTTATTATCCATATAAAAAAAATCACTTTCTTTTTTTGGATATAAGAAGAGAAAGGAATAGGGCAGAAAAAATCTTGTGTACAGTTTTCTATCTTCTAAATTCAGCAATACATAAATAAATGTTATTCCTGTCTTTCTGGAACTTTGGTCTCCATTGCTATATGCCTTGTTACCCCAATCTTAACTCTTCTATACTTTGTAGGAGTCTGATAGATGGCAGATAGGCACAGCTATCTTGTCAAAGCAACCAAAAGCTAATTAGTCCCCCACACTGTGATTATGCAAACATGTAGAGGAATTTGATAAATGGGAGCTGTGGACACTCCCAGGCAAAGCAACAGAAACATAGCAACCTCAGAGGAAGA
Source organism: Oreortyx pictus (assembly GCA_036925125.1). Lineage (NCBI taxonomy): Eukaryota > Metazoa > Chordata > Aves > Galliformes > Odontophoridae > Oreortyx > Oreortyx pictus. Next base: position 33,287,912 of record JAUPFR010000001.1, read on the forward strand.
CTTGGCACTGAGCTCTTCAAGTATTTAGAAAATAATAATAATAATAATTTGCTGGGTTTGCACATTAGTGGAAGATGTGGAAAAGAGATTTGAGGGAAATTGAGAATGATGGATTGGCATCCAAATTTACCCACGTGTAATCTAGATATTAGAGACTGATCATGTTGTAATATATAGAGACAGATTATAATATATTTTCTGATCCCTCAGTCACAAATGTCTCAGGCACAGATGTCTTATTTTAAATATAGAATCAAAAAGAAATATTATTTTCATGGAAGCAAATTTCTTTATACTATCTGTGCACGTGCTCGTTAACCACAGGTATGTCAGCGTAACTTACCCTACAGTGAGTCTGTTAGGACATTCAACAACAAATCTGGAGTTTTCCAAGGTCCCAGGTAACATGGGTACAAATCAAAGTTTGAGTAACCTGGGAGTTATATCAAGGATATTTTCTGATCTTTCCCAGAGTGTCTATTAAGGTGAATTCTAAAGCAAAGTATGTATCTGATTCAGGAGATACTACAAATTCCCATGTGAAAATATAGGAAAGAATTACGGAATTTAATTTGCAATATGACATAAGAATAAAATTCAAGCATCTCATGTGAGTAGAATTTCAAGCTTTCTAGGTATCAGGGTTATGCCTTCATGCCCAGGCATTGTCATTAATTCTTTGTGCAGTTCAGGAACTCCCAACTAGGGCCTTCATGGATTATAAATTCAAGGCTGAATTCCCAACCACTATCACAACATAGTATTTGACCAACTTGCTTTAGATTATAGAAATTTTGAACTGTACTGGAGATATTTTAATGTAGCTTTTGCTGTGCCTAAAGCAATTAATAGGCATCTTTTTGTGCCTTAATGAACTGGGACGAGAACTGGATCATCTCAGAGTTTCACCCAGACTGTTCCTATTCAATGATGGCATAGATATAGATAGGATACCTTTAAGTACACCATAGAGTCCTTCCTACAAATGAAGAAATGGTCATACAGGACAATGCTAAGTACACAGAAAGTTAGAAAACATTTTGTCAATAGTTTAAGATGATAAACAGGGAAAAAGTATATTTTCTCTGATGTAATCACAGATGACCATAGGAAACTTTGCATACAAATTTAGCACAACACTGTTACTTGAGTCTTGGTAATTTTAGCTGAATATACTGTTGCAAAAACGCTTAAAATCAAGACTCTACCATATGCACTAGTAAGAAAATTAATTCCTCACGTAGATATTATCCTTTTCAAAGAGCTGTATGTTTTTAATGACTAAGATTTTTAAGATTCAAATTGGAATAGATTGGACTACTAGGAGATAATATAGCACCCACTCCATGTGCCATTTATGTGCCATGGAATCACTTTCAAGTCCAGATTCAGCTCAGATGAAGTATATATACATGCATACATATGCCCATTTGTATAAGTGTATATATGTATACACATGTCACTTCAAAAATAATGCCTCCTATTCCATATATTGTACCATGATGTCAGAGGCAGATGTTACTAATATGGCAGTAGAGGTTGATTTCCTAGAATATTCCATTACATTTGTTGCTGTGGGACAGATGGCAGCAGAGGGACTATCTGATCAAAAGGCATCTGGCATGTAAGTGCATATGAAACAAAAATCTGGAACTAAATCCCTCCATATGAAAAAACTGACATCCATTGACATTCATCAATGCTTGTTGAATGTTTATGGAGACCAAGCAGTGGATGGGAGCACAGTAAGGTAGTGGTGGTGCATTTCAGCAGTGGCAAAAGCAACAGTGGGACACCTCTTCTGGTGCAGATTTTTATAAGCAGGGAATGCAGGGTCTTATTCACTGCTGACAAAAATGCGTAGCTAATAGTGGTGGCTATGTGGAAAGAGAGTATTTTGTAGCTGAGAATTTGCTCTATTAAGCAGAGCTCTTACAACCTGTAGTAGCTTCCATGGAGATAAAGTGGAGGCATTATATTCAGAGTGATCTACAGATATGTATATGACATATATGTATATTATCTCTCTCTATAGAAGTAAAATAGCTTTAGGTGTATAAAAGCTTTGTTAACATATACCATAACATCAGAGAATTCCTCTTCATTTAGTAAGGGATTACAAAAAAAAATTGAGTCTGATGCTGGTGATTTGTTTCTTAAGCATTTGAAATAGGCTCTTGCAAATTGATACATAATTATTTGTTCTTACTGTACATAAAAGTAGACAAGCAAACAGACATAAAAAGGCAGCAATAGTATTACTGTACTTTTATTAGGTATGTAATATAAATATTTTGTCTGAGTTTTCCTATATGATATAGCAATAGTTTTTATTACAGATATTCAGATATATCATTTTGTGTTTAATGGCTACTTCATGCACTTAATTTTTTTCTACATTCATTCATTGTCATTCAACAATTTTACACCTAAAATTGTATGTATGTAATGTTGATCTTTAACTGGAACTTCCTGATATTCAGAGATGACTTTTATCCTCAGGGCAAACAGACAGAAGCAAGAGTAAAAAACACTACATGACAAGCTTGGAGTAATAGGCTGAAATTCTCTGCTCTAAGATAAGGCAAAAACTGACATGATTAGCTACAGAAAATTGTCATGATCTTAATGAAGAGTCAAAGAAATAGTTTGCCAAAATGTACACTGACTTCAAAGGCTTGCAAATCAGTTTAGCATCTGGCTTTTGAAAATTTAATCAGATAATTACAATTGTTGGTAAATTGGGGTCTGATTTTCCTGGCCTTTAAATTTATGATAATTTTTATATTGAGTTAATTGGAAACAGTACTGATTCTTCGTATTTCAAGTTATCGTATGTAATAGTATGTTAAAAAAAAAAAAAAGACAATTATTCTCCACAAACTCTTATTGATAAAATCATATAGGTTATAATAATTAGACTGAATGGATTAGGACTTTTTACTCTAGAGAAGAGAAGGCTCAGAGGGACTTTATCACAGTGCTCCAGTACTTAAAGTACAGCTACAAAGGACATGGAAACTCCACATAAAGTCTCATGGAGAAGACAAAGGACAGTGGGAACAAGCCACACCAGGAAAGGTTGCATACAGGCCATCTATATGTAGTTGGGATTAGAGGTGGCAAATAGTGCAGTTTTTACAGCTCTGGATGGTCTTACACTTCATTGTTATATGGTAGGTATATTCTGATTTCAAATAAATACCCATCTGTTAAGAAAGCAGATAGAGTAGTAGTTTCAGGGGAATTGTTTACCGTGGTGCATAGTTATGACATATTATACAATGTTTTGTTTTCTAAATGAAAAAAACAAAGTTATTTTTGTCAGAAAGTACTATTCTATTTTGAAGCAGACTCTATTAATTATTAAAGTCCCATGAGTCCACTACTCACACCAAAGTAATTTGTGGGATCAGTGTCCTTACCTAACTTGAACTTGAGTTGAAAAGCATTACACTCTCCCATGTTAGGAGCTGAATATGTTGTCTGTGACTGCTCAGCTCGGAAAACATAGAATATAATCTCTTCACAGTAAAGGCAGCAATTTTATTCATAGAAGGCATTTAAAAAGCAGTTTGTGAGTTCAAAGTGTACAACAGGCATTAACGCTGCAATGACTTTTTTCACTATTTCCATTAAGTGCTTCTACAAAGTCATAAAAGAGGGTCAGAGAAGCAAAGGTTGGTTAGATCTACTCACTGCAAGAGTCAAAGTCAGAAGTCTTGGCCCTCCAAACATTATCTTAGCTTCAAGGAGGAAAAATTTCCCTCCTACCTTAAAGAAAATTGTTCTGTTTTTCTGTAATGTGAAATAAAAGCCTTTTTTGTGGACAGGAGCAGAAAAACTGCTCTGACATTCCCTTCAACTGGAGGTTTTTGTTTTAGGATTATAGTCAATTGCAGCCCAAGTGAATCAGCTGTAAAAACTGATTCATATATGTAATCTTTCAAATGAGCGCAGTCACAAATATCTGGGTTTAAGACAAAGGAGTCAGAAATAGTCTTGCATTTGTTTAGAACTGCACACAATGTGTTAGTGAAAGCAATCAATATCTAATTACTGGTCTATCTCTGAGACCACAGTCATCTCTACTGTAATGTATTCCAGAGATAATCCACCCACTGCTTGACCCAGTACATTTGTTTTTCACAGCTCTGCTTCAAATTTAACAGTAAACATATCACACCAAGTATAAACTCCGTCCCTCAAAAAACAAGCTAAAGTAAGGTTGCTAAGTTGTGGTTAAATGCTAGGTAAAACTAAATTCAAAAAATCACCGTTACCCTATGGTAAGAATATTCTTTCAAAACCAGCTGCTACTCAGAGACCACATCTGCTTTTACTCTCCTCAGGGTACAGTACTCAACCGAAGTCTGTGTAAACAAGTACAGCATTTTGCCCTATACACAAATCAGAACAGCATGTGCCCTTCTTTGGAGACCCGATGTATCAAAGTCCCAAAGACTTTATTTACTTATTTATATACTGTATAAAACATTATAAGGGGAAGGAGAGTATTTTTCTCTGCTTACACAGATAACTTCAAAGAGACCAGATAAAATGATTGCTCAGAAACATTGATTTCTTAGACACTGAATGGTCAGATTCTGTTTTCAAAAAGTAAAATATCTGAGAATTTTTTGCTGGATTGATTACCTAGAATGAGGTGGTAATTTGTATTAGTTACTCAGCAAAACAGTGGTGGAGAAGTAACGGTGGCTATGGACAAATGACTAACTGTGTCACTTGAAATCAAAAAGAAAAACCTGTTTCTGATGATGATTTTGAGTAATCTTGACATAGAAATTTTCTTCTTTTCTTTTTTTTACTTTTTAATCAATTTATATTCTATTTCAGAATGCATACTGCAGATTTCAAAAAAAGATCAGGATTATAGTCTATGTATCTGCATTAAAAAATAATAATTCATATGTCACATTGAGGCATTTAAATTGAGTTTAAAATACATTTCAGTTTATTTGTATTATTGTATTTTATCAAGTATTTAGACAATGAACTCGCAGCATTCAGAGTTTTATTGGCTTTATTTACATCATCTGCTAAAGCTTTCACAGACAGTTTCAGTTGGTTTGTTTATTTCCTCTTTTAGCATTGAGTAATCCTTCTGAAGTAACATTTACAGACCCACACATGTACACACATTTCTTATTTTTGATAATACTATCGATAAACAGTGGAGGATTTCAAAAGCCTTTGTAAAATTAAATTCTACCTTAACAAAACAGTGATAGTATGTACATAAATCCCATCTAGCTTTTGTAAATAAATCTGGGTTCAGAAATTAGTAGCCTTAATACTGAATATTACCTTGAATGAGTCCAGACAGTCAAGTTAGAGTTCCCACTTTAGGATCCCAAACACAGCGACAAAAGCTGCAACAAACTTCATCAGGTCAGCAAAAAGCTGTTGAGGGAGTGTCTGTGACAAGGAATCTATCTGTAAATATAAATTCACTTGTATATATACACAGCTGTCATGCAGATGGGTAAAGAGCAATTAGGCCTTCATAGTTTTCTGCTCAGCTTTTATGTCTATCTTTCATGAAGTGCATGGAACACAAGAAATAATTTTAATGAGATATGCAGATAATAAAACCTTCCTGAAGCTCATACTCTTCCAAACATTACTTTCTACAAAAATTAAGTTAAAATGCAAAAGAATTCAGTATCATTAACTGATGTTTCCCGAATCAATCATTTGTATTATTCTTAGAAGACTGAACATGAAAGGCTGCATGTAAGGGAATTTATCAAAATCTACCATAGCAACTCTTACAGATGTTGAAATTACCAAAGGAAGGAATAAAACAGAAGTTCTTAGTTGACTCCATAAATAGTATTGATTCATCTGTGTATGTAAAATATGCAAGGAGTTAAATATCAATTGCAGAAGCAATTAGCTTATTTTCAAAATTGCAATTATACAGTAATTATTACTAATCTTTCAAATTCAAGTCGTTCAAATTTTCCACTTTCCTGTCTTAAAATATTGTAGTCTTTGAAGTCCCTGTCTTGAAGGCAAAAATTACTTGAAGTTTCTGAAGCTACAGTAGTCATAAAAGAAAAACACTTTCGTCTAAATGTGTGACTAAATTCACATCCAGCGTTAAGCTGACGAGGGATCTGGAGCACAGATTTTATGAGGAGCAGCTGAGGGAACTGGGATTACTTAGTCTGGAGAAGAGGAGCCTCAGGGGAGACCTCATTGCTCTCTACAGCTACCTAAAAGGAGGCTGTGGCTAGGCGGGTGTTGTCTTTTTCTTCCACCTAACTAACTATAGGACTAGAGAGAATGGCCTCAGGTTGTACCAGGGGAGGTTCAGGTTGGATGTTAGGAAATGCTAATTATCTCTGAGAGATATTGGGTGCTAGAACAGGCTGCCCAGGGAAGTGTTGGAGTCAATGACCCTGAAGGTGTTCAAGAAAAGTCAAGATGTACCGAGGGACATGATTTATTGGGAAATATTGGTGATGGGTGGTTGGACTGGATGACCTGTGGGGTCTTTTCCAATCTTGATGATTCTATTCTGCAGTTGGCTTTATAGTTTCTAAATAGTTGGACTGCTCACTTGTTAAACATGTAAGTGCCATGAATGGCTAGATGTTGTAGAAGTAACTGTACAAATATGTGGAGAGTAACATATATACAGAAACATAGGCTGCGAAGACATGTAGTTTGTAACTTGGGTTAGAAACAAAAATGAGGGAGGGGAAAATAAATTGCTCAAAGATTCACACTCACAATCAATAAGCAGATGGTAATGAGAGAATAACTAGGATAGGACCAACAGTCTCTAAAAGACCTTATGTAACACCTGGTGACAAGATAAATGAGGACCAGGCTTTGGGCACAGATTGCGTCTGGACTTGAAGTGTGACCTAGAGTTCAAGAAGATTAAGGAGTTATACGCGTGCCTGTGGACAAAAAAAAAAAAAAAAGGTAGGATACTTACATGTCTGCTAGTGAAATTGAGTCCATGCCATCTAGAAAGAAGGACTGAACCTGAGATGTTTTACTTAGGTTTCTGTGAATGTTGTTTATGCTCTCAGTGACAGTAAAGATAGTGTTTTCAACTCTCCTGATTTTTTTATATACAGTTTTGTGTGCACTCAGACCTTGCTAGCTAGATCTAGACCTACATAGGGGAACAGAAACAAACACTGAGGAAGAAAAATTCCATGATTCTTACTAGATTCAGTTTTCAACACATACAGATAGGAAATATGTGACCAAAGAAGGTGAACATATCCACAGTACGCTTATACTTTTCCAAATATTGAAAATGAATTGGACACTAGTCCATGCTGGTGTGCTGTCTTTCAGTATACTTCTTCAAGAGTCATAGGCCAAAAAATGGGTTGGTATTGTTTTCAGGGTCACAGCACTGGCAAGGCAAGGACAGTACTAAAGACATTTTTACCAGATTCATTAAATCACAGAATGGTTAAGGTTGGAGGTCGTCTGGTCCATGCCCCAGCTCAAGAGGGGATACCTAGAGCAGGCTGTACAAAACCATGTCTAGGCTGTTTTTGATGATCTCCAAGGAAACTCTACAACCTCTCCTGGGAAGGGAAGGGAAGGGAAGGGAAGGGAAGGGAAGGGAAGGGAAGGGAAGGGAAGGGAAGGGAAGGGAAGGGAAGGGAAGGGAAGGGAAGGGAAGGGAAGGGAAGGGAAGGGAAGGGAAGGGAAGGGAAGGGAAGGGAAGGGAAGGGAAGGGAAGGGAAGGGAAGGGAAGGGAAGGGAAGGGAAGGGAAGGGAAGGGAAGGGAAGGGAAGGGAAGGGAAGGGAAGGGAAGGGAAGAAAACCTCCAACATATTTTAATCAAAGTTCATTTATTTGTTCTTATTCTAACTTCTCCCCTTCACTAAGTATTTTAATAACAAACATTATGTTCTGTCAGATATAGCAACTCATGTTTACATGGACTACATGGAGATCTAATTGTCAAAGCCCTTCAGCTTCATTCTAGACTTTGATCTTTTTTCTCATTAGTTATTATGCTGAATTATGTTTTATTTGAAAACAAAAATCCCATCTCATATACTCCCTTTCTAATTTCTAATTGTCCTGAAGGACTGTATCAAGTAGAGTAGAGCACTCTGAACTCCCACTGGATTTTCTTAGAGATGCCCAGTACCTTGCAAGACACATTATTAAATGAGCAATCTTTTCTACACAGAAAAAAAAAAAATGTCATTTGAATTTTTCTGTTTTTCATCTCTAATATGCTTTTTTTTTTTTCCCATTTGCATTTTTCCCTGGCACTCAGTTTAGTTTGTTCTTTATTTACTTGACTTAATCATTTTAGCAGCAGTCACGAAACATGTCTTGCATCTTATCATCTTATCTTTTTATTTGAGTTCAGTGTTAGAAGATCAAATGAGAGGTTTTCCTCTTACAGACAGATACAGATACTTCTTTATTTTAACACAATATTCTGACTCCTTTGTTATACCTTTTGTTTGCCAGAAACAGAATGCTTTGCATCTGAATAGAAATCTCCTGTCATTCACCTCTTCAGTGTGAAGTTTCAGCTACTGTTAATTTTCCATCAAATGTATCATGGGTCACCACATTGTAGCATTATCAATTTTTGAAGAAAAAGTCAGACAAGCAAAAGTTGTTTGGGCACAAGAAAAAGCCCCCCAAGGCAGTCATTGGAGCCCCAGGCTGCCTGAGTGCAAGTAGCGTTTGGACAGTTCTTTTGAAAATATGGTCATTGTGTGGTCCTGAGTGTAGGCAAGAATTAGACTCAGTGATCCTTGTGGGTTCCTTACAGCTCAGAATATTCTGTGATTCTAAACCACGTCAGTTTGATTATGCTTGCATAATTCATTTTGGCAATTCTAACTTGTAAAACTGAGTTTTAGGTTATTCAAAATCTCACACATGATTTCACAGTCATTTTAAAAATGGTAATGCTGCTGATGTACATCTTTACAGTATGAGTTGATCTCCATAGAGAAGTCAATACTCAATATCCTTTTGCCCACTTGAGTATCAGCTGTCCAGGGAGCAGAGTGGAAAAAATAGAAGCCTTGCTGTTGTGCAAACACTGTTAAACAGTAACTATGGGCAGGGGGAAGGAGTGCAGAATAGATAAAAAGAAGTGCATAAATAAATTTCTCCTCAACTACCACGTTTCCTCTAGGTTAGCTCTCAGATTGATGTCCCAGGTGTGTCCATCTCTACAAAGTCTTTCTGCAATTAGAGGAAAAGTAACTCTTCTGATCACCTCTGAGGCACAGATGTGTGTGCTTTCTGCTGGAATCAGTATGGCCTCCTCTTTCCCACTGCATCACTCTGTCTTTAGACCTCTCACTCCTTTGGTGCATATTGCCATCTGTGAATTATACCATTTTCTTATTTCCATACAGGATGAGCAGGTTTAATTTCTCCCTCCTAGAAAAGCATTCACAGTGAGCTTTGATAACATTATTTATTGCAGACATACAGCTGATCAATGAAGCTGTTGCAACCACTATGCTGAGCCTTTGTAATCCTGCTATACAGTCAGCAAAATACATATGATTGCTGCTCCTTATCAAGTTCATACTGAAGCACACTAGATGTGCTCATGTAGTTTACTCTCTGGGAGAGATAGCTGTAACTGAAGAAGGCAATTTCTTTAACCTCATGAATTAGATTGCCAATGGTTTACAGCCCGGTTCAGCCCAGTTCCGTGACTAATAGGGCAAAGGACCCATGGACCCACACTCAGGATAGGGGAAGGGGGAAAAGGGAGAGGATAGGGAGATGGAATTAAGAAGAAAATAGCAACATTGATCTGATGAGGAAAAATAATTTACTAAATTGGAAAAAAAAGCCAACTCCACAATATAATTGGAATTGAAGTAACAAATCAAATAGAATGAGAGAAAGAGTGTCCAAAACTGGAGGCCTTATGCTAAAGCTGAAGGCAAGACAGCTAGGGAACCCCCAGTGCAGAGATAAACATCAAAAGAAGAAGTCTGTGAGACTTGTGTGCAGTTTAATCTTTCCTTCTGGGTGGAAAATGGGAATGCAAAGTCCTCTGGGAATGGAGTTTTTATTCTCTTCTGAGAGTCAGGTACCCAGATATTCGGCAATCCAAGGACTTAGAGCATTAACTTTTTATCTCCAAGTGCCTCACATGATGTTATGATGTGGAATACCAATAACAAAAATCACAAAACCATGACATAGTTTCAGAAGTGAATGTCCAAGGGTAGTCATAAATTATAAGTTGTCTTTGACAATGATAGTGTTTAATACCATGTACAAAGGGCTTTGAGAATACTCAGGACTGTTAAAATAAACATCTTAATAAATAGCTGACTTTGCTGCAGGCTGCCTCACAGTTAAGCAGCTAAGTAGTTAAGTGTCTTTTTCCTGATCTTTTCAATACTGTCTTGAATGCTCCCATTTTTCCCTTCTGCTATTATGTTAGAAGCTCTGTTATAGGAAGAAAGATCAAGAAAGTGGTACATTTAAAACTGAGTGGAGTGCAGATCTAGGGATGAGCTGATGAGGGCATTGTAGGAGCAGTAGTGCCTCCACCCTAAGATGGAACCTCTCACTCCAGTAACTTTGTGCTAGCTGATTCATGAAGCAACATTAAAGGTTATGGCAGTCAGTAAATAACCTGTCAAACTCCTACTGCTTCCCTTACCCAATTTAAAGGATTCATCAATCTCTGTATTCACTTGTGCTGCACATCTGGATTGCTTATTGATGATCTGGATCATGTTCATCAGTTTCTTGCTCATTTAATGCCTCTATAATCACCTCAAGCCTGTGTAAACCTTTTCAGAACCACTGAGGTGTAAAATATCTTCCCTTTGGTGTTCAAGGTGCCACTCTGTACATTTTGACTATGTCCTTAACAGCACTATACTCAAGCAAACCCTCCTCCCTTCCCATCTTAGCATCAGCTTTATTATCTCTATATGAAAAGACCCACAAGTGCACATTCACAGGTGCACATACACCGACACATAAAGTAAAACTACCTCCCTGACCCCAGCATACTCTTTAACTAGAATTCTTAGATGTTATTTTTGTTGAAAAGATAAACATTTTTTAACACAACGGACATTTTAAACATTGTTTTTAATATACAAGGATAATGTCATTTTTCTTCTGTTGTACAGTTTTTCTGTGAATTGCTAACAAAGAGGCAACAGCCATTGTGCTGGTAGAATTTTTAGATCTAAGCAAAGAAATATTTCCTTCAAAAACCCAACATTAAGGAAAAAATAAACATTTTTTTTCTATGACAATTTGGTATAATACTGTGTGAGTTTTGAAAGCATAACTACAATATTTTCCCTATTTTTCTTTTTTCTTTGGGTTATAAAAAAATAGAAAAAGGACATATTCCACTTATAGATACCATAAATAGATGAGATAAACATGTGTGAATATTTTTTCCTGGAAAGCATCCTCACAAGAGTGGAATTCACACCATCAGCTCTACTTCTCTGTCTTCCCCTCTATACAGTCAATTTCCAGTAGAGGATCCTACAGATCTGGAAAGGCAAAAGACCCAGGCATTCCACAAAGCCCATTAAGAACTTCATTGTGATCACTTTATTTTGAGTGGACTATACCAGCATTCTTGCTGGCACAAAACCCTAAGATCTGTATCTAAGCAAACTGATACTACGTACTTCATGTATTTTTCACCTCTATACACACTGCACAGGAGATTAATCTTCCTTGTAAGGAGAGTACTGCAGGTAAAATATAAAAACTTGACAAATTGCCCTGTACATCACTTCCTAGTTAAGACAAAAAAAAGTAATTGTAACTACTTATAAATTAGACATTTCTTTTTCTTTTTTTCATTTCTCTTTGTTTGTTTCAGCTTTTATTTTTTTTTTTGAAAGGAAATCCCCAAAGATTTGTGTTCTAGACAGAAATACATATTTATTTATTTATTTATTATAAATTAATTTTCTAAATGAGCATATGGCTGTTCAATATCCTGCTGAACCTCAGCCAGCTATTGAATGCAGCAGTTAAATCTTTATTATCAAAGCTGAACTTGAGATAAAGATCTATAGACATGCAGCTTTCAGCTTCTACAGAGATTTCTCTTTGCTTTTTTTTTTTTTTCATTCAAAATCTTACTGAAATATGAATACTTTGTTCATGAAACTGTGAATGATACATATTTGCCTACTAGAATTACCTCAGAACTACATTTTTGGCTTGCTTTTAGTTTGAAGAATGCATTTGCAGAATTGAATCTTGATATTAGCATACAGATGGAATTGAATAGTACGTCAATACTGACTGAGAAACCTGATAGATTGCTGGTTGCTTTATTTTAGATTAGTTCTAAATTTTATCATGGAGAATATAAAAATGTAAAAGAGTATTTCAATTTTCCATTCCATTTAAACTGGGAAGAAAATAATAATTTGAGGAAAAAATGATAAAAGTCTGATGTTAGAATACGATTGATATTTGCCTAAAATGTGTTCCAGTTGTAAAGACAGTCCAGTACTAATAAAACATTGACTGTCTTTTTTAACTTCAGGCATCTTTTGTTCACATATAATTGATCTTAAAACGGTATCCAAAATAAAAAGCAATTTTTTGTTGTATCTGTATGGATTTTTCCTGTGTTCCACTGCTGTTATTTAGCATTTTAAATTAAATGGCAATCTATCATATAACAAATGAGTATAAATAAATATTTACTTATTTACTTTTTAAAAAACTAATAATAACATATTTTTTTAGATCTGCTATGAAGATAAAATGATTTACCTGTCTGAAATTTCTGATACATAGAAGTATGAGAAAATGAGTGAGATTATTTGATGGAATTAACTTTCAAATTTTTTTCAGTGTTAAAACAGAAGGAAGATTCAGATGTTCTTTATAATTAGGACAAAGCATAACAATGATTTTCTTTCTTTCCCAGCATGAACAGCTCTTATTCTCTCAATCAGAGTATGTATACTCAAATCACAGTAAAATAAGCATATAGTTTTCTACTTCTTTTTTGTATTTCTGGATGCAATTTATCTAAGACAAAACTCAGACTCCTTTTATCATCAGTGAAGAGAACCAGGCACTTCAGATAGGATTCTTCTTATGCTAATGAGGAGAGTCAAAGTAATGGAGGTATAAAATTGTCAATTTGTTGTTTTTCAATGCAAGTGGACATTGGGTGATTAGTTTGCAAGCAAATGATTGCACTGCAGATGTCTCAAGATGTTAACATAAATCCTACATAATCTATCACTATAAACTATCACATCAGCCTATATATGTAGTTAAAGCGTCTCCAAAGGAAGATTTAAAGAAGCCTACTATTTAATATACATTTCCTATTTCTCATTGTTATTTTAAAAACAAAACAAGACTGAAATGAACACTAAATGAACACTATTTCTTCCTTTTGATCTCAATTAAAACCTAAACGTGTAACATCTTTAATAAAATTGCAGAAATGTTAATCAGTAGACACATAATATTTGTTTCTGTTCTGTCCTTTCCTCAGCGTTATGGCTACATAGACACTATAAAATAAGCTCTCTTAGCACTTCAGAAGTCTCAAAATCCTGCTCTGATGGTGAATTAATTTTTATTCAATTGTAGTCTCCAAAATCAAGTGACCCAATAAGATTCTCAAAACAGAAACTGACAGGGGGCTGTATCTGGTTAAGTACAGGAACCACTGACAAAAGACAGTATGGATGATCATTGTCTCTCTCCATTTTGAACATTCTTCTAACATCAGCCTTGAAGGTTCTGCACCCTCAAGCACATCCATGTGCTTGTTGTTATTCTTACGCTGCAAAAATATTGTTTTAGTTCTTACTTAATGTCAGCCACTTCCAATTTCAAAAAATAAAAATGAAATAGGTATGTATTCATTTTTCAGAATCCTCCATGATAAATCTCTGGGTCAATTACTCTGTGGTATGAAAGAAATGAATGCTAGAACATTTACAAGTGGTACTGTTAGTTACTCCAACAGAGGAAGGTGATTTTACTTGAGTGGATGTATTTAGCAAATCAGATATTCCATCTGGCTCTATCCAGTTTATTCCATCTGTCTCTATGGGATTGTGGCAATCCAGGTGGAGTAATAGTTCTCAAACTGTTTCCACCTAAACTGTGGGAGGTTTATTCTGCTCCCATCTAAGATTTCTAGGACAGGGTGTGGACTACCCAAAGGACAACAGATCTGAGATGTAAAGAAGGCATTGAGAACCTCATTTTTATCCTTTTCCTCAATGGTCACATTCTCTGCTGCATCCAGTAGATGATGGAGATTCTCCTTAATCCTCCTCTTGCCTTCAAAATATTTGTAAAAAATGTTTTGTTCTCTTTTACCCCAACAACCAAGTTGAGTTCAGGCTGAGCTTTTGCCTTTCTAATTTTCTCCCTGCAATCCTAACAACTTATCTGTACATTTCCCAAGTTGTTCATCCCTTCTTCTATGGGAGGTAGATTCTGTTTTTCTCCTGGAGCCTACGGAAAATACCTTTTAATCCACATCAGCCTTCTTCACCACTAGCTCATCTTCTTCTGCACCTTTAAGACTTCCTTTTCAAGGAATGACCAACCTTCCTGGACCACTTTACACTTCAGGACTGAATCCCAAGGGACCCTCCCTAACAGTGCCTTAACTGTTCAAAATCCACACATTCTGCCCTCCCTCCTGACTTCACCAAGAACTGAGAAGTCTAACATGTTGTCATGGTCATTCTGTCCAAGACAGATCCCAACCTCCACATCTCCCACCAGTCCTTTATTTTTTTTGTTTTTTTTGAACAACAGGTTAAGCAGGTCACCTCACCTGGTAGGCTCTATTACCAGGTACATCCAGAAGTTATCCTCCATGCACTCTAGAAACCCCCTAGACTTCTGTTTCTACACTGTATATATATATATATATATGCTATACAGCATTTATCAGGAAAGTTGAAGTACCCCATGAGAACAAGGGCTGGTGATTGCATGACTTCTGCCTGCTGTTTATAGAATACCTCCTCTGTCTCCATCCTAGTTTGATGTTTTATGACAGACCCCCACCAGGATTTCTGCCTTGCTGGTTCTTCCTCTGATCCTTACCCACAAAGATTCAACCTTATAATTCCCAGCTCCAAACTCAACATCATCAAAACACTCTCTGACATAGAGAGCCACACCAACATCCCTCCTTCCTTGCCAATCCTTTCTGAAGAGCTTATGGCCATACATTGCAGCACTCCTGCTGGAACAATTTCACCGTAATGGCAACTAAATCAGTTTACCTGCTGCTCCTCCTGCTTTTTGTCCATGCTGCACGCATTGGTGTAGATGTGCTTCAGCTGAGCCAATTGCCTCACCTCCAATCCCATCAGCATTCCCCTATGCTCATCTCTAGTGGCATGTGCACATATGATTGTGGAGTATGGTTGTTTTGTGGATGCTAATTAAAAAAACGTTGTCTTTTGTCTTAAGGTTTAAATTCATTACTGAGAGCTTCATTCCTGGGTTGTGATGGAAATAGATTTGTGTAAAGACAAGGGGATAAGTGTCTGGAGAGCAGATCCTTGGAAAGGGCCCTGGGGGTTCTGGTTGATAAATATTACTCAGCAGCAAGAATTGACAGGCAAAAGAGCCAGCTCTATCCCGGGGTGTATTAGGTACAGGATTGCTGTTCAGTCAAGGGAAGGAGTTCGCTATGCACTGGTGTGGACTCACCTCAAGCACTACTAGCCATTTCAGGTGTTGCAATATGAGAAGGACATAAAACTATTAGAGAGCCAAAAATGGTGAAAGGACTAGAGTGGCAGCTGAAGTCACTTGGTTTGCTCAGACTAGAGAAGAAGAGGCTAAGGGAAGATTTCATTAACATTTACAGCATGTGTGTCCAATCCATGGCCTGCAGGCTGTGTATGGCTCTGGACAGCTAACAGTGTGGACCCACAAGATTATGAAGAATTTGCTGTCTCAAATAGAGTTATTTTGCTCTTTGTGTCTGTTGTAGTTTCCTAGGAAACAAATGGGTGGCATTACTTCTGGAATAACCTAAATATTTCAACCTACCTACACACATATGTGTGCCTGTGAAGATGTACGATTTTGTTATTAAGCAAATACATAAGATTACTTATTTAATTATTAAACTTGGGCTTGTGTTATTTCATAAAATAATTCAGTAAGTTAACATGCTAATTGCAGAAGAAATACCCAAAATGTGTTCGTGTTGCTGACAAATTTGTTAATTTCAACATCCCAAAATGCTTGCAAGAAGTATAAAATATTTTTTTATATATTTGTAATTGGCATTGTGATAAGTGTTATATCAGTGCTTCACAAAAAAAAAAAAACACAAAAGAAAACAAAAAACAAAAACAAAAAACAAAAACGTGGTCAAAAATCTCACTACTTTTATGTTTTAGTTGCATTAACTACATTACATACTTTACATGTGGAACAAGACAGTTCCACTTTACTCAGTGTCGCCATGATAAACCAAAAGATTGGACATTCATGGTTGTCATGGTTTTATGATTTTTTTATTGGTATTCCACATCATAGCATCATGTAGTGCATTGGGAGTTAAAAAGTTAATGCTCCAGCTCTGTGGATCATTGATAGCTTCAGGTACATCTGTCTCAGAAAAGAAGAACTACATACCCCAAAGGAGTTTGTGTTGCTTTGCATTTTTTCATTTTCCAAACAGGTTTTATCTTTTCTTCTGAGCAGAAAACGGAAAAATGCAAAAGAACGTTCAGAAGCTGAGAAAATATTACATTTTTAAAAAAGCAGTTGTGGGATAAGATGAACTTTATTGCTGCTGTGAAATAACTGAAATGTGTTATATGCACCCTGATTAATAAATAAACTTCTGTTGCAAGTTCAAGATTTCAAGGTATGTCCACGACAAATTAGCACTGTTGTTCAGGACAGGTTTCTTTTTCTATTGACCTAAAATAACAATTATTATCATTAAAAACAAAACTTCAGCCATATATTTGGCAGCTGTTGGAAACAGCTCTTAATACTTTACTGATGTTCTTCTTTCAGAAGAAGGTCCTCTTATAAGCTTTGTCTAGAAACCAACATTTCTATAGTATGAAACAATGATTTAAAGTGTTCTAAAATCCAACACTACGCTTTTAATTAAAAGAACATTATCAAGAAGACCAATATTATATAAAGAAGAGATGGAAAACAAATTAGATCGGCAAATCTGACTCACAGAGATAAACCACATAATGAACAACAGGGCTGAGGCTAAGCAAAAAATGGCCAATGATCAGGGTGATCTGAAGTTCCAGTAGTTAAAAGAGTTGTCTCACAGAAAAAGAGAATCTTAAAAGAATTCTGGACCTTAGTCCAAAATCCTTTTCACATCAGGGTCAGCCATACTGGGCTATTTAGTGCTTTATGCACTTGGAACTTGAAAGCCCAAAGTGATTGTATTTAAAATCTTCGAGTAGCCACCTCCATTGCTGGACTATCTTTGTGCTGAGAATTATTTTAGGTCATATGTTATCTTTTGTCTTCCTGCCATACACTGCGTTGGTGAGTCTTGCTCTACCTTCTCAGTAACCTCCCCGCAGGAACCTGCAGACTGCCATCAGGTCTTCCTCACCCATATCTTCACCAGATTCTCTTAGACTTTCCTTATAAGGATGTTGTTCCAGCCCTAACCATTGTAGTATCCTTCCACTGAACTCACTCATCTTCTAAGCATTTTTCTTGTTTTGGGGAGGCAGTACTAAACTCAGTATACTGCTTGCCACCTGAAAGGTGCTGAGTAAAGAGAAAAAAAAATCTCTTTCCATCATTTGGCTGTTCTGTATAAATGCAGATACATTCAGCTTTGTATTCTTCTGACCTTTCTTATTGTCAAGATGCACTGCTGGTTTCCAGTCAGCTTGATGTTTCCCAGGGGTCCCAGTGTCCTTCTGCAAAGCTTCCTTTGAGCCAGTCAATCTCCAGCCTATTAGAGACTCCTTCTTTCTGGGTGGAGGTGTTTGCATTTGTGCTTTCTGAATTTCATAATCTCCTGTCAACCTTCTCCTGATGCCTATGTGGTTCTTATATTAAATACATTGGTTGTATTTTCTAGATCATTATCACTGGTGAACTTTGTGGGTCTGCATATTCATACTGTGATGTTTCATTTTTATTCAGATTAATTTCATACTTTTCACTACTGGACTCACAATGCTGCCAACAAATCCCAAGCTAACCTTGTATGAAGTGACATTACGGTAATTGCTGGAAGGCAGTGATATTTATCTGCTCATTGTCAGACAGTTGGGTTAAAATGCGGCTGAGAACAATTGAGACCTTACCCTACAGCCTAGTGCTGAGAAATAGAAAATGAATTAAGTTTTGATTTCAGTCCGAAGAATTGTAGCAGATGTTCCTTTAGACTCAGAGCTTAGTAAATTTTGAACTATTCAAAAATATATGATGTCCTCAGAAATAAATTTGGAGGACAGAAAAGTGGAGGCACAGAAATGCACGAGTTACATCTCTCTCCTTCTCTCTCTGCCATTCTACACTTGAATGCATTCTCAGACCTTCCAACCATTCCTATTTCTCAGCTCTCTTCCCTAGCTGTGATGAAAGGTCAAGGAAAAAGGGACTGCTTACAGAGATGAGGAATTGATGCAATTATATAGAGTAAACGAAACAATTAGTGATGTATTTGCCTTATGTAAGTTACGGTAAGATTTTGGTAAAACGGGCACTGCAGGGGTGGCCTGTGTGAGCAAAGACCGGGAGCTGACCTGTGTTAGATAAGACCATGCTCCAAAACTACCCATCACTGTCTGAGTCTAAGCCAATGAGTGATGTCTCTTCATCCCTTGTGAGAGGGTAATGAAACTCTGAACAACAGATGCTGAGAGAGAGGAGTGAGGAAAATGTTGACAACAACCCCGAAACCTCTGAAATCAGAGTAGAAGAATGACAGGAGGACATTCAAACTCTGAGCAGTCTTTCTGTGGAAAGGGCCCCTAGTGGAGCAGCTTGCCCCTTGCAGACCATGGCACCACACCAAGCAGATAACATGTATGGCCATGGAGGAGATCACGGAGCAGCAGAGGATGTGGCCTGAAGGAACCAGAGCCCATGGAGAGCCCCACCAGGAGCAGGTCCTGTTCCAGAGCTGCAGCCGCTGGGGACAAGTGCAGGAGCATTCCATTCCTGGAGGTAGGGCCTCATAATACAGAGCCATGTTGGAGCAGTGCTTGGAGAGCTGCAGCCTGTGGGAAGCCCAGGTAAAATCAGTTTGGAAAGGGTGACATCCTATGGGAGAGATTCCATGCTGGAGAAAGAGCAGAGAGTGAGGAAGAAGGAGTGACAGAGGTGAAGTTTTACAAACTAACTGTAACCTTATTCCCTGCTGTTTCCCTGATGACCACACAGGTAGGAGGTAGGAGAGAGTGGATGGGAGTGGGAAGATATTTTTACCTTGCTTTTGATTTCTCAGTACTCCAGTCTGTTTGTAGTATACAGTGAATTAATCTGCCTAAAACTGAGTCTGTTTTGCATGTGATGGCAAGTAGTGAGTGCTCTTCCTATCCTTATTTCAACTCATAAGCCCTTTTTCCCCTCATATTTTCTACTTCTGAGGAAGGGGAGTGAGAGAGTGGTGTGGTAGAAATTAGCTAGTCATCAGTGTGAAAACAACTAAAGTGTCTGCCTGTTAATTATCTTGTAGTTGGTGTAATACTTGCCAGGAATTAATTGGGGGTGAAAGGAGCTAAAATTTGAAATGTGGAGACATTAAGAAAGTGAGTAGTATTTTTTTTTTAAGAGAATTGCAGTACCCTAAAGCACAGAAATTAAACATTTCCCAGTGATAATTCATGTCCTGAATATTTCTCTCATAATTTAAGAAAACACTAGAAAATGTCAAGATGAGAGTCAGGACAACAGTCATAATCTTGCCTTTTTATTAACAATGCACCACAACTCCAGCATATATACCATTTGTCTACCTGTGGGCAGGGCAGGATGGCATCTCACCTTTTCATAAACTTGATTAGTTTTTCTATATTGTTTTATGATTACAAACATGGTGAATGTATTCCCTATAGAAGGCCAGGCTATCTCATTGTACCCAGCCTTAATCTGTGATTTTTTAATTTTATTTATTTATTTATTTATCCAATACAAGCTGTTGCTGCATCATCATTTAGGGACAGAGTAACCTCTTGTTCCTTTTCTACTTCCTGTCACCAGACAGGCTGCTACATGTTGGTAAGACACAGAAATACCAAACATTTCAGGGACATGATTAATGGCAATAGTTACTTCAGTTGTTGGATTTGATCCCTGAGCAGAAACCTGGCATCAGTCAAGAGCCTGAATTTCTCACTGTTGCTAAATGATTTAGCACTCCATGTCCTGCGCTCTACAACTTCCAATTGGAGCTGAACAGTTTCACTGTCACCTTAGTAGTATACTAATAATTTTCACTCTGCCTTAGATTCCAGGATGTTGACAATTCACTACTTTTAGAAAACACTACCAAGGGAGTTATTAGAAAAATTAGCATGGGGAAGATTGTGCATTTGTATTGGTTGTTGTTTTGTTTGTTTTGTTGCTATTATTTTCCCTAATAAAATCAAAACAGTATTGATTTATTATTTCAGAGATATATGAGGTTCTGCTGAATGTCTTATAATTTGTGAATGACAGCGTGTGTGATTTTACAGACTTCCCGATCTTCAGAATTAGTACTGAATTTTTCCAAAGACATTTTTCACATTAGAATCAAAAATCTGAAGATGTATTAAGTTATTTAAACATGAATTCTGTTTAACTGATATGCTTTCTGAAGGTATTAAGTAGGTTTTCAACTAATATTAATATTATACTGGTAAACTTAATTAGCTAGTTAATCAAATGTGCAATAACCTGCCAATAAGTTCAAAGAAAATTTTAAAACCAAATGAAAAAGATTTGAAAAACAAACAAACAAAAAATTAAGAATCCTACATTCAACTCTCTGCTTTGGTGACTGAACTCCCATTACATAGTGAACAATAGTGAAATTGTCAGAATATCTTTGTGTAACAGTGATGCAGATACAGAGAATTAAACATAAAATGGCTTTGACCAAAATCGTAGAACACAACTATGGGAAGTGAGGTCAGGGCTTATGAGACTGAATTCAACAATTCACAGAACCACTTTTCTGTCTATAATTCACAGAATGCACAAATACTGAACAACAAACTGACAGCATTATAGTTATCCAAATCAATTTGATGTGGTGACTGCTGCAGAAAATATGTTAACATTTGCTTTCTGTCAGGAGAAATTTCTTGCATGTCATGCAGTAAACTTAGTAAAGACTACTGAGATAGCTAATGTCCTGAAATCCTGGTTCATTAATAAATTAGTGCCAATTTAAATCAAGATTCCTTTAATGCCTGTGGCTTTATTAACAGTGTTTCTATCAGAAAGATAAGCTGAAAGCAAAGTCAGCCAAGGTTTCCTTTCATTTTTAATCAAGATAAAAATGATTTTTAAATGTTCAGGGTTTTCTTTTTCTTTTTCTTTTTTTTTTTCCCCAAACATAACTGAAAATATTATACAAATTGGGTAGGAATATTTAAATGAACTTCTTAAAGGTATTTTTCTGGTTTTATATTTTACTCACATTCTAATTCTGGCTATTAAGGTATATGTATTTCAGATCCTGATTTCTCAAGCATGCTCTACATCTCCCAGTATTTCAGCTAAACAGCTACGAAGATTTGGACTATGAACTGTGAATCTGCAGACCACTGACCTAGAGGATCACAGAGATTATTGGCTGAACTGGCCAGGTCCAGAAGGTAGTGGTCAGTGTTGCAAAGTCTAGTTGTAGATCAGTGATGAGCAGAGTACCTCAGAAATCAGTACTGAATCCATTCCTGTTTAAAATTTTAATTAACTATCTGGACACTGGGTGGAATTTCCTTTCAGTAAACTGGATGAAAGAATCACGGAATCATAGGGGCTAGAAGAGAACTCAAGAGATCATCTAGCTCAATTCCCTTGCCAAAGTATATTTCTTACGGTACATAAACAAAACTGGGTGGAGTGCTTGATTCACGAAAGATCCACACTGAGTTGCAGAGTGATCTGGACATCTCGGAGAGTTGGATTGACAGGAATCTCATGAAATTGAATAAGGAGAATTCAAAGTCTTGAACCTCAGGATGAACATATCTAGGCACCGATACACTCTAGTGACTGCCTTTCTGGAAAGCAGCTCTCCAATAGAAGACGTGGGAGACCCAGGAGATATCAAGCTGAACTTGAGTTAGCAGTGTGCCCTTGCTGCTAAGATGGCTAATGGTATTCTTGGCTAATTTAAGTGAAGTATCACTCTGTTGTGGTTTAACCCCAGCAGGAAGCTCAGTACAACACAGCCACTCATTCATTCTTCACAGATGGGATGGAGAGATTGGAAAGGTAAAAGTGAGAGAGCATGTGGGTTGAGATAAAAACATTTCACTAGATTAAGGAAAAGCTGCACATACAACCAAAGCAAAGCAAAACAAGGAATTAATTTGCTGTTTCTCAGATATTAATCTGCTGCCAGAAAAGTAGGGCTTATCACATATGACAATTTATTGGGAAGAAAAGTGTAATTCCAAACATTCTCCCCTTTTTCCTTCTTTCACACAGACTTTATTACTGATGGGATATAAGGTATGTAATAGCCCTTTGTCCAGTTTGGAACAAGTGGACTGGCTGTGTCTACTCCCAACTTCTTGTACACTCAGCCTCCTTACTGGTAGGGCAACATGGGAAACAGAGAAGTGTAAGTATTCTGTATAATTGCTGCTCTGCATTATTTTCATCAAAAATCCAAAACAGCGCACCATGAAACCTCTACAAAGAAAACACTGTATCTCAGCCAAAACTATGATGTTCACATATCAAAAGATTTGATCCTTACCCAGCTGGCCTTTCAGGAGAGGTAGGGTAGGAGAGAGTCTTGATGCTTGATGCCAGCATCACTCAGTGACAGATGAAACATTGATGTGATATATTTGCTGTCCTAGCTACAGCTGCAGAGGAGCACAATATGGGCTGCTGTGGGAAAAGTTAATTCCAGCAGAACCAGTACAATGACCATGCTAGGCACTGTAAGATCCTTTGCTGTTGATTAACTTAAATACTTCTCTCCTATCCCAAATATATACTGTTTAACATGATCATGTTTGCATCTACAGAAGGAGTTTCAGATGCCCATTTACAGGAATCAAATCTATGAAATATTTGATCATCTTTGCAGTAGGAAACAGACAGAGTAGTGTCTGGTAAGAATGGTCAAATTCTTCATCGATGAATGATCAGTCATTGACCTATGCATAGCAGAAGTTCCCGGGAGGAAAATTCTGGACCATGCTGACCTAGGAGCTCCAATGCTGATACAAGATTAAATCTTTTGCAGCGTGTGAAATGGTCTTCAGGCCAGAGCATCTAGACAAAGTTTGTTTCTGTACCTACAAAGAGTAATTTGGAGGGACTCACAAAAACAACACAAACATAGACAAGCAAAAATCAGAGATAGATAGCAACAAACTCTTTCATATTTGGCAGCTGTGATATTGGTCTACTTCTGACTGTTCTGTCAGCATTTAATACAAGTCTTCTGCTGTGTGTCTGTCTCATACTTTTAACAACAGTGCCTGTTACATGAATGCCCCCTAGGAACGGTGATGTCTTAAAGAGCGTAGAAATAAAATTGAAAAAAAAAGATCCTATGTCTCCCATTTGGCTTCCAAGAAATAGTTTGATGCCTCTGAGAAAGACTCAAGAAAGCTTCAGAACATAAATAATTTTCTGCAGAAGACAATGATGGTATTAAGCAATTGGCAGTAGGAAACCTGAAGAATGGGAATATTTATTGAAGCTCCTGGATTTACAGTGCTTTCATTCTCATTGAATCTCGTGCTTGCAGTTCCTCCCTGAAGACTGATACGGGAAAATCACTCCTGTAAAGAAGTTCTTGACTGACAGTGCGCAATAATTTAGTCCAGTGATTATAAGTTATGGCCCAGAAACTGCTGAAGGAGTGTAATTGCTCCTACACAGTCCAAGAAGGAATGACTGAGAGAAGTAAGATTATTGTCAGCAGAGAAAATTCATAGTGCAGGAGTCTGCACTTCCATGAGAATGGTTTAAGTATCTGAAAACCTTAATAGCTGGAAAAATATTTGCTTGTCAGTGGTGATATTTACTCGAGAAATTGAAGTCTTGGATTCTGTGCTTATCTCAGGAGCATTATAACCTGGAAATGGGCTGTGGCTATTAACTATTTATGGATTAAGCAGGAAAATTATCTTGGCTTTCTGTTCAAAATGGGCATTCTGTAGCCAGGAATGAGAAAATCAAGAAAACAGAAAGAGAACTAGCAGAAATTATATGACTTTAAAATAAAGATTGAAGATATCATAAAACTATTAGGAGATTTTACAGCAGTAAGACTCTGAGTAGCAGATAGGGAAAATCTGTTTTTCATTAGTGCATCTAGACTATGTACTGTACTTTAAATTAGTCCAAAAAATTTCTAGAACATTTCAAGCCATATAAAAGAAAAAAATCAAAATAAGGTATGTAATACAGATTCCTGGATGAATAAATACATTGTGAAGTGGTAATATCTAAGAAATCTTCCAGAACTGGAAAATTTGAAAAAAAAGAAATGAAGAGAAATAAATAGCAAATTCTATTTCTGGGCTTGTGGAGTGATTCTCCATAATACATAGATTTTTTTTTTTACATACAAAGAAATACTTGTATCCCATCTTCAGTATTTAGATGGGCAAAGATTTTGACTGCCTGCTTCTTGACTTACTATGATACACTGGAATATATTATCTTCTATTAAAGCTCTTCTTTCACAGAAAGTATTTTTTGAACATAATATTTGCAAATATAAATATACTCTCTAAGATAAAATCAGTTTTTCCTAATTGGTAACATTTTATTCAATTCAGTGCTTTATTCATGTTCACTGAAATACAATGACTTCTGCTGGGTCAAGACTTTATGTAACCACATCAGCATGACAAATGAAAATATGTGATTGAAATCTAGCTTGGAAAAACAATGTTTCCCCTTACTGGAATTTTCTTTGTCCAGAAAAATCTAAATCTGAAACGACCTGTCCAAATTGTGGAGTGATACTTCAGGTAGTTGTAGAATTTTATTTACAAAGACTAATTAATTACTGCTCGAATACTAAGTGTAAGTAGTGAGATTGTTTACTTCTGCATTATTTACTTCTGAAGCTGTCTATTTCAATTTTCTTTATTACTTTCTTATCAAATCAGAATTACAAGCAAATTACAGTTTTCAAAACGGTGTTTTCTTCCTATATAATTTATAGAAATTCAAAAAAAGAGACTGTCATCTTCAATCAGACCTAGAGAGAATAATGCCTGTCGAAAGAAAAATGCTTTACTGAATGATCAATCAAAAAATTAATAAAAGGTGACGTTTTGTTTATGAGCAACAACATTCCACTGAGTAAGCAAATGACACCTCTCATAATCTCTCTTGAAAAGATATACACATGAATTAAGAGGAGCGAATCTCATGACCCTTCACTGCATGTTCCTATTTTGCTGGTACATCTAATCAGCCTAAAGCTCTCTCTTTTATGCAGTGACTTTAAACACTTGATTATCAGAGTTGTATTTAATTTAACTGACACTTATCGAAACAGTTATTTCACTCTGAGAAAACTGCATGAAAAGTTGTTAAAGAAGGATCTGTTCTATGTTAATAAACTCAGTTGCTAAAGTATTCTTTGTTCCTACCATCAAGGAGAAAATACAATCAAAAGAAATGAAGACCTTATGTGTAGAAGAAAATGCAATAGGAGGTATTGTGTTAGAACATAAGCTCACAAGTACAGAATCAGATTAGACATTGTTATAGCAAGGTCCTCTATTGCCATGAACACTGACAACCTATGCAATCTGTCTCATGCTGTTTTACCAGCAGGGACTCAGTTCTGACTCAGACGGCCCATCATCATCACAGAGGGAATTATGCTGTTCCTGTTCAGTCCCTGGCCTGTCTCTTTGAGACTGGTATGGAAGATGTCACTATGTACTTAGAGTGGTAGGATTGGGACACCTGCTATTAGATGGATTGATGCCTACAGCACATATTCATTCTGAGTGCATGTTGGCTGAACCAGTGACCTGGGACTGAAGTGTTTAGATGAAGAAATATCTGTCAGAAGGTCATATGGTTCAAAAGTATTACCAGTCGGCAAAATTAAGACAAAAGAAGTGAGGAGAAAAAAAAAAAAAGACAGAGAGAGAAGAAATACAAAACGAAGTATATGTGAGAGCTCACCTGCACAGTAGATACTGGTGCACATAAGGATGTAAAGATGTAAAAGAAATTGTCCCCAGCAGCTGTAGCATAAACATTAAAGAAAAGATAAATATCTTACCTTTAAATTTACCTATAATTTAATGAGTATGTATGTTTATTTCATTCAATCTAATTAAATTAATCCTTTTAGAAAATGTGTAAGGAAAGTGAATTATCAGTAACAACTGAAAAACTCCCATATAATGTAAATTATTTCTCAGAACATATTTTTGTGCTGACGGGTAACTCTTATAAGTGAGAAGATGATGTATTACATGAAGTTATACTGAGAGCCTTGGTATATATTTCTTTTACCAGGGACAGTTGCAATTTAATAGTGCATTAAAAGACCATGTGGTGTGCCATTTGTCATGCAGTGTGTTTATATAATCTAAGCTACAAGTTCCTGCCTGAGCCCTAATTAATCTAACAGCCACCTCATTAACTTTTAGAAAAGCTTCACTCTAACTTGAGGTTAATTATTTAGCACTTTTGGCATCACTATTACACTACCTACATATGTGCTTATTTTTCTGTTTATAGGGTCCACTTAAAAGTGAAAAGCAAATTAATGACTAATGAAAGTTTTGCTGACCAGAAGGCTCTTACAAGTTTTTGATTTCATTCTTTTATGATAGAAAAATAAGTAGATAGATAGATAGATAGATAGATAAATAGATAAATAAATAAATAAATAAGAAAGAGACAGAACAATGACAAGGATTGATTTATCTCTATGTATACAGCTAGTAATCCCAGTGTCCTTTCTCAGCTAAGGGACAGAATGGATACTGTTAAGGGGCAGTCATTTTCTAGTGTACTTGTATGACAGATCAGATGTATTTTGCTTTCTCTGCAGCTTACAAAATGATATCTTGTAAAATCAGATGTAGATATCCACAGCGTAGAGTCTGAAGTCAGGTAAGATGAATCCCATCTAAGTTGTGCTTATCCACACTTGTATGACATAATTGATGTGTATAATCTTAGTGTATATATTTATATATATATATATATATGTAAGTACTTTTATTTGACATACTGAATTACTCCAGCAGCTGGTCAGCTATTCCTGAAAAAAACAAAAAACACACACACACAGAAACAAAAACAAAAACAAAAAAAACCCTTTTTTATATCAATTAGTATTTAAAAGAAACATTTTCTGTTTAAATGTGTCAATTTTATTGATCACTTCTTTGGAATCCTCTCTCCCTCTCTCCTTTCTTTCTTTTTCCTTCCTTCCAGACCTTCTGACTCCTCTTTTCCTTTATTGTTTTTTTTTTTTCTAATTTTTTGAGAGTATTGGCATATTTTTATTATTATTTACACTTGTCAGATGTATAAAAATACACCTTCATGGATTTTTTATTTAATGAAGAAATCCTATGTGCAGAATAAGACTACATAAAAGATCAATATAGTTGGTATATCAACCAGAAATAAGCAATTATTTTCATCTGAAGTTACAGCTCAGCAAGTGGCATGATAATGTGTGTTAAAACTACTTTTCTTTTTTCCGTTATGTGATCCTCTTTATATAATTAAATTGCTTTATCTCAAACCTAAACTGAATATACATGAATACAGTGCTTATTTGTATGTGAAATCCGTTTTCAGTTTTAAAGCCTTGGTCTCTGGGTCATAATGATTCTTGCACCTACTCAGGGGCTGATGGAACTTACAAAGCATGTATTTTTTTATAGCTACCTTAACAATACTGCCTGGCTTTTAAAAATTAATAAAATCACAAGAATGTTATGCATATATATATATATATATACTGAGTAAGTCAGCAAAAGTGGGGCATGTGTTGTAGCTCTGGCTCTCTCTGAGCCATCTATCAAGTGGGGTTATGATTGATTTTCTCTAAAGCATTCTGCATTGCAGTGCTGTGGCAGCACTCTGCTTTTACAGCGCATTTTCTGCCTGTGCCCCAGCTGGATTCATAGGGCAATTCAGCAGCTGGTGCAAATTGTCATTCCTTCCCTTGATGAACAGTAAGAACAGACTCTGATTCTTTGTCCTTCAGACTGAGATACAAAATTCAGTCTTTCTATTCTGAATTCCTATGAACAATCATGTCAGGATCTAATAATCCTTGCTCTTCCATTTCTCCACTTTTTCATAGGAAACCAATGGAGAGTACTTTTGGACTTTAAACTTCTCTTTCCTCTTTTAAATCTCAAGTTTCTATTAAAACAAAGTATTTCCAGGATTCACAAAGCTCAGCATAATTATTTTTCAGTTGATTTGAGGATCTCATACAAATATATTGGTGTTATTTCAATCTAGTTAAAACTAATTTCATGCTAATTAAGCAGAAGTGGGTTTTTTTTCAGTATTACTCCTTATACAAATTCTACCAAAACTGATATGAAATACATTTTACTGTATTGTTATTAACTCAAAGAAAACCAAGTACATGTTCATAATTGGTCCTACAGAACCTTAAAATACTTTGTGCTATAAAATATAATTTTTTTAAGATGCAGTATTCCAATCTCTTGTTTTATTTGTTTCTACAACTAAGAAAAATCTTAAACGGGGGGAAATCTCTGTAGGGAAGAAAACCTGGAATGTAATCATCGTTCTGGATCATCATCTTAAGCAAAGTTTCTCAAGATGTAGATTCTGACCTTCAAAGAAGAATTAGTTAAAATGACAAAACTTCCATTCTTAGAGAGTCAAGTGAGACATTAAAGATCACTGGGGTGCATTAAGATAAATGGAACAGGCAAAATATCCACATACAGATCACTATAGCTCTGTAAATGCCCTAATGTGCATGGGACATGTGCATGTCACTGACAGAAGTTATGTAGTGCCTAGAGATACCCATGTTCTTTCAAAAGTCAGGAAGATGCTGGATGGCAAGTCCTGAAAGGAAATCTAAATTTCTGGTAGCTGTCTGTGTCTTAGTCCGTAGAACTTCTGACTGGAAGATTTTCAGACTACTGGGAAATAAATTAATGATATAGAAATGCTTCCAAGATAGGCAGTCTTGTAATATTGCTACATCTATTTTGGGTACTTATATTCCTATATAGATGTGATGTAGGTGCATTAAATTAGTTACTTGATTAAACAGTTATTTGATTATTCTGGACATCACTTGATTATTTACCAGTTAAATCTGGTTTAGCAGTACTTACATTCTTCATATTTGAATGTACAATCTGACTAGCACGTATAGATCTATGGGAATTACAGGTAATATTCTTCATGAAATAATTCATTCAAAACACACTCTCTTACCTTGAATAAAGCAATTTTTTGTTTAGTCTTAGTTTTTGTTGTTGTTTGGGATATATCGGAATAAATTCTAGTTCTGCTTAAATCAATATAAGAACATTATTGGCTTAGAGAAAGTGAAGGGAAATAATCTCATGAGAATATTTTTTTTTTGTTTTTTGTTTTTTCTGTATTGTTTTCTTAGAGAAGTAGATATCTTGTTTTCTTACAGATATGTATCACAA
This sequence comes from Oreortyx pictus, assembly GCA_036925125.1. Classification (NCBI taxonomy): domain Eukaryota; kingdom Metazoa; phylum Chordata; class Aves; order Galliformes; family Odontophoridae; genus Oreortyx; species Oreortyx pictus. The sequence goes on from JAUPFR010000001.1 coordinate 33,317,770, forward strand.
AAATGATTAAATAATGCTTTATGTGTTTTATACAGACACACAAATACTAGCACTGTAGTGTATATTCTTGAAAAGAAGTTAATGATATGTATTCATGACTACTTTGAGCATTGTAATTTTTTTGATTCTCCTATTAGACTGCAAAATTTCATGAGCAAAAGGATGCATTTTGCTCCTTTCTATCAATTTTTTTTTCCTCCTATCAGTTGGAATTATTATTACTTTCTTCTCTTGAAGATGTAGAACAGGCTGCCTATTAGGTTGACTATACAATCAACGAATTTAAAGAAGGCTACAAATGTATATCACAACAGATGGCAGAAGTGAAGGAAACTAAGTTGTGTAATGGAATATGCAGCTCCTAGCAACAACAACTTGAGTGTTTTGGCATTATACAGATTATTAATTAATTGGGTAACAGTGACAAAATTTTGAAATATCATCAGTACCTTAATTACCTCCTATTAATATCCTCTGATTTTATTCTGAACACAATTGTAATTCCCATAATTTATTTAAAGAAAATACCAAACTAATAACATCTACCAGTGTTCAGAGATGGAGATTATAATAGTCATTAGATTTTGAAATAATTATCCTATATGTTACTTGGCAGTGCTGTCTAACATTGTCAGAATGTCAGCTGCCAGTTAGACCATGATGCATTTATTGTACCATCAGTAAAGAGTCAGTGCAGAAACTATCTGCAGCTTCATCCAGTTTCTGAGTCTGCAGAAAGCTGTGATTAGTAAATAAGCTTGCCTTTGGATTATCTTATTAAAAATATTTGTAAACAAAACACTGATATATGACTGAAAATGGATTTTAAGAAAAGAAGAGCTGATACAGATCTGAAACTGCCAGGAGTCTCCCTGAAGCACTGTAACCCCACTCCAGCACTGTAAGTAGCTGTTCTCTGGATAGTGGGTGGCAACAAAGGGGGGAACACCCACCTTGGGTGCGTGTGTGAGCCCTTAGGTACAATCGATCAACAACAAGTAGATTAGTGGATATTATGTAATATCATGCTGTTAATAAATCAATAAACCACTTTGATCAAAGCTCTAGGAACTAATCAGTTTTTCCCTGGAACAGGGTCACTATTTGTCTCTATGCAGTGATCCATAGAATTTAACAATTAAACCAATTCTGTGTTACTGTCATGGAAAATGCCACACTCAAGAAATAAATAATAATAATAACAATAACAATAATAATAATAGTAATAATAATAATGATAAATATGAATACCTAATATTTATCAAGTTATAAAGTTTTCCAAAATCTCAGTGTATGGATTTGCAATAAAAATGGGAATAAGTTTACTCTGAAGCCCCAGTTTAGCATTGCAAGTTCTGTATTACAGGTTTGCAGCCCTGCAGTTGTTGCTTCTAGGTGATAAACCTGCTGAGAGTTCAGACAGAAAAACCAAGGGAATGCAGATGACTGGTTTTCTCTCCAGGCATGTTAAACTCCAGAAGACAGTCAGTAACAGCCAACATGTATTACTGAGTTAAGATCACACTTTACTGTCCTGATTGCTTTTTAATAACAGGCTTTGTAACTCAGCAATACTTTTACAATTTTTATTGTTATCATTCTCTCTTGAAAACAGAGAAGTTATGAGCTGGATCGATGTACTGTCAAATGGGCTGAAAATTGTCTGTACTCCATTTGGTGGCTGGTAACAAGAAGAATAGCTCCAAATCAAACCTTGTTTTTTTATTGTACATAACATAATGAATGACCCTGAAAATGACATGCACAGCAAACTTAAGGACGGTACCAGATATGAATGGTTTAACAATAAGAGAGAGCTACAGATCTGAAGCTCACCAAACTGTTTTTCACGTAAGAGAAATCTGCTGTCAAATGTTACGAGTTCTGGAATATATCAAGGACATGTGGGAGCTTTAAAATCACAAAATCTACTACGATGGCTTTGGAAGACTCCAAATGAATGGACAGAATGACAGGACTCACTTTTGTTGTACTTTGAGAGTTTTACCTTGAGAAATTTTTCCCCAGAAATTGTTAAAAAATTCTGGGGGTCTATTTTTACTTTTCGTGCTTATTCAGAGGTGAGAATACAAGACCCAAGAGTGAATTAAGACAAAAAAATTTTGAGCCACTGTCACTTAATCTATGTCTCAGATTCCTGTGCTTTGTTGTTTGTTTTGTTTTGTTTGTCTCAGAAGTATGGACACAGCAATTATAATTCAAACAAGAGCGAAGATCACATTAAGTGATGTCAGTGAAGGTAGTTAACTGAAATGCAGCTAGCATGCAAAGGCTCAGGTAAAGTCATATTTCTTAATAACATGCATTTTTAGGTTGCCTATTTGTAGTCCTTTTGAAACACTTAAGTGTGGTACATTACTCTAAATTCCCTTCTCCTCCTCCTTAGCTTTCTTTCAGTAACTTTTATCTTAATCTAACTTATATGGCTACAGTCTTACTAGAACTCTGCAGAACTTGAAATATTTCTCCCTCTCTCAAAGAACTATGAAGAGGGGGCTTGCTCAAGATGAGTTCAGCTCTTACACTGCTCTTGCTATACCTCTGTAAAGGATAATGGCATTTTCCATCTGTCAATAGCATACATACCATGACAGAATGACAGTTTTTGGCTTCTACATATAGTGGACAAAATGTGCTCATTATATGTCCCTTATAGCACCTTAATACAATAAGCAAATGTAACTTCCTTGCTTCTCAGTGGAATGCGTGGAAATATTCAGTAGGAAACAAGCCCATAAAAATGAATCACTAACCTACCCAATGAGAAGTGCAAAATTATTCTAATCCATTTGCTGAAGTTATTTTTCCATAGGAACAAGCACTCTACAGGAATTACACCATGTTTTCTGATACTGATTTCTAGCAACTCACTACCAATTACTGAAAATACTTTTGTTGACCTACTTGGAAAGCCAGTAGACATCAAACTGTACTTATACCAAATAAGCTGTTAAAAAATAATAATAATAAAGTCTGTTCTCCTCCTCTTATCCTTACTCTAAGCTACAATTCCTCTGCCAGCTAAATTGATGTTTACTTGGGTTACTTGAGGTTTACTTGAAGCAAATACTTTTGTTCCACTGTTTGACAGTCCTCAGTCATACTTGGCCATTCTGTCTTTTGCTCCTTCAAAGTGACTAGCAACAAATATGTTTCAAGGACATCATCCTTCAGATCAGATTAAAGCCAGGCATTCACAAGTACCTTTAAAATAAGAGGTTATCGCTCCACTTTCCTATCACGTTTTTTTTTTTTTTTTTAGCTACTGCTTTTACAGTTACAGGGTAGAAACAAGTTTGTGTAGTTTCAAACAGTATAATAAAAATCAGTGATCATCAAAGATCATCTAAGATATAATCATCTAAGATATAATCACACAGAAATATCTGTATGATCATTTGCATTTATATAATTTTTTTTCATATGCTTTCTATTTCTCTAGGCATAGGCAAGATTTTTCATTGCTGTTTTTCAGTGTTCTATCTTTCAAACATTTATTTCCAGAAAAAGTACTCATAAAGTTGAAAGATATTTTCTAGCACAGTTTTGAGCAGCCAGAAATGTAGCTACTGTTTAACAAGTATGCATCCTTTATATGCTACATAAAAGTAAATAAATTTTTATTTGGAAACTGCCTTTCTGTGAGACAACTGAAAAATGGTAGATGAAAGGTGTACTTTAGCTCAAACTCTGCTACAAATTTGATCCTAACTGCTTAAGCAGTAAGATTTTTTTTTTTTTTGCAGTCTGATAGTTGATCCAGAATGAAAAAAAAAAAGAGAAAAAAAAAAGAGAGGGAAGGGAAAAAGAAAAGCATGAAAAATGCATTAAGAAACAAAATAATAAAAGTTAAATATGCACACATAAATGTTACATCTTGGCTGGCAATCTCTATTGCCTCAAAATTTAATAAAGACCATTTCTATACTTGCTTATAGTAGCCTTCCAGTACCTGAAGAGGGCCTTCAGGAAAACTGGGGAGGAACTTTTTATAAGGGCAGGAAGTAACAGTACAAGGGAAATGGTTTTAAACAGGAAAACTAGATATTAGGAGGATATTATTTACTGTGAGGGTGGTGAGACACTGGAACAGGTTTTTCAGTGAGGCTGTGAATGTTCCCTCCTTGGAAGCATTCATGTCCAGGCTTGATGGGGCTTGAGCAACCCAGTCTAGAAGGAGGTGTCCCTGCCTAAAGTGGGGAGTTGGAGCTAAGACAGTCTCTTCCAAATCAAACCATTATGTGATTCTTAGTAAGACAACTTGGGATCTTCCTAGCTGGTTCCAAGGCAAAGCCTGGAGACATGAGATAGACTATGGAGGATAGATTTGCTTGTCATCTGAAATACCTTTGAGTGTCTGCACTAGAAGTAAATGAAAAATGTCACTCTTTGAAAGTAACCTCTAAAGGCCTAGCATATGTCTTATACTGAACAGGAAATGACGGTAAAGTGTAACATGGAATATACTGTAATTCTGAATGGCAGAAAGTTAATGTCTAATCACTGGGAGTCTTACTGCAGTAAGGGAAAAAATGGTTCTAAATGGGAAGTCACACTATCCTAAATTGTCTGGAATAGTACGTTTCATCATTTTGCGTGGATTGAAGTCATTTTATGAACTTGTATATTCACTAACAAATGAAGGGACCCTCTAGGACTAGCCTAAACTTAACATGCAATTTTGGCTCACTACGTGGCTTGTGATAAAAACCTATGATGCAATCAATCATTTGCATTTTAATTTTAGTATTTTATTATAGCACAAATTCACTACATCCTATGGGAGGAATGGTGTTTAGTTGCCTTAATGAATTGAGTTGTATGTCGTATTAGTGTATGTTTTAATTGTACAGTTATACTATTAAACGACAGTTTAGGAAACATTTGTAGATGAGGAGATTGAGGGTTATTTTTTGCTGTGTGTGATATTAAACAATAAAGTGAGATAAAAGTAGATTATTATTTACTTAAAATATGTCAAATATTAAAATTATTTAAGAACAAAGAAAGAATGCTGAGTTTGATAGAGTAGCAGTCTGAGTTGAAATGCTAACCTTGAAAGGAAGAGACAACGGTATTTGAAACCTTTAATTCTCTCTTTCTTTCAATAGTGTATTATATTTTTCAGTGAGAATGAATAGTGAATATCATTACATAAACATTTATTTAAAAAAATAATTAGAATATTATTTTTCATTCACTAAAAATATTTTGTAGAATACAAATATTCAAACACTGATACCAAAGACTTTTTTTCATGTTGTCTGCAATCACATCAATTTCAGAAATCGTTTACTATATATAAAGTCAGTTTTCTCCATTTTGCATCCAGAGAAAAACAATCTCTATTAAATTATTACTATCCAGAACATAATACTTCAGAAGGAAATTTCTAAAATGTAGCAATTTCTGTCTTTCTATACTATTTCCAAATTAGGAGCATTCAACATCACTTCCTGCCTTGGAAAACATAAAGCTATTTTCAGAAGGTCCATCATTGTCAAAAGGAAAATCTTATAGTTTACTGAAAACTTTTCATTTCTTTTCATTTACACTGAGATGGACATAAACATTTATAAGAGGAAAATATTGTCTTGAGAAACCAGGAAAATATTTTTTTTATTGTCATAAAGAAGCAGAACAGTTTTTAAAATATTCTTTTCATCAGTTCTTTGATTAAGTCTTTACACAAACAAAATACTTCTTAATGAAGAGTTTTCATATTTATTTTTAGAGAGAATGTAGAAAAAGATTTTTCAATTTGATTTTTTTTTATTTATTTATTTTCCAGTCTCAGGGAACAATAATGTATTTCTGTTGATTGTTTAATCAAGGATGAACCTGGGATGCAAGAAATATTGTTAATTTGAAAAATTTGGTTGCAAGTTTGTGTGTGTCACCTTTTGCTAGTGGTCTCTCTTGAATGTGAAGTAGTATCTCCTTTGAGTAGAGACAGTGCATATGAATGCAGATTTAATGGGGGAGTGATTTATTTTTTACTTTCCCTGCACATTTGAATCAGAGGTATTATGTATCTTTGAGTTCAAAATATAAGGACAAAATCTGGTATGCTGAAATTTGAAACACTTTATCATAGATTAGAATAAAATCGTAGAATTATTATCTTATGTATCTACTGAGAACATAATGAAGGTGAGACATGCATGTTCCCAAGGGAGATAGAGCTATTCATGCCTTGCCATAATGAAGCAGCAGAACTGAAGTAACAAAAATCACACAAAGTAGGTGGAGTTCAAGCAGCTTGGAGGCCCCCTGTAGCTGAAGATCTGGCAACACTGTTTGCATTCTTCAGTGATTTGTGAAATGACCCATTCTATCTAATCAGGTTATGAAGTCAAAGCTTGCTTTCTAAAGGAAGTAAGATTAATTTTGTTGCTGCTTGTTTCTTTGTTTTACATTAAATTGAATCAATTTATAAATGCAGCATGGGATATTGCTACTGAACAGATTTCCTTCTGCTGTCCCATCACTCTTTTCTGTCACCTTCATAAGATCATTTTTGCTATATATGACTTATATTTCTAAAGTACGTAATATAATTGTATTAATATTGACAAGAAACCTACAAGACAAAGTCACTGAAGCTGTTGAAAGAAAACTAATTTTTAATTATACATTAATTTCTACAATGTCTAGGACAAAAACGAAATATATAACTTAGCTAGTTAAGCTCAGTTAGGTATTATATCAGAAAAAAAGAGGGCTGATAAAAGCAAGAAAGGATTTTTTTTAATCAAGTCTTGAAATCTCATGTAAAAAACAATTACATTGCTACAGTGAAATTTTTTGAAAAACTGAATCTTATGTTTCATATCTGAATCAATACACTAATCGCTGTATATGTAGTATTTTGTTTAATATTTTTTCATTCACCATCAAGCAGACCAGGATTTTTTCTCCAACCTCCCTCTTCAACACAAGAGAACTCAAGACACAGAAATTCTAATATTAGTGAGGTAAATTTAGCAGAATTTCTTTGAAGAATTCTTCATTATTACATACATAGGATTTTGAGGAAATGAATGTTCTACATAAATATAAATTTCTGCTTTTTTTTTATTTATTTTTTTAATATTTTATATGTATTTTCAAACTTCTGTTAGAATCAGTGTCAGTTGCCTATACATTGTGAAAAAATCTGAAATAGTACATGTATCCACACAGGCTATTAAAATGTTTATTATAAATTGCATGTCCTTGAATCTCTAAGATTTCCCTGTGGGATATCAAGGCTGCACTAATACGTTGATCACTGCCATTGTTTTGGAGTTGTCAAATACGTCTGACATGTATTTACTTTAAAATTTATTTTCATTTTTGAGAACACTGCATATACTAAACTGGAGTGTAAACAGAGAAAAAACCTTTTATTGATTCCTTTTGTAAATAAATTAATGGCTATTCAGTTTTCAAACACTGAATTAAATATTCAGATGAAATTTTTCATAGGCAGATAATTATTTACCACATATTAAATGCGTTCGTGAGGAGTGAATGCAAACCGAGAAGAGTGTAATTTTGTTATACAAAATTCTGTGGGAGTATTTTGAATATAACATAAGTATTTTGAATTCAGTCACATCCAAATGATTCCAGTTTATAGAAATCTTAAGCTTAGTAGCTTCATCTTGTTGGAATGAGTATCTTGATGCACACTCATTTGAATAAAGAAATTAAGATGACCATTAATTATCTTGAAGAGAAATCAGATATCTTCCTATTTTAATAGAATAGTCAGATATTGAGATAGAAAAATTATACTTGGTTAACAAGAAGATGCATGCCATCATAGAATATATATGCTTTTTGACTATGTATATTAGATAAATTTTCATTAAAAAAATATATAGTGCTTGTGCTGACTTCATTTTTCATAAACTTTGGAAGGCTTTGAAGTGTTACTTGATAAAATCTAGAGCAATTTGGTTTTCCAATGGGAATGTACATGAAACTTACAGTCAGGCTCCAGAAATTGTGTTGTAGTCATCATGAATCTGGGAGAAATCTCCACATTGTACCTCAGCATTTCCTACATGACTGCGGACTGATGCAGCTGCAATCCCCAAAGAAGACTCAAAATGCGTAGATCTTTCTTCAGTTTAATGGCAATTTAGACATAAAGAAAAGCAGTGTATACGATTGTTGCTTGTTTATTAATTTATTTCTTTATTTTGTTTTTGTTTTTTTCTACAAGCATTCATGTACCTTTCTTTCTTCAAGTGCATTTTATCTCAGCATATCTAAATAACACATCAGTTCAACAAAAAAAATCCAAAATATCTATGCTTGTCTAAAAAATAAAAAAATCACTATCGTTTTCACAGTTAATTTTTGAGAGGGAAAGAAAAGAAAGAGGCAAGGCGAGGCGAGGCAAGGCATGGCAAAAGGCAAGGTAAGGCAAGGAAAGGAAAGGAAATGTAAAAGGGTAGGGAAAAAGTAAGGATATACTAAAGGAAAGGAAAAATATATCTCTTACATCTTTTTGGACACCTTCAAGAAGGGTTAACAATTTGCAGCTATGTTGAAGTGTGAAATCCCAACTCAAGCCCCCAAAGGCTTTACAACAGTAATTGTAACATACAGCTTCTAAAGGTCAGGGTACGTCTCATAAAAGCCCATTGATGACAGCTGTCATTACAACTTCACTACCAAGAAAACTGTAGTTATGGAGGCACTCAAGGGGAATTGAAGGCATTTAAGCACCAAGGTTTTACTGCTGGTGCTATTTTTACATGTCAGTTTTGCTTACAAAAAGACTAGTAAGCAAGATAAATGATGACAATACCTGTGACTAATTGACAACTCCTGCTTTTATTTTAGCTTAAAATTTGTCACTTCACTTATTCAAATACTTGAGGGCATTCTTTACAAGAAAAGAAATAATACAAGCTAAATTTGGAATAAACATGTGTTGCAGAAATCTAATAAGTTGATCAATTACCTCATCATTTTCAAAAATATTGCCATATATGAGCACATAGTTTGAAAAAAAGAGACGTTCCAGGTCGGTGCTCCTCCCTTTTGTATTTAGCATTGTTATGCTAAACATGATTGAACACATACTAAAGACCTGTCCCTTTGTTTTTGTGTAGTAAAAATTATTACTGTATCACTACTACTACAATTACTACAATTAATATTATTATAGATCTTCAAAGTATCTAAGTGCGTAGAAAACAGAGAAAGAGATATAAGGGATGCAATCACTTGTGCAAATCTAGTCTGGATTTTTCAGTGACTCCAGCATTTTTCCACCTCACTATTTTGAGGGAGTTCACCAGTGAGTCTTACTTGTCTTACTGTCCTAGTCTTATGTGATTCTAATACATACAGATATCTTTATATCATTCCACAGTGACATCCTTTTCATTGGAATAATCGTCTTGTTATTGCTGTTGTTTTAACTATCTCATGCTCTATGACTTCTACAATTTTGTTTATAACAAATTATGTCCATAGAAGTTTATTTAATTTTAATTTTCAGGAAGAGTCTGGACTGAAGTATTCTTTTTCCTTCTCTCTTGAAGATATGAATTATGACTAAAAACAACAACAACAATAACAATATTTTTATGTTTGTATTTTCTGAAACTTTGTCTTTGATGGTGATATTTCCCTCTGACTTGTAGACTGTATTTTTTTGTACAGCAACTTCTAAATAAGGCTGCCAGATTTGTTGTGATATAACATACAGAGTAATGAATGGAAACTTATCTTGGGGTAGTATGATACATCCTAATAGCTAGAATTCTCTGAGACCTGGCTACATATCCTTCATTCTGGGATTATATCTCTTCTATCAATTACTTTAATACATCTACTACAATACATCTTTCACCAAAAAAATCTCTTTTTCTTCTTTTCCCTCTTTTGCAAGCTATTTATAACATCATCTTCTATACATCGTTTTTTTTCCTAAAAAAATTCCACATAGAATTTTTCATCTCTAAATCCCTATATAATACACTGTGCTCTTTGTATGATAGCTGACTTCCAGTAATGCTATATTTTTTAATTTACACCAAATTCTAATCAGTATAGAAAGGAATCTCCCTGTCAAACTTCAGAAATCTCTACTGATTTACTAATAATTCCAGGTACCCTTAATACTCAATGAGAAAAAAGGGACTGAGTCAGAATATCAAATGTGCACTTTTTTAACAAAAATAGTAACAACAATAATAAAGTGTTTGTGTATTTTTATCTAAAAGGTAGAGGCTAATAAACACTGATATAAAAGGTGATTACATTTGTTCTGGTGGATTACACCTTTATATTTCATAATGGCTGCTAATATTATGTACTTCGAATGTATTTTTTACTTCTATTAAGGCTTTGATCTGCATTTGTAACACAAACACACTTTTCTGTGACACTTTGCACTGCATTGCGTAGAATCACAGAATCACAGAATTGCAGGAGTTGGAAGGGGACTCAAGAGATCATGGAGTCCAACCCCTTGCTAAAGCAGGTACCCTACAATAGGTTACACAGGTACTCATCCAGATGGATCTTGAATTTCTTCATAGAAGGTGACAGCTTGTTCTGTGTGTTTGTGTGGAACTTCCTATGTTTAAGTTTTTGGCCATTACTCCTTGTTCTATTGCTATTCACTGCTGAGAAGATTCTGGTCTCATCCATTTTCCTCCCATTACCCTTCAGATGTTTATGACCATTAATCAGATCCCTCAGTCTTTATCCTAGGCTGAAAGAATGCAGGTTGTTCAGTCTTTCCTGATATGGGAGATGCTCCAGGCCCTTTATCAACTTTGTGCCCCTCAGCTGGACTCCTTCTAGGAGATCTATGTTTTCTTTGAACTGAGGAGCCCAGAATATAAAGATCTATGAAAGTTTGATGTGTTATGTTTGTTTAATTGGGGTTAACATACGCTATTGGTAAATGGAAAAACGTGGCTTATCTCTGTTAATTCCCATGAAACCAAAGGAAGCATCCTGCAACAAAGCTACAACTAACATCCTGAGATAGGAAAATTAATGAATATCATGATTCTTTAAAGCAAATTATTTTTTTACTTCTAGCTATTTTTCAAATATGATTTTACGTTCTAATTGGAAATTTAAAATAATTTGAAATTAACTGGAGATGACGCTGATGCTATCAGTCAGATGTTCGAGTCCTTTCAATCCGGTTAGATATGGAAAGACTCAGTTTCTAAAAACTCCTTTTCTAAAACATACATATGTAGTCTCATTTTAGACACCTTTGGACAGACAACATGAACTCCAATTTTTGTTCCAGAAATGGGGAGGTTTAACACAATATTAATATACATTCTTAAGCACCATGAGAATGTCTCAGAAAATTAAGGTGAAAAAAATAGCACTGGCTACTAAGGTCTAAGAAACCAAATATCCTACTTTGTGGGAATTAATGCAATCTAATTGTTGCTGGTTTTCATTTTACTATTATTCTTTATTTTGTTTTGTATCATTTTATTTTCAAAATTCTGTTTGTAGTCAACTGTAGGTTTAACTTGAACTTTATAACCTGATTTTTAAGTAATGTTCATGTTTTTCATCATTCAGCAGCTTCAAAATTTACTTTCTTCATTATTTAATGACTTGGTAGTATTTAATGTCAGTTTAGCAACGTTTAGTTTTGAATCATTTTTTTTTTCATTTTTATATGTGTTAATATCTTTTGCTATTCAGAAATAAATCTTTATCCTGCAAATTTCAACATAACTTTTTAATAGCTTTCAAATTCCAGAAATATTCATTATGCAATTAAGATACAATTACAGTTGTTGTTTTTTTTGCAGTGAATGCAATGACATTCACATTTCAAATAAGTCTTCCAACTTTCCTAATAATCATTAATCATAATTACTTCTTAAACAGAAAAAATAGAACAAAATGTAAAAGAATTTATAATTGGTTAGATAAAAATATCATTCCAGGAATCATTCTGCTTTTGATTGAAAGATATTGTATTTGTATTTGGCAAGTAATGTATTTTCAGTTCATAACAACTTATACACATTTACATCTCAAAAAGAATATGCTGAATGTATGTTTAATATATAAACTTCTATACTTCACATATGCAAATTCATAACATAAGTGGTTTATTGTCATAGAAGTATTTAATACACAACCATATTCTAACTTTATGGAATGAAATATAAAAAAATAACATCAATGAAATTGGTATGTATTTCAGAGAGCAATTCCTTGTAGTCAGTATTTTTATCTAAATGATCTTAAAAATGAAAAAAACAACAAGAAAAACAAGAACAAAGAAACATTAATAAAAATAAATAAATAAATAAATGACAAATGGAACCAAAACAAATTTACATAGAACTTTAAGTACATTCAAGCAGATACTTGCTACTTGCACTATGACATAGCTTATGGGTATGACAGTTCATTTCAATATTCCTCATTGTAGACAAGAGTTCCTTATGTACTTTTAAAGACTTTTTCAGGATCTTTGTATCTGAAAGCAATTTCCTATGAAAAATTAAGATTTTGAGCTATAGATCACGTCCATATCATAACAGAATATTATTTAAAAGGTCTTGTCCTTTGAGGAGACATTTTCAGTGATTGTTTGATTATGATTAAGTTCTTCCTGTCTTTACAATCTCCCATTTTTTCAACAGCCATAACTTACAATTTCAAGGGTCTATTAAACATTTAACAAAAAGAACAACTGCAGTAGAAATAAATTCTCCAAAATGACATAGAATATAATGCAGTAGATTGAATAACACATTTTAAATTTATAAAAGATTAACAAGATTCTATATGAATGAAAGTGCATGTTTATAGTCAGATATATTGTTTCCTTTGAGATCTATCATTAGATACCAAAAACTGGTATTAGTTACACGTATTAGCATAATGTAAACTTTTGTCACTGTACTTTCAAGTGTCATATGTCAACTACGGTAAATCCAGAAAAAAAAAGAAAAACTCCAAAGGAGTTCCCAATTTGAATTCAAGATTTTGGACAATTAAACACTTGAAACATCAAGTGTGAATCTGTATGATAAAATGATGAATTTAACTGAGAATGGAAGCTAATACACATTGATTTTTATTGACCATAGAAGATATCAGCTAAGTATGTATCTTACCAAGTATGAAATTCACCACTTTCTACTACAGCAACACTTGTTAAACATTCTTTATTTCCTCATTCTTACTGTTGCAGAGATACCCCTATTGTTGAACTGTGTAATGACAAAATCATGTGCATATTGTCAAGACATCAGATGGACAACAGTTAACCAACATGTAAGCAACAGAAACAGCAGTGGATGTTGTCTACCTTGATTTCCACAAGGCATTTGACACTGTCTCCCACAACATCCTGGTTATGAAACTTAGAAAATGTGAGATAGATGAATGGAGAATGAGGTGGGTTGAGAACTGGCTGACTGGGAGAGCTCAGAGGGTTGTGATCGGTGGTGCAGAGTCCAGTTGGAGACCTGTACTTAGTGGAGTTCCTCAAGGATCGGTGCTGGGTCCATCCTGTTCAACATCTTCATCAATGACTTTGATGAGGAGATAAGAGTCCACCCTCAGCAAGTTTGCTGATGATACAAAGCTGGAACAGTAGCTGACATGCTGGAAGTCTGTGCTGCCATTCAACAAGACCTCGACAGGCTGGAAAGTTGGGCAGAGAGGGACCAGATGAGGTTTAACAAGAGCAAGTGTAGAGTCTTGCACCTAGGGAGGAATAACTGCATGCACCAGTACAGGCTGGGGGCTCATCTGTTGGAGAGGAGCTCTGAGGAGAGGGAGCTGGGTGTCCTGGTGTATAACAGGCTGGCCGTGAGCCAGCAGTGTGCCCTGGTGGCCAAGAAGGCCAAAGGTTTCCTGGGATGCATTAAAAGGAGCATGTCCAGCAGGTGGAGGGAGGTGATCCTCCTCCTCTACTCTGCCCTGGTAAGGCCTCACCTGGAGTACTGTGTCCAGTTCTGGTCTCACCAATACAAAAAAGACCAGGATCTCCTTGAAAGAGTCCAGTGCAGGGCCACAAAGATGATAAAGGACCTGGAACACCTTTCTTATGAGAAAAGTCTGAGAGACGGGGGTCCATTCAGCCTGGTAAAAAGGAGAATCAGGGGGAATATGATCCACATCTATAAATATCTAAGGTATGGGAAGCAAAGGGATGAGGCTGGACTCTTCTCAGCAGTGTGTGGTGTTAGGATGAGGGAGAATGATCACAAACTAAAATGCATAGGAAGTTCTGCACAAATGTGCATGGGAACTTCTTCACAGCGCAGTGACAGAGCACTGGCAAAGGCTGCACACAGAGGTGGTGGAGTTTCCTTCTCTGGAGACATTCAAAACCTGCCTGGACGCCTACCTGTGCAACCTGGGCTAGGGAACCTGCTTTGGCAGGGCGTTGGACTAGATGATCTCTAGAGGTCCCTTCCAACCCCTACAATTCTGTGATTCTGTGATTCTGTGAAACCACAGTTGCTATGATCATTATTCTTGCTTATATAAATTAATAGTTAAAATACATTTAATGTTACCTTTCTATTTTCCATTGAGTAAAGTCTGTTAGCAAAGTCTCCATAAACATATTTTTGGAAAGCATACATTTATTTATATATTTCAAAGATGCCTACAATGTAAAGCAAATATATGTATTGTTTAGGTATCTAATAAAATCAGACAATTTCATTTCACTTGTTGTGTAATGCAAAATTTGCCTCTGAATTTAGCCTCGAATTAGACCAATGAAAAGCACAATTACCATTTCACACCGAAAAGGAGACACAAAGAAAAAATACACACTGTCAAATACATACTTAGAAATGACAACCTTTGTATGAGATCTGGAGTGAAATAAAAGCTAGATCATATAGCATAATCTGTTTGTCACAATATTCACTAATAATTTAGAAAAGTTATTTTTTATTGGTGGTGATGATGTTTTTTAGATGATTTATCGGTATTCCTTTCAAGATTCCATCCCAAAATTTCTAATCACCTCAACTCTGAAATATTATGGGTGAAAAAAAGCCATTTGCATCTCCCTTCTTGCATACTATCGTTTTTTCAAGTCATTGCAGAAGTGCCTTCATTTAAAGGACCTAGCAAGATGCAACCTTGGGAAAAGATACCAGCCTTTTGTGTCACCTAGAGAAATTTAAAACTGTGATCTCACTTTCCCTTGAGGAATTTTAAGACTTTTTAATAAAAGTGTATTGCAGTTTTTCATTTTGTTATTAAAGCAGCTGCAGATGAAACATCTAACTTTCCTGTGTTGCCTATGGGAATTGTGCCTGTAACACATTTTCAAAAGTTGAGTTTAATGTATTGAACTATCTAAATTGCTTTGAAAATATCACACTAGATACTGTATGACAAGGAGACAGGAATGAACACACACATATTTTTCAATGAAAAATACTTTAGTACCTTGACATTTATTTTTTCTGTTGGATCAGTAGAACAATTTCTTAGTCAATATTTATTCTTCATTATGTTACTTATGCTCGTGGGTCAATGACTGTCAGATAACAGAACTCTTTCACAATGATAATATTATGAAAGAACAGTTTTTTTTAATGAAACTGATGAGACAAATGATATGGCATTTCATTAAAACATAATAAATACATAAATATTCAGGGCCACAGATTATGCATAAATATGTAGTACAGCGGAATCTGACAGTTTCCACTGATAGCAATAGACTTGACTGCTGTATTAGTTATTATTAATGTTGGAAGACTGGAGAAACCTATATAAGTGCAAATTTAGATAAGTGAATATTTATCTTTATTGAAGCAACTGATTCTTTTAAATTGCTGGTGATAAATACCCTGTCTGAGGAGTACATGCAAGTACCAAGAATGTGAATGATACAGCTGACCTCAAACACATATTATGGGATAAATCCATAGAGATTTCCAAGTTTTCCAGGGAAGCACTTGGTATAATACTGTGTGTAGATTCTACCCAATAGATATCGGTATGTTCAGAGAACAGAGGCTCTCCTTTTGATGGGCCCTGGAAATCATTGATGTTCACTCAACTAGTCTGTGATGATTTTTTCCACAGAATTACTTCTCTTTTAAAGCATTTTTACACTATTTTCTTAGTTTCAGGTGTAGCTTTAGTGGCTTTAGTCATACT
This sequence comes from Oreortyx pictus, assembly GCA_036925125.1. Lineage (NCBI taxonomy): Eukaryota > Metazoa > Chordata > Aves > Galliformes > Odontophoridae > Oreortyx > Oreortyx pictus. The sequence goes on from JAUPFR010000001.1 coordinate 33,333,943, forward strand.
CATATTTGTTGAGATAGTGTGGTGTGATAGGAAACATAAGCTAACTTGGGGTGATGACCATTGTACCGGTTTCATTGTTTCACCAAGTTCCCATCCATCCAATGTTTTCACAGAGTCTGGTGGTGGTGTTTGCTGTTCTATATCTTCGTTCTTTATCTCCTAGAGTCAGCATATCAAACCCCCATGATAGGAGGTAGATATCTCAAAAAGTCCCCCACAGTAACTATTCTACACAATCCTCCATGACTCAAGCTCCCAAATATTTAGAAAGAATTGGAGAGGTCATGTGCAGTCTTATTATGAGGTTTACAGGTCAAGGGGCTCTCAGCCTGCTCACTATTTATGCAGTAAGATTATTGATTTAGTTAGTATTTAGCAGGACAGTGTTATCAGTCCTAAGCAAGGCTTTGGGAGTAACGGCCAGGCCAAAGGATAAGACTGGGGACGAGGTGGAGTGCACTTTCACAGTTATACAATTAAGTTATTAATTGAATAATCATGTTCCCATCAGATATTCCAATAAAACTATTTTGGAGTCAAATTGTCTTAGTTTTCTCTTCATTTTTGATGCTGCACCTGAGAACACTTTTGAAACTTTTCATCAGACTGCCAAGACCTTGTCATAGGTCTGCTTAGATTAACCCATACCTATAGTTTAGCATGGAAACAACACACATTCTTTCTCATAACTCATTCATCTGGGGTGTATACTCTCAAATTCTTCCTTTTGCTGATAGTTGCAAGTATGGGGAACCTTTTCTGCTGATACAGAGCATTTCAAATGTAGTAATATTAGCTTACTGAAATGAAGCTGCTGTTGATGTGGAAAGCTTTGAAAGCTAAGAAATTAAGATGATTTCATTGTCTTGCCAAATATGCATATACACTTTCAAATTTCATGATAGATGGAGGAATGAAATAAATGGAGCAATGTTAATCTTGCTTTGCTTTAATTTGTTTCCTTCTGCTGGCACACTAACATAAAATGATGTTTTATTTTGTTTTGTTTTTTTTTTTTTGGTTTTGTCGCAGGTCTGCTAGACGATTTTGGCCAGATCAGTTTTCTTTGGCACATGTTCTCCCAGCCAATGCAGTTAATGATCCTGACCTCTTTTTTAAAATGATTTGCGATCCTTGGGTGAAAAGTTCTCCCTAAAGGCTTAGTAGTTTTATTATTATATCCATTATATAGTTACTCTATTCAAGGTCAGTAGACCTATATAGCTGAGTAAAAAAGAGATCATATGACTATCAGTACTATGCGGTAAGTGCAATCAAAAGTATCCAATTGAATGTTTAGCCCAAATGAACCCATATTTAGTATGGCTTCACATATTGTTGTTGGAAGTTTGATGCACTGAATCTTGAACTTCCTTTGATTATGGTTCTGCAGTGACTTCCCAAAACTTTTTAATTCATTGGCTGCTGCCCCCAAGGGATTCATACGGATTGGGTAAGAAAAGAATGACATCGACAGCGTATAATGAAATTCTATCCAGGATGTCCAATATTCCTATGCCTTCAACTCTGTTATTGTGTTGGATTCTTTGACTGATTTGTTCCAGTTATGGCAAAAAGGGAGGGCAAAAAGGGGCACCATTGCCTTTTGCTGCTAGACAAAGTAAAGACTTCTGAGCGATATCCATTATTCCTTGCTGTAAGCTCCAATACAATGTCTTTATTTAAGAAAGTTTTAGACCATTATGTGAAACTCCAAAACTTTCATCAATAGCTCCCTTACAGGCAATAGATGGTCCTTCAGCATATAATGCTAATAAATAAATATCTTCTCTTATTATTTCCATTTTACAAAGATCTGCAACCTCTAATTTGTGTGTTCCATCAGTTGATATAATGACATCTTACCATTACATTCTTATTACTCCTTCACTCTTTGAGAGGCTGCCTTTCTCTGCTATATCAAATACACAAAGTCTTTTGTCTTCGGAAAGATAATATTTTTGTTATTGGAAAAGATCCAAGAAAGCACTTAAGCAAAAAACTTCACACTAAGCTAGCAGCTGTTTAGTGTTAGTTAGATGACCTGAACTGAAGCTTAAGGACAATATTTAGTCATTGGGAATAGGTTTCCAAACAGCTACTTCCATTCAATTGGGTTGAATAAGAAACAGTAAGGAGGTAATTTAACTGAACAGATGTTCTTGGTCTAAGTTCTCAGTATATCTTCTTCATATTCTTGCCTCCAATTTTTTAACTACTTATGAAATATTTAATTTTAAGATATTTTTCTTGAGGAATGGACTCATTGCATCAAGTTTGCTTGTGAATCATAAGCTTCTATTTTTTATTTATTTATTTTTTGGCTTGTTTGTCTTTTCCTATCTGTTGGTTGTTTTATTTTGTATTTTTAATTTTCATCATTTGGATCATAAACATGAGATAAAGTTGAGAAGATGTTCAAAGTTAAAAAACAAACAAACAAACAAACAAAAAAACAATGAGGAAGAAAGAGAATCAATAATGAACGCATGCTTTACAGACCATACAGCAATTTTAAGGTGTGTTTACATCCACTACCTCAGAGCCAGGCTGTCTGAAAGTCAAAGTTGGTATATGATAGATAAATATGTTTCACAGTGCATGCTTTTCTTATTTTATTCAAATTTAAGTCACAATGCTTTCTAGTCACTTTAGTGATAATAAGTACAAAACTAAATGACTATGCTTGTATTGATCTTGCAAAGAAATCACTTAAATATACAGCAGTATGTACAACATATTCTTTTGCTGGAGATTAAATCAGTAGTGTGTTTTTTTTAACAGGATAGGTTTTGATCATTTAACATGAATAAAGTCATGCTAATGTCTGATAGTTCAAATGATCAGCTCTTACTCATAAGAGTTGTTCATATCTACTATTTGCACTCAAAGAATCTACTTATTTTAATCGTATGTACTAGATTTTAGGCCTTATAACATACTAATTCTATTTTAATATCTATGTTGCATGTTTTTTGGTCTCTTTATTCCGTTTCAGATTTGCTTTCCAGGACACATTTTCACTAACTAGAAATGAGGAGAGACTATGAATTACAGAGCTGAACTCTTATGGACAGTGGAAATAGTAGCGAAAAGTCTTCTCAAGAATATTCAGATAGCTGCAATAGCTGCCAGCTGAGAATCTACTGACTATAGCATTGCTCTAGCTTTACTGAAAAGCCTGATATAAATTGAAAAATATATGCTATCTGGAAAAAAGCTATATATAGTGTATGTGTGTGTGTTAAAATACTGACTACTGTTTCTTAGTTCTAACTTTAGAAATGCAGATTTCTAAAGAAGTCAAAATGCACTAAACACTTTTTTTTTTCTCTACGGACTATACACTTGTGTTATTAATTGAATAAATAGTCCTGCAACTTGTTATTATTATTCAACAGAATAATTTATCAAACAAATTATATTGAATTGTACACCTACATATTTTAACCTAGGTGCAGGATTAAACTTCTATGTAATTTGATAACCAAAAATTATTCTTCCATTTTGCTTCATTATCTTAAATGATATCTTGTGTATTAGAATTACTCACTTTTCAAAGTCTTGGTCAAGGAACTGACCGCTTGATTTAAGTATATATTTTGGATACTGCATAGATACTGCAAATCAAATTCAAGCAGTATGAACAGTATTAAGATTCTGTAAAAGTTGGAAACCAAAACTGAAACCAAAGCAATATCACAGCTACATCTACAGCTTTACCAAGTTCATCAATCTATGCATCGCTTAGTTCTTCTAACTTATATGTTACTCTGAGAAATAAAGTGCTTTAATATAAACATTTATTACTCTGTATTTACGAAGAGATGACTTCTACTCGAAGAACTGCTAGTCTTAACAAGAAAAGTCCAGGTTGTTTCATAGGTTACCTTCTCCCTTTTCAGTTAAGCTAATATATTGGCACATGATGAACATTATACACCACAAAAAATATATATATTAAAAAAAAATTGTTCAGTGCTGGAAGTTCTGCTTTGCACTTTATAGAGGTCTAATTGTACCCTCAGGAAATCACCCATGTTACTGAAAAAATAACAATAGTAGTAGTAGCGTGGGTGGTGCAAACACAGCTCTTTTTGTGGCTGCAGTTAGAGCTCACACTAAAAAAGCATTACCACTGTTCTTTTCAATAAATACACTCTGTGATTTCTTCACCTTTGAATTTTATGGATTCATGTGCAAGGAAAGAAGTAGGGCTGTGCCTTTTCCTCAAAGGCAAATTAATTACGTAGATCCTTGCTGGCAGAAAACTGGAGAAGTGTTTCTGAGCTCCTTTAATCCACTGCTATCTACAGCCTTCTGTAAGTGGTTCCACTCTCATGTTACTTCTCTTTCTTAGTGAACTGTCTACACACGGCCTTCAAAGTGTCCCATCATGAAGAGAAATCAGGGATTTCCCAAATGATGAGGCATATCAAGCATCTTTGGATATTTAATACAAAGCCATTCAAAGTGGTTTGATAATTGGAAGAATTAAAAACTTTCTCTTTCAAAACTCAGTGTATATACAATAAGCGATTAAAAATATTTGTTTGAAAGATATGTCTCTTAATAAGTAATGCACAATTGCTTCATTTCTCATGAAACCTTGGAAACCAATAGAATTCACTGACCCATCAAAAAGTCTCAGAATGATTGCTGTATGAACTGTACATAATTTGACACACCTCAAATTGCAAGTGGAGTTCTTTTTCTAATTGTAAGCTTTCCAATCAAGTTGGAAGGCTATGAAAGTGAGGAAAAACTGAAAGAAAATTAATTAGCTGAGAAATACCTAGTGCAATCTCGCAGACCTTCTTTTGCAAAGATTTTCTGTCTTGTATCATGTTCTTTGGCTCCTAGACAAAGATCTTTTATGTAATTAATTTGATAGTTTTCTTTAATTTGTTTATCTTTCACTCTTTTCATTTTAGGTGCCTATGGCATATTTATTCTGTTATTCTGCTTTAAAAAATCAATGACCTCATGGCAAACTTTAATCTACTAGTGTGTCAGCCTAATAGTACTGCATAATAAAAAGCAGATCTTCAGAAAAATGGCAGTTTCAGTTCAGTGAAATTGCACGGGAGTACAGTTTCTATGAAAAATTCTTTTTGTATGGTATAATAACACCTACTTCTAATATTATTAAGAGGATACAAAATCTCCTTTAATCATTTCTTTCCCAAACACACAATTAGGATAATGGCTTTGTCTCTAAGTCCCACTAATTTTTTAGAGTGAGATTCACTTCTGTTACATAGTGACTAAAAATGGCAATGGCAGCCTCTCAAAAAACACTTCCAACTCTCTTACTACTACTATGCTCTGTTCTTAATCTGTCTTTGAAGAAAGCTAAATGCTCTTCAGACATGCTGGAGGATGAGTTCTGTATTAATAAGCCTTCTTTTCAGTACTTAGATGTGATAAGAATGGAGATTTGTATGAATATTTTAAACCATGAAAAGGCAGAAGAGTTACTCCATTGCTATGTGCAGTCCTTGCCATCCCATCACACAAGCCTTTTGAAAAGACATGTTTTACTTCACAAATATTCTCTCACTAAATTGATAACTTAATACCAAATATTTTTGTCCAAAACATGTTAGATTTGATGAATTTTTGTGACTTTTAGGAATATCTATCATGAAATCTTTGGAGTCTGGTTGTACTGCCTAAAGACTCAGTACATTTGACAACTGCACATTAAAATAGATTTATATTGCAGCCTTTGCCGAAGATAATATTTAATCATCCAGGGTACCAGCTTATGCAGTATGTCAGGTCTGGGCAGACATTGTACCTGCAATATCTGGAAGATTTTGTTCTAACTGCTCAAAAAGACTACAATCTTGTGTCACTGTAGAAATAAGTGCATGTCTCAGGCATATATCAGAACATAAATAAGTTCAGAAAAAAAATATTTTTGAAGACTTCTTAAGAATTTCAGTACATTGAATTTTTCATCTTGTTTTTATTTCTACCCTATTCAAGACCAAACATCAGTTTTCCACATATCTGAATTTTATTTCTTTGGGCAGATCTATTGAAATGAGTTTTGAAGAAAAGTTGGTAGAAACTCTTTTGTTAACCCTGCCATTTTTCATGCTACCAAATTGGTTTTATGTTCTAAGTACTGACGTATAAGAGCACTCTTGTATTTTGGACTCTGTTTTGTAATTTCTAATATAGACAGTTTTAGTCTGTTAATACAGCTATCTTCTGGGATGTCAGCAAAAGTAAATAATAGCAATAAATATGTGCTAAACATACCACACAATGAGCTTAGGTCTAATTAGTACCATGTTTCCAAAATTAGGAGCAGGCTGGCCTTGAGATAATGATGACTAACAACACTGAGAAACTTGTTCTTTGACTAGCAAGTCACAACACACTCAAGGAGTAATACTGCAATTTACAGAATGTTTACCTGGCCACTGGGTGTCACTGTTAATTCACTTTTAGCTTGGAACAACTATTTTTTTTTTTAAGTAATAATATAAATTGCTTTATTTATGAGAGCTATTAAGGTCAAGAAAGTCACTTTAGAAAGAACTTTTCTAGTGAAAAGTTCTAGTGAAAATCTCCTCAGAATATTTGAACTCCACATTCACATCATATTTTACAATGTAGTAAGCAATGTTATACCACACCAGTCAAATATACATATGGCATTTGCTCTTTGACATCTAAGCTCAGCGATTCCCGTGATTCAGAAGATATAAACAGCATATACTAGTGTATCTATTGTAAGTTATCCTTACAAGAAAAGTACTTTTTTTCTATCGTTATGTATGTGTCTCTTTGGCTTGGGAAGTGAACATTAAATAATATCAAGTTTGACACTGAAGAAAGAGTGACTCAATGCAAATAACAAATGTCTACATCCTAAAACAGAACATTGTTATGCTACAGATGTTAAACATTTGATTTATGGAAACATTAGCTATTCAAAGAATGAAGAAAAAACTATGAAGACATAAAACTGAGTCACACTCCTCAAGCATTTTTTATTTTCATTGTGTTTACTGGTCTTTCAAAAGGAAGTAATGAACTCAAGTTTCCTTCATGTATAGGAAGTCATGAATGAAGAGATTTAGCTCTACCATATTACCTGATTGGAGCAGAGAAAGTAAAGCCCAGCTATCACTGCATAAAACTGTTGTTTTTCTATCAAATGGTCCTGAGGAGAAACATAAATTATTTCAGTGTAACTATTGTGACTTTTACAGATGTTTTTTGGCAAGATGTTGTGTATTACACAGCATTCCTGCAAATGCATTTTGCCACACAATACCAAGAGTCTGCATGATCTTCTGTGATAGATTGGAAATGATAATACCAACTCTATTTAAACAAACAAACAAACAAACAAACAAACAAACAAACAAACAAACAAACAAACAACCCTAGGGTAATTAAGAGTTTTCCCTAGTTCCAGGCAGATCGAAACAAAAATTCCTGTTTCCATTTCTGTCAATTGCAAGGCTGTTATTATCTGTGAAAACTGGTTGAACTGTGTGAAATGTCAGGAATATTGTAGCTGTTTGTTTTCAATTGCCAAGTGCATCAACACAAGATCTTGCTATATGTAGTATCCTTTCACAATGGAAGTTGAGCTTTAGCATGAAGGGGTGGTTTCCTGTAATTGTTTAATTAGTAATATCAGGGAGAAAATAATCTTGTGAGAAAATGCATAAGAAAAACAAATACAATGAGACTGCTAAGCTGTGATGCTATTATTTATATTTTTTTTCTTGATAACAATCTTGTGAAATTTAAGAGTTAATTTGAATTTACCAATCAGACAGTATATTACTATCTAGCCAGTGATATAGTTAAATGAAGAGATTTCAGCCCCAAATTCTGTCCAGATGGTGTTGAATTACAGACCTTTATTCAAGTGGTATTATTTTATGATTCATGTGCTGAAAACCCCTCATTCCATATAACACAACAAATATTCTCACATAAAAATATTTTCAAGTGTAATGCTTTTCTATTTTTAGGAGTAATGTTTTTTTTCAAAACCATCCTGTGCTAACCTCCTGAAAATTCTTTAATATTTCTTATAAAATGTCTTCAATTACAAATAAATCCTGTCTGTATACCAACTTGCTAAGTATCAGCTACTAGATTATTCTATTCTGTTATATCTGTACCACTTAAAGCAATATATCTACCAAACAAAATGTACAAAATACTGCTTGGAATACATATATTTGCTCCGGTAGCTAATATACATCACAGAAAGCATTCATAATATTTTTAACTTTAAAATAGGTATTCAAGAAACTGAATCTGTCATATTTTTATCAACCACAATAAAATGCCACTCTCATAAAAGCTAATCTCAGCACATATTCTTCATAAGTAATATACAACTCAGATAATTGATTAAATCAAATTAAAGTCAAAATTAAAATTAAATTAAAAATGCACTGTTAAATCAGTATTCAAATTTCTTGTATGTTTGGTGAACCAGAAATTTGGGGAGAGTTATCCAATCCATGAAATCAGACTACTGGATCACAACTCAGATGTTGTACAGATTTAAAAAGAAGGTAAGGTTACTAATAACACTCTAATAAATGAAAAAATTAAAACAATTTTCTATCTAAGACAGTCTGCTTGTCTTCCATTAGTTCCCCGCTAGTACTAGGTTGACTGTGCTGAGCAAGGTGACAGTGTTTTCTCAGTCTTTCTTTTTGAAAATATTTGCTCAAATTTGACGTCACAAATTACTTTTGTGGATTACAGCTAAAATTTCTAGAAAAAACTGTGTTTCACTTGCCATGTCTATTTAAGTTATTCAACACTAGTAGTATTCTTTACTGTATGTACATATAATGTGTTTATATATTATTATCTGAACGGATGACAAACTCAGATGATCATCTTGCTTTAATATCCGAAACAGAGATATACATCTGATACATAAGTAACATATAATGACTTATTGTTTTTAGATCACATAAACATACACATTTGCAAATAATCTCTTCTGTTTTTTTTTTTTTCTTTATTTCTTTTTTTTCGTGTGTGTGTATGTAATTTACTTCTTATCAGTCTTATTTCTTTTGGCCTAAGACAATAACAGAAACATAAAAAGTAAATTATGCCAGAACACCTATCTCTGTGTAATGAAGCACGTAAAGTCGTAATAAAATGGATTACTTAAACTTTACAAAGAAAAGGCTCTCCCTAGTGCTTCAGAAGCCCCCTAGGCTTTTGTAATGTTGATGCATATGATATTATCAGATTTATGTCATTCTGATAAGATAGTCCACTTGAAGTAGCCTTTAAGCTAAAAATAAGACATTATGTTGAAGGAAGAAGCAATTTAAGGTTATTGGTGTAAGGATAATTAGAGACTGGCAGGTATCCAGTGTCATTAAAAAAAGGTTGCTGTAGGGCAAACACAACAACTGCCTGTTTTCTGCACTGCCACAAACCATGGATCTGTCTTAATTCAAACTTGTTTTATTTTTAGCTTACATCTGCTTCCTAATATCTTGGGACTTCTCAGAGCTGTTACTGAACTTGGACTTTTCCAGCTTTATATTGTTCAGTCCAAATTCCAAATGAGTTCAATTTTGAAGAGCATTGAATGTCTTTCACAGTGTCATGATCTATGTTTTTATTATTGTTTTGTTTTATTTTGGTTTTAATCAGTGCATTTAGATTTTCAGTATTTCATTTAATTCCATTTTCTTAACAGTGTTCAGTTATTAAATATCTATAGTATCAATAGAATTTATCATATCTATACTTTTTATCTAATCAATACTTGACTTTTTTAAGGGAAACTAGCCTTTTTGAAGCTTGTTTCTCAAAGATACCTAATAAGAAAAATAAATTAAAAAAGAAAGGTGCTTGGCTGCAAATGACTAGAAAGGATAATGGAGTTTTTGTTTCTCTAGCTACATCAAAATTATCCATGCTAGCAGATTGTGGCCTAGGACTCATGTCAAGGGTCTGAGTAATGCCCAGAAGCTGTCAAGGAAAAGACAGGAAACTGGAAGACAGCTTTTGGATCTTTCCTTAACAGGCCTGAGACCCCTCAGCTTCCAGGACCCTAAATCGCCCTTCCCCTAGGACCGCAACCCGCAACAGATATATCAACAAGACAGTTCATAATATTTCCTACTCTAATTTACCTTTTGCAGAATTTGTATAACCTCATCCAACCTAATTTATCCTTGCCTACCCTAGTTTACCTTTCTTACCCTCCCTCTATAGAACACTGATTAGTCATAGGCTAATTCATTGTTGGTTTAGAATATATGTGATTACAGATCATATGTACAACAGCTTGCTTGAATGCATTTAGTAAATATAATACGTTTAGTAGATTGCTTTGGTGCACCTGATCTGAGTCAGTGAAGCACATCATAGTAATTGTCTTCTCACTGAGCCAATCAGGGAATGGGGTGGGACAGTAACTGAAGACAAACTATGCCACATCAAGGAACTGCAGGCAGTTTATCAACCTCTGAATGTTTTTAGATAGCATGAGAAACATAAAATGAAAGCTTGGTTTTGCAAATTCCTTAAAGGAATAGAATGACAGAATGGACACTATCTTAGAAACCTGCTTCTAATCAATTAAGGCTAACTATAGTGATTTTTGAGCCAAAAGTTTATAGCTGATTGATAATATGAAAATCTGTATTTAGAAATGACTTGTGCCATACATTCCAAGTAGGTGGAGTACTGGCCTGGTTTGGACCTAAG